>CM033438.1:26118750-27410625 GCA_019425775.1 Rafetus swinhoei
AATTTTGTACCTAGACCACAGCGAATTTGTGACTAGCTACCGTGGAAGAGCTCTGGCCACATTCCCTGGGTCCTGCGCTCCCGGGTGGCTTTTTAGTGTGCCTCAGAGGCTCACGGTGACCCTTCCACTGCCTCTTGTTTCTCCCAGAGGCAAAGGTTCCCCGCTTAATGAGCCATTTTCACATAGGCCAGGCACCAGCTTGGGAGGGAAAAAAAACCCTCTTCCGTGGTCCTAGGCTCTCCTTTTTCCCCAGGGACGGTCCACCAGGCAGGAGAAGTGTTTGGGGGAACTCAGCCTAACCCACTTACTCCGGGTTCCGGCCCAGGGCCCTAGGTAGCAGCCACAAAGGGGCTCCTGCCCTTGTCCCCACAGAATAGCCACCTCTCCCCGGATCACTTCCCCAGGCGTTCCCCACAGTACCTCCTCCTGGGCCACTAGAAGAGAACTTCTCCCAGGTTTAGCTTTCCGTTCTCCTCCACCCCGTGCTTCCTCCTCTCTGGTCCGCCATTCTTCTCCTTCCCCTTCCTTACCCGAGGGGAAACCTTTTATAGCGGCCCAGCGGGCCTTAACCGGCTGCAGGTGTCCAATTAGGCTGCTGCTGCTGGCCGGTTCTTAACGAGTCCCAGGTGCCTGCCTGTCTTAATTGCTGGGCAGCCGTCTCTGGCAGCCTACACTGGGAAGAGGAACCTGCCTACCCAGATAGCTACCGCTCATTTCTGCGGATAGGGCTGCAAATGGTGTATCGGCGCAGGGCTCTACAGATGTGCCTGTGATAGGAAAGGCAGATGTGTAGACAAAATCCCCCAGCCGTCAGTTTTAACAGCCTGCACTACCCCACTGGAGCTGGAGGGTGGTACCAGCGGTGGGAAAAGGCTCATGTAAACACCACCCGAGATTTATGAGAGCTGGTTAGTGACACAAAAGGGAAGAGGTAACATCTTTCACTGGACCAACTCCCGACTCTCTCTGTCTCCCGCAGAAGTTGACCCAACCTTCCCCACCTTGTCTTTCTACTATCCTGGGACCTGCCGCGGCATGGGAGAGCTTGTGGACTTGCTTCGTTTGGGGAGGGGCAGGAATGTGACTTTCTTTGGAGGGAAGGGGGGGGGGGGGGGGGAATGGAATGAAACTGTGACCGATATATTTTGTGAATGTTTTTGACCAGCTAAAGCGGCTGTGAAATTTGAAACGTCGGCGAACAAATTATTCTCATTTCAGGCGTCATTAAAAAAGGGATGAGGGTTTTGTGAAAACTCCAGTGGGGAGAAAAAAGAACCAGTGTTGGCCAGTTCTAGTCATTGCTAGATATTTGTTTAATAGTAGCACGGAGACATTGTGCCCATACAGAGCCCTGTAAAAATGTAGCAGGCAGTGCAGGAGACAAAAGGACCCAGGGGGGTGGGTGTCTTTTGGCAGGACAAGCTCTCGCGGAGGGGATGTGAGGTGATGGCGGCCATGCCCGTCTGCGCATTAGCAAAGTGGCAACGTCAGTGGCCGTAGGCTGGCCAAAATGCCCCTGGTAAAACTTTCTAGTGCAGACGTGCCCAAAGGAAGAGTCTGTCTCCTGATGAGTTAGGCGCTCTCACCAGACATGGCCGTGGGGCCCATTTATGACCAGACGAGGAACAGAGGCCCAGGCTGCGTCCCACCTGCCATCCGAGGTGTGATTGCCCCGTGGGTACGCGTAGCCATGCTAACATTAATCGAGCTAGGCCCAGAGCAGGCTAGCAAGTGAGTCCATAATCAGGCTCAGAGGGTGTGGCTATACTGCACACCAACCCTGGGATCTGACTGTGTTGAAACCAAGCCACCTTTCTGTCCACACACTCAGGGTCAGCAGGCACTCAAGTATCAGGTCTGAAGAGATGGGTCAGAGCCCAAATCCTGTTGTGGCTCAGGTCCAGGGGAGCTGACAGCCTGTGTAGCCACCTGGGCAAGGTGGAGGGGGGGCAACTCCACTCTTCCAGAAGGGGTGGGGCCTCGAGTGGAAGGGGTGCAGCCGGGGAAGCCAGCCCTCCCCTCCATCCTGCCCAGGGCGCGGTGACCCCGCCCCCTCCAGCCCTCAGAGCCTCACGGAGCGCACGCCACTCCAGCGGTGATTTAAAAGGGCCTGGAGCTCCAGCTGCCACCACTTCCACAGCAGCAGTGGCCAGAAGCCACAGGCCCCTTTGAATCACCAGGCCGAAGGCAACTGCCCTCTTCCCCCCCCCCCACTTCCCCGTCAGCAGGCCTGTTCAGCTCCAAGCCCTGTCATTCCCGCAGACCCGAGACAGGAGGTCTGCGTAAAGCAGGGGAGGAGCCACAGGTGGGCCTGAGTGGGCTGTGACCCACTTTGCATCCAGGCCCACCCCACCGCTCTGCGGGGCTCTCCTCATGCCTCACCGCTGGCCCCACTCTGCCAGCCCATCCGATGCCCCTGCCCGGGGCACCGGGGCCTAACCGATTAAATCGCTTGCCACGGTCGCATAGGGAGCACTGGAGAGCTGGGAGTTGAAGTCCCAGATCTCCTCAGGCCCGGTTCAGACCAGCTCTTCCCTCGCTCAACCCATACAGGAGAGAAGACGCACCACTCGGCTTTCCACTTTCAACTGCATTTCCCAGCCAGCGAAGGCAAACCTGTGACCCGCCTCCCGTGGTACATGGAACAGTGACACCCGCAGAAAGGGGACCGGTCGCGCTTACCATTGATACCGCACTGATACACTTTAATAGCTTTCATAGAATCATAGAGCTGGAAGAGACCTCAGGAGGTCATCAAGTCCAGCCCCCTGCCCAAGGCAGGACCAACCCCAACTAAATCAACCCCGCCAGGGCTTTGTCAAGCCGAGACTTAAAAACCTCTATTCCTCAACAGCTTCTTCCATGCCCCATTCTGTTTTCTATGCTCAGTCTCTCAAGAGAAGCTTAAAAATAAGATGCCCAAATGAGCCAAGACAAAACTGTGAAGGGGAAGAGGGAGTCCATCTTCTCTGTATTTCAAACGGTGCTGTTAAAATGGTGTCTGTTCAACTGTGCCACCGTCCTGACAGCTGTGCCTTCAGAAATTTGGCCTACAGTTGAGGGTTTGAGGTGGGGGAGGTTGTTTTGTTTTTGCAATTGTTCTCCTTGGCCTCTGAGGATAGGACAAGAAGCAATGGGCTTAAACTGCAGCAAGGGAGGTTTAGGTTGGACATTAGGAAAAACTTCCTGTCCGTCAGGATGGTTAAGCAGAGGAATCAATTGCCTGGAGAGGTTGTGGAATCTCCATCACTGGAGATATTTTAAGAGCAGGTTAGACAGACAGCCGTCAGGGATGATGGTTCTTGGCCCTGCCGTGAGGGCAGGGCACTGAACTCAATGACCTCTCAACGTCCCTTCCAGTTCTAGTGTTCTATGATTCTCTGATTTCTCAGTAACCAAGCAGGCCAGTTGGTAAAGAAATAAAACCAGACACGTTAACTGCTTGGAAGCAGATGGTTTATCTTCAACCGATTTTACTCCTTAGAAGACAATTCTAGGGGAAGAGTTTTTGTTGCAGCCTTTTAATGAGTTTGCCGATCGCCACACAATAGTCAAATTGCAGCAGTTGGAGAGGAGCGCAAATTGTCCCTTCTGAAGAAGAGACAGGCAGTTACTTTTCACTCACTTTTCAAAACCTGGCTAACAGCTCAAGCTACCATGCCCCTTTAAATGTCGGGTTGGATTTTTAACTCCACAGTGCTCCGTAAAGGGATTCAACTTACTTCGATGGGTGTTAGCTCAGAATTTTGAAGGGACTTATTGCTGGGTTGGTGAGGCAGATTTCAAACCTTTGGCTATGATGCTGGATACGTTTTATTTCTGAAGTAGGACAGGGCTGCAGTCCTCTGCTAAAAATCTGCTTGAAATTGCCAGCCGGGAGTTTTGTTTTTCAAATGGGAGCCGTCCTAATGCTGCAGAGACCTTGGAGCGAAGAGGAAACTGAGTTATTTTTATACATAACTAAAAGTCTTCCTAAAATGTTGTCCGTTATCGCCCTCCCCTCATATTTCACGTCAACCAGTTTCTTAAAACATAAAACTATAGCTATTTGATTAGGGTTACTTCCAAACCTACTTCCCACCCATCACAGATCCCCCATTCCCCTTCTCCCCCAGTCCAGGTCAGACATATAATGAACAGCCATTCCTTTGGACAGCAAGCCTGAAAACTTGTTGTCGCCTTGGCAACTTTGCATCCCAGGGGGAGGGAGGGAATGATGGGCAGAGAATAAAAAAGGGGGCAGAGATGATGTCACCTCTGTGGGAGGCAGGCAGCCAATCAGCAGCTGAGTTGGTGATGTAATCGCCTTCCCTCCCCTCCTCCCCCGCGCTTGTTCCCCTCCACCCTTTTTCGCCAAGTCAGTCCCATTCAAAACTATAGAAGTGTGGTGAATTAAAGCAGCCGCGAGGTCATTCTCCCCCAGCCTGTGCGCAAAGAGGAAGGCGGGGGGATGGAAGAGAGGAAAAATTCCCCTCCAGCAGACTGAATAGATGCTAATAGTCTTGACCGGAGGCATCCTCATAAAGATGTCATCAACTTTGGCTCTCCCTGTTTTACAACACAATGGAAAAAATGTGTGTGGGGGAAGGCAGGGAGGGAAAATTTTTATTTAATTGTCCTCTCCCCAGCCCCCCCCCCCAAAAAAATTGTGAATGAAATGTCAGAAAGTTCCTCCCTAAGAATCAAGGAGCTAAGCCCGCTGAGGGGCAAATATTACGAGCTGCCTTCTCTGCCACCCGAGTCCTTGTTTGCTTTCTGTTGGACCAGACCAGAGAGTGGGGACACACAAAGCCACCCTTTGAGGGATCATATTTTGTGCAAAACTGAACAATATTGTCGCCTGAGCTTTGGACCGGCAGAAAAGCAGGCTGGAGAGAGGCAGGCCCCTTGCTGCCAAAGCTAGAGGACAACGAACACGTCCACTTGTTTCCTGCAGCCACTGCCTGAGGGAAAAACGTGGGCTGAGGTTTGGAGAGGGGACCCTAGCGTGGTAGGATTCCTATCAGAATCATAGATGGGAACCAAGCTGCTGAGTTCTGAGCAGGATCCGGACATACCTATATTTCAGCTCAGCTCTGGTACAACACAGAAAGCAGCACAGTGTGGCCACTCAGGGGAGATTCAAATGCTGCCCAGCTGAGGCACGAAGCCCCCACTGCTAGTTGTTGGTTTGTTTTGGGGTTTTTTGTTTGTTTGTGTCTACTGGTGGTGCACGTTCACACATACCGAGGTGCACATCAAAATTATTCTGCACAGAAATGGAAAAGGTTAGAGGGAACATTGGTGTGGCTCGGGCCATACAGAAGCCATTATAAAAAACACAAATCAAGCCCCCCAAAATCATGAGATTTAATAATAATAAAAATGTCAGAGGGGTAGCCAAGTTAGTCTGTAACAGGAAAAACTTAAACAACAAATAGTCTGGCAGCACTTTAAAGACTAACAAAACATGTAGATGGGATCATGAGCTTTCGTGGGCACAGAATAAAATTATTTTTATTTGCCTTCTAGTCTTTAAGGTGCACCTGGGTCACATTTTCAACCTTTTCTCTACAGCCATAAAGGCAAGAAACTTCCTTTTTATTTTAATGAAGATGGAGAGTCGCAGACCATCCCTTGTCTCCAGGAAACCCAGTCCCACGAGAGGAACGGGGGTGGCTGGATGCCGTCTTTTGGCTTGGGCCAGGTGCTAATCTGGGCGTGGCGGGCTAGCCGAGATGGGGGAGGAAAAGCAGTGGGACTGTTTTTCCTTTGCAGCAGGGTCTGGTAGGATACATCTACGTGGCAATACGAGTCCCTGGAGGGGCTGCAGCTGGCCCAGGTCAGCTGACGTTGGCTCATGGGGTGAAAACTTGCGGTGGAGACATTCGGACGCAGGATGCAGAAACCAGGTGTGTGCGGGGGGGGTCTCTGAACTCAGACACCAGCCTAAGCCTGTATGTTTCCACTGCAATTTTGAGCCCCAAAGCACGACGCCCAAGTCTGCGGATCCCGGCTGAGACTCGACACCGGGGATTGGTTATTGCGGTGTAGCTGTACCCGTGGGATTTTCAGCACAGGGAGCACTGGCGGGTGCCCAGGGGGTGAGTGAGGTTCATTCCTGATCTTGACGAGCTCAGCAGTCCGGGGAGAGCACCCCATGCCTACCCCGGCCCCCTGACTCCCGCTCCATTCTCCAGTCCTCATCCGGATCAGGAGCTGTGGCGGACGTGCCATCCCATAATACGTCATCTCGCCCCCGTTCAGGCTGCCATGGTAGACGGTGTCAACTCACAGGGGCAAGGCCCAACAGAGCTGTGGATTCGCTTCAAGACAAAGTCGATTAGGAATAGTTGCTTTTATTAATCTCCCTATGTCACTACTATTACAGGCGTAATACTGCCAGATGGGTACACAGCTACTGCAAAGTAATACGCCAATCAGCACAGGCACAGCAATGCATAAAAGAGTAACAGGCATTTGGAAATGCTTACACCCCTTCAGTCTGCGCGGAGTGCCATTCCGGTCACCTCACGCCAGGCCGCAATGCACGTGGCTCCAGCTGGGGGGATCCAGGGCACCCTTCGAGGTCTACGTCCCTGGTGAGACTCACAGAGGGGCAGGACTCCCAGTGATCTTATACTTTAGCTGTTTACTGAGGGTGTGCGAGTGCCACTTTCAACGTTCGCACAGGGCTGAGAACCGAGGTCATGTTATTTATCCCATACCTGGCTCTCAGCTAGCAAGCATAGAGAGTTGCGACTGATGAAGACCATCTGATAAAGAACACCTGGTATTTTCACCAGCAGGGCTCATGGCTGGCCTAGAGGAATACAAATTTAACCCCTGCAGGCCTACATATGGCTTTTTATGTGACAGATGGGCTCAGTGGCACACATTGGCTTGGCCTCACTACGCCATGTGTTGTGCCCGTTTTGCAGGCAAGGTGAGACCCAGCGAGACGGCAGTGGCAAGGGCTGAGAAACAGGGGTGCCAGATGGTTTAACCTAAAATACCGAACACTGCCCCCCCCCAAAAAAACCCCACCGGTACAAAATTCTGTTGAGGGGGGGGAAAAAAGGACCCCAAGAGTTATTAAGCAAAAAATAAAATAAATAAATAAACAAACAAATACATAAATAAAATAAAACAGCATTAAAACAGCATGGCCCCTTTAAGTGCATGCAGAGTCAGAATAGGGACAGGAAGAGGGAGAGGTTGAGCACTAAGACCCAGGGAAGGCATTGCGTCCCCTTGCTTCAGGTCTTTAGGCTTTTTGCCAGCAGCCAGCTTGTTTTCTTGGTCAAGCCAGAAGGCAGCTTCCCTGCGGAACCAGCTAAGCAGGGGATCCGGGGGAAGAGGCCCGGGAGCCCAGGGGCAGGGACGGGGCCCAGTTGCTGAGTGTGGGTTGCCAGGTGTCCAGTATTTTCGCCTCCTGGCAGGGGAAAAAAACCCAGAAAATACCGGACATTTTCGGTGTCTGGTATGTTCTGAATTTTTTTACCGGACAGGAGGCGAAAATACCGGACTATCCGGGTCAATACCAGACACCTGGCCACCCTACTGAGAAAAGCCAACCGGCCATGAGAGAGACTCCAGGAAGGCCCTGGTCCAACGTAAGAAAGCATATGAGAAGTCCTGCTGCAGTCAGCCCCATGACTCATGCCTTGACTATCCAGCAACACATGGGTAAAAGGCTTCGCTCATTCCGAGCCCAAGTTAAAGCCAACCTGTCCAAGCCCCATGAAAAGCAACATTCACAAGCACGAACATTTCCTCTCTTCATTTGGCTTGATGGCGGAGCCAGGGCCCAAACCCAGAAAGCTGGGAGCAGAGGTGTAGGTTTCTGAAGGAAGGTCAGAGAAAGCGAGGGTGGTACCGAGCCAACCCCAGCAAAGTCACTATTATTGCTGCAGCCAGGTGGGTCTGAGTCACCGTTCCCCTGGCAAATTACTCAAGCTCACCTGCTCAAACACTGGTGTATATGTCATGCCCTAATACCCTGTTTTCAAAACTTAGACTCAGCCACTCCCAAGAGGTGGAAAAAACCCGGGGGAGCTTGCAGCAAAAGACAAATGAATACTGCATATAGAGGTGGTCATCTTTTCTCTAAAAAGATACCTTGGCATTGGAAAAGGTTCAGAAAAGGGCAACAAAAATTACTAGGGGTTTGGAACGGCTGCCATATGAAGAGAGATTAAACAGACTGGGACTTTTCAGCTTAGAAAACAGGAGACTAAGGGGGAACATGATAGAAGTCTATACAATTATGACAGATGTAGAGAAAGTGAATAAGGAAAAGTTATTTACTTGTTCCCATAACATAAGAACTAGGGGTCACCCAATGAAATCAACAGGTAACAGGATTAATACAAACAAAAGGAAGTTTTTCTTTATGCAGCGCACAGTCAACCTGTGGAACTCCTTGCCAAAGGATGTTATGAAGACCAGGACTTTAACAGGGTTCAAAAAAGAACTAGATACATTCATGGAGGATAGGTCCATCAATACTTATTAGCCAGGATGGGTAGGAATGGTGTCCCTAGCCTCTGTTTGTCAGAGGCTGGAAATGGATGACAGAAGAAGAATCACTTGATGATTATCTGTTCTGTTCACTCCCTCTGGGACATCTGGCATTGGCCATTGTGGGAAGACAGGATACTGGGCTAGATGGACTTTGGTCTGACCCAGTATGGCCGTTCTTAAGTTCTTAACTCTTTCTCCACTGCAGCAGATGCCACATGGGTCCTGCATTCAAACGATTGTGAGCCTCAGTTTCCCCATTTGCCAAACAAGCGAATACATGACCCACTGATGGGGGGACAGGAGGTTTACACTGGGTGTGAAGCACTTGGAAATCATCAGCTGGAAGGTGTTGGGGGGGAAGCCCAAGTATTATCACTCAGTCATATGAAGAGACTTGTCAATAGCTGCTTTCAAGTGTAGCTTTCGAAAACAGGTCAGATTTTCACCACCTTCAGTGAACTCCAGCCAGGTTTCTCCTCATTAGCTCCACTGTTTAATAAACACCGAGACAAGCCAGCCACACCAACCTGGCTGAGCACGGATGTGTCTGCTTTGCTCCAGTTCACAGGGGCTTTCAGGAGACACTGCGATTTTTTTTGGGGGGGGGGGTTAATCTGAGCTGTAGGGGGCTGTCTGTCCGGCCCTGTTGTATTCCAGCTAGTGTTGTGGCGAGACATGCCCAGCATGTCACCCTCGGCCACAGCGACTCGCTCTGGCTCGCTATTGTTAAATAGCGAAGTGCCACCAAATTTTGCTGAGCTTGGTGATTTTCAGTCGGATGGTTCTGATGGATGAGTGAGCACTATCCCCAACCATAAGTGTATTCGGGGCTGGGCTTTCCCTACTGATCACGGCCATTGAATGCAGAACCTATGCAGAGCCAGGAATAGAATCCCGAACATCCGTCTGTGTCCTACCCATTAGGTCACGCTACCCTCACTCTCACAACATTCCTGCCAGTTCATGGCTTCTGTTTCTCCTCTCTGCAACAGGCCGCAAGAACCCTATGCTCTCGGAAAGCAGGCTGAACTGCCCAGAGGTTGCCTGAGACAAGACATGGGTTGAAGGCTTAACACCCTAATGCAGAGCAAGACAGCCAGACAAGGATCTGACTCTGTTGGGCTGCTTGCATGAAATAAATTGTGTGTGTGTGTGTGTGTGTGTGTGTGTGTGTGAGAGAGAGAGAGTGAGAGAGAGAGACACAGAGAGAGAGACGTGTGTGTGTGTGTGTGTGTGTGTGTGTGTGAGAGAGAGAGAGAGAGAGAGAGAGAGAGTGAGAGAGACAGAGACACAGAGAGAGAGACGTGTGTGTGTGTGTGAGAGAGAGAGAGGATGTGTGTGTATGAGAGAGAGAGACACAGAGAGAGAGACGTGTGTGTGTGTGCGCGTGTGTGTGTGCGTGTGCGTGAGAGAGAGAGAGGACGTGTGTGTGTGCGCGTGTGTGTGTGCGTGTGCGTGAAAGAGAGAGACGTGTGTGTGCGTGTGCGAGAGAGAGAGAAAGAGAGAGAGAGGATGTGTGTGTGAGTGTGTAGAGAGAGAGAGAGAGAGAGAGAGAGGGACGTGTGTGTGTGTGTGTGTGTGTGTGTGTGTGTGTGTGTGTGTGTGTGTGTGTGTGTGTGAGAGAGAGAGAGAGAGAGGGAGGGGATACAGAGCCCCAGGAGGCATTGGGGAGTTGCAGGAGGCCTCCCAGAGGCCAGTAAGTTTCAATTAGCAGCACCAGAGCATCCAGACTAATGTTATTTCAGACTTATAAGTTCGGGAATAGCAGTATTCCTGAGGAAAAGCAGGGGTTCAGAGTTCGAATTCTGCGGCCACTTATTCCAGAATAATGGGCTTGGTAGGGTGGACGCCACACTTACAAATTCGACCTTGGAGGGTTATTTCGGACTAAGGTCCTAGCCTAGACCAGGCCCGAAAGAGAGAAGGAAGATGGAGGGAGGGAGGGACAGACCGCCAAACTAGGCCAGAAGCTTGGGCATTTACCCAGATGTGGGGGTGAGAGTTTGAAACCCCTGCTCTAAATCTCTCTCTGGATCTGACCAGACAATTCCACTCTGGACCAGAGAAGCTTCCGGATGCAAGGGGGGCAGCTACCCCAGCACCTGGCGGTTTAAAATGGCCCCCGGGGCTCCGAGTCACCACCGCCGCTACCTCAACCGCAGCAGAGGCCCAAACCACGAGCCTCTTAAATCGCCGCCAGAGCCCTGGGCAGCACTAAAGGGCCGGCTGTTTCCTGAGGCCCTGCTCCTTCCAGGTCCGCACAGTCTGCCCGCAGCCCTGTGCTAGAGTCATCGAAACAGACAGCTGGCCACAAACAGGGTCAGGGTTGACAAATCCAGTTTCCTGATGCTTTGCTGGAAAATTCCTGAGCCGCCTCCTTTGTGTGCATGTTCTCAAAGAAAGGCCCCGAGCAGGGCTTGCCCAGAATGTCTCACCTGCTGGTACGTCACACCTGATTTCGGCCACAGGTGCGCTTCCCTTGGGAAAGGAGTCATTTGTGTCACTGGGACATGCCGCAGAGTCTGGTAGTAAAAGGTGACGTATTGACTTGGGAGGCCAACGTGCGTGCACGAGAGGTACTGGGCCTCAGCCGGACCATCTTTCTCCTTTGTTAAAAAAGATCCCATCGTCCGAGTGCTTGCAAGTGTTGGTTTCAGGCTATTCCAGCAGTGTGAGCTCTATGGGTATGTCTACACTAGCCCCCTAGTCCGAACTAGGGAGGCTAATGTAGGCATTCGAACTTGCAAATGAAGCCCGGGATTTAAATATCCCGGGCTTCATTTGCATGTTCCCGGGCGGGCGCCATTTTTAAATGCCCCGTAGTCCGAACTGACTGCCCGCGGCTACACGCGGCAGTCAGAAGTTAATCCGAACTAAGTCCTTAGTTCGAGTTAACTGTTACACCTCATTCCACGAGGAGTAACACTTAATTCAAACTAAGGACTTAGTTCGAATTAACGTTTCACTGCCGCGTGTAGCCGTGCGGCAGTGAGTTCGGGCTAGTGACATTTCAAAATGGCGACCGGACGGGAACATGCAAATAAAGCCTGGGATATTTAAATCCCGGGCTTCATTTGCAACTCCGGTCGCCTCATTTGCCTACCTAGCTCGAATTAACGAGCTAGTGTAGACATACCCTGTGACTTTACACCGCTGCCTCATCACCGTGTTGCCAAAAAGACAAGGGATTCCCAGGCTTGGACTCATTTTAGCGGCCTGACACCAGATCTGACTCCAGCCCAGTGGTATAGCTAGGACAGGAAAAGTGTGGGGCAGCTTTCAGAGGGGTGGACAATGCTGGGAGGCGGGGGAGAGGAATGGAGGGCCCGGGGGGCAGGAAGGATGGGGTGTGAAGAAGGGATCTAGTGCTCTCTGGAGGTAGGAGAGGGGCAAGAGGCAACCGGTACTCTGGGAGGAGGGACACGGAGGGGTCACAGGAGGGATCCAATGCCCTGGCAAGAGGGGGCAAGAGGGATGGGGGATCTGCTTCCTCCCACCCCCGCTTACTGCTCAGCAGGAAACCGGGGCACTCAGGGGGTGGGTCACATTGATGGAGTGGGGCTCGCCGGGACTTGAACTCCGCCCACCCCTTCTAACCCCAGCTCAGTCACCGCCAGCCCATCCGCATCCCCCTCCTGCTGCACTCTGCTGCCCCAGAGCTAGCCCTATCCAGCCCCGCCCTCACGAGGCACACCACCCCCGGGGACAGCGCTAGGGCCTGAGGCTGGGGCAGCAGCGTACGGCACCAGCAGGAGAATGATGCAGCCCAGAGGAGAGAGGGGGTGTCCCAGCCTGTGGATTTGGGGTTTCCAGCCCTGATTTGGGTGGGCCTGGATGCTAAGCGGGGGGGGGGGGCACAGCCCACTCGGGCCCACCCATAGCCACGCCTCTGATCCAGCCCAAGCTCCCATCAGGCAACTTGGGTTCCTTTGGCAACACCCTGATGAACACCGTTTCCAAGCCCCTTCCTTGCTTATGGCTTGGCTTGCCAGATGCTTTCAACAAAAATCCCGAACATGGCAAACTTGGTTGAGCCAAAAAAAAAAAAAAAAAAAAAAGGAGACCAAAAAGGTCGCTGCACCTTTAAATGGCCCCACGCTCCTCATTCCCTGCCCCTGCCAGACGCAACAGGGGAAAACTGTCCCCTTCCGGACACCTGGCAACCCTACTTATGGCTCACTAGATGGCAAAGGTCATACGAGACAGAGCCCTTCACCTCAGAGAGACTCCTGAACTCAGCTCAGGCGAGTAACACGCAAAATACACTGGGCCTGGTCCCAAACTGGTGTACCTCCATGGACAAACATACTCGTCGACAATGGGTCCGGAGGTGGCCATCCATGGACTTCTCTGGGAAAACAAATCAGCGATGCTCAGTCTAGCTGCTAGTGGACAGGCAGCATGTCGCCAAAATCGTCACCTCAGTTGGAAAGAACAGAGGCAAAGCCAAGGACTGAAGGGATCCCAGGAGCCTCCGCCGCTCTCAGGCGTCCGTGGGAAGATTATTCTAGACCAGTGGTCACCAAACAGTAGATCAGGATCTACAAGTTGAACCTCTCTAGTCCGGCACTCTCTGATCTGGCAACATCCATTGTCCAGCATGATTTGAGTTAGCCAGATGGCCACTTATCATGAGTGCGGTCAAGTTTCCCGTGATCCCATAAAGTTTGTTTATAGCCACCAGTCCTGGCACTCAGTGTTCTGTGCTGTTTTTAGCGCTAATTTAACCCTAAAGAGCCCAGTCAGCAGTGGAAGTGCTGGTAATGCTGCTAGACCATGTTGACCTCTCTGTGGTTCAGCAAATTCTCTGGTTCGGCACCGGTCAGGTCCCAAGAGTGCCAGACTAGAGAGGTTCCACCTGTCCTGGTAGATCCTGGAGCCTCTGACAGGGGATCCGGACTGATTTGGCCCGGAGGTTATTAAGTGCTGGCACATCATCTGCCCCTTCCCACACTGCCGTGTTGCTCTCTGTTTTGGAGCTGCTCCCCGGAGCCTCCGGGTTGCCAAGCCAGGTGGGGGAAGCAGAAGTAACAGGCGCTGATGTCAGGGTGACCCCCTGTCCCTGTACCCAATCTCCACAGTGTGAGCAGGGCGAGGCCTCAGAGAAGGGGCGGAGAAGGAGGCGGGGCAACGGTGTTTGGGTTTGCGATAGATCCTGGATTGACAAACTCAAAAAGCGATCTTGTGCTTCAAAAGGTTGGAGGCCCCTATTCCAGGACAAGACTCGGGCACGCAGGGAGAAGAGGGAAGCTGGCGCTGGCGTTGGCGTTGCCCGAGAGGTGCCGGCTGGTGTGGACAGACGAGGTCTCTCTCTGGGGCTGACACACGAGTGTGACAAGTCTCTTGAGAAGCAGCTTTTAAAAAACATTCCCCGCCCCACCCTTCCTGGCAGCCGAGCCACAGGGCTGGGGAATCTCGCACGCTACCCTGCGACTGCCTCTCTACCTCTCGGTGTCAATCAGCGAGACCATCCCCTTCGGCGGCTCCTCCAGGTTGCCATTCAGAAAACAGGCGGAGGAAGAGGAGTCGTGAGCTCCCATTTGATCCTGTTCCTGTCGAGCCGGTTTGCTCTCCCATCCCACATTGTTACTGTTCCCATGCAACCTCCTCTGGGCATACCGGGGCATGTCCGGAAATGATTACCATCAACTACAATAACGTTAGAGCTGCTCCAGAGCCCAGCCAATGCGAGGGGGGGGGACCCACTGTTCCTACATTTTATGAATGAGTAACGCCTGATGCTTTCTATAAACGTCAAGATAAATCACCTGGGGGCATTCTCCTCTCCGCACAAACAACCCATTCACGGTTGCAGCTTTTCATGGAGACGTCAGCCCCAAGGGCCTTTCTCCTTCCCAGGAGCAGAAGGCAGGAGCGGGGGGAGTTGTTGTGCCGACGTTCTTCCCCATCTACACCCTCACGTTTGCCCAAGCACAAAGATCCTCATCTCACTGCCGGGGGGGTGTTTTAACTAAAGGCTGAAACTCTCTAAACCAGGACTCGGATGCTGCAGGACCAGAGCGCCCCGGTAGTGGGCCACCAGCAGGGAGCCCTGCGGGGCTGGCAGAGCCGCCGGCTGCCCACAACAAGCTGCTGGCAGAGCAGCCCAGCGCTCAGCAGTGGGGCTCGGAGACCCGGCATGTGGCTGCCTGGTGGAGCTGGGAGCCACAGTGCATGGCTGGCCAGAGAGGCCTGGAGCCATGAAGCACAGCTGCCTGGTGGGCTTCTCCACCCCTATGCTCGCCAAAGGAGGGGAGCACCCCTGTCTGGCCAGAGCAGCCCCCAGACACAGGGAGCTCAGCCTGGGTGCACCATGGGCATGGGGCTCCAGCCGGGCCCAAGCAGCCCCCAGCCACAGCAGGGCGGGGGTGCGGCAACCTGGCCACAGCAGGCAGGGTGGGGAGGCCCACTCGCCCCCGTTCAATCAGTTAACCAGTTAAACTTAAAGTTTAACCAGTTAACTAGGGATTTTACATCCCTTGTTTTTCCAGTCTGGACAACCACGCTTTCCCCGTGGCAGTGGGGTGGGTCTTTCATTTCCCACATCTTTCCCCTCAGGCCTGGCCCCTTTCTCGGAGTTTCTCTTCCCACCTTGCTCTGGAACTCAAGTTTATTTTCCAAGGCGTATTTGGAACAGAAACGGCTCCGTTTAGTAAACATGATTCACGGGCTCGGCGCATTGCTAAGGCGTGTCTAAAAATACACCGCCCGATTGGGATCTCCCAGACACCCAGGTGTCAGCCTCCCTGGCATGGCCGAGCGAGCCTGGAGAACAAGGCAATCAGTAAAAGCCAGGCTCTGCAGTCACAGGGGCCACGTGTGCGCGGCATGGCCCTGAGGGGAGGGCTCTCAGAGGGTTGGAGGAGGAAGATCCCACAGGAGAGAGAGCGGGAGTCGATTTCCATACCTCTCCACGGGGTGTTCAGTCGTGCAAGGCAATGGGACGTTCCACCTGAGTCCAGCTGTGCCGAGACATGTGGTTCATAGACACCCGCCTCTCTGGGGTGATGCGTAGCTAATCCCATGGCCACAGACATTAACGCCCATGCACAGCAAGGACCCCCCGCAAAGTAGGGATCTTCCATAGCGTGTGTTTTAGTAATCGTGTAGCCTCAACCATTTTTAGCGGTTGCACGGTTATTAAAGAGGCAGGGGCAGCAGCCAGTGCACTCCTGGCTCCACTCCCGGGGAGCCCCCAGCCACCCTGCACGGCTGCCTCTTTTAAGCCAGTTCCCCACCCCAAGCATTGGCTCCCGCAACGCTGCCTCTGTGGGAGGCAGCATGGGGGCGGGCAGGCGGCCGCATGGGGAGCTGGCTTAAAAGAGGCAGCAGTGCAGGGTGGCTGGGGGCTCCCAGCACTTTTAAGCCAGCTCCCCACGGCCCATGGGCACCAGCTCCTGCTGCCCCCTCCCCTTGCTGCCTCTGATACTGAGGCAGCAAGGGGGGGGGTAGGTTACATAAGAACATCAGAATGGCCATATTGGGTCAGGCCAAAGCCCAGTCCATCTAGCCCAGTGTCCTGTCTTCTGACAGTGGCCAATGCCAGATGCCCCAGAGGGAGAGGGAATCTTCAAGTGATCCCTCTCCAGTCACCCATTCCCAGCCTCTGAAAAACAGAGGCTAGGGACACCATTCCTACCCATCCTGGCTAAAAGCCATCAATGGCCCTAACCTCCATGAATCTATCTAGGTCTTCCTTGTCGTCGTTTGGATTAACTGATAAGCCCAGGCTTATGCGTTAATTGCTTAAACAGCTATACGCTGCCATCCCAACAGCAAAGGACTGAAATCAACACCCGTCCCGGCCACTTGAGCGAAAGGAGCATCCCCCTTAGCCGCTGTAGTTTTGTTCCTTATGGCGCCTTGGGGCCGTCAGCAGGAATAACATTCCCCCAGGAGCCAGCAGCCCCATACAGAGGGGCTCCCCACGTCCATAACCGATCCCCAGCCTGTTCCTAAGCCACCGGGCCTGCAGCTCTGCAGTGCTGAGTTTTCAGCAGGTCGCTCTGCCGCCGCAGTGACGCCAGGCATAGCAGACTGGGCCTACGCCACAGGAATGCCACAAGGAGGGTAGTGAAGCAAGCCCCGGGCACCTCTCGCTGCCAGCTGGCCCAGCTGTGCCCCGCCGCGCTATGCAAGGCAAGGACTGCGCCAATGCTCAGAATGCAGTTCAGTGTGAGCTACCCCAAGTCTGCGAGCTGGAGGTCATGTTTGACTGGTTCCCGGTGGGGGCGGCTCCCACGCCCCTTCCCCCAGCTAAGATTTTTTTTCTTCCCTGACACCACTAGCTTCCTTCAGGCCGGAACTTGTCAGGCAGGCTCGCTCCGGTATTGTACCTTAGACAAACATCTCTCTCTTTCATACACTCGGTCTCTCCTTACCAGCCATCCAGAGCAAATGCAGACGTCTCAGAGCGAGGGGAAGAGTACAGCTTTCATTCACCCACTTTCTCCCCAGAGGTCACTCATAGGTCAGTCACTGGGAACCCAGCTGTTCCCAGTCACGTGGCTGGGACTCAGTCTGGAGTTTTCGGAAAATGAGGAACTGGCGAGCTGAGCAGAGAGTTCAGAGTCACGTGAAAATTCAGTGCAACAGGACGGGCCGCTTGATGTGATTGATTTCCCACCCCCAACATGATAGCAACCAGGCCCCTCAATGTCTAATGAATTTACCCTCCCACGGCCCCTTAGAAACCCCATTTGACAGATGGTGAGCGGAGGAAAAGTGACTTGCCCAAAGTCACACGGGAAGTCAGTGGCATAGCCAGGAACCTGCTTGTTCGCCAAAACTTTCTTCTCCCCTAACTCTCAAGTCTGCCTTTGTCTGTCAGGATATTCCTCTGGCTCATTCCAACTAGTGGGGCAGATAGCAGCTCCCCCCACAGTTACGGTGCTTATCTTTTCCCCCAGGCAACACCAGCTGCAAAAGAAGGAGTTCTGTCCCATCTACTACTTTGGGGCCCCAATCCACAGCCAGGGAAGCGTGCTGAGCACTCTGCATGGATACCCACAACAGAGGAAGCAGTTTTCCAAAAGGGTTTTAACAAGCCCAGAAAGGCAGGCCTGGGATAGGACATGCCTCATGGTAACGCCCTTATCAGCCCACCTCTCTAGGTTCTTTCCTCCCCACCAATCCTGGAACACCTCCCACTCCTAATTGCTCTTCCTACAGCATGTGAGATGTCTGGCTTCCCAAGGCAGGGTGATTTGCGGGGTGGGGGGAGACGTGAACTCACCGTGACTGCCATGAAAAGGCCGTGAGCCGGCTCAACCTTTGGTAACCACAGAGGCACGCGGGAGGCCCTAGCACATCTCGAGGGCCGGACACAAAATGTGGATTTTCCCCTGCCTCCCTCAAGCCTTTCACAACGGCCTTGGGTTCCGGGCCAAATTCACAGCTGGTTTCATTCCATTTACTCCAACGGGAGCACGGCTCTTGGCTTGCGACCTGTGAACACAAGGGCTTTTGCTCTAAAGGGGTCCGTGATGTGGCTTGACATTCCCAGCACACCCCCATTGTCTTCTCTCTCTTGCCCTTCCGTTTTTCTACCTGCTGGCCCCTTGAGGTGAGAATGAGCCCCCCAAGCCCAGAGAACTAAGATATTCCTTTGACCCCCATCACCAGCTCTGAGTGCTGGGTGCACGTTTCCTCCCCGCACCCCTGTGAAGAAGGGCAGCACGGTCATTCCCATTTTGCATATGGAGAAGAGAGACACCAGGCGATGAGCAGTAAAGGTGGCCCACCTAACCTTAACACTGCCCTTGACTGCCTCAAAGTCGCACAAAAACCTGACTGAGGAAGGAACTGAATTCAGACTCCACGCTACCCCCCTCCCAATGGGCCATCCTTCCTCCTAACCAAACCCCACCCTTTCTTCATTAAAAGCTGCATCCTCCAACCCACATGCCTTTGTTATAATTTCAGGGGAAATTAAAGAGTTTGGAGTCGGGGAGACCTGTCTGGATTTCCGAGACCACGTTGTCATCTTTCTCCATCAGAGATTCTCAAGCTTCATTGCACCACGACCCCCTGCTCCACAGGCTTCAGTGCCGGCCCTGGATGGTGGGGCTTGGGGTGCGGCCGTGAGCCCCAGCAAGTCTGCCACCAGCCCTGGGACCCACTTTGGGGTCCCAAACCACAGCTTGAGAATGGCTGATTCAGATTGCAAGCTCTTCGGGGCTGCATAAATGTACCACCCAGAAGCAAGCCCATGACCAGCATCAGACAATGTTAGTAACATCGGGGCTGGGTAGAAACACAGCTGGGAGATTAATGAAGATTAGGTTCTGCAGAATAACACCACCAGCTGAATATCAGGGGGGAAAAATTCCTCACAAGTGAGCTGTACGAAACTGTGGGATAATTTCCTTAGGGAATAGGTAGCAGCCACAGCATGTGAGTCATCTGAAAACAAGGGAGAAAACCAGGGTATACTGGAGGGGATGAGTGGGTGCTGGTGGGAGGGCAGACTACATACCAGACCCATCTTTTCCCAGCTCTGGTGTCTTTAATTCTTTGTCATTCCACCTTGTCTTTTAATGAAGTCACAACAGCCGTTCTAGGGCACACAGGGTTAAAGATCTGGGGCGCACTAGGGATGTAAAATCCTATTTAATTAGTTAACCGGTGAAACATTAAGATTAAATTGGTTAACTGATTAAATGGGGATGGGCAGGAGGGGAGCCGTCTCCACGCCAAACAGGGGCTGCTTCCGCCTGGCTGCTTCGGATCCCGCACACGGTTCCAGGCAGTCCTTTCCCCCACTGCCGCCCCCGCCCCCCATCCACCCCTGCGAGGCTGGAAACTCCCAGCCCATGGGGGAGAAGGGGCTGCTCCCGGGTAACAGTCACCCATGAAGGGTAATGCTTACCAGGTAACCAGTTAACCGGTTACCCATTCACATCCCTGGATGCCACGCAGCAGACCAAGTAGGCTCATGCGTACACCACAGACCCTAGCTGGCGTAGCCCCTAGCACAGACACTGCACACATCAACAGAATGAGTTTTTCTCTTGGTGCAAGACCACCACCTCCCCAGGGGCTGTTCGCTGTGCCCACATGTGCTTCAGCTGACAGAATCACATTTACCCCCGGGTTGTGTATTATGTCACCATAGCTATCTAGGGGCAGTTTTTCACACCTCTGGCCAGCGTAGCTAAGTATGGATCATTCTGAAACCTAGACCAAGCCCTAGCGTCTGGTTTCCAGCAACTGGACACACAACCGGGAAGAAGAATCTCAATCACCCACTCGGCCCAAAAAGCCCTTTTCTAACAGGCTTTGGTTTTAATTATGCACTCTTGTGTTCTTTCCATTACACCCCTGTAATGTGTGGGCCAGCCCTGAGATGTCACATACCAGCCATTCAGAGGCACTGAGTCAGCCTTATCTTGTTTTCTAGGAAATGAGTGCAAGGTGCTTTTGCCAGAGCAGAGCCTTGTACGTGGTCGGTGAACACAGCCGCTGCTGGACTATTTGGAGAGAGAGGAAAAGAAAGAAAACATTGAGAAAGGGCAGGTCTCATGTGGAGGGAGGTGAGAAGCCAGGGGAATGGCCCCGTTGAAAATGCCGAATGAGCTTTGAATCCGACCCTGCTAGCTCCTCGTCTGCAAAGCGTACAGATGAAAAACAGGATGTTTTGCTCACAGCGGGAGGCATATCGGTTAGACGCGACAGAGGAGAGAGGCCAGGCCTGCCGACACGGGCAGGCAAACGGAGCAGTTGCCCTGGGGCCCGGAGATTGAAGGAGGCGGTGGCGGTCCTTTAAATCGCTGCCGGACTGCCACTCCACGCCGCTCCGAGAGCTGAGGGGGGACGCGTCGTGATTGGGCAGCACAGAGGGCTGGCGGCACCCAGCCCCGCCCCTTCTGCCTGAGGGCCCGCCCCTTCTGGGAGCACAGAGCCGCCTCCCCCTCACACCTTGCCCAAGGGCCCACACAGTCTGTCGGCTCCCCTGAGAAAAATCTGCTTTGGTCAGTCACAGGATAACTACCACACACCAGTGTGAGGGGGCCATGAAAACGCTGGGCGAGCTGGTGCCCAGATTTGGACCAGAACCCCTGGTCAAAAAAGGGGTTCTGGCAGCTTTAGTTAGCGGTGCTGTCCGGGCCGTTGGCTGTCCGGATGGCAGTGCCACCGTGCAGCGGGGCTGGCAGGCTCTCTGGCAGCTGCCTCTGCCCGCAGGCCCAGCTCCCATTGGCTGAGTCAGGGCAGGGGAGGAGCTAGCGCGATGCGTGAGCACTCCACCAGTGGCTGTTGCGGGGGCCACATGGCACACGCCTCTCCCGCTGCTGCCTGGCCCTCTACTCCTCATGCTCTTCGTGGGGCTGGGCTCGAGGGGTGGCACATGCCCTGTGGCGGATCGTGGTCTGGCACCTCTTTGCCGGGAGTTCAAGGTATATGTATCCCTGCCTCCGAGTGCTGGGAATGGGGCTGCTCCCCCATCCCGCCTCATCCCCACCCCTCATTGTATCCCTCTCCATCTCATCCTGTCCTGCCTCCATACCTACCCACACCCCTTACAGCGCTCTCTGTTGAAGTGCATGGCCAGCACCTACCAGCCTGGAGCCCTAATCTTAGTTGGGGCTCTAGGCACTAAACAATTGCACTGTCCAATAAGGGGGAAAGTGTTCCCCTGTGGATTTGTAGTTGAGCCCCAGGAGCGGGCCTTTCATGGACTCATTGCAGCTGTGATTACGGGTGGTCCTGATGCCACACACACAATTATAACAACTTTATTGGACCAAAACATGAAGCTGGTGATGAAAAATGGGAAGGGGGAGGCAAAGAATCATGGAAATCTTTGTGCAATTTCACTCGTTAAAAAAAAAAAATCACCCCTTGTGACTGTTTTGCTGCCAGCTCTAGCATCCTGTAACAAATAAAACCTGAGCTTAGCAGAATACA
Organism: Rafetus swinhoei; assembly: GCA_019425775.1. Lineage (NCBI taxonomy): Eukaryota > Metazoa > Chordata > Testudines > Trionychidae > Rafetus > Rafetus swinhoei. The sequence goes on from CM033438.1 coordinate 26,140,162, forward strand.
TCTGTCAAAACAATAAATAGGTCTCTTTGGGCTTTGCAGGGAAAATGAGCACGTGGGGGAGAACAAGTGGCAGAGGGAGGAGGGATGGAGTGGGGAGGGGCAAGGGCGGTGCCTTAGGGAAGGGGTGGGGTAAGTGTGTTCAGTTTTTTGGAATTAGAAATCTGGCAAGTCTATGAAAAAGGCTAATACAACCTTAGGCTACATCAGGCAAGGGGTTTCCCGTAGAAATGGAGAAGCGATATTATTATACAGAGCGCTGGTGAACGTTCATCTGGAATACTGTGTGCATCTCTGGTCTCCCGCGCTTAAGAAAGATGAATACCAACTGGGACTGGTACAGAGAAAGGCTATTAGGAGGTTCACAGGAATGGAAACCCTATTATACGACTGTATGGCTAAGGAGCTTTGCTTGCTTAGCCTAATAAAATGAAGGAGAAAGGGGGAGATAGGACTACTCTCCCTAACTACGTCAGAAGAATGAAAACCAGAGAGGGTGCAAGTTATTTAAGTTACGAGCCAATGCTGGCACAAGACCAGGTGGATATAAACTGGCCCTCGGTATATTCAGGCTTGAAATTAGATGAAGGTTTCTAACCCTCACAGGAGCGAAGTTCTGGAACAGTCTTCCAAGGGGAGCAGTGGATGCAAAAAAACCCAACTTGGTTTAAGACTGAGCTTGTTAAGTTTATGGATAAGATGGGTAAGATGAAATTGCCTACAGAGGCAGGTGGCTCATTCGTCTCTTAGCAAATATCTCCAATGGCCTGAGATGGGTCACTAGATGGGGAAGATTGAGTAGCTACAGAGAACTCTTCCCCCCCAGGTGTGCAGCTGGTGGGTCTTGTCCACATGCTCAGACTTTAACTGAGGACCATACTTGGGTCAGGACGGACTTTTCTTCCCCAGGTCCCACTGTGGGTTTTTCACCTCTCTCTGCTGGATGGGTCACAGGTCACCTTCGAACTAGACAAAATGGTGGATTCTCCGGAAACGTGAAGTCCTTTAAATCAAGGCCTTAATGTCTATGACCTTGGTGTCCAACATGCTAGCCGCTAGCCACCGTGGCTATTTGGCTGGTTGAGTATGCCTAGTTGGCTCACAAAATTACGTTTTCAGAATCATGTGGCTAGTTTGTTACAGCAGTAGCCACTGTAGTGGCTACTACTTCAGGACTGGTTGGACACCACAAGTCTACAAGGTAAAGATGGACAACCCTGCATGAACACACCATACAGCCATGACAGTGAAACTGGCAAGTTATGCAGAGTTAGGTGAAGTTCCCTGTTTCCCAGTGTGGCAGGGCGTTACCCTGCACTGGCCCTTTAAGGGGCTGGGAGCTGGAGTGAAGGAGGGAAGCCCAGCTGAGGCAGCTAACCAGGGCCCAGCTGGAGACCATATAAAACAACTCCTGGAAGGAGGAGTGAGACCTGCCTGTCTGCCTGCAATGAGCGAGGCTTCAGCCTAGCAGACCCAGGCTACCCGCCCTGAGGCCCAGGGCTGCAAGGAGACAGTCATGAAGGGTGGGGCTCGCATGGAGGCAGCCCTAAAAGGCCGGGCTGCAGGGAGGCAGCTGCGGTAGGCTGGGGGAGTTTGGGCCAGGGAAGCCCCAGGCCATAAGTCCACAAGGCAGGGTTGCAGGAGGCAACCGGGCAGGCAGAGTGGGAGAACTGGCGGTCCTAGGGAGTAGGGAGGACCCTGGAGAACGAGTGGAGGAAGAACAATGACTCCCCCCTGGAAGGGGGCACAGACCAAGAGCGGAGTGGTCACTGCAGGAGGGCCGTGACCTGAAGAGAACACCTCACCCAAAGGGGGCGCGTCGGCGTCGGAGCAGCCGGTGACATCCCCACAAGCCACCCTGAGGGAAGAGCCGTGCAGAAAGTGAGTGAACCTGCTACACCAGCCATGGTCATTTTCCCGCAGTTAAATGGAAGACGACAGGAAAGGGGCACGGACCCTGGAAGACAAAACGAGATGCCCATGAAAAACCAGGGAGACAACTCTCAGCATTGTCCAACGTCAGCCAGAACTCCTGCGTCTCATGGAGGGCAGCCGCACAGGGCTTGGCCGTGACCAGACAGTCACTGCAGCTGCTGAACAAGTTTCACAACAGGAATTAACCAGCTGAGTTACCAGAGGACGGTGCCTTTTGCTTTCTGAGCTTCCACAGGAAACCCCTGTACGGACACACGCCAACCAAGGGAGGGGGAAAGTGGTGAAGGGAAAATGGTGAAACACGAGGAAGATCTGGAGAGGGCAAACCTCCTTCACTGCCGCGCTCTTCCCTCCTCAGACTGAGAATGGTACTAGGTGTTTGTTCATACACAGACACACGGGAGATGGAGAACAACAACTTAGCTCCCTGGGTTTTACCCAATACCTTGTAGCATGCCCCTCCCCTTGCTGCATTTCCCTCAGTCGCTCCAGACACACTTTTAATCGCAAACACAATGGCTACGTCTACACTGCGCATTGTTGCACAAGATGATATGCAAATGCGCAGTGTAGACATCGCCAATGCGGAGTCTTGGGGCACCTTAAACACTAAGGGTGCATCTACACAGCAGGGCTTAGCTCAATTTGCATAGCTTATTCCGAGTTATGTCCATTGCGTAGCTTATTTTGAAAGAGCTTATTTCAAAATTGGGAGCGTCTACACAGCACTTATTTTGAAATCGAGCAGCCTTCCTCCGACTTCCTTTACTCCTTGTACAATGAGGGTTACAGGAGTCAGAGTAAGAAGTTCTCCAGCTTGACAATATTTTGACATTATTTCGAAATAACTGCTTGCTGTGTAGACGCAGACTAACTTATTTCAAAATAATGCTAGTTACTTCAAAATAATGTTGCTGTGTAGATGTACACTAACACATTTATTTGGGCATAAGCTTTTGCGGGCAAAAACCCCTCTTCATCATGCATCTAACAAAGTGGGGTTTTGCCCGCAAAAGCTTATGTCTAAATAAATCTGTTAATCTTTAAGGAGCCACAGGACACATTGTTTTTGCAGATATGGACTAAACACAGCTAGCCCTCTGGCACATTTAATCACAGTCTATTGAGAAATATGTGCCCTTTTATTTTGTGCACAGCTCCAGGTGACAGTGAACATGGCTTGGTATTCAGATACATGTTAGAAATACCTACAGAGAGAGGTGACTCCATTAAATTCAGCTTTTTCCAAGCCCTTCACCTCTTAGGCCAAGTCTACACTAAACGCTGCCATGATCAATGTTCCAGAGTTTGATTTAGTGAGTCTAGTTAAGACTTGCTAAATTGAATTCAGAGGGCACCCTCGCTGGCGGCCAGCACTCCTGCTTGCGTGAAGAGTAAGAGAAGCCAACAGGAATGTTTGCTCCTGTCGGCCTCGCACTGTGGGGATGGCACGGAGGTGCAAAACAAGGTTCTTAATTCCAGCTACGTTAATTATATAGCTGGAGCCAGTGTACTTTCATTCGACGTTCCCTAAGAGTGGCTTCAAAGATCAGCTGCACCTTTCCTCTAAAACTGCCAGTTCCCAATTTGTATAGAAGGCCAGAAGGAAGCAATAGGACCGTCTAGTCTGGCTGTCTGTGCAAAACAACCCAGAGGAAGTCACCCAATAACTCTCACATCAAGTCCTTCATTTCTGGGTGAGCTACTGTGTAAAAATCCTGATTTAAACACTTTCAAGAATGGAGACCCCAGATAGAGAATTTCTCTCAGTCGGTAGCTATGGAGAAGGGGGTGAAATGGAATCTAAGAATCTGAAGGAAGCAGGACTTGCCCGGTTACTCCCATGGCTGGTGCAGGAGTTTGGCAATTAACCCTTTCCTCCCACCCCCGTAAAAATTCACGGTGCAGCATTGCTAATCAAGGTGTTTTAAAAAGAGCATAAATCCCAAAGTCATTCGTGAACAAATGTCAATAATATTCAGTTCATTGCAGCGAGGAGCTGCCCGCATGCCGTGAGGAGGGAACACAGCCGCCGTCGAGGGGTCCCTCAGGCGAAGCGGTGAGGAAACTTGGCTCCATTCCTCCAACAACCAGCCTCCCCTCCATTCCCTGTATTCTAGCTGCTTGTTTTCTCAGAGGTGAGCCAGTCTCCCATCCCTCCCACACTTCCTGTCCCCCGGTCCCTGCACTCGGACTGTCACTCTAATTGTCAAGGGGGAAGGGTGCCAGGTCCTGCAAATTCCCTCTCTTTTTTAGAAACAGTTCCCCTGCTCCTGAGGAATGATTAATTATCTGCCTGGTCAGAGTGTAAAATACCTCACTCGTGTTGCCAGCAGGGCTGAGTTATTGAGTGAGAACGCCCCCACTCCCCGCCTTGAGATTACACGGCCAGGGCTGCACACTGAAAATCCAAGTGCATGCTGGGAAAAGGTAAAGGAGGCACAAGGCGCCTTTTGTGAAGCAGAGGCTGGGGGCTCCCACCGTCACATGAGGTCAGTTTCTGAACATAAAAGCGTTCGTGCTAATCAAAGCAGACAGGGGCTGCGTCGGAGCAAAAAGACCCACCTTCCTTGTAATAGGGCGAGGCCACGCCTGCTCAAAGATGAACACGAACAAAGCTTTTCTTAAGGATTTGCCCAGCAAAGAGAAATGCAACACTTAGCCCTTGCCACCTCAGTACATTTCACAAAGGGCTAAGAAGTATTATTTCCCCATTTTATGGGACGGGGAAACTGAGGCACCGAGAAACCAAGCTCCAAATTTTCCCAAGTGGCTGCTGATTTAGGGTGTCAGACTAGAGATACTCAGAGTCTGATTTGTAAGAAGTTTTGAGAACTCCCTTTACAATAAGGGTAAAGGTCACCTCTGCAGGAGACGGAGCTTTCTCAGGGACTACTGAACCATCTTCCCCAAGAACTTGGAACCATCATACACACATCACATTTCTTTGACCTGGAGTTCTCAAACATCAATACACAGGAACAAATCTATCTGGAAACACCTAACCCCTTCCCCAAACAAGACCGCACACATTTGTCCCCCTGGGAAGAGGAGGAGAGAACTAGCAACATGATCATGGTTTTCAAGTATCTAAAAGGGTGTCACAAGGAGGAGGGAGAAAAATTGTTCTCCTTGGCCTCTGAGGATAGGACAAGAAGCAATGGGCTTAAACTGCAGCAAGGGAGGTTCAGGTTGGATATTAGGAAAAACTTCTTAACTGTCAGGGTGGTTAAACACTGGAATAAATTGCCTAGGGAGGTTGTGGAATCTCCATCTCTGGAGATGTTTAAGAGCAGGTTAGACAGACACCTGTCAGGGATGGTCTAAATGTTGTTCGGTCCTGCCGTGAGGGCAGGAGACTGGATTTGATGACCTTTCAAGATCCCTTCCAGTTCTAGTGTTCTATTTAATGGATGTTGGCCAAGTCCCAGAGGATACGTCTAGACAGCAGTGCTATTTCAGGATACATCCAGTATCCCGAAATAGCATTTTCCACGTCTTAACAGCATGCCTGTTATTTCAAAATGCAGTAAAAATAATGGGCTTGCTATTCTGACGTCCTGGTAAACCTCGTTCCATGAGGATCAAAGCACTTATTGGAATAGCGGTCTATTTTGAAAATTGGTGCTGTGTAGACCGCATCAAGTTTCGAAATAGGCTTTGGAGGCAGGTACCCTATCCTGGACCCCCTGGAGAAGCCCCCCAACAATCTGGGCCCCCCTTATCCGTCGAATGTCCCAAGTCCACGTTGGTTGAGGGCGGGGCTCAAACCCTTTGACCTCATAGCTCAAACTGCATAGTTTACTTCCAGCTAGCGCTGCTGTGTAGACGCACCCTTAATGCACTAATGGGAGGTGCTCAGATATTACAGTGCGGAGAATGATAGAAGAAGCTACAGAGCATAGAGGAAGCTATGCAGGCTCTCAAGCACCTCTGAAAAATCAGACTCAAGTGCAGCCCCCATAATTGTTGGCCACTCTTGAAAATGGTGGCCAAAATGACTTGCGCCACGTCACTCTGAGAGTCAATGGTCAAAGGGGGAACAGAACTCGGATCAATGAGCTTCCTCTAACGTGGCGCCGTCTGCATTTCTTTCTCCACTTTACAGTTGGACACACCAGATTAAACCATGGCCTCATGCATTGCTCAAATCCTGCTGCTTCAAAAGTCAATCTTCCCCAGACCCCTTTTTTCTCTATATGATGCCCCAGCTACCTATGAAAAGTGGTTTATATGGAACAAAGACTTCAGTCCTTACCACACTTGTGATTAGAATGGATTATACCCTGGCACTTGAAATGGGTTTGCACATGTTACCATTTGGGTCAAAGCCAGCTCCGGTTACAGCACCATATCTAGGTTACCCTCCGGCTGGATTTGATCCTCTGTAACTAGATGCTTCCCTCTTTAAGTAAAGGTTGTCAGCCCATGTCTGCCAAGATATTTTTCTTTGCCATCCAAAGCTGATGCTTTTTTTTTTTTAAAAAAAAGGGAAACTTCATGGTGGAGAAGATTTCTGATTTAAAACTTCCTGGCAGTGGTGATGAAATGGTGTATAAAGGCTCCAAACCACATCCTTCTGCTGCCTTCTCTTACCAAGGGAGAGACATGGCTTTGGGACTCCTTGAAGGGATGGAGAGCTCTTCACTTTCACATGACCTGGCAACGTGGCACTTGCTTCCTGAAATTACTAGTGCCTCTGTCTCGTAATGTTGCCGACTGTCACGATATTTGGCGACTTTCTTAAAGCTCCAACTCCTGGAGTCATGTGAAAACATGCACATTTCAGCTTTTATTTTAAAAAAATAAGTATCTAGCCCTTATAATTGGGGGAAGGAGAGAAACCCAAAGCAGGGGTAATCTAAAGATTCAAAAGCCAGACATTACATTTAAAAGAACCTCAAAGTATTATTTTGTTTTTAAAAAATGTTTCATGGTAATTGAGGATCTAATTCATGATTCTTGAAGGCTGGGGATGCTATAGGAGTCATTAGCAAGTCAGTGACCAGGCAAGTCAAGGAGAAAGAGCAAGAAATAGAATTCTAGCCCGTCTCCACTAACAGCATTCATAGCCTAAGACAGAAAATGCTCGCAATGACATCGAAGGGAATGTCTGTGCAGAAGGGACGAACTGCAAAGGAACATAGCAGCTGAAAGATGAAACTGTTTGGGGGAGGGGGAATTATTTAAACTAGCTGCCGGGGAGAACGCAAGAAGGTTGGAAGGGGCGCTCATGCTGGGCAAAGACATCCACAACGGAAGTGGGGGGAATGCTCCAGGGAGACCATGCAATTAGCAGATCCACTCTGTCCCCCAGGTCCAGTGGCTGCAGTCCCTCCATGAGTGAGCCAAGAGCCTGTTCAGCAACAACAGCTGTGGGAGGGTTTCTCGTCCAGATTTGCTTAAACCCACAGACAGAAGCCTGCGCTTTTTTAACTGAATGTAAGAACATAAGAACTGAACGTCAGACCAAAGGTTCATCCAGCCCAGCATCCTGTCTGCCAACAGTGGCCAATACTAGATGCCCCAGAGGGAGGGAACCCAACAGGTAATCCTCACATGATCCCTCCCCTGTCACCCACCTCCAGAGAAACAGAGGCTAGGGACACCATTCCTACCCATCCTGGCTATTAGCCAGGATGGGCCTAACCTCCATGAATCTATCTAGCTCTTTTTTTGAACCCTGTGAAAGTCCTAGTCTTCACTACATCCTCTGGCGAGGAGTTCCACAGGTGGACTGCGCGCTGAGTGAAGAAAAACTTCCTTTTGTTAGTTTTAAACCTGCTGCCTATTCATTTCATTTGATGACCCCTGCTTTTTATATTGTGGGAATAAGTAAATAACTTTTTCTTATTCACTTTTTCCACACCAGTCGTGATTTTATAGACCTCTCTCATATCCCCCCTTAGTCTCCTCTTTTCTAAGCTGAAAAGTCCTGTTCTTTTTAATCTCTCTTCATAACGGGACCCATCCCAAACCTGTCAGCATTTTTGTTGCCCTTTTCTGAACTGAAGGTCAAAGACTTCCTGAGTCTGTTGGCTCCAATACATGGATGGGTTCTGATGCCAGTCCTAGAGATTACCGCAGCAGAGACATGACCCATCACCCTGCAGCTCCACTGGCAGTAGCAGGGTGACCTCAAAAGGAAGCCTAACTTGGACCATGCTGTGCACAATTCACCGCAGCCTGTAGACCCAGGGTGCGGAGGAGAGCGGGGGACCAGCAGCTGCCCATGGGGGATAAATTCCATCCCTCCCCTTCCACTGCGGCATTCTTGGTCAAGTCTCTGGAGGGGGGAGCTTTCCAGAGGAAAGGAGGGAGCAGCTGCTCCTCGAACGATAAAATGATGCTGTGTGTTCTTTTCAAGGCCAACTTGCTGGGGCAGGCGTCTATGGGCAGCTACTAAGGAAAACCACCTCTTTGTGCCTGAAAAAAAAAAGTCACCTTACATTAAACCCCCCTCCCAGAGATGGGATGCTATCTCTGATCCTGGCGCATCAGTGCCCCATGCGTGGCCTCCTCCCACCACACCTGCAAAGCAACACCGCCCAGCTGAAACACACCCACGGCAATGGAGTTCCCTCAAGCGGATGAACAGGAATGGAGCATGAATGGAGGTCAGGCTTGCTCCAGAGGGGCTGGGATTTTAACAGGGCTCAAAAAAGAGCTAGATACATTCATGGAAGTTAGGTCCATCAATGGCTATTAGCCAGGATGGGTAGGAATGGTGTCCCTAGCCTCTGTTTCTCTGGAGGTGGGTGAAAGGGGAGGGATCACGTGAGGATTCCCTGTTCTGTTCACTCCCTCTGGGGCACCTGGCATTGGCCACTGTCGGAAGATGGCTAGATGGACCTTTGGTCTGACCCAATGTGGCCATTCGTATGTTCTCAACGAGAGTTGCATCAGAAAGGGGAAATGCCCTAGAGAACAGAAAACACGCCTTGAGAGCAGAGTACACCAATGCAGGCCAACAGCACACATCAAGAATGCACGGTCACTGCTGTGCAGACCCAGCGGAGAGAGGACTTTAGGGTCCTCTCCTCCCAGCACTTTTCACCCCCAGATCTTTCAGCAGGATTCCGACCCTGCTGTCCTTATCCCGCATCCTGTGGCCAGCCCACTTGCTTTATTGTTTTGCAGCATCTGGCTTGGGTTTCAGGTCCCGGCCTTTCCTCCATCCCTGCCACAGCTTTGCCAGAATCTCAGCCGCTTCCGCCTGGAGTCCAGCTGTACCACTCCACCTCCTAGCCACAGGCGGCAGAAAAGTAGGGATTACAGAGAGGAGTAGGGGTGGGAATTCTTGGGGCAGGATGTGGTATGGGCCAAAGTGCATTAACCCCTGAAACAGGGAGAAGCACCCTCAGAAAAGCCTCTGATGGGGCCCTATGCTTTTGAGCAGAGTAGTGGGGTTGGGGGGAGGGGAGCTTGGAGGCATTAAGGCCACAACGTCACAGCAAATGAAGACAGCCATGTTTTGCAGCTGCACGGCGGCTTAACAAATACGGTGACCAATCCTGCAAGCCCCCTCACACACGGGGCCTAGAAACAAGCCATGTGCAGCTCCTCCTTTTCCCCGGCCCCGTGCTCACTCTGACCAGCTCAATGCAGCAGCTCCTGCTGGATGCCTCTGGCACATGCCTCTGGCACGCTGGCAGGACCAACACTGGATCAGAGAGCCTCCTCACTTGTAGGTCTGGACTCTCCCCACCCCAAACAAGCCCTGCAGGGGAGCTAGCGCTCATTACCTTAGACTTCACTACATCCCCACTGGACAAATTCCCCCTACCCACAATGCTAGTGGACTCTCCAGGCTAGCAGAGAACGCTTGAACATGATCCAATGGCCAGAAGTTGCAGTCAGAATGGAGATGAGGGATGTAAAATCCCGTTTAAAAAGTTAACTCGTTAAACTGGATGTTTAACCGGTTAACCAGGATCCTACTGGCAGGGGGTTGCTCCAGCCTGTCCAGGCCCACTGTGCCACAAACTGCTCCAGCCTCGCTTACCTGGTAACCAGTTAAAACGGGGTTTAATTTTTACCACCGGGGGTAATTAACCATTGGAGCAATGTGCCAGGGGCTGGGGTGAGTTCTTAACATTGGGTATTTTTCTCAGCTCTAGGAATTATTTTGGGGAAGTTTTGTTACATGGGAGGTCAGACGAGATGCTCACCGTGGTCCCTTCCAGCGTGGCTATCTATCACTCTATGAAAACCCAGACGTTTGCACAAAGAAATCAAAGCTATTTCACCACCAAAGCACTAGCCCATCGGGGGAAACCCTGGTGCCAACTTCTCCGTGCTCCAAGACAAACGCTGAACAGCTGTGAATTAATTTAGGCCAGCTAATATTTGCATTACTCTAGCACCTTGCAAAGGCCCACTGTGGTAGGAAGATGGTGAGAGACAGTCCTTCGACACATTTCTATGGCTATGTCTGTACGTATACGCTAGAAGCTCGATCTTCTGGAGTGCGATTTAGCAGGTCTAGTTAAGACCAACTAAATTGAATGCCAAGGGCACCTCCAATTGGCACCAGTGCTCCTACCAGTCACGGGGAGTAAGGCAAGCCGAAGGGAGCCTTTGTTCCCATTGACCTTCCACTGTGAAGACAGCACCAAGCTCGGTTTAAGGTATGTTGACTCCAGCTACGTTATTTAGGCAGTTGGAGTGACATCCCTTAAGCCAACCTCTGGGTCTAGTGAGGACCTGGCCTTTGAGATGATGCTCATATGACCAGAGAATAATCCTGGTTTGGGGGTTAGACTCTTCTTGAACCAAGTCGCTGTTTGACTTGATTGCATAGCAAAACAAGAGCCCTATGCAATCGGCACACACAGCCTCAGAGTGTATTTAGAGTGACGTGCAGCTAGAGACACCCCTGAGCAGTGTCATTCAAATCCTGAGTCTGGGGACGTTTGCTTTGTGATTTTGGTTCAGCCCATCATAGAAACAAGCCCCGGCACCAATTCCAGACCCGAGGGCTACTGCCTTCCTTGGTCCTTAGAGGTCCAGAGTTTTGCTCCATTTTCTAACAATAGTTCTTCCTCCTGGGCTTTACCCGTCTTCATCTAATTGCTTTCCTGTGGTGCACCGTGCTTCTGCAGCGATGCCATTCACTGGCAGGGTTTTCCCATCGCCCTGTGGATGCTCCTTAAAAGAGCAGCAGAAGAGCGAGACCAAGAGGAGAGACCGCTTCCAGCAGCACCTGGCTCTCTCTCCTGTTGGATCAGGGAGCCGAGGAAGGCTCCCTACTGGGAAAAGCAAACGGCTCCGGGAGACGGCGAGGGGAGGAATCCGCTCCCTGCATTCCGCCTTGCCAACAGCTGCCACCCACGCCTGGCCTGGCTCCCGCTCCCAGTGCTGAACTCCTGACCCTCCCCCTCCGCCCCCAGCCGAGGGAGAGTCCTGGGACAGCCTGCGCCTGGCTCCCCCATCAGCCTATCCTGGGCAGCGTGCATGAATGCCAGCAGCAGCCACCACTGCATCCCTCCAGCTTTCCAAATCAGATTAAACCCACAGAACGGCTGGTGCCTTGTAAGCTACAACACTGTAATAATCCACCCACCCACCCACCCGCCCTGCCCCCCTGTTCCTGTTGAGTGACTGTAGAGGAGGGCCGCTAGCTTTAGACCAGAGCAATCATTTGAGATGGGGGAGGAGGCACTCCATGATTGTGGTAAGGGGTCAAGGGCTGCACTTTTCTACGGAAGGGTGCGGGGTCTAGGACGGGTACAGAAGGGAGCTCAGGTGCAGAAGAGGATGTGGGGTCTGGGAAGGAGGTTGGACGAAGGAGGGGGGGTTGTGGCCTGGGGCAGGGGATTGGGGTGCAGAGTTAGGGAGGGGATATGGCTGCAGGAGAGGATTCTGGCCTGGTGCAGGAGTGTAGGAGGGGCTGCAGAGTCTGGGTGGGAACTGTAACCTGGGGCAGGAGCAACAGGAGGTGTAGAGAGTTTGGGCGGTGGAATGGGGCAGGGAGTTTAAAACATAAGAACGGCCATACTGGGTCAGACCAAAAGGCCCATCTAGCCCAGTATCCTCTCTGCCCACAGTGGCCAATACCAGATGCCCCAGAGGGAGGGATCACAACAGGTAATCCTCACATGATCCTTCTCCTGTCATCCATTTCCAGACAAACAGAGGCTAGGGACACCCTTCCAACCCATCCTGGCCAATAGCCATTGATGGACCTAACCTCCATGAATCTATCTAGCTCTTTTTTGAACCCTGTTAAAAACCTAGTTTTCACCTCATCCTCTGGCAAGGAGTTCCACAGGTTGACTGTGTGCCGAGTGAAGAGAAACTTCCTTTTGTTTGTTTTACATACAACCAATTTTATTTGCAGCATGGTTCTAGCATGTTGGTCCCCAGGACATGACAGAGACAAGGGGTCAGGGGAGGTAATATCTTTTACCGGACCCACAAGTCCTCGAGCTACACAGAGCTCTTCCCCAGATCAGCTCAAAAGCGTCTCTTCCAGCTACGGACGTCGGTCCATTAATCAGTATTACTCCCCACCTCCTTCTCTGTCTCAGAAATAAATAAGAGAGTCATAAGCGAAGAGGACTCAGAAATTCCACAGCAAAGGGTCGCATTGGGTGAGATTAAGTTCCATTCATGGAGCCTGGGAATTGAAGCAGCGACGATGCGAAAAGTCCTAGGATTTTGATTTATTTGTACCGTAGCTGCACCTAGGAGGCCCCCGGGGACAGACCCCACGGCGGCAGGTGCTGTGCAGACTCAAAGCAAAGTCCGTTTCCCTCCCTCGAATGCTGCAGCAGCAGCCTGGGGGCCAAGCCACGGCCGGACACAGCATGGGCGGTGGGTATGCTAGGCGGTGAAGGCACTGACACCCCAAACCACCAGGCTGGCCCCACCAGTACTCCGCCCCCAGAGGGCCTATTGGGCACAGAGAGGCCGCCTGCCCTCCTCATGCTCTAGGGCCGGGAAGGCTCGGTCCGTGCGAGGCCACACCTCCCTGTGATGCAGGAGGTGGGCCCTGGGCAGAAGGAGCAGGGTTGGGGGCTCGCCTCCCCAACCCTAACTTCACCCACTGCCCAAGGGACACAGGAAGGAGACTCTCAGCCTTCCAGCCTCAGTGGCCATAATGTTGCCTACACGGATGCTACACAGACAGAGGAAGACAGGACTATGATGGAGGTCTCACCCTGCTGGAGCTGCAGGCCCCATTTCATTCACCCTCAGGTTGCCTGCCTCCTCCCCGCCACTTAATTTCCATCTCTTATGGCTCCCCGTAGCAGAGACAAGAATGTTGCCTTTTCTATGGAAAACGCTAAAACGGAGTAACACCTTTGCTGCCTACGATCCGATTTTTTTTTTCTCCACTCTCTTTTCCTCCCTCATCTGCTACCAGATTTTGCTACAGAGCCTCTAAGCCTGTCTAATTGAAAAAACATGACTGAGGCTAATTGACAGCAGAAAACGGAGGGAACATTTGCTCAACATGATTTACGGCAGCAAAGCAACCACCTTCCCCCAGTCTTGTGCCTCGCTCGGAGCCCTGCTGCCAGAAACAGCTCAGCCAGGGGGAGCGAAAAAAAAAAGTAATTAGTGTTTAATTTTTTAACCATTTTTACCCCCTTTTTAATTGCTTTACATAAACCTGTCTGGGAGTTTTATGGCTTCCAAAGTTATGCCCCGGTCTAGTCCTCCTCGCTGGTTTTAATTAGAGCGAGACATGTCTGGCACAGTGAACCAGAAGAGGAAGAATATCGACACAAAAGCCCCATTTCAGAACTGTGTGGCTGTTGTAAGCGCCCAGACCAGCGCAGAGTGGGTAGCCCAGAGCCACGGCTTGTGTAAAAGCTACAATGAAAAGGCTCTCTCTGGCCAATCGTTAACACGTCCTATTTCGAAGCAAGTCCGGCTTTGGCTGACCAGAAAACATCGCTAGGTATTAATAATACCTAGGCCACGCCGGAACCCGCCTCACCACCTTATCATCAGGGCGCCCCTTATCCCTCCTGCCCTGGGGCCGGCCGGCTGTTGGCCTTCCTGGCTGCACCCGACCCAACCCAACCGGACCCGACCCGGGGGAGGAACGCAGAGGTTTCCAAGGGGACGTTGGTTTGTTGCAAGGCAACAGTTACAGGAAGGCTGACAGGAAAACGAGCACAGGCCTCTGAAAGTTTTGCTGCAAAATAGGGTTGCCAACACTCAGGTCGAGCTTCGTTCTTCTGGAAATCTGGGGCTATTAGATTTAGGGAGCTCCCCCGGGCTCTGCGGTGCTGCCAGAGATGAGGGTGTAGGGAGCCATTAGGGGCTCCAGGCTGGGGCCCACGGGTTTAGAATGTGGAAGGGGACTCAGCGTTGGGGTGCGGCACAGGGTGGGGTGCTCACCTGGGGCAGCCTCCCTTTGGTGGCCGAGGGGAGGGAGAGGGGGGGCAAGTGGCTCTGCATGCTGCCTAGCCCTCACTTACATTCCAGCCCTGCAGCTCCCATTGGCTGCTATTCCCGAGGGTAGAGCCTGCAAGTGGGGAAAATGTGTAGGTAGGGCACCTGGTGGTTACAGTTCCTAGTGTGTGTGTGGCGGGGGGGGAGGGGGGGAACGGGAACGCCTGGAGCTGCCTCCCTCCCTCTCACGAGGCAGGGCTAGACCGCATGGGCTTTGGTGTCTACAGCCCCGGCTAAGAGGGCTCTACATAAAGATCTGCACTTTTGGCTGCCTGGAGATCTTTTTGTGGGGGGCCCCTCTTAGCCAGGGCCTTGGCTTCATCGCCTGAAGTCCCCCTCTTAATCCAGCCCTGCGGACAATTCAGGATGGGCCTGGAGTCACCCAGAATCTGCATCAATCTCTCAGTGACGCCTGGAAGCCAGCCTGAAGAGTCTCACAGGATAGGCTCAGAAAATAAGGAAGTCATGTTGGTGGAGGGGGAAAAAAAACCACCTCTCTCCTGGAATAGCTTGAGTCAGAACTGGCAACCCGCCTGCAAAACTGCTTTTCAACTAATTGGCATTCCTGAGGCAGTGTGCGTTTGCTGGTCGTTTCCTGGGTCTCCTCTCCCTGACTCAGGCCTGCATGGGCAGACGCCCGATGTGAACAGCGTGAGAAGATGTTCCCACAACACACCCAACCGAAGCCACGGGGGGAAGTCCTGGCCCACAGGCCCTGAAGCTGCCTCAGCATCCGTGGGAGGGGAGGACAGTGCGGAAGGCCTCTAAAATCCATACGCACGCTGGAGGAAAGTAAAGGTGTGTGGGGCGGGGAAGGGAGATTTCAGCCTTCAGCATCCTGGTTGTCACTTGACCCTTTGCATCAAAGCCTCCGGGAATCAGAAGCAGAAGGTCCCCGCCATTTCTCTTCAGCGGAGCCAAATTTCCTCTCCAGATCAGAGCCTCCAGAAATGAGACAGGCCTACAATCTGGCCACAGACAGGCCAGCTACTGGAGTGGGGAAGCCGTCTCTGGCAGGGTCATGCACACACGCTGGGCTGCCCGGAGGGAAAGGCTGGCGATAGCTCTGACTGCGAGCCCACTGACATCATACTCCACGGGGCTTTGGATCAGACCCTGTGTCTGCCCGTGGTCCAGGAGGCGGGAGGCCTAGAGGAGGAATAATCCCTAGCCACCAGCACGTGGGTGAGGTGCCTTCTGCCAAGGCATAACTGCCCCACAACACAACAATTTGCGATAGCACCACTTATCGCTGCTCGGACTCGCCTTTTTACCTCACAGGATCGACATAAGAGCTTGTGCTGGGGAAGCCAAGCCACCACGGACCACCGCAATGCCACCGCTCTGCTTTGGCGTGGGGAAGGAGCGCACGCTGCAAAACGCTACGCATCTCAGCTCCCACTGCCTCAGCGGTGGCTCAGGGTCCCATTGTGCCGTGCCTGCCAAAGCTCAGCAGCTCCCTGCGCGTGCAGCCCAGCCCCAAAGCAGAGAGTTACCTGGCACCACAGAGCAGGGCGCTCAATCCAGCTCCGTGCACATGGTAACGAGCACGCTGACACCCGGCGGCTATTACAATTACAAACACAACTCCCGAGGAAAGCACTTAGATTAAAATAAATT
Organism: Rafetus swinhoei; assembly: GCA_019425775.1. Taxonomy (NCBI): domain Eukaryota; kingdom Metazoa; phylum Chordata; order Testudines; family Trionychidae; genus Rafetus; species Rafetus swinhoei. The sequence continues at coordinate 26,156,125 of CM033438.1, forward strand.
AGAGCCATCTCCATGGCAACGGAGCTGCCAGTTTAGACGCCATGATTATTTTCAAAGGTGAAGGGGAGAGAATTTTGCAGGGGCCGGTAAATTGCAGTGCATGGTAAATGGGAATGCACATTGCCTCCCCTTCTTAGCTGTTAACCCCTTAGGAAGAGCTTGCATGGGATGTTTCCATCCCAAGTGAGGGTCCAAACACTGTCTACCTCCTTCCCCAAATGCCTACCAGCCACCACCGTTCCTTCCCTGCGTAGCCTACAGCAAAAGCCCATGTAGGCTGCACGGATCCTCACCAATGATCTCTCTCATTTTTCCATCCTTGTGTGCAATGAATTTTGTTATGTGCACCAAGGCACGTGCAAATGTGCACCACCAGTAGAAACGCAGGCTGCTGGCTGTGGGTTCTCTAATCAGTGGGGTGGCGCACGGCTTACAGGGAACACGGGTCCTCACAAACCCCTGAGTACAGCAGGGCAGCCGGATGTATAAACATCCTTTCGGCACGGGCCCCTGCTGACCTGCAGCTTCCGCTCCTGAAATGCAGATGCTATAGTACAGGGGTGGGCAATCATTTCAGTTGGGCGGCCACTCCAAAAATTGGGTAAGTGGTCACACTCTTCCATGATATCCATGGAGGTGGTGTAGGGTCTGGGATGGAGGATGGGTGCAGAATGGAGCTTGGAGTAAGGGATTGGGGTGTAGGAGCAGGTGTGGGAACTGGGAGGGAGTTTGGGTGAAGGAGGGGGGGGGTTGTGACCTTGGACAGGAGACTAGGGTGAAGGAGGGGGTGGATGATCTGGGAGCGGGCTGTGACCTGGGGCAGGCATGCAGGCGGGGGAGCAGGGATGCAGGAGAGGATTCTGACCTGGAGGAGGGGTGCAGGAGGAGGTGCAGGGTCTGGGAGCGGGTTGTGACCTGGGGCAGGCATGCAGGCGGGGGTGCAGGATCTGGGAGGAGGTAGGGATGCAGGAGGGGGCAGAGGGTTGGGAGGCAGAAGGAGGGCTGGGATGACAAGAGGCAGGCTCTGGCGGGGGGGCACTTACCTGAGTGGCTCCTGGCCAGCAGCCCAGCAGGTTCCTCAGCCAGGCTCCCTGCCTTCCATGCCCCCGTCGGTCACTCAGAGCAGCCAGCTGCAGGGGCCACGTGCTGCTCTGAACACTGCAAGCTGGCGGGGGCAAAGGGTACTCTGTAGCCCAAAATAGCGCTGCAGTGTAGACGTAACCTTACTGTGCGCGTGCAAGCCGTGCTGCCCCTTTGAAACGCCGCTGCAGTGTTTCAAAGGGGCAGTGCCGCACAGCTGATCCCGGGCCCCGTGCACCAGCGTTTCAAAGGGGCTGATCCCAGGCTCCCCGCCTATAGTACTTCAGTGAGGTGAACTGAAGGTTGGTTTTTCTTTTTTTACAGTGTAAATGTTTTGTAATAAAATATAAAGTGAACACTATACACTTTGTATTCTGTGTTGTAATTGAAATCAATATATTTGAAGATGTAGAAAACATCCAAAAATATTTAAACAGAGTATTCTTCTTATTGTTTAACGATGCAATTAATCGTGCATTTAATCACAATTAATTGTTTTAATCGCTTGACAGCCCTATTTGAAATATAACAGGCTCGCTAGTCCGACATCCCTGTAACCTTCGTTCCACGAGGCGGAAGGGATGGTTCGGAAGAGCGATTGATTTCAAAATCAGTGCTGCGTAGACAGCGCCAAAGTTCAAAATAAGTTAATTCGAAATTAACTCGAAAGAAGCTACGCAATGTGCGTCTCTCAAATTGTGTAGTTATTGCGAGCACCGGGTGCAGTGTACACACACCCTAAGCATCTCTGATGGTCACAGATCAGAGCGGAGTAATGTGGCTCGAACTCAGAAAAGCCCCAACCATCAAGTGAAATTTGCCCACCCTGGAAAAGTGGGCTGCCAAACAGGAGTCACTATCTCCCCCCATCATTTCTCTCACTTGGTTTGTCTGTTTGACTCACTACAGACTCCTTGAAGGTTAATCTGGTTCAGCTGAACGCTTCAAGAGGGGGACATGCAGGAAGGAGGCGGGAAACCTGAAGGGGAAAGACAGAGGGGGGGATGGGATGGGATGGAAACATGAGTTTAGGTACCAGGGTAACAGGCACCTGATGCAGAAAAGGAGGGGGCATTTTCCTCCCTTTTCTGAGCTTGGCACTGAACAAATGACCAAATCTCGGGATGCCTGGAAGGGATTCCTCCTAGGGGAAACAAAGGATTAGTCTCCTAATGAACCACGCCAGCCCTGGATGTGCTCAGCTGTGTGCTCTGAAGTACCAAAAATAATAATAATAATTAGCCGTTTCATTCCTAGGTTCTGTCATCTTGCCCTGGGAGCGCCCTGGCAACAGCATGCCTGTTTCCCAGAGGAAGCATGCAGGGCCACCCACCCCGACCGCCCCATTGCTGGGCACGCTTTGAACTACCTCCGCCTCAATCAAGTTTGAATTCCTCCACCTGCAAATGGGGCCTCAATGGGAGACAAACACCCCAACATGAGGGGCACAAAAATTAGCCCCGCAGGCAGGTTAAAATGCTGTGGGATTCCTTCCTTTGGTCTCAGTAACTCTGCTTAGAGCCTTGGGGTCATGACTCTATTTCTACTAAAAACCCTCGACAGTGAGAAATGTGAGGGGACACCAAATTGGCGGGGAACATATGGACCTTGGAGTGAAACGAGGGCCTGTCCGGTGGTGTCTCCCGGAGGTTAAATGTCGGCTGCCACGTCAAATCTTCAGAGCCATCTATTAGTGGTTTGCTATAGCAGTGGTCTTCACACGATGGGTTGCAACCCAGCGCTGGGGGGTGGAATGTCGGGCCCTGGGTCTCGTGGCTGCAGGAGGATCAGGTGAGCAGCGGGGGGGCTAAGGCAGCTCCCTGCCTGTCCTGGCACCGCAGACTACGCTGCACCCCAGAAGTGGCCAGCAACAGGCCCGACTCCTAGGTGGGAGGGGAGGAGTGCAGTGCCAGGAGAGGAAGGAGATGCCTTAGCCCCTCCACCCCCCCGCCGCACCTCTGCCCGGGAGCTACATCTCGGACAAATAGAATCGTACTCAGGAAGATTCAAACAGCTTTCAAAACTCATTTGCAAAATGCCCATGTTGTATATGTAAAGGGTCAGCCCCCAGAAAGGCATGCTGGGAAAAAGATCCTATTTGATAATAGCCCTGAATGAGGAGAGTTAGCTGGGAGCAGACAATCATTAATGCTCTTGTGTATGGCATGTCACAGCTACAGTATAGGTAGAGCTTAGGGGTGTCATGCATTAACTCACTGCTAAGAACATAAGAACGGCCATATTGGGTCTGATTAAAGGTCCATCTAGCCCAGTGTCCTGTCTTCTGACAGTGGCCAATGCCAGGTGGCCCCAGAAGGAATGAAAAGAACAGGGAATCATCAAGCAATCGTATCCCTGTTACCCATTCCCAGCCTCTGACAAACAGAGGCTGGAGACACCATTCCTACCCATCCTGGCTAATAGCCATTGATGGACCTATCCTCCATGAATTTATCTAGCTCTTTTTTGAACCCTGTGAAAGTCCCGGCCTTCACAACATCCTCTGGCGAGGAGTTCCACAGATAGGCTTCGCACTGCGTGAAGAAACTTTCTCCACACCTCAGTGCTGTCAAGGGCATGTTTCCGAACATTTGCAGTACAATGGTTAGGGTGGCAGCCTGGGATCTGTGTCAGCGATGGAAATAGAGACCTCACGTGCAGCCACTGCCAGAGAGTGTTCCTTGCCCGAATTGGCCTAATTTCTCATCTTCACACTCATCAGTTATAGGCATCTAAGGGGAAATCTTACTCGATTCAAGAGATGCTGGGGGGAGGGGGGGGGAGGAAACCTGGGTTCAGATCCCTGCCTTAGCATGGACTTTTGGTGCTTTGAGTCCCCATCTGGCCAATGGGGCTAATAGCATTTTCCTACCTTACAAGGGCTCAGATACCATGATCATAGAGGAACACTGATGGGAGAGGCAAAGGAACACTGATGGGAGAGGCAAAGGCTCTCCGCCCCTTTTACCCAAGCCCCACCCCCTTCCTGGAGCATGCACCCATCCCATCCTCTCCCCCCCCCACAGACCCATCAATTCTGTCAGCTCCCATGGAAGTACCTGTACCTGCACTACAGTTAGAACCACAACATTAGAAGGCACCGCAAGGGTCAGTTTGCCTCTGCCCCTGCCAAGCCGCAGGAGAAGTTGTGTCCAAATCATCCAAGACAGCCTCTTTTTGAAACACCCCCAGTGAAGGAGCGTCCACAACCTCTCGAGGCAGGCGGATCCATTCTGCTATTGCTAGGAGAGTTAGGAAACTTTTCCTAACACTTCATCTAAATCTGCTCTGTGGTTGTTTAAACCCATTTCCTCTGAGGTGAAGTAAAACGCTAGATTAAACCAAACCTAAATGGGGGAGGGAGGAGGGTCTTAACTATTTGATAGCATCCCTACCGCACCTGAGCCAGGCTGTGCAAGCTGGGACTCCATCAGCACACAATTGGCTGTATCCCCAGGTGTCAGACCTGAGGGAAATAGAGTCAAACAGAGCCAGCCTCTCTATCTACATTACTCCTCCAGTGCAAAGGGCCAAGCAAAGGGGAAATTGGTGGTGTCTACCCGTCTGTCCTCTTCAAGTGAAAAAACAAGCCAGGTGCGCCAAGAATGAGACACGCCCCCTCCCCCCGGGCGCTCTCCCCTGAAATCCGAGAGCTGTTGCCTGAGTGCTGCACAGTTTAGTTGCCATCGTTCTGTTCAACCATCTAAACCAATGGAAGCAAAGTGCTAGAATATAATCTCATCTCTTTAAAAGTTAGGTGCAGCAAACCCTTCTGTGTGCAGGCAGAATATGAAAAGGTGATGAAAAGAGATGAATCGACTTTTCTACTGGCCTGCTTAAGCAACTCTAAAAGTGCTTTTGTAAATCTACCAGGGCATCTTGCGGAGCAGGAAAACTGTCAGAGACCAGCACCTGAAAATTTGGGGCCCCGCTGGGTCTTAATGTTCATCCACCCGCCTCTTCCGCTCCCTGGTCGGTGGCTCCGCTTCCGTGAGAGAAGATCTAGTGAACTGAAAAGTAACAGAGCCCGCCAGAGCTCTGAGCAGACACAGAGCCCGTGAAAGAGCCATTCGCGTGGTAATGAAGCAATTGAACAGGCATTTACCAACCCCCGGTCTAGACAGTCAGTTTCTGAATTTACTGTGTGAGGCGACAGGGCCTTTGTTTCAAATAGTTCATTAGTGCGTTGCTGATGATTGTAAGTAAAACCATCTCTAAAAAACCATCGTCCGCCCCAGCTGTCTCTCAGCACAGGGGTAGCAGTTTAATAGCCCTGCGCAGGGCCCCATAAGTCCTAAGGACAGCCCTGCCTGCCACTCAGCACCTCCGGTTACTCCCTCCCCTCCCAAGAAAATCGCTCAGAGATCTGGTGTGTGGCCTCATCAATTAAATGTCTGTCCAGGAGGGTTGAGTTCCTCCAAGGAAAGAGGCAAACAAAATGGCCAAAGCGTTATCCCGCCCAGAAGGGGTCAGAACGGCGTACGGAATTCCACCGCAGAACTCAATCCATGAAACAGACGCTAACAGTTTAGATCAGGGGTTCCCAACCTGGGGTACGCGTACCCCCAAGGGGTGCGAGAAGCTTGTCCAGGAGGTACGGGGAATATTTGGTAAATAACTAGATTATCCTAATTGAAATATTCCAAAAGTAGTCGTGTTAGTGAAAAAAGTTGTGGATTCTAGAGTCTAGAATGTATTTCCTTTCATATTGAATAGGGGGTACGGGCAGGTTTACTAAAAGCCAAGGGGGTACGGGGACTGAAAAAGGTTGGGAACCCCTGGTTTAGATGGTATCCTTTTTTGGGTGGACATTTTCTGGTGTTTAGACTTGCCTGGACATGGGAAAATTCAGCAAGAAAACGTCCTTGCCAGAAAAAAAGGCCACTTTGCACACTCCCCCCCCCCCCCCCCCAACATGTCCGCCCGCTCTACATTTCACTAAAAAGCCTCAAGCACGTTTCCGGGAGAGCTTTGTCAACAAGCCCCCTCCCTTCACCTTGTTTGGAGACATCCGGCGCACACCTGCAGCCCCCGCGCCCCACGTTGTGAAGCTGTCAAAACAAACAATGTAACAGAACGCGCAGCGGCCAAATCTGCAAGCCCGCGGTGGAAGGGACCACCCCAAGGCCTGGCAATTCCCCCGGAGCCGGCCAGCCGCTCCAGCAGATGGGTTTTATGAGCCCCGGAGGAGAAATAACATCTCCAAGAGCATCGAGCATGGCTTCTAAATACACACCAGATGATGCAGGGACAGATGACACAGGGAGGAGATAGGGGTTAGGATAGAAAGCGGGGTAGGCGGGGGGAGCTAACCACAGGGGAAAAGCGGCCTACAGCTCCCTCCTTTCCCATCCTTCCCGGCTGCAGCTCATTCAGAAATCCAGCCAAGTTCCCTCCCTCCTTCCCTCCTACCTGCTGAGATTTATTTTTACTTTGCTGGGTTTCTTCAAACTGAAACCAATTGTTATTTTACAGTAAAGGTAACTGCCTGGACACCCTCCCTTCCGTGGGCAAGAGCGAAAAAGTCCCTTCTCCCCCCCCCATTGACACTGCTCCTCCTGAGGTCATTTATGCATTACTGGAGGGGCCGGGGGGTGATCTAACTCAAATGGATTTTGCTTTAGCAGCAATATTGCTACGCTGGATGCTGGGTGACCCCAGCCCCAGTCCCCCTCTCTTCCTTTCCCGTAGTGACCCTGTCTGGAGTAACAGGATTTGCGCTTGCGTCTAAAAAGCAGCCCGGCCCTTTCTGCAAACACTGATGGGGAACGCCTCCCGCAGTGCGTCTTCCGGAGTTCAAGCTGAACTTGGTTCAGACTCAAGCCGGGCAGTTCTGTCCCAGATTCCTCCGAGGATTATTTGGGGATTTCTTTGCAGTGGGGTTTTTTTTTTAAAGCATGGAAAGAGCAAAAGCGCCTTGTAAAGGGGTGGGGGAAGGAAGGAGAAATGAAAAATAGAAACGGTACCTACAATAAACAAGGGGCTAGAACAGCGATGGGCAACCAAGCCTAGTGAGCGGGGCCCCGTCAGCTCAGAGGGCCATGTGATTGCCAGTGGGGGGCAACCTGGGGGCCACTGAGGTTCACCTGCAGTCCGCCCACCTCCTCTCTGCTCCCTTTCCCCCATGCTTCTTGCGCACGGGAGCACCGCACGGCCGACTCTTCCCCCTTGCCGAAGCGCCGTGTATCCGCCGACTCACACCCCGCCCTGCTGTTCCCCCTCCCTCCCAGAGCATGAACAGCAGACTCATGAGGCTCCAAAAGTGCGAAGAGCAGGAAGGGTGGGGCTCCGGTGCCCCAGGGCGCAAGAGACACACTGGGGAGGGGAGCAGACAGGAGGGCCGCGGGTTGCCCGCTCCTGGGTTAAGAGCCTCCTTCCAAGCAAGCTGTGCGTAGTGGAAGCGGTTAGCTACAAGCCACGTCTCTAGTCCTCGGGCGCCAGGGGGTAATTTAGAGCAGCCTCGAGGCTGAAGTTCTTAGTTACAGCAGTTGTGACTGTCCCCTCAGTTCTGCCCTGGCCTTGCTCCCTCCCTCTGCCCACACCAAGGCTGGGGTAGTGAAAAATCAGAGGCATTCTTAGCTGCCGCTGCACCACTTCCTGAACGGCTGGCCTCGCCGCTGCAAGTTTTGAAAATACAGCGAAGAATAAAAATAAAGAAAAAGCAAAAAGGGTTTTTTCCCCTCAGCCCAAACGTTCAGCTTCTCTGTTTTTGTGCACGCAAAATGGCTCTTTCCTCTCACGCCGCCCCTGTGGCTGAGAGAAGGAGCTGGGCAGACACACCCCGGACCAGCCAACGTGCACGGTGCATATCTGCATGGACAAGCAGCAGTGCCGAGACTGCAGAGCGATGCTCCTTTTCCACACAAGTGTCTAGTCAAAGCGGCCTTGGTCTTGTTCCAGTCGGGAGCAGAACCTGAGCGGCTGGAGGCCTACGGGAACAGCTCCTGCTGACAGGGAGAGCGGTCCAGAGCGCTGCTGCAAGGAATTTCTTGGGTTTTGTTCTCTACGCTGTGGTAACCAGACAGCCAAGCTAGATGGACACAATTGGCCCTTTCCCGCCTTCAAATCCAGGATGGAGTCTGGTATCTGGAGGCAAATCTTGTTTATCTACAAGGAATGGGCCACGTCCTGCTTTCGCAAATGCAAGAGGAACCAAAAACAGAATTCAGAGGAGTGCCTGGTTAGTCTGCGTCAGCAAAAACAAGGCGCCCGGTGGCACTTAAACTAACACGTATTTGGGCAGACGCTTCGGTGAGATACAGCTCACTTCCTCGGACACTGCCGAGAAAAGGAAAGGAAAAAGAGGCAGGGATACAGAGATGGGAGTGTGACATCAGCGCTAATGAAACCCTAGTGGACGTGGCTCACCTCTAACAGTGATGAGAAGGAAGAGGACCCATTGTTATGGGAGAACCACTCCATGTGTCTATTTAAACCTTTTCTCCGGGGCCCACGTTTGCCTGGGAATTCCAGCTCGGCTGTTTCTCTCTGCCAAAGAATGACAACGTGCAAGTCAGCAACTGCGTGGCTAGGGAGGTGACAGTGCTCCCTCGCTGGTTGTGGGAGGTTGCGATTTGGATTGGTGTCCATTTATTCTTTTGGGGAGAGCCAGTCCGGTTGGCCCGATGTACATGGCCGAAGGGCGTTGCTGGCACATCGCCCATTAGCAGATGTGAATGAATCTGTGATGATGTCACTAGGGAAGATGGGCGGATAAAGTTGGCAACGGGAACTGGTTGCTGGTTCTGTGGAGGGGCGGGGAGTTTCTGGAAGGGGCGGGGCTTCGGCCGAAGGGGCAGGGCCAGGACACTTCCTGTGCTCCCCTGTCCACGGACCCCGATTAGTCTAGGGGTGGGAGAGCACGTGAAGTCTTTGCTCGGCGCCTAGAGAGAACTGCCAGCTGTTCAAAACAGCTGGCGGTTCACTCTAGCCGCCACGCACCCCTTGCAGGGCAGGAGGTTAGAGACTTTATGCACTTCCTCCACCCCCAGGCCAATCAGGGCTAGAGAGACCTGCCAGCTGTTCTGAACAGCTGGCCATTCCCTCTGGTGCTGTGTGCCCCTGGTGGAGGGAGGAGACAACCAGCTCGGCGGGCCCAATCCAGCCTGCAGGGGGCTCTCTTGCCCACCCCTGTCCTTGAGCAACCAACTGGCAGACTATGTATCGTGTCCTCAAACGGTCGGTGTATAACAACCTACTATCGCCAGCCACTAATGAAGCTACCGCAGTAGAGAGGCCAGTGTGGAAATGCTAACATCTCCTATTTAAACCATACAGCATGTATTTACAATACAAGCAAGAACCAGAAAGGGAAGCAGCACAGTCTAGTTTCACAGGCCAAGAGGAGAGAATTTCAAAAAGGAACCAAAGCACGTCAATGGTGAAGAAAAGCAGGCGAAAGGGTGAAAGGGATTGTTTTGGTTTTTAGCATATTAACAGTACTCCTTTAAACTGGGTTTCAGCGATCCATGGCGAAGGGTCAGAGCCAAGTAAAATCAGCAGCAATTCTTATTTCTTTTCCTCTCCGACACATCGAGCTCAAAGCAAAAGAAAAGTGCTGAAACAAGAAGTTTCCTTCAAGCCTTCTTTTCCTGGTGAGCTGGCTTACAATAAGTACCTGCTGGGGTCACAGAAACATGAGAGAGGCGCCTTTCACCTCTCACAAAAGCGGGAATGGGGAGGGGGGAGTCACTGAAAAGCTTGCAAAATGGGAAAAAAAGGCACAGAGAAAAAAAGACACAACATTACCCCTTTTTTTCCCATCTTCTGCAGCTTTGATGGGAGACCATTTCTATCCCGCTTTGGCTCAGCATCTCTCAGCCAAGTTTTTTGGAGACCCGGCTCTCTTCCAGGGCCATAAGCGTATTTTTGCCAAGCAAGGAGGTGAAAATCAAAGGATGTTCAGTGACAGAAAAAAAAGGGAAAGTTTTTCTGCCTTAAAAGTAAAAAAAGGGGGGAAGGGGGGAGGCAAATGGGGCAGATTGCCTGTTAAATCAGATGAGCAACGAGGAACCCCTCAAAAGAAAGGCTCGAGTTAAGGCTATGTCTACATTTGAACTCGATCAACAAAACTCTGTCATTCACCGGTGCTTAAAATCATGCCACCACCCATGGACAGAAAAGTTTTGCAGCAGCAAATGAAAGTGTCAACGCTGCTTTCTTGGCAGGAGCGCTCTGCTGCCAATCAAGCAAAACCCCCTCATTGAGGGTGGAAGTATTTTGTTGACAAAAGGACAGAGCATTCACACCTGCTTGTAGTGACTGGGCTGTGTCAAGGCAGCCTTGCTGTTAAAAGCTGCATAGCGTAGATAGGACAAGCAGCAACAGGCTTGAATTTCGGCAAGGGAGGTTTAGGTGGGACATTAGGAAAAACTTCCTAACTGTCAGGGTGGTGAAACACTGGAATAAATTGCCTAGGGAGGTTGTGGAATCTCCATCTGTGGAGACATTTAAGAGCAGGTTAGACACCTGTCAGGGATGATCTCACAGAATTCGAAACCTGGTAAATGTCACGTTTTCGGCTGTTCCAGCCTGAAATTTCATGGTGGTGTAACCACGAGGTCCACGCCCAAAAGGAGATGGCGGGGAGGTGGTGGGGGTCATGGGATTGCCCTCCTCTCTTCTGTGCGGCCTTCAGAGCTGGACTCTGAAGGCAGCAACCTCAAAACTTCCTGCAGCTGCAGGAAGTCCCAAGAGGTAGAATAGGGTCTGGTCTGGCCCCCTACTTCCTACCACCAGAGCAGTTTGCAAGGGAGGGACAGGTCCTGCCCTTCTCTAGCCCAGTAGGAGGTAGGAAGCCCCCTTGAAACCAGGAGACAGCACATTTCACTGGGAAGGGCTTATTTCATGGTCTGTGACAGGGTTTTCACCACGGAGACACAGGTAAGGGGCCCGACAGAGCAGGTTTTCAAAATTCACACAATTTCAAAAGGGAGAAATATTAGATCAGATTTCTTGCCTGTTGCCCTCAGCAGCTGAGGTGCCCCACTCCTGTAGGGCAAAGCAATACAGAACTGGGGGGGCGGGGGGGGAGAGGGAGCTGTTTTTTCCACTCCATAGACCTAGGTGCCAGTGGAGTGAAAAGTTTAGTGAGTCTCAGCCGCCTCGTTGCCGTTGGGACCTGAAAACCGCATGTGCGTGAATTGAGGGCAGGGCTGGCTGCTTTAAAGAGCCCAGTCTATTGAATGCATCAGTAATGAAACTGGGATGTTGTGAAGGCCAAGGTGATTACAAGGGTCCAAAAAGAAATGGAGACATTCATGGAGGTTGGGTCCATCAATGGCTGTTAGCCAGGATGGGCAGGAACGGCGTCCCTAGCCTCTGTTTGTCAGAAGCTGGGAATGGGCGACAGGGGATGGATCACTGGATGATCACCTACTCTGTTCCTTCCCTCTGGGCCACCTGGCATTGGCCACTGTTGGAAGACAGGATCCTGGGGGAGATGGACCTTTGGTCTGACCCAGTCTTCTATTCCATCTCTGGCTATCTTCAGATCAAGATTGAGGGTTTAGCAAAATATAAGTTATTAGGGTTGTTACAAAAGTATCAATATAATTGAAGAGCTTGTGCTCTACAGGTGATCAGACACAGTGATCTTAGACTCCCTTCTGTCCTTAAAAATCTGTGAATCAATCAAGACCTAGGCCACATCTTCACTCATCAAAGCTTGGCGCCACTGTGATCGGTCTTCCGGAGTTTGATTTAGTGGGTCTAGTCAAGACCTGCTAAATCGAACTCAGAGGGCACCACTGCCCGCGGCTGGTACTCCTGCTTCTGCGAGGAGTAAGGAAAGCCAGTGGGAGTGTTTGCTCAGGTCGGCCTCCCACTGTGGGGATGGTGGGGAAACTCAAAACAAGGTACACAGGCTCTAGCTACTTAATTAACGTAGCTGGAGCAGCGTATCTTGATTTGACCTTTCCCTTTAGTGCAAGCCTGGCCTGAGATGTGTTGGCAGCGCTGGGTGTGGAGTTGAGAGGTATCACTGATCGTGTGTGTGTGTGTGCGCACACACATGCTAAGGCCACTGCTGTCAGCAAAATTCCATGTGAATTTGAATGCTTGTGAAAGCTAGACATGAGTGCCAGTTTCCATTCGTGCTCCTTCAGTCTGCAGCCTAATAAGCATTAATAGAGATGACAGTTTATCTAAGGAATAGCCCGTGCAAGCTTTTAAGTGCCTGTAATTATGTTCTGACAGCATCCGAGGGGAAGGGAAGCCTTCAGAGCCAGGCACTGACGCATGGGTCTGTGTTGCACACGGGCTGTGTCGAGGTGGAAGGCTCCTTCTTCCAATCGCACAGCAAGCAGCAATCTGGGGCTTAGGAAACCAAGCGGCCCCACGCAGCTCTGCACTCAGGCCTGGATACGCCCGTGGGCGTATCCCCATAACCGACTGCAAAATGAAAGGCGGCACCTGGCAAGGTGCTGAATGCCCCCTAATATGGGCTGGGGGGGGAGGGGGGCTGCTCTCCCATGGGAGCGGATGGGCATGGAGGGCCAGTCGCACCCCACTGGGGCTGCCTGGCCTTTTGCAGGAGCCAGGCCAAAGACAGGGAGACAAAGGCATTTCAAAAGCACCTCCTTTAGCAAAAACCGGCGCACCCCCGGAGAGCCCTCTTATCGGATAGAGCAGGCGTCAGCCAGCACAGCGCACACAAGAGCCCAAAAGCAGCGCTCGGGCCGAGCGAGCCTCGACTGATTATTTGCATTTCGTCAAAAGCAAACTTATAAATCCCCATAGGTTTAGCCGCGCTTCCTGCTTGTATTTATTAGCAAGAACAGGTCGGTTTTCCTCCTTAGACACACAGGTTTTAAAAAAAAAAAAAAAAAAAAAAAAAATATCACACCACAGCTCCTACACCTCCTTCCCTTTCCAACGGCCCGGCCTTGTGTTGACTTTCCATCTCTCCACAAGCCTGGATTACACGCCCGACAAGAAGAGCAAACAGCCTTTGAAGTCAATATTAGTTATGAACTTCAAGAGGGCCGCAGCAGGAAGCGTCTTGCCCTGAGCAGTGCTGAGACCACTTCCCCGGAGCTGCTGGGGGAAATAATTCACATAGTTCAGAGACACGGCAGAGCCCAGGCAAGGCTGCATACCAGTGTTCCCTCTAATTTTTTTCCAATCCGTGTGGAGAATAAATTTTGTTATGTGCACCAAAGCATGCAAGGATGTGCACCACCAGTAGAAACACGTGCGGCCAGCTGTGGGCACTCTCCTAAGCATGGGGCAACCTAGAAGTCTCTCTTGGGTGGCCCCAAGCTCTCAGCTGTCCGGGAATGCTGCAGCATGCATCCCCCTGCCCTGCACAGCTCCCACAGTGCTGTCCACTAGCATGAACAGGAACCAGATGCCACCACCACACGGTAGAATGTGCGTGGAGGCGCAGATTCATCCAGGAGCAGCTCCCCGTAAGAACATTAACTGCCAAACTGAGTCAGACCCATGGTCCCTTCTATACCTTAATCCAGCCTCCACCTCTAGCCAGTGCCCAAACTTCAGGGGTAACTTACAGAACAAGGCAAATATAAAGGGCCCTGCCTCTGCTTTCTGTTCATAACTTCTAGCAGTCAGATTTAGGGGTCCCCAAAATATGGGGCTGCATCACTGGCCATCTTGGCTAATAGCCATTGTAAAACTGGTTTCAGAAAAGAAAAGGTCCAACTTTTGGCCCCTACACCATCCCACAGCAAGGAGTTCCACAAGTTAATTGTGTGGAAAAAAAGTATTGCCTCTTGATTTAATAGAAAGCAGGTGGCACAGAAACAACTGGGTAATCTTTGGTTTTTGTATCATGGGCAAGGGTGAAGAACCCTTCTCTATTCCCTCTTTTCCTCGCTGTTTGTGATTTATAGACATCTATCATATCCCCACTCAGCTGTCATTTTTCTAAGCTCAACAGCCCCAGTCATTTTAGTCTCTCTCCTCGAATGGAAGCTCTTCCAGAGCTTTGATCATCTTTCTTGCCCTTCTCTGAACCGTCTCCAGTTTCACTATATCCTTTTGGAGATAGGTCCTGCTTTGGGGAGGGGTTGGACTCGACCTCCTGAGGTCTCTTCTAGCCCTAGGATTCTAGGAGATTGGGCAACCAGAAATGGACACAGCATTCCAGGTGTAGATGTACCCTGGATTTGCATAACAGCATTATGATATTTTCTGTCTTACTGTCTTACCCCTTTCCTAATAGCGCTAACATTCTTATTGGACTTACCGACCGCTGCAGTGCATTGACATGAAGTTTTCAGAGAACTGTCGACCGTCCCTCCAAGATCTCTTTCTTGAGGGGTAACAGCATGAGGTAGGCATGGTTGGGACTATTTTTCCACGGTGCATTACTTGGTACTGATCCGTGTTTAACAATTTACATCCAATTTGGTTTACGCCATACCTGCACGGGCTATTGGCGCAAGTGCAAACCAGCACCAGTAAATGCGTTAGCTTCGATCTGCTCCAGCACCGAGTTCAAACCTATGCAATCAGTGAAATGAGTCTACAAGGGCTCACTGGCAGACACCCTGGATATGGTCTTGCCTCCAGTTTATGCTATTTTATTTTTCACTTTTTATTCAAGTTACACGGAATCATCAACATCATAGAAACCTAGAACTGGAAGGGACCGCGCGAGGTCATCAAGGCAAGTCCCCTACCCTCACAGCAGGACCAAGCCCCATCTAGATCATCCTTGATAGGTGTCAGTCTAAGCTGCTCTTAAATATCTCCAGAGATGGAGATTCCACAACCCCCTGAGGCAACTGATTTCAGTGTTTCACCACCCTGACCGTGAGGAAGTTTTTCCTAATGTCCAACTAAACCTCCCTTGCCGCGATTTAAGCCTGTGAACATACAACATGGGCTGGTGCTTGTTACGGATCAGACTAATATTCAAAGAAGCTGGCCGCATGGCTGGAGCGCGGTCTTCCTGCAAAGGGTGACATTTCCAAAAACCTATCCGCTTTCTGAGGCTTCTCTTACGCACCCACTTGGTATGAACACTTTGCCTTTACGAAAATGGCCCTATTTTACCATCACACAGGAGGAGGAGGAGGAGGAGGAGCTCATACTTTTTCCAATAACGTGCAATACAAAATCTTGCTGCTAACAATGAAAAAGTAATAACGTTGTCATTCTGTTTAAAATGTAGAGTGGTAGACCCTTTCCTGGAGTATTAAATTAGCTGGGATGGGGCACCTTCAGAAAGCTGGCAAAAGAATGTAAGAACGGCCAGACTGGGTCAGACCAAAAGGACATCTAGCCCAGTGTCCTGTCCTCTGACAGCGGTCAATGCCAGATGCCCCAGAGGGAGGGAAAAGAACAGGAAATCATCAAGTGATTCCTTCCCCTCACCCATTGCCAGCCTCTGACAGACAGAGGCTAGGGACAGCATCCCTGTCCATCCTGGCTAATAGCCACAGATGGACCCATCTTCCATGAATTTATCTAGTTCTTTTTTGAACCCTGTTAAAGTCCTGGCCTTCACAACATCCTCTGGCAAGGAGTTCCACAGGTTGGCTGTGCTTATGCCTATTCGTCATGAGCTGAATCTCTTTAATAATGTCCCCAAAGCCCCATCTAAATCCTGGACATAACTCACCACTTGTCTAAGTATGTTCCAATTTCCCTACAATGCCTCCAACAGAGGGCATCCCCCTATTTCAATAAGCAGAGGTGATTTTTTTTTTTTTTTACACTACAATAGTTTTATCAGCACTGTCTAGATGGATACAGTTATTGCAGTAGGGAGATGCTTGTAGGACTATGGCTTGTTTCCCTTTTCTTCTAGGAATAAGCCACCATTGTTTAAACACCTTTTTAGCCTGTAACTGGGAACAAATTAGGATGATGGTGCATGAAGACATACAGGTAACACTGGAGTAAATTCAGGGTAAGTGGAGCGATTGGGCGGCCATCCAGGAGATATTCAAAGACTGCCCAGCTGAGTAGCAGAGCACCCACAGTAGGCAGCATGAATTTCCACTGGGGGTGCACATCGGTACAGAACAAAATTTATTCTGCACATGGATGGAAGAAATTAGAGGGAATGCTGGTTGAGATCTAGTAGCGGAATAGCAGGGCTTGGTGCAGAACACGGATGAAAAGAACCGGTCCTGATACACTTACATGCGTCTCCCCGAGCTGTCAATGTAATTCAATCATTTTTAAAAAAATTGTGTTAATACAAGAGCATCATTGGAACCACACTGGGGGTAAGACCTACTGAAGTGACAATTCAAGACAAGCAATACAAGCTCCCCTCACCTCAGCTCTAGAGGCAGCCTCCGCTGCTTAATTGAGCACTTAATTAGCCTCATTAACACAGGTCTTACAACTGACAGGTACTTCTTCTATTGTTTTATATATCTTGGTTTCTGCTATTTCTACACCAGTTCATCTGATGAAGAGGGTTTTACCCACGAAAGTTCATGATCCTATATATTTTAAAACAAGGAGTTTTACCTGGAATTTCTGTTATAATTTCAGATATAAATTCTGGGTTTGTGTTATCCCTTTCTGAGGAAGTGGGTTTTGCCCACGAAAGCATATATTTCTATATATGTTAGTCTCTAAGGTGACATAGGACGTCTCGTCATTTTTAAAGTTACAGACTAACACGGCAACCCCTCTGATTTTTCCGCTCCTAGAAGTTGCTTTAGTCCCCATTCCTCCCTGCTAGCAGTAGGATGAGTTCGTGCCAGCTGCGAGGGTAGCTTCTTTTGGACATGCAGAGGCCTGTCCTCCAGGCAGAGAACTGAAACCATGCAACTTATTTCCCAGACACCACCCAACTGCAGAGAGGTAAAACCCAGCCACTCTGGCTGTATTCCATCCCTTTGTCTCTGATCGAGCCTGGGTTCTCCAGCGTTCCTACAAAGACACGGACGGGCGGCGTAAGGAGAGAAAAGGATCAGAGAATAAACACTCACCACCATGCACACCCTCGATTTGAACTACCTTCTGAACTCACGTCCTCCCTGGCAGAGATCCAAACCAACACTTGCCGGTTCAAAACACAGCAGCTACAAAGGACAAAAACTGGGTTGAGTTGCCGGGAGAGAGATGGGACAGTTAAAGGCAGTGGGTGGGTGCATGGCACACAGGTAGTAGTGTAAAGCGGCATTAAGGAAAAGGACAAGGCCATCAGTTGAGACACGTGGGGCCTTTTTTGGCACTGCGGCTCGGTTGTGAGAGTTATCTTTGTGAAGCCTACATAAAACACAATTCAACCAAGTTTTGGCTGGGGGTGTGTTCCAACAACACCTTCTATGCTGGCCAGTATCGTCTCCTTGAGCTCCCCTGTCTGTTGTCTCTCGTGTTGTGCTTCAGCTTGGTCTCCACTGCCAATTGAACGTCACCCATGGGTGCTTTAAAAAAGCCCCATCCCCTCCAAAAAAAGACAAAAGTTTAGCCCCGGCAAGTGGCCGTGTGAACGGCTGGTTGGCAGCAGACGCACTCTCCTGTCGAACGCCAGAACCCGCACCTAGGGGATGGAAGTATTTTGTCGGCAAAAGTACCAGCAAGCGGAGCTCACACTGCCAGACTTTTAGTGATATGGCTGTGTCGACACAGCCGTTTCACTAAAAGCTGTGCACTGTAGACAAAGCCTTCGATCATAAGCCTTTTGGGCAGGCATTCTCTCTTTGTTCAGTGTTTGTACGGTCCCTAGTCCAATGGGGGCTGGGCTCCTTCTTACTATGGTAATTAGCGATGTGAAGGGTTAACTGGTTTCCGCACTCTTCCCAGGAGAGACTTACCGATTATGGTTAACCGAGGGGGAAGGGCATGTTGGCGGGGGGGGGAACGACACTCCAGCCTACCCAATTTAATCCGTCAAACATAACATTTAACCGGTTAACTGGGATTTTACCTCCTCAATGGGAATGCAAATAAACATTTAGGTCTCTGTAGCCTCCTTAAAAAGAAAGTCACTGGGATTCACAGGTGTAACTGAAAGCAGATTTTGGCCCCCGCAGCTCACGTTCAGAAGTGATTTTAAGTGGTGGTGAACATCACGCAACTAGATGAGCATAGATGCCATTGTGGAGGCTGGCAGGTGGAACGGTAGCAGAAAAAGCAGCCAACAGGTGGTGTATGTAAGAGATGTAGCATTATATAGCCACCTGTTAGCTGCGTTTCCTCCCCACAGTGAGTAGTTCGCACTCACGCTCCCCACGTAACTTCCTACACACCATCGGGTTACCCAGAAGTTGGCCCAGAACACACAGTGTGACCGTGTTGGGTTTTCCATTGACTGCAAGAGTCTAATTTTCACTAGGGACGTGACAGTGCACACGGTCAACCAATGAGCCTGGGCTCATCGGTTAACCTTCACGGTTACATGCACGCCCCACCTCCACTGCTGCCCGATCCAGAGGCGGCGAAGGCAGCTCCACGGGAGACAGTGCTCACAGGGAGCTGGCTTAAAAGCCGGCTCCCCACACGCTGGCTCCCAGGGAGTTGACCTCTGTGCGCAAACATGTAACTGCTGGATTTTTCAGCAGTCACCCGTTTACACAACTACATGCATTTGAACATCCCTCGTTTTCACACACACATTGTAGGGATACCATGTCATTAGCTCACTGGGAGCAGCGCTGTTAGAACAGCAGAATTAGAACTGGGGCTGGAATTCTCCCCCTATAAAGAAGGGCGTGGCTATACCGCTTTAGCAGGAGAAGAACATGAGAAATCCTCAGCAGGCAGCACTAACAGGCCTCAAAGCAGACCCAGAAACGGGCTTCCAGCTCATCTGATGACACAGGTTTTGGCCATGAAAGCTCACCGCCCCCCTCCCTTCTCTCCTATTTATTTTGGTCCTGGACATCCAACACTCTGGTCATCTGAAGAAGTGGGTTGTGCCCATGAAAGCTCGTGATCCCATCCACATGTTTTGTTAGTCTTTAAAGTGCTACCAGACTATTAGTTGGTTTTTTAAGTTTACTCTATATTTTTGTTAGTTTCTACGGTGCCCCAGGACCACTCGTTTTTAAAGTTACAGACTAACACGGCAAACCCCTCTGAGACATGGAAATCCAGGTTTGACTCACGGAGGGGAACCCTTTAATTTGCCTGGGGACTGTTCCTGCTTGTCTCAGCTGCTACAGAACGCCAATCCACTGGGCTCCGCTCAACTCTTCATGCATCCGGGAGGAGAAATACCTGCAGACCTTTTCAAAAGCACTCCAGCAGCTGAACGGACCACCGGGCTATTCTTGCATTCAAGCCGTTTTAGCTCTTTGCACTTACCCTTTGGATTCTCTGTGCACCGTGGAAGTGCATTATTGCTTTAATGCAGCACTACACAATGGGATGGAAACAGTTTTAGGAGACAGTTTGCACACAGTTAAATTCTCCTTTACTTACACCAACACCAGTGTGGCTGTAACCACATCCACCAAGGGAATCTACTTTATGAGAGAGACCAACATTTGATCTATCTTTGGATCATTGGCGAACGGAAGGAAGGAAGAGAATATCCTTTTGATCACATCTATTCTGCACCACTCAGAATCCCAGTTCTGCATCTGGGCACTTAGAGGGGCCACTTCACGTACCTATATGCCCACCAGTTAAAGTGGGCTAATTAAAAAAGAGCCAGTTACAAGCTTGCTCCCTTCATTTTTCACCATGAACCACACAGAATCACCACTGCAAAACCACAAGCCATTCAACCATCTTTTGATTCGGGGTTTCATCAACACGCAAATTTCAGCCCAAGGGTACAGACTGGGTCTCAAAAACCCTTTTCAGCAATTCTGGGGCCAAGGGCCGCTTGCAGTAAAAAACTACATGAAATACAGTGAGTTTCTTCAAATCTGAACTCAAAACGCAAAGCAGAGGCAGGAAGCCGCGGCATACGGATACCAGTTAAAGAGGTATGCAGAAAACGATGCAAACTTTAACCACAAAGTGCTGCCAATCTCCAATCTAGACCCTTGATAAAAAGAAGCATCATGGCACACGGAATACAACGATATTCAACATACAGTCTTTATTCTAACTTGGCTTCTGTGAGAAAACAGCTCCCACAGAGAACTGAAGTCAAATCGCCTCCATTTTGAAAAAGATTTTCAGTCTCCGTATTAGTTAGTGCTCCTGTTGCTGTGTAATTCCATAGAGCACTTCTGGTGCCTTGCATGAATATCGCGTAGGAGGGAGACAACACACATTCTGGAGCTGAAAACCACACACGTTATTAGCACAATTGCCACGTGAGCCGGCTGTACATTGGTGCTCACACCTTCAGGCGGTGACGTTTCAGACGGGTGTTCGGGTGGGAGTAGGACAGGACACCCAATTTCCACTCTGGCACATTTAGGTGCTGAGATGGTGGCCAGCACCCTGGCTACCTTTGTATCCGACTCTCGCTTTCTCCCGCAGCCTGACAGACCCCCAGCGCAGAGGTCTCAGAGCTAAGGCACGAGGGACTGAGTAGCAAGAGAGGCGATGGATTTTTTTTTTTAAAGGAGACATTTAATAGATGCTGAAGGTGACATTTTCCCAGTTTGTTACTGGTGCCTTGATGCTTGCTCCCTGGAGTTACCGGTCTCCCGTGTTCCTTCATCTGGTCCCCCGCCCATTCTGGTTTAAAGATAGCTGCAACTAAGTGTTGCCCCCTGGCGTCTCCGTGGACTTGCACTGAACTGAGGTATCCATAAAACACGTCTTTTCTCTACACCACGAGAGGACCTGCATCTCAGGAGACTATCCCGACAAACATCCCAACATGTTCTCATCACCATCCAGGTGCACACAGCTTGCGCCCTTCATTCAGCTCCCAAAGTTGCACGTCGTCAGAGGTTTTCACCTTTGCTATTTTTGTGGCAAGGGGCTGCATCTGTACTGGGTCATAAACCAGCCATACGTAGAGGACCAAGACCCAAAGAAGTCAGAAGGGAGAGAGGAGAAAAAAAATCTGTAGCTGTTTCCATGGAAAATGAGCAAACTGTGGGCTCTTTCCAAAGAGCATGGAAATCAAGCCCCTAGTTGACTTGAAAGCACTTAGCTGTTCACCCCATCGTAGCCGGCCTGAAAGCCTCCTGGCCAAGAGGAAAATTTCCAGGTCTAAAGGCCCAGAAGAGTGCATCTTGAAGGAGGTCAAGTCCCATCTCTGCATGGGATTCCCCAAGGTACGGTCAGAACCAGGAGGAAGCTGAGTAAAGCAGGAAAAAAAAAAAAAAAATCCACAGAGCAAAGCATAGAAAGTGAACCACAGTAACTGCACTGTGAGGCAGTTTCCAGGTGGAGGGAGGCTCCTTGTAAGATCCTATCATGGCCTCCCAAAGCATCTAGACTCCTGTAGAAGCCAGGCTGAACTCCTTTCACCCAACACCTCTACTTCAGGTCTTGCAGGTGAAGGGTTCCTCTTGTGCAGACTGAGTGGTCCCAGGCAAAGCTTTCCCAGAATTCCACTTCCCAAAGGGTGGAACGAAGCCTCTTCTACGGAGACGCTCCAGCAGCAAGTTGGTTTTCCTCTTCACATCCCCGGTCTACGTGCCCAGAAGTCTCCTCCCTCTCTCGCCACAGAACCTGCAAAGAGGGGGGAAAAAAAAAGAAAGCAAAGAGTTAATGAAACACTTGAGTTGTCAGGCTAGAAGATTCAAGACAAGAAGCAAGGGGCTTATATTGCAGCAAGGGAGGTTTAGGTTGGTCATTAGGAAAAACTTCCTACCTGTCAGGTGGTTAAACACAGGAATAAATTGCCTAGGGGGGTTGTGGCATCTCCATCACTGGAGATATTTAAGAGCAGGTTGGACAGACACCTGTCAGGGATGATCCAGACGGTGCTTGGTCCTCCCGTGAGGGCTGGGGACTGGACTTGACCTCTCAAGGTCCCTTCTAGTCCTAGTATTCTAGATTCTAGGGTTCAGAACCTCCTCCGCTATTACTAAACCAAACAGCAGGAAGGCTGGAGCAACGCAGGGAAGTGTAGACATCAACCTGATGGGTCCCTTAAAAATGTTTGGGCCCATTCCCGTGCGGTGCTTCACACCCGTGGAAAGAAGCTGAGCATTCAATTCATACCAATGTCAAGAGCTCTCGGCACCTGGCACCAGTGAGCCCATAGGAAGTACAAATCCACACTGAAGTCCACAAAGACCACATCCTTGCGTGCTTCTTTTCCCGCCTTTGGGGGAAGCAGCAGGTACCGGGCACTGCTTTCCCAGCAGCCTCAGGACATCAGAAAGACTTAATCCACTCTTTCCTTCCTGAGCGATACTGAGGGCAGCATACAGAGGAGGAGGATCGAGGACAGGAGGGAGAGAAGCAGACGACCTTGCCAATCCGGGCTAGCATGGGGAATGCGTAGGTTGGGAGTGAAGAAGCTTTTGGGGGCAGACAGTATCACCATCTCCATCCAGCGCCAAAAACAAGTGGAAACAAAATAGAGGACTATGTAGAGGACTATGAACACATATGAGAAGGACAAATCACATTTCAGAACAGAAGGGGGATGGGGGGGGAAGATCAATGTCTGTGAGCTAATGGTATTAGAGGTGGGGAAAGGTAAATGTCTGTGAGCTAATGGTATTAGAGGTGATAATACCACACTAATACCAACCCTGGTACCTTCCCTTGCAACAAACCCCGTTGCCAGCTTTGTCCACATATCCAGTCTGCTGATACCATTATTGGACCTAACCAAGTGAGTTATAAGATCAAGAATACATATTCTGCGCATCCAGAAATATAATTTATGCTATCATGTGCGAAAGTGTCCGTCTGCTTTGTACATTGGACAAACGTCTCAGACACTTCGCCAAAGGATCAATGCCCACAAAACAGATATTAGACAGGATCACAAAGAAAAAACAGTTTCTTGCCATTTCAACCTGAAAGGACACTGTCTCAATGACTTAATTACCTGCATCCTGCTTCAGAAGCCTTTTAAATCTGCGCTTGAAAGGGAATCCTCTGAACTGTCATTCATGCTAAAATTCGACACTCTACGCGTCGGTCTCAACAAAGACGCTAACTATCTTACCCATTACAAAGATAGCTTCCCCAATTATCACCTCTAATACCATTAGCTCACAGACATTTACCTTTCCCCACCTCTAATACCATTAGCTCACAGACATTTACCTTCTCCCCCCCCTCGCATCCCCCTTCTGTTCTGAAATGTGATTTGTCCTTCTCATATGTGTTCATTTTTTTAATTGTATCCTTTGGTATATATGGTTGTGACTATTTTCTTCCACTATTTGATCTGAGGAAGTGGGTCTGGCCCACGAAAGCTCATCATCTAATAAACCATCTTGTTAGTCTTTAAAGTGCTACATAGTCCTGTATTTTGTTTCAGCTACACCAGACTAACACGGCTACATTTCTATCACTATAAAAACAAGTGAGGCCCTGAGCTGGCTGCCCTCGAGGCCCCAGGGCATTATGAAAATGCTAAATACCACCAAGAATTGCATCGAACGGGGCGTTCACCACTTGCATTATATTTTCTCCCCTTTACACAAGCTTGTGTCTATTAGATTAATCTCTTTGGGGTAGGGACAGAGTCTTCCAAAAGGTCGGCACAGCATCTAGTACAAGGGATCAAGCCAGATCTGGGAACATCCCTGCATAACATCTGCTACGACAACAGACCTTGGCTGGAGCAACAGTCCCTAGCAGACTGTTTGCTATGGAGAATGATGGTACAATAGGCCCGATCCTGACAGCCTTTAGGCATTACCACAATACAACTCAACGTCAGGGCAGAACAAGGCTATTAATGTAGGTCCAGGACCCGCGACTGCCGCCCAGAATGTTTATGCCTTCTGCACACCAGCTGAGCCAGACTGGATGAGCAGCAGCAATTCCAGCTTCCCTGACCCGGTTAAGTCAACGTGCCCCATCCCAAATCCCTCTAGGGCTACGTCTAGACTGCAGGCTTCTTTCAGAAGAAGTTTTCGGAAGAGATCTTCCAAAAATACTTCTTCCGAAAGAGTGCCCACGCTGCAAAAGTGCATCAAAAAAGCGATCTGCTTTTTCGAAAGAGAGCATCCAGACTGAATGGACATTCTCTCGCACGTAAGATGTGATTGCTATGGACGGAATGGCTACCAGGGCACCTGTGCTATTTCCTCTTCTTCCAAAAGAACTCCCTCTTCCTCGCCCACACACGCCTTTTTGCGAAAGAGCTCTTTCGCAAAAAGGCTTCTTCCTCATAGAATGAGGATTACCAATTGCGCAAACACCCCTCTGTTCTTTCGATTTTCTTGAGGAAGAACGCACTTGCAGTGTGGATGTAACTCAAGTTGTGTCGGAAAAACGGCCATTTTTCCCACAAAACTCTGTAGTCTAGACATACCCTAGGGGGTAAAGGAAATCGCAGCCCACTCTCTGCTGAGATGACATGCCTAAGGGAAGCCAGCCGGGATGGAGGCTTGCGTGATGTAGACACGTCTGCACTAGAAATTGGTCTGAGATCTCCTAGTTCATTCCCAGTAGGCTGCCAAAGAGTCGTGGGCAGATAACTGAGCTGGCCAATGCAAGGAGCTATCATTCAGTGATAAGAGCAGAGGATGTGCTGACATCATTCCTGGGAAAAGCAAATGTACTCAGCCGGATCTCTGCAGGGAGCCAAGAAAAGACATCTGCTCCTACTTTCGGCTTCTATCATCTGAGTGTGTGATTAAGAGTCTGATCGACCAAACTCAATTTTGCTGGGCATGGCTGTGGATTGATCACATCGGCGTGCGTGATAGGGCTTGGAGGAATGCGAGAAGTGGGCAGAGCAGTAGCCTCCCCAGGAATTGAAATCGGGGCGGGGTGTTCAAATTTACAAGGAGGGGGTGTCAGGGCCGATGAGGGTGAAGGTGGGCTGTATGGCACCATAGTTCACAAAACTAGAGGGGTGTTGGGGAAATTCGGGGGGGTACACACCCCTATGGGGGGGCTGTAGGGAAATCCCTGGGGCAGAGGCTGATGAAAGGAAGTCGAAATGCTCATTTCCAGACAGCGAACAAAGCCCCACGGTTGGGAACATATAACAGATCAATCATGGACTACTCCTTTGTGGATACTCAGTCCCCTCTTACCCATGGAACTGATGAAACATCACAAAGCCCGCGGGCAGATAATACGATCAGCCTATTTTGCCTGGGGGAGGGGGGAAGGAGAGAAACTGAGGCACAGAGCAGTTAAGGTGGTTAAAGTTAAATTGTCCCAGTACACTAGCCCTGACAGTAAGGAAAGGTGCCTTAAAGACAGACACAGGAACAAAATGCTGGAGCCCTGATTAACCCCCCCCAGACTGAAGTGTAACTGAACCCTGGGAGCTGCAAATGGCTCTTTAATGCATCGCCTGCAGCTCTTTGCACGTGCATGTGATTTTACTAACCACCAGTCTAAACCATCAACCAAGCCAGATGCTTTTACTAGGGATGTGAAAGGTTTACTGGTTCACCAGTAACCAGTGGGGGCTGGAGCAGCTGTCCACCTGGTGCAGGCAAGAGGCTGCTCTTGGTCGGAGTAGCCCCCATCCATGGCAGGCCTGGGCACCCCGCGAGGCAGGGGCTGATCCCACAGATGAGCCTCGGTCCGCGAGGCCCATGCCCACCATGGACGGGGCTGCTCTGGGAGCCAGGAGCCAGCAGCCAGCCCTAGCTTGGGGCTGGGAGCTACTCCAGACAGGCTGGAGTGGTTCCCAGCCCGGATCTTGCTTAGTAACGGTTAAAACGTTAGGGTAATCTAACCTTTAATCGGTTAACTGATTAACCAAGATTTTTACCCCCTTCACTTTTACCAAGTTATTAGCCACCTGGAATTAATAAAATAATCGTTCTAATGTCAGTCATTTTGCTATGAAAATAGACAACGCATTGACACCGCTGTGTCTCTTTGGGGCAACGCGGAGCACTAATCCGGCTGATCCACGGAGGTCTGAGTCTTGGTTTTAAGTTAACTTTGTTGCAACAAAATTGTACTTCAAGCCACAGATGATGTGGGCTTTGGCTGCTGCTGGTTGGCTTCCCGTGCTACCCTCGGTCCCCCTGGAGTCCCTAGGCGCTCAGCAGGTTAGGAATAAATGCAACTGTGCCCTGAGAAACTTCACACACAACGACTGGCCAAACTGTGCCGTTCAAACCAGGCCTTCTTCCCTGTTGCCCAGCAACCCCATGCACTTGTCAGGGGATGATGAACAGGAACGGAAGGGCTGAGTGTGCCTGGGTGACCCCTGCGGTGGGTCCGACTGTCCTGGTGGAGACAGGAGGAAGCCAGGCTTAGGAATGAAGTCTTGAGAAAGGAAATTGGACAGGACTGCTGTCCGTACAACCCACTTCCAAACTCAAGGAGTCACGGGAGCGGACATCAGACAGCCCAGCCCCTACGGAGCACAACATCCTCCGTGCTGTGTCTGGAAAGGAGGAAGCCAATGGCCAAGTGACTGTAGCGCAGCCATGTCCATCCAGCGCAGAAGGGCAGTGGTCTGGGGAGGACGCCCTCAGACAGACGGAGGCCCCAAACAGCTGACTGTTGGGCCCCATTCCTGGCGACACGTTCTGCCCTCATTTAACAGCATAAGCGAGAGGGGAGAAGACCCCCCGATGAGGCCTGCGACTCCTACGGAGGCAGACCGTTAGCAAGAAACTGCTTCGCCGAGCAGGACTGGTGGATTCCAGGCCCTGTTGCTATGGAGGCAGCTTTGGCGTCTCCTGTGAATTCCCTTGTAGGATGCCTGAATTTTCTTTTCCCCTCTTCCCCCAATCCCCATCCTTTTCCTGCCTCCAAAACTGAGGGGAAGGGGAGGAGCATGGATTGGGTTTTTTTTAAAGCCACCATCGACTCGAGATTGCGCTGGGCGGGGGAGGAGAAAGAAGGGCCCAACAACCAGTGCTGTGAGATGAAGGGTACGGTCAAAGTGGATCACGCCCCGCCCTTCCTTCTCCAGGGGTACATCTACACTTCGAGCTGGGCGTGCAATTCCTAGCCGGAGTGGACATCCACCTGGTCGCTCTAGCAGGACAATGTGGCTGCAGCCGTACGAGAGGCAGGAGGGTGCGGCCTCTCCGAATATGCACCTAGCCGAGAGGTTAGGCAGCTAGCCCCTCCGTCGAGGGCTACACTCCATTTTTAGCAAGCTAGCTCAATGAGAGTTACTGCAGGCATGCCTCCTTGTGCTGGAAATGCCACGCCCTGTGCCAGGTGTAGACCTACCCTCACACAGCTACGAGCAGCTGCTTTTTTAAAGAGTCACTTAGAGGGAACTGAATCTTGCACCATAACCCTGTTCCACTCGACTTTTTGGCCTCTGGAGGTTCCTGTCCTTTAAGGAATTTGATTTTTCTATTCTCTCTTATTTTCCCCCTTTGTGTAAAAACCCCCCAAAAAACCCCAAACATGTTTCATCATTAACAGATATCCTAATGAGAGTACCATGTCTGGCTTCCCTTTACTGTTGACATCAGGTAACAGCATACGAGAGAGGTAGGACTCAGTCACTCTATTGCACCTCTCATACGGTGTTCCCTGTAAGTTGGGCGTTCGTGCAGCCGCTCAGGAGACATTCAAATGCCACCCAGCTGATTAGCAGAGTGCCCACAGCTGGCAGCCTGTGTTCTTATTGGTGGTGCACATACATTTATTCCGCACATGGACGGAAAAAGTCCACACATGGTTGGAGACGATTAGAGGGAACATTGCTCTCATACCTCTGGGAGCGGCGGAGAGCAAACGACATTCAGAGAAAATCGGTGCCTATATGGCAAGGTGCCATCCACCTCTGAAATGCCATAAGATGGTTCTTCACATACACCGTGAGGGAGACCCATTCTAGGCTGTTTGGTGAGCTGGGTTTGGGGGCAGCTCACCATGCAGCTCCTAAGAGTTTGCAAAAACCTGTGCACGAGAGTCTCCGGCGTTTGCAAATGTGTTAAAAAACAAAACCTTTTAAGAGCTTCCAGATGTTGTGTTTGTGTTATGGTGTTACCCTGGCCGATCCTCCAGAGGCCGATACGCAGCCCCCTCACTGCCGGGATGACATAGCCGCAAGCCAAAGGGAACGGCCTGGAGGAGTGGAAGGGGTCAGAACCCTTCTCTTTTTCTCTCTCCCCAACTCAACCAGTTAACCCGTGCGCTGCTGGCAAACAGGCAGATCCCCCCAAGAAACCCGGCATCACGTCCTTCCTTGCCTGGGACACCCTGGCAATATGGTTAGGGAGGCAAACATCCCAGCTCCGGGTCATTAGCATTTACGGTGAAGCCTTTAAAGCTTAACGTTCACCAGGGATGGAAAGAGGGAAGCGCAGAAGAGAGTGATCGTCTTCCATGACGGCCAGTTGGGGGTCTTTCTTCATTTCCAAATCAGCAGTGGGCAACCTGCGGGCCCTCAAGGTTCGACGGGTGGCCCCCGAGACAGCTTGTTTTCCTACTGATACTACTAACGGGATAGGCATGTGAAGTCAGGCGCAGGCGGATCCCTGGGAGAGCCATGAGCTCCCTCTGCATCCAGACCAAAGCGCTGCTCTGGTTGCATCCGCACCCCCCCGCAAAATGCAGCGAGCAAAACGACCCTATTCCGGAGACCCTCTTGGTTACAACAATCTTGAGGCCCACTGAGATGAAGGAGGGTCACTCACGTGGGCCATTCACTAACCTGGGTTGCCCATCGCTGTACCAGATGGTGGAATTTAGTAGACTCCTAGAATCCCAGGGCTGGAAGAGACCTCAGGAGTCATCGAGTCCAGACCCCTGCCCAAAGCAGGACCAACCCCAACTCAATCATCTCAGCCAGGACATGGTCAAGCTGGGACTTAAACACCTCCAGGGATGGAGATTCCACCCTCTCCCTAGCGAACCCATACCCAGTGCTTCCCTATTTTCCTAGGGAAATAGTTTTTCCTAATGTCCAACCTAGACCTCCCCCACTGTAACTTGCAACCATTGCTCCTTGTTCTGCCATCCGTCACTACTGAGAACAGCCTCTCTCCATCCTCTTTGGAACCTCCCTTCAGGGAGTTGAAAGCTGCTCTCAAATCCCCCCTCACTCTTCTCTTCTGCAGACTAAGCTCAAATCCCTCAGCCTCTCCTTGTAGGTCATGTGCTCCAGCCCCCAATCATTCTTGTTGCCCCCCGCTGGACCCTCTCCGATGTGTCCACATCCTTTCTGTAATGGGAGCCCAGAATTGGACGCAATACTCCAGATGTGGCCTCACCAGGGCCGAATAAAGGGGAATAATCACTTTCCTGGATCTGCTGGCAACGCTCCTCCTACTGCAGAACAGAGTTCAATTCCTGACAGAATCAGCACAAGCGCTGGTGAGTTTCAGACACATTCTGGGCCAGACGCAGGTCCAAGACCAGGATCACAGGGCCTGACGGACGTGCCAGGGCCAAGCCGTGTGTGAGGGATCAGGACTGCAATGGGCAGGTGAATGCCCGGAGAGGGCAGGGTGAAAGGGGTGCAAATGGGGACTGAGTTGCACCGGCAATGCTGGAGGAGAGAAAGATGCACACCCCAGCCTCTGGCTGTTCCAAGCTGCTTTATTCACAGGAGTGAAATTCAAAAACACGAAAATAAAATATATGGAGATATACCCCTCTCTCAGAGCTGGAAGGGACCTTGAGAGGTCATGGAGTCCAGTCCCCTGCCCTCACGGCAGGACCAAGTACTATCCCTGACAGATTTGCCCCAGGTCCCTAAATAGCCCCCTCAAGGATTGAACTCACAACCCTGAGTTTAGCAGGCCAATGCTCAAACCAGCGAGCTATGCCTCCCCCTAGAGCACCTTCCTCCCGCCGCCAATCCAAACCCACGATGCTACTCAAAACCATTCCAGCTGCCCCATGGGCAGCAAAGCGAAACCGGCAGGGAAACCCACAGGGCAAGGAAACGATTTGCGCAGCTTTGGCCTCCCCCGGGCCGGATGGCCACAGAACGGAGATGGGAAAGTCCCACGGCGGCGGCATCTGCAGATGGAGCCGACCAGCCAAACGACGTTGCTTAACGAGCACTAGGCTGGCAGGCACGGTCTCCCACCCGCAGGACTCGGGGAATCTTTGCCCAAGGCGGTGCGGTTACGATACGCTCCTTTTGAAGTTCCCTTGAGCGAGCGGCCTGGAAGGCAGCAATCGTAAAACACAGATGGCGCAACTGTGTGTGCAGGCTCGCATCGGTTATCTCGCCCTCTCCCGGGGCGGGGCCGGGGAAGGAGGGTGAGCTCCACGCGGCTCATTTGAAAAAAGGCTTGCCGCAGGAGATCAAAGCCGGTTCCTGAAGGGCCTCGCCCAGGCCTGGCCTCCGAGGAGCAGCACTGCTCCCACAGTACCCCCCGCAATGCAGGCTCAAACATCGCTAGCAGAAGGGAAGGCGTTCTTACAAATAGCAATGACGGCCCAAGTACAGCCAGGTCTCTGCTGCACGGTGAGGACCCCACCCAGCGGCACTGCCGCACCCGTAGACCTCCAAGTGGTGGAGGTCGGCAGCACGATTTCCGTTTTCCAGATGGGGAAACTGAGGCACAGGAGGAACTGGGCTTGCCCAGAGAAAAAGATCCAGGGACAGAAGTTCTAACCCGGTCCACTACCACCATGCTGCCTCTTCCCCCTTTTCATCAGATGGCTCTTCTGGCACTCAGAGGCATAACCACATGGTAGTCCCCAGCCTAGACTGGGTGGGGCAGGTGTTCTTCACACAGGTGCCTGTTGGAGGGGGAGGTGGGAGGGAGAAAGGATGCAGCCACTCTACCTGCTTCTGAAGCGGTGAGCAGAACTGGACTCCAGCTCCAATCCGATCCAGCGACCGAATGCCCCCGTGCAGACGAGATGTGACCCCAGCGTCCTGCCCATTTCATTGCTAGACCTTCCTCCCCCTCCCTGGCGCTTTTCATTACGGCAGGATTTCAACCTGCGGGGGCTGGCTGAATGCCGGCATGGAGACTTGCATTCGGTTAATGATGCAATTCCCCTGCGGTTGCCACTGGAGAAGTTCTACGTCAGCAGTGCCCCTTCCTCCTGCCCTCTGCTCCCAACCCCGCTGCATTTCAATGGGCAGTAAAAGGTTCCTACACAGGTACTATAAAATGCTTGGGGATCCCCAGGCTGAAAGCTACATTGAGTGTAACACACATGCCACCTTCGGCCCCGCCTCTTCTGCTCTCAGCCCCGCCCCTTCCAGGAGTGCAGCGCCGCCTCCCACACCTCGTCCGGCTCACATGCACTATCCCCAAGCTACCCAAGGGCTGAGATCCTCGTGATGCCAGGAGGTCAAGTGACTTGGCCAATAAGGCCCCACATGTAGCGGGGCAGCAAGGTCTCTACGGCCCATGGTTCCCCCAGCCCCCTCTGACCAGTAGGCAACACTGCCTCCTTGGGGAATGAAGAGAAAGAAGCATGAACTGCTAACGCCGAGGCTACAGCTGGTGAGTGCCAGGCTCAGCAGCAGGACAGGAAGAACGCTATGTCCAGAGGAAACAGAAAAACAGAAAGGGAGGCAATCACCAGAGAGCCGTAGGACATGCCTGCCAAGTTGTTCGCTTGAGGCGTTTCTGCTTCTCCCTCCGGCCCCTCAAACACAGAGCTTGGGACTGGCCGCGTCTCTTTTGGCAACGCCACTCTTTTCTAATGCATCAAGCTTCCCGGGGGAACTCTGTACCAGTGGACTGGCTCGGTGCAACAGCAAAGCCAAACAGGCACGGAAGTCATTCTGACAGTTTTGGCCTCCTGGCTCCTGCGGCACCCGTCCGAGCAGAGTGACTTCCCAGCCGCCTCTCGTCTTGCGGGCATTCCGCCTTTAGTCCCTCTCGCCCTCGGGCACTGGGAATTCTTTCCAGCCGATGTGCCGAATTATGTAACCTCCGCTACAGCGGTGGATCCTATTCGTGCAAGTTATTATTTCCACCCCTCCAGAGCCCATCCAAGATCAGGGCCCCTTTACGCAAGGCGCTGTACGTAGGTAGAGTAAGAGACCATCTTTGCCCCAAAGAGCTTCCGCTCTAACCAAAGGAGGGCTGGTTATCTCCGGCTTTACAGAGGAGGAGCAGATGAAATGACTTGTTCCAGCTCACATGGGGCATCTGGACTGTAACAGTGACATGAACCTAGAGCTCCCTAAGGCATGAACCATCCTACAGTAGACTTCCGATAATCCGGAACCTATGGGACCTAGGTGGTGCCGGATTATCAAATATGCCGGACTATCAGGAGGTACTATAAACTGGTTATATATATATACACTGTATACATTATATAGTATATATAAAGTGTTCTTAACCCTTTTTATTGTACGTACTGTGTACAGTATACTGTAATGTTTTAGTTCTTTTAAGCCTTTTTTACCCTTTTTGCTCAGTTCAGCTGCTGCCGCTGTTACCTTGTGACTCTTTTTGCCGAAGCTCACTCACTAGGTTCTTGCCATTTTGATGCCGGACTATCAGGAGTGCCGGACTATTGGATGCCAGACTATTGGAGTTTTACTGTATCACCCTTCATCAGAAGCACCGATTGGCTGACAAAAGGCAAAAAAGAGACCAATGGTGCTACAATTTACCCCCAGCAGAAGATTTGGCCCACAGAGACTTATTTAGCCTAAACAAAAAGCTCTTGTCTGCTTTATACACCATCATCTCATGTCTCTCGCTTGCCCTGTTTCCTGTCCCTATGCAGGCTTCCACGGGGCCAAGGCACAGGGAATATTTTGGGGAAGGGGAGAAGGGATGAGACTATTTTTAATTTGTTAAAGAAGCCACAAGCAGTGAGGCAGGCCCTCTCCTCTGGAAGAGGAGAAGATATAGACTGCATGGGTGGAACAAAACAAAAAAAAGACAGTGGTTTGCACAGTTAGTGCCTTGACATACCAGACACTGGTTTGATTCTAGCCAGAAAGGAATTCATCATTTTGGGATGCCGGTGTATTCACATGCTCCAACGTGCTTCACGGCCAGAGTGATCTTCAGTAAGACAAGGGCTGGATTGTAAAAAAAGATCACCATGGAAAGGGATTTATTGTTTAAGGGAAAGACTCTAACCGAGATGCAGCAGACCTATGGCCCAGCACATCAGCCCAGCTAGTTTGACAACGCAGCTCTGGCCCAACCATCGCTTCTCCTGGGAGACTGTCTCGTCAACCACGCAGAGGAAGATCAGCATGTTCTCCCAGACGGTCCCAGGAACTGACTCCCAGAGTGGACTGCAGTCCATGGTTGCAATTAGGAATGGGAAAGTGTAACCTTGTACACCGTTAACCAATGAGCTCATCAGTTAACGTTCACGGTTACAAGCAGGCTCCTGGTACGCGGGGAGCTTAAAAGCCGTCACCCCGGATGCACCGAATCCCGGGGAGCTGCCTGCCTCCCTGTGCTGCTGCCTCGGATACAGAGGCAGCAGCCGGCTCCCCACACACATCCCACTGCCACCCCGTGTGTAACCGCTGACATTTTCAGCAGCTAGACGGTTACTTAATTACACGCATTTTAACATCCCGAGTTGCAGTCGCTGCAGGTGGGTGGATAATGGGGGATAGGAAGAGAAGGTGGGTCTCCCTCCAGCTTATGGTTACACTACATATAAGCCCCTCACTGCTGAAACAGAATGCTACACTTATGCCTGATCTCTTGGCCTGGTGGTGGCGTGATCGTTAGCCCCCGGTGGTCATTCGTATCCTGCCTTTAACAGCGCTGGTCTTCGCTGCAGAACGTGCGTGCGTGCTGCCCCTAACTCGAGTCTCGTCCACACACGAACCTCCTTCGCTTGAGCACGGTGGCGCTTTTTCGCCCAAGCTGGGCGGCCCAGCAGGAACAGAGGCTCCAGGACGAGCGAGCCGAATGCCTACGCCCATCGCTCTGCAGCGTGCATGCGAGGCAGCCCCACTCGAGGCTGCTAGCCCTCCAACGCCACAACGCGCCCGGGGTATCCCGACAGGCAGAGCCGTGCTCCCACTACTGACTGGGAAAATCCCCACAGAGCGGCTCAGTTGGCTGCAGCAGTGAGAAACAGGCAAAGCCTCGCAAAGGCTGCACTGGGGCGGAGGGAACACGGAGGCAGTTGAACCGGCACCCTCGGGACCTGACCGGGGCTGAACCAGAGACTTTGCCGTGCCACAGGAGGTCAATATTGTCTGGCGGCATTACCCACACTTCCACTGCTGGCCGGGCTCTTAGAAGACATTTAGGGGTTAATTAGAGCTAAACAACACAGAACACTGAAAGCCAGGACTGGTGGCTGTAAACAAACTTTATGGGACCATGGGAAACTTGGCCACACCCATGATAACATCCTGCCGGACCACGGATGTTGCCAGCCAGAGAGGTTGAACCTCTCCCATCTTTTCACCCGAGACTCTCTGCTTTGTCAACAAAGCTACAGCTGGCCGACACAAAAAAAGCAGATGGGGTCCCACCCTGAACCCTACCACCTCCAGACCCAGGCACAGCCTCTGCAGGGAGGCCAAGGAGGAAAGCAAGCTGGAGAAAAGACTGCCAGAAGCACCTCCGTATGGAAACGTGGTGTCTCCTAGCCCCATCCTGTGGCTCAATAATCTGGTGGGATTCACTGCCCGGGGTTGGATGACCTGCAATTTGATCCATATAAATTGGGAGGGAGGGATGGGGAGCAGTTTGCGTTGTTCGAGCAGCCTAGAGCATAGAGGTACTGTGATAGGAACCTGGACAACAGGGTTCTTCCTGGCTTTCACCAGCTGGGTCATCTTGCGCAAGTCACTTCCCTACACTGTGCCTCAGTTTCCTTCCACGCTGGTGGCCTGCCTGGTTAGGCTCGTAACCTTTTAGGGACAGCATCTCGCACCATGGGGGCCTGATTGCCGCTGGGCCCCCCCAAAAAACACAACCGTAAAACATGAGTAATATCGATAAAGATTCCATCACACTATTCCACCTCCTGCACGGAGCTCTGGCCCGAACGGATTATCCTCATTGGCCAGCCTACACGTTCAGCATGAAAGCCCTGCTAGAAAACACAGCGTCTCGGAACAGATGTCATGAAAGCTCCTGGCGCTGGAGGAAGCCAAGCGAGCCTTTTGTTCCCATGCCACCCTTGCTGGCAACATGTTAATAAGTAACCACGTCCCAGACAGGTGCTGTCAGCTTAGCCTTAGGAGTTCTCCTTCAGTTGAAAAGGTGAGTCACTTCCCTTTTATGGTGTAAACCACCATGAGTCATAGAAAAATGGTTCCTTTTAACTAAACACACTCACACAGACACACACTCGCCTATTGTTGCGCACACAAACATTGGTGATGGGCTACGGGAGAGAGCCAGATGAGAAGTCCCTTTGGTTCTGGCCGTTAAAGTCAAGGATTGCAAAGGATCTTGCCGCAAGCTGGGTCCAAGACCCGGCCTGAGCCCAGTTAGATTTCACATCGGAAAACCAGCTCACCTGCCTCAGCTTACCCCTAAACTTGGTCAGAAAGGACCAAGACACCTTTTGCCATGGCAACAGCTTCCTCCTCTCACATCAGAGGAACAATCAACCCACAGAGCGGCCACTGGGTCATCTTCTAAGTGGAGGCACTCAGACTGCAGGTGACATGCCACGGCTGTGTCCCACTTGCAAGCCAATGGCAAGCGTCTGGTGACGGCTCGGGGAGGAGAGTTGCTACTATTCCTTGGCGTTTCATCAACCCGCCCAGGATGCGTATGGCGTCGGCTCAGATGCCCCCATCACAAAGTGGCCATCAGATCAGGCAGCCTTGCGATGGGCTGAATGCCGTGGAAACAGCCACGCTCTTGTCCAGGTCACAAACGAGACTGAAGCTTGCCTGGTGCAGGAGCTGACAGAGCTTGGCCCTCCAGTGCTTACAAAAAATAATCTACTGATCAAGCAAATGCATCAGAGGAGAAACTTTGCACCCAGGGCCTGGAGGGATGCAGAACAGGGGGGCTTAGTTCGGCCTGTTAATCACAATCACCAAGTTTCGGATCAGAACCTGGGGCTGAAGCTGAATCCAAACACCCTCATCTCAAAGCATTTTAACACAAGATCCCCGCACCCCCACCCCACCACCCACCCCACACCCTTATGGCTATAAACAGGGCCGGCCCACAACTTTTTGGCACCTGAGGCGGGGAGCTCAAATGCCCCCTCGCTTGGGCCAAAACTTTGAAAGTTCTCAATTCTGCCTCCTTCCTCCAGCACAGCACTCCACCATCTCTGTGCATCTAGAGCAGAGAGAATACATCTGTACCAGCAACTGACACAATTTTCTACACTCTGGGTCCTAGTGGCGCCCCACAGTCTGGCACCTGAGGCGGCCGCCTCAGTTTGCCTCATGGTTGGGCTGGCCCTGACTATAAAGATCATCTATCACAGGGGTCCCCAATGCGGTGCCCATGGGCGCCATGGCGCCCGCCGGGGCATTTATGTGCGCCCACCCAGAGACCAGGGCCGGCCTAAGCCATTCTTGCGCCCCGGGCGCGCAGCGCATGCGCGGCTCCCGCCCCGGGCGCGCGGCGCATGCACAGCCCCCGCCCCCAGGCACGCGGCAGCCCCAAAAGGTTGGGGACTACTGATCTATCACATCTTGCAGCCGCTTGCGTTTCAGAACCTTTCCTCTGCGGGAAGAGGAGACCTGGAGCTAGTAGAACAATTCATTTCTGCTCTTCCTATCCAGTGAGAGTTCTGCTCCCCTCCATCCCCAGCGTTCCCGTGGTTTTGGTAAAAGGGGACTGGCCCTTTAAGATGATGCATGCGCCGTATCTAAACAGACCAGCAGAGGAGGGAGTGCGGCACCGTGGAGAAGGGGATTTTCTTCAAACGAGATCAAGGCGGGTGATGTCAGAGCTTTGGAAGGGCTCCAGGTAACGCACCGGAGGGGCTGGAGGCAGGTTTCACTCAGACCTGGCACCTTCATTAAAAAACAACATCCCACGACAGGATAACCTTGCGACGGCTGGATGGATGGGCTGTCAGATTAAATTATCTCCTCGCCTGTGAACTTCCTCGACTTCCCCGCAACCTCACCCCTGCGGCTGCCGCGCCAACCAGCCTTCCCCTCCCCTGCATTCAGAGACGGGATGCCAGGCAGGCAGGCTACGTTTGTGCTTTTGTAACCACCACTGGGCAGATTTGAACCTGGGGATCTCCGTGTAGGAGCCTCTACAGCGTAAGCGATAAAGCCAGCTGGCTCTCAGCCCAGGCTGGAGAGCTCCCTTGTTCGTATCTCTCGCTGTAAGTGGTCTAAGTGTCACTAAATGGGAGAGTGCACCACACGAGGTGTGTGGGTTACACCTTCACCAGTGGAAGCCCTTGGAGGTCTGACGGTGCCAGCTGGAAGAGGGACAGGGGCGATGGGTGAACAGCTGGCTTGGGGAAGCAAGTCTCAGCTCCGCCCCTTCTGCTCAAGGCTCCGCCCCTTCTGCTGGCTCAAAGTTAGTGCTCCCCCGCCCTGCCCCGCCCCATCCAGTGCCGAGCAGACGTATGGCCCCAGCATGCTGGGCAGCCCCAGCTCAGCCCCGGAGCACCTGGTAACCTCGGCCCCGTCCCTGGAGTAGTCAGGCAGCCTCACCCCCCACTTCTGGCTTTTCCAGCTGGCTGGACAGCCCCACCCTGGCCCCAGACTCTCCGGCCAGCCGCAGCATGGGCAGGGCCATTCCTGTCTTTTGGGAAGGCAATACCTTCCCTTGCCTGCATTACCCACCACCCATGAAGATGGAAACTTTACTCGGTGGACAGGGAGAGCGGCCCCTCTAGATTTAGTCCACTTGCCCCGGACCATATAAGGAGAGGTCATTTCTTAACAGTCACGTGAGTTCCCCGAGAGGTTTTCCTCCGACGGGTGCTGCACCGTGCACTCGTCTGGGGAACGCAGGGCAGCTTCCGCCGGCCCACGCCTGCACCGAGCAGCACTTTGTGCCTCCAGAACGAGGGCACAGAGCGAACGGTGGGCCTCAGCTCCTTCTTAACCATGAAGCAGAGTCTCCACAGCTGAGGGGAAGGAAGTTGGGAGGTAGAACCAATGTCTTGGAGACCTCAAGCCCTCTGCCAAGCAGGCAGCCGCTCCTCCTTCTGCGAGTATTAGCTCACCAAATGAAATGAATAGGCAGTGGGTTTAAAACAAACAAAAGGAAGTTTTTCTCCACTCAGGCTAGGTCTACACTGCTGCTTTTTTTTCGGCAAAAGGTGCGCAAATTGCACTCCACCATTTGTGTAGCTTTTTCCGATTGCTTTTCCAGAAGAGGCTAGATGGGGCCAAATGGCGGAAAAGCCTCCTCTTTCAGAGGAGCCCTAATTCCTCGTAGAACAAGGTTTATAGGGCTCCCCGAAAGAGTGCATTTGCACTTCCGCAAAAAAAGCGGAAGAGCAAACGTGTTCCCTGGATGCAGCGGGGTTTTTCCAGGATATCTTCAGTATCCCAGAAAAACCACGCAGTGTAGACATAGCCTCAGCATGCTGTCAATCTGTGGAACTCCTTGCCCGAGGATGTGGTGAAGGCTAGGACTTTAACAGGGTTCCAAAAAGAGTGAGATAGATTCATGGAGGTTAGGTCCATCAATGGCTATTAGCCAGGATGGGTAGGAATGGTGTCCCCAGCCTCTGTTTTTTTGGAGGTGAGTGATAGGGGAGGGAACCTGTTGTGTTCCTTCCCTCTAAGGCATCTGGTATTGGCCACTGTTGGCAGACAGGACACTGGGCTGAATGGACCATTGGTCTGACCCAGGATGGCCGTTCTTATATCAAGGGTGTTTCCTGCCCAGGCATACACAAAATACATGGCTGCACAGGGCACCTGAAAATTAGGGGCACCGAATTTTCGGGTGCCCTACACAACCACATGCATTTGTATGCGTAAGGATGGGCCTGTGTTGCCTTTGCTACCTGGTTGCTCTCTGGCCCCTCTTGGCACCTGGGCTTCTCCCTGCCCTCTCCGCCACACGCTCCTCTCCACCAGCATCTCACCAATGGAATGAGACAGTGGGTGCCGAGGGTGCCAGTCCAAGTCGATTGGGAGGCCTGCGTCACCCAAGGTAGGATCATCCCCAGAAGCAGGTCAGACGGCGCAATGCTTGGCAAAGGTAGGCCTGGATGACCAGGGTGCAGACCTGCGAATTCCTATTGTGGGGACTTCCTTCAGAAGAGCTATGGATGCACGCTGGGCTCTAGGAGCATGTGCTGTCACTCTGAGGGGGCTACCCCCCGTTCTCCCCAAGCACATTCACAGCAGGCGAAGATGGGACCAGAAACGCACTTTGAGCGGATCCTTCATCCTCTCCGCAAACGCTACAAAACAGCCTAAGAAAAGCCTGGACAGTAGAAACAAACCAGGACGGGAGCGCAGGTCTGTTTCCATGGCCTTCGGTCCCGGCGAGGTAGGAAGCGAGGGACCCTTGGGAC
This sequence comes from Rafetus swinhoei, assembly GCA_019425775.1. NCBI lineage: Eukaryota > Metazoa > Chordata > Testudines > Trionychidae > Rafetus > Rafetus swinhoei. The sequence continues at coordinate 26,195,479 of CM033438.1, forward strand.
ATCTAGTGTAGATAAGCTGGTCTCTCCGGCCAGGAGGTTTGGGGGGTAACACTCCGGCAGGGACAGAGCCATCCTTACAATTTATGAGGCCCTGTGCAACTGAGGCCTCTCACACAGCTTCTGCCAGGGCTCGTAGGCTTCCCGGAGGCCGGAGCAGCGCTGCAGAGGCTGTGGGCTCCTCTCTGCTCCCAGCCTGGCAGGAAGGAGCCCTCAGTTAATGGTCGGCTGCTGGCCAAGAAGAACATGTGGGGGGCCGGAGGGGGGTGGGGTGGGGCCGGAGAGGAGGCAGGGAGAAACCCTGGTACTGTGAGGGACCCGAGAGAGCAACCAGGTAGCAAAGGTGACACAGGGCCATCCTTACCCACAACAAGTGCACACAGCTGCTCATAGGGGCACCCAAATACATGGCGCTCCTAATTTTCAGGTGCTCTACACAGCCATGTATTTTGTGTATGCCTAGGGATGGCCCCGGGGCAGGACACACTCTTGCTAGAATACGATATCCTAAAGAGACCTTTGGGAGGAAGCAAGCATGCTTAAGCTGGTCCGTCTGAGAGGTGGAACACAGCAGGCCATCCCTAAAACCAAGCTCTCCCATTCTGATGGCTGCGTTCCTCACCTCACCAGAGGTGGCTGCATTTCAGCGACAGTGCAAATCAGTCGCGTATCTTCGGTCTTCTTTCAGTTGCCTGACCATATACGGAGCTCTGTAACCGTCTAGACTACATTTTACTTTGCTGCAGGAATTTGCATATCTTCTTCTGATCGCTTTTTTGAAAGGGGGTCTTTCAAAAGTGAAAGTAGTTGGATGCATTTTTTTTCGGAACCCTGCACTCCCTCTCGAAAAACCACTCTTCCTTAAAACAGGAGGTTTACGCAGTTTTTCGAAAAAAAAAAACCAAAACGCATCCAGACCACTTTCGCTTTTGAAATGCATATCCTCTTTTGAAAATAAAACGTAGTCTAGACGTGCCTTAAGTCTGCTCCTGCTTCCTAGCCAAGGATGGGCCACCTAGGCTAGCGAGGGGGGCTGCATGAGTGGTCTCCATCTCAGTGGGCCGCATGACTGTCGTAACCAAGGTGGTCTCTGGACATAGGGTAGTGTGGCTCACTGCATTGGTGTACCTAGAATTTGCAGGGTGTGCCAAGCAAACCATAGCCGCGCTGTGATTGGATGCAGAGGAAGCGCATGGCTCTCACCGTCACGGTTGTGTGCAGTCAGCCTGCACCTCATTACATGCTAGGGATGTGAACAGGTAACTGGTTAACCGGTTACCCCCTCAGCATCACCCTGATTGGGTGATGCTTACAGTAACCTGTTAACTAGTGCTCAAGAGCAAGCCCCCCCCGCCCACAGCCTGCCGCGGGCGGAGGCCTGCTCCAGCCCCCCTGGGCCCACTGTTGGCCAGGCTGGCAGCCCAGCAGGATCAGAAGCTGGCAGCCCCACAAGGCCAGGACCAACAGCCGCCCTCAGCAGCCCCGTGAGGCCAGGAGTAGCAGCTCCACGGGGCCAGGCGGGCTGGAGCAGCCCCTACACCTGTGGGATCCCGCTTCAATCGGTTAACCAGTTCAACTCAACGTTGAACCAATTAACTGATAAAAACGGGAGTTTACATCCCTGCTTCACGTGCCCTCGCTTTGTGTGAGAGTCACTAAATACGAGTAGAAACCCTGCGCGTGGGCAACGGGAAACAAAACGCCTCACAGGTCACAGAGAACCCGCATGGGCCGCATGTGGCCCAAGGGCTGCAGGTTGCTCACCACTGTCTCTAGCATCAGCACTGCAGATACCCCCCCACAAACACACACCATAAGCATCACAAATTGCTGGACATTAAGGAGTCTAAACAGGAAGAGATGACAGCGTTGGGAAATACCAGATGAATCGGTTTGGAAGGGGATAAAGGAGGCGGCACTCTCAGAAGGACAGGCCCGTCGGGGCAAACACCGCTCGCGGTGGCATTTATTTCATACACACGTGGATAGGGGGCCTGTAGCATCCCCGCTGTGGTCACTGTACGGCACACCTCCCCCCCACCACCAAAACTCAACATTAGCCAAACTGTTTGCCATGGGCTTTCGGAAACGCACACGCGGCACAGACTCTGCTGAGCAAGGTTAAAGAAGCTACGCCTCTGCCAAACGAGGGGCCTGCAGATGTCTCCGTGAGAACGAGCTAACTGCACAAAAAGGCTAGAGATACAACTTCCAAAAAGTTCCCATCCGGCTCGCTTGTTTCCTAGATAATCATAGAATCATCCAGTTGGCAGAGACCTCGGGAGTCATCAAGTCCAGCCCCCTGCCCAAAGCAGGACCAACCCCAACTCAATCATCCCAGCCAGAGCTTTGTCAAGCTGACTTTAAAACCTCTAGGGATGGAGATTCCTCCACCTCCCTGGGAAACCCATCCCGGTGCTTCCCCACCCTCCTAGGGAAATTGTTTTGCCTAATACCCAACCTAGAAATTGGATCCACCAAAATTGGATCTCTGCAAACTGCTCCAGAAAAAGCACAGTAAAGAACAGAAGAGGGGAAAACCATTCCTACACATTCAAGGGACTGTCACTTTTTAAAATTTATCTATAACTAGGCTCAGAAGGATAAGATTGTGATCAGTAAATGTTGATCTTACCATACACGCACAAACCAACCAAAATGTTTCCGTCAATAACAGAAACTTACAGATAGGCAGAATAAGCAAAATGCCGCTTGAGAACCTACTAGACTAGAGTTTGATTTAAGGCTATTTGCTTTGTATAGTGATATACAGCGTTGACAGTTTGTGTTTTAATGGGTGAATCTCAACAACTCCAGTCACATTCTCCTCAACTGCTTACATTTAAATTAATAAAACATCCAAAACAAATGCTAAAAAATAAATGATCAATTATTTTGTTAAAAAAAATTAAAAAAATGGAATTCTGGCAAGCTTAGCTATGACTTATCAGCTTGCCCTGTCCTTGGACCCTGCTAGCTGTCAAGCAGGACAATTAAAGTGGCAGCTTTATTAAGTTACCCAGGGCAACACGGCTTTAGATCTTCGAGGCCATTCCTGGTAAATTCGGGCTCCAGCGTTCCCTGTACGCTGGGCACAAGTGCGGCCGCTCTGGAGAAATTTCAGTGCTGCCCAGTTGATTAGCAGAACGCTCATGGCGAGGTTTGTGTTTCTCCTGGTGGTGCACATTCACCCATGCCTGGGTGCACATAAAATTTATTCTGCACAGATGGAGAAAAATCCACCTATGGATGGAAAAAGATTAGAGGTACCATTGACTGGCTCCACATTTTAGTTGGCTGAACTTCATATTACCAGGGCAGGAGGTAATTTTCTATGTCCTCTGTGTTCTGTCTGGGAAGGTGAATGGGTTTAAAAAGGACAGTCTTTTGTTGTCCAGTTGCTTCCTTGATTAGGGGCACTACAAAGACCTGCGTGGGGGAAGGAGGGAAGGGACCGGAAGAGCTTACAAAACTCCAATCCAGCATTAAAGCACAGAAAAGGCTTAGCTAATGAAGTCTGTGCTAACCTACCTCAGTCTGGAATTCTCCCTTGGGGTAATTCATTAACCCCTTTTGCCCATAAAAGTCATGGGAAAAGCCGCAGTGGGGAACTTGGGGCTTGTTTGCCATCACCCCTCCTAACCTAAACTCAGCCCCTCAGCTTCCTCATCGAGGAAGGGAAAATTCCCCACCCTCTCCTCTTTCCTTACTACTTTGGGGTCCTGTATAATGGAGAGAGCTCCTCCTGGCCCGCACAGCAAGTCTGCGTGAGTCACGCTGGATCGGTCTGGCTGCTCCCAGAACAAGTGCACTGCATGCGGCTTTCTACAAACCGAGTGAACCCAGTGGGCCTGCCGCAGCCCAGCACTACCGGAGTGTTACATGGAGAACTGCACTAAGCAGTTGAGTGTTGATGCTTAAACAGCCCCCAACTAAATCCAGCCAGTAGGATCTGAGCGTTCCCAACGTAAATTATCCTTTATTAGAAGCAGGCTAAGTCAGTGTTAACTCGAGAATGCCCTGCAATCCTGCAGCAAACTCTTCCCGCTTGAAGGCCATCAGGTGTAAGCCTCCTACTCAGATATCGCCCCAGATCCTGAATTGATTTGTAAACTTGGTGTTGGGGGGAGGGGGACGAAGAGGTCACACAAGACTCCCATGGCTTCCCAGGTAAAGCAACCATCTAGAGCGGCTTGCCGGAAGATGGACTCGGCCCCAGGAAGGAGGGAAACGGGAGGGCAGCATGCTCTCTCGTGTGGGAGTGAACCGCAATGCCGCCTCTCAGCCCCACCCAAAGAAAAGCAGCCATCCTTGTATACTTGAGCTTCCCCATCTGACCCTCTCAGACAGAAATCAAGGATGTTAAAATGCACTTATTTAGGTAAATGTGGAGCCGCCAAAATTTTCAGCAGTTACACATTTTCATGCGGGGGGTGGCGTTGGGGTGGGGCGGCTCCGTGGGAGCTGGTACGCATGGGGAGCTGGCTTAAAAGCCAGCTCCCTGCACACACCAGCTCCTGCCTGCCCCCCCCTGCACTGCTGCCTCTGTATCAGAGGCAGCAGCACTGTGGGCGGGGGGAGATGAGTGTAACCATGAAGGTTATTAGAGGAGCCTAGTCTCTTCAGCTAACTGTGTACACGCATTTACTTTCACATCCCTAAGAGAAATGATCTCTCCACGCATTCCCTTCTCATTACCCAAGGGCCATCACGCAGCTTGGATTCCGGGGAAGAAACTCAAATGCTCTTAAAGAAAAACAACTTTAGTTGCAAACTAATCAGTGTACCTGGAGGAGTAGGCCAGGAACTCCTGAAACCTTAGACATTGTGCTATTTCTAAGCCCGACCCTCAACCTGGGCACACAAGGGTTTCTTTAGGTCCAACTCTCCTCTCACTTACGCCAGGGTGGGAGGAATAGCTCAGTGGTTTGAGCATTGGCCTACTCAACTGAGGGTTGTGAGTTCATTCCTTGAGGGGGCCATTTAGGGATCTGGGGCAGATCTGTCAGGGATGGTACTTGGTCCTGCCATGAGGGCAGCGGACTAGACTCGATGACCTCTCAAGGTCCCTTCCAGCTCTATGAGAGAGGGCAATGCCATTGAATTCACAGAAACTGAAGTCCTGATCACTCATCTTCATTAAACACCCCATGGTGCTTTCCATAAGTAGAGAATTAATAACGCCCAGGTCTGATGCAGCTCTCATCACTAGCTAGCCTATATACCTGGTTTAGATGCAATTCGAGGTGGTGTTTTTCAACCTTATCCTCAGTTGCCATATATTTAGTTACGTTGCATTATCTTAACCCCAGTAAATGCGTTCCATGCAGAAGTGGCAGCATTTTACCGCTGGGGGAAGCGCTCCTATTTCTCGAGGGCGGGAAAGTTTCATTCGTGTTTGTAAACAGCCTGGAACTCCTTGCAATGTTCTCATGCTAGAGTCTGGGCCAATTCTTCGGTAGCAAAGTTTTGCAAAAAGGTTGATACACAGGAAAGAAATACTTCAGCAGAAGAGGTGTTAAAAGCCAGGAGGGACCCTGGCGGCCACCCACACTGATCTCCAGCATAACAAACCAGGGAATTTCCCCCAGGGATTCCTGCATCCTGTAATGAAAGCTTTGCTGGGACTTTGATTTTGATGTTGGGGAAGGAAAAAGGTAGCCAGACCCATCTATCGCAAGCCATCCACAAATTCCTCCTCAGCCTGACAGTTCTGTTTACACCCCTCAGGGATGTCCGGAGGCACCTCCTCCCCATTCCAATCCTTGTCCATGCCCCGCCACGCTCAGGTCCCACGGAAGCCACTGGACGGGTGCGTAAGCTCCGCAAAGAAGGCAGGGCCTGCGTGTGACGTTCTGAGAAGGCTTCAGCAGGCCCAGAGACAGGAGGCCACTGGGGCGTGGACAGGTTTAAGGAGTGCTTCAAACAGGAGGTGTCATGGCAAATTTTGAGAGGGGACAGAAAACATCCACCGGTGAGGACGAAGACACTTCCAACTGCTCTCATGGCAGCCCGGGCCAGCGTTTGAACCCAGGGTGGGCAGCAGCCGGAACACAGCAATAGAACTGACTGTACTCACCTTTTAAACACACGCTACTTTTTCTGGGGGCGAGGGGAGAGAACACCACTCGGCAAATTCATTCCCCAGCTCTGAGCTGATTCCTAGCCTAGGGGATTACCCATTTAAGCAGTGTTTTTTCCTGTTCTGACCATAAGCTGATTAATTCCCCTCCCCCCCCGCCCTTCCTCTTTTCTCCCCTGCAAAAGGTGGATATCAAATGCAGGCAAGACATAGCGTGTCTGGGAGAGGGAGAGCGCGACCAGTCCCTGAGCAAAACAGACACAGAGCGTGTGTCGGGCTCAGGAAGGAACTGCAGCTCCTATCAACCAGGAACGCCTCCATGCCATAAAACGGGCCTCGGGCCCGGAACCGTTGGGTCTCACTGCCCGGGTGCACAGAAGGGGTGAGTGGTCAAGTTCAGAGTCATGGCCTTTGTCTTCGGAGCGCTTCATGGAATGGAACCGGATCCCCCTAGAAAATCTTCTAAGCACCAAGACGAGGCTCATTGACAGCAACTCTGCTCTAGGGATGTAAAATTGTGGTGAAACACCACGGCCAGCTCCCACCTGCCCCTTCCTAGCTGAGGCGGGGACGAGGTCACTGCGGCTCAGTGTGGCCGGGTAGAAGCTGCCAGTGTAGCTGGAGCCACCCAGCCCGGTTAACCAGTTACCTATCTGGTAAGCGAAATGTTTACCAGGTAACTGGTTAACCAAGTAACTACTGACATCCCTAATCTGCTCCTCTAGTGCAATGGAAAAAGATTTGATTGTACGAGACAAAACCTTCTCAGGGACCCATGCAAGAGCAAGGAAACTCACCCTGGCAGGATGTATTCACCATCCTGAAGGTCACCGCTTTCCACGCTTCCACAGACAACCATCACTAACGTGCACGTAGCACAAAAAAAGCTACATCAACAAGGGTGACTTTTTCCACTCTCCTGTGGAAGGTCACTTCATGCATATATAGGCTAGGATAGAGCTCTATAAAATCATGGCTAGTGTGGAGAAAGTAAATAAGGAAATGTTTACTCCTTCTCAGAACATAAGAACTATGGGTCATCAAGTAAAATAGGCAGCAGGTTTAAAAACAAACAAAAGGATATGTATTTTTTCATACGCACCCAGGCAACTTGTGGAACTCCTTGCCAGAGGATATTGAGAAGGCAAAGACTATAACAGGATTCAAAAAAAGAACTGAGCAAGCTCATGGACACAAAACCATCCTGGTCTTTTTGTATCTATTAGCCAGGATGGGCAGGGAGGGTGTCTGTAGGCTGTTTGCCAGAAGCTGGGAATGGGCAACAGGGGATGGGCCACTTGACAATTACCTGTTGTGTTTGTTGCCTCGGAAGTGCCTGGCACTGGCCACTGTCGAAGGACAGGAGACTGGGCTAGTGGACCTTTGGTCTGGCCCAAAATGGCCGTTCTGATGTTATCACTGGGAAGTGCTCAGTTGCCAGAGAGAGGGGTGCTGTGTAAGTAGCACTGGGAGCTGGGCAGGCCCTCAAGTTCATGAGTACAAAGGTGACAAAGCCTTCTCCTGATGCCCGAGCTGCATCCACTCAGGAGATGAATGTCAGAATGTGGGTCCTCGAGGAATTGCATCCCCACATAAGCTGGGTTACGGCAATTGTTCGCACAGTGGCCCCAGTTTGGAATCAGAGCCCCATTGTGCGAGGCCCTGTACATAGGTATTCTAGTTATAGACCCCCATATATGGGCATTTTGGACAGTAAAGTCAATGAGATGGGGGAACATAGCCTGCTGTTCTAACCCCAAGCACCTACAAGGAAAGGCAGGTCACATTCATGGAGAACCGCACAGGCCCTTTCAGCGTGAGGCAAAAGATCCCTTCTGATCATGCCATCAAGGAGGATATGAGAGAGACAGTATGTTCTATAGGTCTGTAGCACTTCAATTGGACATGTTGGGGCCTGAAAATAACCGGCTCTGTGTATGGGGCACAGCCAAAGGCAATGCAGTGTTAATGCTAGCAAAAACCGAGCCAGGTTTAAAGATTTTTCCCTCTCTAGAGATGGATTCCCAAACTACCCACGCCCCTCAGATTCCAAACCACCCCAAAATTCGGCAGCTCTCGCACTTAGAGCCCAACTTTGCAGCCCTCACGTTCACCGGCTTAGTCCCAGCGCATCAGCTGTGTATCACAGAACCTCCCTTCCCCCCAAAGCTAGCCAGAATGTGGACTCAAGTCCTAGTGAGCGAGCATAGAACCAATGAAGTCAGTCTGTCAATCTCCGGTCGATGGAGGACCCAGTCACCGTGGTACACAAATACCTTGGAATCTTTAATGCATTTATTCTCCCAGGTCCTCAGTGAGGTAGGCTGGTGTTATGATCCCCACGTTAGGCCAGGTCTACACTATCAGGGAAGTGCGAATTAAAATACGCAACTCCAGCTACATTACATAGCTGAAGTCAATGTACCTTAATTTGAATTTCTGCACCATCCCCACAGAGATCAATGGGACCAAGCGTTCCCATCGGCTTCCCTTACTCCTCATGATGAGGAGGAGTACCGGCACCGACAGTGGTGCCTTCTGAGTTCGATTTAGCAGGTCTTTACTAGACCTCCGAAATCAAACTCGAAGATCAACCATGGTAGTGTCAATCTTCCATGTCGTGAAGACAAGCCCTTACAGATGAGGAACTCAGGAAGCAACTAGAAGTTCAGAGTGTAAGTACTTTTGTAGAGCTCACCCGGGAAGTCTAAGCCGAAGAGAGGTCTGTGTGCGCGCACACCTTGCTGCAGGGCAGCAGGGAAACTGAGAACACACTCAGCACAATAAAAAGATAATTATACGATCGGATCTGGGAAATTAGCACAGCAAAAAAGCCTGTTTAATTCTCACAGTGGACTCTGGGATAGGATAGAGAGGTAAAATTAAGTCACATTTTCAGTGAGACAGGCCCCTGGGGCGAGGATTAGGGTTTACTGTAGAGAAAGGGTGGAAAAGCTTGAAAAACTATCCCCACCCTAAATTTGGCCTTTGGGCTGCTCCCAGTCCCTTCCTGACGCTCAATGTGAAATTAACACTCAAACACACGCCCAAGAGAACACAACATTGGCCCCGTAGACTAACTGGCCTAGGATTTTAGAGGGCAAAGCATTAAAAAAAAAAAAGTTACCAGGATTAATTAACTTCCTTCCAAAGAGCAACAAAGGCCCACACAACAATTTACCTTTCAATTGCTCCAGTCGAACGAGGGAATGTGTATGCGAAGAGAAGAAATTAAACAAACAAGTTATTTTTAATATAAAATCTTCCTCTTCCACCAAGAGAAAAATATTTGCCTTCTATCCACCGCATTCTAACATGACGTTGGAAGAGAGAGCTGGTGGGTCTCATACCTGCCACCAGTTAGCACTACAAACACGGATATTGCTGTCATATTGGTTACATTTCACACAGGATGACCACGTGGTCACAGCTGCCGCTTCTACAGTGTTTATCCGCAGTAGAAACTTACTGCAGCTCCCTAAAAAAAAAAAGATTTTCTTAAAAATCTGGAGGAGGTTGTGAGTGTGAGTGAGTGAAAGACAGACATTTTGGGCAGCAGAAACAACTGGTCAGAGCAGAAGAAACTACTGTTCAAACTTCAGTGCACCTCAGCCCCGCCCCCAGTCCTGACCTACAGCACCTCCTAATCTGACACGACTTTCCCCAAACCATCACCCCACAGTTATATAACCTGTCTGCCCTCTATTCCAGCGCTTGGCTCAGCATCTGCACCTTTCCCACCCAGCTCTTCCGCCCCACTGCCAACATCTATCGCCTCCACGGCTCTGCCAATGCATCTCAGAATCAGAGAAACCTAGAACTGGAAGGGACCTCGAGAGGTTATCAAATCCAGTCCTTGCCCTCCCGCCAGGACCAAGCCCCATCGAGATCATCCCTGACAGGTGTCTGTCTAACCTGCTCTTAAATATCTCCAGTGATGGAGATTCCACAACCTCCCCAGGCAATTTTATTCCAGTGTTTAACCACGCTGACAGGTAGGAAGTTTTTCCTCATGTCCAACCTCAACCTCCCTTGCTGCACTTTAAGCCCACGGCTTCTTGTCCTATTTCCCTCATTTATTGATAAGAAAGTCACGTAAGACTGTATCAAATGCCTTACTAAAGGCTAGGTATACCGCATCTACCACTTGCCCCTTATCCACAAGGCTTGTTATCCTATCAAAGAAAGAAACCTATCAAGTTGATTTGACATGATTTGTTCCTGACAAATCCATGCTGGCTGTTACCTATCTTCTGCCAGACTCCTCCACCCCCGTATCACACTCAGCGCATCTGACTACCATCGTAACTCTTAGCTGATCTGTATTCACCAGCTACCCCGGTGCCGAGTACTCCTCTAACACACCGCTCAGCTAATGCACCTCAGCCTACTACGCTCACCTGTGGGTCCCAAAGAACTCTGCTAGAACTCTGGAACGTCCACAGCCTTCCATCTCTCTGGAAAAGAGAACCGCTTTTCGCTACGAGTCTCATTTAACACCCTGTTGTTTCCCATGCACAGGAAGACAGCAAAGCTACAGCGAACTAGCTTCTACAGAAGTTATTTTACACAGCCAGCGAAAGATTGAAATGCCCAATTTCACTCCCTCCCCCTTTTTTAACATTTTAGATATTGGCAGAGCCCAGCCAGTGCATGTCATTAAAAAAAAAATCAATGCTTTTTCCTGAAAAGTAATTGCGGCCAGCATTAGGGTTACTAGTCCTGCAACAACACAGCATGGGGCTCATGCACATCACCAGCACAACTTCACAGGGACCGGGCCAGCCAGCCACCCTAGAGAAACAAGGTATTTTTGGGTACAATGAAAAGATTCCAGAGGATTAACAACGAACAGTGAATAAAACAAAGGGACTCAACGAGTTTATGAGAGGCTTTTAATTAATTTACATGGCTTGAACTTTTGCTGAGTTCTGCTAAACTTTTGAGCCACGAGGAGGACCGAAAGTGATCCCTTCAAGGTGCAAAAATGCACCCAGACACACACATCTGAGAAAGAGAAAGTAAACTGCAGTCAGAAAAGTCCCATGCCAGGGTGGAGCTAAGTTTGTGCTAGGAACATTTTTGAAAGGTAATTGGTATGATCAAATCTCATCCTTCAGGGTTTAACTTGCCCATAGGGGTCAGGAAGGGATGGTGTCCCTCACACCTATAGACATGCTCCCCGCCACACTTGGTCAGCATGCGCTGGGAGGAGAGCAGCTCCCTTCTTCTGAAGCATCAGAAATCAAATCCCACAGGTAAGAATTTGATTAACTAGACCAGTTTGTAATCAGGAATGACGTAGGGCTAAACTCTTTAGAACAGGGATCGCATAAAAGTCAGGGACTCCCTGCCCAGGGAACATCACAGGAGCCTGCCCCCATCGCTATCTTGGCACACGGCTACACCAAAGACAGGCATGAAGTCTGCCCACTGCCCAGGGGGAGACTGGGATGTTTCCCCTCCCCAGCACCACCGCAAGGCTAAACAAGTGGCCAGCCACACAAAACCGGTGTCTGAATCAGCGCCTTCCATCTCCTAAAGAGGAGCCCGGATCAGAGAAGTCACATTCCACATGGGGCCTGGAGGACTTCCTGCCTTCGCCGATGGGCACACACCGTTCTGACACCCGCAGAAACTGCGCAGAGCACGGACGACCCTCGTCAGCCTCAAAAGGTTGCCCTCCTTTCCCAGCGCGGCAGTTTCAGCCACAAAACCCACACACTCTTGTACAGGCAGCACCGGCTCCGGGGCCTTTTGGGTTTGGCACAGACAAGAGAAGGCTGCCGGCTGTCTCCGTCTAAGCCAACAGAGGTTAGACGCACCACCGAGATACATGCGGCGCACACGACGCCAAGTAACAGGCTGCAAGGTGCCCTCCCGTTCTCTGCAGGGGTGGCTTTAGGAGGAGTATCGGGGCCTCTCTGGATTGGGCGGGGAAGAAGAGCGATGGAGAGCAGAGGCCGGGGAAAGGAGGCCACGCCTCAGTTACGTCCTGCAGCAAAGCAAGGCGCACACACACCCCTGAGCCAGGGAAGGGAGGAGGAAATAAGTATCCAGTGTAACTGTAGCAGAGCGAGGCAACAAGCTTGAGTCAGTATGACAGCCACACGGCAAGAAACCTCCACCTCCCTTCCCGCACCCCAGGGTGGGTCTGCTGATGGACCAGCTTCTTCCAGGGAGGAGAGCAGCTCTCAGTTCCGCTCGTTCATCCAGCTCTGGAGAGCCAGCAGTTTGAGCTGAAGTCACTCGGCGGTTGGTGCAGCTGGGACTGGGGGAGGCAAGCCCCCGGCCTCACCTACAGCCCCGCCCCTTCTGCTAAAGCCCCGGCCCCACCATGGGGAGGGGAGGAGGCAGGGCTGCTGAGTGTGCCCCCCGCACCATGGGGAGGAAAGAGACGGGAGGAAGGGGGTTTCGCCCAGCCTCTGGAGCACCGGGGAGGGGTTGCCAGATGGTTTAAACAAAAATACCAAACACCCCCAATAACAAAAAAAAGCCACGGGGGGGAGGGGGAGACCAAAGTTGTTGAGCCCAATAAATAAACAAAAAAAACCACAGCATGGCCCCTTTAAGGCTTTCTGGCCCCAACAGGCTGCCCGCTGCCGTCTTGTCTCCCTGCTCCGGGACAGACAGCTACCCTGCGGAACCTGGTAAGCACCTGGAATTTTCTCCTTGTGGCCGGGGGGGGAATCAGAAAATACAGGACATTTCAATATATTCCACGGGACAAGGAGACCCGAAATCTAGGGCCTTAGCTACACCGGGCCTTTGTCCTGCCTGCTGCCATCCGTGACTGGCTGCCGGCACAACTGCATCACTAGAGTCTTGGCATTTGGAGCAGAGGAGCAGGCAGAATTCTGCCTTGGATGGGTTCACGAGAGTGCAGCTGGCGACGCGGGGCATCGGGGACCGTAACGGGGGCAAACCCCAGAATAAACAAGGTCTCTCTACTGTGGATAAGGTGCAGGAGCGCGTAGGTACCAGCCACGTTCTCGGACACAAACGGTCCTGAGCACAGTGATAACCCAGGTATGTGGGTGAACCAACCCCCAATCCCAGCTCTTCCTCCCCTGTGACAGCCGAACCCCCACACCCCAGGGGCAGGTAGCCAGTTCCCGGCATCAGCTTCCCCAACCCTGGAAGATGGGGAAGGTAGGTGGCAGGCGGCCCCAGTCTCCCAGACCTGGAGCACAGGCAGCGCATGGTCCCAGCCTCAGTGCGGCTGAAGCCTGGGGGCAGCCCAGGAGTCACACTGAAGCAGGAGGCGGAGTCTGGGCGGAGCCACATCTAGTGGTTTGGGAAGGCAACGCCTTCCCGACTCGTATACCCGCCGCCCATGAGTAGGCAGTAGGCACTGTGCGCAAGAGGAAGCAGAGCGAGGCAACAAGGACAGGACAATCAGTAGAGGTGCTCTTGCTCTCCCAGTCACCGCCCAAGCCGAAGAAAGTCTCCGCAACGGTGCCCCAAAGCCCTCCCCGGCGAGAAGTGTGATGCGGGGAGCTGTGTTCTGGGAGATATTCTGGGCCACCCCTGTGTTTGCGCCAACTTGGCCCAAGGCGAAGCAAGGGAGAGAAATGCAGGCGGAGCTGCCCAGGTGGTTACAGCCAACTACAAGGTGTGGCCACGGTCCCCAACAGGTCCGAGCTGCTCTTTCCTCAGGGAGTTTGTCCCCCTCAGCGTCTCAGTGAGGAAGGGACAGCTGGACTGCTGAGAGCCAAGCCTTCCTGGCAGTGAGCTTTGTACTGTACTGTGAGTCTCTGCACTTCCCCCTCGTTGGCTGTCTCCCGGAGCCCTCGCTACCCTCCATGAATTTATCGAGGTCTTTTTTTGAACCCTGTTGAAGTCCTGGCCTTCACATCATCCTCTGGCAAGGAGTTTTCACGCTTCAAGTGAGAGACCGGCTGCATGCCACCGCCAGCCAGGAGAGGGTTAAGGTGGTGCTTTTCAGCATGCACACTGCTGCTGTGCAGAAGGGGCTGTCCAGGTTGCATCTCCAAGACAAACATACCCTCGCTGGAGCCTGCTCCATTTGCATGCAGGTCACAGGCATTCAGCAGCTCCCAAAACGTCCCACTTTCTTAAAAAACTGTTGTGAAGGGAACAGATGGAACATCACGCTTAGTTACCACCCCGGTGGCGGCCTGACCGCTGTTAGCCACCCACCCTTCCATCCAGGTTACCTCCCCACCCGCTCTGCTTCACCACGCTGGGCCAGTAAATTGTCACGGAGTTTGCAGTAAGTCTGTGCAGCATAGGGGGCAGGAAGCGAAACAAACGGAGTAAGAGCCACCATGGCTCAAGGGCATCTGCAGGAAAGGTGGCTCGCTCAAAGGGCATGGAGGATCAGGCGAATGCGGACAGAGAAAACACCCTTTTGCACTCAATGCTACACGCCACCAGAGTGGCAGATGCATCTATGAGGTACGCAAGAACGGCCATACTGGGTGAGACCAAAGGTCCATCTAGCCCAGTGTCCTGTCTTCCAACAGTGGCCAATGCCAGGTGCCTCAGATGGAGTGAACAAAACAGGGAATCATCCAGTGATCCCTCCCCTGTCACGCAATTCTAGCCTCTGACAAACAGAGGCTAGGGACGCCATTCCTACACATCCTGGCTCACAGCCATGGATGGACCTAACCTCCATGAATTTATCAAGCTCTTTTTTGAACCCTATTGAAGTCCTGGCCTTCACATCATCCTCTGGCAAGGAGTTCCACAGGTTGACCACTTACTAGCCTCGTCTGTAGCCTGGAGTCAATCCGGGAGGCAGGTCTTTGGAGATAGTGACTCAGCCTAGATTGGGGCTGTGATGGTGGAAAGTGAGAACTCAAAAGTGGGCGTGGCCAGTGCGAAAGGGGGCAGGGCAAGGCCAGTCAGAAGAAGTTAAACACCCGACCCAGGACTGAATTTGAAGAGTGCTTGTGCCCGCAAGCCCATAGTGCCCGGCATGTACTGATGCGAATCTGGCTGACTATAAGGCTTCAAAAAGATAACATTTGTACACACTGATGTTTTTGCACAACTAAATGCTTTTCATGGACCAAATTTCAAAAGCAATTAAAAATATACAGAAACTGGACTGAAGACAGCACCAAACGATACTATTTGAAGCAAATTTATTTATGCCTTTAAACCCACCCGGCTGGTATTTCAAGATGAAAGCAGAACAAGGCATCTGACCACCTCGCCTTGTGTGAACTCCAACACCCCTATAGAACTCTGGTGGTCTTCAAAACCAGCCAGGGGCCCCCTCCACCCCCAAGCTGAACTACCCATCAGCACCTTTCATGTACCACACAGTTCAGCCATTGTTAAACATTCCACCCTTGGTGCAGTTTGCGATCGGCAGCCCCCATCCTCAAAGAGCACAGCTCCCCCCCACCCCAGATAAAAAGAGTTTCTTAATATTTACCTTTGCAATATCAAAAGGGGGCAGCACGCTGGTTTCTGAGGCCCTTGGGAGCTTGCTGGTGGTCCCTAAATAAGCAGACGCATGAGCTCATACCAAACACCCACAGGCTCTTGCGGCCAGCCCCCACTCAGACCACGGAAACCTTCAAACAAACCCAGCGAACAGGAGAGTCCCAGTTCTCCCCCCAAGCCACCATCTCTCTCAGCCGGTTCCACCCAGGGAGATGGTTCTTAAAGTAAACTCAGCATTCCTGGGGGTTACCCAAAATATAAACCACCCAGGACAGAGGCTGGAAGGGCAGCCTACAAGGGAAGAAGGAAAACACAGAGTTGCGACTATTTCCTTGGCCGAGCCGAGTTAGATCCCCGTGATTTAAGGAAAGGGAATTCTAGACAGCCTTCCGGGAGCCCCTTCCCATCTTATCTAGATCAGGGAAGGGACAATAAGGTAGAGTACCCCTCCAGGATCTCGCCACTAAAAACACAATGTCCAGGTCACAATAGGAGGGCGACTCCCAGCAGGGGAAATAAACCGCAAGCTCCCGGACTTACTAGTGATGCTCCCCCATTTGAAAGAGGCTGTCCCCACCAGACGGGTGGGGGGTGGCACCTCGCGATCCTTTTGGGGCACGTCAGTGGTTTGCGGTTGCCTGGCACAAGACCGCTGGGGTTTCCTGCTCCCCTCGGCACGTGGGGACAGGTCTCTCGTGGCTGCCATGTACTCCAGGGAAGGGAGCCGAGAAAGGAAGCCAGGTGCAGTCGTAACCACTGCCTAGTGTGAGCGGAGGAGATGCTGTGGGAAATACGGCACAAGGGGCGCTCGCGGTCAGCGGTGTAGGTGGGCACAGGAGGAAAGAGGCAGAGGGAGGAAGGGAAGAAAAGTGACCACAAGAAGCGAGTTGAGAAAGGGCTCATTCGCTGAAGTCTTTGGAGGACACCTGTTAGGGGCTAGAGCTATTGATTTCGAGTTGGGAATTCCACCGGCATAACACTGCCAAGTGGAACCCTTCAGCCAGAACCTGTCTGAACTAGAGATGTTCGCGTGTCAACAACTAACCGGTTAACCGATACGCGGATCTTATCGTTTAATGGTGTTGGTTACGCTCAGCCAAGTCACCTTCTCGGGAGCCGGGCCGGCAGATGATCCCATTGCGTTGCTACACGGTTACCCCATCGCACGACTTTTCACATCCCTCGTCTGGACTGCAGGCTAGTGACCTTCTTACAGGAATAGCGCAATGACAACTCAATGGGCTAATTGACCAATGGACCTATAAGGGGCTGAACCTTAGACAACCCCCTCCTCTAACCCATAAATTGCTTTTCTTCTGACCGCCCCAACCCCACAGCCCCCTCCACCTCTGTTTTACACGTACTCCCACTATCGCTTTGCTCCCAAAACTTGGTACGACAACACACATGCAGGAAAGCTATTCCATTGCCTAGAGATGATCATTTCTGCCCAGGGATGAAACACGGTCACCCTAATCTCTACCGAGATTAGCGCTACGGATTTATTGTCTTCGTCTCCCAAGCAGAATAATCCCACCTAATCCCAACAGGATAGGAGGAGAGCATTGCTACGTCAGTACCATGGCGCTTTCCTAATACCTCAGCTGATCAAGTTCCCAAGATGAACCAGTTCCCCACAAACCCCCACTGCTCTCTGTATGGCCCGACGGGGCTGCCTCGGGCCTTGCTGCTCCTTCGGCGATTTCTCAGCCAGCACTTTCTGTCCAACCGGTTCTGCTCTTTATTTTTGTTTCAGGGAGGAGCGTCACCATGGCGATGTCCAGGTGACCGCAAGGGGGGAGAGAACCCACCTGCATGCAAGCCTTAATCCCTGAAAGTGTGTCCAAAAGCAGCACGTACCCAGAGTAAGAAACACAACTACCGTCCTGCAGCCGGGGTGTGATCAAACACGCGGGGATAGAACGGCGGTACAGCGGAGTGACCTCGCGCAGCTGAAGGGCATTTAGGGAGTTCACTGAAGCCATAGGATACATGCGGCTCTTTAAAGGAAGGTAACCACCACAAGTTTCTTCTTCGTTTTAGGATTCAGGATCTGGATAGCTAGGAAATACGTCTCTGCACTCAGGATGTGAAATCTCCATTAATCAGTTAACCAACTAAGCGGGCTGCCGCTGCCACCAGCGGCAGGAGGCTCCCAGCCCCAGGGCTACCGTTGGCTCCCGGCCCCACAGGGACAGGCCATGAGGAGGGGCTGTTTCCAGGCACCAGTTAACTAGTCCCCAATAACCATCGCCCAGTAAGTTTTGCCAGTTACCTGATCACATCTCTCCTCTGCACTAGGCAGCGGGGAACAGCGTGAAGGTCTATGAAGCATCTAGTTTGCAACATCCAGGGACTTGTTCTGGCCCCCACGGTGACACACAGCACATAGGGGCTCTTAAAGTGCTCCAGTTGGAGGGCGGGGAGGGGGGGGAAAAAAGGGAGATTCTGCTATTTCAAGAGCAGCTTGCCTACCTGGTTCTATGCTGGCCCCTTGCAGCCTCTGGACGGGGTGTCTCACTAGCCCGGAGCAGTGGCTATTCTGTGCGGTGCTGCAGATTGCTGTGCAGCCCACCCCACACACACCTATAAAACGGAGCAGCCGCTGGGGCTGCTCTCGTTTAGGCTGGGGTCCATCTTGCTTCCCATCTAGGGATGTAATAGTGTAGTCGATTAACTGATCAGCAAAAGCGTATAGGTTAACACTATAGACTACACACATTTCTCCCCACTTGCCAGTAAAAATTTTTAGCAGGCTGGCCAGCAGTCTGGCTCAGTTCCGGCTTGTGATGGGTCCAGGATCTACCCCTGCTGCAGCTCTGCATTTAAAGTGTATTAGGAGCCAGGTGGGCAGGCAGCTTGGCTCCTTTCCAGCTCACACCAGGTTTGGGAGCTCAGACCCCCCTGCCCCAGCCAGCGGCTGCTGCCACGCTGCGCTGCTGCCTCTGTATCAGAGGCAGCAGCACGGGGCAACAGGCAGCTGGTCAGCGAGGGGAGCTAGTTTTTCAACTGGCCCCCCCTTGAGGGCCAGTTCCTGCCTGGCACCCCATGCTGCTGCCTCTGATACAGAAGCAGCAGTACGGAGTGGCAGGAGGCTCCTCGGGGGCAGGTCTGGAGCGCGCTGGCTGCCGGCCCCACCCTTGAGGTCTATAGAATAATGGACTAATCGATAAGAATTCGTGAGGTTACTCGACTATTCAATTAACCGATATTTAACATCCCTATTCCAAACCAGTGGAGATGCCTGGTTCCTCCCACTGAGAATAAGCCTCTTGAGAAGGGTTTATTAAAAAAAAAAAAACCAAACCCCTCTCCCTAGGTTACCATAGTGTTCCCATCACCATGCTATCCAAGTGCCTTGTATGAACCGAGCCGGCCCTGAAAATCCCAGATGTGTTTTGGCACCGTGTGTTTCAGGCCGACACCACTGTAACAATCCCGCAGGACAAAAATCACCACGTGCCCCAGTTGGCTTCTTCACATGGCTCCTCTTCACCACCTGCACCCACGGCGGCTGCACGGGTTGGCGAAAACAGAATCAAGCGGGAAGGAAGACTCGTGACTCAGTCTGCCCATTTTTTCCCAGCAGCCTAATGATGGAGCAGAGACAGCTACGCCGACCTCGCCCCTTTCATGCCTCACCTCAGGGAATGCACACGGATTTCACAATTCCCTGCCAAGTATCAAGTGTGCAGATGTCGGAGTCTTGGCAGGCAGTGCAGCTATGAGCCCTGAGGTCACCACCACACCCCTCCCAAAGGCATAGTGCGGGGTTGATGACCATACCCACCCAGCATGCTTTCAACTGTACCTTTGTGCCTGGGGGCTTAAGGAAAGAGAATCAAACAGCCTCCCACAGCCACGCAAAAGAGCAGGAGCAATACAGAGAAGGAAACCAAATCAATTCTTGCCCTCTACTGGGGTTCCTGCTCCCCAGTGACCATCTATCCCTACTCCCCAAGGCTGACCCATGTGAACTAAAATGGTGGAGAGCCAAAACGCAGCCTCTGGAATCCACCAGGCTGTTTCAAACGGCCGTCGCACGGCCTTGTTGGTGGAGAAAACTCTCCTAAGCAGATACTGTTAAGTAACACAGATGCACACTCACCCCCACCCTCAGCTTTGATAGGACTCACTAACATACAGCCCCAGCCTCTTTCGCGGTTTTCTTCTATTTTCTAAAATTAGTGCAAGGTCTTGCGATAACCTCTTTGCAAACATTGGTTCATATGAACAGTGTTCCCATTAGCTGGGCATTTGGGAGGGCACGCAGAAAAGATTCAGATGCTGCCCAGCTGATTAGCAAAGCGCCCACAGCCGGCACCCTGTGTTTCTATGGGTGGTGCACATCTGCACGTATCTTGGTGCACATACAATTTATTCCTCACAGATGGAAAGGCTTAGAGAACATAACATAAGAACATAAGAATGGCCGTACTGGGTCAGACCAAAGGTCCATCTAGCCCAGTAGCCTGTCTGCCAACAGTGGCCAGCACCAGGTGCCCCAGAGGGGGTGGACCGAAGACAATGATCAAGCGATTTGTCTCGTGCCATCCTTCTCCAGCCTCTGACAGAGGCCAGGGACACCATTTCTAGCCCCTGGCTAACAGCCTTTTATGGACCTAACCTCCATGAAATTATCTAGCTTCTCTTTAAACTCTGTTATAATCCTAGCCTTCACAGCCTCCTCTGGCAAGGAGTTCCACAGGTTGACTACACACTGTGTGAAGAAGAACTTTCTTTTATTCGTTTTAAACCTGCTACCCATTAATTTCATTTGGTATCTTCTAATTCTTCTATTATGGGAACTAATAAATAACTTTTCTTCATCCGCCCTTTCCACACCACTCATGATTTTATATACCTCTATCATATCCCCCCAGTCTCCTCTTTTCTAAACTGAAAAGTCCCAGTCGCTTTAGCTTCTCTTCAGAGAGGAAACGCTGCAGATGACTAAGAATTTTTTTCCCCCCTCCACCACTCACCACACGCAACACGAAAGAGGAAAAATACCCACGCACTAACAGGAGGCGAGAAAACTAGAGACAAGTCCGGCTTTGCAGTGGGAAGGGGAACCGGAGCCAATGCAATGGCTACTTGGCGGTCTCTTCTATGCATTTGCCCTGGAGCTGACCTGCAGGCTGGGCGCTGGTCATCCCAGATGTAAACAGAGCCTCTGGGACTCTAGGAACAGCCGGTGATTTATGACAGCACAAGTGGGGCTCTTCGGATCAGAAGATTCTTCAAAACATACCTGGAGTGCAGGCAAGAGCGGGATTGCAACCCTAGCCCGGCTCCAACTTGGAGGGAGGCATAACATGATCCGCTCATTATGTAAAACCCTTGGCACAACTCCATCTCCCATGTATCCTGTTCGCAATCTTGTATCCGGTCTGGGAATTCCAAGAACATCTGCAACTGTCTTTTGCCTGACCGCACATCTGCAAGCCGAGGCGCGTCGTGTCCCTACCTGCCGCGCTCTGTCATTAGAAACGAAGCGTGAATTCCCTTCGCACCAGTGAAACACATGAGCCTCAGTGCCAGGTCACACCTGCAGCACAAGACCTTTTAACCTTCGGCCCTCCCCCCGCCCTTGGACAAACCAAAAATACATTGCATTCTTCCTTCTCCCCAAAGGAGGGAGATAGAGATCAGAGAGTGGGTGGGGGGTTAAAAAGTAACAGGCCGCTCAAACAACCCCCCCAAACCCTGCCATACAGAACACATCCAAGTCTGCCCACGCAAAAAGTCAGGTCCCTTTTTAAAAGAAAAAGCACCCAAATGAGAGAGCTCATCTCATGGTTATGACAAAGCTTGCCTTTAAAAAAAAAAAAAAAAAAAAAAAAAGGGGGCAGATCTCTGACCTCAGTCAGGTGGGAAAGATACAGCCCAGGGAATTTATTAACAGCTTCAAGATAACTAACCACATTCTCAGAACCCATTTCCTTCCTTTGGCCTCACCCAATCTCTCCCCCTCCAAAATGACAGCTACATAGAGACATGCTTAATGATTGACTGGGAGGTGAGCTGTACTCCAGATGATCTCAGAACAAACTCCATAAAGGGTATGCAGGCTGGGGCATATGAAGTGCTTACCGCTGCCTTCAAAATCAGTGTGGGCAGGTGTTCGATTCCTGCATTTGCGCTGGTCACTTGTAAAGCGACGGACGATTTCTTTGAGGGCTCCATTAGAGACGTGTTAAACAGGAGCCTGGGGGGGAAAAAAAAACAAAACCAGGCCCTTCTGAAAGTCCTGGCCCCGTTGCTGGCCAGCAGCATGAACAGACACTAGATATGTGCTGCACCCCAGGCAGGGGGCACAATGAAAGCTTTTCATTTTAACCTAATCAAACCCTCCTAGGGTTGCCAAGTGTCTGGTATCTGTCCGGTTAAAAAAAAAAAGTCCGCTATTTTCTGTGTCTCAGACAGAAGGCCACTTGGGATATTCTTCCCCTGCTGCGTGTGGTGGGGGTGGGGATGCATGGTGATTTAAAGGCACAGTGACTTTTCTTCTTTTTTTTGGTGCAGGTTTTTTTTTTTTTTGCTCAATCCAATTTTTTTCTCGCCATGTTCAGTATTTTTTGGGAAACCATCTGGCAACCCTAAGCCCTCTGCACTTTGGGCTGGTTTTAGTTTTGAGAGAGGAGAGACCGTTTCTAACCGAATGCTTTGGAGGTGAAATTTAGTCTCCCCAGATAGGGTCAGGGTAAGGGCTGTAATTGGGGGGCCCGGCTACAGATAACGATTTGTTCCAGCCGAGCCAGAGCAGCCCCTAGGAGCTGCTCCAACCCCCACCAATGAACAGGTTAAACGTTCACATCCCTAGGCGAGGCAAGGCCTCAGCGTTACTGGGACTTCAGCTGCCCATCGATTTGGTGCCGGCCTCCTCGGCACCAGCTTAAATTTCACACCGAAGAAAGGGCTCGTAGGTCAGCCCCTGTTCTGCTGCTCCCCTTGCTCGTTTGCACTTGGCTTGATGGAGGTCTGGGACTGGGTAACCAGGGGGTTGGGATGGGAGCAGAAGCCCCACTAGGCCCCGATCGCCTTGACACCACCCCGTCTCATCTCTTTTTTGGGTCAGAGACCCCTCTGACCCACAGAAAAATCAGTCCCGGGCAGGGGTGCACACACAAGTGAGAAGCAAAAATGCCCCCCCTCAAAACAAAACCCCCTCAGTGACATGGCTGCCGACTGGGAAGCAGAAAGACACTCCTCACATCCCCCTCAGACACCAGAGCATGGGGGTGGCCAGGCTAGTAGATTGTGGCCCCCCCAGGCTCTGGAGTAGGGCCAAAAATGTGGGGTTCAGTGTGTGTGAGAGGGCTGCCAGGAAGGGAGCTTGGGGTGTGAGGGAGAGTACAGGTGTGGAGTGGGGGTGCAGGAGCAGGCTGGAAGTTGGGGGGGAGGGTCTAGGCAGTGCTCCAGCCTCACGGGGGAAGCAGCAAGGCAGAAGCATCAGCACCAGCGCCCCCGATGCTATAGGATCATGTTAAGAGACCCTTTCGATTGCACAAAACTAGACTCTCTTCCTTTTACGTCGGTCCATCCCAGAACGCCGGGCTTTTAACAGGAGTTCAGTCTGTACCCCCTCACGTGCCATGGGACAATTTCCCTGCGGCCTCGGGAAATTGCTCAGGGCTTTGCCTGTGGAATACAGGGTTTCGTTTAACGGGATGCAAAGGTTTCTGCGTGCCACTGAGCCTCTTCCTCTTCCCCACCTACGCCACCTCTTCAAAGGGCTCCAACAGCCTCCGACAACGTCCCGCATTGGTAGTTTCTTGCCAATGATCAAACAAAGCCATTGAAGAAAAGCCAAGACGGTGGCATTAGAGCGGCTTGGGAAGCAAATCCCCACCACACCCTCCTCACTCGACGGAGAGACCACGCTGGCAGGTACAGGCTGTCCTAGCGCCTGCCTGAGTTTTAGAGAGGAACGGCGCTGATCTGGCATCTGCAGGCATCGTAACGTAGCCCTTCAGTGGTCGACGGGGGGATTGCTGAACCGCCCCGTTCTTCCTGCTCATACTCAGGGGAACCCCGACTTCAGCTCCTGGAGACTACATACTCCCAATTCTCCCTCCCAACCCCCACTGTGTCCTTAACCTGTAGCCAAATGCGACGGGGCACACTCACCCCACACTGGGTGAGAAGGGGTTAACCCTGCATGGAGGGCTGAGAAAGCCACGCCCCTCCCACCTCACTGGGCATGCTCCAGGTGGGCTGGGATAAAAGGGAGCAGCTCAGCTCAGTTGAGGCTGACAGCCAGAGGGAGAGGGTGTGCACCGCCTGCTCCAGGCAAGCTGCAGTGCAAATCCAGGGATGGAGATGCCACAACTCAGGCGGAAAGCAAGATGCTCCCAGAGGCCTCCCGGAGTGCAGAGATGCCAAGCAGGGGGCAGCCCATGGGCCAGGGAGATGAGACAGAGCCCCTCCCCTCACCCCCAGCGGTGGGGACGGAGGCAGGAAGTAGCTCAGGGAAAGGTGACTCCTAACCGGTGAGTGAGACGAAGCTGGGGTCAGTGTGTTTTGGTTGGAGCTTTTCCCCACCGACTCAGTGGCTCAAGCCACAGCCATTAATAGGGCCCTGGGTTGGGGTGCAGTAGAGGGGGAGGGCCATGCATGACTACTAGGGGATGCAGCTCTCTTCCCCTGTCTCCTAACTGGGGAGCTGCACAGCCCTGTGAATCAGGGTGAGTTTACTAACTCTGCCCATTAGGCCACACTGCCTCACGACTGAAGGCAAACATCTAGATGTGGGTTGGGAAGAACAAAGTCGGGAACTGCTTGCGCGCTCTAAAGGAGGCAGGCACACTCGCCCCACCCTGGGCAAGGTCTTCCCCAAATGCGTGTCACCGTATCGGTCAAGAACAGCCTAGTTATTATAGCCCTGCCTTTAGTGTAGGGGACTAGACTAGATGTTCTAGGAAGGCCCTTTCAGTCCTACGCTCCTATGATTTAGTCCTTTGTATCTTGCCTCATCCTGTACATCCATCCTTCCAGCCGGTTTTTCCTAGCTCCTCCCCAATTGGTCTGCCTACCCCAGGATCACTGTGCCCTGAACTGCCAGCATGCCCAGGGACGTTCCATCGGCGCGCAGCCAGGAAGACTATCCCTATACGCGAGCCGTCCGCCTGTGCAGTCCGAAGTAGCACTGGCTTCAAGTTCCCTCCCACCCAAAATTACAGGGGGCCAGGGAAAGCCTGGATGGAACGTCCAGTGTCCCTTGGGGCCCAAGATGGAACAGATTAGAAGGGCAATGCCTAGGCCTTCTGAAGAGGACACCAGAAGATCATCCCCTCTCAGCAGGGAACACCCATAAAACCTGACCCATGCACCATAACTCATGCGAGCTGGCAGCCGGCACTCAGAGGTGAGCCGAGTCTGCACATAGGCAGCGTAACCCTTCACCTCCGGAGCTCTGGCCGAGGTCAAGGGACCGATACGAACAGAGGGAAGAGAAGGCTCGTAGGGGCTAGATTTTTTTTTGTAGATGCGAGCAATTGCACGTGTTTATTTGCGTGCACCTACAGGCAATGAGGCAACACACTAATTGTGTGCATGTGCAAACACCCCAAACTGCAGGCAGGCATCTGGTTGGCGGGGGCAGACCTTTGGTGCATGTTGCATATTCAGCAAAGCTGAGCCTGGCTTATGGCTACAAGTGTAAGGGTTTATTTTTAGAAAAGGGAAGGAGAAGAAAACAGGTTTTCATGGAACGGAAGAGACACCATTATGGAGGAATTCCCTGCACCGGTGGCAGTCCGAATGGTGCATTTCCCATCTTTGTGGAAACGAAGAGGCTACATTATTGCAAAAGTTGGCTAAAGCCTGCAAACACAGAGGTCACAATTTTATTTTCCATATTCTGCGTGGCCACTGGATACTTCCTCTGGGTTACTACTTTCGTTGAATGGAAACAGGGAAAGAAACACGAAAAATAAGGGACAAGGCTTAATAAAGTGTGTATCTTTCTCTCAACTGTACATTTTACTGCCATCGAGTATACAATACACTTATAATGCAGCACATTATAATTAAGTGTAAATAATTGGTACTCCTCACTTATTAAAAATAAGGGTGGGCAGGGTCCCTTTACTCCCACAAAGCCCACACCCCCTCTGGTGCCCAAGCCCCTGCAGCACCCCAAGCCCCCTCCTGTACCCCAAATCCCCTCCAATGCCCCGTGCCACTTCCTGTACCCCAAATTGCCTCTGGTACCCCTGGTCTCCTCCTGTGCCCCAAACCCCTGCAGTGCCCCCAAGCCCCCACACCCCCTCCTGTACCCCAAGTCCCCTCCATTGCTCCTGCCGGTGCCCCAAGCCCCTGCAGTGCCCCAAGCCCCTTCCTGTACCCCAAATCCCCTCCAGTACCCCAAATCCCCATAGTATTAGCGACTCTCATGCGCTGGTGCAGAGGTATTTCCCTTTAAGGAACAGTCCTGCACATGGCTACATAATTGGAAGTAGTAACACACTTGTCGCACCCATCTGGTGGTTAAATCACAGAGGACAACAATCTACTGCTGCTGCCTTCATATGAAGCCACTCCTTAAGGTCAAATGGTGGATATCCCTGCTTTGGTGGGGTTTGGATTTAAACAGGTCTGAAGCAAGGTGGAGGAGATTAATCCTCTTATTTGCATGAATATTTGTTCCCTATTTACTGCTACTTATTGACCTGTACACACCACAAATAGTTACTCCGATTATGGGTTGCTTGCAGGTTGTTCAATTTTGAGCAAGTTGACACAGAGCAGCCAAGATGCTCACAATTAGTCACGTTTGGTTCACTACCAGTTAGCAAAAACAGGGGAAAAAAAATAGATTACACAAGGAATAAGTCTCTCATGGGTTAACTCTCAACCAACTAGTTAGGAGGGGTTATTAAATGAGCAGCCATAGGCTCTAGTGCTACTTGGCTCTTAAATGCCAAGTAAAAACGCCATATGGGGAGCTTAGATCCTCAATGAGCCAAACAACACATTACGTTACAAGACAAAGGTACAGGTAGCGTCACTATGCAGATATTTTTATATTCCTCTCCAGAACGGAGGTGCAACGCCAACCCGCCTAGACAGGTGTTCCCTGTAAGATGAACGCTTGGGCAGCTGCCCAGAAGAGATTCAGGTGCCACCCAGCTGACTGGCAGAGCGCTCACCGCCAGCAGCCTATGTTTCTACTGGTGGTGCACATCGGCACATGCCTTGGTGCACATACCAAAATTTATTCCACACACGGATGGAAAGAATTAGAGGGAACGTTGGTCAGCAGGAGGAACCGGTTCACAGAGCTTAATACACGAGCCTGTGGGTAGGGATGTGAAAGCCTAACCAGTAACCACATCTGGAACTGCTCCTGTCTGGGGCGGGCCCAAGCACCCCACAGATACCAGTCAAGCCCCAGCGCCGCAGCCAGGAGCCAGAGGCCTGTAGTCTGGAGGATGCTCCAGCTGAGCTGGAGCAGTCCCCTCCATGGATCCCACTTAACTGGTTAAATGTTGGGTCAACCTAACGTTTAACAAGGTAACCCATTAACCCCGATTTTACATCCCTAGCCCCTAGTTTTTTCCTGAACCTCTCCCCTGAAATTTACATACCAAAACTGCAACCTTAATTAATATGCAATTCACAAGACAGTGTCTAACGCTCCTCAATGAAAGGGTGGGTGAAAGACAGACCCGGAAAACCAGCAAGGAAACGGTGGTTAGAATCACACCCACACAAGAAGTGGGGGAGGAAGAGAAAGCAGCAAAATTAAGGGGCTCAGTGAAGCCACTTAACTCATTTCCTTTTATATTCAAGCCCTGCTCTGGTTCCCACCATCCACCTCTCTAGTCTGCTTGGAGAACGCAAAATCCATTATTTATTTTACCACAATCAAAGCTAAACTCCCCCCCCCCCCCCACCAGACCGGAATCACCTGTTATTTACCTGGACAGGTGTCACTCCAGTTGCACAGACTTCAGAGAAGCTGGGCAGGAGCCAGGCCTCTGATTTAGATGCCAGGAGGATGGGGGGGGGGGGGGTGCTGGGGCACCAAGCAGGAAACAAACGAGGAGAGAGAAACTTTTTGATTAATTGAGAAACTGCAGCCGTGCCATGTTTGAATAAGATTGCACAAAGGAATGTGGCTCTCCTTTTTTGTGTGTTCATTCAGTTGAAACAGAACGAGCGGCGCTCACGCCAGACAGGGAGGGGAGCAGAGAGAAAAAGATTCATGTGAATTGGCCTATGTTTGGGATGGGAAGAAGCGGTAGCGGCGGATTTGGGGGGAGTGGGGTTCAGCTTCTTTTTTAGGAAATTAAAGAGTGATTGCACATTTATGCAATAGCTGTAGAGCTGCTGCAGTTGCCGAGCTCTCCTCAAAAAACATCACACTCGGGCGGGAGGAAATCAAAAACCCTGCTCTGCCGCACATGCAAACCCCATCATAATTTCGCTTATACCCTCTCCTGCCCTGCTGGAAGTGTACAGGGATATTTGTGGTCACTCACTTGGTCTGTAGCTTAAAAACCCTAAGAAACGGTAATGTCTTATTTCCGGGTTACTGCTCCTTTTAAAACCTGCCCCTTGTTTGCAGCCGGCATCTTGTTCTCAGGAACAGATGGCAGAGTGTCAGGAGATGCCTACTCTGTGCTCCCTTGTAGCGGCTTTACTCTTGTTCTTTCTTGCTCCGCTGTTTCCTTTGGTCTAACATTGAAGAGTCAGCCACACGGTTGCTCTTTCGGGAAGAGGGAAAAAGGAACAACAACAATACGACCATGCAGCCACATTCAAAGCGTGGCAGACCCACGACACTTGGGGAATGTTGCTTTTTTTAGGAGAGCGTCATGAGATCTCATTGCACAAAACAGCTACGAAAACAGACCACCACCAGCTAACCCGGGGAGCTCTTTCTTCTACCAGCCACTGCACATAGAGCAGGGGTGGGCAAGAGGCTGCCAGCGGGCCGAATCCGGCCCACCAAGCCACTGAATCCGGCCACGGCTGCCTTGCTGGGACCCTTAAGCGCAGCTGCAGCCGCTTTGAATGTGGCTGCTCTATTCTGGGAGCGAGGAGGGAGGGTTTGTGCTCTGTCCCGCCCCTCAGCAAAATCTCCTTTCCCATTGGCCAGTTTCCAACCAATAACAGCTGAGATGTTGCTGGCAGCAGGGGCAGCCAATGAAGCCCCCCTCTCCCTCCCACCACCACTCCTTCACCCTGCCAGAGCAGAGCCACTTGGAGCAGCTTGCGACTGCAGCCTCCAGATTCCCGCAGGGCTGCTGACTGGGAGCTGCTTAGGTAAGAGCCTTCCAGCCAGAGCCTGCCTTTGGCACCCCTCCCCTCTCCTTCCCCACCACAACTACCTGCTCCAGGCCACCACCCAAACCCGCTGCACCCCCTTCACCCAGGTCACAACTCCCTCCCAGACCCTGCCCCCCCTCAGGCCAGAATCTTCTCCTGCACTCATACCCTCCCCAACCCTGCACCCCATTCCCTGCCCCAGATCACAACCCCCTCCTTCACCCAAACACCCTCTCTGACTCCACGCCCCCTCCTGCACCCAGTCTCCTACCCCAAGCTCCCTTCTGTGCCCAACCTCTGTCCCAGACCCCAAACCCCCTTGGTAAAAAGGTGGCCCTTGACCACTTGCCAAAATCTTGGAGTGGCCCCCCATTAAAAATTACCCGCTCCTGACATCATATGTTGGCCATTACAGAACGCCACTGATTTGTTTCCAGCATTCCCCCAGGACTTTAGGGACTGCGTATGAATCTACCTTGTATCTATTTGGACTCTACAAACCCGGGAGCCCATTCAAGACTATGGGAGTCCTTCCATTGACTTGAGGTTTGGGTAACACACCCCTCACCCCAACCCCTGCCAGCACAGAGCTGTTCTGCCAAAAGTCACAGAACATGGACAAAGTACTTTTTTCTCTTCCTGCGTCCAATCTGTGCTGTCTGCAGGATTTCTGTAAATAAGCCAGAGTACAAGGAGGGAAGCACGACAGAGAAGAGTGTCTCAGGTGATTGAGGAAGTCAATATTTTTGTCCTACCATTTGCGATAGCATCCCCACCACATCCTTGGGGCTAACCTCCCCCAAAACGGTCTTATGCTCACACAAAAGAGTCAACCTATCCCTCCCACATCATCTCTCAATCCTGTGTCAAGTCTTCCATCTCAGGCTCAAGGAGCAACCGCGAAGCTGGAATTAGTCTGCAAAATCTGACACCATCAGAAGGGATCCGAATAGAGACATGGAACGGCTCTCGTTACAATGAGTGATTTCCCCTTCAGGTCCTCTCACCTTATGGTTGGAGGTAGGCCACATCCACCCTGAATTAGCACGGAGGTGACACTCCCATCTCTGTATCCTGCCCCTCCTTCGCGTCAAGCATCTGAGGAAGAGAGCCGTAGCTCATGGAAGCTTATGCCCTAATGCAGGTGCTAGTCTTAAGGTGCCCCGACTCCTGTTTGTTTTTACAATATTTAGCTTTGTTTCTACATCCAGTCAAAGTCACCCTGGCCTGCTACGTATTTGTATCCCTCTCCCCCAAGGAAAAAAAATTATGACCATCAACGGAGCACTGTTGAAGAGCATGATCAAAGACCATCATGCGGGAAATGCTAATGAAAGGAGTCTACCGGCAAAGGGGAAAAACCAAACCACCAAGGCATGGCATTGCGATCTACTTACGTGTCTTCCCTGCTATCCAATGCCATTTCAGTCTACAATGCCAGCGCGCCAAAAGCCTGACTCGGAGGCTTCATGAAGGACTGTCTGGGAGAAAGCAGGGGGATCAGTGTTTGTTATTTGCATATGCCAGTCGTGCTTCCTTTCAAATCCCACCCCACCCATGCAGCCACTTTCCTCTTTCATGCAGCAAAAGGAGGAAGCGCTCTTCAAACACTCAGTGAATCTGGTCACTGCACTGCCCTGCGGCAGCATATGGTGACATTCAGGGCACGCCTAACGCTATGCGGAAGAGCAACGCTGCCGTGGTCGATCTTCCAGGGTTCGATATAGCAGGTCGATTTAGCGGGTCTAGAACAGACCCACCAGATGGAACTCAGAGGGTGCCCCCATCAGCGCCGGTACTCCTGCTCCTCATGAGGAGTAGAGAAAGCCAATGAGAACGTTTGCTCCCATCCACCTCAGGCCGCATGGACAGTGCAGAAACACTATGTAAGATACATAGCTGGAGTTGTGTATCTTTCTTCGACCTTCCTGTGTAATGTAGACCAGGCCTCAGTGTCTATGAGGTGGCACTGAAATCTTTTAAGATGTTATTTCCGACACGTGCACGGATATTGTTCCCTCTTTCCAGTTGTAGAGGGTCATACATTGCCCAGAAAAGGGAAGAAGCCTCTCCCTACCGCCTGGAGGATTGACCTGAGATGACGAGAGCTTGTTTTGACCCTGCCCTGCCCAGGTCAGGCTGGCATTTCGGCAAAACCTACTTTTGAGGATGAAAGAGGAGATTGGGGGAAGGCACTGCTACAAAGATCTCACCATCCTATCACCCACCCCCAAACTCAGACTTCAGGGATCACAAGTTAGACATGCTGGTTAGGGAAGAGGGGATGGCTCTCACCAGCCCTTTTGTTGCTGCATCCGTCGCAACACAAAACCCCAGGGACCCATTGTATCGCACGTGACATGGGGGGGACATTCCCGGAGAAGCCAACAAACCACAGATGCTCGGCAACCTCTGAGAATCAGGGCACTTTTCCGTTAGCTGCCATAATCTTGCCGTCAGATCCCCCCCCACGTGGGAAAGTTTTGACCCTGCTCTCCCCGCCCCACCTTTTGTAGAGGTGGAAAAAATGACCCGGGGAGTTTGAGAGGCCTAATTAAGTCAATATTTGCAAGGCTTTAGGCAAATGCCTCCCAGGGCTAGGGTTAAGATCGCGCTTCTGCTACCTGTTCAGCATTGCCACTGCTGAGCAAAGTATTTGGGTCAGTGACAGCTTGGCACATCTCTAGCCATGCACTTGCGGGCACATATGGTATTAAGAGATTGCATTGCAAGTAAGAGATTCATCCCCACTGCTCAGGAGGGCCTAAGGGAGTGGAGGAGGAAGAAATTCAATCATGGAAGATTTATGCAGCCAAGCTGCTATTTAGCCAGGTAACCTCCACCATGCTGCTGGTGAGGTGCTTTGAAGATGGATACGCAAAGATCAGCAGCAACGGCTGCCTCACACCTGCTCCTAGAAACCACAATCCACCCCCCTCTGGGCTCAGCTAGTGTATTCAGGAACCTCAGCTACCATTTGGGAACAGTCCCCATATTACAGTCAATTCTCCTTGCAGAATTGCCCCATTTCCACAGCAGAGTATCTCTCCAATGACCACATGCTGCAACCAGACTAACAGCCGCCCTTCAGTACTTTTGCAGGTCTTCAGGAAGGGGGAAGAGTAGACAGAGGCCTAATCTCTCTCAGGTTTACAGTTGCGATGTCCTGCCCAGACTCTTCAAAGGAGAGGATCACCAGGCACAGACAGCCAGCTTTCCTCATCTGTTGGTACCCATATGGCTTTGCCTAGACCACGCCACCCAGAACTCACCAGGTTTTCATTGCTCTAACCCAGTGGCTCTCAGTGTGGTCCACTAGTGTTCTGCAACTGGCTTGCAGGTGGTCCGCAGGCTTGGGACTCATTCCTACCCACAGCGGGGAGCCTACCCGGATTGACTGGAGGTCCCCAGAAAGGTCTGCAGTGAGTGGGATGGGCCACGGGCTAAAAAGTTTGAGACCCACTGCTCTCCCCGGCCTCCCCTCACCCCCACCGCTGCTCAGTAGCATTGTCTGCATCTCCAGCACTCCTTCCCCACCAGCACTGGAGTTCAGTTATGTCCTCAGAAAGCTGCCGTGCTCTTCCTTTATACAGCAAGGATGTAAACCAGTGCAGTTTACAACAGGAATATTGCAACATGTGGGGCGGTTGTTAACAGCAACTACTGTAGCCATTTTGTTTTTTATGAAGTGCAAATGCATGTGATTTTAAGGAACCGATCACCTAGAGGAGAGAGAGTTTCATTCTCTCTCCCCTCTCTAGGCTTGGGAAAAAACGGCACAATCATCCTTCAAAATTGCTACGGCCCAGCTGCATTACAAGGCATCTCGAAGAGGAATCCGACACACCAACGAAAGCGTCCCGCTTTACCTATGGGGGCCGTTTCATTTAAGCACATCTCGCATTCATGTGGCCTGCGCGGGAATAGAGAGCGCTTTGTGTACCAACGATCTCTCAACACCATTTACGCATGGAATTTGATCAAATGGGACTTATGATCTTCGTGTTGCTTTGAAATCCACCTCCCGCTCCCCAGCCCCCGCTTCTGCCCCCAGCGTTACCGCAGAGGTCAGCCGGGACATGAAAGCGAGAGGAGAGAGACAGAGAAGCTTGGCACGTGGACAGCCCAGCCGCGGGAGGCGGCAGGCACCCGACTGAATGACAGACATTGTCCCCACAGCGCCATGAAGGAAGAGAAGCCGCCAGCGAGAAAGCATTGGCCAGTTTCTGATCTCTAAGATCCTCTACAACTTCAATGCTCATAAGAGCTGCACCTAGCACAGATGCAGCTATAGCCATGTTGCAAGTACACACACACACACACACACACACCACCCCTCTCCCTCCATCCCATCACCACCTAGACTAAATTTTCTCCTGAAGTAGGGATGTAAGAATGTAGCCATTTAAATGGGTACATGGCTACACACAGCTCCCGGGGAGCCTCCAGCCACTCCACGCTGCTGCCTCTGCATCGGAGGCAGCAGCGCAGGGCCGCAGGCGGGAGCTGGTGCATGCTGGGAACTGGCTTGAAACCCCACTTCCTGTATGCATGGGCTCCCAGTGAGCCGGCTGCCGCCCCGCGTGTCAACCATGTAACCGCTGACGTTTTCAGCAGTTATACGGTTATTCAGTTACACGCATTTTCACATATCCCTATCATGAAGTGCATCTACACGAGTATTTTATGTTCCATTTTTGGAAAGTGTTGGTTCAATAATAGTACTCATGGCAAGGAACCAGTATCTGGCCTCCAATGGATTTAGCATCTTCTCTCTCCATGCTACGCAGACCTGGGATGCTTCTGCGTTTCTAGACTCATCACCCCACTCTACCAATGCAAGTCCATTCTGAACAGCCATAATCGGGCCACGTGAGTCCAGTGGTTTTGTACCTCGTCCTTCCAGTACGCCGCACTCTCAGCTATGGGCTGTCGTCATTGGGCTCGGAGCAGGAATTAACGGAACAAAGTTCTATGCCCTGTGTTATACAGGAGGGCAAACCAGACAATCCAAAGGCCTCTTCTGGCCTGGGGGGGGGGTGACCCCCTCCCCCCAAAACTCACAACCTCAGCTGTTCCTGTCCTGCCCTCCCACCCCAAAGGAGCTCAGTTCCGACTTGCATTCAAAGCAGAGTCCTACTTACCTGATGAAGTGAAAGACCCTCACATCTCTAATTATGGGGATAAACATGCAACATGCTGTTTAGAGCAGTGGTTCTAAAACGATGTGTCATGACCCAGGATGGGGTTGGAATGCCGGGCCCTGGGGCTCATTGCTGCAGGGGGATCAGGTAAGCAGTGGGGAGGCCGAGGCAGCTCCCCTGGCACTGCAGACTGCTCTGCGCCCTAGAGGCGGCCGACAGCAGGCCCGGTTCCTAGGTGGGCTAGAGGGGGAAGAGCGCACAGGGCTCCACGCACTGCCCCTGCCCCGAGCACTAGCCCTGCACTCCCATTGGCTGGGAATCTGCTGCTGGCTGCTTCTGGGGTGCAGTATGGTCTGCGATGCCAGGAGAAGCAAGGCAGGAAGCTGACTTAGCCGCCGCCGCCCCCCCCCCCCCGCAGGACTGCTGACTGGGAGGTGCTCGAGGTAAGACCCTCCTGCTCCAGTCCTGCCCCCCCCAAAGCCGGAGCCCCTCCTACACCTGCAAGCTCTCATCTTCAGCCCCACCCCGGAGCCCACACGCTAGTCAATTCACATCGGGTTGCAGCATCAACAATTTTCTACAACTGGGTCACGAGAAAATAAAAGTTTGACAACTGCTGGTTTAGAGCATCCCCTTCCCTGTGCACTCATTTGAGCTATGCAGGAGAGGTATCACAGGTACCTTTGAACAGCAGCAAAGGAAAACGACGCTGAGAAACCCCCTCGGCCAGTATCTTGGGGACGTGCCGCCGGCACCCACGGGAGAGCGCGTTCTTTGGCTGAAACGCTGACCTGTGCATCAGGCGTCCTGGGACCGAATGCTACAGACACACCAGGAAGTCACAGCCTTCCTGGGCCTCTGCAGAGCTGGGTGACGGATGCTCACAGTGGGGAGATCGACGGAGGAAACGCGCTAGATGGGATTCACGGTCCCCACTTCCAGTGTAACTGGCTTGACCTAAGGATGTTAAGTATCGTGTAACTGACTAATCGAATAGTCAATGAATTTTTGCATCGACTATTCGATTAGTCAATAGAGCGACACTGTCCCCTTTGAAATGCTGTTGCTGTGTTTCAAAAGGGCAGCGCCACACGGAGCCTGGGATCAGATGGGGACTCCCCAGCTGACCCCAGGCTCCACGTGGTGCTGCCCCTTTGAAATGCCTCCGCGGCGTTTCAAAGGGGCAGCACCGCACAGCTGATCCCGGGCCCCGTGCGGCGCTGCCCCTTTGAAGTACCACCCTTGCTGCCTCTGATAGAGGCAGCAACGGGGAGGGGGGAAGCGACTAGTCGACTACCCTGTCGACTAGTCCTTAACATCCCTAGCTTGACCCAGAACCGCAGCAGGGAATGCAAATCAACAGCAGGCGATTGAATTGCCCTGGTATTTGAAGCCATCTGGAACATTTTGCATGGCAGCCTGTAGGACAGGTGGTTGACGACTCGTCTTGGTTTCCTCACCGGGTCCTAGGCTCTTGGGCCTCTCTGCCCGACCTCACCCAGCTAGTCTGGAGAGTCAACATGGCTTCCCGGGGCTGCGCTATTAGCTGAGTTTAAGTGTGTGGCACGGTGCAGTTCAGGGTTTCCTTTATTCCTGCCTCGACAGCCCCCTCTCCCCCTTCCCCACAACTCAACTGTGGGTTATCGCCCACATTCTTGCACCATGCAAAGGCCACTGCCTTCACATGGAGAGGGCCTTCTATCTGGCAGCCTCCCCACAGCCTCTCCTGTCACCACCGTCCCAGAGATGAATTGAAATCTTAGCCTGGCTTATGAGCTCATTGAAGCTACTGGAAGAAGAAGAGAGATTCACGGCAATCCATGTTAAGACAAAGATTAGATTACTAGCACATCCGAGAGAAACAAAATCTGGCCACTGGATTTGGGAAGAGTTAATTGTTCTGCAACTTTTCAACAGAACCGAAGTGGGTCCTTGCGATGGGGGAGAGAAGAGGACCCACTTGACTTTCTATCCCCAATCAAAACGGGTGGGAAATAAAGAGAAACAACACGTTGCTGATGAGTTTTCCATTAACAGCCAACAGCTAAACCCCTCTTCTTTGTATTCCTGCCTTTGCTTTTAGCCTCAGCAGGCCACCAATTTTCCCCCTCCCTGCTTTTTAATAATAATAATAATAAAAAAAGTTATATGACTTTAATTAAATGCACTTATTAAAAGGGTGAAATATTTGGAGAGGCTGTTTTTTGACGCTGGAGGCACATTTTCCAGCATGCTGCAGAGCGCCTACATCCGCCCGCCCCAGGCCATTTTTAATGCACAAATAAATCCCCACCTGACGTGCTGACAGATTATTCTGCAGTGTGGCAGCCAACGAAAGTAAACACCGGGGCAAAGTTTTAACCTCTTGCAGTCCCGACGCGTTTCCCCCGCCGAGCCCAGCTCAGGTGTAAATGATCAGCAGCAAAGCCACTCTTGCCATTTGCTCCCTGTCAGCCCTACTTTCACGGGGGAGGAGAGCTTCAGGCATCACCACCTGTGGGTCTTTGGGGGTTTGCCCTGCCCAGGATGAAGAGGTGGATGCTTAGATCGTGCCCCTTCCAACCTACACGTTCTCCAACCCCAGCCTGGACTAGCCATGTTGGACTTCGGGCTCCAACGTCACCAGCTCACCCATGCTTATCTCCCCAGATTGGTACTTAAAGAGGTTTCAATGGAAGCCCAGTTTCATTCATCACGGCCCTCCTCTGTACAACCCTGCTTGAAGTGAAAAGCTGAACCCACAGGAAGGAGCCAGTGGAAGAGAGCAACAGAAGCGACATATGTATGAGTCAACAGTGCGCCCTTGTAGCCAAGGCGGCGAATGCTACATTAGGGTGCATTAAGAGGAGCATTGCCAGCAGATCTAGAGAAGTGATTATTCCCCTTTATTCGGCTCTGGTGAGGCCACATCTGGAGTACTGCGTCCAGTTCTGGGCCCCCCACTATAGAAAGGTATGTGGACGCCTTGGAGAAGGTCCAGCGGAGGGCAACCAAAATGCTGAGGGGGCTGGAGCACATGACCTATAAGGAGAGGCTGAAGGATTTCGGTTTATTTAGTCTGCAGAAGAGAAGAGTGAGGGGGGATTTGATAGCAGCCTTCAATTTCCTGATGGGAGGTTCCAAAGAGGATGGAGGGAGGCTGTTCTCAGTAGTGATGGATGGCAGAACAAGGAGCAATGGTCTCAAGTTGCAGTGGCGGAGGTCTAGGTGGGATATTAGGAAAAACTATTTCCCTGGGAGGGTGGGGAAGCACTGGAATGGGTTCCCTAGGGAAGTGGTGGAATCTCCATCTCTAGAGGTTTTTAAGTCTCGACTTGACAAAGCTCTGGCTGGGTTGATTTTGTTGGGATTGGTCCTGCTTTGGGCAGGGGGCTGGACTCAATGACTCCTGAGGTCTCTTCCAGCCCTAGGATTCTATGATATTTCCTGCCACTGTATTGTTCTCTCATTCCTTATCGAAACACTGAGGAAAGTGTCCATCGTATGCCATACACTCCAGTTCGGCAGAAAAGGCCCTGGGGATGACAGTGGATGAGAAGCTGGATACGAGTCAACAGGGTGGCCCTTGTAGGCAAGAAGGCTACTGGCATATTGGGGTGCATTAGGAGGAGCATTGCCAGCAGATCTAGAGAAGTGATTATTCCCCTTTGTTCGGCACTGGCGAGGCCACATCTGGAGCACTGAGGCCACATCTGGGTCCCGCATTACAGAAAGGATGTGAATGCATCAGAGAGAGTCCAGCGGAGGGCAATCAAAGTGATTCAGGGGCTGGAGCACATGACTTCTGAGGAGAGGCAGAGGGATTTGGGCTTATTTATTCTGCAGAAGAGAAGAGTGAAGGGGGATTTGAGAGCAGCCTTCAACTTCCTGAAGGGGATTCCAAAGAGGCTGGAGAGAGGCTGTTCCCAGTGGTGGCAGATGGCAGAATGAGGAGCGATGGTCTCAAGTTGCAGCAGGAGAGGTCTAGGTTGGATATTAGGAAAAACTATTTCACAAGGTGGTAAAGCTCTGGAATGGGTTACCTAGGGTCTCCATCCCTAGAGATTGAGGTCCCGGCTTGACAAAGCCATGTATAGGATGACTTAGTTGGGTCCTGCTTTTAACAGAGGGGTCGAACTCTGACTCCTGAGATCTCGTCCAACTCTAATAGTCTATATTCTGGAGGACAGGAACAGCCTACCATTGCCCCCACCCAAGGACAATAGTTTGAGGGGAAAAACCCTTAAGAGTGCATTGCTTGTAACGGTCCCCCATTTGCAGTTTTCAGCACCATGCACTGTCGCGATTCTGTAATAGCAAACCAACATCCAGCAGGTGTGAGGGTTCTGCATTCAGCATCAGGCCTGCATCACACCCATGTTCTGCACCTGATCCTTTGGCGTAGCGAGGGTCCAAGTAGCTCCCAAACCACTGGAAAGCAACGGTCTGCGCCACCGGAATCCCAGATTCCAACAGTAGCAGAGTCATAGGCAGAGCTTAAAGCCGGAAAAGACCATCATCATCCCGTCTAGCACAGGCCATCAACCCCACCCTCAGGAAAAACCTAGCCTGACTCACTACAGCCCGCAGGAGAGTACACCCGGATGAGCTACAGGCAGAGAACAGAAGGCGCCGAGCTATGACGACGTCTGAGGCCAGGAAGGGGAATGTATAAGCTCTAGCAGGTCACCAGGGAAACAGAAAGGTGTGTCAAGCCGGCCACCTTGCTCCCTACCCCCCCGCGTCCAACCGCACACTGGCAATCCTCCAGCCACGGCCGCTGAAAGAACTGTCTGGTCTAGGAACCAAGACTTGACCAGGTGCAAATTTTCACATGCTACAAACTACGTGGGTGCACGGCACCAGCAGCTCATAGAAATGGACTGTTGAAGAATCCCATCTCAGCAAAGAAGCGCCCAGCCACTGAAGGGGAACTTCTTTGGGTCGGGGGCCTCTGGCCCACAGGAGGGGGAGGGGGGTGGAAAATCAGCCTGCACAAATGTGAGGGGGAAAGACACCCCAAACACCCACACCTCACTGATGTGGCCTCTGACCGGGAAGCACAAAGACACTCCCCACATTGTGCTCTCACACCCGAGCCTGGGGGGGCCCAGGACTAGTACATTTTGTGCCCCAGACTCTGGGTGGGGCCAAAAATGAGAGGTTCAGTGTGTGGGAGGGAGCTGCTGGGAAGCGAGCTTGGGGCGTGGGTGGGAGGAAGGGTGCAGGAGTGGGTTGGGGTTGGTGGGTGTGGGAGGACGGTAGGGTGCAGGAACAGAGCAGGGGTGCAGGGTCTGGGTGGGAGGAGGTGCAGGAGTGGGATGAGGGTGCAGGGTCTGGGCAACGGAGGGGCGATTACCTAACGCTGCTCCCTGGGGATACAGGGCTGGAGCGCCCGATCCACAATGCTGCGGGTAGAGGATTACTAAGCATCAGGGTCTGGATCTAGGCAAGCCGGAGGGTGGATCTGGCCCCTGGGCCATAGGTTACCCACCCCTGCTTTAATCCGTCTTTCTATTCCTCATTCCCCCATCATGGGCCAGGAGCTCACCAGGCCAGTCCTCCTGAAGGCTGCTCCGAGTTTTGCCAGGTGCCAAGAAACCCGGGTGTCTGGAATCTCTCACCGGGCCCCCTGCCATAGCTGCCTCGGTACCATGCCATCCATTCCAGTGAAGGACCCACAGCCACTGAATCACGGCCAACTACCCTGGGCTTTAAAAGGCAGCTTTCCACCATGTAGCAGCATAAAGCTGCCCTAGCACAGGAGGCTTGGCCCGCAACGGAAAAGAGTGCACAGAATGAGTGCACTGTGCGTGTGCATCTCACCAGTGTTAAGCGAGTAGCAAGGCACCAGAAATCCTCACCCTCAGACAATTTTGCATAGGTACAGCAAGTTTCGTGCTAGGGCAGCACTTGCCCTCCGTGTTCCCTCGCATCTGTCTCACACACTGCATCCCTTACCCTGCTTTGCCCTCTCTTGAATCCTCCCCTTCTGGTGCCTGTCCCAAAGTCAACCTGTGGAACTCCTTGCCAGGGGATGTTGTGAAGGCCAGGACTTGAACAAGGTTCAAAAAAGAGCTAGATAGATTCACGGAGGTTAGGTCCATCAAGGGCTATTAGCCAGGATGGGTAGGATTGGTGTCCCTAGCCTCTGCTTGTCAGAAGCTGGGAATGGGCAACAGGGGAGGGATCACCGGATGATTCCGTGTTGTGTTCACTCCCTCTGGGGCACCTGGCACTGGCCACTGTTGGCAAACAGGACACTGGGCTGGATGGACCTTTGGTCTGACCCAGTGTGGCCGTTCTTACGTTCTGGCTTCCCACATGCTTATGCCACAACACAGGGCTTTCGGTGGAAACCGCTGACTGAAAATCGCTTTCTCCAGTCCAATACAAAGTTCCGCCACAGGAAAAAACAACAGCCCACTTCTTCAGATGACCGGAGTTATGAGTAGGGGATATGAAAACTCGAACTCATAATTATGTAGATGGCAAGGGCTTCACGCTTTTCAGGTGAGGACACCAGCTGAAAATGGAGTGCCAAGAAAGCGCCGTAGTTGACCCGCTGCCGCCCAGGGCTACAGAGATGTCCCCAACATATGCAGCCAAGTCAGGTGACAACAGATTGGCAGCTCCCGCCTTACAATGGCTTAAGCTTTGGTCAATGCTCTGATTACTGTGGTAGCAGCAAAATACCTGAGCCAAAGTCAGGTCCCCACTGCACTAGGACTGCTCAAGTAGCCAGGCCTAGGTCACAGGTTCAATTTGCTTCTCTGCCACAGATTCCCTATATGACCAAGGGAAAGTCACTTAGTCTTAGCGTGTGTGGTGAGGTTAAATACAGTAAAGGTTGTGAGGGGCTCCGATTTTACAGCACTAGAGGCCGAACACCACTGTGGCTAGATGAATACACTTACCAGTTAGAGACAGTCCCAGCCCCAAAGAACTGAAAGTCTATTTAGACCAGACAGACAACAGAGGGGAGGAAGAAATGCCATCCTCCTCACTTTGCTGCCGGGGACCAGATACAGAATGTGACATGCCCAAGGACACAAGGGCCATCTGTGGCAGAGAACCCAGAAGTCCCACACCCCAGCCAGGTGACTCAAGACTCAAGGTTGAGAAGAAAAACGGTCCTGTGATAGAGGCAAAGTTTTCCAAATAACTGCACCCCGGTTGCATGCCTTTCCATGCCCTAAGCCTGGTATTTGCATCACGCTCACCACCTTCATGGATCAAATCTGGACTTTAAGAAGAGTTGATTAGTCAACTGGCAATCAACAGGACAAAAGGACAGGTGTTCCCAAACTGTGGTACAGTTACCCCTGGCGGGAGACACTTTCATAACAGGCTACTCCGATGAAGCTTTAAAACTCGGTAGGGATGTGATATATACAATGTAAGTAGTGCATCTACTTCAGAAGGTACCAATGAGAACGCAGACACTGGGACCCCGAGGTAAGAGCCCTCCCCTCCAATCGCTGCGAAGCTCCCATTCAGTCACCCAGCAACCATCCCGTCTAAGCTCAGAGCGTAGGTATTTTTTCCGGTTGAATCAAGGGTGCTGGAACAGCCTGAATCAGTGTTTCTTAAACTGTGTTCTGCGGTGTGCCACGGAGAACAACAGAGTTCAAAAGGGCTGCCCTTAAAGGGGTAGGCGACCTTTTTTCTCCCTCAATAACTTTCCCTGACCCTTGTTTTTGCTTAACTTTCCCCCTGATCCTTCCCCTGAACTTTTTTTCCGCTCAACAAAAAGTCCTTGGTGTTCCTCATTAACAAAAATTATTGTTTGGTGTTCCTCCGTCTTAAAAAGTTTAAGAAACACTGGTCTGAATTGGGGCGCTGAGCAGGGGTGACAGGTGAAGTGGGGTAAAGGGGAATGGTTGAGACAGACTCTGCTCCACCACAGGCCCCGCCTCTCCTTATCTCTACTCCGCCCCCTCCTTGCCTCTTCACTTGCACCGTTCCGCCTCTTCTCCTTCTCGAGAGAAGCAGCATGAGCAACTAGTGGTCAGGGGGCAGCATGGGCAGCAGGTTGCCAGATTCCGCTGGTTTCTATCTGCACAGTTTTCCTACCAGCATTGCTAAAGTGACACGCACGTAAAGCCGGGCTGGTGAAGCGAGGTGCGGGCTGATTGCACACAACCGTGACAGAGAGTCCTGCGCTCGCTACACCCCGCACATTCTAGGTACGCAAGCGCAGGGAGCAACACTGCCCTCTCCCGGGACACCGTCTTGGTGAGGACAATCTTGCGGCCCACGGAGATGAAGAGGGTCACTCATGCAGCCTACTCACTAGCCTAGGTTGCCCATTGCTGCCCTAGGGAGTCTGAAGTTGCTCTCCAAAAGCGGAGATGTTCTAAAGTGACCGATCACTTTTTGAAACAACGTCTTGATGCACCAAGCCCTTCCTTCTGCCCACCAGCCAAGAGTCACACTGGTCACCTCTCAAGTTAATCAAAAAGTAGTTGGCCCAATGCACTTTGTACCCATCTCCGCATGTCATAGTACGAGGATTCTCTGCCAAAACAGATTCTTAGCAAACAGCCGAAGCAGGAAAGACCAACAGGCATGTCAGCCACTGGGCTGAGTTTCTCGGTGTTCACCCCAAACGTGGTCAGCGCAACTCCTCCTCCTCCAGCAAAACGAACAATCCCTTCCTTCCCCGTTCGTAAGAGCCACCTGGGTCACTCGGCCAGCGCGTGACGGAGATATGCTTGAACAGAATCCTCCCTCTTGTCCCAAAACATTAAGGCCTGAACTGTGCTTCTATGCCTGACAAGACGCCGCATGCTTTACTAATCCTTGGAGGAGATTAGCTTTTTATTTAGAATTCCTTCCTTTAAAATGTGGCAGTTATGAAGATTTGCCCCCCCACCTCCTCGCCGTCAAGCTCTTGGCAAGGAAAACAAGACTTTCCCCAAGCTGGCTGGAGAGGTTTAGATAGGAGCAAAAACTACATTCTAAACTGGAGTCAAAGCAGTGAGAACCTCACTGGCGCAGAAAAAGGACAAGAAACGTGCCGTAAAAGGGTTGCCACCTGCAAAAAACCCAGATTTGCATCATCATCATGCAGGACAGGAGGCTGTAGAGTAGTGATTCCCAACCTTTTTCCAATGGATGAACCCCTAAAATAATTTTTCATATCCTATGAAAACGTTTGCTTGGCCAGAAAAAGTTGACAGCAGGGAGCGCAATTCAATTACTGCTAAATTATTGTGAAGAAAATTTGTAAAGAGCTGTATATATGTGTGTGTGTGTGTGTGTGTGTGTGTGTGTGTGTATTACACACACAGCTTGACAAACAGCGGCGAAAGCTGCTCACCAGCCCCGCACTGCGCATGTGCAAGAGCCGCATTGCGCATGTGCGCGCTGCCGATAAACGGGGCGTGCGGCTGAAATCTACTTGCCACGGGCAAGTAGATCCTATAGTTTGTCG
The DNA here is from genome assembly GCA_019425775.1 of Rafetus swinhoei. Lineage (NCBI taxonomy): Eukaryota > Metazoa > Chordata > Testudines > Trionychidae > Rafetus > Rafetus swinhoei. The sequence goes on from CM033438.1 coordinate 26,238,824, forward strand.
AGCCCTGTATATATGTCAGCTTACAGGATAAGAAAAAATTTTATTTATTTATTCCACGATTTCTCGTGGAACCCCTGACGATGGTCTGCGGAACCCCAGGGTTCCACGGAACCCTGGCTGGGAAACACTGCTGTAGAGCATCACCCAGGTTTGCAAACACGTGGGCGTGCCCATGCTGGGGTGGAAAGTTGCATTACAAAAAGCATCTTCCAGTGTTGCAGATCAGTTTAAAAATGTGGACCACAAAAAAAAACAAACCACACCATCACCACCACACACAACAACAAACACACACCCCACAAGAGTCAAATGCCATGTTACAGATTTAAAGGAGCAAGGAGAAAGCATCAATCCTGAATGAAAATGAAGACTGCAGATTTTTCTTATCAACACTATAGAGGCAAATTCCCAATGGTGTAAGCTAGCAAAGCACTACTACAGTCAACAGAATTCTGCCTGCTTACACTGGCAGAGAATTTGGCCCACACATTTTACACCTCAGAATAGATGTATGGTTGGCCAATTCCATTCAAAAGGTGCTTCAAATACTCCTTCCTGTCTTGGCCCAAGATCAAAACAGCTGCCACATCTCACTCAGAGGTGGCTGCTTTTCACAGATGGATGAAGCAATTTTGATTTAATGTCCAGCTGACGGTCTGCACCTTAGTGATAAATATCTTTTATTCCAGAGTATCCCAAAGAAGAGTTACACATGATATCAAGGTAGAGGAGCGAGAGGGGAAGCAACAGAACCAACAGCTACCCATTGTGTGTGGGGCGGGGGGCCTGCACTAGCCCAAAAATCAAGTCCCAAAATAAGAAAAAAAATATTCCCCATCTCATCCAGTAGAGGAACAGTCACAGTGCAGACTCCAACCAGAACAGTCATGCAAGGACTTCCTTCCACCTAGCATCAGGCTGTTTCCTTCAGCCGGAGTCTAGCTGGAGAAAACAAGTGCTTATTGTGGGCATAGACCAGGGGTCACGACCCAGTGCTGGGGGGTGGAATGTCAGGCACTGGATTCCTTGCTGCAGGAGGATCAGGTGAGCAGTGGGGGGGCCTAAGCTCCCTACCTGTCCTGGCACTGCAAACTGCGCTATGCCCCAGAAGCAGCAGCAGCAGGCCCAGCTCCTAGGTGGGAGGGCGGGCAGACAGCACACAGGGCTCTGCGCACTGCTCCTGCCCCAAGCACTAGCTCCACTCCCCCATAGCTGGGAACCTGCTACTGGCTGCTTCTGGGGCGCAGCATGGTCTGCAGTGCCGGGAGAGGCAGAAAGCTGCCTTACCCCTGCACCGCTCGAGGTAACCCCCTCCTGCTCCAGCCCCAACCTGCCCCCCAAGGTGGAGCCCCTCCCCTACACTCCTAAGCTCCCATCCTCAGCTCTACCCCGGAGCCATGCTCACCTGTTCTAGGAACACTCCTGCCACATGCCCGCTCTGCTTCGTGCGCCTGGCTTCCCACATGCAGTAGGCACAGGGGTCAGGTTCCCCTTCCCGCAGCTGAACAAGTCACAGCTGCTAACTCTTCCTTCTAAGTCTGACAGCGCACGCAGTCAGGCCAGGCTGCCTTACACCCCCTGGAAAGGTCAATATATTTTTTGCACACGTATTTTGGTGAAAAGGGGCTTACAGCAGAGTACAAATTATTATTAGTGGGGATACATCGATGGGAAGGAAACACCAGCTGAATGTTTCGTTTCACCTCCACCTTTGGACGCAAGCGAAGCAAATTTGGTGGGTCTCCTCAGCTACACAAGATTGGTTTTGTTGCTTTGCAACCATCTAGTTATGCTGATGCAAACCCCTAATGTAGACGCACTCAAACCGGTTTCAGTCTTGCTTCAAGCTGGTTTAGCTTAGATCAGTCGGCAAGTCACGAGAGGCTCGAACCGGTCGAGGTGCATCTACATTAGAGGTTTACCCCCAGCATCGCCATCATTCAAGATTCGCTAAGGAATCTCGTGATGTTTAGCGTTTTATACCCTTGGCTCCCAGAACGATATCAAATGTATGAACAGCTCAGCTCGCACCTAAGGGCGGAGGGAGTTTCTAGCACTTATTTACAGGGAAGAGCTTTAAAAGGGGACCATGAAGGCTCCAAAAATCAGAGCGCTGATTTAACTCCCACTAGGCAGATTTGAACCTGGGACCTTGTGAGCTTAGTGTAGGAGTCTGTAAAGCCAGCTGGCTCGCAGTCCAGGCTGAGGCACTCCCTTGTTCTTACCTCTTGCTGTAATTGGTCTAAGTGCCACTCCATAGCACAGTGAACTACACCCAGGTATGTGGGTTACAATGAATAAGAGGCACCTGTGATATTTGACTCACAATCTTCGAATGTTTGGGAGGGGCAATGCTTTCCACAAGATCGAAGAGTTGGACCAGTGCAAGGAAGTCAAACCCAGGTGAGGTCCAAGACTTTGGTGGATCTCTGGCCACACCAGAAACACACTATGCTACTTGGGCCTGATTTGATTAGCAGAGCCCCCCCCGCCCAGGCCACATGGGCTAGATCAGTGGGCAGGTCCAGGAGTCAGAAGAGTTTTGGATTGGCTCGCCACTCCTTTGACTTTGGTCGGCCTGTCGCTTCCACCAGTGCTAAAATCCCACTCCACTGCTGAAATTAAATGAAAAATGTAGTCATCAACTCACTTGCCCACACAGGGATCGGAACGTATGAAGACAGACAAGCAGCCCCCGGGGCAGCCCAGCAAAAGTTTGGAGGACTCAAGCAGCTGTTTTCACTCACCAGACAGAGACGGGAGTGACTCCAGCCGCGGTAGATCAATTTATATGAAACATGAGGAAAGATGCCCTGGAACGGAGCAAGAGGTAACCCGGGCGCTATATTAAAAAAGGAAGGGTATCGCGAGGCGGTAGCTGTCAGGAGGCATTTCTGCAGCAATAGCTTTGGCAAGATAGACACAACTAATTTAGGGCTGCCTGACGGAGGTATATTAAGCTGTCAGTCTGGATGATATGAATTTAATCACTCCTGGGAGATCAAACGCGCCACTGGGCCCCAGTGGCGGTGGGCCGGACACACACGAGGGTGAGGGGGGAAGAGGAACCCCTAGCGGAATACGGTCGGCGCAGGAAAGCCCGCGTGAAGTGAAACAATCCCAGGATGTTAAGAAAGCTCACTTTGCTTGGGTATCTTCTCTCTCTGGGCTGGGCCCCCAGTGATTCAGTTTGTGGGGACAGAGCAGAGGACCAGGCGGGGTGGCTACAAGACAAGGGTGCCAAGAGACGTGTAGGGCAGCGGGACCCTTGCAAAGGCTTGATGCTGGCCACACTCCTGGTAGGGGAAAGGATTGCCCCCAGGGCAAGACACTAGACCAGGGCTACTCAACTTTGGAAGCCCCGGGGGCCACAATGATACTCACAGCACATGCCGAGGGCCACAACTTAAGTGTGGTTGCATAGACATGCAAATATATATGCAAATATAGGCGAATAGCTTTTCACACAATGCCCCAGCATCCAGGCACCTCCTCCACGGGGGCTAGAAACATTGACAACCTGTACCCGTCTGTTCCAGCCCGCCCGCCTTTCAAATGCTTACCCCCGCCTGGGAGACGCCTCGCCGTTGTGGAGCGTGTTCCCAGTGGAGGTCATGTTCAAAGAACCCCACCTGCAGGCTGCATGTTGAGCCCCATGTAAACCCAAACCGCACCGTGGGCCGCCAACCAAGGGGCTGCAAGCCACATGCGGCCCATGGGCCATGCGCTGATCAGCCATGCACTAGATCTTCCTTTGCACTGAGGTCAGGCAGCTCAGTAGCGCCTCTCCGCTCAGACCAATGGCCCCCGTCCCAGGTCTTGAGACATCACTGCTTAGGAACCCAAGGGACCGCTGATCTGGCTAAGTAAATCACCTCTCAGTTGACTCCTTGGTGGCTAGTCCCAGGTAAAGAACTCCCATGGTACATCTTCATAAACCTTGAGCAAATGACGAGTCAGGGACGGATCCACACAGGCACCGGGGTCATCAGACATGAAGCCCCGGATCTCTGGCGTCGGAGTCCAGGTTACACCAAGAGTCACGCCAGGAGCGATCAGCAGGCTACACCATGTGCTGGGGCTAGTGCCATCCACACACTGAGCCAGCATATCACCTGAGCATTTGCTTTGCCTACCTAGGGCCGCCCTCCAAATCGCGCGTTTTGTCCTGTTCCGGCCCAAAGCCTTGAACGGGCCGAAGTCTGCTCGAAACTGTGGTGACTATTCCGGTGACACGGCTTGGCATTTCACTGCCAACACTTAGACTCGGTCTTGCTCCTAAACCACCGAGGAGGAGGGGGTTGGAGAAGGTGGCCAGCTGTTCAGTGGGGTGGCAGGAGACCCCCTCAAGAGCTCCCCTCAGAACTGAGCTGCTCCCTTTCACTCCACTTGAAACTTCCTTCTTGGACATCTATTGGAACCCCATTTCTCTGGGCACCCCAGCTCTGGCCTTCATTTGCTCTACCTGCTCATTGCTGTGGTGGAAAGCAGAGTCTGCTACAGGGTCTCTGGGAGACTGGATGGCTGCCCTAAGGTTAGGGAGAGCCCCGAACTCATGGCCAGAGGGAAGCGTCAGTTAGAAAAGGGAAGGGCATTCTCTCTGCCGGGGAAAAAGGGGCGAGGGACAAGCCTGGGGAGACAGCAGTGGGTGAAGAAAAGCAAGGTGTATGAAGTCAAGTGACCAGCGCGCTCTGTCAAGCTGCCAAGGTGGCAGAAATACTTGGCAAAGATCCCTCACAAACATGAAGTCAACCACCGCGCCCGGCGAGTCTCTGTGTAAATAAGGGTGAAGAAACCAGCCACAGATCCTACTTTCAAACGCGCTTGGAACAAAATAATCCTTTCCGCTGCCCCCGTCCTTCCATTTCCCACCACTGCCGAGGCGTCAGAGGCCTGTCCAGCAGCTTGGGTCAAGCCACCCCCAACCCCGGCCTACCTGGGCTGCATAGGAGTGAAGGCAAAGGCAGTTCTAGGATACCCTCCCTGGGCAAAGTGGGCTACAGCTCCTGCATTCAGAGCCAGAAGCCGAGAAAAAGCTGTTCTCAGAGCAGAACAGACTGGAGAAGACCCAATGAAGAGGCACAAGGAGGCTGTCAAATTCACCTCCCCTTTGCTGGGGGGCGGGCAGGGAAGGAATACGGAACACCAAAGCCGCAGGCACCAGAAAATGCCTTGAATGCTCTTCTCCACAGCGGTTGGATGTATTACTGGATGGGGAGTTTGGCGTTCCCATCAGACCTGCTATTTCTGAAGCCCTCCCGGTTAGAAAATTGGAAGGTCTTGTCACACACCCAACCTAAACCACTTTCAGGAGTAAAGATGTTAAATTTCGATGAACCAGCTAATCGAATAGTCGATGGAATTTCCATTGACTACTCGATTAGTCGATGGGGAGGTGCAGTGGGGAACCCGGCGTGAGCAGGTTCTCCGCTGCACCTCTGCCTCCCCTGACATCCCCCTCCACGCACTGCGGGACCAGCTCCTGCTCCGGCCCCTTGCTGCCTCTGATATAGAGGCAGCAAGGGAGGGGCCAAATGCAAGTAGTCGACTCGACTAGGCTTTTACATCCCTATTCAAGGAGTAGTTGGTGGAGCAAAGTCTTGCTGCGAAGCAAGATTTCACCACAGCGTCATGCTGGGACGTGGCACTGGGAAAGAATGCCTCATTGTACACCGCACGATGTCGATACAACAGGAGGGTGTCCTGGGAAGGTCATGACAGCCAAAGTCTGGATTTTAAGGGACGGGGGAGGAAATCAGTGAAGAGATTCTGGGAAAAACAAAACCCACCAACACTGGAGCGGAGGGGTGGGTGGAAGAGGCTCATTCCCTCTTGTAACGGCCCACCCTTCATTTGCAAGTCAAAAGATTTTTCTCCTTTGCCAATAGCAGCAAGTCCATCCAAGTTCCAAGTCCAAACACCCGTGTGCGCAAACCTGCCCCGTCCTCAACAGAGTTTGCCATCCAGGCATTTGTTTCACTCCTCTCTTTCCTCCTTCCTACAGGTCCGCCCAGAGTTCTTGCCGTGGTAGAAAGCGGCCACATTTTGGAGGGGAGTCCTCTCCAGTCACCACACATGTGGACGTTCTTTTCTGCCAACTACGCCACTGACAGGTGGCCCTTTGCCTCCAAGCGAACAGGAGGGTTGGAAGTACAAGGGTGGAATGGCTGAGCAGATAAAATGGGGGAAAATGCCACCATGCTCCCATCAGAGCCAAGAAAGAAAATATCTCTTATCAAGCAGTCAGATTCTCTGGGAAAATCTGGCCTCCCCCCACTTGGTAGAACGTGCCACGAGACAGCACATCTTCCTCACCCAGTCCCGTTAAGTGTTCCAGACAACAGGGATTCTACCATTTCCCATGAGAAGCCGGTCCGCCCAACCTAACACTGACTCACATATCAGGTACACATGATCCCTCTTTTTAGAGGGAAAGTATAACGCTGTATGAACATCTCTCAGCAGGAGTGGGCAGGAAAACCACACCCCCATGACAGCAGAACCGTCTGCAGCTAAGCCCCCCTGGAACCGTTTCTACCAACAGGAGACAAAAAGCCCTCGGCCTTCCCCAGCGGCGGATTCCTTTGCTCCAAGACGCTGCAGTCTGTCGAGAGCCACGCTCATTTGCTAGCCCCTCACGGTGTCCGTGCCACGTTGTCGTTGGATCGGGATGCTCAGTAAAGCTACGAAAAGAGGGTTCCTTAGCAACCTGGGAAGGCCAGCCCCGATTTCAGCAGGCCCGGTGATTAAAACATGCTCCCCCAATTAACGAAAGCAGCTGGGTCCCCCCTCCCACCCCCAGACTACCCCCAGCCCGTTACATAAAGCCATGAAAGCTCGTTACATAAAGCTAATTAGCAGGGCTCCACTTTCAGCATGGCAAACAGCTACGCTAATCCTGGATTTATTCTCCTAGAAACTAATTTAATCATACTGTGCCAGCCAGGCGGTTCACATGGCTGGGGGCACCGAAAGCCCTCTCGCCTGGTAACCAGCCATCGCTTAGGAAGTGACCTCATGAGCTGCCCAGGCTGATCCTAGTTGACTGACAGCCCTCCCCATGGAGGGGCTCTTTTAATCCTCTAACATGGCCCCAAACAGAACCGGCCACATACAAGTCTTTAATAAACCAACCCAACAGAGGTTTGGGGAGGAAGGATGGTCCAGAGATCAGAACACTAAGCTACATCTCCTCCATCCCTTGTGCTAAACTCTCTGCTCCACCACAGACGTCCTGGATGGTCTTGGGCATGTCTCCTAACCTCTCCGTGCATGAGTTTCCCCCCCTCTGTACCATGGGGATAGTAGTAGCACCCTACCTGACAGGAGTTTGGGGAAGCCTTAGACGGAGGTGCTCAGATACCATGGGGATGAGGGCCATAGAAAGCATAGTGAGAGTGTATTTCTCCAGCACACAGTAAGGGCGCGCGCAACTAGGAACTGCAGCCCTGCTTCCGACGGCTATTTTACATGTGGGGCCCATGAGGTGTTTCTGGCTTCAATGCAAGCAGCACGGCGTGCTTGAGACAGAGTGTTAGCTCCTGCTAACATCAGCAGGGGCCTTCCAGCCACTTCCGTCTGATGTCTGCAGTATTCCCAACGCTAGATGTAAACCGCATGCAGCAGGGCCGACAGCTTCCCCGAGCCCCCACGTACAGTGGGGCGGGGAGGCCGTGCCCCTGGAAGGGATAGGGCCTTGGGCAGAGGGGGCAGCCAGCCCTCAGTGCTGCCGGTCCCACCACCCAAGCACGCAGAGTGGCCCTCCAGCGGCAATTTAAAGAGACAGTAGCAGCGGTGGCGTCCGAGCGCCTCAGGCCCCAAGGCAACTGCCCACTTTGTGCGCCCCCCCATCCCATTGGCCTGCCCACATACCTTCTCGGCATGACGTACTGTCCCATCTAATGCCACCGAGACCTCTTACAGAGACAACGAGTCTGCTCTACAGCCTTAGCTGAGAGCCAGCTGGCTTTTAGGCTCAAGGGGTAGAGGTTCATGCACTAAGTTCCAGAGGTCCCAGGTTCGGTTCTGCTCGCGGATGACCAGGCTCCATTAGCGTTACAAGGGCATTCAAAAAGGTATGAGTAAGATTCAAAAAAATCCACGAGTTCTTAAAAACAGTGCATTTAGTTCTCTTTTTTATTTGCAGTTTGGCTTTTGAACTTCTGGGTTCAGGTTTTCAAATTTAGCTCAAGAATGACAGAGGGCTATAAACTTTTTTTTTAATTGAACGCTGCGATTCTGGTGTACTCCCATTCCCAGATTATAGATTTTTTTTTCTTAAAACTCTCTCAAACAAAACATCACAGGAATTGGCAACACTGTTTGACTTTAAAAAAATATCATTCACAGGCGTGATAACTTGGGGAGGGGGAAGTCATCTGCGCCATCCATGCTTCGGAAGAGTACCCCAAAGTTAGGAGGCTCAGCCAGCAGCTCTGAAATTCTGAGACGGTGAGGAAGAGGACACAGACAATGGAAATAGACACCTCATGCGCTCTAGACTCGCCGAGCTGTGTCTATTCATGTATATTTTGAGACTTGCAGACTTGTTTACACATCTGCCTTCCCCGCAAGCCCAGGGCAACTCAGACACAGGAATGTCAGCCAGGAGTAGATCAGGAAAGTGTCACCCCCTCTCCCCCCGAGCATATTGGCAAGGACCTTTGTTTTCCCTCCCCAGCCTGCGGAGTGCTGATGGGGTAGATGGAGGAACCCTCAACTTTTCCTGCATCTTTATCCTCTGCCTCACTTTCCAGAACCTGTGTGCAATTGAACTGCCATGGAATTTTGCTGCTTATTTGAGTGTTCAAATTAAAACCCTCCACCTCACACGGCTTCTCGCCCCCTCTCTGCGCTTTGGTGGCTGATGCCTGAGACACTACACAGCGGCGAGAGCTGGGGGCTTTGGCAGCCCAGTCAGAGGGTGCTAGCCCAACCTCTCCGCAGGGTTGAATTTCCTTCTCGTTTCTCTGTAGCATCTCTTGAACGCTCCCTGAAGGCTCGCGACGCAACCCAAGCCTGAGGCAGGAAGGACAGAAGGAGATCCAATAGTCCAGGGGTGGCCAACCCATCGCTCACGAGCCGCATGCGGCCCTTTAAAGAAAAAATTGCGGCTCCCATACCTGCAGCACACAGCTCTTAAAGGGGCAGCATGTTTGTCTGAAAGAGACAGAGCTGAGTCGCGGCGTCAGGTGCAGACTTCAAAATGGCCACATTAAAAGGGCAAACTTTTTTTTCAACCAAACATGGTGGCCTTCCCCAACTTTTCCCCCCTCTGCGCTGTATCCACCACTATTTTGGCTCTTCATCTGTAATAGTCAGTAACTTCATTTCAAAACAGACCAGCGAGTTTTTGCCTAAACCCTTTGCGGGTACAGAAGGGAGTAGGGAACAAAAAAAGGAGCTGTCAATCCAAATTCAATCTAGATTCACACTGCACCATGCACCCTGCCAGCCAAAACCCAAACAAGGCAACGAGATCTTTCCAAATCGCTAGTAGCTCTTCAGCATGGACGAGCCCATTTTCAACGGGCACCGAGAACCCGCTGAAAGCCTCGCTGCTCGGGTCCGGGAAGCATGGAAGGGTTGTAATATATGAAGCAGTGTTTGATTCCACCCCAGCATTTGCAAACCCGTCACTCCCACTTACTCAGGGCATTAATCTCCCTAGGAGCAGACCTGTATGAGCAGACCTGTATGAACCTAACTACTGTTTCCCTGCTTCCGAAATATAATCCACATCATCACAGGCTTGTTATCTTTTAAGCAGCGAGGTCTGGGAGGCTCCAGACGCACATAGCCATTGAATTCCGCCCCACTACTGCAGGAGGAGAGGAGAAGTATATTTTGCTGTGTGTGCAGAGAACATGCATCTCATAAGATCAATGAAGAAAATAAGGCCTAAGAACATGGCAACCGGGGTCAGAAGCAATGCTCCCTGTAATCATTACCATCCATGTGGAGAATAAAGTTTGTTACATACACTGAAGCGTGTTTGAATGTGCACCACCAGTGCAAACAAAAGTCTAGCCATGGGCGCTCTGTTAATCAGCTGGGTGGCATCTGAATCTTACACTAAAACAATGGTCACAAATAGTAAATTCCTAGCTGATGGCAAAAGGGAATTGAAAAGCAAGCCCCATGCCCTTTTCAAATGTAGATGAAAGGCTCGGAGCCGGAAGAAATTGGGCGGGAGGGGGCTTGCACAGTGGCAGGGAGTAGCAAGAGAGTCTACTGCTGGAGGAGGGAAATGGAAGACCCACCTATGACTGCCGGCACTTCCAGTCCTTAGTCCTACACAGCCCGGGCATGCGAATCCTGTCGTGCCCCACCCCGGCACGACTCCATTCCAGAAATCTCTCAGGACCAAAGACCACTTGTGTCTAATTCTGGAGAAAGCATGTAGCTCAAGCCCCAGACCACAGTGTGCAGCAGTGAGGTTAGCACATTAGAACTACAGCTGCATCGGACAGGCTTCCACGTGTTCCTTTCTGGAAGGCCCAGTGCTGGAGTTAGCTCTCTCGAGTTTAAGGCAGCAATGGGCAAGCGAGGCTGCACGAGCAGGCCTCCACCCCAGTGAGCCACAAGTTCGTCATAACCAAGACGGTCTCCCAGGCGGGGTAGTTTTGCTCACTGCGCTTGTGTACCTAGAAGTTGTGCCGGGGAGAGGGGGTGCCGACTGATCACGGCTGCATCCCCTCCAAGCGCTGAGGGAGCGGACAGCTCTCAACGTGGCACGCCATCGGCACGCACCTCACTTCACGGGCCCTGGCTTTACGTGCGTCTCACTTCAGCAAAACCAGTTGGGAAAAAAAAAAAAACCAACCAGGACGGAAACCAACAGAATCTGGCAGCCCTGCACGGGAGAGACACAAAATGTCTCGCGGGCCACACATGGACCCTTTGGGCCGCAGGCTGCCCGCCACAGGTGTAAAGGTGTTTCCACGGTTAGACGGGCGATCAGGCCACTTAACTGCACAGTATCGCGGGGGGTAAGACACGGACTTGGCCTTCTCAGCTACATGATCCGCGCGCAAGACGCCGTCTCAGTATTTCCACGTCCGCACACCTTCCCCCAGTCAAATCTGAATTCTTTCCCACCCCCACCCCCTCCGTACAAAAAGCAAAGCCAGGACAGCTGCAGTCAAGCAGCCTTCTAGAGCCCCGACAGTTGTGCCCCCTTCTGCCCGTAGGTGCCAACTCTCTGGGTGCTCCAGCTCTGCAGCACCCACGGAAAAAAGTGGGTGGGCGCTTAGCACCCTTTGGCAGCCAAGGTCTCCTCCTGCCACCTCCTGTTCCATGGCGGGCAGGAAGTGCTGGAAGGGAGGGGCAAGAGCAGAGGATAGGATGGAAATGGGTGGGGCAGAAGCGGTAGGGACAGGGTGGGGACAGGGCTTGGGACTCAGCAGGATCGCGCACCCTCACAGAAAGTTGGAAGTTAGCGCCGTTGGTTCTGCAATAAATGTACTATGTTGCTCATGGCAACCTTGGAGAAACAGGACTCCCCATTCCAGAAGGTAAAGAGCATCCAGAGGAAAAAAAAAAAAAAAAAAAAAACCTCATGAGTGCAGAGGAGATTTTTGATCCTTGGGAACGGTCCACTTGAGGACTTGACTTTCGGCTCAGTGAAAGCCAGCTTAGACAGCCTTCCATAAAAGTCACTCGTCCAGCATTCGTATGGTATTTCTCATCTCCAAAGAGACCCCAGCCTGCTTTCCACCCGTACCGTGCCTCCTGGTGAGCTGTCTGCATGGACTGAACCCTGGAGATCTAATGGTATATCTCCATATATTATATTCTATCTCATAGAACTGGAAGGGGCCTTGGGAGGTCATCGAGTCCAGTCCCCTGCCCTCACAGCAGGACCAAGTACCATCCCTGACAGATTTGCCCCAGATCTCTAAAGGGCTCCCTCAAGGATTGAACTTACAACCCTGGGTTTAGCAGGCCAATGCTCAAACCACTGAGCTATCCCTCCCCCTTGTATTTAAAGCGCAAGTCCCTACTGCTTGAGCTAAACCCACAAGCTCCATTAGCTTAGAACAGCGGCGAACAGCCTGTGGCCCATAGGGCCCACGAGACATTTTGTTCACCATTGCTCACGCACAGGGTTGCCAGAGAGTCTGCTGGTTTCTGTCCATGTAGTTTCTCTCTTACCGGCATTACTGGAGCAACACGCACGTAAGGCAAGGGCCGTGAAGCGAGATGCGTGCTGTCTGCACACAACACTGACTGAGCACCGGGTGCTCCTGCTGCAGCCAATCAAGACGCTGATACGGTTCCATCGGCACCTGCCGCAGTGAGCAACCCGACCCTAGCCCAGGAGATCGTCTTGGTTACGACAATCTTGTGGCCCAGTTTGATGCAGGAGGGCCACTCATGCGGCCCACTCGCTAGCCTAGATAGCCCGTCACTGGCTTAGACGCAGGGCCAGACTTACAGAGCTCCTGATGTGGTCCAGCAACTGCAGGAAGACCAAAGATACAAGAGTGATGTGCACAATCGGTGAAATGCAGCCATCTCTGGGGAGAAACGCAGCAGTCGGGTGGGGAAAGGATCTTGAATGCTTCCCTCAACCTTCTGAAAACGCAACATACAATTATGCCGCTATCTCTCTGCCATCCTCCCTGTAAATCATTCTTATCAGTCCGACGCACAACAAACAAGCAATAAAAAGGCAGGACTGAGTATCTTATATAACTGCTACATGACAGCTGTACTCCGCCGCTAAGTGTGTTCAAGATATGGGCCGGCTTGCTTTCATCCTCAGAGGCTGTATTTAAGCAATAAACCATGCTCATGCCCTGCAGTCATTCCACTCCGCAAAGTAACTTTAAAAGAGATGGGGGGGGGGGGGTCCACATTTATCGCTTGGCAACGCTTCCAAACTACCTGCTCTGACAACTGAGGCTGGGGTCGGAAAGTCAAGTTTCTTCTGCATGATGGATGTAATAGTGTAGTCGAATAACCGACAAGCAAAAGCTATCCATTAATTCTATAGATGCCCTCCCCCCCGGCCCGCCAATAAATTTTTAGCAGGCTGGCCAGCAGCATGGCCGCTCTCTTGAAAGAAAGGTCTGATTGCTAGTCACAGAATAACACTTAAACCACCCATTTTTTTTTTTTTTTTTTTAGGTTGGTGCTCTTTGCACAAAAACCCATTTGATCCACCTGTCATACGTGCAAGAACTCCAGTGCAAAAAGGAGTTATTCCTCGTAGAAAGAGGAATACCTACACTGCAAAACCCCTGTTCTTTTGTTTTACTGTAAATTTTCTTGTGCAAAAGTGCGCTTGAGGTGTGGACGCTCTGTGGGGTTTTGAGCAAAAACGGCTGGTTTTGCGCAAAAACCCTGCAGCGTCGGTGTAGCCTTGGCGTTAAGCCACTTCCGTTAATGCCCCTCCAGGACGAAAGCAACCGCAGACTGCCGAGCAGTTGAGAGAGTCAGAGTTCAGCCGTCTAGGACAAGTTATGTAAGTTTCATGCCCGTGTGGGAGCCGCCTGCCCCATTTATTGCTCCTTCACCGCACCCTGGAGATAAGAGAAGAGGCGAAGAGCCGCCCCGAGCCACCAGCCCAGCCAGATGCACAAGACCCGGCAGGTGCCATTCAGGAACTGGGTGCCTTGGAGATCACCAAGCAAACAGCACCTCGTGTTCGGGGAGCCGGCCCAGCAGGTGTAAACGCAGTCGGTGGGAACGATGGTCCCCGTGAGGTAGGAGCTCACGGGGGTCTCACGGTGCATGCGAAGAGGCTTGGGATTTAGGCACAACATGCGTTCGTGTCCGTGGATGGGCCCATGGGAACGCAGGCATGGCAAGCTACGGAGAGAGCGCGTCAGTTCTCTGCCCCAGGGGGCTGCCATCTACCCAGACGAGGCTACGCCCTGCCTCTATGGCCACTTCTGCGCATTGATGTGGTAGCAGCACGCGACACCATCTCACCCCTTTCTTCCTGGCTCCCGCACAGTTCTTCCATCCTTGCTCAGAGATGCTCCCCCTACCCCAGTCCAGGCAGGTAGGGGGTTTGAAAGAGAAGACAGACACGCCCCTCCTCACCAAAGCTGCCCCTGCCAGGAGCACTCCAGGAGGGAACTGAGGCACTGCAAAAGGAGACAACAAATTAGGCCCCTTAATTAGGGCTCTAAATGGTTACCCGGTTGACCAGTTACCCAGTAAGCATTAGGGTTAGCGCTGCGTTTCTCAAAACTGTGGGTCCTGACCCCCCAGAGGGGTCGCCAGCAACTTAGAAGGGGGGGGTCGCAGGATCACAAAGTTTGAGAACCTCATGGTTAGTGGATAGGTAAGTGGTTAACCGGGCCAGGCACCAGGAACCCAGACAAGGCAGTAGGTGGAGTCGCAGTGGCCCTAACCCACCACTGGCTAGGCAGGAGCAGGCAGGACCCCAGCCCTGGAAGCTCCGGCGGCAACCACAGCCCCATAGGCTGGGGCGCGCTCCAGCCTGGCTGAATCAACTGCACCACGCTGCAGGCACTACAACGCAGCCCAACCGGAAACACACACACACACACACACACACACACACACACACACACGGATAACAGTTAATCAGTGAAACATTTCGTTTAGCCTGTTGACTGGTTAACCACAATTTTGCACCCCTAGCCTTCATCCATCATGGGTTGATTCCTCTTGCAACAGGGAGGAAGCTGCGTGGGGAGGGGATTTGCCACACATCCCAGCGTGGAAACGCTTTGGAGCAGACTGGCTACTAGGGTCATAACCCATGACCTGGCCTCTCACTGAGATCCGTGTCGCTAATACCGAGTTTGGTCCCCGCTACCCCGGCCGCCCGCTCTTTCTGGGGGAGGAGCTGGCAGGGTCCTTGGTCTAAAGGGAGCACACATGGCTCCCGCTCCTTGACAAGCCACCCTGGCACTGAGGAAGGGGCGCTCAAAACAATCCCCAATTCCTTGGCTCATGGGGAGCGGGAGGAAAAGGCAGGAGTGAGGCGATGCGACTGAAGGCAAAATTCTGCTAGGGGAGATGAAATGGAACAATGCCGACCGGGATTATTCCAGCCGGGTTTGCTTAACCAGGTTAACTCCCCATGCAGCCAGCGTGAAGGCCCAGAGCCACCTCAGAAACTAGGGATGTAAAATCCCAAATGAATCAGTTCATCGCTTCACTGTTTGGTGAACCCAACATTTAACTGGTTAACCGACTAAGCGGGATCCCAGCCAGGAGAACGCTGCGGCATGGCTGGAGCAGCCCCCAGCCTGTGGGGCTCCTGCTCCCAGCCCCCTGGTGGGGCTGCTCCTGGATAGCCGTTACCCATTCACATCTATCAAACTACAAAGGAGAATTCAGCACAGCCACTGGCAGCTTTCAGGATTCAGATCCCAACAGCCTCTCGCCCAGACAAGCTGCCAATTCAGCAAGATCACCGTGGGCAGAAGGAGGAAGTCCTAGCACTGGGGTGGGCACCTGACACCCAGGGGTGCTGGAACAATTTGCCTAGCCAGGGTGCTGAGTCATCGAACCAACTGGTAAATACAGTATAGGATCGAAACCACTTCAAGCCAAGCGAGCGCGTCAACACCCATTCCAACGATAAGCACATCATCAAAGGGGTTGAGGGATTGTTACAGAAAGCTTTTAACCACTGACAAATATTCAAGTATCCGTTTATAATAAACATTCACTCATAAGGGATTAACCCTTTGTAAGCTATTTACGAAGGTGCGCCCTGAATAGAAAGTGTAACCTTTATGACTGATCCGTTCACGGCGTTAGACAACACAGAGCAATTTGTTTCTTTGAAACCATTCGGAAAGTAGCAATCAAACCCAAGAGGGTCCTATTGGCTAAATTACCAAGTGTGGTTTCCAGTTTGCAGCAATGCTGTAGCTGCATTGGTCCCAGGATATTTGAAATAGTCTGAGGTCAGATTGTGTAATTTTAGAGTGTTATTTGGAGGGGTGGGGTGGGGGGGGGAAAATCACTGTGGTTTAAAAAAAAAAAAAAAAAGTGGCATCTGTCAGCTCTTCTTGTCCCATAGCTCCTGGTGCTTGAAAACACCCAGAGATGAACATCTGGGCAATGCAATCACACCCTGCTCTTAAAGAATGCACACGCTGAATATTCAACCTCTGAAGCTCTTGCGTCCGTCCTACAGAACCATAAAATGGTTCCTGCAGCTATCCATGCCCAGACTTAGCCCTGTATTTCCTCTCAACCTGAAATTCACAGGTCGACTTAGATCCAGGCCAAATTCCATGCTTTTCTGCTGTGCCCCACATTGTTTTGTCCAGAGACTAGCCCTGACATGCTGCACCCCAATCATCTATGGATCATGGAGCTCCTAGCAAATCTTTTGCCACTAACTGGCACAAAATGCCAGCTGAAAAAATGAGCCATGAAATGCCTTCAGGCTGGGGCATTTTGTTGGCTGGATCATAAAACGCAGCTCTTGTTCTGGGCTCCACAATGTACGGGATACAGGCTCACAGGCAGAGAGGGGAAATGCAGACATTGGTGCTCCTGCAGAAGGGCATTGGGTTTAAAGAACGGTTTGCACTTAAGAGGTGAAAGATCTCACAGGGACAGTGGGAAAATCATCCACAACACAGTCCTTCAACCCCGTACAGTTGCATCACTTCAAACAGCACCTGGCACAAGCAACCTCACGGAGCAAGTTTCAGCCGACAGAGAAACCACCCCGGTTTTATAGGCATCTGGATGAGTCAAGGGCGGTTATGGGAAGTTAGTTCAAAGGAGCGCCCTCCATCACTAGCGCCCTAAACCAAGATGTGCTCTCATCCATGGAGAAACAAAACCCACCAACTGTATCCTCACCTGCATGACCTGGACCAAGTATTGTCTCTGCAGAAACTACTAGCCTTGTGCCCAGGTAGAGGCAGGATTGCAAAACAATTTCGACAATTCGTGGTGGTTTGAATTCTTTCACTGGAAGATTTCAAATAATTTGTTCCTGGTTTCTTGGTTCTCCGGTTCTCCCCTTTATTCTCCCTTCTCTCCGGGGGGGGGGAGGAAGAGAGAGAAAGATGGGGAGCCAAAGTTACTTTTGATTTTAAAAGTTTCTTTTGTTGGAAAAAAAATATACTTCAGGAAGATGGTTTTTTAAACCAAAATTAACTCCCTCCCTTATTTTATTCCTGTTTATTTTGTTTTATTTTTGTAGAAAAAGAATTCTAACTGTCCGGCCATTCCTGCTGGCGTGTCTTACCCAGGAGCATTGCTAGTTCTCTCAATGAGGACAAGGGAGGCGGGGGTCCTTTTGTCACCCCTTGGCTCACGTAGTTTTGATGAAAGCCAGCTTCACAATCCTGCGTGGGGTTAACCACCAGGATGGATCCACACCTCCAGAGGAGGGATTTAAAGGTACCTTCAGAGGGGTGAGCACAGAACATCTCTATTAGCAGCTGGGCCACAGCTGCAGTGCTCACCCCATGGCAGGACCTGTGCACTGACTTCTTATCTCCACGAAGGCTACTCCCAATATTCCCCACTGGAAAATGGACAATAGAACTAAGTTTAAAATGAACCAGGAGCGTAATAGCTACAATTAGATGATAAAACCCAACACAGGAATAAGCAGGTGTCTTATACGGACAAGGACAGAGGTCACGGGAACATGCCATAAGGAACACGAAAGCACCATAACCCGCCTGCTTAGCTTGACGGGCCCTGCATAGTTTGCTTTGAAGAGACATGTTTTACTGGAGATTGTCGGGCGGAAGGGAACCTGCTCTTAAACGCTGCCATAAATTTGCCTGAACTTTGTTTTCAAACGTTTGCTGGGTTATTTCTCCCCCGCACGTGTGCGTGTGCGCACACACCCCCTCCCCCCCCCTCCCCGATGAAGATGGGATTTATAGCTTGTCAGAGCACTCACTTTGCAAGCAGGAGGGAAAGAAAAGAAAAGGCCCCGGGGGCAGTAAGCCTTGCCACGTAAAAAAATTTAAAAATCGGAGAAAAAACACAGTTCTAAAAAGAGGGGGGTTATTTTCAGACAGAGGCACGGGGCTGTACCGGGGTAAGCTCAGCCAAACAGCATGGAGAGAGCGGGGAAATATTACATGGCGCATGAATGTGCATTGGTTGCCCTTTGTAAGCGTATCTCCTCCACCATCCTGTCTGGCCTAGTAAAATGCCTTCCTCCCCCCCACGAGCAGGCATGTCACACCGACTCACACCATTTTCTCCCTCATCCTAGTCTAGATGAGGACAGTTTTCGGGGGGAGGGGGGGGAGGCCTGAGCAGAGAACGAATGGCTTTGGGGTGCTGGCTACTCTGTGTTCAGTAGTCTGCTTCACCACAGCTTTCCCGCCTGGCCAGAGGCCCGTGCACTGAAAGTCTGGACTTCGTTGCTTTTGAAAAAAAAACAAAACAAAAAAAAAAAAAAAAACAAACACCCATAATCATCCCCTGCTTTATTACTGTCCTTGTTCCACACAGGGAAACTACCTCCCCGCCCCAGGAAAACACCGCGAAGGCGGCTTCATTCATCTTCAGCAGGTGAGAGGAGCCGCCACAGTCGCTAGATAAGCTCAGAGCATCTTTTTCGTACTTCGCAAATAAGACGCCTCGGGATGGGAGAGGTCGACGGGTTAACCGTTAACTCGTGGGGACTGAAGCAGCTTCCCGCCTGCCGCAGGCAGGGGGCTACCCCAGCGCTGTGGGGGCCTGCCGGGACAAGCCCCGTGAAGAAGCCCCTGCCGGCGACACACCCGGGCCTGCTGCGGACAGGGCCAGGCTGGAGCAGTGCCTGCCTGGGGTGGGGGAGCTGCTCCAGCCCAGCCTTGACCGACGAGAGGGTCGCTCCCGCCCAGTGGGGCTGGAGCAGCACCCCTGCCCCCGCCCAGTGGGGCTGGAGCAGCACCCCTGCCCCCGCTCCCTTTAACCTGTTAACCAGTTAGATGGCATTTTCCATCCCTAACAATGCCCAGGCAGAATAGTAATAGATGTAGCCATGTTAGTCCTCTTGTTTCAGCAAGATCCGACTATGCAGCACTTTAAAGACTAACAAGATGGTTTATTAGGTGATGAGCTTTCGTGGGCCAGACCGTCTGGCCCACGAAAGCTCATCACCTAATAAACCATCTTGTTAGTCTTTAAAGTGCTGCATAGTCCTCTTTTGTCAACGCCCAGGCAGATACTTTGGCAGAGCCTTTCCTGGGGGTCGGTGATATTGCAGGCCCAGTTACTCGGGTGTTTAGGCCTCTAACTCCCATGGATCATAACTGGAGCGGAGCCCCTAAACCGCGTTGAGGATCTGGGCTCGGTGTTCACAAGAGCTCTGCCGTATTCAGTGTCTGGTTCCCCCCCGCCCCCAGCTGTGCGGAGTCTCCCAAGCTGATGCAGGACCCCTCACCTGCACTCCAGCCAAGTAGCTCAGCCCTTAAAGGCACAGCCTCCCGCCCCCAGTGCCCCACTTGTGTGGGGAGCCTCAGAGCACTCTGCATCAAGCCTCAAGCCATTGCCATGGCCAGGAGAGGCGCCATTTTATTTTCTTCCTGTCTCACAGACACCTGAAAGGGGTTGCGAGTCATGTCTGTGCCAAGGGCCAGCCAAGGGCTTTGGTACAGGTTGTACCTCCCTGGTCTGGCACCTTCAGGACCTGACCAGTCCTGAGCTAGGAGGGGAAGGAAAAAAAAAAAAAAAAAAAGAAGAAAACACGTCCATATCCAAGTGGCCGGGATTAACTTTCGCTCAGCCCCCCCCGGCCACACCCCTCACAGGAGCCAAGCCCCATCACAGGGACAGGCCTCCACTGCCCACGTGAGCCTCCTCAACCCTGGAAGCCTAAGGAGGGTGGGAGGAGGCCTAAGGAGGGTGGATGGGCCTCCCTAGTGCCCAGCCCTAGAACACAGGCAGGGCGCACTTTCGCAACATCCCCATGGCTGACGTCCAGGAGCCACACAGAAGCTGGAGGTGGAGGGTGGGTGGGACCACACCTGGCAGTTTGAGAAAGCAATGCCTTCCCTTGCCTGTTGCGCCCACTGCCCACGAGCCAAGGGCTGGCATAGTCCGAGTGGGGACTGGGGAAGGGCAGGGTGGATGTGGAGACCTGCTGGAGCCAGGCTGCTCTCCTCCCGCCCCCCACCGGCTATCGGGTGGTGCTCCTGGTTCTCAGCTGTGGGTTTCCACTGCTACCCTGCCTCTTTCGGGGTATCCCTGCTCCTCCCCAAACTTCAGCACAGCAAATGAGCTATTTCCAGGGCTCTGGGAAGTGCCTACAGGACTGCCAGATCGCTCATGGTGCCGGACTACAGAGGCTGAACCTGTACCACTCATGCATTCAGCATTGCTGACCCTTCTGCACAGGAGTTAAGTGCCTCCGGAGAGACCTGCTGATCTTGCAAGGCCAGGGGCCAGGCACATGAGAAAGAACCCGGGCACTAGAGTCCAAGCTATCCCCTGAAGATGGCACATTGGAAAGCAGCTGGCACCGACTTGGTTATCCATTGGGGATCAAGCTACCAGAGACAAACACCAGCACGGTAGGGTAGCTGCTGCCGGCAAGGACCCTAAAGGTTTTGTATTTGCAAGCAACTTTTCATGGCTCATTTGCCACAAAAAATAGAAGGGGCAAACTATCTTTCGCTGCAAGGTGGTGGTTTCTATTTCCATACCCTGTGGAAATGGATCTCACCAGCCAGCAAGAAGGGAACAAGACCTGCTCACCGTCATTGTGCAAAGCAGATAACCGGGTGATCCCGGCGCATTTCCCCAGGCAAAGCAGCCTTCCATCTTTGAGCAGCGTATTCCTGCGCTCTGTCGCTCTCCCATCGCCACGGTAAAGGGCGGATGTGTTTTACTCTAAGTTCTGCTGGGCGACAGACGTCCCATCATAGGTGGTGCACCTCCCCATGTCCTTGCTAAAATTTAATTACAAAATAGGATGCTCCACATGCCTCCTCCCTGCCCCTCTGGGTGGGGACTCCCTGCACCCCCTCTCATCCCCTACAGGCACCAGTCCTCCCTGCTTCCCATGGACCCTTGGGGTCCACAATTCTGTTTCCTACTTTTTTCTCCACCCAAGCTCATCTGAAGAGGGTTTTTCCCCTCAAAAGCTCATGATGCTGTATACATTTTTGTTAGTCTCTAAAGGTGCCATAGGACTTTTTTTTTTTTAAGTTACAGACTACCACGGCGACCACCCCTCAGACTCTTCCCACTTGTAAAGGGAGACCAAAAGTTCAGGGACGTCTCCGTCTCCATGTCCCAACCACAATACTTTTTACAAAGGGCTCAGAAACCATGGCAGAGAAGACGCGAGAAGGTCTTGAGTTGCTTTGACTGTGAAGAAATTGAAGCTGAGTCACAGAGTTACAGCAGTTTGGTTTCCAGATTCAGAGAGTGCCCTACAGTTACCGGACGTGTTCCTGGAAAGTGATTAAAGGCTGGTCCAAAGAGGGGCAGGATAGCACAGGGACCTGGTCATGGGGAGCAAGAGCCTTTCATCTCAAGGTTACCATCCTGCCTCCAAACCAAGCCAGCCCAGGTTGGTGGAGGGGAATGGGTGTGGGAGGGGGAGAAAGAAAAAAAAAAAAAGTCATCCTGCTGCCATTCGGTAGGCTAGCTAGGCAAGAACTGTGCATGAAAGAGGTCCCCTCCATGCACGGGATACCGCATGCCCAAGCAGGTGGGCC
Source organism: Rafetus swinhoei (assembly GCA_019425775.1). Taxonomy (NCBI): domain Eukaryota; kingdom Metazoa; phylum Chordata; order Testudines; family Trionychidae; genus Rafetus; species Rafetus swinhoei. The sequence continues at coordinate 26,260,459 of CM033438.1, forward strand.
TAGAAACAACTTGCACCTGGGCCTTTTGGCAACTGAAAGAATCAGGCCTAAAAAGCAGATTTCCTCATGGTGAGAGCAGTTTTCCTTGCCCTTTAAGTCACTCTTCTCTCCCTCCCACGCCCACTCGCTCGGCTATTCGTTATCACGAGTGATTTCATAATCTCGAGCACACAATGTAAGCATAAAAGAACTGACAATGTTGCACTTAAAACCCAGTCGCAAGAGGGATATAGGGAAAAAAACCTGACTGTGCCCTGCACAATAACAATAATAATGAACAAAAAATTGGAGCTCTAGTAACTGAATTGTAGAACTGTAGCACTAGAAGGGACCTGGAAAGGTCACCTTGCACCAAATAAACTCAGGGTATGTCTACACTACGCAGCTTTTAGCCACCTGGCTGTGGTGCTAAAAGTCAGGCTACGTAAACACTGTTTGTGGGCACTTGTGGACAAAACGCTTCCACCCCGTTGAGCAGCATTTGCTTTGTCCCCAAGAGTGTGCGCTATTTATGCTAGTTAAAGCTTCTGTCTTGGGGGAGAGGAGGTTAAGCACCTGTGAATGACAAAAGCTGTGTCGCTGAATTACCAGTGTAGACATGGAGAATAATTGATCGCCCTTGTCTTGATATAGCAGCTGCTCATATATTGAAAACCTGTTGTCAGTCCCTCCTCAATTGTCTTCTCTAGACCAAACACATCCGGTCTTTTCAACCTTTCCCGATAAAGGGTTTAGAAAAATCTGACCCATCACTTCTGTTGCTCTCCTCTGAAATCTCTCCCATTTGCCCGCATGCTTCCTAAAGCGTGGCACACCCACCTGGAGACACTACTCCAGCTGAGTTCTCACCCGTGCTGAGTAGAGTGGGACAATTCCTTCCCTTATCTTCTAGGCGACGCTCCCGTTAATATACTGCACGAGGACAGCAGCCTTTTTTGCCACTGCATCACGTTGACAAGACCTATTCAGTTTGTGATACGTGATAATCCCCAGATCCTTTTCAGCAGTACCAGCACCTAGCCATTTTGCAGTATTGCATTTGATTTTTCATCCCTATGTGTAGTACTTCAGACTGGTTATCTAATTTGAACGCTCATCCTGCCTTCCAAAGTGCTTGCAATCCCTCCCAGCTTGGTGTTGTCTGCAAATTTTAGTACACGCTTCACTCCACCATCCAGATCTTTAAAAAAAAAAAAAGAAAGAAAACAAAAATACACTGAATAGCACTAGAGCAATGTTCCCCATAAAACTTATTCTGCACATTGATGGAAAAAATTATGTGCACTGATGATGTTAAATATTGGATAGTCGATTAACCTCATGAATTCTTATTGGGTATTTGACTATTCTATAGTCCCCGGGGGTGGGGCTGGCAGCCAGTGCGCTAAGGCCCCACTCCCAAGGAGCCCCCTGCCACGCCGCACTGCTACCTCTGCATCAGAGGCAGCAACCGGGATGCCAGGTGGGAGCTGGTCCACAAGGGGAGCCAGTTTAAAAAACAGCTCCCTTTGCGGACCAGCTGTCTGTCACCCTGCGCTGCTGCCTCTGATACAGAGGCAGCAGTGCAGAATGGCAGTAGCCCCTGTCCAGGGGCGGGGCAGGGGAGCTCCTGGACAGGGGCGGGGCAGGGGAGCTCCTGGACCAAGCATGAGCTGGAACTAGGCTGGGCTGCCTGCCCACCTGGCTCCTAATACACTTTAAATGCAGAGTCATAGCAGGGGTAGGTCCTGGACCTGGAGTAAGCTGGGACTGAGTCGGGCTGCTGGCTAGCCTGCTAAAACATTTCCTGGGGGCAGGGAGGGGGAGGAGGAAGAGAGAAGAAATGCATGTAGTCTACAGCATTAATTGATTAACTGATAAGCAAAAGTTATCTACCACATTATTACATCCCTAATGTGCACTGAGCCATGGCTGGATGTGCACCACCAGTAGAAACATATGCTGGCAGCTGTGGGTGCTCTGTTAATCATCTGGGCAGCATCTGAATCTCTCCTGGGTGGCCAATCAAGCATTCAGCTTACAGGGAACAAGGCACTGGACCCAAGACTGATCCCTGTGGGACCCCGTTTTTATATATATATATATATATATATATATATATATATATATATATATCTCCACTCAATTTGACAGCAACCCTTTGGTTACTCTTTGCATATGCTCTTTCAGCCAGTATGCCCACTGCATTGCTCATATCTCTTCAGCCTGCTTAGGAGAACAGGATGTGGGACTTTCAAAAGCCTCACTAAAATGAAGCGATATCATGTCTACTGCTTCTCGCCGCCCCCAGCCCCTCTAGCCTCACACAGCGCTAGTGTGCATATGCCCAGACGGCCCCCGCCCGCTTGCAACGTATCCAATGTCAAATCCAAGGATGGTTTTGCGGTTCAGGCAGCAGACAAGAACTAAGGATACCTGGGTTCCACTCCTGGCTAGGCTATAAGTTCTGTTTGACCTTGGGCAAAGGAGTTTGTGCCTGGCTTTCCCAGCTGTAAAATGGGCAGACTGTATTTTCTCCCTCCACCCCTTCTCTTGTCTAACTGCGGTGACGCAGGAGCCGGCTCTTGCTAGGTGCTGTTCCATTGTCTACTGCAATGGGGCCATGAAGCCTTCCGGTCCTACTCTGGGACTAAACCGGCAGCAATGCACACAAACATGCCATTCCAGCTGTCTGTTTGTCCAGCATTAAGTCCAACCCACTACATAAATTCCACAGCATCGGGCCCTGCCTGCCCTTGCCCCCATAAAAACAACCCATGGGGCTGCACCGGCGGCAGCCTCTAAGCATAGGAGAGCGCGTGAAGATTTCAGATGGGCCGAGCGCGCTGGGATCTGACGGAAACCACGCGATGTTGGAGCCCGGTTCACAGCGCTGCCACGTGACGCTAACTGGGCATCACCCTCTCTAGCGCTGTAATGCCACTGGAGCTATTTCAAAGGGGGAGGGGGGGACAATTCCGTAGGCAGATGTGAATGCAAGCCAGCATAAGAGCGGTGTGTTTCAGTTGCCAGCATTAGCTCTCAGGAGGTTCTGCAGTACCCCCACGCTCCCACCGGCCTCCCCACGTGCTGTGGGCTCTGCTGCCGGCTCCTCACCTGGGCTACCAGCCTCTGGTGCCCCACACTCTGGGGGCTCTGCTGCTGGCCCCAGGCCTGAGGTCCCAGCTGCTGACCCTGCACGCTGCAGGTTCTGGTGCCAGCCCCATGCTCCAGGTTCCTGCTGCTGGCCCCCGCATGCCAGGGCTTTGCTCGTGGGGGGGGGAGAAGGAGGCACGACAGCGTGGCGAGGGGGGGAGAGGATGCCAGCAGCCCCACTCTTAAATGTTCCGGTGCCACTGTCAGCACTAGCTGGAATTTCGCTCAAGGCCAGTTACGGCCCTCACGGTGAGACAGCTGCTCCGAATGCTCAGTCGGGCCATTCCCCAGCATCGAGGAAAGCCGAAGATGGGAAGAAAATTGAGACGCTCAATGGCCAACAGCGTTGAGAAAAGAGGCGGCAAAGCAGGGAGTTCGGGGGCTCAAACGTGAGAAAATCAACTTTAAAAAGGAAAAAAAAAAAGCCAAGAAGCCAAATAGAGCAAAGGACACAACAGGAAACTGACCAGGAGGAGGAATGCACAGGGAGAAGCAAGAAAAGGGTGAACGGGATAGAGATGGGGAGGGAAAATCCGCATGAAGTAGAAACTACACCCAGTTCTGGAAGCTACCAGCCGGTGCATGGGCTACCTCGCAAATGCCATTAAAAAAAAAAAAAGCAAACAATTAAGGAAGAAAGTCTCTGGCTTTGTTTATGGGCTAGAGGAAGTGGTAACCGCTCCTGTTTGTTCTTCTAAAGAGAAAGCTTCAGTGTTTTGATTTCTCCGTTTCAAACCCTGGAGATTTGGCCTTCTGCGAATCAGAATTGCTCCTCTCCAATTGCTCCATTCCAGATTCACACCCCTTCTCAGGCTTTGTTGGTCCCCCAACCACCCCATGAAAGAGGGAAAGGGCAAGACACAGCTGTTTCTGTGCCTAGAAAATATGCACCAAGAGAGCATTTCCTAAGCTAGAAGGGCTCCCTGTCACTCCCACCGCACAAGCCCAGCAGGGCAGCACCATCCGAGGGACGGGTAAAGGCGTTCGAGTCAAGCCACTTGCAGTACCAAGCCCGTGAGGGAGTGCACACGGGAGGCCCCGAGAAAAAGCAGTGGGCCGGCTAGGACTCAGCTCCAACTCAAGTCAGTGAAAACGGAGCGGAGATTCCTACATAGTAGCTGCAGCTAGCCAAGATCTGTCCCCACTGCGGCACTGCACCAGCACACAAGCCTGGTCTGCAGCAATTCTGAGCCGATCTAGTGAAACCCAGCTGCAAAATCCCGCGCGAATGTTCTTGTTTCAGTTGCCGAGTGGCTTGGTTTGCTTTGAGACCGCTTCTAAGGGACGGTTTAAGCATCCTGTTGCTTGGAACTGGGTTCAGTGTCACACTTGCTGGAGACAAGCTCATAGGAGGGGACTGCTTCTGCTATGAAGAACAATCTAAATCGAAAAAGACACCTTGTGGAAGGGGAAACTGAGGCACAGAGGGCTGAGTTGACTCGCCCAAGGTCAGACACACAGCCAGGCATAGAACTGGTTCCTCTGTCTAGTGCCCTCTCTATGATCCATACTCCCTTTGAGAGGTCTATATAGTTTTGCAGAGAATTGTGTCCCTACAAGACACAGGGGGGGAAACGCACCAACAACAAGAGGTGAGTTTTAGAACCGCCTCCAATCAGCCTCATCCGTCCAGGCGGGAAGCCCCAACAAGAGAACAATTCCAGGGTGGCAGGAAGGAAGCTTCTGTCCTACTGTGAAACTTGCAAAAAAAACCCCAAGCAAACAAACGCTCTCGGGTTTCTGAGTACAGTAGGGAACGAAGTCACCATGGAAACCCAGCTCCCAGGTTTGGTTGCATCACTGGAATTTGCATTTGTAGTTTACAAATACAACCAGCTAAGAATATCAACAAGGCTGAACAGGGAAGCCTTTCATAATGAAAGTCACCTGCTGAGCGATCCCTCGGTTTGGCTCTTTGGAAGCTGCAGTCCAGAGGCTGCATTCTCTGCCCCCAGCGTAAGTCTGGAGTTACTCCGCAATGCTGCTCAAGATTTAAACACAATCCGAATTTGGCTCTTTTCCTCTGTTTGTTCCTTCCAGCCCTGCTTGCTAGTCAGTCACCAACTTCTGTGCACGAAGATCTGAGCGCGCGAGTCAAATCTGTCGCCTCTTCACCGGAGTCAGGAATTAAGGATGCGAACGGGTAACTGGTAAGAATCACCCTTAACGGGTGATGCTTACTGGTTATGGTTAACCGTTACTGGGAGCAGCCCCCATCCCGGGAGGAAGGCTGCTCCAGCCCCACAGGGCTGCTGGCTCCTGTGGGCTGGGAGCTAGCAGGCTTGGCCCTTCCTACTGCTGCTTCCGACCCTCCTTTCCACTGTAAGAGTCTGCTAATTCCCAACCCGGAGCCAAAGGCTCCACAGAGCTGCAGCAGCTCCTGCCAGCGGGATGGGAGCCCGTTCCAGCCCAGTGGGCTGGAATGCCCCCCCTTGCCCCACACCTGCCCACCATTTAACCATCTTGTTAGTCTTTAACGTGCTACTTAGCCCTGTTTTGTGTTTCTGGTCAAACTGAGCATTTAACAGGACTTTTACATCCCTACCAGGAACTTTCTAAAAACAGTTTTAAAGTATCTTTAAAACTAGCCATCCGGGTTGGCTGAAAAGTTCATTTTCGAAGGAGTGGGCCGGGGGCAAAAGGACTTATTCAAATTATGGAGCTAGCTTCACACACTAGAGCCATTGTGTCCCACACACTAGACGTGTGGCTATTTGGCCGCTTGAGTGTGGCTAGTTTGCCATAGCAGTAGCCACTACAGGGGCTACTGCTTCAGAACAGCTTGGACACCCCGGCTCGAGAGTGAAGGGAACTGGATTTCCCCCTCTCCACTCCCCGCCCCAGTTCAGAAATTCCCTCTTGAACGTGGCCTCCATTCCTAACACCCAGGGGCCGAGTAGCCCGGAGGCTAGCAGCGAGCCAGGAGAAGCAAGGCCAGTTCCCTTTGATTTGCTCCCACTGAGCAGGACTGACTGGAGGCGGAAGAGGAAGGAGGATTTTGGTCACTGATCTGGAAAGTCCTGTCACCAGGAAGGCCGGCACATTTCAGCCTCTCACAAGACTGTCAGGAACCGACAGGCTGAGTCATTCCGCAGCAATGCGGCCGTCCCTATACAAAAAGGTGTGTGTCTGTAAGGGGCGGGGGGAGGCAGATTCCACTGCCCACCCCCTCAGCTCTGCATCAGAAGAGAGATTTGGGGAGAGCTTGGGAAGCAAAGGAGGAAATCCCCCAACATGGTTTTTGTGGGGGAGGCTCATTTAAACCCCATGTCCCTGTGTCCTTCAACACAGGCACTGTGGGGCGTAGGGCAGGACTGCGTGGGTGAAGTAGGAACAAACACCTAAAGTGTGATTTCCACCTTCGAGGCCCCCACTACAAAAATCGTTCCAGCACAGCAGGGCTGACAGCCACCACGGGCGCAAGGGCAAGTTAGGGAGGCGGCCAGGCAGAAAGGGCGGGGCTTCAGGCAGAAGGGGTGGGGCCAAGGGCAGTCCGTCCTTAGCCCTGCCTGGAGCGCGGCCCTCCCCCACCCAGCCCTCAGAGCGCAGCACTCCCATGGTGTTTCAAAGAGGCCTGGAGCTCCAACCCGCCACCGCTGGTACTGCAGCAGCTCTAGGTCCCTTTGAGACATCGGGACCCTGTGCAATTGCCTCCTTTACCCCTCCTTGTCAACGGGCCTGCTCCAGCACCATTGCACACGGCAGGGTCTCGTCTCCCTTCCACTGCTGCGTCTCGTTTCTGACCCAGGCTGCCTCACTCAACCCGACCACCACCCCCAAGTGAAACACTCAAGCCGCAAGTTCAGCACCCACATTTCAAAATTGGGTTGACAGATCCGAGGCGCCTTGACTGTCCGTCAGCCCATAGGCATGCGGAACCGCGCTATTTGCTAACAGTTTTTATTCCCCAAAATCTGGGTATTAGGATTTGGGGGGGAAGTTTTTGTACCAAAGCCTGTAGAGATGAGGTTTTGGGGTGCTTTTGCAGGCCCCCACTTCTGCATTTATCGTGCCAGAGTGGGGAACAGCCTGACAGTGGGGCTGGAAGCGACCTGAGGTAGTCATCCACGCCCCTTCCTGCACTGAGGCAGGATTAAAGAGGAAGGACCCCGCCTGACACACTTCACCTGGATCACTGCATGTGTCCTATCTGCCTTCGAACGAGGCCAGATTTCTACTGGAGTTCAACACAAATAAATTGCATCTAAAGAGACACTTCACTGGTGGCGCCTGGGTGTAAAAGCGACCATCCCAGAGCTAAGGCCAAATCGGAGTAAGTGTCCTTTAAAGGAATGACACACACCGATAAGAGCCAGGTGGAAACCAAGCGACATACTGCTCAAAGCTACGGCACGGCTGCCGGTAACCAGACAGAACTGAAGTCTGGAAAGTCCAGCCCCGGCAAAAGCTGCCTGTCGAGAACAGAGACCTACGCTGGATCGACAACGCGGGGCTGCGGTGCATAGCCTGGCACCTACACTATCCACAGCCGCCTGTAACGGGGACAGAGCGGAGCCGTGGAACAACACTGCCATCAAGCGGCTGTTCTGCAGAGCAACTCGGTTCTGACATGGCTCCTGAGGGTTAGCTTTCTGTGCGCGCCTATGACGGGGAAAATTTCTCCTTCTACCCCAAAGTTAATGAAAACCAAGTCAGCCACCCCCGCACACTGTGCCTTCTGCGTAAGTTTTAAGATACTCGGTACAAGGAAGGTGTGTGCATTAGGGACAGCACTGTGTAGAGAACTACACAATTAACCAGTAAACCTAGCCTTATCGGTTAATTCACCCCCACCTGGCCGCCTCTGATAGAGGCAGCAAAGTGGGGAAAGGGGGGGGGGGAAGAGAAGAGAGCAGGAGGCAGTCCCCATTAGGAGTTGGCTTTAAGCAGGCTCCCCACAAGCACCAGATCCACCTGCCCCCACCCTTGCGCTGCTGCCTCTGATTGTCACAGAGCTAAGGCCAAATCTGAGTAAATGTCCATTAAAGGAACGACACATGCCGATAACAGAGCCAGATGGAAACCAAGTGATGTAGTACTCTCAGGGAGCCGGCTTTCAAGCATGCTCCCCCCGCGCTTGCCGGCTCTGCGGACTAACCGGCAACCCCTCCTCCCCGCTGGCTCCTACCAAGGCAAGGGGGACAGGTAGCATCGCAGAGCTAGTGCTGGGGGCCGAGACCAGCTTTTAAGCCGGCTCCCTCCAACACGGGCCCCTGCCCCCCCAGCACCAGCTCTGCAATGCCGCCCGCCCATGTTGCTGCCTCTAGTGGAGGCAGCAGTGCAGGGGTGGCAGGGCAGGGAGGCTGCTGCGAAGCAGCCCCTGTCCGTGGGGCTCCAAGCTCCCCGCAGAGGCTGCTCCGTGGGATGCAGAGCAGCCTCTGCCCATGGGGAGCTCCATCCCCATACTGCTGCCTCTGTATCCTGCCTGCCACCCCACACGGCTGCCTCTGCTAGAGAAGCAGCAGTGCTCGATAGCAGGGGGCTCCCCGGGAGCGGGGCTGGGAACACACTGGCTACCGCCCCCACCCCCAGGCACTATCGAATAGTTGTGTAACCACTACAATTTCATGTGGTCACATGACTATTCAATCACACAATATCCAACATCCCGAGTGCGCAATCAGCAAATAAATGCTACTTCCAGCCAATACCCTCTAGTGTGAATTGCTTCTAATGTGAATTGCTTCTCCGTGGCAAATAGAATTCTGTTTCTTAATCCACTATAACCTCAACATTTGCAGCCAATAAACAAGCCAGATAGTAAAGCATCCCAAAAAAGCCATGTGTTTCCTCTTAGCACAAGTCTAAGTGTACAATAAAGACGGCTTCAAAATAATATCCATTTCAATTCATAGGACATTGCAGGCAAAGATCAGGTCTCAACACTGTCAGTGCAAAGATCCAACGCCTTGATGAAAAGTTCTGTATCAAAGGCTCAGATGCAACACCCCCATCTCTGTATCCCTACTGTTTCTCTCTCTCACTTCAATGCATCTGATGAAGTGAACTGCAACTCACAAAAGCTTATGCGAGGGTGGGCAATAATTTGATAGGGGGGGGCGCCACTCGAAGATTTTGGAAAGTGGTCGAGGGCTGCACTCTTCCAGGATATTAATGGAGAAGGTGCAGGGTCTGGGATGGAGGTTGGGTGCAGAAGGGAGCTCGGGGTAATGGATGGGGAGCAGGAGGGAGACTGGAGTCTGGGAAGGAGTTGGGATGAAGCAGGCGGTTGTGCCCTAGGGCAAGGGACTAGAGTGCAGGGGTTTGGGATGTGACCTATAGTAGGAGAGGATTGTGATCTGGGGCAGGAGATTGGGGTGCCAGATCTGGGAGGAGTGGGTGTGTAAGAGGGGGACAGAGGGTTTGGGTATGCTGAGTGGGGGGGGCAGAGAGTTGGGGCAGGAAAGGGTTGGGGGGGGGTGCAGAAATAGGCTGTGGCCAAGAGACTTGTCAGCTGCCAAACTAGCCTGCCTGCCCGTCCAGCTTAAAATGTTTCCCAGCCAGCCTGCTTATGGAGCCATGTGCTTCAGTGAATAACTGAGCCTAGGAGAGGGGGCGTCATTCTTCTTAGCTGCCTGTTATTCTAACAAGCAGCTCCCATTGGCCAGTTTCTGCCAGAAACTGGCCAATGGGAAGGTGCGGGGCAGCTCCTAAAACTTCCCCCCTTCCTTCCAGTTTCAAAACAGGAAGCCCTGCAGCTGTGTTTCTGCACAGCACAAGCTGGGGAGCCTACCTGGGGCTCCCCGCTGCCTCCGCGGGCCAGATCCTGTGGCTTGGCAGGCCTGCGGGCTGTATTTTGCCCAGGCCTGGCTTATGCTATCATAAATGTTTTCGTTTTTAAGGTGCCACCCAACTTTGTTTTTGCTGAAACACACTAGCACGGCTACCTATGAAACCAGTCCGTTGGGTCGCAGCGACTGTCGGACAGAGGGGCTCTTCCTCCTAACCCTTTAGAGGCGTCCTGCAGAGAGATCTGCAAATATTAGTTCAAACTGGATTCCTCCAGGGGAAAAGGAAGGAAGAACTGTTGGATAAATAGGCTGGTTATATAGCCTCGGGGCTGTCTTCCTGATCCAGCCAAAGGCCAGGATGTCTGAACCATGGCTGGTGCAGGCAGGCTGAGGCTTTGTAAGACCGGGTACTTGCTCTGAATTGAAGCGGTGATGAACTTGAAATCGCAACGCAAACCCCTGGGTGGGCTGCTGGACTATTCCTGCCAGAGCCATTGCTAGGATCAAGAGGATTAGCTGTGAAACACAGATACAAGCAAGCCAGATGCACTGATGGATGGGGTGATGTAATGGTTGGCGTGCCCAGATCACTGGGGTTGGCACTGCAGCACCGACACCGGCAGACATCAGCTCCTGCCGGCCAATCTGGCCCTATATCCGTGTGCCTCGGTTTCCCCACTGTAAAAAGGAGAGGAGACTAACCTTACAGGAGCCCGACTGAGTGGATGGGAAGATTCAGCCATTTAGTTGAATGAAGAGCTCTGGAGATGAAAAACTATTCATGATCAGAGGCAGGGAGATTATTACATGCTCCAGTGATTTCCACGAGAGAACATCCCTGCACGGAACTGCTAGTTTAAAGAGAAAGGGACCCCTTCAAAAGAAAGGCAGTTCCCTAGCCATGGGAGAGAGAAAGGTGTCTTTTCATAGGCACTTGGGCGGGAAATTGTCAACTTCTCTCCGCTTTTCCACTAAAACGCCGCTGGATCACGAACGTGGTGCATACTCAGAGCGCGGGACACCGATCTCCCTGCTGGCACAGAACGGGGAGGCTGAAATAAAGGTTCACGCGCACCTTGGAGAATTCACAAGTTTGGAATCAAGCGCGCGTTATGAGGATTAAAAAAGGAGGCGGGACCAGCTGTAGACTGCCAGGCTCGAGCTACCAGCACGTAGAGCACAGAGGACGTTCTTAGCAAGGACACAAGCCGGTGGCCACCTAGGACTTCATGGCTGCCACTGTGCTGCTCAAAATGGCCCTGGGATGTTATTGGAGCCATAGGTCTTTACAGGTTATGGTTGCAACCACCAGAGTCCCATCCGGAGGACGTTTCGGGGTGGCCATCCCAGGGCCTGCCCTTTGGTTGAGGAGGCTGCTGGCAGGCCCCCATCCTATAGACATAGACCTGAGCAGCTGGGGATTACCTGGGTACCTGGCGCCAGCTGCAGGGGCTGCCTCCCCCCTCCCACATTCACCACGGTGGCAGGAGCCAGAGCGACCCAGCCGCCTGCTCGGGCCCTCCCCGCCGCAGCAGCGAGAACAGAGGTGGAACGCAGCGGGTAGGTAGGGGGCAGAGTGGAGCAGGCGGTCGGGTCGCTCCGGCTCCTGCTGCCGCCGCGAGCGTGGCCCCTTCCCGGCTCACGTTGCTCAAGGGAGGAGACGAAGGAGAGGCAGGGTGGGGACAGGGCCTGCTGGGGAGGGTGGGGGTGGGGGGTTTGCTGCTGAGTGTGGGGGTTGCCTCTGTGCCCCCTTAGGGTTGGCTCTTGCAACCACACTTACGACCATTTTTTGTAAGTGCAGGGGGGCTCAACTCGGGCGATCGCATCTCGGGGGCCTCCTCTACGTAACCACTAGGATTTTTAATGGTCACAAGGTTACTTTTTTTTTTTAAAACCTTTTTTTCATCCCTCAGAGGAACGATCCCATTCGGCATCCTGGGCCACGCAGGGGGAGCAGGCCCGCCGCACCCGTGTCTTTCTGGTGGAACAGCCTGGCCCGTCTCTGTGGGCTGCCACAGGGGAGGGGATCACGCATCTCTCCTTTCATTTGCATCCACCAGCTCCTTTGGCCCCCACGCTGCTGGGATCGACACCCGCTGTCGTCCTCCCTCCGGCAGGGCTCTTGCACTCACTCCAATGGCCTCTCCTCCTTGGCTTGCCCGTCCAGGGGTTACAGGACCCAGCTGCAGCGTCACCCCACGGCACATAATGCCAAGCGCCTTCCAGCCAGCAATGGGGGGGAAGACGACCGGTGATCCATGGCTCGTTGCCTTTCCCTACAGTCCTAGCTGGGCTGGGACTCATTGTCCCTCTACTGACCCAGTCTGAGGGCTCAAATTCTAGCTGGGCCCAGCCACATCCTCCACTGCAGCTGGCAGGGACCCCTGGCCCCAAGGGAGATGCTCTAATCTAGAGACTGGCAGATGTCCATGGTACCATGGACATGCCGCAGCCCCCTATGTAAGGGATACTGTTGTGCAAAACCCCCAAATCCTCCCCCTCCACTTACTGACATGGTCTGTTCTCCCAGCCCCCTGCTTCAGTCTCTGTCCAGGCCCAGATCTCCTTTGGCCTCCCCGTCACAAGCCCCTCTCCTCCGATCTTCCACTGTCTCCCTCTTTTCAGTCTGGGCAGGGAGCTGCACCCACAAGTATCTCCCTCCTCCGCGCACCTATAGGGGAGGGCCAGATCTTGTTGCACACACACCAGCAACTCGTGGCAGCACCCAGGGGGTGCCTTGCCCCCCATAAGCCCTGCCAAGATTCGCTTGCTAAATGGGGTGCTCCCTCATGCCCCCTCCCTGGTCCCCAGGGTGGCCCTCCGTACACTCCTGCCTCCACAGGCTCCAGTCGCCGATGTGTGCTCACGTAACACCAGCGGGCGGAACCGAACCGGGGACCTCTGGAGCTTGGGGCATGAGCCTCTACAGCAGTGTTTCTTAAACTGCGTTCCGCAAGGTAGTTGTAGGTGTGCTGCAGAGAACAGAATTCAAAATGGCCACCCTTAAAGGAGCATGCAACTTTTTTTTTTTGCTCAATAACTTTCCCGCAACCCTTTCCTCCCCCCGACCTTTTTTTTGGGTGGGGGGCACTCTAAAATGCTTGGTGTTTCTCAAAAAAAAAATTTGTGTTTGGTGTTCCTCAGTCTTAAAAGGTTTAAGAAACACTCGTCTACAGCTTGAGTTTAAAGCCAGCTGGCTCTCAGCTAAGGCTGTAGAGCAAACTCAATCTAAGTGCCACTCCATGAAACGGTGAACCATGGCCAGTACATGTGGGGGGCCACCTGCAAGTGTGGCTGCAGAGACCAGCGGTGGAGGGCCAGGGGCTGGCTGTCAGGGGGAGCAGAGCAGGCTTATGGAAGGTTTTAAGTTAACGTCCTTACGCATTAAATACAAGCTCCCCGGCTCTCGAGAGAAGGGAAGACCCAGGCGAGCGAGCGCGCATGCAGGCACGCGCGCACACACGCAGGTGCACACACACACACCCCCCTCTGCCCATATTAACCCCCTTCAGCTCCCACCTGCTTCCTCTACCGCCCCTAAATGTTGTCACACCTGCAAGCTCCAGCACGGTCTACCTCCCCCGACCCATCCAGTACGGATAAGCTGCCACCCGCCTGGTCCAGGCAGCTCCCTACACCTGCAGGGGATGCAGCAGGAGGGAAAAACAAGGCTTTGTCAAAGGCATGGAGTGGCCAGCCTCATGCGGGAGGAGGCTCTATGGAGACATGGCGAAGGGGGAGGAAGAGGGAGAATTTCTTACCTCCGACTGGCCAACGCGTGTTAATGCAGCAGAGCAAACAGCTCAGGTGAGCAGCTCTTCTTCCACCAGAGGCTTTAACTTGGGGGAGCCGCCCCAGCAGCCATGTCATCACAGCTCTAACCCGTTCGCTAACCTGAACGAAGAACACACCCTCCCCCCAACCCACGGCAGACACACCCTTGGCCTCACCACAGCTGGCACCAGACCAGCAAAGCTGGCCTCTTGCCAGGTTAGGTTCCCCCACCTCCCGATCTTCCCCCCGTCCCAGCCTCCACCTCCCCTCAAGAGCACAGGAACAACCTTACCCCACCCCAGACAACATTTCAGCTTAACAAGCCACACGCACTCAGGCCCAGGCCCCACCATCAGCTGTTTGGCCATGTATTTACCCTTCACAGCAGGTGCTTTGTCTTTGAATGTCTCCGTTAATTCCTTCAAGAAGCTATTAACGAGGTGCGGCCCCAAAGGTGCTAGGTGGCTCTCTGAGGTACTTCCAATGGCCCCCCCATTACCAGATTACCTGAGCACCTCACCTGACTGGTCCTCACATCACCACCGGTTGGGAATTGCCGTTCTCCGCACACTTCAGGCGGGGCACCGCGGCCGAAGGAGGGTTCAAGTCCTTGTCCCCCGCAAACTCCCAAATCCCCGCCTCGTGCCCTAACTGCCACGCCAAAGAGAAACCCCTCAGAAGCGATGCTGCCAAAGGAACAAGCGCTCCACCGCGCCCGCGCTTCAGCCATTCATTCCCCCCAGAGCGCTCGCCTGCTCATAAGCCACAGCCTGCCCCCCGACCTGCCCCAGCCACGAGGTCTCACACCAGAGCTCCTCACTGGGCCACCCAACAGAAGTCAGTCAGAAAAAACAGACCCACCCATCCCCCCGGCTCCTCGTTTGCTTTTGTGCTCTGAACAAAGATTACTGCTACCTTGCAACAGCAGCCGTTCGAGAGAGCCCTGGCCCAGGTGCTTTGAACCTTCGGGATGCCAGGGGGCAAGATTTTCCGCCGAGTACACCACACACCCACCAGGTGGCAGCACACACCAAGAAGAGCAGCGGCCACCATCCAAAGGGCCCACGTGCAATTTCCGTGGGTCACCACTGTAACGAGACTCCCTCGGGCAGCCTCCAAACGGTATCCGTTGGGGACATGGATTTTTACGTTTTAGGGCGCAACGTTGGCTCGGAGGAGGAAGCGGAGGGATGACGAGAGACGTCTGCAGGACTGAGAATAGACGTTTAAACCAAACCCTCCAACCCAGCCCTTGCCGGAGTGTTCTCTTCGGAGAGCGTGCATGAGCGATACGTCGTGGGGCCTTCGCCCAGGGCCGGTCCTAACCAACTGGCGGATCCGGGTGACTGCCCGGCTCACCCGTAGGGTTTCCAGATGGTTTAAAAAAAAATAAAAATACCGGACAATTTGTCAAGCCAAAAAAAAAAAAGATCGGGGAGTAATCAGGGAAACCTGGGGGGAGGATTCGGGAGGTCGGGCTGAAATGCAGTGGCGGCCTACCCCTAATACCAGCTCTGTCGGCAGCCCCTTGAAAATGGCGGCCCTGGGCGACCACCCAGCTCACCTGCCCCTAAGACTGGAAACCCAGCCACTGCAAAGGACCGCTGTAAAGTCACGTTCTTGCAGAGGCGCCGTGTGACCGCTAGGGGGCACTGCTCTCTGCACAGCCAACGCAACCTGCAAAGCAGCCACATGGCAAGTCCACCTGCCGGGTGCCCGGCACCGTGAGCATGAGGCAGGATCTCCGAAAGCAGGGAAGGGGGGATTGGGCATGAAGACCAAGGCATGAGGCAGGCCAGGAGGTACCAGCAGCTCCCTTACCACAGGGGAGGGCAGTGCCCACAATGCACCTCTCCCTCTCCCCCAGGAAGGCTCCCAAGACAAAGGCCCGGGCATCCCAAGCGACAGAGCAGGCGAATCTAGGACAAGCTGCAGCTTTCCCTCTGGCTGAGCTGCACTGGTCCCTGCTCCCCCCTTTGCAGGTCAGTCCCGTGTACCTCCTCCCTCCCCAGCAAGCTCCAGCCAGCCAGATGACTGGAGGCAAACGTCAGCCCCGGGCAACCTACTTTGCCTGGTTTTGTTTGCATCCAAACGTCTCCGTGCCCGGCGGTGTAAGATGGGGTGGCGGGGCAGAGCGCCGCTGGCTAGGGGCACATGGAGACTGACTGCCTTGTCTCCCTGTTCCAGACCAAGGCATGTCGATGGGGAAACGTGCCCTGCCATTACCCATTGCTACCCATTTGAGAGAGAAGACACTAGCGCCGAGGGCTGTCCGCCTAACCTGTCCCCAGCATGCTGGGCCAGAACGATCCTGCTCCTGCCGACACCAGAGCCAAACTTGCCCCCTTGCTTAGGGAAGCGGCACAGCGCGCTCTGACTGGGGCTCACAGCCTGTTGGAGCCTGAGTCAAGTTTCCCTCGAGTCGGGGGCAGCGATACCTGTAAGCCAAGTGCATGGGCAACCACCCAGGAGAGATTAAAATGCAGCCCAGCTGATTAGCAGAGAGCCCCCAGCCGGCAGCATGCCTGGTTACTGGTGGTGCACGTGCACACATGCCTTGGCACACACAAAATTTATTCCACACATGGATGGAAGAGATGAGAAGGAACACTGGTTGGGTATAGCGCTGCTTTGAGAATGTTCTACTCCTGGGTCTCAGGAACTTTGCCAGGTGCTCTAGCCCACAGACTGGAGAAGAGGAAGGGGGGTTTGGGGGCTTTTGCAATTGCTAGGGCAGCCAAAGCGACACAGGCTGACTCCAGGCACACGGACTCAGGCATGGGATGGGAGGAACACTCGTTCTGATCACCCTGCAGTGAAACCATGGGTCACAGGCCATTCTCAAGTCCAGATTCAGAAGTCTTGGGGCCCTGTCTAGGTAGCAAGCAGCCACTAGACAGACAACTATCCAGATATGGAAGGATTATGGAAATACCCACAAGTGTCAGTTTCACAGAAAAATATTTCCATTGATCACTGAAATGTACAGTAAGGCCATGTGAGAAAAAGTGCCACCCGAGAAGGTAGAGTTTGATTTAGGGGATATTTCCTTGGTAGATTGACACGCTGTTGACAATGTGTGTTTGAACAGCTGTGAGGCCTGCCCCCAGTCTCAGCTTCTATCATCCACTAATTGTCTGAGCCTCTTCATCCCCCCCCCCCATCACGTAATTTAGTGCATCTGTGAAAAATCAGTAATCAGCCTTAACATGGGCCATCAACACCACACACCACCTCCACGTAATTCAGGCCAGCCCCACTGGGTCCCAGGCAACTCAAGTCAACTGTTTGTGGGTTTTCCACAGAAAGTCAAAATGTGGCCAGCGCCCCACAGATAGGTGGAGAACTCCCCCCCCAGCAATAAGCAAGTGTAAAGCTGATGAACCTGGGTTGTTGGCAGGTGGGATTGAACCTGCAACCTTAGGGGCTAAAGCCATGTGCTTATACAGCATGAGCTAAAAGCCAGCTGGCCCTTAGCTAAAGCTGGAGGGCAGATTTCACTCTAGTGATCCGAGCACCCTTGGGTTTCCCAATGAGGGTCTAAGTCAAAGCAGCATTAGCGGGAAAGAGCATTTTTCTTCCGAGACTTCCGGCGGGACCTCCCTGGTCTGGCACTCAGGACCTGAGTGGTCCCGAACTATGGCGTTTGCTAGGTCAGGGGAGGCCAAAGCTCCCCGCCTGGCTGTAGGCTCCGTACCCAGCCAGGGCTCTCTGGTCCAACAACATTCGTAATCCTGCCGGACCACGGATGTTGCCGGACCAGAGTCTCTCACATTTTAGAGGTTCAAGCTGTACTGTGGCAGACCTTGGGCCCAGCTCCAGAACCAGCCTGCGGTTCTGCTGAAGGACGTGGCTTGTCTGTCCGATTATTTGTATTAGGCTCCAACTGAGAATCAGGGCTAGACATGGGCACGCCGACGATTTTACAGGGCGCTTTTCTTTTTCAACACAAAACCACCGATTACTCAGCCGCTTCTCATCCCCCAACGAGGAGACTTAACCCAGCAGCCTCGGTCACCACCACTGCAGCCAGCCACCTCCAAAGCCTGGCCAAATCGGGCCTCAAGACCACATTTTGGACTCCTTAGGGGCACTAAGTCCCACCTCTTCCTTCCTGCACGGTCAGCCCCACGGCGGAGTCATGTAATATCAGCGGGCGGGGAGGTATTTTGGCTTGTCCTGTCCACGCAGCTCTGAATAGCAGGGGGGAGGCTAAGACTCCCATTTTAGAGAAGAGATTGAAGCCAAGTGCTTGGTACGGCCGGATGCTCATTTAAAACAAAGAAACAAAAATGAGACACCACTCCAAGCCTATAGGCCAGAGCAAGGTAGAGCTACTTCATCTGAGACACATTAGCACAGTAGTCCGGGGAGATGGGGGGGAGGAGGGGTAATACACAGCCAAAAAATCTTTTCAAGCATGGGAGGAAGTTTGGAGTCCTCCACGCCCAAGGGTTAAAGGGAGGGAACCAGACTGCGGGCTATGGGTGGATATAAATCAGGGAGCCAGAGGGAGAGAAGACTTAATGAAAATGCTGTCTTAGAAAGAAGCACGATGGGTGACCGATTTGCTAGGGACGGGCGCGGGAGTAGAGAAGGAGAGGCAGAGAAGTCACTAAAGAAGGTTTGTTTACCCTAGTTCAAAGAAAAGCACAGCAAGCCAAGTAGTGGGAGATGCACCCAGGGGCCAGGGAGAGCCGGCGGCCTAGTCTGACTTTAGAAATTCCAGGCCCGTGAGGTTGTTTTTCAGGAAGGCGTCCGAGCATCCGACTGGCTGCGATTACTCTAGAGAAGAATCGGGCCACATTTTTCCAGACCTGGGCTCGGTATAAAGGGGATCAGGCATCTTTAGGGAGACTCTACGATATCCCCCCCCTCGCCCAGTTTCCATGGCCAGACGCCCATCTGCAAGTTTCTCTGGGCAAGTTGGCCTGCAGCGCTCCAGGGCCAGCTGCAGTCGGGGGGAGATGCCAGACAATGGCCACGTTTAAGCATTGGGTCCAGAGTCACAGGGAGGCTCCAAGTCAGGCAGGGGTTGGAAGAAGGCAGCTCTCTGTTTGGAAGGGTTGTTTGTTTTGCACTCAGACTGCCGGAGGGTTATACAAACCCAGGGATGTTTAAAACTGCTGGCAAACGCTTGTCACTGTCTGCTCTCAGGGCCGGCTTTCTCCTCCCCCAAATCCTCCAGGATGGGGGTGGGGAGGGAGGTCCTAGATTCTGCAATTGTTTTCTGAGACAACGTTTAAAAACACCACTGAACATCTGGGCCACGGAGACGGCTTTGAGGACCTGGCGGGTCTTCTCCCAGCTCTGCACAGCTAACCACTGCCAAGGCCCATCCTCCCTGGCCAATGGACACCCACTCCCTTCACTCCTGCCCCACGTGGCTAGCCAGCCTCTGGGCCCCACTCTCAGGCTAACCGACCCACTCCCACAAGACTCAACAGCATCCATGGCCCACGCTCCCCACCAACCTCCCCAGCACCCTACGCGGCTCCTGTGACTGGCACCGGGGGAGAGGGGAAAAGACAGCCACGGATTTGCACATGAATTAGGGATGTAAAATCCCCTTTAATCGGTTAACTGTTAAACTATATGTTTAACTGATTAACCAGTTAAAGGGGGGGTGGCCCGTGAGCATCCCAGTCTGCAACTGGGCTGGAGCACTCCCCCTCCATCCCCCGCTCTAGCCCCCACTGGTTAACCTTAACCAATAATAACCTTAACTGACCCGTTAAGGGTGAGAGTTACCAGTTAAACATTCAGATCCCTAGCATGCATGGCAGCTGGGCACATCACGGAGTGACCAGTTGCCCTAGGATGAGGGTGGGGAACAGTGAGGGAGAGAAGTCACCTTCTCCTGGGCTCAGGGCAGTTGTCGTGCCCGGAACCCCCTGGGTGATGGCAAGCCAGCCCAGGCCGGGTTACACAACGCAGGGTTCTGCGGGACGGAAGCCTCGGCAGGCACAGGTGCCGCAGAGGCTGTGGGAGCTCCCGGACCCCGGTGACCGGGAAGGCAGGCCGGGGTGGGTATTTATTTCCTTTCTGAAACATGCCACAGCACTGGGTCTGCGAGGTCATTTCTACCGAGGTCAGCCACGAGTCCACAAAACCCGGCGGGCCTCTCCCCCGGACTGCGCTGCGCACAAGGGCGTAGCCCAAAGCCCAGCTGGATTGTCTGCAGGCCAGAGCCGGCACAAAAGGCTGGGGCAGGGCCAAAGCAAACGCTGCCCAGCTGAGGCAGAGCACAATAGTTCATGCAGCGCATGAGACTCGCAGCACAGGGGCTACCGAGGCACGCAGGACCGCTGCAGACCAGCCCCTCCCCCGTGGAGCCACGCCCAGCCCCCACCCCAGGTTATGGCGGCGGATGTACAGTCGTGTAAACGACTAACCGATATGCCTGGGCTGATCGGTGAATCCTAACGACGACACGCACTCCACCCCCCTTGCTACCTCTGGGGAGACAGTGCCCGTGGGGAGCTGGCGAGCCGCCTACAAGGCCCGCAACTTGCTGCCTCCCACAGAGGCAATGGCAGGGAGGGAGGGGGAGGAGATAGGCAGGAGCCGGTGCCTGGAGGCAGCAGGCAGGAGCCAGTCTGCACAGGGAGCTGGTTTTTACAGAAGCAGTGGGGCATGGCAGGGGGCTGCCTGGGAGTGGGGCTGGGAGCACACTTGCTGCCAGCCCCACCCCCAGGGACTACTGAATGGTCATGTAAGTGATCAGATTTGGTGTGGTTACAGGATTATTCAGTTAAACAGCATCCCTGTTATTGCTCCCCGCCCCTTAGTGTCCCCTGTCCCAGCGAGCAGGGCAGCCCCATCTCCCCGGCCAGCCAGTGACCCAGGCAGCCGCTACCCGCTGTCCAGGCCGTGGACAATACGGGGGCGAGGCCCGATGGAGTAACCTGAGCGACACGGAGGAAGAACGGAGAAGATCCGCACACACCGAGGCAGAGCGCAAGGGGCGCCGCGCACACAGGGAAAGGATCCGCCACGCAGCACGGACAGATCGCACGAGGCTGCTGCCCACCCAAAGGCACGTCAGACACGTGATCTTCCTGACCTAGCGGTGGTCAGCGGGGCCGAGAGCCACCACGGGCCCCAGGGCAAGGTGGGAGGGGGCCTGGCTCCAGGCGGCGGGGCTGACAGCAGAAGGGGCATGAGCCCCCCGAGTGCCACCCAGAGCGTGGCACTGAGCCCCACGCAGAACCCTCAAAGCTGCGAAGAGCAGCACTCCTGCAGGCAGTCCAAGGGACACGGGACTGCGGCTGCTGCCGAAGTAGCAGGGCGATGGCCAGGATTTCCTGGAGCCTTTGAAAATGCCAGGTCCCAGGGCAACTTCCCCCTACCCTCCTCATTGGCAGGCCTGATGCCGGTGCACAACAAAGCAGAGTCTCTGGAGAGGGACAGAGCTAGGGAACAGGAGCCAGGACCCCTGGAATCCATCCCCAGCTCTGCCACGGAATGAGTGCGCAGCCTCAGTTTCCCCCTCTGAAGTCATGATTGTGATCAGTGTTCCCTGTAAGCTGAGCACTGGGGCAGCCACCCCAGAGAGATGCCACTGCCCCCCAGCTGAGGAGAAGGACGCCCACAGCCAGCAGCGTGGTCTCTCTCCCAGTGGCGCACAGAACAAAATTGATTCCGGCCATCGATGGCAAAAATTAGAGGGGCAACGCTGATAGGTGAGCGAGGCCACGTGTCACTAAGGCTGCAGAAGCTGGGATGTGGGCAACTCAGACTAACGAACGGGGAATCTAGAGCCTCGTTACATTCATGTTCTCCCCAGCTGTGGTCAACGGCATTAGAGAAACACCAAAATAACCAGCGACGGTATTTGTCGGTTTACATGCACAGAGCAACGGACCCGCTCTGAGGTAGCACGAAGATTAAGCTGATCACAGCATGACAGCGCCCGCAGAAACGGGCCTGGCCCCCCTCTCCGATTTTCCCACTCAACGCTGGAAAAGACGACCCCTGCCGTGCAAGATACTGCACAGTCCAAACGTCAGCCGACAGGGGTTCTTGCAGACCAAAGATGGGGGCGAAATGGGCATCTCCCTTCTATTTAGAGGTGGGGCCCAGCTGAAATGCCTACATAAGAACGGCCAGACTGGGTCAGACCAAAGGTCCACCTAGCCCAGTGTCCTGTCTGCCGACAAGGTCTAATACCAGGTGCCCCAGAGGGACTGAACAGAACAGGGAATCATCCAGTGATTCCATCCCATCACTCATTTCCAGCATCTGACAAACAGAGGCTAGGGACACCATTCCTGCCCATCCTGGCTCACAGACATTGATGGACCTCTCTCCCCTCCAGGATGACCTATCCTCTGATGATCTCGGCAGTCGCATATGGCGGCATGGGGGTTCCCAGGCACATAGGATTTTCTAGGTCAAATCCAGGAGCCTGAATTCCACCCAGGAGCCGAGACGCCGCCATGCAGATCGCAGAGCGGAGCGGTCACATCCTCCTAGCCAGAAGGCCCGCCTAACGAGCCAGCCACAGCATTCTGCAACCCCCTTCAGCTTCCATGCAGGGAAAGCAGCACAAAGCCCCGGACAGCCAACCGGAGAGGGCCAAGATCCAGATGATGGTGGCAACATCCCCCACAGCTAGGTCGCTTCAGCCCCCTGGCTGCTAGGAGGCGGGGAGCGAGTTTGAGCCATCAGGACTGCAGGTACAGCTCCTGAAGCCCTCCAGACCTCCAGACTGCTTGGAGAGGAGGGACTACTCCTGCCCCATGTCAAGAAGGCTCCAAAGGTCAGAGATGTCCAGTCTGCAAGAGGCCAAAGAACCAGAATCCTCCTCTGGCCTTACCCAAACCAAGGTGCGTTTCTCCTTGGAGGGTCCCAACATTTTCCATCCCATTCCAGCAGGGTCCCACCTCCACCAAGGACTCAGTGCCCTAGAGAGACAAGCTCCACATTGTTTTCAATGGGCCTCATAAAACAGCACCTCCCCCTCCCGGCCATCACCACTTGCTTTGACACGCTTACCGGTCTAGAAACAGCAGCAGGGTTCTCCTTCCCGGGAGCGAGGAAAACCTGCTTGTATCCCATGCCACTTCAAAACGTCTCTGTTCACTGCTGCCCCATAATCTCGGGAAGAGCGCTCTGGTAGGGCAGCATTTCAGGCTTGCAAAGTAAGTGCCCAAATGTAAGTGGCAAGGGGAGGGCAGCTTTAGGACACCAAGCAAACAAAAAACCCACTATCCTCCTCTGAGGTATCATTGGGGGATTCAACGGAAACTTGAGGGACCATCTTCTCCAAATGGAGAAGGGGCGGTTTGTTATGAGCGCATGTTAAACCTTACAGCAGGGCTACTCAACACACGGCCCGTGGGCCGCATGTGGCCCGTTTGTCTGTGGCCCGTGGGGCAGTTTAGGTTTACACGGGGCTCAACACGCGGCCCACGGGTGGGAGCCAACACAAAAAAGTAGTGAATATAACGGGTTTCTGTTGAGATGTGTTTTAGTAGTTAAATTCCTGGACTGTCATTGCTCATTCAAAGTGTGCAATATGGGTGGAAATCAGGGAAATATCACATTGTATTAATATCAGCAGAACTGACTTAAATGGGGCCTGCGTGTTGTGTAGTCTTGCCTTAATCTTTGTATTCATGCCCCTCAGTGTGAAAGATGCTATTTGCATATATATTTGCATGTGTATGCAACCACACTTAAGTTGCGGCCCTTGGCTTGAGAGTATCATTGTGGCTCCCGGAGCTTCCAAAGTTGAGTAGCCCTGCATTACAGAGAGGGATGTCCAATCTATTGTGATCATGCAAAAAAAAAAAAAATTAAAGACACTGACGAGGTCTCAAGGTCGGACACACACACACACACCCACACACACCCACACACACACACACACACACCCCAAATTGCAGGGCTGTGTAGACAAGCCATCAGTCCCAGTTCCCAGAGTCAGAAACTTGTGAAAGTTCCACCTCTGGTCAGTTACAGAGGTATGACCAACCTGCCTCTGCCTACTCCACTGTCAACTGATAATTGGAGCTTTCATGGTGCTCTGGAGACCTTAGAAGTTGTCTGCCAACTAACAGCCCCTAGACATTCTGCCTAGTGTACCCAGCTGCCTCTAGGGAACACCCATGGGAATGGAGGAACCGCTGAACATTGCAGGACCAGGCCCTTCATGGCTGCATTTCCCAGCGTTTTGTTGGGGATCTCTTGCACAGAAACCTGTTCTCGCGGAAGAACGAAAGCACGGTGCTCCCAGAAGCAAGTCAAGCGGAGAAATTCACTGGATTTTAAACATACGTCAGTTTTTACATCCCCAACAGAGTTCCGTTTCCAGATATGAACGGCCCCTCGGGCGCCCAAAAGCTATGGACAGGCCACTCAGTAACCTTTAGCTCTCAAAACTTAAAGCCAAGAATAAATCGAGACAAATACACATGCTACCGTTCAATCGCAAAAGTCACTGGGCTCAAGGAAGGACTCACTGGGCAAGGATCTATTTTAATGGTCCCTTCTGATTTTAAAGCTAGGACTCTATGAAGTGATAGCCAGTGGCAGCAGAGTCAATCTGTGTCAGTAATAGCGCCAGGTTACCGGAAAGGCTGCATCAAAAGAAATCAAGGTTAAAAGCAGAAGGACTTGGCTGGCCAGCTCAGGCCATTATCGCAATGTTTTCTACTGCTCTCCATCCCCTAAGAGACATGCAAAATCAACATCTTCTGTGCAAAAATCAACAGAGCCAAAATATTTCCCATCACAGCACAGACGAGGGATGGGTCTGCGCCTCCATCCACAGTCTGGGGTGGAGACAATTACTAAGGTGTGAAAAGGACATTCGTCCCTACGACCGCCGCCACGTTTGGGCAGGAAACCCAAGGACGTCGTCTGTTCGGCAGGAGGGGCCTTCGGTGCACTGGTTGAAAGACTAGAGAACCTTTTGTTTATGAAGGATTTGGTTTTGGTGGAAGGCAAGTGACTGGCTGGCAGCCTCAGAGGCGTTTTGATAGCCACAGAAACGGTACTGCGCCAGCTGCTGGCAGATACCCAAGGGCCATGTGTAAAGAAAGCCCATGATATGAAAGCCAGATACCACAATTGGACATGCCAAGCAAAGAGCGGTGTTGCAAGAAACCCCAGGCGGCAAAGGCTTCCAGTCCTGCGGGATGCTCTGCTTCCACAACGGCCATCTCAACGGTTTGGCTCGTGCCGATTGTAGACATAGGCCGCAATACCTGGCACCATCGGTCTATGGTTTCTTCCATAGGACAGGAAGCCACAACACAGCAGTTTAGCCAGTTTTCTGAACACAAGGAACTGCACCCCGGAAAGTTACCCGGACGTTCCTGTTCTCATCCCACAATGCGAGCGCTGCTGCTAAGTGCAGGAATAGAACCGGGTTTGTAAAACACACAGAAAATAGCGACGCTACGAAACAGCAAGGCCATTCGGCACCAAGTCCCCTGGAATTTGCACCTGTGCCTAGTGCCAAAAACTGCTCAGCCCAGCGGGGTCTCTCTTGAAGATCTGGCCCATTATAAAAGAGGAGCCCTGGGAAAACCTTGCACTTTTGGGGAGGGGCTCAGCCAAAAGGCTCAGAGTGGAGTGGGCTGCAGAGAATGCCCTTTCCCCCCACCTGCCCCACTCAGAAGCAAACACACACATCACTGAAAGGCTAAGTTAGCGGCGACTCTCCTCGGCCAGCCATCCTGCATGCTGACCGTCGCACAAGGCAGCTTGATTTATAGCTTGCCCATCAGTTTCATCCCCCAGAGGATATTTATGATCTTTTCATAGATCCACAAGTCCGCACACACACACACACACTATTACAGCACTGAGTGCACACACTCTGCTGGCTTGTCAGATCGCCGCTTGCTGACAGAGTCCATATTTGTTTCCCCGTGGGGGTGAAAATAAAGGGGGTTTTGTATTTTCCTCCCTCTTCTCTTTATGGGTCTGAGTGCGTTTATTTGACACTCCAGCGCTCTTTGTGAGCGGCGTGCCCCAGGATAAATGCTGCCCTTAAGAGCGACTCGCCTTTAGACACAGGGACCCTCTTCAGAGGAGAATGGGGGGCTTGTTGAGATGAGGCGGGAAGGGAGGGGTGGGGAGGCCCACTGAAGAGAGTCTGTGCAGCCCTCATAGAAGCGTCTCTGTCCTGGACACACAATAGAGCAAATTCTTAAAGACACCGGGCGCTGAAAGGAAGGAACGGGCATTTTCCTCCCTTAAAAAAAAAAAAAAAAAAAGAGTTTTATGGAACAATTGAGGAAGCAATCAAAGAGGGGCTTTATTTTCCCCAGACATTTTAGGAAGCAGAGAAAACACCCTCCCCTCCCCCTTCTGCTCCCTGACTTTGCTGGGAAAAGTTCCCCCTCTCCCCCCTTTTTATAACATTTTCATCTTCCACAGAACCAGGTCCCTAGAAGTCCCCCTTTATGGGAGTGGGCGGGGAAGAGAAGAGGGAATAGAAGGGGCCCGAGGACAATGATAATGGAGAAATCATAATTTCCAGTTGAAACCAAGCCAAATATTGTCCCGTGGTTCAAACCTACAAATGGTTCCCATGAAAAGCCTAATTTGTCGGGGCGAAGGGAGAGGAGAGGAACAGCCCCGGTGAGATGTTTGTTTTGCCACAGGAGACAAAAAAACAAAACAAAAAAACCAAATTCAAGTAAGCCACAAAGCAGCAGCCGCACTAAACGCCGCCGCTTCGTCTCCTGCCCACAGCTTAGTGCAGCGGCTTTGCGTGCCCGTCACACGGGGCGCCGTCCATATAGGCGAATAAGGCGGTCGCCTAGGGCGCCAAGTTAAATGGGGTGCCAAATGGTGGTGCAATATCACTGAGGGGTTGGGAGGTGGGGGCGCCGATTGCATGGTTCGCCTAGGGAGCCAGTTCCTGGCAGCTAGTCTAGGGCCGCCCCTGCCGTCACACGTACCCATTTGGATCTCTGGAAGGTGGGAAAGTGCAGAGAAGGGAACATGCCCGGATGCTGGATGCACGAACGTGAACTAGATCCAGCCATCTCTGATCGTTGCATTCAGCCGCAGACACACGACCGGCGGTTGGGTTTTCTTGGATTAACGCACACAAGAAGGGGGAGAGGTTGCATTTCCTCCTCTACCAGAGTGCAGGCCACACCAAAAACAACACACAAAAAACAAAACCCCACAGCTACCAGCGAACCTCCACTCGCAAGGTCTAAAGCAGGGGTGGGGAACCAAAGGCCCGGGGGCCAGATTTGGCCCCTGGCTTGCCTGGATCTGGTTCCCAAGGCTCGGGGGTCCCTCCCTGGATTGGGGAACTGAGGCTGGAGCACCCCAATTCTACTAGCTTGCCCCTGCCCCTCCACTCCACTCCCCCAGGTGCTGGTGTGCAAGGGGAATGTGGAGAATGTTTTTCTTCTCAGTTGGGGCCACGAGTCAGGGTTGGGGGGGCCTTTTTGCTTCTCATTTGTGTGGGGCTCCGACGGACTTCTTGGGTGGGTCAGCGGCCCCCAACCCAAAAAAAAGTTCCCCCTGCCCTAGTCTAGAGTACAGACCTCAGCCAGTGGGCCGACAACATCCCCTGCTATTCCTGCCCCCCTCCGCCACAGCTCTCCGCCAACCCCCTAATATTCCACAGCTAGGACCAGGGCCTCCCAGGAGAGGGGGAGGGGCAGCTCGCCCCAGGTCACCCATTTGAGAGGGCTCCCATGAGGAAGGAGGGGGACAGCAGAGCCCAATCTGAGTGAGGGGCCATTGCCTCTATCAATAGTGCAGGGGGCAATTCATGCTGCCAGCCAAGCCCAGATCCCGCTGTGACCACAGTGCACCAGGGCCAGAGCCAGGAGCAGAGTGGAGCAAGCTCACAGCTCAGGGACAGGCGTGATGGGAACCAACCCCATGCAGAACCCCCCACCCCAAATCCCTGCAGAGAGGACAGCGACCTTGTGCCTGGGCCCGCTAACAACCTTAACCTCTAACCTCTTGCCTCCCGGGGGATTTCTGAAAGAAGGCGGTGGTTTCAGACTCTGCCCCAATCTGCTCCAAAATCTGGGTGTCCCGGCCTGGAACTCTCCTTAGGAAAAGACTGGAGACCGTACCACATTGTATGGGTGTGGGACTTGGAGAGAAGTCTAGCACACTTGTAACCACCACCAGGCGGATTTGAACCTGGGACATCTGGAGTGGAGTATAGGAGCCTCTACCCTCTGAGCTAAAAGCCAGCTGGCTCCTAGCCCATGCTGTAGAGGTCTCTTGGTTTTTAACTGTTGCTGTGGTCTAAGTACCACTTGCATTGCTCAGTAACCACACTAGGTGTGTGGGTTACACACTCACCCAGGCGTGACCTAAATTAGGATTTCAAAGCCAGGTGCCAAGAGGTGAGCAGCTGAAATCCAGAGCCTTTGCCTTTCTAGATTTGCACACGCGCTGCTGTTCTACACTCTCAGTGCAGAGCAGATGACCAAACGTGGAAGAGGCACCAGAAGTTCTACCCTGGACCCCGACCATGACAAACTTCTCCCCACAACACATCCCTTCCTTAGTCTCAGACATGGACCTATGGACCATCTCGACGTACCCAGTTTGCTCCATTTGCCAGACTAGAGAGTCAGCAGCAAACATGCTCAGACTGTTTGCATTTAGATCTGGCCTCCTATTAGACAGGTTGGTTTGTTTCTTTAAATGCTCAAGACTTAAACACAAAAGAAGTTCCCCAAAGCCACTTGCCGGGTGTTGCAAGCGTTCAGCTCATGTCGCCCATGTTGCACATCGGTCAAAGACAAGAGATCTAGCCAACCCACGTTGGCTTGGGTTGCCACTTTGCTCAGTTTCTTGCATTTCACAAAGCAAACCCCAAGCTTGAGGGCTGCAAATCCGCTCCCTGTGCCCAAACCAACTGCTGTTCGTCATGCGTGTCACACTCAGACTACAGCTCTTCAGGTTTTAGCCGGCTGAGCTCTCTAGTTTCTTGCATCTCTGGTTAGTGCTGAGGACTTTTTGAACATAGCAAACGTGCAACAGAAGAGACACCAGTATTCCAAGGGGTAGTGAACAAGAGAAGCAACTGTCTGCTCCATACAGAGCCGCTCCCTCCTTCCGAGACATGTGTCAACTCCTTCCTCTTCCTCCTTCCTGGTCATAAAACAGACTCCCACGATGTTGCATCTTTGCAAGGAGGGAGCCTGGTGCTCCCTCTATTAGGCCGGATTCCAAACCAAAACGTTTGGCCCTGGGCTGGCAGATGCAGAACCAGCAAGAAAAAAGCAGGGACAGGAGAGTAGGCATTGCCCATTGTTCTGTGACTTCTAGGTCACTTGTACCCTTTTGTTTTTCAAAACCATTACAGCCAAGATGGGTATTTGACCATATGGTTTATGGACTCCACATTACACCGAACGGCCTATTAGGCCCCTGATATCACAGAAGTCAATCCAGAAGGGGGACAAGTTAGGAGCCCTTGAGGCTATCGAAGCATGAAGGTCGGGGAAGAAGAGAAGAGTCCCTGGACCTTCTGTAAGAGTTCACGAGCTATGCAGAGTCAATGAGCCCAGGTCCGCAACATTAGCAGTGGCCTCGAGGGGACGATCATAGTCTAAGCCCAAACTAAATCCAAACCCACTCTAACAACAGGTGGGATCTTCCTTATCCCAGAGAACTGCTATAAATGCTATTATGCCCATTACACAGATGAAAGCAAAGTCTTGATTTACAGAGGGTACTAGGTTCTTACAGCTCCTAAGGATGTAAGCAACTAATTGACTAGTCGACTATCCAATAAGCAAAAGCTGATAGGACAGTCACCACACTAGTTGACTAGTCACTTCCTCCCCCCGCCTTGCTGTCTATCAGAAAGAGGTAGCAAGGGGGGGGGTGAAAAGGATGGGGTGCTGCGGGGAGCCAGCTTAAAAGCTGGTTTCCCCCCAGCTCCATCAGAAGGGGCAAGGGTGCAGCGGTGGTGTCCCACCTTTGAAATGTACAAGAGTCCTCACTGGGGCTCTTGTACATTTCAAAGCAGAAGCACCGCATGGAGACTGGGGGCAGCGGGGGACTCAGAGTCCCCCAAAGACTTCATGCGGCGTTTCAATCTTTGAAATGCACAGGAGCCCCCGCTGGGGCTCTTGTACAATTCAAAGGCAGAACGCTGCACTACACTTCCGCCTTCGAAATGTAGCAACAGCCGGTGGGCTCTTGCTACGTTTCAAAGCAGAAACGCCCTTATTGACTAATGGAACAGTTGATGGAAATTCCATCAACTATTCCATTAGTTGATTCATCTAATTTTAACATCCCTAACAGCTTCCCCTAATGAAAATGAAAGCTGCCGGTGGTCAGCATGCCTTAAAAAAAATTTAGAGTCCAGGCCCTTGTGACTTGTCCATGGTCATGCAGGTCAGCATCAGAGCACTAGATCTCTGAATTCATCCAGTTTTAACCTACATGTCACGCTGCTTCCCTAGGCTCGGCTCCCCTGCATTCCTCTAGCACCATTCAAAAGGTGGTGAACCAAGCCTTTCTGTCATGCAAGCACATTGCACGGAGATCTGGACAGATTATTCATCCTAGTCCGTACCACCCGACCCAACACATGGCTTGATATTGCCTTCAAGGACCAAAGAGCAGCGATGGGCAACCTAAAAGTTAGTGCCGGTCTCCCAGGATAGAATGGTTTTGCCCACTGCACTGGTGTAGCTAGAGGGGGTGCCGACTGAACAGTAACCGTGCTGGGATTGGATGCAGAAGGAGCACACAGCTCTCAGTCAGTGTTGTGTGCAACCAGCACGTGCCTCACTCCATGTCACGTTAGTAAATCTGGTAAGGAAGGCCAGTAGAATCTGGCAACCCTGCCCGTGGACAACACCAGTCAATAAAATGTCCCAGGGGCCCCACCGAGAGCCCCTATTGGCTACAGGTTGCCCACGACGGTCAAAGAGCATTTTTAGGCCTTTTGACAAAATGACTCATGTGGCCCGATCAACAAGAGGCCCCATCATTCTACACAATGGGAAGATTTTGGCTGGGACTTGGGATCAGAAGAGGAAGAGAAAATTAACCAACCTCATGTTTTAAAAGGGAAAAAACTGCATGGCTAAAACACATGATCTCACATATCCATAAGACAATTTGGTTTCAAGAAATTTAAGAACTAAAGTTCTCCAATTTGTCCACTCTCAAAAAAGAAAGTTGCGTACACAGATTTCCAGTATCTGAACTAACACGGCTTAGTGGTTTATTTTACTCTTCCTCCCCCTCCTTGAGTCCAGAGCCAAATGTAATGCCCAGTGGGAAGAAATACAGGACTGGGAACCAGGAGTTTTAGTTCTGGCTCTGACGGACTCGTTAAGTCACACCCTTCTCCCATGCCTCGTGCATCCCATAGGCAGAATGGGGAGAATTAGGATGACCCCTCTTCACTAGCAGACTGTGAGGCTCAATGTGTTACAGCTCTTGGATTTCGCACCACAGCAAGGATCAATTGCCGTTGTATGCACTGAGCATGACCAGTGTTCTCAGCACCCTCCATTCTCGGGGTGCACCCTTGATGCTCTGCCAAAAGGGGGGACTTCACCAAGAATTTATCCCCGAGGGTCTAACATCAAATGCAAGCAGCACCCAGGTTGTTCTGAAAAAGCTCCCATCACCCAAGCCTCTGCGTTCATAGGCACAGACGCGATACAAACAGAAGGATCACGCTGGACATCAACTAGACTCAGAACGATCCAGTCAAAACACCAGCGCAACATTCCCACCCCTTTAGGCGAAAACCTGAGCCCACTCAAAGCCTGCATGCCCCAAACGTGAGTCATTACCCAGCCACACAACAAAAGATCCGCACATGACGAGCCATTACTGAAGACATTCTGCTCCTAGATACACAACTCTAGGGACCACCACCAATAGCCCATGACGGGGCATCTCTTGCAGTGATCTCAGTGTGGATGCTCTCCAATGCTGTAATGGCATCCCTGTCATCTGATCCAATACAGAACTATTATTAGCAGCCCCCGCAGCAGCATGTACCGGCTAGTAGCTTCCAGCACCACATAAGGAACAGATCCTCACCTTCTGAAATCAGCCAGCGTGGCATGCATTGGAGGGCCGAGATGGATTTACCACATGTCTACGTGCAGCACTTTTGATGGACCCCAGGGACAAGGTCAAGAGCAGAGCCATCAGAAGAGCAAAGCTCTCGATCAGCCTCCCAAAGGGTGCAGTGGGGGCAAAAAATAAAACCAAAAAAGTCATACTAATCCCCTCCAAGTCTCGAAAAAGGTTACCTACAATGGCACATCCGTGACTGCTATTAGCAAGTCTCACCAATGGCTGGAGATGAGACTCAACGGGTAGGGCTCGGAGTTACCGCAGTCTTTCGATCAAGATCTGAGGACTTCCATATCCATGAGATTTTCAGATACCACCCAGCTGATTAGCAGAGCGCCCATAGAAGGCCGTGTGTGTTTCTACTAGGGATGTAAAATATTTTAATTGATTAACTGCTTAAACGGGACGTTTAACCTGTTCACTGCTTAAGGGCAGGGCGCTTCAGCCCGGCACCCCCTGCCCAACTTGGCTGGGCTGAAATGGCTTCCCCCCCACATGCAGGGATGCTCTTAGGCCCTGCAGGGCTGGAGCAGCCCCCACCAGTGAACCAGAACCCGTAAGCATCACCTTGATGGTGAGGCATACCAGTTAACTATTCACATCCCTGGTTTCTACTGGTGGTGTACACCCGCACATGCCTCAGCACGCAATTTATTCCACACATGAATGGAAAACTGGAGGGAACACTACTGCAGAGCTATGTTCATCAAGTAGGAGACTGAGTCATATCAAACAGTCTCCTGGGAGAAGTAAAACAACTTGTTGTAAACCCTAATCCTGTGTTATGAGCTTTCATATCCAAGAGGAATGGCATTTATTAAGGAGTGCTAGGAGGCAACACAAGGGTTTGCATTAACACGGGGCACTGTGTGTTCGCATTTGGCCCTTTGTGTTTTAAGTGCATCTTTCTGCTGAAATAAGCCGTTCTAAACATGGCTCACCTTTGTCGGGCAGTTCTAGCTTTCTGGCTGGCCTTGGTAACCGACAAAACATTGGACTTTTATCCCTCTGTTACTTTTCTGTTCTGCAGAAAGTTTAAACAAATACTCAAGCTGCACTGTGCGCCTAACATTATCCCTTGATTCTCCAGCGAATAATAAGGTGAAGGAGGTGAGCCTCAAGTCAAGCAGTGTGAGGATCCGAAATTCAAGAGTATTCCAAATCTATTCTGAAGAGAAGACTCCTCCATCCAGAGAAAAGCGATCCAAGGAACTGTCACAGTTCAGACGCGATCACTATTTTTAATATACAATCAGCAAGAAGAGGTGGTGCTGCTAGCGTTATAAAAACCAATTAATCAAAAGGGAACATACGTTTTCCAGAGGAGGCTGCATTTCACCATATAGCAAGAGGACGATGACAGACAATGCACCTTCAAAGGAGTATAAACAAGCACCAGTGAGAGCCAGAGAGATACTTCTGCCATCAGTGATTTGCCAGCCTTATATAGCATCGTGTGACATTCCATCCCGCACGCCAGGGCGTCCCCAGTTTTATTTGTATCACAGCCCTGCCTGCATGCCCCACCTGAAACCAACACTCCATGGTGTTGGGTACGCATTGACACTATGAGGAAGATCAAGGCTGCCACGGTCAAACTTCCAGGGTTCGATTTAGCGGGTCTAGTTAAGACCCGCTAAATCGAACTCAGAGGGTGCCCTCATCGGCGTCAGCACTCCTGCTCCTGAGAAGTAAAGGAAGCTGACGGGAGCATTTTTCCCCCCGTCGACCTCCTACTGTGTGGATGGTGATTTAAGATACATTGACTCCAGCTACACAATTAACGTAGCTGGAGTTGCATATCTTATGTCAACCTCCTGCTCCAGTGTAGACCGGGCCGGAGAGACACAATCCATGCCCTGAATCTATGATAGGCAAGACAAAGGATGATCATCTTCCTTTAACAGATAGCCAGCTGAGTCAGAGAGAAAGGAACGATTTGCTATACATCAGAGAGGCAGTGGCAGATCCAGGAACGGATTCCAATCTTCTGCACCCCCAATGAGTGATGGAACCATATGACCATCCTGCCACTACCACAGCGAGCAATTTAATCCACTGCTGGCCCCCAGCTGCCCAGCACCACAAACCTGGGCAGGATTATAGTTAGAGCCCTGCACAGACACAAAATTGCTATCCGCATCTGCACAACATGCCGGCAGATACAAAGCGGATCGCCGTGGATTTACAAGACTAATTATTGATATGCCAAGCCTGACAAGTCAGTTCCCTTGTTAGTCTTCCCTTAATGGTGGCGATTTGAGAACTGCTTTGCCTAGCCCTTCACTCGAAGTTTCGGCAAGGGAGGAACAAGTACTCAAGTGAAGGAGCAAACTTAATGCAGTTGGTAATACCACCCGTTGGTAATACCTGGGTAGGTTCCAGTCCCACCTCGCCGCAAGAGCACTCATATTGATTTGTGGCTGCTTCTTACCTTCACTCGCCAAACTTAGCACGCAGACAGTCCGATTTCATTTTCGGTTCACCCAGGCAGAGTCTACCAGGAAGCTTCACAGCGATCAATAAAAGCTGCAGCTCAGACAGGACTCCGGAGTAGGGGTAAGTGGGTTTAATTGGGATGGTGTCCTCCACGTCCCATCAGGGCTGCAGCCGCCATGCCGGCTAACATCCACGGAGAACCAAGGCTGTGACGTTCTCGTTCAGACGAGCACTCGTGCCATGTTACACTGAGACCAGGAGAAGATTTTAAAAAACCCAAGACTGACCCATAACTAGCGTGGAGAATGGCACTAACAGCTGGGCAGGTTTCTGCACCCCAGCTCCGCCAGCCCGTAAGATGGGGATCGCTCCCCTCCTCCAGCTCAAAAGGGACCATTGTGAGGGCTAATCCGGGCACCATGTTGATTTGCCCAGAATCGTAGAAGATCGCTTGGGCAAGCAGTGCACAAAACGTCGATGCCATGTGGCTGTTTCACAGCCGTAAGCGGGCAGAGGCGCACAGACGAGGCTGGCTGGGTGACAAGGGCAGCACGTGCCGGGCCAAACCTCCCCCAACGTGCAGGAAGAGGAAGCAGCAAGAGTAGATCACGACTGCGCCTCTCCTGCACACCTGCAATGGAACCGCTTGCTGGCAGGCCAGGCCGGGGATTTCACTCCCTAGCACTTTGTTTGTGGGGAGGATTCTGGCAAGAGGTCTGCAGTGTGCAGAGAGACCAGACTCCCCCACTTGGGGGCTTTGGCATGGAGAACACGAGCTCTCAGATCTTAGTCCCCCAACTCAGGGGAAAAAAAGCCACCGATCTAATTCCACCAACCCAACAGCTACCCACCCTACGCTCTTGTGCGATTTCAGGAAGACATCCCGATGTACAGGACAGCAAACAAACACGGGACCAAAACTCGCCAGTAGTAGAACTCTGTTCAAGCTAGTGTTGAACGCATGCCAGGGACACAGAGGACCAAGTTGGTGAGGCAAGTTCCCGCCACCTTCTTCTACACGTAAACCTTTCAATGCAGCCATTCTTAAGTGACTTGACTGAGGGCACAGAACAAACCTGCAAGAAGCCAAAAGACGGCCTGACACCCTGTCTCTTGTTCTAATCACTATGCCAGAATCTCTCCCTTCATTTGCCTAGGATCGCTGCCGGCTTTTTCCTTCCTGCCCGTCCTCCTGCCCCGCTGCAGGCTTACAAAAAAACCCAAAAGGGACTGCTCACTTCTCTTGCAGACACATTTTTATAGGGGCACTGTCAAATCTTGAGACTGTAGGGGGGACGTATTCCACCCTGTAAGAAGCAATCATAACAATGTGTGGGAAACTAAGCTGCCTCTTGTTTACGTCCAAAAAAGCTCAAATACTTTTATGCCAAACAAGCATCACTTTCTCGCCACAGAAAGCTGCACTTTGGAACAGTCACGTCGTCCCCAGGGAGCTGCGTCCAAAGGCACAGACAGCACTCGTTTTCTTGTGCGTTATTGGTTGCAGGTCTAGACTGGTGTGGTCTTTTTGTTGTAGGACGCACAAGAAGGGAGTTATTCATATTTTTCCAGCAGGCTCACAGAAGTACTCTTGTGCATCAGAGGGACTTGCATAATCAGTCTCAATCAAGTGTTTCTCTGATTTGGTGTGAACAAGAAGCCGCCTGCCAGCCACACAGCAAACACGGCCCATGCCCTCCGCAAGACATTGCTGCTAAGAGAAATTAGCGCACACAGACCAGGGCCAGCTGGTGGCATAGAAAAACTGAGCTGTATTACTGCCAATCCATATTCTTTCCCTGGAAACATCCATCCATACCTGCAATGTCAGGATCACAAAGAAATGGCGTGTTTTCGCTCATTTATTGCCTTCCCTGCCACTCTTAGCATGGACTGACAAGATACCCGTTGGCAGCTTTTTATAGACTGGAACTTCTACTCTATTCACACTATGGTAAAAAGAGTGCATTTTCCCCATTCTAAGAAGCTAAAGATTTCTTTTAACGCCCACATAATAGACATTTCTCCGAAGATAAAATATACACGTGCCAAAAAAAAGCAAATATTTCTTAGAGCAAGAAATAGAGTCCTGCCTTTTACCCCCTCCCCAGTTTTAAGTTTCTCCAAGCAGCAAGAAGAGCTGCAAGCTGTGTTTATACCAACTCTCCTTCCTACACCCTCCCTTTTTAGAACAGCCAATATCACTGTCCAGTTCAAAATACTTCAAACACACTTCAAGCACTCATTGAAATGGGCTGTGACAGGTTAGAACCCTTTCCAGCCCGAGTGGCAGCGCTGGGGAACATTGTGTGGCACAATAAAAACACAGTCTTGTCACAGATAGAGAGGAGGATCAGATTGCAAAACCAAGGGGTCAGGTCACTTAACAGGAGTTTAAGAACGTGAATCATTTGAAAGCCTTCTAACTTTAGATTCCCAGAGCGTTCTCCGTTCGTTGTCCACCCTAGCTGCAGGGCGCAAGAAAACATCTGTCCTTCCCACTGGGAGAGGAGTAAAAACACGTCACCAAGAAAGATGTAGGGGGAAAATGGAAACAAAGACTTATTATATTGGGGAGAAGCCGAAAGCAACCATTAGACCTGCTCGCAGTGCCCCTGAAAGTAAAGGGCTTGGTGTTAAATTGCAGGCCAGGGATACTCAAAGACAAAATAAAAATAAAGCACCTTGCTAGAAAGGTAGTTACAAGCGAACTGGCGGCACTTTCTGTAAGGACAAGCCATTTTATCCGGCTTTTCCAGGGAGACCCGGGCGCACCAACGTCCTTGTGATCAGACACCCACAAGAAAGGCTCACTGCCCTTTTGGACTGGAGACAGCTGCCCACCGCACTTCCCTGGCATGTGCTGGAGAAGATCAGGGCAACACACACTGAAGCCTCTCTGTATCTCAGATCACTGGGTGTAACGCAGGGAATGGATTATTACCCTGTCGATTCTACCCCCAAATCCACCCCCCACACATGACATTTAGTTGTTTTTATTCTAATTCCCTTCCTAACACCAGCTGATCATCCTCCATTTGGGCCTTTCCAGACATCACCTTAACCCCCTGGTAAATTACAGCCTCAACCTGAAGCCCAGAATCCGGGAGGTTCCTCAGTTTCACGGATAGGCTCTTCCTTCGAAGCCTGAACCGGCTGCGGTGGCGGGCTAGTGCTACTTCCTCACCCATCCAGCCACCCAAGTAACGGATCTGGGGGAGAGAGCCAGTGAAGAAACAAGTGCAAAAGGCACCGTTTTATGGCTCTTTTCCTTTGCCTCTCTGGGGCACAGTTGCCAGTTACGATGCCCACAGGCGCTGCCCTCTGATGAATTTTCTCTGGCCACGAATAAAGGGCATTCAGGACAGTTTTTAAAAGGAAATCAGGGGAGAGCTGTTTTCCAAATGCATTTAAACCCACCCTTCCTGGGGGAGCAGAAGGGGGAGAAAACTGGCTTGTGAGCACCGAATCTGGTTAGGTGCGCGCCAGTGCACCCCACCTGTTACCATTTCCCCAGTTCCCACCTAAAGCGTTTCCCCAAAGGCTAACGCACCAGGAAAGCCACTTACCTTCCATCCAGCACCCAGGATGCGCCAGTCACAGGAAGGGGCCCCGGTATATTCCACACAAAGGAGCAGGACGATACATCCCCAAGACGCACAGAGAGAGATTCCATGGTGGGAAGGATCCGCTGGCAGCTTCGGCCGTGGCCCAGCCAGCCCGGGGGGGATTTCCAAAGGACGCTGCCCGGCTCCGGCTGGAGAGGGACGCCTGTGCGCACTGCGGGCAGCCGAACCTACCCGGGCAAACCAGCGCGGGCAGAGGCGCAGCGCTCCCTCGCCACGGCACCAGCCGCAGGAGGAGCGCAGCCCTGCGCAAGCAAGAGCCGAGCCCCGCTGCGCCCTCCCGGGCCGGCTCCCCCAGCCGAGGCATTGCAGGGGACCCCCCGGCCAGCTGCTCCTCTGGGGTGAGTGGAATCACGGGCGCTCCAGCGCTGCGCCCACGCTCCTCGGCTGCCTGCTGCCACTGGCCCGTCGGGCGCTGCCATTCCGCCTTTATATACACCCGAGCTGCGGGCTGCCGCGAGGCAGGCTCGGTGGGAAGCGCACAGCCCCATGGAACTTGTAGTTCCGCCCGCCCAGCCCCGCAGGAGCCGCTGGCCCAAAGCCGGGCGCCTGGTGCACAGGGAGGGAGCGGGGTGGGTGAGGATGGGGATGGAGGGTAGGTGAGCTGCAGGCGTGGAGAGGGAACTGAGTCAGGGTTTGCACAGCAGAAGGAGCAAAGCACCTTTCTGACAGGGGGCGAAAAGGTTCCAATTGTTCCTCCCCAAAATCATGTGCATTTTTAAATTACATTTTGGATTCTTTTTATTTGCCATCAGTGTGGGGCCGTGGGTTTTTTTTAAAGCCTGTGCAGGGCACTGGTTTTGCATTGTCATGCTTTCCTCCAGTCAGGAGGGCTAGACATTTACCTTGAGATGCCCAATGATTCCCGTGACTCCAGCAGCTGGGGATTTAGGAAAGACGCCAGTGATCATGACACAGGCAATAAAATCAGCTGACTAGATAATAATGCAAGTTCCAAGTTAAAGGGGTGTGTGCTGAATGAATTCCCTGAGTAACCGAGTGACCTAGGAGTCTTGGTGTGTGTGTGTGTGTGCGTGAAACTGATTAACTACCCCATCTATTGGTTTAATTATTGATGTACTCATTAAGTCATCTATTAACAGAACTAGCAATTAGCCCCACTATTGGCCTGGGTATTAATTTAGACCGCATTGACTCCTGGAAGCATTTACACACAGGAGAAGTCCACTCAGCGTCCATGGAACTACTCACAGGTATAAAGTTGGGGACATGTATAAGTCTGGGCAGGATTTTTGAGGGCTTAGGGATGCATTCATTTGTATGCATCTTTGTGGATTCCTTCTGATATCATTC
Source organism: Rafetus swinhoei (assembly GCA_019425775.1). Taxonomy (NCBI): domain Eukaryota; kingdom Metazoa; phylum Chordata; order Testudines; family Trionychidae; genus Rafetus; species Rafetus swinhoei. Next base: position 26,299,547 of record CM033438.1, read on the forward strand.
CAACTTTTTCTAAGGTACCGAAAAATACCGGAGTTAAGACAACTGGGTGCAGAGCAAAGGGTATGCATGTATTTGTAATGCAAGACACCCCCGGCCCAGAATGAAATGCATATATTTATAATGGAAAGGAATGCACATATTTATAACGCAAGATGCTCCTGCCCCAGAATGAGACCCCAGGATTTGCCTGGATCGGTGATATTCGAGCAGGGGAGGGGAACCTTTTTTGGGGCGGGGGCCGCTGACCCACAGACAAATCAGTTGAGGGCCGCACACAAGTGAGAAGCAAAGTGAGAAGCCCCTGACTGAGAAGGAGAAAGTCCCTCTCCACATTCCCCACACACACCAGAGCCTCGGGGGGCCCAGGCTAGTAGATTTGGTGTGCTCCAGCCCTGTGAGTGGGGGGCAGAGGGCTGGAATGCCACCGTGGGCTCCCCAATGTGGGGGGGATCCCTGAGCCTTCGGGGCCGGATCCAGGCAAGCCGGGGGCCGCATCCGGCTCCCAGGCCTGAGGTTCCCCACCCCTGTGTTAGAAGACAGGACCTCCCTCCCTCGCACACATTCGCACACACCTGTTCAGGAGGACAAATTCCATTCTCCCCCCCACTGAAACGGGACTAGGGGAGGAAATGCCCTTTGGCAGCATGAGGTGGTTCTAGCCTCCTGTGTGAGTCTTTTTCCCGGGGCTAAGCCCCAGTACCTCTGGGCCTGGCCGTTCGTAGCCCTGGCATCCGTTCCGAGTGTACAACCACGGTTTGAGCCCTGGCCCTCTTCGCTACACACGAAGCACAGCTTGTTCCCCGTACAAAGGTAGCCGGAAGCCCTGCAGCCCATGAAGTGGACAGCTTGGGTGCAGGATTATAGAAAGCCGGCAGAGGGACTTGATGCTGGGTGGCTAGTTCAGGTGAGGATACCCACGCCATGTAAGCTGCAAAATTGTCTTAGGCACAAATTTGAAGAGCAGGGCTGAGCCCTGGGGAGATCTGAGAGGGGAGGGCCAGCTGCTCCACAGCCATTACTACTAATGTGCACGGGGCAGTGGTTTTCAAACAACAGGAGGCGACCTAGTGCTGGGGGGTGGAATGTCAGGCACTGGGTCTCATTGCTGCAGGGGGATCAGGGGAGCAGCGGGGGGGCTAAGGCAGCTCCCTGCTTGTCCTGGCACCGCAGACTGCGCTGCGCCCCAGAAGCGGCCAGCAGCAGGCCCGGCTCCTAGTTGGGGGGAGAGCACACAGGGCTCTGTGCACTGCCCCTGCCCTGAGCACTAGCTCCACACTCCCAGGGTGTGTCTACACTAGCCACCCTAGTTTGAACTGGAGGAGTAACGGTAGTCCGAATTAGGGGCTTTAGTTCGAACTACCTAGCCTGTGCCGCGTGTAGCCGCGGGCAGGGAGTCCGAACTACCGGGCATTTAAAAATGGCGGCGCCCGGGAACATGCAAATAAAGCCCGGGATATTTTAATCCCAGGCTTCATTTGCAAGTTCGAATGACTACATTAGCCACCCTAGTTCGAACTAGGGTGGCTAGTGTAGACATACCCCCATTGGCTAGAACCTGCTGCTGGCTGCTTCTGGGCCGTAGCCTGGTCTGTGGTGCCAGGAGGGCAGGAAGCTGCCTTAGCCCCCTCCTACACCCCATCCTCAGCCCCACCCTGGAGCCCCCACTCCAGTCCCATTATGTGGGGTCGCAGCATCAGCAATTTTCTTCAGCTGGGTCATGAGAAAACAAGTTTGAAACCCGCTGGCCTAGGGTGCCCCTCTGCCGCGAGGCTGGAGGATGGGAAGGAAGGCAGAGCAGCAGTTACTGAGTAGCAGCATGCTGAGGTCCTGACCTCTGCAGTGAGAACAGGCATCCACCAGCCAGCCCACCCCATCTGCACGCCACCTCCTGCAAACCCTGCCATTCCCTGGTTGGACGGCACTGCGTTTACCCAGCAGGGGAGTCTCCAGCTACGCACAGGTGGCGTGTAACCCCTCCTGCACCCGAGGGGGCTGCCGCACTGAAATGGGAAGACGAATTCCGTAACAAGCCTGCCAGGAGCTGGGGAGGGGGGGAAAGGGGAAGATAGGGATGCCAGGTGCCCGGTTTTCGCCCAGACTGTCCGTTATTCAGGTCCCCTGTCCTGTTTAAAAAAAAAAAAGAAAATACCGGACATGTGAAATGTCCAGTATTTCCTGTTTCCCTCGAACGGAAGCCCGGCGGGGACAATTTCCCCCGATGCATCTAGCAGGGCGGTGGAGTGAGGAGCAAGGTGGGGTCATTTAAAGGCACAGTACCCTTTTTTTTTTTTTTGGCTCAACAACTTTGGTCTCCCTCCCCCCCTTTTTTTTTTTCCTCAACAGAATTTTTTCCTGGGGTTTTTTTTTTGTGTGTGTGTATGGGGAAGGGGGTGGATGTCTGGTATTTTTTGTTAAACCTAGGGGAAGGGCAGGTGTTCAGGGCCCAGTGCTGCTGTGGAAATGTAGCAAACAAGTAGTATTTTAGTATTGGTATAAGAATATACGTTTGCTGTATAACGATTTGCTCATGAGATCTGTAGGCTTCTACAGTATTTCACCCTGTTTCTCGTGAGTAGACAATGCCTGCGTTGCAAACCAAGTTATGTCTTCTAGTACCTATGTCATCCTTTGTCTGGGATGTCGAGGGAACATCCATGGCGCTGGAGGCGGGATGAAGGCTGACAAAAGTGAGCAGAATAGCCGAGCCCTGGAGACAGGCAGACACTCCCAAAGGGGAGCCCATAAACAAGAGATAGTGAAGCCTGACCAGAAACAGCAAAGGAGAACTGCAGGGAAAACACCCCAAGATTCACAGATGAAGGACTGCAGCATAACACCCCAAAACACATCGGCACCAATGAAAACTGACATGTAAAAGAAGGGGGGCTCTTGCCATTAGACTCTGGGTTCGGTCCTGCAAGCCAAGCCTCCGAGGAGCCTCGAAATGTGATCGCTGAACCCCAACCCCTCCACTCAGTCAGTCTTGCCTGGCCAGTAAGATTGACCTGAGCCATGACAGACTGGTACCTATCCACCATCTGCAGGACGAGTGTGCATGAGTGTGCACGCACGCACTGCTTTGTATGTCGCACTTTCCATAAACGCAGCGTCTTGCCTTTTCCCCTGAAAAAGATACCGAGTGCTTCTTACAAGCATAACAGAAATGCTTCCTTTCCCTTCCCTGAATTGCTTTGAGAGCGGCTGAATGTAGGGAAGAAACCACAGCTGAAACGCTGCACAAATGGCATTACCGTGCTTGTGCTGGCTGGTACGTTAGAGGGAAAACAAACCTTACTATGCTTCACCCTTGGGGCTGGAATTACAGTCTGTTTGAAGTGTGGGAGTAAGGGCTAGCAGTTGAAGCGTACAACCGGGAGTCAGAAGGGGAAAGCGTCTAGTTCTTGGCTCTGTCACAAACTTCCTGCAGGAACTTGGGTAAGTCAGTTAGCCTCTCTGTGCCTCAGTTTCCTCCTCTAGCACCATGCAAATACTAGTATTTAGCTCCTCCGGCGGAGGAAATGTGAGATCTAATGAACTTACAAGTTCACAAATTAACATTTGAAAAACAACCAGAGATGCTCAGAGGGGCAGTTTAACAACCAATTCTGCCAAGGGTCCCCCTCCTCCCATGTTTCGCTTTGTTCCTGTTGTGTGCAGAACCACAGGGAATGCCGGGAGTATGGTAGAGTACGTACATAAGTTTTTACAGAATCCGGGCCTCCCACTAAACAGTATTCTTTGTTTATTAAAAAATCCCTCTCTCATTAACGACCCAATATTTTAAAAGCCCTAATGGAAGGAGGAAATCTACGGGGCTTTGCTCAAACACTACAAGATGGGGGCCTTTTTCCTCCTCTCCTTTTTCTCGCAGCTCAATCCCGTTGTGAATTTCACTCTGTAGTGACTGTGAACAGATGGTAGCTTTGCTGTGTCTCTAGGGCAGTGATTCCCAACCTTTTTCCCATGGAGGAACCCCTAAAATAATTTTTCATATCCCAAGGAACCCCTACCTATGAAAACGTTTGCTTGGCCAGAAAAAGTTGACAGCGGGGAGCGCAATTCAATTACGGCTAAATTATTGTCAAGAAAATGTATTTGTAAAGAGCTGTTATATATATATATATGTCAGCTTACATTGTAAGAAAAAAAAATTATTTATTTATTCCACAATTTCTCGCAGAACCCCTGACGATGGTCCGTGGAACCCTGGTTGGCAAATACTGTTGGGAATCACCAGCCAGTGAATAAGCCACTTGTTCCTCTCACCTCACGTTTCGAGCCCTTCTCGGCACCAGGTTCTCTTTTCTTTTAGGAATCATTTAACCTTCCGGGCATGGCAGAAGCAGTCCCTTCCCAGACGTGGACTGGAAGTGATAGGGGAGAGTTGAGTGGAGTAACAACTAGCAAACGACATGGACACAGGGCAGGAAACCTTGGAAGCAACTACATAGCAGGGGAAATAATAGCAAGCGCTCAGAGAGGGTGTTCCAGAGGCTGCTTGCTGTCGCTCACCTGCCCGAGTGGGATTAATTTTTTTCTAGACTTGCACCTCTACTCTGAGCAGACAGTGGGTGTGGAATGGACTTGGCTGCTTTGTAGCAAAAGGGGACATCCTTACGGTACTCTCACGTGCTGACTGGCCACCTACAGACCAGCAGAATGCTCCGAGATGCTCCAAAACGACATGGGGGCGGGGCCTGTATTTTGGGGCGTGTTTGTACAGTACCAAATATTCACGATGTGGCAGTGTGAAAAATAATAATTGACATGAGCACTCCTGGGCCACCCTTACCCATACGCAGAATAGACAGCTGAGTTGGGGCACCTGAAAATTTGGGGCAGCATTGGGTCTTAATTTCCACCCACCTGCCTCTTCCTGTCCCTGGTCTGTGGCTTCACTTTCTCGGGAGAGGATCTAGTGAACTGAAAAGTGACAAAGCCGGCCAGACCTATGAGCAAACCACGGACCGTGTGAAAGAGCCATTCAAGTGGCAATGAAGCCATTGAACCGGCATTTGCCAAGCCCAGGTAGGGCCACGCCCAGGAATGTAACGGGTTAGTTTAAAATTTGCTTTAAAATATTTAATTAGCGTGTTGCTGAAGATTATAAAATCACAGCTCTGAAACGTCATCGTCCCCCCTGGCTGCCATCGGGCAGAGGGGCCACCTAACCCCCCTTGCTGCAATTTGAGCCCATTGCTTCTTGTGCTATTATCAGAGGCCATAGGATAGTTCAGGGTGGCCGCCGGAGGACCCCTGCTTGGGGGGGGGGGGGGGGGAGGCCCACAGAGGCTGCTCCAACCATCCTATGGATGGAACCCAGAGAATTATGGGGGGGGGGCAGTGCAGGGCATCAGCGGGAGTCATCGTCCCATTCCCCCCCACCCACCCCTGGCCCTCGCAGTGGTGGGAACCGGAGCAGCCTGCTCTGCTCTGGCCCACTGCCCTCCCCACTGTGCTCAGCTTTGCTGCAGTAGCAGGAAGCAGGACGCCTCGGCCCCAGGGCACCCTGCTTCCCACCCCCCACGGTGGGCCTGGAGAGGGCAGTGGGGTGGGGTGCAGTAGAACAGGTTCCTGGGCCCCCATGGTGAGTGTGGGGGGAGGGACCCCAGCTACTGCCTGGTGCTAGGCCCCCACAATACCCCATCTCGCGTTGCTTGGGGGGAGGGAGAAGGCGGCAGAGCAGGGACAAGGCTGGTAGAGAGGATGAGACAGGGTGGAGCAGAGGTGGGGCCTAAGGTGGAGGGGTGCACCAGGCCCCACATCTGGGGCACTGGGGTAGGGGTTGCCCTAAGCACCCCCCTGTAGAGACAGCCCTGATCAAAGGTTAAGCAGAATAATTTTTCTATCTTCTCCTTCCCTTTTAGGTACTTGAAAGCCGTGATCCTGTCCCTTCTCAGTCTTCTCTTTTCCTAACTAAACAAACCCAGTTCTTTCAACCTTCCCTCACAGCTCCTGTTTTCTAGGCCTTTCATCATTATTGCTGCTCCTCTCTGGACCTTCTCCAATTTCTCCACATCTTTCCTGAAATGTGGTGCCCAGAACTGGACACGAGACTCCAATTGAGGCCTAATCAGCGCACAGCAGAGCGGAAGAACGACTTCTCGTGTCCTGCTCACCACACTCCTGTTAATGCCTCTCAGAATCATGTTGGCTTTTTTTGCAACAGTGTCGCACTGTTGACTCATATTTAGCTTGAGGTCCACTGTGACCCCTTAGATTCCTTTCTGCAGGACTCCTTCCTCCACAGTCCCTTCCCATTCTGTGTGTGTGAAACGGATTGTTCCTTCCTAACTCTTAGGGACCTTGGAAAATCACAAAGCTTAGGCTAGTAGCTAGATTCCCTATACAATGAACGAGGATCCAAAAAAACCCAGCAGGGAGGTAGGGGGAGAGTTGCCTGAACAAGCCAATGGAAGAGGCCAACGAGAGGGGTGTGTCCTAAACCCTGCCCCTCTTGCAGATTCAGGTGCTTTGGTATGGGCTGGAAGGGAATGCCTGTCTGCATTTGCAACCATCAGTCTTGAATCCTCTCCTGGATCAAGTTCACAAGCCGTTCATCTGCTCTTTTCATGTCGGTCAGCTGCAGCTTTGTTGACAAAGCAGGGAATCTCTTGGGTGAAAAGCTTGTAGAGGTTGAACCTCTCTAGTCCAGCACTCTCTGGTCCGGCATCATTTTAATTAGCTGGATGTCCACTTATCATGGGTGTGGCCAAGTTTCACGAGCTCCCATAAACTTTGTCCTGGCTCTCAGCGTTCTGTGCTGTTATTTAGCTCTAACGTATCCCTAACTGTCTTCTAAGAGCCCAGCCAGTAGTGGAAGTTTTGGTAATGCTGCTAGACAATATTGATCTCCCATGTTACCAGGGCCGGATTAAGGGCGGGGAGGGCTAGCCGGGCAGTTGCCCAGGCCGCCAACCTATGGAGGGCGCCTGATGGCAGCTGTAAGGGGTGCTGTGCGCCGGGGGGGGGCCGGGGCGGAGCCGCGCATGCGTCGCGCGCCCGCTGCCCGGGGCACAGGAATGGCTCGAGCCAGCCCTGCATGTTACAGCAAATTCTGTGGTTCGGCATTGGTCAGATCCCAAGGGTGCCGCACTAGAAAGTTTCTACCTGTACAGCAGTAAACTGGGTTTATAGCAGGCCTAAGGAAACACACACACAGATTTTTTTTTCTCTGCCCAAAATGAATATAAACCTTTTGGGGTCTTTTTTTATCTATGAGAAAGTAGCAAATAAAGAAGGGTGCATGACCACATTTTTTTTCCTTTTGCCTCTGCTGTTTGCCTTTAAAGAGGAAAAATATACAATGTTCCCAAAATTGTACAACTTCACTTCAGTAAGGGTTGTTTAAAAAAACAGACCAAAACCAAAAAGACGGCAGGGACGCAAAACAATACCATGCGCTGAAATAATGCCATGTGCTGTCTGTCTGATTTTCAAATCTGTCTCTTCCCTCTTTGACATAACTAAAGGGTCTGATTAAAGGATTGAAAGCAAGGGGTGCGATTTTGACTTGCATAAAGGCCTGGAGTAGAACTGGGGGGAAAACCCAGCCCTGGTTTTGTAAGAGGCTAGTATGACTCAAGGGGTTTTCAAAGCAGTTGATTCCTGCTGTGTACCTGGCTTGGGCGGCAATCGGTGATGTCACTTCCAGGTAACCGAGCGTTCGAACATGTAGCCAAGTTGGAAAGTTTGCGTGACTAGAGTTCTGGCTGGGAACACAAAGATATTATTTTAAGTGATTGTCTCCTCCCCTTCCCTAACTTCCTTGTAACAAGACAGCATTCCTGTCTGACATTCCTTAACCACCGCTGAGTCGGGGAAGGGAAATCGAGAGGAGAGGAGAGAGAGGAAGAAAGCAAAATGTGTTAATTACTGAAGTCGCCCGAGTGTTTGTGGGATGGTGGTGGGTGGTGTGGGAGGGAGAGACCAAAACTGCCAATAAAGCAAGATAAAGTATGTAAGAATCAGATAATAAGGCCAATTAAAGAAAAGCCCGTAGGCTAAAGAATATGTCAACCAGATGTTTCCAAGACACACAAAATCAGTGGTTTCCCCATAGGCCCATCATAGCACTTAAAAGCCTCCTTTATTCTCTCAGAGCTAGAACTCTTGAGTTCTCATTTGAAAAGGGGGTGATGCAATTCCCTCCAAGGTCTGCTTCGTGTAAATCAAAGGTAATCTCAGAAATCTGGATGTTGTCTGATCCCAAACTTTCTGTGCAGGTGAAATGGTGAGGCCATCGGTTGGCACTGAGGTGATTCTAGGAGAGCCAAGAAGCTCTCATGATGGAAAGAGGTCAGAGCAAATGGAAGAGACTTAGGCCATGTCTACACTAAAGGGGAAGGACGCATTAAGATACGCAACTCCAGATATGTTAATTACATAGCTAGAGTCGACGTATCTTAATTCAAGTTTCCCCGTCATCCCCACAGCGGGAGGCTGATGGGAGCAAATGCTCCCATTGACTTCCCTTACTCCTCACAGGAGCAGGAGTTCCAGCGCCGACTTGCTAAATCTGAGATCAATTTAGCAAGTCTTAACTAGACCCGCTAAATCAAACTCTGGAAGATCGATCACAGCATTGTCAATCTTCTGTTTAGCAAAGACGTGGCCTTAGTAGTTGAAAGGAGTTCTTCAAAAAGGTCTCACGGTGAAAAGTGGGCCTCCAAAAGCTAGCCCTGCCCACCTCTTCTTGATCACCTCCAAGATAACAAACTCTACATCCTTCTCGCAGTGGAAACAGGATTGTGCTAGTCCTCATGAAACCCACGCACTATTGTGGAAAGATCTTACAGGCTTCTTTCCCTACAAGTCTGTGCCATGACCCAGACAACTCAGAGAGCACATTTCAGGTGACAGCATAAACAATCAAGCGTGGGAGGAATCAGAGTCCCTGGAACAAGCACGGCACGGCAAGACCATGCCCAAACGCATGCTTACTGATGAAGGGTGTTCCCATTCTCTGCCTCCCGCCTGCTCAAGTTCTCTGGAAAGCACCTGCAAAATCAGAGGGAGCTGCAGGCTACTCGGGTGCAGCGAGCACAGGAGGATGGACGGCACTATTATAGGAAAGTAGGTCACTGCGGAAGGAAACACCTTCGGGAAAGGGGATAATGAACTCACACCCCCAACTCTACGAGGGGATGTCACAGGTCCAGCTAATTGCTCCCCCTGCACGCCCTGTTCCCTGAGGCTAACTTGACACTGTCACTTGGCTGCACTGAAACTGTCTCGCTTAGGGGTGTGAAAAAACACCCGCCTGAGCGCAGGAAATGTCCTCTCTGTAAAGCGCCAGCGTAGACAGCGCTGCAGACCTGCCCTTTGAATCCACTCCCACTCTGCTTTCGGGCCTCACACCGGCCCCCCCAACACATGGTGGAATCACAAGGTTCTTCCACTCTCAGAGCAGGCCGTGGCTGCAGGCCCGACGAATGTCCAGTCCCCTCAGTTCTGTCCCCTCCGGGAGCGATGATTGTGAGTGGGCCCTTCTGACAAAATATTTATTTAGGGTAAAAGCAGCTCAGTGAAAACCAGACTATGCACGGTCTAGTTTGCCACACAGCTCCCCGTCTTCCACGTCGGCATCCTGGCAGACTTGGCTTCCTCTCAGCCCTTCCTCGGTGTCTCTTTCTGACATGTCTGCTCCTCTCCCTAGTAGACTCCAGCCTATTTCTCCTCCCGACACGTTTCACTGTGGAGTGGCCTGTTGAGCTCCAGCTTTCCAGCGTGGCCCAGCAAAGACTGCATCTTTAGATCCCTGAAAATGATCCGGTGGGCAGGGCACTAGCCTACGAGATCCAGGTTCAATTCCCTGCCCTGCCCCACACTCCCGGCATGACCCAGGATAAGTCACTTTTAGATGTCCCAGATCCCTCTCTGCCCTGTGGGGATAACAGAGCTTCCATGCCTCTCGGGGGTGTGGGAGGATACGCGATAAAAGAGGGTGAAGATGCTGAGAACTGCTGAAGAGCCAACTAGGTATTATTCTAACAGCTTCCCCCATTGTCTCTCAAGTGTGTACCAGGAGGTGCTTACCTCAGGAGCCTTCCTGCATGGTCCCCACTGACAGAGCCAGCTCATGCATAGGACGGCTCCAGGCAGCCAACCCAGGCCCCACGGCGGCCGACCCAACCGTCCTATGGGCAGGACGGTCCCCCATATTGATGGGAGCCTGCAGGGGCCCAGGGGATTACTTGAGGGGGCTGTCGCCTGCACTCACTGCCCATCCCCCAGCCGGGTCGCTCCATTTCACCGCCGCGGCAGGAAGGCCTGGCCTGCTCCGTTCCCCTGAGCGATGCAGAGCTAGGGCAGGTGGAGTATACTGGGTTGGGGCACGCCACTTCCTGCAGGCACGGTGAAGCAAGGGAACCCGCCTGGGAGATGGCTTCCGCTTCCCGGGCTCCCATCGCCATGGTGAGAACAGGGGGTATGGCAGCCCCCGGGTGCCCCCCGTGCTAGGCCGCCTTGGTAAACCCTGGGTCATATAGTTTGAGGAGGGGGCTTCAGAGAAGGAGGAAAGGGAGGGCAGGAGGGGGTGGGGCCTGGAATTGCCCAGTCCCCGATAGGGTTGGTCCTGCTGACTGAATTCAAGCATTAGAGGTGGTCTATGACAGTGTTTCTTAAAATTTTCAAGACTGCAGAACACCAATCTTTTTTTTTTTTTATGCAGAACACCAGGACAGTTGTCGAGCACAAAAAAAAAAAGCAAAAAAAAAAAAAAAGCAGGCATGGCCCCTTTAATTGCCACGCGGGTTGTCCCAACTGAGCTTCTGACTCCACGGGGGAAGAAAAAAAAAGTTAAAAGAGGCCGCGGTCCACCTCCGACTGTCTCGCGGCACACAGGTGTGCCACGGTGCACAGTTTAAGAAACTCTGGTCTATGAAACATCCCAGAAGCCTGTAGCGTGAGTTAGAGTCTGTCTGTTGGCTACAGATCAGACTGAGTCCCAGCAGTCCCTGCTCTGTCCCGGGGGAAACTGAATGAGCGGGTAGGAACCCGGCATCAGGACGTGCTGACATGGTCCCTGAATTGTATCCAGCAGGGCGACGTGTCAGGCAAGCGTCACCGCAAAGGAGTGCTCGGCTCAGGCGACCCAAGAGCCACCAAGTGCTGATACGTGGACCCGCCTGGATCGCTGGAATCTCAGTCCCTAGCAGCTGGGGGGATGAGTCCTTCCTGTCCACTGCTGATTCAGGTGCATTGACCGGCTCTCCTGGGCCTGAAACGCAGCTGCGGAAAGGGGAAGAACTAAGGAGGGGAAATGGGGTTGGATGCATTGGAACCTCTGATGGGTGCTTGAAAGGCCCTGCACAGGTGAACACGCTTTGCACAGAAACCTTACCTGAAAAGACAGCCATGGGCTGAAATTGCAGCAAGGGAGGTTTAGGTTGGACGTTAGGAAAAACTCCCTGTCAGGGTGGTGAAACACTGAAATAAATTGCCTAGGGAGGTTGTGGAATCTCCATCACTGGAGACATTTAAAAGCAGGTTGGACAGACACCTGTCAGGGATGATGTAGATGGTGCTTGGTCCTGCCGTGAGGGCAGGGGACGGGACTCGATGATCTCGCGAGGTCCCTTCCAGTTCTAGGATGCTGTGATTCTCAGTTTATGTTTAGGCTACCGGACACAGGGGTAATGTACAATGAGATCAGAGGCAAATCTGCTTGCACCATAATTTGAGGAGAACACAGCAGAGAAGGATTGTTCTGAGCGGTGAACATCCTCTAGGACACCGATCTCCAGAAAGCAAGCAGCCGGCGAAGAGACAGGAGAAGCAGCAGTTCCAGAAAAGCAAACTGAGCCGCTCAGTAACCCTTCTCCAGCCCACTAGGGAAATCACTGTTACAGGTTATTAAGAGCATCTGCATTGATCCTTCCTCAACAGCGCTGCAGAGAATAGAGGCTCGCAAGGCATGCAGGGGACTGGACCAGAGGACCTTTCGAGGTCCCTTTAGCTATGTCTACACTGCGCTGGAGGTATCCCGAAATAGCTATTCTGCATCTTTCGAGCGTGCCCGTTATTTCAAAATATAACGGGCTCGCTATTCCGACGTCCCTGTAAACCTCATTCCACGGGGAGTAAGGGACGTTTTGGAATAGAGATTTATTTCTAAATAAGTGCTGTGTAGACAGCACCAAAGTTCAAAATGAGCTATTTCGAAATTGACTCGAAAGAAGCTATGCAATTTGCGTAGCTTAAATTGCGTAGCTTATTTCGAGCTCTGGGTGCAGTGTAGATGTACCCTTCCAGGCCTATGATTCTATGAGCCACTTGACTGCTTCACCACTCACCCAATGGGCAATGAATGGCTGTAGGTCGTGTGTGTGTGTGTGTTGTGCATGCGCACGCGCAGAGAAGGAAGAAATATAGCTAATTCTTATACGGGTGCAAGCACCTTGATCAGTAGAGGGTCGTATTATTTTAGCGATGCTAGTTTCTAAACAAAATGTAGATGAAGTTCTCTGAGGACTATTTCGGTCGATTTTTTGTGGAAGGCACGGAGATACGACAGAGATGGGCAGCAGAATATGGAAAGAAAGATAAACAGATGTAGAGAAAGTGGTACAGAAAAAACCTGTGTATACTGTAGACAAGCCCTGTTTCCACATGACCAGAGTTTCTTATGTTCTGTTCATTCCCTCTAGGGCACCTAGTATTGGCCACTGTCTGAAGACAGGACACTGAGGGTTTGTCTAAATTACATGCCTCTGCCGACAGAGGCATGTAAAATAGGCTACCCGACATAGTCAATGAAGCGGGGATTTAAATATCCCCAGCTTCATTAAAATAAAAATGGCCGCCGTGCTGTGCCGGCTCAGCTGATCGTCGGCACAGTGCGCGAGTCAAGACGCAGATTGGTCGACAAGGGAAGCCTTTGTCATCCGCTCCCTTATGCCTCATGAAACGAGGTTTACAGGAGCGGTTGACAAAGGCTTCCTTGTCAACCGATCTGCGTCTTGACTGCGAGCCAGCACAGCGTGGCGCTATTTTTTATTTTAATGAAGCCGGGATATTTAAATCCCCGCTTCATTGACTATGTTGGGTAGCCTATTTTACATGCCTCTGTCGGCAGAGGCATGTAATCTAGACGTATCCTGAGTTAGATGGGCCTTTGGTCAGACCCAGTATGGCTGTTCTGATGTGTTACGCTTCTCTGGGTCAGGTCACCCTTGTAACCTCTGAAAGTCCTCTGACCTTCACACCCCCATAAAAAAAATAATGATCTAAATGTGGAAACAAAAAACATTTTGTTTCCTTCTCCACGAGTGCCAAGTTTCTAAAAAGAGCCAATAAAGAACGGTTACTCCAGGGACGAGGGAGCTGTGCTTGCGGTAAAATTAAAAAAGGAAAAAATCTTAACAACCTGAACCTTTGCCCAAAATGTGAACCCAGCCCAAGATACTTAAACCTCACAATTTGGTGGTGGGGGGGGGGTGGGTTAAGAAAACGGTGGTAACACATTTTCAATTTTTACTCTGCTTTGGATCCTGTCCTGTACCACAAGCAAACGTATTGAAATACCATGTGAGAGGCAGGCAGGAAAGGCCGGGTGAATGGGCTGGCATAGAATAGCACATTAGCACTCTTGTGTTTTTGCTGCTTGGTCTAGATCTAGAAAGAACTCCTAGCCTACTTCTTCAGCCCTAATACGGGTGGAAGTTGGGAGTAACTAGCAATAACTAGTGATAGACTCTATGGTGTCTCTGGTGGTTCACCTTTCACTAATTAATCTCCCCCCTGCCTGCCCTTGTCAGGCTGTAGTGCCCCCCACCATGCAGTAGCTCCAGCCCCCACCAATTCACCAGAACCGGTGATGTTTACCTCTGAACTGATTTGGATGTTATTCCAACAGTATATGTATTACGCTCTGTTACACAGATCCAGGGGAGAACTTTAAAAAACACAAAGGGCAGGGAAGTACCCAGCGAGGCACTGTTGTTACAACCCAAATCCTAGTCCCTGTTCTGCTAATCGACATTTGGCAAGTCGATACCCCCTACCTGTGCCTCAGTTTCCCCAGCCGTAAAATGAGGCTAATCCTTTGCAAAGCACTTTGAGATTGACCGCTGTTTGGCAGAATCAAGAGACCTGGGTTCTGACCTGGACTGCCACTCGCTGACTTAGGGACCCAACTATGACTGGGAGGGACCCAATGTGCCATATGCGATATTATAAACACCCAGTAAGAGACAGTCACTGCACAGGAGGGCTTATGAACAAATGAGACAGGAGTAAGACACAAAGGGGAGGAGACAGGAAGGATGATCCTCTTTGTTTTACAGCTGGGGAATTGAAACAGGGAGAGATTTGTTAAGTAACTTGACCGAGGTCATACAGGGAGTCTGTGGCAGAACAGCATTCCAATCTTCTGAGTTCCTAAGCCCAGCCCCCTCCTTTCTCTCTTACATTACTGCATTACTTACTTGACGCAATAGCACAAATACTTTTTCACTCTAATAAGTCCCAAGTATCAAAGATTTGGTGCAAACTAAAGGTTCACACTACTTGTGCACTGCGGGTACATAGGTACATTTGTGACCCTTAACAATAAAACCTGCTTCCCATTGGCAGTCTGTAGGATCAGGAACATCTATGCACCTGTGGGTCTAACCCGTGGGGCCCAGAATAGGCCGTGTCCTCTATTTTGCACACCGATATTTGGAAAGCTCGCTAAAGCCGGCCTGCTTTTCAAAAGTACATTGGGTACTACCTTTTTTAGACGAGTAAGTTAGAGACTTGAAAAGGCGAGCCATCTAAGGTCTCTTCCAAGCGGGGGTTGGGGAGTTTAAAAAAAAAAAAAAAAAGCACGGAGTGATTTTCAAGGAGTCCAATGATTTAGTGTCTCTTTCTTTCTCTCCCTACACTTTCTGCCTCCTGCACAAGGATCTATTGAGAAGCTGCAGAACAAACGTTCCCTTATGCAGCTCCAAAAAAAGTCTCCGTCGGTTTGTCTGAGACAGCTGCCTCTAAGCACGCTATGGTTACTCATTAACCGGGTCTCCCAGGGCTGGGGGAAAGGAGTAAACTTAATAGACCCTAAACAAGGAGCAAAAATAAAATAAATAAATCAGGTGTCCTGGGAAATAAAGTGAAGCAAACAGGTGGCCCGGGAGACACCTTGACAGTCCAACACAGAGGGGCATCTAGTCTTGCCGTGGTGCCCAGCCAGCCCCGAAGCAAGTGGGAATGATAACACTGAGAGTAAATGGA
The DNA here is from genome assembly GCA_019425775.1 of Rafetus swinhoei. Classification (NCBI taxonomy): domain Eukaryota; kingdom Metazoa; phylum Chordata; order Testudines; family Trionychidae; genus Rafetus; species Rafetus swinhoei. Next base: position 26,314,763 of record CM033438.1, read on the forward strand.
CAGGCACAAAAGAATGAGATTATTAAAAGGGGAAGGGAAGAAAGACACTGGACAGAGGGGGACTTGTGCTCTGCTCCACTTTATATGCTTAGGATACGGAGCAGGGGGTTGGGGTTATTACATTGCAAAGTTGCCTGGTTCTGCTCTACAGTAGAGGAGATTCATTCCCGTTCCTTGGCCTTTTTGCATTAGAACAACAGACTCTTTGGAAACAGTTTCTGGGGAGACAGCTAACTCCACTAGCCACCTCCCAGGGATTCAGCCTTCGGCTCCCCGTCGCCGTCACCAACGTTCTCACTCGAAAAGGGCCCGGTCTACGCATTACTGCCTTCCCAGGATGGTGGAGATTGATGCCACAATTCTGGGGGCATGCCTGGTTGCAAAGGGGTAGTTATGAAAGTCAGGGCACCAATGTTCCCGTTAACCTTTTCTGCCCACCTGCAGATTTTTCCCATCCATGCGTGGAATAATTTTTATACACATGTGCGGATGTACACCACCAGTAGAAACACAAAACCTACTTGTGGGTGCTCTGCTAGTCCACTGGGCAGCATTTGAATCTCTCCTGAGCAGCAGCACAAGCACCCAGCTTACAGGGAATGCTGCAGGGTACCCTCGCCTGGTTCCTTTCCTTTATCCAGGCAGATAAAATGGCTCTGTGGCTGAATTTAAATCCCTATGAACACATATGAAATATTTCCAAAAATCAGTATGGCAAGCAAACGAAAACTCAGTTATGTGCACAGGACTCGCTAGAATGTCCATCTCTTTGGGGGTGGTAACTCCTCTATACCCGCCACCCAGCTTAACCTGCTGTGTAGTGTATTCCTCTACACCAGTGGTTCTCCAACCTTTTTGGCCCACGGCCCATCCCGCTCAACGTGGACCTTTCCGCAGATCGCTAGCCAACCACCCACGATGACAAAATTGGTGCAGGAGGGGGTGGTGGGTGGGGTCTGGCTGGGAGGTAGAGTGCAGGAGCGGGGTATCAGCATGAGGGAGGGTGCAGGAGCAGAGTGGAGGGGTGCAGGGTCTGGGCATGAATGGAGTGACGGGCACTTATCTGGCTCTGCACCTCCTGCTGCTCCATTGGCTGTATTCTGGACAATGGGAGCAGCAGAGGAAGCCTGCAGGTGAGCGGTTTCCTGTGCTGCTGTCCCTCCAGTAGGGGGGAGGAGGAGCAAGAGCACATGGAGCCACTTCCTGCCCCCACGAGCCGGATCTGTCCTGTGAGGTTTGCACCCCCTCCCCAGTGTGGGAAGCCAGTTCTTGCGCTCCAACCTCATGGAGGTTGTGGGGGGCTGAAGTTCCAATGCAGGCTCCCCACTGCAGAGGAGCCAGCTCCGAGCCCACGGCCCACCTGCAAGATGGTCGCAGACCACTCATAGTCCATGGACCACACTATGAGAACCACGGCTCCACGCCACTACTTTGGGCAGTGACCCCTGGAAACCCTGCCAGCAGTTCCTGGGTGGCTCTCTCTCCTCCCCCTGCCACATGAGCAGCTGCACAAGCCACCGGTGGCACTCGCTTCGCTTAGCTTGAGACCGGAGAGATGCCACCTCTGCGTGACAATGGGCAAACAGCGGGAGCCTGACAGCTCGCGTCCCTGACTGAGACCAGTAATTATGGCTGCAGGAAAATACTGGGTAGCACTCACACCAGCAACAGTCTATCAGCCCTCACTGCAGCTCAGAACTTGGTATGTCACAGGCTCGGCTTGCCCCACAATTAACTCGTTCTCCTCCATTTGCTTCTTATTGCTTGGTAAATCTCCATCTCTAGCAATTGCAATCAAAGGAAGACGGGCTCACAGGGCGGCCCTACCAAATTCACAGTGCGCTGTGGTCAATTTCACGGGAGTCCAGGATTTCAGCTATTTAAATCTCAAGTTTCTTGGGGTTGTAAATGTCAGGGTCCTGAGCCAAAAAGGAGTTGGGGGGATCACAAGATTATTTGGGGGGTGCGGCACTGCTACCTTTGCTTCTGTGCTGCTGCTGGCAGTGCTGCCTTCAGAGCTGGGCAGCTGGTGGCTGCTGGCCGGGGGCTCAGATCCGAAGGAAGAGCCACCACCAGCCTCAGCAGTGCTGGCGTGAGGATGACATGGTCTTGCCACCTTTACATCCGTGCTGCTGCCGGCAGAGCTGGGCTCTCAATTGGCAACCACCACTCTCTGGCTGCCCAGCTCTCAAGGCCGTGCAGAAATGAGGCTGGCAATCCCATAAGCCTCCTAAAATAACCCTGCAAAGTGCAACCGCCCGGCAACTCACTTTTGGGTCAGGACCCCAAATAGAGAAACACCGGTCTCCCCATGGAATCTGTACAGTATCGGGTAAAAGCACAGAAGAGACCAGCTTTCATGGGGAGAAACTAGATTTCATGGTCCAAGATGCATGTTTCATGGCCATGAATTTGGTTGGGCCCTAATCACAGACAACCACCAGCGCTAACCAACAGGATCACCCGCCTGCCGGTGGTACCTAATAATATCCACAGCACACCACCACCCCAGTATGGTGTTGGAAGGCACACTGATACAGGAGACACTTTCTTTTGGATGAAACATAACACCTGGATCCTGACTGCTTCCTGGGTGTGTCTAGACTAGAGGTGGGGGGGGTTTTGAAAAAAGTAGCCTTTTTTCGGAAAAACTTCCCCTGCATCTAGACTGATGCTGCGTTCTTTCAAAGTAAATCAGTGGATTTCTCGACCACGGTAAAACCTCATTTTACGAGAAAGAACGCCTTTTTTTGAACGTGCTCTTTTGAAAAAAGGCATTCTTGAATGCAAACTGTGCTTTTTCGGAAAGAGAGCATCCAGACTGCCTTGGTGCTCTCTTTCGAAAAAGCGGCTTGCTTTTTCGAAAGAACTGGTTGTCGTCTAGATGCTCTTTTTCGAAAGAGGCTTGTCGTCTAGATGTAGCCCCTGTGCCTGCAGAGCCCATAACACGTTTTGCAACGAGATGAGGCTTGCTTTACTTCTGTGGCCCCTCTCACTGCAGTATCTGAGCCCCGCGCAAGCTTCAAAGCATTTATCTTCACAACACCCCTCGGAGGCAGGACAGTGCCTGCATTTTACAAATTGGGGAAACTGAGGCACGGAAGGGTGAAGCGACTTGGCTCAAAGTCACAGAAAATCTGTCCAAGCAAAGATTTGAGATCAAGTGTCTGGTGGCCACCCTAACCCCGAGACCATCCTTCCTGTGGGTAGACCTCTGTCAGTCTCTCCCCTCCCCCACCGTGCTTTCCGATGGGCAGGACGTTCGCTCCTCATGGTGGATCATCTTGCACCATTGCTATGCACTTTTAAGCAGCTTCCACTTTTTTCTCCCATCCCAGAGGGTTCTGCCTTTCAGTGGCGGGTGCAGCAACTCCCCTATCATGTCTCGGGGTCTTTGGAGATGAAAGAGACCATACAGTGCTCTCTACTCTGTGCTGGTTAGGCCTCACTTGGAGTATTGTGTCCAGTTCTGGGCACCGCATTTCAAGAAAGATGTGGAGAAATTGGAGAGGGTCCAGAGAAGAGCAACAAGAATGATTAAAGGTCTAGAGAACATGAGCTATGAAGGAAGGCTGAAAGAATTGGGTTTGTTTAGTTTAGAAAAGAGAAGACTGAGGGGGGACATGATAGCAGTTTTCAGGTTTCTAAAAGGGTGTCATAAGGAGGAGGGAGAAAACTTGTTCATCTTGGCCTCTGAGGATAGAACAAGAAGCAATGGGCTTAAACTGCAGCAAGGGAGGTTTAGGTTGGACATTAGGAAAAAGTTCCTAACTGTCAGGGTAGTCAAACACTGGAATAAATTGCCCAGGGAGGTTGTGGAATCTCCATCTCTGGAGATATTTAAGAGTAGGTTAGATAAATGTCTATCAGGGATGGTCTAGGCAGTATTTGGTCCTGCCATGAGGGCAGGGGACTGGACTCGATGACCTCTCGAGGTCCCTTCCAGTCCTAGTATTCTATGATTCTATGATTAATGTACAGAGTGATTACTGCGACTGTCCGTGGGGGAGGGTGAGGGTTAGGGTTACTTCGCCTGCAGTGGAGTAGATCCTACAGCAGCAGTTTTCAAACTTGTTCTCTCATGATGCCATTGAAGAAAATCGTTGATGCTGCGACCCAACATAATGTGACTGGAGTGTAGGCTCCTGGTGGGGCTGAGGATGGAGCTTTGGGGGGTAGGAGGGGGCTGCGGCTTTCAAGGGGGTCAGGGCTGGGCTTACCTTGAGCAGCTCCTGGTCAGCAGCTCAGCGGGGGCGCTAAGGCAGATTCCTGCCTCTCCTGGCGCCGCAGACCATGCTGTGCCCCAGAAGCGGCCGGCAGCAGGTTCCCAGCCAATGGGAGTGCAGAGCTAGTGCTCGGGGCAGGGGTAGTGCATGGAGCCCTGTGCTCTCTCCCCCACATGTAGGAGCCGGGCCTGCTGCAGCCGCTTCTGGGGCACAGCACAGTCTGAGTGCCAGGCCAGGCAGGGAGCTGCCTTAGCCCCCCTGCTGCTCACCTGATCCCCCTGCAGCAACGAGAGCCAGAGCCCAATGGCCCACGGCCCACTACCAAGGCATGACCCATCGTTTGAAAACCCCTGTCCTACAGAACACCTGGCAAACCCTAGGATTCAGGAGTCAAAGTCTTCTGAAAAAACTCAGCTTTTTCTGCCTAGTGCATATCCTTTGCAGTCACCGCTAGGCCTCACAGCCCCAACCAGCCCAGTTTATAAAGGGAGACAGCGTAGCCTGCATTGTCCAAGGAGATTATCTGCTGTCCTTCAAAGCCAGAATACAAAGGCAGCCGCATACGCTAACAGTGAGAAAAAGGTGTGTGGGGGGGAGAGATGTAAGAAAACCATTTTCCCCCTGCGGGTCAGCTGGTGCTTTGGAGAGACAGGTACTGTATGATTAGATTTTTGTGAAATGCTAAACATCTGGAGCTCAGCATTACAAAGCAGCCTTTGTGTAGCTGGTAAATTATCGGCAATAAAACAGCACTTGCTGCTGAGAGCTTCAAGCCAAAAGAGGGAGAAGAAAGAGCAAAGAGCCCAACTGGAAATTTCCAACCTTTTCTGAATTCTCACAAATATTTTCTGTGGTTCCGTGGGGAGGCGGGGGGAGTCACTTGACTCACTTCCCATGACGGGCACTGTCTACACTGGCAAGCCAACAATCATCGGCATGACCTTTTTTTGTAATTACTTACATCGGCATTCACTGAATCCTCTGGTTTTCCCCTTCAGCGTTGCTCTTTGTTTTTAACTAGATCCAGACTGTCCTGCGCCCATAAGCAACCGCACAATCAACACCCCAGTGTGTCCCGCTTGTTGTCTACAAGCAACACTATTATAAGAAGTCAATGCACACGGTGGGATCCAACCGTATACACGGCATGATCCTGAAAACACTCAGGTATGAGAGCGACTATGCAGATGAGCATAGGGGTTTGGAATGGGTCCCATATGAGGAGAGATTAAAGAGACTGGGACTTTTCAGCTTGGAAAAGAGGAGACTAAGGGGGGATATGATAGAGGTCTATACATTTATGAGTGGTGTGGAGACAGTGAATAAGGAAACGTTTTTTACTTGTTCCCATAATATAAGAACTAGGGGCCACCAAATGAAGTTAACGGGCAGCAGGTTTAAAACAAATAAAAGGAAGTTCTTCTTCACACAGCGCATAGTCAACCTGTGGAACTCCTTGCCTGAAGAGGTTGTGAAGGCCAGGACTATAACGGGTTTAAAAGAGAACTAGATAAATTCACGGAGGTTAAGTCCATTAATGGCTATTAGCCAGGATGGGTAAGGAGTGGTGTCTCTAGCCTCTGTTTGTCAGAGGGTGGAGATGGATGGCAGGGGAGAGATTGCTTGTGTTCTTATGAGCAGTCCCATTGAACCCACCACAACTACTCACCTGTGTAAAATTAAGCTTAAGGATTTAAAGGCGTGGCCCCTATCCAGCACAATCTCCTTTCCTTTCTCACTGCCTTGGTTCCAGTTGGAGCCTTGGATGCAAAAGGAATGCTGAGCCTGTGATCTGAAAAGTACGCTAGGATCCTTGGGGCTGAAAGGTAAATATGCTTTATCCCGCCTGCCCCTTAGGTGGGGGGGGGACGGGGGACTAGTAATAACAGTGGCTGGGTCCCTAAAAAAATCAATGGCACTGATCAGAATTACAATTCAGAAGTGACACCAGCTAGGAGTTGACCACTGATTCAAAAAATGGAGAGTTTGGATCAATATGCCATCTCATGAGCATTTTGATCCTACGATGGGCACTATTCAAACCCCTTAAAAACATCCAGGCAATACTCCATCCATGTACCTTGTGCCTTCCAATCCTGGGGAGAGTCAGAGCGATGGGTCTGTCTCACACTTTGTGTATGTCTACACAGCAACATTACTTCGAAATAACTTAATCGGCATCTACACAGCAGGCATTTCGAAATAATGTTGGAACACTGTCAAGCTGGAGGACTTCTCACTCCGACTGCTGTAACCCTTGTTCTACGAGGAGTAAGGGAAGTCGGAGGAAGAGTGCTCGATTTCGAAGTAAGTGCTGTGTAGACGCTCCCAATTTCAAAATAAGCTACGCCATTGATGTTGCTCAATGGATAAGATCTGGAAAAGCAAAGCGATTAGCTTAGGAACAAAGCTGAGTGTCTTGAAAACGTGTCTATTCAGCAGCATGTGGTATGGATGTGAGACATGGGCAATAACGAAAGATTCGAAGAGAAGGATATTGGCATTCGAGAGGAGTTGTTAGAGAAAGATCCTGAGAATAGGATGGATGCAGAAGGTCACCAACGAGGAATTATATAGGAAGATACAGACGAAAGAGAACCTACTGCAGGAAGTTATACAACGGAAGTTACAGCTATTTGGGCATATCAGCAGAATGAACAACAAGCGAAAAGTTAAGACCCTGGTATTTGGCATAATGGATGGTCCAAAGAGGAGAGGCAGACCCCACAGAGAATGGGGAAATGATATAGTAGATTGGTGGAGAGCTAGTCCACAGAAACTAAGCCACTCGGCACTGGACAGGGAAAGACGGAAGGAAATAGTGAGGGAGGCATCGGACACCAACAGGCGTTGAGCCCATGGTGGTTGATGATGATGAATTGGCGTAGCTTATTCCAAGTTAAGCCCAAGCAAACCCTTGGTGCATGCAATTTACCTTTCAAGCTATTGCCTTCCTCCCCCCCACACACCAGAATGAAAGCTGCGGCAGAGGAAAGCCAACAGTGTCGTCGTAAAAAACGGCTCCTCTGGAATTTAGGCAGCTAGTCAGCTTCAGCAAGGAACATCAGAAGATGGAAACCACTACAACCGTCCCGCTGAAAGACTAACACGAGCCTTGATCTTGCAACCGACTGCCCAGGGCCAGCACAGAATCCACTGCAGGATCAGGGCCATGGCGTGTGTGTGTGTTTTCCCTAGAGGCCTAGCACAAAAATCCACTCATTGAGCACACCTGGCAGTAAACACTGGGCTTTCAATCTCAACCGGCCGTGCCTTCCTTTAGGCGGAGGGATGAGGAAATACCAGACTCTCCAATAATAAATAGCGCATAAAAAGTAACCGTTTGTGAAAGTCCGATCACAGAATTAGCGGGCTCCTCTGAGGAACCCGACGGCAGGCGACGGACACTTTTTTTGAGAGCCACTGTGTGCAGCCGCGAATGGTCTCCCGGAGGAAGGGACGGCTTGCTTTCTAAGGCTCACAGCTGGGGGGCTCTCCTCCCTGCCCACCCCCAAATTACACCCATGGCCTCCGGGGGAGAACAATGGGCTGCGGGGAGAATTCTCAGTGAGAGCCGCTGAATGCGTTTCACAGTATGGCCACGCCACTGAGATGTCTGAAAAAGGAGCGAAGGTCTCGAGTCCCGGGCCAGGCCTTCAACCCAAGACCAGCCCTGATGTGTCCGTCACTGTCTCTCTCTCCCCCAGAGTGTCTCCTAATGAAAAAATAAATTCAGGACATCACGTACAGCAGAAGTGGGGGACCTTTTTTGGGTTGGAGGCCACTGACCCACAGAAAAAAATCGGTCGGGGGCCGCAAAAAAATCCCCACCCCTCACAGAGGGGACCCTTGCCTGAGAAAGAGAAAGACAGTCTCCACATTCCCCTCGCACACCAGAGCCTGGGGGGTGGGGGAAGGTTAGTAGATTTTGTGCGCTCCAGCCCTGTGAGGAATGGCGGGGGGGGAGGAGGCTGGAGCATCAGGAAGGATGCAGGGGGGAGCCCTGAACCTCAGGGGCCGGATCCAGGCAAGTCAGGGGCCGCATCTGGCCCTGGGGCCGCATCTGGCCCCCGGGCCTTAGGTTCCCCACCCCAGATGTACAGGCTAGTCCCTTCGTACCGGCCTTGATTTCCATGCAGGGAGTGGATTTATCTCTCCCTGACTCACAGCTCGGGAGCTCCTGCGTCCATATTGTGGTAGAATTTTGCCACATCCAAATCCCACCTTAAAACGACGAGAAAAGCCGGGCACGGGCCCCAGCCACTTGTGTGAAAATAGCCTCCGGGGGTTCCGAAAATTGCGAGCCCCAGGAGGTCCCCTGCTTCAGACCCATCGCGAAGGTGAGATGAAGTTTTGGCTGCCCCTTTGCTCTATAGCGTGACGAGAATGTGATACACCTGTCTCCGTCTTCAGGTAGCAGGCAGAGGCCTGCCCTTCCCAACAATGGCTCCCATTGTATCCCCACCTCCCACCGCAGTTCCTATTGACGGGGAAGCCCAATCCGTCAGCGCCTGTCAGTGTCTCCAAAACACACGACGTTCGTTATTGCGCGCACGCACGCACACACACGGCGCACCACAAAGCCCCCAGGCCCTCTGAGCCGCGCTCCTTAACACGCAAGGTGTCAGTCAGCTCAGGAGACGTGGGAGGAGGCGGCTGTCAGGCTCCACCGCCAATCGCAGGCAAGGGAGAGAACATTTAAAGAGGAACCGTCTGCAAACACCACCCGAACGTGTCCCCGTAAAATCATTAGGGGTGTGGGGACAGTCCGTGTCTCGCTGCCTCCCGGAACCACACGAGCCATTTAGAACAGAAACCGAAGGCGCCTGGCAGAGAGCCGCTCACAAGAGTAAATCCAGAGACGGCTTGCGACGTGCTGCAGGGAGCTCGTCCCATTCTGCCAGCGTGGCCGCAGGGTATCAGAGATAATGCCGTGCTCGCGCCAGCCCTGGAGTCGGAGGTCCACAGCATTATTCACAGACCACAGCCGGCTGGAGTGCTGGCCTTGCAAGACTCCCCGGCCAATGTGCCTCCGCTAACATGTATTTGTATTACGACAACATCTAGGAGGTCTAGTCCTGGATCAGGTGTTGTATAAACACCCAACAAAGAGACCGTCTCCACTTCGGAGAGCTTACAATCTAAGTATAAGACAAGAGGTAGACAGGCCAAGTCAAGGAAACAGTGACACAATGGAATTGGAGCAGGCCTGGGGCCCCCTTTGAATCGCTGTGCCGGGCGCTCCGCATGGCTTTGTGGGCTGGAATGGGGGCCCCAGAACCGTGCTTTTGGCAGCACGAAGGGCTGACTGCTTTTGGCCCCACCCCTTCCACCTGAGGCACCGCCCCATCCATCAGAGGCCCCCTTCCTTCCGCCCGAGGCCCCACCCGTCCATTGGAGGCTCCGCCCCTTCCAACTGAGGCCACACCCCTTCCAGGGGCATGGAGCCAGGCCTACCACACCTTGCCCCCGGGCCCACGGCGGCTGTCAGCCCCACTGGATTGGAGGAGCCCATTCTAGAGCAGATACCCCAATTCAGTCCTGGGTCACTCCTGCCAAGATTGCCTCCAGGGGCCTGTTGGTGCCGGTTGCACGGGTGTACATTTTGACATGTGGATGCCTGTTTTCCAGGAGTGAGACTGAGACCCCCATAATTACCACACACAGTAACTGGATGGCAACAATTCGGGTCTTGCCTGACCCTAAGTTTCATTTTTTCCAACAGTTCAAAATCTGTTTGAGGCGGAAGAGGGCAGGAATCCATCTCCATGTCTAGATTTTAATTATATAACCGAGGGCCTTCTTTCCACCTCTACCACTAACTAAAAATCACAAGGACCCCCCTACACACACACAAGACCCACTTTGCTGGGGAGGGGAATTATTTTCCTTTTCCTAGATCTAGTGTCCTGGGGCAGGATAATCCCCCCCTCGTTTTGAGCTGAGGAGAAACTTGGCTTGCCAGCACCGGACACCTGCGGAAGCCGGGCGCGGACGCTGCCCACGAGAACGCGTCAGTCCTTAGGCAAAGCAGACGATACAAGGAGACATCAGCTTGGGTAACCTTCCAAGAGAGTCTAAGCCACAGAATCACACTCCCGCTTCGCATGAGGCCCAGGTGGATTTCAGTTTTCCATTTTATCAGCTTGTCATCTTGTCTAAACACCCTGCGCCGCACGCCACAGATGGAAAGGCAGCGACGCTCGGGACTTTTGTGCCATTCCTTGGAACCGTCGTCTGTGTTGCTTTGCTACGGCTGTTTTCATCCACGTTCCGCAGGCTAGGGGGGCCACGCCACCTGTCCAGTCTTGAGTGTGGCGTAACCTGGCGCTATTTCTGCCCCTTGAACCCGGCGCACCACGGGGAAACGTCTGTCCAGGAGATGTCAAGGACTGAAAGAACACAGAGTCGGAACCCTCCTCTCCTCCATCCCGATGCATCCCCCTTCTGGAACGAGGCCAGGGCAGGAAGATGCGGAGAGGAAAGCGTGCGAGATGCTTGCACTGACCTTCTCTCTGACACGTATCTTTGCTCCATAAAGCATCAGAGGAGTCTAGCCTCCCCAGCCTGGCACGTCTCCCAAGCACTGAAATCCACTCGGAACACACGTTGGGGTGTGAAAGCCTCATACGACCCAGGGCTTTTTAACGACAGCGGAACCAGACTGACCGTGCCAGGTTGGACTCCAGGCCCATCTTACAAGAAAACAGGAAGAGGAAACAATTCCCACCATGGGCTTCAGCTGATCCGCCAGAGCCAATTGCAAGGAGATTCGCAGCAGGGGGGTTTGAGAATACGACAGGAGTTCTACAGGGAGAGATGCAGACATGGGGTAACCGACTGGATGCCATTCACGGTCAGGGTCTACGATCCATGAGGTCCAGGAGAGCTGGCAACCTGAGCCACTTGCTGGAGGCAACTGCTGAGCCCCGGGCCAAGGCCAGGAGCAGGGCCCCAGGCTGACGGTTGGGCCCCTTGGCAGCTGCTGTGTAGCCTGTGGGAGCGGAGCTGGTGAGCAGCAGCGAGGCCAGTGGGATCCTAGAGGCTGGGCGGGTGCCCAGAGGCAGGGACCTGGGGCTGGTGAGGATGGGGGTGAGTCAGCAGTGGGGGGCAAGCCCCTGCATCCCTACCTCCTGCACCTATCCCGAGCAACTTCCCACACATGCAGCGCTAAGGGGGTTGGGGGAGAGTTGCGGCAGCATCCCAGGGTGCCAGCTGTTTCCCCCCACACTGGGGCTCTGCTGTTGGTTCCACTGGAGGGTCCTGGTTGCTGGCCCCACAGGCCAGGGACTCTGCTGCCTTCTCTCTGGGGCACCTGGCATTGGCCACTGTCAGCAGACAGGCTACTGGGCTGGATGGACCTTTGGTCTGACCCAGTCTGGCCGTTCTTATGTTCTGGGTCCTGACTGCCAGCCCCACATGCTAGGGCTTTGCTCCTGGCCTTAGCTAGAGGAGGAGGCATGGGTGCAACTTGAACCCCCCAATCCCAGGAGGCAGATGTCTTATCCATTAAGCCACTGAGACCCATCCCGCTGCCCTCCCCTCCCCTGATGCCTTATCCTCCCTCTCTTCAGTGGATGCCAGCTCCAGCCCTGGGGGAAGCTGGTGACCCCCCCTCCCTCCCTTCAGCACCCCTTCGTGTCAGCACCCCCGCTCCTAAAAATGCCCCCGCACCGCTGGCTTTTCATTCAGAGAGCAGCGTGCCGGTCTGCTCAGTCACTGCTCTCTTTTGCTCTAGAATCTGGCAAAGGACACACCCTTTGGAGTGTGATTCAGACCCCCCTGGCGGAATGAAGCTACGGACCCACATCAAGCAACCACCCTCACGTCCGGGACAGAGTTAGGGCCCAGCCAGCTTCCACTGAACATCCCTTGGCTTCAGTGTACAAAGGTGGGGCCGCGCACAGCGACCTAGCCACAGCCCACCGGAGTCCATGGACCGAGGTGCCCCGGAAGCCGTGGGGAAAAGCCGCTCAGAGACGTGTTTCTCCAACAGGCTCTCTGCATCTCCCCCTCCCGCCTGCCCAGATCACTGGGCTGGACACGTCCGTCACTCACGGGCCCGGTCGGCCGGCCCTGCTCCAGGACGGCAGAGAAGTGAGGATCCTGGAACCAGAGATCAGGGCTAGGGGACAGGCACTGGGTCCCCCCACAGGAGCACGCCTGCTGGTTCCACAGAACCCGCCTTCCCAACCCCCAACAGTGATCCTCTCCATCCCCACATATTTCACCCCTCTGTGGCCTTCAGGGCGACCTGGTGGCTGCTTCCGTCTAGCTAAGCGCGGGTCACCTGGGAACCAGCTTTCTGACTTCCACCTGTTCTACAGGCGCCAGAGGCAGACTTCTCCCTAGCCTTTCCCCTGGCCCCCGAACACAGACACCTCATCCACAGGCAGACGAGAGAAAACACTTCCTTTCTGCCCCTGACGGCTCCTAGCCGGCGGGCAATAATGTTTTGTCGGCAGCCACTTCAGAAATTTTTGAAGTGACCCCGGGCTGCACCGGAAGGGCGGGGCCTCAAGCAGAAGGGGCGGGGCCAGGATACTTCCCTGCTTCCCCACCCACAGACCATGATTGGTCTGGGGGCGGAGGAGCACCTTTGCCCTCCCCTCCAGAGGTTCCCCCTAGGTGCCCATGCCCCTGGCGGTAGGAGGAGACTATGCATGCTCCCCTTTCTCCCCCCAGGGCAATCAGGGCTTGGGGGTTGGGGAGCATGCGAAGTCTCCTCCAGCCCTCCCAGGAGCATGTGGTGCTTCTAAGTGCCGCACGCTCCTTGCAGGGCGGAGGAAACTTTGCACGCTCCCCCTTCTGCCCCCTAATTGACCTGGGGGTGGGGGAGCATCAGGGCCACTGTGGGCTGGATCAACCCGCTTGGCGGGCTGGATCTGGCCCTCAGAGGCCTTTTTGCCCACCCCTGTCCTAGGCGAACTCCAAGGGCACATATCGCCACAATGCTTCCAGAGAACATCAGAACGGCCAGACTGGGTCAGACCGAAGGTCCATCTAGCCCAGGATCCTGTCTGCCCACAGTGGCCAGTGCCAGATGCCCCAGAGGGAGCGAACACAACAGGGAATCCCCACGTGACCCCTCCCCCGTCACCCATCTCCAGCAAAGAGCTGGTGGACGTAAGCAGGATGTGGACATCCAGCCCCTGAAAAAGAGGTTCCCCTTGGGTGTGCGAGGCCAGCTGTGTGTGCAGCATCGCCCCAGGCCAGGAGGAGGTCACCGACCTGGGATGACGTTGGCCAGTTTAGCTGGGACTCGCGGTAGTCTCTAATACCTGCTGCTGTGTCATCCTGAGGATGACAGTGGATGAGAAGCTGTATGTGAGTCAGCAGGGTGGCCCGTGTAGCCAAGAAGGCTCCTGGCATATTGGGGTGCATCAGAAGGAGCATTGCCAGCAGATCTAGAGAAGTGATTATTCCCCTTTATTCAGCCCTGGTGAGGCCACATCTGGAGTATTGTGTCCAGTTCTGGGCCCCTTGTTACAGAAAGGATGTGGCTGCATTGGAGAGAGTCCAGAGGAGGGCAACAAAAATGACGAGGATGCTGGAGCACATGACTTTTGAGGAGTGGCTGAGGGAACTGGGCATATTTAGCCTACAGAAGAGAAGAGTGCGGGGTGGAGGGGAGATCTGAAAGCAGCCTTCAACTACCTGAAGAGGATTCCAAAGAGGCTGGAGAGAGGCCGTTCTCAGTGGTGGCAGATGGCAGAACGAGGAGCAATGGTCTCCAGGTTCAGCGTGGGAGGTCTAGGCTGGATATTAGGAAAAATTATTTCCCTAGGAGGGTGGTGAAGCATTGGGATGGGGTCCCTAGGGAGGTGGTGGAATCTCCATCCCTCGAGGTTTTTAAGTCCCAGCTTGACAAAGCCCTGGCTGGGATGATCGGGTTGGGTTTGGTCCTGCTTTTAGAAGTGGATTGGACTCAATGACTCCAGAGGTCTCTTCCAGCCCGAGGATTCTATGACTTCAGGTCATATCAGGTTTCCAACTGAGTATTTGCCCAGCACAACAATGTCACTCCAATTGGGGAAGCAGAGTGTGAACTGGGCGAAGAGTCTGGAGCAGTGGTCTCCAACCCATCGATCGCGATCAACCGGTTGATCACGGTGTCTCCAACAGTCGATCTCCGGGTTCCCTCTGGCCTGCGCGGCTGCCCGGCCCCGCACAAGAAATTTCAGGTCCACCCTCCTCATTCACAGAGCTGTGCAGCAGCACTCACCAACACTCACTTTCCTGCGGGAACGGAAGGTGAATGGGGGTGGTGCTGGCCGGGTCACGTGGTGGGCGAAGGGCTGCCCCTCTTTGCTCCGGCTGGAGCCGGAGCGCGGTGAACGGAACACTGCGGCCAGCTGATTGTGCCGTGTGGCAGCGGGCAGCTGCCCCCTTTGCTCCGGCTGCTGCACTGGCAGGTAATGTGCAGTCGCAGGTGTCACATTGCAGCTTGGTGAGTAGAGGCCAAAATGTCCAATTACAAACACCCGATTTTAGATTTCTATAGCATCCATTAAAAACAGACCGTTTCTTCCACAGCCCTGTCTTGGGGGTAGCTCTTGGGCTGCACGTAAATGCAAAAACTGATCTTGGGCTGGAAAAGGTCTGTGACAGCTGGTCTGGAGGCTTCTTTTCCTGCCAAGACTCAGCTCTGCTAGGGGTGGGGGGAGGAAGGAAGAGGGTGGCTCTTTCCACCCGCCAGTGCTGCCTTTTTATAACAATTACAGAGGCCTCCGGGGCTTTCACACCCATTCCCCTGGATGTCCCTGTGTTCTTAACAACTTAATTTGTTTAATGACTCAGGAGGCCCTCAGGCCCCCTCAGGCTTGTTGTCTGGCTCCATTTCCTTGGTCTCTGCAGGATTTTTAAGAGCAGCCCATAAAACCACAGCCCCCCAAGCCAGCAAAATGGAGAGGTTTCAAAAGCGCCCAGGAAAGGCGGTTAAAAGCATTTCCCTCCAAGAGCAAGGACCTTCCCCGTGCCAGGGAAAGCAGAGGGACCTAACATTGGCGCCTGCTCTCTCATCGTGAAGGGCCTCACAAAGCCTTGTGGACTGGATCCAGATGTGGATTGCTCATCCCACACCAGGGGTTCTCATGCTTTTTGGGCTGCAGCCCACCCCGCTCCACACAGGCCTTTCCGCGGATCACCAGCCAGCCAGCCATGAAGACAAAATGGAAGCAGAAGGGGGTGGGCTGCAGGGTCTGGCCTGGAGATTGGGCGGATTGGGTGAGAGGGAGGGTGCAAGCTGAGAGTTGGAGGGGGTCTGGCTGTGAAGTTGGGTGCAGGAGCAGGCTGGGGGCGTGGGGTCTGGCCAGGAGGTAAGGAGCAGGAGCAGGCTGGGGCTGGGGGTGGGAGTCTGGCCAGGAGATAGGGTGCAGGAGCAGGCAGGGGAGGGGGGCGGAGTGTTTCTGGCTGTTAAGTTGGGTGCAGGAGCAGGCTGAGGGCGTGGGGTCTGGCCAGGAGGTAAGGAGCAGGAGCAGGCTGGGGGTGAGGGGGTCTGACTGTGAAGTTGGGTGCAGGAGAAGGTTGGGGAACAGGGGTCTGGCCAGGAGATAGGGTGCAGGAGCAGACTGGAGGGGGGTGGGTCTGGCCAGGAGATAGGTTACAGGAGTGAGCTGGAGGTGTGGGGTCTGGCCAGGAGGTAAGAAGCAGGAGCAGGCTGGGGATGGGGTGGGGTCTGGCCAGGAGATAGGGTACAGGAGCAGGCCGGGGCGGGGTTCTGGCTGTGAAGTTGGGTGCAGAAGCAGGCTGAGAGCTGGGGGTCTGGCTGTGAAGTTGGGTGCAGGAGCAGGCTGAGAGCGGGGGGTCTGGCTGTGAAGTTGGGTGCAGGAGCAGGCTGAGAGCGGGGGGTCTGGCTGTGAAGTTGGGTGCAGGAGCAGGCTGAGAGCGGGGGGTCTGGCTGTGGAGTTGGGTGCAGGAGCAGGCTGAGAGTGGGGGGTCTGGCTGTGAAGTTGGGTGCAGGAGCAGGCTGGGGAAGAGGGGTCTGGCCAGGAGGTAAGGTGCAGGATTGGGGTGAGGGTGGAGGGTCTGGCCTAGAGGTCGGATGCAGGAGCAGGCTGAGGGTGGGGGTCAGGGTGGGAGGGGTGCATGTGAGGGGGATGGGGGAAGGGTCTGGGCATGAGGGGAATGGGGAGCTTAGCTGGCTCTGCACCCCCTGCCACTCCCAGGCACCGTCCCCTGCTGCTCCTATTGGCCATGATTCTGGACAATGGGAACAGAGGGAAAAACCTCCAGGTGAGTGGTTTCGGGTGCTGCCCTTCTCCCAGCCAGGAGGGAGGGGCAGCAGCAGCACCCAGAGCCACTTCCATCCCCCACAAGTTGGACCCAACCTGCCAAGCCTGGGGTGTCCCCCCCCCCCCACAGCGGGAAGCCAGCTCTGGTGCTCCAACCACACAGGGGGCAGGGGAGAGGCTGTGGGGCTGGATTGCCAGCGCAGGCTCCCCGCTGCGGGGGAAGGAAGCCGCCAGTCCACCTGCAAGATGGTCCGGGCCACACTTTGAGAACCACTGTCCTACACTAATAGGCAGCCACCTCTGGGGTGGAACACAGCAGCTGCTTTACCACGCAGCACCTCTCCAAGACATTTTATGGACCAACAGGGAAGAAGAAATGTGGAGAGAGCCTACTTTGTCCTCCACGTCCTTAAGATTACCTCTCCCTTGGTGCCAGCGGAGAAAGAGCCGGCCCGGGGCAAGCTCTGAGCAGAGAGAATTGATAAAAGAAATCGGTCGTGTTCCAATATCCAACATATTTTCATTCCAAATCAAGCTAAAACGCCAGAAAAATGAGACCCATTCAGATTTGGAAACGTCGAAACATTCTGTTCATGTTGGGGGAGGGGTGGCCGTTAACCTGGAGTGCCTCCTCGGGGCCATAGTCTAGGTACCTGGTATGCTCACCTGCAGATGGGCGCCCTAGCAGTGTTCCCGGTAAGCTGAGCGCTTGGGCAGCCACCCAGGATTAATTCAAAGGCCGCCCGGCTGATTAGCAGAGCACCCACAGCCGGCAGCTTGTGTTTCTGTGGGTGGTGCACATCTGCACAGACCTTGGTGCACGTAACAAAATGTATTCTGCACAGGGAACGGAAAAACTTTGAGGGAACGTTGCTCCCTAGCAAAACTACATCTCCCATATTCGCGCTACAGTCTCTCTGGCGGAGCTGCCGTGATGCAGCATGGGAGATACTAGATGGGTATGAGACTTCCCTGTGGTGACTGCCGCTTATGTGCCAAGCTAGGAACTGCTTCTAGCTCCGAATTCCTCTGCACTAGAATTCATTAGTTACCCTCCCCTGCATTCCTTTAGTGCATCCTTTTTTCTTTATGACCTAATCTTCCCTTGGCTCCAGAGCACAGCTTTATAGCGGGGAAATTCTGCCTCTGTTTCAGTGTCAGCTACACAAACCGGGGCCAATTTCTCCCCTACTGTTTCCATAAAGGATTTTTGAAGCGGAAGGTGTTGGGTTTTGCTCTGGGCACCATAAAGCAATTGCGTAAGAAGATGGTGAGGAAGGCATCTGTCAGGCTTTGTAATCGTTTCACTGTTCATGTGAGAACATGAGAATGTAATGTATGAGAGAGATTCAGACAACTCTTCCGTGTTATCCAGCAGAGGGATGTAAAATCCTGTTCAATTAGTTAACTGGTTAAACACTAAATTTAAGTGGTTAACCGATTACCCTGAACAGAGCTGTGTGGAGAAGAGAAAGTCCACCGCACCGCGGATTTCAAGATGTCAGAAACCATCTTTGTTCCCATTCAGAATAAAATGCAAAATAAAACTCAAATCAAAATTCTCTGCAATAGAAATAGCTGGAGGACGGGGGGGAATCCATGTCACTTGGGTGAAAACATTTCATTTTGAGACTTTAGTTCCTACTGTCTCCTAATACAGGGTACAAAATGAAAAGAAATTCAAGACAAAAAGAAGTTTTGTTCTGCAAATGACAAAGCGGGACTTTAACTGTGTGGGAACTCTCCTCCACACCCTTCCCCAGCCTCCCCAGTGAAATGCTGGTAAAAATCAACGTGATTTCTCAGCGCCTTTAGATGGTGATGGAACTGGGTTTTCTGGCAGAAAACTGCGGACCAAACGGTTCCTAACTGCTCAAACTGCGATGTGAAATCAGCAGCTCTCTCACTCACACATCTTACAAGAACATTCAACCAGGGATATCGGCAGTGAGCAAAATCCTTCCAAACGGCATTGCCCAGTAATGTGCACAAGCTCAGAACACAAGCGAGCACAGCTGATGTGGTGCGGTCTCATTGCCTTCTTTTGAATCAGGTTCTGAAACACACCAGGGCTAATAATTACACCTGGTAGGACCCAAGAATCGTGGCAGCAGAGAATCCAGAGCTCATTGGTGCTGGCTCTTTAAAGACTCCATGACATTTGACAACAGAGCAGCAACCTGAGCAGTGTTCCTGCTAAGCTGAGCTCTTGGGCAGCCACCCAGGAGAGATTCAAGTGCTGTCCAGCTGATTAGGAGAGCGCCCACAGCCGGCAGCAGGTTTCTACTGGTGGTGCACATCCGTGCATGCTTTGGCGCATGCAACAACATTTATTCTGCCCTTGGATGGAAATAATTAGAAGGAACGCAGATCCTGAGCCAACATTTCCTTTCCCTTCCCGCACTGCCCTGTGCCCCAGCAGTGGGCACGCTTCTGGACAGCCGTAGGTATACGGGCGCTGCAAGGCACTCTGGGATGAAACACGCTCTGGGCGCTCGGAGGTGATGATATCTCCCCCTGCAAGAGACAGGCCTGGGAAGGGCTCAGCAATCTGCCAGGAAGGAGCTGACTTGTACCTTTGCCCTATGCTTTAGGAGCCAGCGTATGCTGCTTTTCATTGCAACCGAGCTGCCAAGTCTAACAAAGTCCCCATAAAAAGAAGAGAAGGCATTTTGTGTGAAGGTTCTTTTTTCACCGGGCGAAGGGGGGAGGAAGGGAGGTGAACTCAGAGTTTCTTTGTGTGTGGTGACTCAGGTGCTACAGTCTACCCTGGGTGCGCGTCCTGCATGCCCCGGCCTCCCTCCCCCCCCCAACCCCGTTCTCTTTTATGGCATCGGCTATGATAATGGGATTATTGTTCGGTTGCGTGCAAACTCTGGCCTGAGGTTTCTGGTCCCCGCCCACTCCCTAGAAACCACAACCGTGTTGGGCTGCACCTTTCCTTCGCCCTTCCTCCCCCCGGCCCCGCTGCCTTGGCAGGTAAACATTGGGCGTCCACACGCGATCCCGGCGGAAGGCGGCCCTGCCCCAGTTCTCACTGGCAAGGAGGCAGCCTGGGGCAATGGCCTGGCCCCCAGCATTCCTGAACCCTGACTCAGCAAGAAGGGCCTTGAAGCAACAGGAGCTGTGTCACGCTGCCTGTCTAGGTGCTTTACCTGGCTCAGCTGACACAGCCTCTCTCCTCCCTCCTCTCCCCCTTCTCTTCCCTTCTGGGACAGCGCTGACAAGGGCGGCAAGGGGAACCAGGCCTGTTGCAGGCAGCGCAGAAAAGTCACCCCGGGGAGCCGTGAGAGGGGGGACCTCAGTCCCTGGGCTCTGGCACATGACGGGGCTGGGAGTCTCTTCCCAGGGGCCATGGGCCGTTGGTGCAGCTGGGGCCAGGGGAGGTAGGCCCCTAGCCCCATCTATAGCCCCGCCCCCTCTGCTGAAGCCCCGCCCCCATGGGGAGCGGAAGGGATGGGTGGGGCTCCGTGCGCCCAACCTTCCCAGTCCCTGGAGCACCAGGGGAGGGAAGAGGCTGAGCAGCTCCAGCCTCCCCCAGCCAGGAGCACGGGGAGGGCAGGCTCTGGGGGCAGCAACACCCCACCCCCCAGTATGCCTACAGCAGGTGTTCTGGGGGGCGGAGCCGTGCCTTGTGGTTTGGGAAGGCAAAGCCCTCCCCCTCCCACTGCCTAGGCTACCAGTCGCCTATGCCGGGGGGGTGTCCTTTAGCACAACCCCCCCGACCTAACCACCTTCCCCCACAGACATGCAGCACACAACATGCTGGCCCAGGTTTTCGGGCACCCGAAAGGAACGACGCTGCAAGAGTCAGAGACGGGGGCCCCAGCAAAAAGTGACCCCATAGCAGGGATGGAGTCTTTGCCCTCCCCCCTCTCTAGCCAAACACAAGCACAGCCAAGGCGGGAATCCTCCAGCGCTTTACTGAAACCCCAACCACGTCTTCTGCTAGCTACGGAGCAGGGCCTGCCGGGGGCTGGACAGACAAGGAAGGAGGAGAGAGGTTCTGCCCCAGAGTGCTTGAACTCTGAGAGTCAGTCAGCTTCCCCGGCCCCTGGCAGCCCCTCTCCATGAAGTTGGCTTAAAACTCATGAGTTTTTAAGAACAGAACATTTAAGAATATCAAACTGGCCAGATTGGGTCAGACCAAAGGTCCCTCTAGCCCAGTGTCCTGTCTGCCGACAGTGGCCAATGCCAGGGGCCCCAGAGGCAGTGAATGTAACAGGTGATCATCAAGTGATCCCTCTCCTGTCATCCATTCCCAGTCTCTGACCAACAGAGGCTAGGGACACCATTCCTACCCATCCTGGCTAATAAGTATTGATGGACCTAACCTCCATGAATTTATCTAGTTCTTTTTTGAACCCTGTTCAAGTCCTGCTCTTCACAACATCCTCTGGCAAGGAGTTCCACAGGTTGATTGTGCACGGTGTGAAGAAAAACGTCCTTTTGTTTGTTTTAAAACCTGATACCTATTAAACATTTTCAGATCTTTGCATTTGCCTTTCTAGCTTTTAGGTTACATTTTCAAGCTGGTCTGAATAACCGGGAGGGCTAGAAACACCCTTATTTTTGGAAAATGAAAGCGGAGATTCCCCCATATTCCCAGGACTGCAGGTTCCAGGAGTTTTTGGAAACACACCGCACAGTGGAAGAGTGGCAAGATGATGGCGACTGTCGGCAGCGCTGCCAGGAAGGAGGGAAAAGGTGACTGGCAGTTTCTTTGGGCCTTCAGGACTCTGGACTGTCCCAGGGACTGACACCCTCAGGGCTGTAAAGAAGTGCACAGGAGGCCCTTGTGAGTCGCAAAAATCGCTATTCATGTCTCCTGTCCCAGCTTGGGGACACAGAGGGTGGGGGGAGCTGTAGGGAACTCACCACAGCAGCCAGGGTGAGTTCCCCAGAACCCCCAGCTCCCACAGTAACTTTGGGGACCACAAGGAACTCACCGCAGGGGCCGGGAGCCCCGGTTCCCAGTATCTGTGAATGGGAAGGATTTCCTGCAAATGTACACAGGGTCCTTTGTAGCCCAGAACCACCCCCCAGAGCTATGCACTGCTGTCTGGCCCGTTCCTGTCCTGGCACCCTCCTGTCCATGTGCTTCCAAAGTGGAGGGCAGGATAGGGCCATCTTTCTTGGCTAGGCACAGCACTGAGCTGGCAGAAAATTGCCCACAACCCTTCCGGGCCAGAGCGAAGAGAGAGGAGAGTAGAATCCCTGACAGAAGGAAGAGTAACCACCACCAGGCAGATCTGAACCTAGGTCTTCTGGAGCTTTGTGTAGGAGACTCTACAGCTTGAGTGATAAAGCCAGCTGGCTCTCAGCTTAGGCTGTAGAGCTCCCTTGTTTTTATCTCTCGCTGTAAGTGGTCCAAGTGCCACTCCATGGGACAATGAACCACACTAGGTGTGTGGGTTACAGAAGCACGAGTGCAGCAGGGTGGGAGGGTGGGCTGGGAGAAGGGAGTTTAGCTACTTCTGGAGATGCCTCTAAAGCCAGGTCTACACTTAGGGAGAAAGTCAACTTAAGATACGCAACTCCAGCTACAAGAATTTCTGCGGTGTTCCCACAGCGAGAGCTTAATAGGAAAGTCGACATCCCTTGCTCCTCATGATCCAGTAGAGTACCAGAGTCAACAGGGGCATCATCAAGATTTGATTTAGAGGGTCTTTACTAGACCCGCTAAATCAAACCCCGGAAGATCGATCTCTGGATAAATAGAGACAAGCCCTAACGGTGGAAGTGCAGAGGTTGTTCAGGCCTCATGCTTTCTCCCGAGTCACTCCCTTGTCAGAAGCAAATTTCCAGGAGGCCGCCAAATTTCCCTCTTGTCCCCAAAGCGGCTGTGGCAGGCCAGCATCATGGTGTGTGAGAAACAGCTGCTTTCCCTTCCCCATCCCAGCCTGAAATAGTCCCTCTAATGACCTAATCCAGCGATAAACACATTTCCAGTGCAGTACACCTGAGCTATCAGCAACACCTCAGCATATCACTTCCTCATAAACCCAGCATGGCTATTGTCTTAGGGCAGTCCCGGTGTGGGCAGAGGAGTTTCCCGCCGGGTGTGCTTACCAATGATTAACTCTTAGTATCCCATAAAGCAGCAATCGCCGTTCGAAAGACAACGGGGTCTTTTTATGTCGGCGTCTAATAACAAACAAACAAAACAGGTTAAAGAGAAATGGGCCTTTTTATGTTGGCTTCTACAAACAAGCACACGTTAAATAAATACCAAAGCTTGCCCTTTTAGAGCACCGTTCACCCCAGACGGTCTCAAAGGGCTACACAAATCCTACAGAGTATAGCTATGCCCCTGCACGCACACATTATATAATACATCTGAATGACTCACCTTAACCACCGCTGAAATGTAGCCATCTCTGAGGGGAACACGGGAGCGGGTGAACAGCGCCCGGCAAGATTTAGGGATGGGATGTGAATTTTACCAAATTACACCAGAGGGAATTTCAGAAAGGAAAATGTACTGGAAGTTACCTGAATTCAGGGAATTTGCACAGGGGACAAATTCTGAGGTAAACGCACTAACTTGGGGACTTAATATGCAGCTACCTCAATGGACCAGAGATAACAAATTGGCTTGGGGCATTTGTGCTTGGTACACATTCATCACCAATAGCTTGAGTGCAAAGCGTTCCTCTGAATGTTTCATCGAGATTAAAGCCAGATGGGACCATTAGATCATCTATCTAGCCTGACCGCCTGCATATCACAGGCCATTAATTTTTACCCAGATACTGCTCTATTAAGCCCAAGGACTTCAGTTAGACCAAAGCATTTCAATCCTCCGAGACCAAAGAGGGAAGAGAGCAGGAGAAACTAACATGCTGCTAATGCCCGAGGCCCCTGGAATGGTTGTGAATGTTGCCCGTATAAGGAAATATGAACAGCTGACAAGCTTTGCCTTAAAATTTCCTTTCCTTTTCCCACCAACCACTATGCTGATTGTGAAGTTTTTAGAAAAAAAAATGTTTCCCGGGGGGGAAGGGAACCACATAAAGCGTCCCGGAGTGTAAAAGGTTAACCACAGCCAACAGTTCTCGGATAGGATTATAAAACCAAACTGAAAGCCATCTGAATGAAAACGAAGGGAGAAAGCCATCTGATTTAACAAAGACCATTTTAAAAATCTACATCGGATCTATCCACACAGGCTTATTCCTAAAAACTGTGGCACTAAAAGTCAGTGGGAATTTTGCCATCGACGTCAGCAGGAGCCAACCCTTCATTCTGGAAAAGAAGCACCACAAATTAGATCCATTTCCGCAGTCAGAGAGCTGCCAAAACAGCCGAATGGAAGAGAATCCCGGCGTTTTCATTTTGCCATTGCACAAGATATAGTGGGAATAAAAGGGGGCATCGTAACACCCTCCCAGAATACAGAAAACACAATGCATTTTCTTTGTGCAACTTTTTTGGAGGCGTGTTTCTGAGATACAAGCAAAAGGCTGAAGAGCTAGACCTAACATCTATGAGGAATGGCAAGGGATTTAGATACATGTTTTTCATAGTCTCAGCTAATCAAAGTCTCTTCTTCATTAAAACAGAATCGGAAATCCTAAATGTTATAAAATCTTGAATCAGGCCCCCTAAAGATTAAGAACAGAAGAACGGCCCTACTGGGTCAGACCAAAGCTCCATCTAGCCCAGTGTCCTGTCTGCCGACAGTGGCCAATGCCAGATGCCCCAGAGGGAATGAACAGAACAGATAATCATCAAGTGATTCCTCTCCTGTCGTCCATTCCCAACCTCTGATCAACAGAGGCTAGGGACACCATTCCTGCCCATCCTGGCTAATAAGTATTGATGGACCTACCCTCCATGAATGTATCTAGTTCTTTTTTGAATCCTGTTAAAGTCCTGGTCTTCACAACATCCTCTGGCAAGGAGTTCCACAGGTTGACTGTGCGCTGCGTGAAGTTTTTTTTTTTAAAGGAGCATGTTAAAAGGTAATACATGCGGGGGATCTTTTTCTTAGCATCCTGGGGTCACATTTTCAAATTTTTGTTTGCAGCTAGCAGCATTAGAAATTTACTTTTTCTGAAAATGAAAACAGATTCTTAGGTATTCATATGACTCCAGGATCTGGAGCTTTAAACCCAATATAAACCATTGTCGGGCTAGCAGTAAAATTACAAGAGTTGGCCACACTTTCTAATAGTTTGTTGCCTGCTAGTGATTTATTTCACGGCTATAAGGAGGCTTATTAGAGGAAGAGGAAAGCATAGTTGTTTGGAAATGTTGGCATATAGTGGTTGTTATTAAACAGTCAACACTGAACAATAGTTTCTTTGGGAATTGATCCAACTCACTAAATCAATGAAAAGGCAGCCATTCATTTTAATGGGCTTTGGAGCAAGTCCCTGTTAATGCCTCTCATTTACAGAAGTACTCCACCCTTCTCAAAGCACAGATAAGTACTGCAGTGTCTCCAAGACACCAATATGTGGTAAATGTTGGTAACATATTGGTTGTTTAAGGATGACCACCACTGTTCCCCTTAAGCTGAGTGCTTGGGCGGCTACCCAGGAGACATTTAAATGCTGCCCAGCTGATTTGCAGAAGGCCCAGAGCTGGCAGGATGTGTTTCTACTGGTGGTGCACATCTGCACATGCCTTGGTGCATAGAACAAAATTTATTTCACACACGGATGCAACCAAATTAGAAGGAACATTGGTGACCACTGGCATGGAAATCAGCAAAGCCGGAAGGCAACGTGTGTGAGATCAAGCGTAAGGAGTCAAGGAGGAATTACAAACATTAAAAAAAGAGATGCTTAATCCTTGATTTTTCAGAAAATGTGCCGGTGAACTGCATGCACAATAACTCAGTGAGGGCAGAGGCTAATTGCTCACACTCAGTGTAATAATTCGTATTGGCTCAAAGTGCTGCAAATGCAGTTCTGACATCAATTGTATGTTTTGTGGGTCCCTTCTGCACCCACCATGTGATCTTCAGTTGTGTCTACGGTGGCTGAAATGGAAATCCCCACCATGGACAAAGCCAGCAGAATGCCCACATGCTTACTCCACAAAGGATCAGATTTTTTAAAGGTGACTAAAGAGGTAGACAGGCCTTGAGTAAGATTTTCAAAAGCAAACACGAGGCAACTAATTCCCAGTGAAGCAAAGGGAGTTGGGTAGCGAGGGGCTTTGGAAAATCTCGAGACCCCTTGCCTGCATTGTCCAGGCACCTAAACATCTTTATTTACTTGGGCTTGGCCTCTTTGGGCCTCAGTTTCCCCTGTATAAAAATGAGACAGTTGCATGCTCTGAGGGTAAATGCCTTGAAGACTGGGAGATAATCAGATGATATAGTAATGGGCGCGAAATAAAAGCCTCAGACAGAATAACGTGAGGTAACAGAGCAGCGGTGGGCACCCGAGGTCTATGTGGCCCATTGAGGATCTATTTGTTCACCATTGCCCCTGCACCAGGTTGCCAGATTCCACTGGTTTCCATCCACGTAGGGTCCCCACCGATATTAAAGCGACCCACATGGAAAGCCAGGGCCTGTGAAGCGAGGTGCGGGCCGATTGCACACAACGGTGACCGCGAGAACTGCATGCTCCCTCAGCCTCCAATCACGGCGCTGCTTTCCCTGGGGGCCTGGCGCTACCGGCGGACAGCGTTCGCCTCAGAGACTGGCGGTGGACCTCCCCACGGCCTCTTTCTCTTTACTAGAGGCAGGAGCCCCAGCCTACGGAGCCATGCTCATCACAGGCTAGTTCATACGTTTGGGGTAGAACCTCCTCTGGAGTGCCGGGCTCCCTGCTCGGGGCAGAGATGTTGTGGGGAGGTTTGGGGGAAACCCGGGCCCGCCTACTGCTCCGGTTCTGGCCCAGGGACCCTGAGACCACGGGGTTACTGCCACTCGCAATCTGGCCGCTTTTCCCGCTTCCCCAAACAATCCCTCCCAGCACCTTTCCTCTGATACCTGCTCATCAGTGCTCTGCTCACACCCTCAGCTCCTCCTCGCAGCACTTCCTCCTCCCAGTCCTTTGCTCTTTTCCTTCCCCTTTCAAAGCAGCACCATGGGCCTTAATGGGTGGCCGGTGACTAATCAGCCTGTAGCATCCGCCTAGCATGTTCTAATTGACCCCAGGTGCCTGCCTAATTATGCTGGACTTCGGTGTGGCCTTTTTTTGCTCAGGAAAGGGAAAGCGGTTCCCACAAGCTCTAGCAGGTCTTCCCTCCACCAGCGAGCGGCGGACGGCTGGTCTGGGCCTGTCACACTATGCAAATGCAAAACTGCCATATCCCGGGAGACCGTCTGGGTTACAGCCTTGCGGCCCGCTGAGCTGAAGGAGAGCCTCTCATGCAGCCCACTCACTAGCCTAGGTGGCCCACTGCTGTCATAGAGGCGCTGTTCCTGCGAGGATGTCCGCATGTGCTTAATATTCTGCCCTGAGATTAGTGTCATTGAGCTAATTACAATGTGTAAAATTAAGCACGTGCATAAATCTTTGCAGCATCAGGGGCTGCGTACCCCACAACGGCGGGACACTCCAACGTAGCCTTTTTATGAAATGCCACTGTGACAGGGCGCCTGCCCTGCACTGGCCCTTTAAGGGCAAAACGCAGGCCCGGAGCAGGGGCTGGAAGCAAAGACCCAGCTGAGGCTGTTAGGGCTAATGAGAGCCCAGCTGGGGTAGGTATAAAGAAGCACAGTTTGCTTTGGGGGGAGGGGGGGGAAGAGTGAAGAGCTGGTAGCAGAGGAAGCAGGAGGCTCCCAGGAGGGAGGACTGTATTGGGACAGGCAGGTAGGGCTAGGAGAGTGCCAGCTAAGGCACTCCCCTGGCTGGGGGCCTGAGGCAAGGCCCGGGGCTTGGAGGGTGGTAGCAACGCAGCCCAGGTAAGCAGGGCAGCAGATATACACCCTGTGCCGGTGATGAGCGGCCCGTACAGACTGTAGCTTGCCCGGAGATGGGCTAGATGAAGACAGTCAGTGGGTCACTGAGGCACGGTGGGGAGCGCACACCCTGACAGCCACCTAGTGCCACACATCTCCTCCACGCAGAAATATTGTGTAACCCAGCAGCATTTGGCCCCAATTGTACTTAACTGTGGTACTGAGTGGGCGTAACTATTTTAGTAGCTAAGTTCTTTTGGGGTTAGCAGGCAGTCAGGGGATGTTCATGTGCATGTTGCACAAGATGTTACACGTATAACAAAGCTGAGGTTTTTTTTTAATACATTCAAGGCAGAAAGTAAGTCTGCGAGGGGTCGCCGTGACTTTGAAAACGAGTCATCCTGGGGCACTGTAAAGAGTAACAACAATGTAGGTAGTGTCATGAACTTTCGTGGGCAAAACCCACTTAACATAGAATCATAGAGCTGGAAGAGACCTTAGAAGGCCATCAAGTCCAGCCCCCTGCCCAAGGCAGGACCAATCCCAATTAAATCAACCCAGCCAGGGCTTTGTCAAGCCGGGACTTAAACACCTCTAGGGATGCAGACTCCACTACTTCCCTAGGTAACCCATTCCAGTGCTTCCCCACCCTCCTACTGAAATAGTTTTTCCTAATATCCAAGCTGGACCTCTCCCTCCGCAACTTGAGACCATTGCTCCTTGTTCTGCCATCTGTCACTACTGAGAACAGCCTTTCTCCATCCTCTTTGGAACCTCCCTTCAGGAAGTTGAAGGCTGCTATCAAATCCCCCCTCACTCTTCGCTTCTGCAGACTAAATAGACCCAACTCCCTCAGCCTCTCCTTGTAGGTCATATGCTCCAGCCTCCTCATTATTTTGGTTGCCCTCCGCTGGACCCTCTCCAATGCATCCACAAAAATGTAGGTAGTGTCATGAGCTTTCGTGGGCAAAACCCACTTCTTCAGAGGAGCTGGAGTGGGATAACATAAACCCAGAATTTATCAGAGAAAAAGAATGGGGTGGGGGAAGGTACTTGTCAATGGTCGGACCAGTGCTAATGAGGCTAATTAAGTGGGCTGGAAGTGTCCCATTTAGTTAATGTCTTTGTTCCAACCCAGGGAAACAGTGTCGAATTTGCAGATGAATGTCATTTCCCCACTCAAAGAGAGTTCACATTCATCTGCAAATCGGCAGAATTAACATTCGCCTGAAAATCTGACACTGTTTCCCTGGGCTGGAACAAAGACATTAGCTGGATGTTGCATGATAAAGCCAGCCTCCCCTGCCTTTTACACTTCATTTTCACATCAAAAGCCAAGTATGGGACACTTCCAGCCCACTGAATTAGCCTCATTAGCCCTGGTCCCACAACCAACAGGTAATTTTCACACCCTCTTTTTTTCTCTTTATAAATTCTGGGTTTGTGTTATCCTTCTCCAGCTCCTCTGAGGAAGTGGGTTTTGCCCACAAAAGCTCATGACACTACCTACATTTTTGTTACTCTCTACGGTGCCCCAGGATGACTCGTTGTTTTACAAAAAATAAAGTACTAACACAAACTAACCTCACCTCCACCCTCTGTATGCTGCAAATGTTTCATCACAAAGATCTTAGGTCTAACGACTGGTATCAGTGACGGGGGACTTACAAGGGTCGTGTGATGGTTGATGGGATCCATATTTATTTGGTGCAAGGAAAACAAGGACAAGAGCATTTCCAGTTCCCCTGTGTGGTTCTTATGTTGCAAACAGTTAATTAGCCCTCACCGCACTCTTGGGAGGCGGCTAACTATCACTGTCCCATTTTAGAGAGGAGAAAACTTGTGCAAAAAAGGTGCAAAAGCCCTTCAAAATCCGGCCCGTGCAACGTGGCCAGCACGGACCACCACACCCGACTCCCTCGGTTTGCCCGCTTAGACAGTGAAGAGACGAACACGGACAGCATTGTGCAATATCGCTTTCCAGCAGTGCCTGCCCGTGCCAGGTGCTTTCCACACACTCAAAGCTGCTCCAAGGAGCTCCCCGTCCAGAGGACAGGCATGGAAGTGTCAGGATCGGCCAGCTAACTGCAGCTGAACACTCGCCTTGGCCAGATGGCCTGAGTCCAGCAGCTGCTCAGGGCTTGTGTCAGACTTCGCCGGGCCCTGGATAATGGGGTTGGGGGGGCAGCCCTGGGCCTCCTGGAAAGGACAGGGCCTCAGATTGAAGGGGCAGAGCTAGGGCTGCCTATACCTTGCTGGGCCTCCCTACCCCAGCCCACAGCACCACCGGGACTGTGCTGCACCTCCTCCCCTCCTGCCAGCCCACAGTGCTGCCTGTACCTCGCCTCCCGCCTCAGCCTTCAGCATCGCCCAGTCTGTGCTGTGCCTCCCCTGCCCTCCGTGCTGCCTGTACCTCGCTGTGCCTCCCCCCTCAGCCTTCAGCATCACTAGGACCATGCTGTGCCTCCTTCCCCGCCAGCTCTCAGCGCCACCTGGGCTGCACCTCGTGGAGCTCTGGCAGCGATTTAAAGGGCCCAAAGCCCCGGACCCTTTCAAATCACCAGGCAGCATGGCAACTGCCCCATTTGTCCCCCCTCTCCATTGGTGGCCCTGTCAGCGCTCTGGTGGCTGACTCGTTCCCAGCCCTGCTCCAGTCTGTTCAAACCCCGCTCACTGTCTGGTTTGCCCCAGCTCCAACCCCTAGGCAAGACTGCCCACAGCCCGAGTCCACGACAGTTAGTGGCAGGGGAACAATAGCCATTGACACAAAGGACACCAGACACACAGAGGCTGTCAAAGAAACTTGGAAACAAAACCGTCTTCATTTTATCCTGACCCCCCACATCCACGGTTGCACCTCAACCTCTCGCCAGGCAGGAAGGCAGAAGGTCACACGAATGCGCAGATACTTATCTGCCCTCTTATTAACCTGTGACCCACCTTGGTAATTTTAAATGTATTTATCCTCCGCGCAGGCTGTTACCCCAATGTACGGATTGGGCAGCGCAGTTACCAGGGCTGGCCCTACCATGAGGCGAACTGAGGTGGCCACCTCAGGTGCCAGATGTGGGGGGGTGCCACTAGGACCCAGAGGGTAGAAAATTGTGTCTGCTGCTGGTGCATATGTAGGTAGCAGAGTAGTCCCATGAGAGGAGTAGAACAGGAAGGAGGCAGAACTGAGACCTCTCAAAGTTTTGGCCCAAGCGAGGGGGCATGGGGCGTCATTTGAGCTCCCTGCCTCAGGTGCCAAAATGTTGTGGGCCGGCCCTGGCTGTTACCCAAATATATGGATGGGGAGCTGCAGCAAAGAGCACCTGTCCCAGATCGACACAGGAAATGGGTGGCAAAGGAGGGAAGTCAATGCAGCTCCCTCATGGTCCCAGCTTGCATTCCAGCCTTCCTCTCTATTATACCTCAGTTCCAGGCCCACTGATGGGGCCAGGGAAGGGACCAAAGGGGCAGTTGCCCCAGGGCCCGGTGATTCAAAGGGGCCCAGGGCTCCCGGTTGCCACTGTCGCTACTCCAGAAGCAGCAGCAGCCGGAGCCGTGGGCCCTTCAATTCACTGCCGGAGCACAGTGTCATGCAGCATGCTCCGTGCAGCTCTGAGGGCTGGAGGTGGGGGCACCCTGCTGTGGAAGGCACAGAGAACTGGCTGGCCTGTCCCCGCCCCTTCCTCCAGAAGCCCCGCCCCTTCCAGGATTCCCCCACCCCACCTTGCCTGGGGGCCGGCCTGAGCTATCAGCTCCCCTGTTCCGTTCAATATCCTTATGATAATCAGTGTCTTCCTACCACAGTGTTTCTTAAACTGTGTTCCGTGGCACACCGGTGCGCCACGAGGCAGTTGGAGGTGTGCCCGCGGAGAACAACAGAATTCAAAATGGCCGCCCTTAAAGGGACAGGCAACTTTTTTTTTCCCCTCGATAACTTCCCCCGACCTTTTTTTTCCCCTCAATAACTCTCCCCGCACCCCCCGGACCTTTATGTTCCTCATAAAAAAAAATTGTTTGGTGTTCCTCAGTCTCAAAAAGTTTAAGAAACACTGTTCTACCATAACAGCTGCATCCCAGAGGGAGACGCAGAACAACCCCCTCCCACCCCCCGCACCATGTCAGACAGGGTGGCAGCGTGTTTGCATCGTGTTTGCTTCGCACTCTGCCTTTTCACGGACAGCTGTTGTTCCCATGCATAATTTCACGGCTGGACTTCAGCCAGGCGTTCAATCACCGCAAGACAGACATCTATAATTTCCCTGGGGCACAAACAGAATTTCCACAGGTCGAATGTTCACACGGATCCTGGCTGGCTAGATCGAAGCAGCATTTAATGCGTGATGCGATGTCCTCATCCAGGAATAGGAAAGCGGGTTTTCTTTAAATGAATAACGGGGTTTGGGGTTTTTTGGTCCCACCGCATGTCAGAACTCCAATCAGAACATGTTGATTCCCTGCTCTGTTCATTCCATCTGAAGCACTTGGCCTTAGCTACTATGGGAAGCCAGGATAGTGGGCTCCATGGACCACTGGTCTGACCCAGGATAGCCATCCCCATGTTTACAAAGACACCACCACAAAGCCCTGATCGAGGGACACACCAAACACCAGACTCTTGGTTTCAAATGAAAAGCCAAAGTCCCAACAGGCTTTGAACCACATTGGCAGGTCCGCCAGCTTGTCTATTAGCTTAATTTTCAAAGATGCTGAGCACTGGCAGCTCCCATTGGCCTCATGGGATGAAAATCAGGGCTTACCTCTCTAGAGATGTCTATGGACATGGGACAGGATTGACTTAGGTGGCCATGGCTCTCTCTCTCACTGCTGCAGCTGACCAGTCTCCACCACAGGGATAATGGCACTTCCCCCTCTCTTTGATCAAAACCCTCTGAGGTGGCCACATGGAAAGAGCAATACTCATGGGGTAAGGCAGTAAACCAGCATAATCTCTCAGTGGTTCACAGGTTGTGGTCAAAGGGTCTGCTAAGGGACATGGTTTAGTTACCTGTCCCGGTGGCTCCTTTTCCAACTGAGTTTAAAGGGCATAGGTCATGCTCTCAGCCCATTTGCTGCTCAGAGGTCCACAGGGCAGGTAAACATTGGACATCGATGGTGTAACTTCCCCACCTGTGTGCCTCAAACTTATTTGGGAGGGATCACCTCCAGGGCCTGGGACAGAGATCACCTTCTGTTCCCACTCCATCCTTGACCACTGCTGAAACTGCCAGCCAAGCTGCCCATTGATACCCTTTGGGATGGAGGACTTGGTTGCACGGAGGCCAGAGATGACATCCGGGTTCTACTAGAATCCATGGCAAAACTCCCTTACATCTCATTGGGCGCATGATTTCACCTCTACTCTCTAGGACACTTGGTTTTATTATTTCTCTAAAACCTCAGGAACCGAGAAGGTCAGATGCAGGAAGGATCAACGATCTCATCTAGCAGGGCAAACCCAATGAACAGTGAATTCCTGCAGCTTGAATCTGGATACTGATGCCAGCTAATAGGGCTTTTCTTCAAAGAGGTTGCTCTTTGGTGGGGGAAGAGAAGGTATTACAGGTTGAACTTCTCTAGTCCAGCACCCTTGGGACCTGACCGGTGCCAAACCAGAGAATGTGCCGAACCACAGGAGGTCAATATTGTCTAGCAGTGTTACCAACACTTTCACTGCTTAGTGGGCTATTAAAGGACATTTCTGGGTAAATTAGAGCTAAATAACAGCACAGAACACGGAGCGCCAGGATTGGTGGCTGTAAACAAACTTTATGGGTCTGCGGGAAACTTGGCCACACCCATGATAAGTGGATATCCGGCTAACTAATATCATGCTGGACCACGGATGTTGCCGGACCAGAGAGTGCCGGACTAGAGAGGTTCAACCTGTAGTTGCAGTTTACGATGTACTATTTTTGGTCTGTCTCAGAACGAAGACCTCGGGCAAACGGGAAAGACTCGAATTAGAGGAAGGAATGGAATCAAATGCAGGGAGGAGAAGAAAAGGGAAGGCAAAATAAGTCAGCAAAGACTCTGATTTCCCCATTTATTGAAACTAATCACAGTTAAAAGGTCAGGACCATTGGCAACCAGCATTTTTGTATTACCCAGAACTACATACAAATAAATAGAGACAAAATCCAGCCAGTGAACTGAACCCGACATCAATTCCATGGCTTTAACTTCATTCATTGGTGCCCAGTCCCCTTGGCTGCATTGCTACAGCCTCTCTAGGAGCGTCTTGTTTACTGGGAGGCTGCGGCATACATGGCCCACGACGCTCATGAGGGACTCTGCGGCATACACATTACAAAGATAAGCCAAGATAAGCTTGAGCTGCCTAGACATCAGCCAGGCAATCCAGTTGTCTACCGTGGTTGCCGATGGGTCAAATCAAACCCCGTTGTGATGGGGGAGAACAGCTTGTCTTGAAAGTGAGCAGGGATGCACGTTCTCCGTCGTTATCTTGACGTCTGCTTTTCATTATTCAGCTTAGTATGACACTGTAATATTCCATTATGCTCGCTGTGTGAGTGCGTGTCCGTCTAAGATGGGGTGGGCAAATACCGGCCCGTAGGCCGGATCCGGTCCACCACTATTAACCCCTGGTGGGCTCCCACCTCTGTTTACCTGCGCTTCCACAGGTATCCAGCAATCGCAGCTCTCACTGGCCACAGATTGATGTTCGCGGCCAATGGGAGCAGCAGGAAGCAGTGTCCCAGTCTGCACCGTTTCCCACCACTCCCATTGGCTGCGAACAGTGATCTATGGCCAATGAGAGCCGTGATCGCCCGATATCTGTGGCGGCGCAGGTAAGCATAGCGACAGTGGCCCGCCTGGGACTAACTCTGGAGGACTGCTGGGTTTTTACTGCCCACCCCCCAGTTTAAGAGAAGCAGGACTTGCTTCCGATCTGTTAAGACAAACGACTCCGCATGTCTGGGAACCACTGCTAGCCAAACAAATGCTTGGAAAGTGGGAGAAAACACATCAAGGTGTTGCATTGCTGACTGTCTTAGGTAATGAATTAATCGGACGAGTGCTGGGGAAAATGAGAGCTGTCGTGAGGGCAAGACTGGCCCTTCAAAAGCTACCATGGATGCCTTCACTGGGGGGATGGTGGAGATGGCATGTGGACAGGCCCACCTCTGGGAAGAGCAGACATTAACACTTCACAGCGATTTTCAGTCTGATTTAAAACAGCAATCATCAAACAGCAACTTCTGAAACAACACCCCGGGCCCAAGTGGGCAATGGACCCTGCTATACAACAGAGTCACGTAGCACCTTAAGAACAAATCTGTATAATCACATCTTGCATCCTACGAGATTGCACGCTCTAAAACAGATGTCTTCTTTCAAATTTTCCAAGAGACAAAGAATTGCCCATTGGACCATCCTGGAGTAAGGCCCCATTAGGATGACATACCCAGCAGGGAAAACTGGTACCTTCTCAGCTTCTACCTTCTTGATATGATTCTCACAGGGTTTCTCTTTTTGTTGGTTTAGCTTATTTATGTCCATCAAAAGAGCTGATGCCACTGAAAATTTTTCAAGCCCTAGGAGTATGTATTAGACACACTGCTACACACTGATTTGTTCAGGTTCCCTTCTTAGCGCTAGCACTTCCATACCTCGAAGATGAAGTTCAGACACCACACAAATACACCCACCAATTGTTCTACTGCTTGATTAGAAGCCTCTTTCGACACCTGAACGTGACTAACAGAACAAGTACGGCCCAAACCAAAAGAGCGTCGACTGTTACAGAAACGCCCAAAAAAAGAGAGAAAAAGTAAACAATCAACTGCATCCTGACTGATATGCCTCTTATCGGCAGCCCAGTCGAAAAGAATCTGGTGGCAAAAGAAACCCAGGACCTGCAAGGAGCCACCAATCTTTCTGCTTTGAAAACAATCAAGGTGTTACAGAAAAAAAAATATATATACAAACTCCTAGATAATGAACACCCAACCTAATCAACAGACATATAAAAGATCTAGAAGGAAATAAATGTTCCAGTTCCAACTGCTGCCAAGTTGCGCAGATGTCATCTTCCATTGGCCAACAGTAAGCCACCATTATCCAAGTCCGACATCCAAGGACATCATCACCACAAACCCTAAGATGGAGGTCCAGGAAGCCAGCTTCCCATTGCCACTGCAAGGAGGAAAGGAGAGGAAGTGAGTACCTGTGCGTCCCAATGTCCTCTCAGGCAGACACCAGAGTCGTCTTCACGTCTCACCTGGGAAAAGAAGGGATTCCTCCCAAACCCTGGTTATTCCCCCAGGCCTTTGAAGGCCTCGCATCTTGCTGACCCTGTCCACCAATCAAAATAAGATTCATCCAACGGACTCCTAGAAGAGCTGGTGTCAAGAGGACCTGCCTCTCCAGGTCTTAGCCCCTGAGAGCGCTCACAGCCCAGCACCTACGCCTGAGCTCCCCCGACACTGAACCGCCTCAGAGACAGGCTGAGCCATCTGGGGGATTTAGCATAGGTGGCTGGTGACCCGGCCGCCCGGGGATGCTACCCTCAGCCCTTCCCCTTATGCCTCAGGGCCCCCTCCCCTTCTTCCCCCTCTCCTCCTACTACCCCTGCAGGAGCACAAAGCACCCCCACCATGGCCCACGGCCCCAGCGCTGGGTGGCCGGGAGGGCCAGGCCCCAGAGCTGGAAGGCCCGACAGTGCAGCCTCTGCACCACCAGGCCCTGGACACAACACCCCCAGCCTAACAGCATCCCCAGCTCCAGGCGGCCAGTGCTAGAGCTTCAGTTGAGCAGTGCAGCCCTAGTCCCCCTGAATCGCCAGCCAGGGCAGAGCCTGGAGACCAGCAGGAGGGCACCTGGGCAGGGGGTGGGGAGTGTGTGTGTGGGGGCACAGTAGGCTGTTGAGGAAGCACAGCCGCCCCCTGCGTACGATACCCACTGCCCATGGGATTTAGACAAGCAACTCCATTAAAAGCAATGGGGACGTATCTCCAACACTTCTAGGGCAGCTTTGAGACTCTTAATCACAGCTCTCTAATGCCATTTTCTCTCATTTATTGTCTCTCAGAGAGAGTCTGCAGCACTGGAATTCATCCACAGATTTGGTACCGTTACCCTGGGCTGGAACAAAGAAATGAGCTGGTTGGCTCATTACAAAGTCAATTTCTCCCACTTTTAACATCTGCATTTCCACATCCAAAGTGATGTATGGGACACATCCAGCCCACTTAATTAGCCTCATTAACACGGGTCCTACAATTGAAAGATACTTCTGCTGCTGATATATATCATGATATGATATGAATGGAGATTGCCTATCTCCTAGAAATGGAAGGGACCTTGAAAGGTCATCGAGTCCAGTCCCCTGCCTTCACAGCAGGACCAAGTACCATCCCTGACAGATTTTTGCTCCAAATCCCTAAACTGCCTCCTCAAGGATTAAACTCACAGGCCAATGCTCAAACCACTGAGCTATCCCCTCGCCCCCCCCAAAAACATCTTGGTTTCTGTTATTTCCACTCCAACCCATCTGAAGAAGTGGGTTTTACCCACAAAAGCTCACGATTCTAGATCTGTGGCTGAGTCTCTAAGGTGCCACAGGACGACTCCGTCGTTTTTACGGTTACAGACTAACCCAGCAACCCTGCAGAGATTTTCCTCACCTGGTTTGTGCTTCTGGGATGATGTCATCCATGACCACATAGACCATAGCCCCAGCAGCAAAGCCCAAGGCATAGGGGAGAATAGGTTCTGCCAGCACAATGGCAAAGGCACCAAAGACACCAGCTAAAGGCTCCACCATGCCGCTGAGCTGTCCGTACCTATAAGAGAACCAAGACCGAAAGCCACCAGTGAAGCCCTGATGGGCCTCAGGAAAAGTTTCCTTTACCCCTTTCTGTACCCAACGTAGTGCAGGTTTTTGCTGGACTCCAAGGGCCCAATCGTCCCATTCAGGACATGGGTATGTCCCAGTCCATGGGAGCTGTGAAGTCTGTAAATCCAGAATGCACCGGGCAGGTTC
The DNA here is from genome assembly GCA_019425775.1 of Rafetus swinhoei. NCBI lineage: Eukaryota > Metazoa > Chordata > Testudines > Trionychidae > Rafetus > Rafetus swinhoei. The sequence goes on from CM033438.1 coordinate 26,352,089, forward strand.
TGAGTAGCATTAGGCTGCCGTGCTTTTGAGAGTGCAGAGCGGATGCAAATCTGCCTTCCCATCTAGGGATGTAACAGTGTAGTCGATTAACCGATAAGCAAAAGCGTATAGGTTAATGCTATAGACTACACGCATTCCCCTCCGCCACTTGCCAGTAAATGTTTTAGCAGGCTGGCCAGCAGTCCGGCTCAGTCCTGGCTTGAAACAGGTCCAGGACCTACCCCTGCTGCGGCTCTGCATTTAAAGTGTATTAGGAGCCGGGTGGGCAGGCAGCCCAGCTCAGGTCTGGGAGCTCAGACCCACCCCCTCAGATAGGGGCTGCTGCCACCCCATGCTGCTGCCTCTTTATCAGAGGCAGCAGCGCGGGGTGACAGGCAGCTGGTCTGCGAGGGGAGCTGGCTTTTAAACGGACTCTCCTTGTGGACCAGCTCCCGCCTAGCACTCCGCCTAGCGCGGAGTGGCAGGGAGCGCCTCAGGAGTGAGGCCGGAGCGCAGTGTTGCCAGCCTCGTCCCCAGGGACTACAGAACAGTCGACTAACTGATAAGAATTCTTGAGGTTATTCGACTATTCAATTAACCGATATTTAACATCCCTATTCCCACCCCCACACCGAAAAGGAGATGTTTGCCAACTCTTGCAAAACAAACGAGAGCTTCTGAGACCACGGTGAGCCAACCCAGCCGAAGACACATCCCCTCCATGTATCTGGAAGGCTTGCAGAGTTGGGAACATCTGGATCCAGGCAGGCAAACAGTCCTCTAGTTTTTCCTCTCCTCTCCCCGTTTATATCCCACCCTACACGCAGCTACATGCTGGTTCACTGCTGAAGGAACTCTGGAGTGGGGATCCCTTCAGAACACATCCATTTTTGCCTCTTTCCGTCCTATCGAGGCGTAGTCTCTAAACCCAGTTTGATGACTCATCATCTGTCCTTAGCTGTGTATGCCAACAATGGTTTGCCTTTGCCAGTGGCCTAGGTTGTTCTTCTGCAATCGGTCCATCATCCTGGTTTCTTTGCTGCGCTAGGTCCTCCTAACCATGCCAGCCTAATGCCTTCCTCCCAGCACTGTCTGGTCAGACATCCCAGAATGCACTACCGACCGTGCCACCTGTGAGGATGTCCTTCAGCTGTTGTCCTCTGCTGTGACACGACGGGGCTAGCTGCCGGGAATGTCCCAGAATGCACTGAGAAGAACACAACTGGGCAGCAGGATAGGCAGGGATGCGCAAACATCTGGGAATGGCGTGAATAACTGTGGTGGTTATGAGCAGGTCAGATAAGAGCATCGGAAACATGGTTGTACGTTTAGCACTGCCAGGCCTGGGCAGGGAAGAGAAAGTCGCTCTAAGGTCAGAAGTTACGTTTTTATAAATGTGTTGGAGCAACACCAAGTCAGAGGTGTGACAAAGGCCTTGGGGCTCTAGGGATGTGAACGACTCGTCGACAGGGTACTCGACGAGTCGCTTCCCCCTCCACCCCTTGCTGCCTCTATCAGAAAGAGGCAGCAAAGGGGGAAAAGAGGAAGGGGTGCTTCGAAGCGGCAGTGCTGCGTGGAGCCTTGGGCCAGCTGGGGACTCTGAGTCCCTAACTGATCCCGGTTCCATGCGGTGCTGCTGCTTTGAAACGCCACAGGGAGCATGGGGCCAGTGGGGGACTGCTTGAGTCCCCCGCTGGCCCCGTGCTCCCCACAGCTGTGCTTCCTCATTTTTTCAGGAAGAACAGCTCTTGCACAAGAGGGGGGTTTTGCGCAAAAAGGAGCCGTCTATACAGCTCCTTTCTGCGCAAAAGCCTCTTGCGCAAAAATGGCTGCTAATTAATGACGCAAATGAAGCGTGGCGACATTCCACTCCGCGCTTCATCTGCATAAGCTTTTGCGGAAGAAGGCTACAGTGTAGACGTAGCCCTAATCATTGTGAAAGCATCAGTATTACCAGACCAGTAAGACCCTGTCTCCTGTCACCGAGCCCACCAGGCTGGAGAATGCTTCAAAAATGGAGCAGCTTTTCCGCAAACAGTCAAGCCTCTGATGAGTCCTGACAGGGGAGGGATCACTTGATGGTTCCCTGCTCTGTTCATTTCCTCTGGGGCACCTGGCATTGGCCACTGTCAGCAGACAGGACACTGGGCTAGACAGACCTATGGTCTGACCCAGTGTGGCCGTTCTGATGTTCTTAATAGGAGGTAGCATAGGAAGCAGCGCATTACAGACACCTATGCAGTGACAGCAGCTAAGAAATGGGTGGAAGGACACGTTTCGGCGCGTGAAAGACGTTCCAGGAGAAGCACTGCTTACCAAAACGCTCTCCATGTTGAAAATCCGGCGCCTCGCAATGGCAGGCTGACGGCAAGGCCTTCTGGGAAATTCTGAATTCCGATCCCAATTGCTAAGTTCCTACGGGGAGAAAAAAAAAAAAGCAAAATACACTACATATCATTCCTCGGGGAGGAGACAGGCAGGGCAGGCTAGGCCTTAAAACAGTCATTAAGTACATCTCTTTAATGTCAGTGCTACCAGCCCTTGGGGACAATTCTAATCATGCTAACGCAAGGCGTTTCTAGCGTGCGTTTCAACTTCAAAGTGCTCCGTGAACATCCATCAGCCCCTGGACACAACGGAGAGCGAGATGAAAAGATTTGCCCAAGGATACAACCAGACAATCAAATCCCAAGACTTTCAATGCCTCAGTCTTGTGCTCGAACCCTTTTCCAGACCCCCATACCTGGTTGCTGAACAGAGAGAACTGCGGGTTGTTTAGAAGCTTCAGGGGGTAGCCGAGTTAGTCTGTACAGGATAAACTTAAAAAACAAAAACTGGTCTGGTAGCACTTTATAGACTAACAAAACATATAGCTGGTATCATGAGCTTCTGTGGACACAGCCCACTTCTTCAGATGACCGGAGTTTTGAATTTAGGATGTGCAGACCCAAAATAAATAGGGGAGAAGGGAGAGGAGGGGAGGAAAACAAGGAGCAGAGGTTATGGAAATATCAAAGGGAAAAACACCCACTAAGGCAGGGCTACTGAACACGCGGCCCGGGGGTGGGATCCTTTGAACATGGCCTCCACTGGGAACACGCTCCACAACGGCGAGGCGTCTCCCAGGCAGGGTGAGCACTGGAAGACGCAAGCGGACGGGCTGGCTGGAACAGACGGGTACAGGGTGTTGGCGTGTCTAGCCCCCAAGGAGGAGGTGCCGGGAGAGCTGGGGCATTGTCTGAAAGAAGCTATTTGCATATATTTGCATATACGTGCAACCACACTTAAGTTGCGGCCCTCGGCATGCGCGGTGAGCATCTTTGTGGCCCCCAGCGCTTCCAAAGTTGAGTAGCCCTGCACTAAGGAATGGCAAAGACGGGGGGGGAAGGGGGAAGGGGGTGAAGGGAGTCCCCGGGGGAGAGACAGAACCATGAGGATTTGGGTTGGCAGGAGGGGATAAGGATGGGAAAGCAAAGTGAAGGGCAAAGGAGTCCCATGCAGTACAAACAGACCCTCGCTGACAGCTCCACGTTGCAGGGTGCACGCCAGTCAGGCTGCCTTGAGAACGACCCGTCCCGACCACTGCAGGAGATTCTGGGAGTTCTGAGCCCCCCGGCAGGACGGCTCAGGGCTCCCGGGACCGGAATGGGATCCCCACTTGTCCCAGCGGGCGCCAAAGGAGGATTGAAAGGACCCACGGAGCTACACCCACACGTCCTTAGAGGCAGCCCTGTTTTGCTAGCTCTCCGAAAGGGGCCAGTTTCCTGCTCTCAGAGTTGCCTCTGCCGTGATGGGAGGGCGTGTCAGACACGCATTGTTTTCAGCCTCCTTCCGATAGTGCAGAGGTGAATCCCTCTCATTTAATGCTCATCTCCCCCACTGTCTGCCCGGGTGCACAGTCGCCGTGTTGTTTGCTTTTATCCCCTCCTGCATGTGACTCGGAGCTGCAGGGTCGTGTGTTTTTAACCTACAGGCTTAGAAAGCAACCCAGCTCACATCCACAGCCTGGATCGCCCAGAGGGGGGGGATGCACCGTGGACTAGAAAAGCGGCAACCTCCACCCCCAAACCAGAATCTGACTGCTGATGTTCGAGGACCCTGGATGCACCATCCGGTAGCTGAGATGTTAAACCGCAGCCAAAGCACAGACCGGTCCAAAGCTTGCAGGCGGCAGATGAAACAGAACCGTCATGGGAGTCTCCACCTCGCCATGTAGGTTGCAGGTGTTTCCAGCTGTGGTTCGGGGTCTGTAACTGCCTCAGGGCTGCTGCTTTCACCCCCATCCTGGCCCCGCTTTTCCGTTCCACGCCTTGCTGTGCTGGAGCCAGCCCCCTGAAACTTCAGCCGGGGGAGCAGGTGACCCTGTCTGGATGCTATTGCGCCAAATACAGAATCAACCTGGAGACAGGCCCTAGCAAGTCCATGAGCTACGCTCTGCTACCCACTCTGTCCCCGCTTCCCCCTTGCTGCTCCAGCCGCTAGCAGATAACACCGGCAGGGAAGCATCCTGTGCAGCTCCAAGCGGCGGCCTCCTGACACCGGGGCTGGTGGGGAAAGCGATTGTGGTTTTGCTTCTTGGCCTCTGATTTCATGGCAGCGCTCGCTGCAGCCCTTCAGCCGCAAGCAGGCAGGGTTCCGAAGCTGGCGAGCAGGCAGCCCGGCACGGGGAGGAGCTGGTTCCGACCACGACGCGTCGTGGAACGGCTCCCCTAGCGTCCGGCTGACATGCCAACAGGCTCCTTCCATGGAGCTGGCAGCGGGGAGGCAACGGAGTGGGCAGGGGAGCACCTACTAGGGTTGCCAGGTGTCTGGTTTTCACCCGGACTGTCCATTATTTGGGTCCCCCGTCTGGTAAAAAAAGACATCCTGTTTCCCTCGGAAGGAAGCCCGGCGGGGACAATTTTCTCTTGCCACATGTGGCAGGGGAGTGAGGAGCCTGGGGCCATTTAAAGGCACAGCGCCCCCCCCCCTTTTTTTTTGCTCAACAACTTTGGTCTCCCCCCTTTTTTTTCCTCAACAGAATTTTTTCCCGGTGTTTCTTTTTTTGGGGTGTGTGTGAGGGTGTTCAGTATTTTTTGTTAAACCATCTGGCAACCCCAGAACCTACAGATGGACAGCTCTGAGTGTGGAGAGGCACTTCAGTGCTAGCCAAGAGCGGAGGCAGAGAGTCCTACCACAGGCTCGGCTTGCACTGCCCCGCTCCCGAACACACAGGCAACCTCGCCACTCAGGCTGGCTCCATGCTTTCCCCAGCCGCTGACAGCTGCCGGTGCGGCTTTAAACATGGGTGTTCCTACGAGTCAAATAAGCCTGGGAAGAAAAATCTCACTGGGTTGTTTAAACGTCTAACGTGGTTGACAGAAGAGAGTGAGAGAGAAAAGTGGGGGGGAGTCCTTAACCAGGGCGGACCGTTACAATCAAAAACATTATTCAAGGGTGTGGGGGTGCAGGGAAAACATCCCGTATAGAAAACAGTGGAGCCGCTGTCTGCGTGCTGGAGTTTTTCCCCCCTTCCCTCCTTCCCTTGCCTTAGCACAAAGCCGCTATTACTGGCTCCGACCACAACAAATTACCGGGTGGAAGAGGGAAGTGTGAATGGAGGGGGGTCCGGACAAAAAGAAACCCCGATCTCTCTCCCCCACCACACACACACACACACACACACAACAGCACTGCTCCTAGAGGGGAGGCATGCCCTGCTCTGCTCTGTCCCTACGGGGCTGCGGCTGCCTCCGAACAAGGAGAGGCTGTGAGAAAGCTGTCAGGGGGGTAGCGCGCGAGGGAGCAGATGTGGGAAAGGGAAATTCAGCAAGGACAAAAGATTTCGCCCTTCCAGCTACGAGAAGCCTCAAGCTGGAGCGTTTATTTATCCCGTTCCCAGCCCCCACCAACAAAAAGCGGACCTGATCCAAGCCCTTCTTTGAAGCTGCAATGGAGCAAGATGCCCTTCTCTGCCCGAGGGCGTAAGGCTCGGAGAGGTTGCAGGCTTGGCTCACGGCTAGGAGCTGTTTCTATGACTTTCGCCTTCCCTTCTGTTCCAGCTGGGGTTCCCCGCACAGGTGTGCCACTCTCCGGCTTCCTCTCCTGTCCCTGCTCTCTGGACTCTCCTGTGCACTCTCTGTCCATGCTCTGTCGGGCAGGCCCCGCTGGCCATGAGGGGGCACTGCCCGGGGAGGGACCAGGGCCAGCACGGTGCTCAGACAACATGCGCTAGCGGGTGGCCGGCGCGCCATGCCTGCGCGGAAGGCACCAGGCTGCAGCGATCGAACCAGGGCAGGCTTGTTGGGTTTAGGGCTTTGAAATTGTAAAAAACCGGGAAACTGTGGCTGGAAACCCAGCTGCTGATAAACCCGCAGATGACAGTGGGAGGGAAGTGGGGAGTGTTGCCCCACCTAACAGGCGAGGCATTACTGGACGGACAGGGATTGGAACCTGAGAATTCCTCAGTTCCAAAGTTGGGCTCTTTCCTGGCCTCGCTCCCTTCTTGCTCTGCCACTTAGGGCCTGGATGCAGGCGCCCCATGGTCTTCCAGGCTCCTGGTCCCTTCTCTGCTCCTTCACAGGTTCCCCAGCTTCCCCTGCCATCCCTCCCACCCCAGAAACCCGATAGCTGCCACAGGGAATGCTGCTGCCTCCCATCATCTCCATAATACCCCGGCCTTTCGGGCGTGGAGCGTTTCCCAGATGCTGCCAATTGTACCTGGGTGCAAAGAGTTCATTAACAGGACAGAGTCTGGGGACAGACGCGTTCCCTCTGGCTTCACCTTGGCTCACAGCACAGAAAGGACACAGCCACGCACCTCTGTGTCTTAGGGTATGTCTACATTGCATTCCTCCTTCGAGAGAGGGAATGCAAATGCAGACACACGAAACTGCATATGAAGTGCGGATTTGAATTTCCTGCGCTTCATTTGCATAATCACGTTATGGCGCTCTTTCGAAAAAGCGCTCTTTTGAAAGTGAAACCGCGGTCTAGACGCGGTTATTTCGAAAATGGCAGGCTTTTTCGAAAGATCCTGTACTCCTGGAGTTTTCGGAAAATGGCAGGCATTTTCCGAAAACTCCAGGAGTACAGGATCTTTTGAAAAAGCCTGCCATTTTCGAAATAACCGCGTCTAGACCGCGGTTTCACTTTCAAAAGAGCGCTTTTTTTGAAAGAGCCCTATAACATGATTATGCAAATGAAGCGAGGGAAATTCAAATCCGCACTTCATATGCAGTTTCGTTTGTCTGCATTTGCAGTCCTCTCTCGAAGGAGGAATGCAATGTAGACATACCCTTAGTGGGTATCTACTGAGCGGTTTGGGTGCGGAGGTGAAAAAGTTTCCAGACCTGCCAAGTACAAGTCCCCTAAGCCGCTCGCCTTTTTCCCCTACTTCTGTGAAGAGTTTTCTGGGAAGCAGCTGGGAGGGAAAAGACGGAACCAAATAAAGCTGCATTGTGTGTCAGGAAAACAAAGGGCTCCTTATGAAGGAAATAGGTGGAGACACTTGGAAGGCTTCCTCCTATTGCAACGAGAACATGCTGCAAAGCAGATGTCCTAGCAGTCTGAACCAAGTGCGTTTCTCAGTGACTGCAAGCTGCCGGGGTGGGGGGACAACTAGAGGCAGGAGATTGGGGGATAACTGAGTGCAGCCATCTGAGCCTGGCAGGGGTCAGCCTGAAAGGCACAACCGTGAATGAATCTGAATCCACCAGGAAGGGGGTGGACCCACAGTCAAGAAGACGGTGAAGTAAGTTACAGTGTGAGTAGACACTAACAGACATTAACGAGATCCAAGCAGACAGGGACAGTTGTCTCCACCACCATCATAAACCCATTTCTCAGATGGCAAGACAACGCTTCAGTCATCACCCAAAGTACAAACAGGTCTGGGTTTAAATGGGAGTATGAGGGAGGTGTTGCCTATTGGAGCTCAGATACACCTGGGGTCTATTCCTAGCTCTGCTGCTGGGTGACCCCGGACAAGTCTCTTTGGGGAAAAATGCCCAGGTGTCTCTACGCTGAAGCTGGGCAGGGGCCTCCCAGCCCAGGTATCCAGGCCTGAGCTAGCTCTGCTTGAGCTCCAAAGAGCAATGTGCACGTGGCCGTGTGGGTGGTGGCATAGGGGAGTCACCTGAGTACAGGTCAGCCCAACGCCCGGGGCCATACTCGGCCAGCGAGCCTGTACTGCCGCAGCCACAGCTGCAACATCCACAGCAAGTTAGCTCAAGCCGAGCCTGGTCCGCTTGTCTGGCACCATGTAGACATATTCTGAGCAACTCAGGCACTAAGGAGCAAGTCAGTGGGGCTGAGGCTCCTACAAGCCTAAATCACTTCTAAAGCCGCGACTAATTTTCCTAAGTCACTTAGGGTACGTCGACACTGCGGCGCTATTTCGGGACACCTCCGGTATCCCGAAATAGCTATTTTGCATCTGGACTGTGCGCCCATTATTTCAAAACAGCTTTCGGAATAACGGGCACACTATTCCGACGTCTCTGTAAACCTTGTTCCACGAGGAGTAAGGGGATATTTCGGAATAGCGGTTTACTTCGAAATATTACGAAATAAGCTATTTCAAAATACATTCAAAGTCAGCTATGCAATTTGCGTAGCTCAAACTGCGTAGCTTATTTGGCATTAAGGGGGTAGTGTAGACACACCCTTAGATACTCTTGGAAATTTACCCTGTACTGCATTGTGCCTCAGTTTCCCCAACTGTAAAAAAAGAGGGGGGCAATTAATACTTCTCTCCTTCAGAAAGCACTTTGAGATCCACTGATGAAGAATACACAGAAAAGAGCCAGGCATGGTTTTATCACCACAAACCCCCAAGAAGGGATAGGTTGACAGGGGATTTTCCAGGAAGACAATGATTCTTCTAGAGTCTCATCAGCGTCCAGCCGGGAAACAATGTTTATCATTCCTGTTCCAAGGTGGTGGTGATGGCGGTTGCTGGCCAGAGCACAGGGAAGTAACGGTAAGAAAGCTGCAGATCCTGCTGCTCTAAAACCCACCAAGGAGCGGCTCTTTCTAGGGAGACGAAAATGACCTATTCCAATTCCCGGCACCTAGGGGCACATACCCGCAAGCTGGACCTTCTACCGTACAAATCCTGCCTGCCAATTGGTATGGCACCACGCTGGGAAATTCCTAGTTCACTTTCTGAAAAAGTTGGCATCTCTGCGTATTTGCAAGGTCAAGGCACAGAAAGCCTTCTATAAGCCTAAACCCTTGTTTTCAAGGGCCTATTCTTTTACAAACTGATTATGAAAGGAGGCCCCATATTCTTAACAAGCTCCTTTTCACTACGGCTTTCAGTGCCCTACAGTGTATAATGTGCATGTGTATTCTTGCATGGCAGGCCCTTACATACTGTTTGGATTGTTATCGGCTTGCCATGAAAGAGCCGATTGTTTTGGGTTTCCAAGATTACATCATGGCTTCCCACTCGGGCTGCCTGTCGAGGTGTTTGATTGGGGCCGGCAGGTGGGAAGGAGTTCTGTGGTGAGCACAGGGCCTTCCGCCTCTCCCCATACCTGCCCTACCTGTTCCACCCAGCTGCCTTAGCACGCAAGGGCTTTCTTGTGCTGCATTGTAGCCTCTCACGCAAGGCGTGTGTGCACGCGCGCGTGAAGGGGTGGGGTGGGGGGGTAGGCGGCCTGGATGGAAAATAGGTGAACGACGTGCTCATTTCCAAATCTGACTCACGCTAGACAAGATTTCTGGCTACCTGTGCTTGTGCAGGATGCTAGGATCTGGTGACACACCTGTGTAGGCCTGTTGTCAGTGCATTTTTTTTTTTTTTTTTTTTTACACGTGCCAATGTTCAAGGCATGTTTGGCACAACTGGTGGGCAGGTTTTCCTCCCCCCAGATTTACGTTTTTCAAAGCACTTAAAAATGAGAAAGAATGAATGCCTACTGCCACCGCCTCTTATGACCAGATAAGTATTATCAATCCCGTTATACAGATCAGTGGTGCGCAACCTTTTTTGATCTGCAACCCCCGCGCTGAGAGGGCCACCAACTGCCGGTCCCAGCCCCCGGCCAGCTGGATCTAGGCGCTGTGCCGCGGGGGCCGCCAACTGCTGGGCCCAGCCACTGGCTGGCAAGATTTAAGCGCCACGCGGCCGCGCCCAGCCCCCGGCCGGCCGGATCGAAGCACCACGACCCCCCGGGAAGACATCCGCGACTCCCTTGGGGGCTGCAACCCATGAGTTGCGCACCAATGATATAGATAGGGACTGCAGCAGGGAACACAGCCAGAAGGAACAGATCCCAGGAGTTTGGACTGCCAGTCTGGGGTTCTGATTACACACGATCATGTTCCCCGCAATTGTGGAGTTCTCTTCTACCCTTTTTGCCTTAGATGTAAGCAAGGGGATTGTTGATTCTCTCCAGAACTGACGGTCTGACTTATAGCAGAGTAGAACCCAAACTCTTTGCCCCTGGAGGTAGGTTTTGCACTCTAGCACTGCTAAAATATCGACAAACAGCATGAAATTCAGTAGCAAATAATGCAAATTGGAAGGGGGTTGGGAGTGTAATTCTAAACCAGATAAGAGAATAACAACATCAAACTCGTGTAACTAATGAGGAGCTTAGAACGGCAGTAAGGACAGACGGGTGAAACTGAAAGGGACCAAATATAGAAAACTGATAAAGGAAATATTTCTTTCAGACAATGCACAATTAGCCTATAGAACTCACTGCCATAAAGATACTGCGGAGTTCAAGAGTTTGATGAGAACACAAGAATAGCCAGACTTAGCGCAGTAAATATCTATGATATATTGGAGAGAGTTTGTCAGTTTGCTCAAGAACTCTTCCTAAACGGGAAGAGCTAGGACCACCAAATTTGGTATCCAGCTTCCTCTTGTCATAACTTAAAGCCAGGTCAGGGCTTGGCTGTGCCAGGACAATGGGTTGTGCCTGGAATGGGATTGCTTCTCAGAAAACCATACCGAAAAGAGACAGAATCAACAAGCAGGTGAAAGGGGCTGGCTGTGAGTGTGCCCCCCCGCCTGTGCCTAGGATTCTTCTAGCCCCTCACCCCGGAGGTGCCCTTTAGTGGGGGGGGGACGGGACTGAAGCTCTACCCCCGATTCATACAGGAACATTGTTGGCTGTTCCCCTTCATCAGGAAGACAGGGGAAAGTGCATTGTTGGCTGCATTCCTCACCCTGGCTGGCAGAGGGGAGACAAACCTAGACCTGCCCCACCTGGGGACCATGCACCCCCCCCAGCTGTGCCCACTGGAGCTGCTGCAGCGGCCATGGAGAGATGCTTCTCACCTGGCCCCAAGCTGCTGCGAAGAGAGAGGGTTGGGATTGTCCTCTCTCCCCAAGGCAGCCTGCATCCTGAACCCCTCCTTCCGTGCTCTACCCCAGAGCAATGATTCAAATGAAGCACGGACATTTTCCTTTTATTTTTCAAACAACGAAAAATGAATTGACTTAAGGACCCGACCAACGCCGCGTAAAGCTAATCATAGAAGAAGCATGAGTTTTGGAGTCCCATCCATGTCCTCGTTGTGTCCCATCCCTCTGGCTGCACACTGTTCAGCCAATCATCGATTTTCAGGCCAAAAGAAACCTTTATGACCATCAAGTCTGACCTCCCTCATCACACAGGCCCATGGCCAGGGGCTTCTGCAAACCAACTGGAACTCCTGTCTGAGCTGCAGTAGACCTTTCAGAAAGACATTCAGTTTTGATTTAAAGAAGTCAATTGATGCAGATGCCACAACATCCCTACTTATGTGTCCCAAGGCTAACTGCCTGAAGTGTGCATCTTATTTCAAGTCTGAATTAGTCTCGCTTCGCCTTCTGCCATTGATTCTCATTAGGCCTTTTTCTGCTAGGTGAATCAGCTGTCTACAGTCAGCATTCTCTTTCACAGGCAGGTACGTGTAGATGGCGATCATGTCACCTCTCAACCTTCCCGTGGATAAACTTCATAAAATGAGCTTCCCATTTAGATGGTAAAGCTAAAGGAACCTTGTTTTAGCTACTCTATATTTTAGAAACTTTGTTTTGTCTGTGCGTCCGTCCGTCTGTGAGTCCGTTTGCTTAAGAACTCCTCCTCAATGGTAAAAGTTAGGACCACTAAATTTGGATGCAGCTTTTTCTTATCATAACTTAAAGCAAGGTCAGGGGTTGATTGTGCCAGGACAATGGGATGTACCTGGAATTCAATTGTTTCTCATAAAATGGAAAGGTAAAAGGGACAGTTATACTGCAGAATGACCACAGGGGGGCAGCAAAGGGACCAGAAATGGGGACTGGGACAGCTATAACCCCATTGGGCCAGCAGGGGGCAGAGGTGGAGAAGGGGACAGCTCTCTACTGTATATTTCAGAGAGTTTGTCTGTCTGTGTGTCTGTCTGTCCCCCCCATCTGGGGAACACGCATCCCTCCCGCAGCTCTGCCCGCTGGAGCTGCAGCAGCCATGGAGAAGCATTTCTCACCTGACCCCAAGCTGCTGTGGTAAGAGAGGGTTGGGGTTGTCCTCTCTCCCCAGAGTAACCTGCATCCTGAACCTCTCCTCCCCAGACCCACTCTAGAGTAATGATTTCAATAAAGAAAAAAAAATTATTTGAGTTAAAGATCCTAGCAACACCAGGTTAATCCTCTAGTTACCTATAAAGCACCTGACATCTTGTTGCTTGTTAAATAGTAGTAGTAATAATAATAAATAGCAGCTGCAGTAATAACTCAGCAATGCAGTGAGAGTTCCCTCATTCAGTTTGAGGTACAATCCCTAGTTATTCCAATTTTTACTAGTGCACAGTTACAAGGTTTCCCCTAGGAAGAGCCAGCGTATGGAGGACAGGGAAGGAGGAATGATGCACATTCTCACACATATCTGGAAAGCACCAAAGAATTGCTCTGACTTGCAGATGATTTTGGTCGTCCGAAGCAAAGCTGTGGACAAAGACTTGTGAGAACTTACTGTCTGGTTTCTAATGGATTCTCCCTCCTTGGGCATGCTTACGCGCAACACTCACGAGGAAGTACAGATTATCACAATTACTGCATTGTGTTTGTATTACAACAGGGCCTAGATGCCCTACCAAGATGGAGACTCCCTTGTGTTAATCTGCATGCAAACATACGTTAGGAGACAGTTCCTGCTTTGAAGAGCTAACAATCAGAACAAAGACAAGGGTCAAGAGATTGCATGAAGAAAGAGGGACAGGACGAAAAAGTAACTCCCCATGGTCAAACAGAAGTCTCAAACTATATCTCTAGCCCTAGGAGTCCTTGAGCGTTTTTGGAAAAATCCTGATTATTTGCACTAGGGATGTAAGAGTGTAGTCGGTTAACCAATTAACCGATAAGCAAAAGCTTATTGGTTAATGCTATAGACCACATGCATTTCCCCCTGCCACCAGTAAATTTTTTAGCTGGCTGGCCAGCAGTCCAGCTCAGTTCTGGATCACACCAGGTCCAGAAGCCTCCGGCCCCCCTCCCCCCCGGACGGGGGCTGCTGCTACCCTGTGCTGCTGCCTCTGTATCAGTGTGGGGCAAGAGGTAGCCGGTCCACGAGGGGAGCTGGTTTTTAAACTGGCTCGCCTCATGGACCAGCTCCTGCCTGGCACCCCACGCTGCTGCCTCTGATCCAGAGGCAGCAGCATGGAGTGGCAGGGAGCTCCTCGGGAGCGGAGCTGGAGCGCACTGGCTGCCAGCCTCACCCACGGGGACTATAGAATAGTTGAATAACGGATAAGAATTCATGAGGTTAATCGACTATTCAATTAACCAATATTTAACATCCCTAATTTGCACACAGAATATATGTTGCTGGTCAATGACACTTACACACATGTATTTATTTGACAAGCACCTTAACTTTCAGAGTAAACATGCTGATACAACACATCATGTGCAAATGAATACAATGACTAACGAGGCCGGCAAATACTATCACCATTCATGGTAAGTTTCAATTTCCCATACTGGTGCAGTTATCAAAGCTGAGGAGGTTGGTGGCCTGATACTAATACCTCCCCATTTTCAAGTCAATGTGCAGGTTTGTGACCCAAAAGAGACAGTATGATGGTATCTCATGTCCCTTTGATAGGAAGTGTTTGCTCCCGAGGGTGTTCGGGACAGTTCTGTGAACTCACAACTGGGTGAAATCTAAAACTCACAACCATCCTGCTTCCTTGTTCCACTCCTACACCTGTAGGCTTTGCCACTTTTCCATCAGCACTGCATTGGGGCTGCATACGCAGCTGTAAGAAACATTTTGGGAGTCAATTGCTCTCGTGTGTTACTATTTTCTGACCAAACTGACATTAAACCACCATGTAAAAAAAGGTGGATTTTAGAGCCAGATCCTGAACTGCTGAAATCAAGCTTTGTTATGGAGGGCACAGAATCCAACCAATGTACAGTAAAAAATTAACAGGGAGAGATGGGTTTCCTGATTGCTTGCCACTGCAATCTTCTCCTTGCAACAGCAAGTAAACCGAACACTTGTCTGAGAACCAGGAACTGAATGCTCATCCAGGTTCTGCCAACAATGTGCTGAAGTCTTGGACAAAGTTATATTGGCCTGTCTTTCGCTTGACTTCAATGGGCGTTGTGGGTGCTTAGCACATGTGGAAAAAAAAATCAGACCCTGAACATGCCTTGCATTTCAGTTTCCTCGTCTTTTAAATCAGCAACGATCGATTCACACCCCACGTTTGGAGCGGCAGGGCACTGTGCTCTTTTTATTTAGTGCTTACACCGCACCACAGTTGCAAGTCACCCTTTTTATGTTGCGTTTCTTAGTTATAACAAACAGACTGTTTCCCCTCTCCGGCTGCATTTGGGTTTTGGTTGCCCTCCAGGCATCGAGCGTGAGAACGCTGCCTTTGTGAGCTATATGCGAATGTGACAAACAGGTAAGTGAAACCACATAACTAGTCCCTATGGCATCTTTGGTGGCCGCTACATCGCCCCGCCTTGCCGGCAGGCCTGACCTGCCAGAGAACCTTACTGAGAAGAATTCGTCAATTCTGATTGTGAGCTTAATTGGCTCAAGGGAAACGCTCGGAGTGGCATTCCCAGTGTGGCCGTGGTGGGGGGGGGAGTTGATCAGCTATTGGGCCAGGCAGAGTTGGTCCCTCCCCTCCTGTTTGCAAACAGCAGATTGGCGGAGGGGGCGCGGACGCTAACCCAGGGCACAGGGCTGACAGAAGGCGAGGAAGTCAGCTAGGAACAGAGTAAACTGACAGCAGCGTCTGAGCTTGTACAGCTGCTAGGAGACGAAGGTCTCCCCAGGCCTTGGGTTTCAACACCCCTCATGTCTCCTGCTGACGCTGTTGTTCATTGCCTGCTCGGGAGGGTGAATTCTTCACTGGGCAGGCGATGGACATGCACCTCGATGGAAGAATGGGGATGTTTAGTGCACAAACTGTTCCTCCCCCATTTCTCTAACACCGAAGAGTCCTCCCTCTGGCACGGTTTTGGGGGCCTGCAAAGCCTACGCTGCTCTTCTCTGCCTCCCCCGTTCCAAGGCCCCCAGCCTTGTTCCTACCCTCACCTCCAAGGCCGGGTGTAGCAATTCTTCGAGGACCCCAACTCTGCTGCAGCTCCCGTTACTGCTCAGCTGCCCTATGGCAGCCTCTGAACCGGACTGCGCTTCCCCCCCCTCTCTCAGATGACTTGGCCCTCGGGGTGAGAGGCCAAGTGGAGGAGAGCCGCAGAGGAACGGAGCATTGCAGGGGGAAGAGATGAATAGAAGGAGAAGGAAGCAGGAGCAAGATGGAAAGAGGGCGAGGACTCCCCAGGCCCAAGGGAGGGAATCAGATTGGGGTTTGGGGAAGTCCAGGCTATTCTCATTAGCCAACGTGCAAACCAGACACTCATCTCCAAGAAAGCCTCTCTGGTGAGACTGAGAAAAGACAGTCTGCGACTCGGCAAAGAAGTTCCTTTGCGTTGCCAGAACCACTCGCTCCCCCCGGCCCGCAGATCAGGGAGCTCACACTGGCAAGCCCCCAACCGCTGGCTGAGCCGAGATCTCACCACAGAGACTGAATATGAAATACAGGGAGATCTGCGGGGAGCAAAGTGGGTCCTTCCTGCACACAGCGTGGTGTGAGATCCATTCCCCGCTATCAGACCCTGGCTGTCTGAAGTCAACTGAATTCCACCCCCGACACTCCACACAGGCTAATTTAAAACCGGGCTAGCAATATTGTCACTTGTGCTGTTTAAACGCAGCCCCGCTAGTCAGCTGCTAATGGGTATTAGCAGCATCGGTGGCAGGCGCCAGTACCTTGCACGACAGCACCGCCGGTGTGTGCACCAAAACAGAGATCATGGTGCGTAGCGACTTGCCCACGGCAGGCTCACAAGAGCCAGGGTGAAAAGGTTCCTTAGCAGAGGAATTGTCCCCAGTTCTCCCGCAGCCCTCGCCTCAAAGGAGCAGAAGAAAACACAACAGATGTTTGCTGTGGTAGCCTGAGCAGCCCTCCTGCCCTCTCTCCTCTCTCCGCCCCCAACAGTCCACGGTCACTCACTTAATGCAAAATAACCTCCTGTCAGCAGCCCCCGACTCCCACAATCAGCTAATTACGGGAATAAGGAGTCCTTGCTTTGCTCCGGAAGGGATTCATACCCCAATGAATATGGGGAGAAGTGACCCTTCCCGTCTGTCTCAGAATGAGACAACCCTTCAGTGGGGTTCTGGGCATGGGCCTGGCTCAATATTAATCTGCCTGAGCTGCCGTGGTGCCTCCTGGGAATTGTAGTTTAAGCATCCCATACCCCTACTGGACTCTATGAGCCAGGCCCTGCCAGCTCATGTACTACGACTCCCACGAGGCACCATCATGGTTCAGCGGGAGCGTGCGAATTCTAGCTTGGAGCATCAAGTCCAACTCCCTACCCAAAGCAGAACCAACCCCAACTCCAACCCCAACTCAATCATCCCAGCCAGGGCTTGGTCAAGCCGGGACTTAAAAACCTCTAGAGATGGAGATTCCACCACCTCTCTAGAGAACCCATTTCAGTGCTTCACCATCCTCCTTGTGAAATAGTTTTTCCTAATATCCAGCCTAGACCTCCCCCATGGCAACTTGAGTGTCAATGTCTAAGGGTGTGTCTACACTGCACCCTTAGCTTGAAATAAGACATGCAATTTGCACTACGCAAATAGCATATCTTATTTCAATTCTCTTTTGAAAAAGGCTATTTTGAGCTATCCCGTATCCCTTGTGGAACGAGGTTTACGGGGATGCTGAAATAGCATGTCCGTTATATTTTTCAATAGCGGACACATTCGAAAGATGCGGAGTAGCTATTTCAGGATGCCTCTGGTATCCCGAAATAGCACTGCAGTGTAGACGTACCCTAAGTCAGCGATGGGCAACCTAGGGTAGGCAGTGGGCCGCAGGAGTGGTCCTCCTTCACGTCAGTGGGCTACAAGATTGTTGTAACTGAGATGTCTCCCAGGATAAGGCAGATTTGCTTACTGCACTTGCGTACCTAGAATTTGCGGGACATGCTGATTGAACTGTACCAGCACTTTGACCGTGAGAGCTGTGAGTACCCTCTACAGCAGGGGCGGCCAACCGGTTACAGGCAAAGAGCCAAAATAGTTGTGAATAAAGCACAAAGAGCCGGGGTGCGGGGAGTTGAGCAAAAAAAAAAAAAAAAAAAGGACTGCCCCTTTAAAAGGAGCCCCCCCAGCCATGTTTGGTCGAGCAAGAAAAAGGGGGCCTGCCCCTTTAAGAAAAGTGTTTGGAGGCTTTTTGGCCACATCAGGCTCCCGCCGGCCAACACCATCTTTAATGGCCACGCCGGTCAGCTCCCCTGCCCCAGAGAGCACAGGAAGCCGGGGGCCAATTTCAGGGGTACAGGGGTGGCTTCATGAGCCACGGGGGCAGCTTCACGAGCCACATTCGGGGGGGGGGGTAAGCTGCCACGGCTGCTCTACAGACAATGTTGTGTGCCATCAGCATGCATTTCACATTTTCTTGCTTTACATGTGCGTCACTTTAGTAATACTAGTAAGAAAAAATCCTAGGTGGATGGAAACCAGCCAGATCTGGCAGCCCTGCACATGGGCAACGGTCAACAAAATGTCTCACGGGCCACACACAGAATTGCGATGGGCCGTAGGTTGCCCACTACTGGTCTAAGCACAAAGAACTCATTCACACATCATTACAGTGCTGGGGATGGAGCTGGAGAACACGTTACGGCTGTCAGTCGAGGAAGATTGAAATATGACATTTGGGATGTACCGCAAGAGTGGCCTGGAGTTACCATGAGGTGCTACGGTGTCCCTACCTAGGCTGTATGTGGTCTCCAGCTATGGTAACTTGGCAAACCAAACCTTGGGAAGAAGTTCCTATCCTTCGGCCTCATAGCACAAAATCCTAGAGTGGAAAAAACAGCCCTGGGCATCCAGCCCAGGTAGACCAATTTCAAAACTTCACCATTGGCCGTGAATGAGTGATAAGCAAGAGCAGTTCCCATTGTTCAGGGCAGCTTGATGGTAATTGTTCTGTTATGGCAGGCTGCTATCTAGGGCCATGTTGCAAAGAGCTCCCCATGTGCAAAGGCTATTTATTCCACTGGGTTTGTAGAGCTTTATTCTTATCTTCCCTCTTATTTCGATAACTGTTTGGTTTATGAGTCATGCCCATGCACCGGGTAAAAGTTCACTTCTCCCTCTGAGAAACACAAAGAAATGCTTCACGAACGACACACGTTTCATTTCTTCACACGCCTGCGCTCATTCTTTTCCCGTGTTTTGACCTCAGAGAACGCTGCTTGAGGCTCTCTCCTGCTCCTAAAGAAAGACGCTTGCAAAAATAGCTCTGTCTGCTGTGCACGGGATGCAGCTGGTACTGGCAAATTCCCGCCCAAGGTTGGCACTTGGAAAATTCTATGCAAGACACTTGGTGAAAACTAGCTACACAGATACCTGTACCATCTTTTGCATGGGACATAAAACAGCCACCGTCCGACTTGCTGTCACCAGATGCCCCAAAGAACCAAGAGTGAGAGAGTGTAGGATAAATTAGGGATGTGAACGGATAACCGTTTAACTGGTTACCCAGTAAGTATCACCCTTACCGAGTGATGCTTACCAGGTAATAGTTAACAGGCACCTGGGAGCAGCCCCATCACCTGCAGCCTGCTGCACCACCAGCTGTGGCGGGAGCCGTCGCTGCAGGGCTGGGAGGGAGCTGGCAGCCCCCTTGCTGCGCAGGGCCAGGAGCGAGGCAGCAACCCCAGCTGTGTAGGCTGGGAGGCAGGCAGCAGCCACCCTACCACACAGGGCTGGGTGGGAGATGGCAGCCGACAGCCCCTCTGACAGCAGAGCGGGCAGCCCCCCTGCGCGGGAGCCGCAGGTTGTGGGGAAGCGGGGGCTAGTTAATGGACTAACCAGGATTTTACATCCCTAGTTTAAATCTGAGTCCTGGACAAGTTCCAGTTTGCACAATAGCAAATCGTCTACCTGACAATCCCTAGAAATTTTAAACTGGATCGAGTATTAACCTTTTTCTATCATGGATGTGACTGCAAAACTGCTGTGCACCATTAAAGAGCTGACATGTTTCATCCTAGATGTAGCTACATATTCATACACACACAGTATATAGGTGTACACACACACACACACAGATTTATATGTTTGTGCACATATGTAAAATGTATCTGTTACCTGCATGTAGTTAGGCAAATAAATAGCAATAAATAATGTATTCAATTAATTTCATTTCTTTCTGTTCATGAACGGTCAATGAACACAGCATGTCCTTTTCCCAATTTGTCTGGTAGCACTTTATAGACTAACAAAACATGCAGATGGTATCATGAGATTTCGTGGGCACAGCCCACTTCTTCGGATGTCTGAAGAAGTGGGCTGTGCCCACGAAAGCTCATAATACCATCTACATGTTTTGTTAGTAAGTGCTACCAGACCATTTGTTGTTTTTTTTCTGTAACAGACTAACTCAGCTACCCCCCTGAAACTCCTTTTCCAATTTGTTATTTGAAGTTACTCACCAAATAATGCCTGGAAATAATTCTTTGCTGTTCTTTCAGGAGCAACGGGTTATTTTAAATCCAAGCTGTTTTCCTTGGACAGACACACACATGGCATGGTTCTGTTCCCTGACTAGACAAGTGTAGCTCGTAACATTTCCAGCATGAATACTCACCCAGATGAACTTCAAACCCCCTTTCTCCAAATATTGGGCTTTCAATTTGTCATTTCCCTGAACAAGCCTGCTGCTGAATGCGTTCTTTAGGAAATGTGGGGACAGTAACACAAACGGTGCCTGTGTACAGGGAGGTAAATGCATGTTCACACGTGACAACACAGAGTCACGGAAAAAATGTTCGGGTATTTGTCTGAGGTTACATTTGCTCGGAAGCTGGCATAAGACTCACGCAATAGCTAGGCCTTGGTGGGGATTTCAGTGATGCACAAGTGATGCTAGCCACAGGGAGAATTCCACTCCCACAGTGCATAAACCTCAGAAAGCTCAGCACTGAACTTCCTTAGGCTACTTTGAAAATCCCAGCGAAGGCCTGGATAAAGCCCTAGCTAATTAGTATGCAGCGCTCAAGCCTGCACTGGCTCCTGGGGGATATCAGCCAGACGACCTTTTCTTTCCCTTAG
Source organism: Rafetus swinhoei (assembly GCA_019425775.1). Taxonomy (NCBI): domain Eukaryota; kingdom Metazoa; phylum Chordata; order Testudines; family Trionychidae; genus Rafetus; species Rafetus swinhoei. The sequence goes on from CM033438.1 coordinate 26,372,689, forward strand.
TTTGATGATTTCACCAATGCGTTGGACATGATCTTTTCTTTGTTCAGTGCAGATCTACTATATATTTGAGAGACTGTCTGTCTGTCTGCCCGTCCGTCTGTTCAAGAACTCCTCCTAAACGGAAAGAGCTAGGACCCCCAAATTGGTACGCATCTTCCTCTTATTACAACTTAGAGCAAGGTCAAGGTTTGGTTGTGTCAGGACAACGGGATGTGCCTGGAATGGAATTGCTGCTCAGAAAACCATATAGAAAGGAGACAGAATCACCTGGCAATCAAAGGGTCTGGCTGGGGGTGCACCGCCCCCTCTCCCCTGTCTGGGACTGTCCCGGCCCCGAGCCTCCCACCTCCCGGTGCCCTTTAGGGAGGGCGGGAGGGGGAGACTGAAGATGCTCTCCCTTCCCCTGGTTCATACTATTGCTGGCTATTCCCCTTTGCCAGGGAGCGAGGGGAAAGTGCCCAGTTTGCTACATTGCTCACTCTGGCTGGGGAGCACAGGGGCAGACAAACCTGGACCTGCCCCAGCTGGGGAACATTCTACCACCCCTTGGCTGTGCCTGCTGGAACTGCAACGGCCATGGAGAGGCGCCTCTCACCTGGCCCCATGCGGCTGCAGTGAGAGAGAACTGGGGTTGTCCTCTCTCCCCAGGGCAGCCTGCATCCTGAACCCCTCCTCCCCAGCCCACAGCAATGATTCAAACGAAGCCTGCACATTTTCCTTTTGTTTTCCAAAAAAACCACAACAATTAATTGGACTTAAGGACCTGCCCAACGCCCGGTAAATCTCCTAGTACTTTATATTTGCCAAATGAGCCACTGACAAGTGGTCGTTTGTTTATATATCCAATGCTATTTTCAACCTGCCCCTTTCTTGATGCTCTCAGGACCATTTTCCCTGCAGAAAAACAGCACTCCCATTGCCGGGAAAAAGAAAGCAGGGACATATCGAGGTAACTGACTAAGGACAGCAGGTAGGGAAGTGGGGCAGGTCCCTCGATCACAACTGCTGGCAAGTCGTCCAGCCAGGCAGTGTACAGAATACACAGTAAAAAGCAAGAACCTGGATGAGTGACTGTTGCCTCACAAAGAAAAAAAGGCTCGTTAATAATGCTGCCAGTAGGTAACTCACCAAGGTACACTCACCCGACACCTGTGCTTGGTTTCACACTAACCAGGAGGGAGGAACCAGCCCTTGCTTTTTGAGAGGTGTATATGGGAACTGAAACAGTAACACTGCATGGGATTTCCCTCACCACAGCAGAGAGAGAGTGAACGCACAGACTCACCAAGGCCTCGTTGAGGAAACGGCTAACGCACAGGGCACGTGAGAGAGAATGTGAAGGGCTAACCCTGGCCACCGCGATGAGGTCTCCATTGGACAAGCAGGTGTTGGCTGCAGTAGGTTGCGCTGCCTTACGTACCTACTTGCTTCCAAGATGTTTGGGCACCTCAATCATTTGAGCCGGCTCTCTTCCCACCCTGCGGGTTGGGAGTACTTTTCCTAGCATGCAGAAAGGATAGATGGTTTTGTGGCTAAATTTGTGACTGGAACGTAAGGGATCTGAGTTCCCTCTCCTGGCTCAGCCACAAACTGCCAGTGTGACCTTGGACAAGGTATTGTCATTGCCCCGTGCCTCAGTTTCCCCATTGGTAAAATCGAGACCATATGTTCCCCACCCCACGGGACTCGAAATGCACACTGACGAATTCTGAGAATACAGAGTTTGCAACAACACAAGGTGTCAACTTCATGCTTCGGGCTGCTTATAATTCAAATATGTGTATGGTGCAAAGGCAGATGCACATACAATGTTTTTTACAAAAGTCACTGAAGCACAATAGAGAATGGAGCGCTGATTCCACGCCGGGGAAGGAGGAATTCAAGGAGCTCAAACAATTTAGTTTATCCAAGAGAAGGTTAAGTGGTAACTTGATCACAATCTACAAGTACCCTTGTGGGGATGAGGCTGATAATTCTGAGAGCAAATGGCTCTTTCAGCTAGCAGGAAAGAAGGAGACTGAACAGCTGGACACAGCAGACAGACAAACGAATTCAGATGGGAAACAAGGTGCAAATTTTTAACAAAGGGCAATCAGCTATTCAAATAGCTTACCTGGAGTCAGGATGGATTCTCTGTCCAAATCATTTGTAGTCTTTAAATCAAGACTGGGAGATATGCTGTCACTCAAACAGCATGTATGGGCTTGATGCAGAAATCACTGCCGTGAGTTCCGTAGGAGGTCAGATTAGAAATCATGTTGATGACCCTTTTGGCCCTTGACATCTACGAACTGGGTGATAACAGACAATGGAGCCGTGGTTCACATGCCACGATCCCCCTGTCCACACACACACACACACACACACACACACACACGATCCCCCTGCCCCCCCCCACACACACACACCCTGGATTTCTGTGTTTTACTGAATCAGGCCTTTGGATCATTACTCTCCCTGTGCCCCATTTCAGTCCACTGACTGTTTTCTCCTAATGCCAATGGCATTTACAAGATCACTGACAGAGCTAACTTTTTGTTCTTCACTCAAGGGGAGAAGGCAAATTGGAGAATGGCTTGTCCTGGCCTCTGGGAGCCATTTGCTAATAACTCTGCAGGAGATCCTCATGGATTAGCCTAGAAGAGTGATTGGATTTGACATTTATCAACACCGACTCCCAAGTGAGCCTCGGGGGCATTTCAGAAAGAATTGTAAAGCAGTAAGGAACGTGCAGGCACGTCACCAGCCCTCTGATTTTGACTGGCCTGGGAACAGCCATGTGCAACAGGGTGGACTGTTCCACCGGGACTTGAAGAGAAGGTGAAAGGAAAACCTAGTGAGACCTTCTGCAGAGGGCTAGCAGTAAGAATAGAGGCCTGGAAATTAGGATCCCTAGGTTGCCCTGGAAATGGACCCTCCTGGGTGACCTTGGGCAAATCATTCAAGGTGTCTGTAAAATGGGGATAATATTTGCCTACCTTGCACGAGATGATGTTTGCAAAGAACTTTGCAGATCTCAGATGAAAGCCGCTATACGAAGGTGAGTGAGAGAGGCTATTACACGTGTTTCTAAGTCATCCATCACCACAGTATCTGGGCACATTATACCAAGGAGTGAAATGTCTGGTTTCTACAGCCAACAGCTACTCGAGAGAGAAAAATAACACTTTAAAAATGTAAAACGTTTATGAACATTTCAGAAGATCTCCGCTAGTGAACTGAAGGGGTAGCTTGGTGACAGACACTGTTGTAGAATTGCTCCATATGGCTTCAAGGTACTTATGCTGAATCTCTGGGCAACTCAACCAACTACTGCTTTAGATCCTAACAGCACCAGCTTTGGACTGGTTCGTTGACTTACCAACGCAAAAATCTACTATATATATTTTAGAAATGTGCATCCGTCCATCCGTTTGTGAATCCATTTGTTCAAGAACTCCTCCTGAACGATACAAACTAGGATCACCACATTTGGAAGCAGCTTCCTCTTATTGTAACTTAAAGCAAGGTCAGGGTTTGGTTGTGCCAGGACAAAGGGATGTGCCTGGAATGGGATTGCGTCTCAGAAAATGGAAGAGAGGTCTGGCAAGAGGGACAGTTATACTGCAGAATGACCACAGGGGGCGCAAGGGACCCGAGATTGGGGCCAGGACAGCTATAACCCCATTGGGCCCAGAGGGGGCAGGGTGCATAAAGGGACAGCTCTTTATTATAGGGATATTAGCGTACAGCCGTTCTGAATGATTAACCGATAAATGTAAGTGGAGAAGCACTTTGATTGGATGCAGAGGGAGCACACAGCTCTCTCAGTCAGTTTTGTGTATGATCAGCACCCACCTCACTTCGTGCCCTCACTTTACATGCATGTCACTTTAGTAATACCGGTATATTACTGTGTGGCTGGAAACCAACGGAATCTGGCAACTCTGTGGCAACGATAAACAAAATGTCTTGCGGGCCACACACAGAGCCCAGATGGGCTGCAAGTTGCTCACCATCACATGCACAGATAACTTGGAGGGGAGGGCAGAAGAGAGCCTGCAGATTGGCAGCTGCTTCTTAACTCTCCCATGAATACCTTGCTAATACCGTGAATATACTCATATCGTGGGACTAAAACACGGCCTCGTGTGTTTTCAACACACTCGGACTGTACATTCTGCAGGACAGGGGCCTTGATGTTTATATCTGGTCTGAAAGGAGCCACATATACATATGGGACTGTAAAGCCAACAAGCACCCATATGGTGGAGGCAGGAACAAAGAGGACACATTTCTTGGCCCCAGAGACCGATATGGAAGATGGCAGCGGTGGAACAGATGCATTTGGAATCAGAAGAACCTGCGGGACACTCGCTCTCTCTCTACCAATGCTAACTTGGCAACATTTCCTGCTCTTTCATCCTACCAACAGCTCTGCAGATGCACTGCAATTCTGGACTGCAGCACACCAGATTTATCGGTAGAGGGGATTTTCTCGCCTGTGCTGCTAAAAAATTCAGCCGCATTTCTGTGAAAAGACAGTGCCCCCTCCTTGCAGGGTTTACTCAAATTCAACCATTCAAAGGAGCAAAACATTTTTGAGGGATATTTTTAGGAACAGTAGGAGGCGCCTCATTTGAGACAGTGCTAAACAATGTTCCTGCTAACTTTTCCATCCAGGTGTGGAATACATTTTTATGTGCACAGAGGCCAGTGCAAATGTGTACCACCGGTAGAAATAGAAAACCTGTCTGTGGGCACTCTGCTAATCAGTTGGGCAGCATTTTTATTTCTCCTGAGTGGCCACACAAGCGCACACCTTAGTGGGAACACTGGTGCTAGTAAAACTTAACAACAAGAAATAGTCTAGTAGCACCTTACAGGCTAACAAAACATGTAGATGGTATCATGAGCTTTCGTGGGCACAACCCACTTCTTCAGATGACTGGACTATTAAAAGTCCAGTCATCTGAAGAAGTGGGCTGTGGTCACGAAAGCTCATGATCCCATCTACATGTTTTGTTAAGGTGCTACTAGACTATTCGTTGTTTTTAAGTTTTTCTAGTTACAGACTAACTCGGCTACCGCTCTGAAACTGGTGCTAGTGAGGGTCTCTAGAACTCTTCACCCCAATTTACATTTTTAATAGAAAACAAATGTTGACATTGGCACCGCCACACAAAGTGCAGTCTAATCATGTGGCTGCATTGATGCTGGACAGGTCCAGAGCTGGAGGGAGCTTTAAAGTCTTACAAAGTTTATGAACATATTTGAATTGAAAAGAAAATACGCAGATAGAATGGGTGGTCTAAAAGCAGCGTTGGGATTATGACCCATTGACAAAGATGCCCAGCAGTAGTTGCCAGGTAATGTTTATAGCTTCGCACAAAACAAGTTCATCCTGTCCTCTTTGCAGGCATATTTCATAAACACATTGCACGTACAAAATTAATGCAAAAGTCATGGCTGAATAATTAGCTTAGTTCCCGTCTTTCATTGTCTCCCCTCCTTCTCACTTATGACCTACAATTCAACGCCTATTTCCCCATCTGCTTTTGAAATTACTGGAAGGCCTTCCCAGGAAACGTGGCTACCACACAGGACTGGAATTGAATACAGTCAGAATTGCCTCACGGATGGGATGCCAGGCAACTGGAATGGTATTCTTTGGTAACATACCAAACAACCGCTGCACTCCCTGCCCCAGACCGCCTGATGCAAGACCACCTTAAAAAGCAGCAGAGCTCAGTTTGGGAATTTATATGCAGAAAGAAGTACAGGCTGGACCTCCCTGGTCCGGCACCCTCAGGACCTGACTGGTCCCGGAATGAGGGATTTTGCCAGACCAGGAAAAGTCATTCCTGACCCACCTGCCGGAGGTTCCCCTCCCGCTCTGCCGCCCCACTGGGCTTCCCGGCCCCAAACCCAGCAGCCCAGCTAAGCTGTGCACCGGGCTTCCCGGCTCCCAACCCCTCCCTGACAGCGCGGCAACTCTTCTCGGCTCCTGACCCCATGCCTGGCTCCCACCCCCTGCATTGCTAGGACTCTCTGATCCTGCCAGACCACAGATGTTGCCGGACCAGAGATTCCCGGTTTATAGAGGTGCCACTTGTACGACGAAAACTGAAGAGGTGTCCTGTGGCACCTTAAAAATGAACAGTTTTATTTGAGCATAAGCTTTCATGGCCCCAAACCACTTGTTCAGATGGCCAAATAAATTGGTTCGTCTTTAAGGGGCCACAGGACTCCTCGTTGTTTTTACAGACCCACACGGTGACCCCGCTGAGACTAAGAAAACAGACTGGGTTAGGTGCTCACGTCATTGGAGTTATTCTCAAGGGGTATCACCCACAGCAAGATCACAGCACTTGGAGACAGCCCAGCCCATGATCCAATTACCACCACTTAAAAGCAAAATGAAAGCCAAGCTCTGATGAAGTGCGGCTAATAAATACACTGTTATTCTCCTCCCATCTCCGGACGAAAATAGCCTGCAAAGGAACCAGCGCTCGAGAGAGGGGAACGAATTCTCTCTTTGCAGAACCATCTGAAACAACATTTGGATTTAGCTAAGCTTTTGGCCACATGGCCACCTGTGACTTAACCAAAAGGCCCATTGATGGAGTCAGCTAAACCAACAGAAACCGACTGACCCCCCCGGCTGACTGCAGCCCCCTCCCACACAAGGAGCTGCCGGAGTCCACCTTTTCAGAGAGAAACCTTGCCTGAAGGGGCGGGGGGCCGTTACAATAACCTCCGTGCCAAGGGCTCGTAGAAGCAAGGCCGCGCACCTCGCTAATCGGCTGCCTGGCAATTCCCTTTAGCCGGCCTGCTGCTGGCTATCGCTCCTGGCTTCTCCCCTTCGACGCTGACTGCATGTTGCTATATTTAGCATTTGGTTAAAAGCAAGCAACAGTGTTTGCCAGCTGAGGCGTAAGAGGGACGGATTGCTGCGTGCGCGAAGCAGCCCCAGGAAGGAATCCAAGTCTGCTCCCCACTGACGGTTTGGGGTTTGTGTTTCCCCGGGGGTTCAGTCCCCAGCCACCCAGGCTATGGCGCCGTATCTGGAAGGCCAACTTCCCTTCCCTTCCCACCCGCCTCTCTTCAGCTCCAGAAGGCTAACAGCTAGGCACATCTGTCACCAGTGCTCTGCCACGGTCTCAGCCTCCGTGGTCGAGTCTACATTAGCAAAGCTCCGGCTGTAAGTCACCCTGTGAGATGGGGGAGGGCTGCACGGATATCCCGAACTGTTCCCAAACTTCCCAATGCAAATCCATGGGGAAACCGGAAATTAGAACAATGATCTCAACCAGAGCGACACCAAAATGGTGACCGAGGGGTGGGGAGTCACCGGGCCCTACACCCCCATCCACAGCCAGATGGGACCCTCAGCCAGCAGGTAGAACAGAAGGTTTAGTGGTTGACAGGGATACAGCGTAGAACAGACTTGTCGGCACAAGACCCAGAAGCCATCAGTACCATGCAGCTTGGGCAGAGGGGGACCCAGAGGCAAGGGATCCCATCTGCACCCCAACCCAGCAAGACTCACCCACACACACAGAAGCCTGCCCCAGCCCCACAGCCAGGCCCACCTACGACCTTTGTCCAGCTTCCTGGGCAATAGGAGTCACCTAGTCATACTCCCCCTTCCTCGCTCAGGTTACAGAAAACATCAGCCATTATGTACATGAGGGAGACACATCTAGGTATTGGGGCAGTGCCCAGGGAAACTGAGGCACGCACACAGGCGAGTCATTACAGGATAGTAGAAATCACATGCAACATAAAGCCGAACAGAGTGAATACAATCCCCACTTTGTCACATATAAACAGGGTTTTCCCACTACTGCCTTTCCCCTCCCTCCCTCTCAGAGTGTGTATATTCCCCTGCCAGGAGAAGAATGTGAAAGAGGCGAAAGCAGACGGCATTATGCAAACCTAAAGGCCGATACCAGACAATTTACTAACAGATGTAGCTGTAAAAAGGACCTATTATCACATCGCCTACAGTAACAATGTCTTCATTCAAATTGTTTCCCCTCCTCGGAGTTTATTTTTAAAAAGAGAAATAGGCCTCGCTGGCTGCAAAGACCAGATCTCTTGTTGAAAGCGAGCCTTGTTTAGTCTTATCTGGGAAAGATAAACATGGATAATGGCTTTTAAAAAAAATATGAACAGGGACACTCTGTAGATCAAAGCAGAGGTCGGAGAGATTCTTGTGTTAAAATAGTATCGGTGGAGTTATTCTCAATGGGTTAGACCAAAGGTCCATCTAGCCCAGTGTCCTGTCCTCTGACAGTGGCCAATGCCAGATGTCCTTGCTCTGTCACCCATTCCCAACTTCTGACACACAGAAGCTGGGGACTCCAGTCCTACCCATCCTGGCTAACAGCCATTGATGAACATTACCTCCATGAATTTATCTAGTTCTTTGTTGAACCCTGTTAAAATCCAGATCTTTACAAAATCTTCTGGCAAGGAGTTCCACAGGTTCACTGTGTGTTGAATGAAGAAAAACTTCCTTTTGTTTGTTTTAAACCTGCTACCTGTTCGTTTCATTTGGTGAGCCCTAGTTCTTGTATTACGGGAAGGAGTAAATCACCCTTCTGTATTCACTTTCTCCATGCCAGTCATGATTTTATAGACCCTTATCATATCCCCCCTTAGTCTCCTCTTTTCTAAGCTGAAAAGTCCCAGTCTTTTTAATCTCTCCTCATATGGCAGCCGTTACAAACCTCTCGCCATTTTTCTTGCCCTTTTCTGAAATTTTTCCAATGTCAAGAGATCTTTTTGAAATTAAACAACCCCATTTGCCCACCGTATTCAAGATGTGGGCATACCATGGATTTTTATGGAGGCAATAAAGTGTCCTCTGTCTTAGTCTCGATCCCTTTCTTAGTGACCCCTAACATTCTGTTTGCTTTTTTTTTTTTGACTGTTGTTGCCCAGTCTTAGCTTTTTGCAGTCCAAGTTTTAGGGGCACCCAGTGCATGGGACTGCACCCCTGACCATCTTGGCAAATGACCATCGATGGACCCATTCTCCATGAACTCATCTAATCCTTTTCTGAACCCCAGTAGCAGCATCTCCTACTCTTCCAGTCCTGGATCCCTAAGCAGGAATTAAGCATCTAGTTGGGTAGTCGATTACCCAATAAGCGTTGATTTATCAGGCAGTCAAGTCACTACTCGACTACTCGCTTTTCCCCGTGCTTGCTGCCTCTGTATCAGAGGAAGCGGGGCAGGAGCAGGAGCCGGTGCTGGGGGGAGTGGCTTAAAAAGTAGCAATCCCCGCAATGTGCAGGACAGAGATGCTATCCATCACTTGGGACCAATCCACCCTTCAGAGGCTGAAGGCTGGTCCCAGCTCTGTGGTTTCACTTAGGAGCATCTCTAAGCACAGCAACATTACGGCCCGGCTGAGGATTGACCTGCAAGGTCGAACCCTGTGTAACACTTCCCCCTCCCTCCCGAGACTTTTGCAGCACCACGAATTCACTTATTTGTGCTCTGTCCCTGCTCTTCTCCGTCCCTCCTAGAGAGGCCCACCGGCAGGGGGAGGAGGGGGCGGGGAAGGGGCCGTTGCCCCAGTGCCCTGCAATTCAAAGGGGCCCGGGGCTCCTAGCCACAGCAGTAGTGATGGCCAGAGCCCCGGCCTCCTTTGAGTTGCCACTGCAGCCGGGGGAAGAAGAGGGGGGAGCATCACGATCCAGGCACCGCTGAGGGCTGGCTGCCCTGGCCCTGTCCCTTCCAGGGGTGCAAAGCCCCCCCCTTCTCCCGGGACTCACAGTGGCTTTCGGCTCTGCTGCTCCCAGATCTGGAACCCTGCAAATCAGCGGATTCACAGCTGTTCAAGCTCTGGGAGAGAGGGCCCTTCGCCTGCTGAAGGAATCACGGCCCAACCGCCAGAGCAATGCCGGAGTCTCCAGCTCATCCGCACGAGCAGGCGCCCCTCGGCCAACCCAAGACAGACAAGGACTCAAACTGCTGGCGCTTAAATGCCCAGGAGCCGGAAAGAGCATCAAGAGAAGCAGCTCGGGAGGGAAGGAAGTTGCTAGGCAACACGAATATTGCTGACTGTTACGAATCTGCTTCTGGGGCCTTTATAAAGTCAAGTCCTCGCTGTCAAGCAAAGGCAACAAACTCCACTTCATGTATTGTGCTGCGAGTGTGCCCCCCGCTCCGCATCCATCTCAGGGTAAAATAACTGTCCTGAAAGCGCGTCCTTCGAAATGACTTCCCACGTAGGCCGAACAGAATTTGCCCCCAGGCTGGCAGCCAGCGGTATCGGCTTTATGTGCACTTTCACGAGTATCACACATCAACCCAAACGCAGCCTCTGTCCAGACCCTTTTTGGGCCAGAGGAGGGAGGGGGGAGTCTCTCTACTGTGCACAAACTGGTGAGGCAACTGCCAACGCCTCGTGAAGGACTGGCAGCCAACGGCTCAGTCCACAGCCACATCTTAGTGACTTCCACAAATAACTGGAGACGCTTCTCTCTTGACGCAGCCCTAAGTAATGGCTACCAACGCAATCTGACTCCAGGAGCATCCCCGAGGGCTTCACAGCACACATACAAAAGAAGATGAGGCCACCGTTCTCTCATAGGGCTTCACTTGATACAAACATACAGTGGCAAGAAGTTCCCACAGTCACCCACCCCTTGAAATCCACCGAGCTTGCCCTTCCGCTTTCCTACCACCTGTTTAATCCAGAGTCGGTCTCAATGTCTCTCACACACAAATACACCCACACACGCCCGAAAGTATGAAAGCTCAGTGTGAAATGCTGACTCTTTCCTGCACCCTCAATAGTCTCTGAAATGCCCCTGAACAGATACACATGTAGGTGGTCAGATTCACTTGTGGGCTTTTCGAAAGGGGAGGGGAGGGAAAAAACACAGCCTTCTCAGCTCATAGGGGACACACACACACATCCATAACACAGGAACTGGAGGTCACCAAATGAAATTAATAGGTAGCAGGTTTAAAACAAACCAAAGGAAGTTTTTCTTCTTGTAGCTCACAGTCAACCCATGGAACTCCTTGCCAGAGGATGTTGTAAAGGCCAGGACTTTAACAGGGTTCAAAAAAGAGCTAGATAAATTCATGGAGGATAGGTCCACCAGCGGCTGGGAATGGATGACAGGGGAGGGGATCACTTTATGATTGCCTGTTCTGTTCATTCCCTCTGGGGCACCTGGCATTGGTCACTGTTGGAAGACGGGATACCGGGCTAAACGGACTTTTGGTCTGACCAAATATGGCCCTTCTTATGTTCTTACATCCAAATGCAGAAAAAATGAATGCTGTCACCACATTTCCAGTCTTACATGAGATCACTTAGCAGGCGGACAACTGCTGCCAGCAATACATTCAGAGCTGCCAGGTTCAATAAATCAGAAACAGGGTTGTCTAATCAATCTGGGTCCTACCCAACTCTGCTGATCACCATGTGGTTAAGATTTTCAATAGCCCCCAGGTTTTTTTGAGCACCTAACTTGATATATTTTAAAGGGACCTGAGTTTCTAAAAGCACTGAGCACCCATCCTCTGAAAATCAACCCTTCTTAATGATGTCTCCAATGGGGCATCTAAAAATGGAGGCAGCCAGTCACTAGTCTGCCAAAAATCTCTCTCTGTGCCTCAGTTTCACCATCTTGAAGAATATTTAGGAGAGCTGAAATAGATGCTCATGAGCAACTCAGGTGTTTGATATTGCAAGTACAGAGAGGGAGATATTTTAAAATACCCCCTATGTAAAGTCAGCAAATTGCCCTTCCAGTAATGCAAAGCATTAGCCCAGAACAATCTGCTACGATTAATTTACCTTTTGTAAATGACTACTGTCCCTTAAACATTATGGCGTTACAGGAAACCGTAGCCATCAAAATGAAATGAAAGGAAGCTTTCTTCAGAAGCAGCCTTGGCAAGCAGGTCCAGCACCCGTGTCACGACTCAAACATCCTCGATGGTAAAACCGAAATGACTGCAATCCTCACGAGACTGCAATAAACGGCAGGATGTGATCCGTTATTTGCCATTCAACACGGTCCTCTTTGAAGGGCAGTTGTCTGCTGCCCCAAGAACCCTGGAAAAGGTCCCCCACGCTGAATTCTAATGGGGCATCTCGCACAGCGCTTCTGTGAGTGTAAGATTACACTAACAGACACGAACAAAAGTCCCCCCCTGACTTCCAGAGCCTGGCAACAGATACAATCAGTGTTGCACGGCCAAGGTAAATTGTTCAAGATCTCCCCAGCTGCCAAGACCATCTGTGGAGCGACGCTTTCTGCTGGAATTCTGCCTGACAGCAACTGCACAACTCAGATGGCTTTCCCTTGTCTGGGAGTTACGGGTAGGCATTCACTTTGCTTGGGGTGCCTGTCAGTTCAGCAGTAGAAAACGACTCTACTCATGCTGGAAGTAGCCATCCATCCATCATCCGAACTAACCACTCTGCTTTAAGCAGCAAACATGATTAGCCTGGTGTTTGGAAAAGCAAGGCACAGCCATTCCTTAGCATCACAGGGGACACAGGCAGCTGACCCTTGGTGGCTGTCTAAATTAAGGAATATTCCTTAACAGCCCTAACTGGTTTTAAACCAGTGTAGACATGCGTAGGCCTGAGCACCTTTTACCGAGCAGCTTCAAAGGAAAACGTTTGCTCTTTGGTCCAGAACCAGGGAATAGAAGATACAATGGTTGACTCCTGCCTGTGTTTTTATTGCCGGCCCCTGGTGCTGAAGTATCAGGGAGACCTACGCCAGAGATGGGCAACTTAGCGTAGTGAGGGGGCTGCATGAATGGCCCTCCATTTCAATGGGCCGCAAGACTGTCGAAAGCAAGACGGTCTCCCAGGACAGAGAAGTTTTGCTAACTGTGCTCGCGCAGCTAGAATTTGCAGGAGGTGCCAATTGACTCGTAGCAGCATTTTGATTGGCGGCGGGAGCGCACGGCACTCACAATCAATGTGCTTTGCAATCACCACACACCTCGCTGCATGGGCCCTTGCTTTCAGGGCATATCGCTTTAGTAATACCCATAGGAAAAAACCTACGTGGATGGAAATCAGCAGAATCTGGCAACCCAGCAAATGAGCAACAGCAAACAAGATGTCTTGCTAGGCCACACACAGAACTCTGATGGGCTGCAGGTTGCCCACCACAGACCTAAGCCCCAAGTCTTCCTAGCACTGGTGAGACGGAAAAAGAAGAGGAAGAAAAAAGAGACTTTTCTCTATACCGCCAACAGTGCTAGGCAGTTCAGGTTTGGCAGGAAAGCAACCAAATGCTAACCATTTCAATTAGCATTGGCAGAGCAGAGCAACAGCCGGCCCTGGCTTATCTGGGTTCTCAGTGCAAGGAACTGTGGATTTGGGAGAGTTAATTTATAAGAGGCTAGACCATGCTGTGTTTCTTTTCCTACTAATTACGTTACTCATGCGATCTTCACTCATGCCCTTGGATAGAAGATTAACTAAAGACGTCATAGTCAATCTGCTGTGGCTTCCATTTGTCAAGGCGGAAAGTTTGCTTGTCCAGGTCAAAGGCTTAAAAAAAAAAATCTATGCCAAACCCAAGGTTTTCGCAATCCTTGGTTAGGTGTCACGCTTGAAGATGCTTTACGAGAACTCACTTGCTCTAGGAATTGAGTGTTCTGAAAGTTATGCTGTCTTTGCCATGCTGTAGATCACAGACTGGGAAATTCTAACCAAGGCTCCCATGAAGAAATTCAACTTTGGAGAAACAGGCAAGAAGAAAAAACACATATTTTGAACCTATTTGTAAACAGATCTCCCGAGGAGGAAGCATTTTCAAGCTTGCCCGGTCTTGTTTTCCAGACACACTTGAATTTTCTGGCCATTTGGCTTCCCTCTTGAAATGACCAACACAGAACTTAATTTCTGTTTACAATGAAAACTATTTTCTTAGGGACAAAGAAAGAATTGTGAGGACTTGGCAGAGAGGAGCACACGTTTATCGGCTGCTACCTCGTCACGTTAAGAATAAGAACATAAGAATGTCCATACTGGGTCAGACCAAAGGTCCATCTAGCCCAATGTCCTGTCTTTTGACAGTGGCCCGATGCCAGATGCCCCAGAGGGAATGAACAGAACAGGTAATCCTCGAGTGCTCCCTCTCCTGTCGCCCATTCCCAGCCTCTGACAAACAAGGATAAGGACACCATCCCTACTCATACTGGCTAATTAGTATTGATGGACCTAACCTCCATGAATTTATCTAGTTCTTTTTTTGAACCCTGTTAAAGTCCTGGTCTTCACCACATCCTCTGGCAAGGAGTTCCACAGGTGGACTGTGCACTCCGTGAACAAATACTTCCTTCTATTTATTTTAAACTACTACCTTTTGCTAGTCAGTGACTTGCATTAGGAACTCCTCAATTCTCAGTTGCTTAATCATGGGCAACTTGCTTTCCAAACACAGAGGAAAGATCAGAAGCTCCCTGAGTTCAGCGTTTAAATCTGCTCCGAGGCATAAATCAGGTACTTGTTCTCCTTACTGCCAATCAGGGCATTCACAGGTGGCATTTAGAAGACCAAACATAAACACTGAGCCCGCCGTTATAAAACAACCCCCCTGCTCCCGCACTGGCTGACCTGCCAGAAGCCTTCTCTCTTCTCGTGGAGAAAAGGTTCGAGGCCAGGGCAGAAGGATTTTTCAGATGCACTCGCAGGGCACAATTCTTTTGTGAGTTCTGTGCACCGAGTGAAATAACCTTTTCCGTAGGTAGTCCCTTTCTTCCCAAAGGATCCTAAAGCAGCTGCCGCCTAGATCAAGCATGCTAGAATTCAGCACCGCACAGCAGCCTGGGGACAGACTGCATTTGAGTCAAGACCCGTGTGCCAAGTTCCTACCAATATGAAGAAGGGATCCATGAGTTTCCAACTTCTGATCCTAGAGACACATCCAGCTGCCTGGAATTCAGTTTATCAAAGGAGATAAAGAGTTGAACCCAGGGGAACTTGCAGGGTTGCCATGGCTAATGTGTGTATGGGGGGGCTGGCTCTGGCACTCCTGGAAGGGGCAGGGCTTCAGGAGGAAGGGGCAGGACTGGGACAACCAGCCCCCAGCGCTGCCTGGATGGCGTGGCTTCCCCCCAGAGCCGGCTGGAGTGTGCCGCAGTAGCGGCGGTGCTAGCCGGGAGCCTCAGGCCCTTTAGAATCGCCAGGCCCCAGGGCAATTCCCCCCCTTGCCCTCCCCTTGTCGGCGGGCCTGGCTGAACCAAACATTCTGGAATTCTAACCTGAGGCCAGCCAGCCAAGGTATCTCCCACCTAAATCTCAGACACCTGAGCTGTCCCCTCCAGGTTCACAAGCCACTCGGACAGCCGACAGGAGACGTCTCCGTTCCATGGTGCAGCTCTTACAAATACACACTGCTCTGCGCTTTGCATCTATCTTGCAACCACCTGTTGAGACTCATTAGGTCAGCCCATCAGCCCGAGACACAGCTAACAGACTAAGCCACCTCTCTGATTATGAGTCCGCACCCTCGCACCGTCTCACGTGCTCATGCCCCCTTTGAGATGCCAGCTCGCTTTCCTCTTGCAGATAGAATTGCCAGGCATCTGGTATTTGCAGCCTCTGTCCGGTAAAAAAACACCCAGAAAATACCGGACATGCAGTGCCTCTTTCTTTTGTGCTGTTTTTTTTTTTTTCCCGTTTAGGGACGCGCGGCAGCCCTAAAAGGTTGGGGACCACTGGTATGGGGAGTGACGTAATCAATGTTAATACGTAGGAATATGTGTCATATGTTATCCTGTACTGTGAGTGTATCCAAAGATTTATTAGGGGAGAGGAAATAAGATTTGGGTATTGTAGGGTGGACCTGAATGAAGCAGTCCCAGGACCCTATAAAACAATCATGTTAAGGTCATTCCCTCTTCAGCTTTTCCTCCTACCTTCTATCGAGCTATTAGCTTAGCTTTGCAGTACAGCCTAGCCACCCAACATGCCACCCGTCTGAACCATTAAAATCATCAGGCATGCCAGGGGTGAGGGCCTCTTACCGCCAGGTGTTCAGGGCAGGGTGTGACTGTGCTAAGTAGTAGTAGAAATGTTACCACCCGGAGCCACAGAATTGTAAGATTGCCCTATAACCTTACATTTTATAACACTGGCTATTCTTTCCTTTTTTTTTTTTAAACAAAGGTTTTAACAATTGGGTATTGTTCTCAGTTTAAGTGTCTCTGCCACGCAACCCGAGAATTCTCTTCCGAGAGAGAACTCTCGGCGTCCTCTCACACTGTAGCCTGAATTGGGACAAGAACCTGCATATCCTGTGGTCAGATGCGGCCTGTAGCAAGCAATAATCCCTAGCCCATAAACTCAGGTCAATGGTTACGCCTCACTTCAAAACTCCTTGCTGACAGAATCAGACAAAAATATCAACGTGTCAGCATATAGTTCCTGAAAAATTGCCAGCTTTCTTACTTTTACCATATAATTATAAATCAATTGGAATATAAATACTGTACTTACATTTCAGTGTCTAGGATATAGCCATTGTATGAAATTTTAGTTTGCACGGGCTGAACGTCTCTGGTTTGGGACTCCCTGGTCCGGCAGATGCTGCTGGAACAGAGTGCTGGACCATGCATATGACCAGTAGGGATGCAAGAAATCTTTTAAAACAGTAGCGGGGATGTACGGCTGGGGGGGATGAGGAAGGGAAAGATGGTGGAAGGGCAGCCCCATGACTGCCAGGGAGCCATCTGCCCCACGCTGAGGGCTCTGCAGTACAAGTTGGCTCCCGGCATGCGCTGGCTCCCGGTTGCCAGCCCTGCTCCCAGGGATCCGGCTGCCCTAATCCTGGGACACTGGACCCACTCCCAGGGAGTAGGGCCAGCAGCTGTTGCATGCCAGGAGCCAGCTTATACTTACATCCCTCGTTGCCAGACCAGAGAGCCCCAGCAGCTGGGAGTCTGGTGGACGAGAAACGGGGCCCGGATGCAGGGAGCCCAGCAGCTGGCAAGGGCTGGCAGCAGAGCCTGGTGGCTAGGGCTGGCAGCCAGGAGGGGACTCAGAGAGAGCCCGGAGTCCGGCAGCAGAGGGACTCAAATTTACCTCCCCTGCTCCGGCAAACTCCCTTGTTTGGGATCAGTCAGGTTCCCAGGGTGCCGGGCCAGGAAGGACCAACTGTACTGACTTTGCTCGTGCTTCTTATGTAGCCTCTTGCAAAACTAGGCAAACATCTAGACGAGTTCATGTACCCTGTGGAAGACCACTCTGTACCCCCACAGTGCACGTACCCCTGGCTGATATCCAGTGGTATTACGAGCACAGGGGTTTGCCTGGCTCCCTCTGGAAGAACGGCAACAAACCTCAAACACATCTTGATTAACGAGCTTTCCAACGGCTAATGCTGCCCTGTAAGAAGAGAGGCTAGCTGCTCCTCACACCTCTTGCAAAACTCATGGACGTTCCCAGTATACATTGCATTGCAGAACAGCATGGGACAGCAATTTTTGTGCAAAGCTCCTTCTTGTAGTTAACAGCCATCGTTTTTTTATCGTGCCCTCAGGGAATGTTAATTAAAAGGTGCTTAATAACCATCTTACTGCGATGTATTTTAGGAACCAAAGCCAATGCTAGGCTCTAAGCTATAGATCAGGAAATAGCCATCTGGCTGCGGAACTATGATTTACCTTCGACCTCAGGGCAAGGTAGAATTCCCCAATCCAGCCCTCCAAGGGCATCTAAAACAGATTCTTCCCCAGTGCGTATTTCTCGGCACACCCTAAACCCAGTGGAACTGCTGAGCATGTGTTCTCAGTCTGATGAGGAGGCCAGCTTGCCCCACATTTGGATGAAATTGGAGCCGCTTCTTCATTAGCAATACATTGGAGTCATCTAAGCAAGAAAGTGAGAAAAGAAAGTGTGTGTGTGTGTGTGTGTGTGTGTGTGTGTGTGTGTGTGTGTGTGTGTGAGAGAGAGAGAGAGACACACACACACACACACACACACACACACACACAGCGTGTCTTCCGTTGTTTCTCAGAACACAATGATGTCCATTCATTCAATAAAACAAACAAAAAAAAAAGTGCAACATTTCTGCCTGGTTTCAATCGCTGTACATTAATCAAGCCGTAGCCTATTTTTTTGCTTCCAGCCTGAGAGACACAGCGTGGGAGGAACAGCCTGTCCATGGAATAATATTTTCCAAGCCATAGTCAAAGTCTGCCTGTCAACCCGTAGCCTCTCTGCTGTCTCTTCTACCCGAGCTGGACAGGAAGCGATCTGTGGGCACAGCCGTTCAAAACAAGGCCGGTATTCCAAGCAAATGGGCCGATGAATGGAGTCCATTGTGTTACAGTGGGAGAAATATCACCATCATCATGAGAAAGAAAACACACACACAGAGTGTACATCTCTCTCTCGTATCCTCCCCCAAATAGGATCTTTCTTTTGAAAGACAAGTCTGAGCAGGTGGTTCTGTTTCCCAGATTTGACAGCTCTCACGGCAAGATGTAAATGAGTGTCGCTTGCACAAGGAACTCGACACTCGCAATAGATTTAGAAAGGCAGAGAAAGGGGGACAACGACACTCGGGGAGAAAAAGAAATTCAGCTTCCCTTTCCTGATGCTGAGAGAAGCTCTGCTGATTAACTACTTTTTGCCATTGCAGCTGACTCTTCCTTGTTAAGATTATTGATTATTCATGTTACCATAGCACCCCGGCGCGGTGATAGGCGCTGTATAAGCTCACAGAAAGACTCAGTCACCCTGCTCTGAAGAGCAAACAAGAGCAAGCCCAGGTGGATGAGTGTAGAATGTTAAGTATGGGCGTATTTGGGGGCAGGGGGCAGTGAAGGAGAACAGGACACCTCCATGTTGCCCATAGGAGCTCAAATGACTTCAGTCCGTTTTTGCACTTTATTCCATGAAAACAGGCCCATCCACTGTAACAAAGCTGCTCCTTAACCTTGGTGGGTCCCGCGCTTACAGCAGTGGTGTCCAACATGCTAGCCACAGGTGGCTACTTGGCCGGTTGAGTGTGGCCAGCTGGCTTGAACAATGTGGCTATTTGGCCGGTTGAGTGTGGCTAGCTGGCTTGAACAATGTGGCTATTTGGCCGGTTGAGTGTGGCTAGTTGGCTTGAACAATGTGGCTATTTGGCCGGTTGAGTGTGGCTAGTTGGCTTGAACAATGTGGCTATTTGGCCGGTTGAGTGTGGCTAGCTGGCTTGAACAATGTGGCTATTTGGCTGGTTGAGTGTGGCTAGTTGGCTTGAACAATGTGGCTATTTGGCCGGTTGAGTGTGGCTAGCTGGCTTGAACAATGTGGCTATTTGGCTGGTTGAGTGTGGCTAGTTGGCTTGAACAATGTGGCTATTTGGCGGTTGAGTGTGGCTAGTTGGCTTGAACAATGTGGCTATTTGGCCGGTTGAGTGTGGCTAGTAGGCTTGAACAATGTGGCTATGCTTGGCGGTTGAGTGTGGCTAGCTTGACCCCATGGCCTTACAGGCTCCCAGCAGCCCTCAATTTACATACCTGTTTGCTGTTTGTTGAGCCACTGTCATCATTGGCCAGCATGGGGAAAAGAGGGGAAACCAAGCTTCAGTCTCTGTGGCCCCTCCAAGCAGTAGAACAAACCCTCGTACCAAAGCCAGTCTCTTCCCAGTCCTGAAATGGGGAAGTGGGAGTGGGAAGAACCCGGGCCCGCCCTCCACCCTGTGATAGCAGCTGTCTGTAACTGTCACGTCACTGGTAACAGCTGCGTCACAACTACGATCTCCTGGGCCACTTCCCCATGGCCTTCCTCGGCACCCTCCTGGTACCTGCTTTCACTTTCTCCTCTCAGAGTCTCCACAGCTCCTTCTCTCCTCAAACGCCTCACACACACTGAGCTACCAGAAAGGGAGCCCCTTTGAACCAGCCTCAAATGGTTCTTCCTTGGCCTCAGGTGGTCTGATTAGTCTGACTCACTTGGCTCTGGAAACCTCCTAATGGGCTTCAGGTGACTTAATTGCCCTGATTGGTTCTGGCAAGTTCTTGCTGGTTCTGGGTTAGCCCTTGTTAGTTTACCCGGAACAGAAACTTACTCAATCTAGGGCTAAGATACTTCCCATCTACCACTCTCCTGTACCCCTCTGGCCTGACTCTGTCACACCACTTTGCTTTGGTTGCTAATCGGTCACATGGGGATAATGACACTTCCTTTCTCCCACCCTTTGTGGGAGTGTCTGATCTGTTTAGACGGTAAACTCTTTGGGATGGGGCTGTCTCACTGCACTGGTGTGCATGATGCCCAGCACAACTGTAATCCTGATTCTGGTTGCGGTCTGTAGGTGCTACCGTACTACAAACAACAAAAAACAGTACAATTTCACAGTCCAATTCTCATTTTCTAGAAATACTGAAAAATGTGGAGTCTCTTCTCTCCCTTTCCCGGATCACCCCTGCTCCTAAACTAGAGAAAGGTCACAGAGTTACCCAAGTTGTTCCTGACACTCCCGTGGTAGAGCTGGCTGGAAGATCAGACACATCTCCAGTCTCCCCATGACAAAACCCAGCAACACACAAAATCCTTCAAGTTAAGAACTTCAGGAAAAAAACGCAGCACGTAAGAAACGCAGCACGTCAGAAAAAGAAGCCGCCAGCGCCAGATGGGCTTTGGCTCAGTGCAGCGGGACTCATGATGAAATGAAAATGCCAGATCTCAGCCAACTAGAAACCACATCAATGGCTTTTCCCTTAATTCCAAACCTGATTTAACATGGGAGGGAAAAATTTGGCTTGTGGCATTGTATGGATGTTCAGTTACGCAGCTTAAAGATGGAAAAAACATCAAGTCCTCCACCACCAAGCAAGATTGCTCCCTCCTGAACTTTCAAGTACTTGGCCTACCTTAAGATGTATTATTTCCAGAGAGGGAGAATTCAACCACTTCCCTTTCCTAATGTTCATTCTGCAGGTTTCCATTGCTGAATTTCTTTCCATTACCCAGTGGATTGGGATGTTAATGCTGCAGCTTCGGTGTTCTGGGGACACAGGCACTTTTCGGCTACAAGGCCAAGATTTCTAAAAGCTGCTCTTGATTTTGGGTGCCCAAAAGGAAATACTGCCAAAGAGGCTGATTTTTAGGATGCACCGAGGTTACATTCTGAAATCCCTTTACTGTGGTCTCTCATAGGCAGGGCTCGACGATTCGCGGCGAGAGCTACTCGCCAGCACCGCACCGCACATGTGCCAGATTGGTACTGCGCATGCGCGCAGCGCCGGTGAATGGGGCGACCGGCTGAAATCTACTTGCCATGGGCGAGTAGATATAGTGATTTGTCGAGCCCTGCTCATAGGTATTCTGAATTCTCTAACAAAGTAACAACCTACTTCCTCACCTCCTCGGTCAGATATCAACAGTTCCAGAAAAATGGGCTTTGCCAAGACCAACAGTCTGGACGTCACAAGAAGTGAGATCCGATGCGTCTGAGCTGCCTGAAAGCATCGACACAGAGAAAGGCAGGCAGGCAAGAGATGCCTGAGTAGAAAAGAAGTCTCACAGGATGAGCAAGTTTAAAACAAACGAAAGGAAGTATTTCTTCATGCAACACACAAGCAACCTGTGGAACTCCTTGCCAGAGGATGTTGTGAAGGCCAAGATTTTAACAGAGTCCAAAAAGGAACTGGATACATTCATGGAGGTTAAGTCCATCAATGGCTATTTAGCCAGGATGGGTAGGAATGGTGTTCCTAGCCTCTGTTTGTCAGAGGTTGGGAATGGGTGACAGGGGTGGGATCGTTTGATCATTCCCTGTTCTGTTCATTTCCAGTGGGGGCACCTGGCATTGGCCACTGTCAGAACATAGGATACTGGGATACATGGATCTTTTGGTCTGACCCAAAGTGGCCGTGTTTATGAGCCGTGAGCTGGTATAGAGAGCCATTGGGAAAAGTCAAAGAATGATGTGAGGGGTGATCAGAACTGGGGAAGTTCTGCTGCGTTAAAGGAAGGCTTGTGCGAGGCCATGGGAAGGAAGGCATGAGCCTGCCTGGTTAGGAGAAGCTGAACCCAGAACAAGAGAGCTGGAAGAAAGGCCTGATGGAGTGGAACACTGAGGAAGGCTTGTCGCAGAGCTCTTATTCAGGGCCTGGGGAGAAGATGCGGAAAAGAAACAGGATTTGGTACTCTCGGGCAGATAGGCCTGGAGAGCGGGGCCCTGGACTGAAGGGCTAGTGGAACTGTGGTTAATGGCTCTCGGGTGGTGACCTGTGAAAGAGATGGAAGAGCTGCGGCATTGTAACCTGGCTTTACTTGGGGGTTTTGAGAAGAACTGTTTTACTATGAGGGGTCTGGGGATTGGGACAGCTGACTTGATTACAAAAAGGTCTGAATTTGCCACTAAGACAGACAACAGTAGTACGCAAAAGTAGACTCCAAGGGGAAACTGAGGCAGGTGAGTCCTGGCCTGCCATCTGAGGACAGTGGTCACTCTAGGACACCCAACTAGTGCAGCGTCCTGTGTTTGACACTGGTTAATATCCTATGAAATAACTTATGAAATAATTGCCAGCTAACTGCAATACCACACTCTGCAGTACCATGACAAGAAAAAGTCTTTCTTGGTGCTCAACTTTTGCCCTAAAGCAAGAGAGCTGGTAAGCCTTTAGACTGTGGCCTTGTAATCTTTCTAAGCTATTTACTTCAATATCCTGTCTCAGTCAGTTCCGCAGACCATACCTAGCTGGAGAAAGTATTTCATTTAAAGAGCTATATAATCTATACAGGTAATAGTGCCACAAGCTTATTCATTGCCTGGTACTTCACAACCCTAATAAATACCATCTGGTGTCTGCAATTTATTACAAAGCAGTGTAAGTTGTTCACCTATTTTACTGCTTGTCTGTGATTTACTATGATGGCACAAAGGGTAGCCCTAGGGTATGCGTTTCAACATTATCTGCTGTAGTGAAGAAAGCTGCAAAAAGTTCATTTTGCTTCCTTCCAGGGTTCCTACTCTAACCCTCACCTGATTAGGAACTAGCTGCCAAATCAGCTGAGAACTACAATACATGATAGGAAGAAAGACATTACGACCCAGTGTTGGAGAAGAGTAACTGTACCATTATTAAATATGCTGTTATCCCTTTATATATATAATATATATATGTATTTAAAATTCTTGCTTTTCCATCTTAGTGGAACATCCAGTAAGGTCATTGCCATTTGGCTTTTGCTGATGGGCAGTAGGAAGCAGGCTTTTTAGAGGAGCCGGTTTAAAAAAATTGGAAACACTTTAGTAAAAACCTCAGAAGGGGGGGCCATGTTCATCTGTATCTGCAAAAACAACGAAGAGTCTTGTGTCACCTTAAAGACTAAACTCAATTATTTGGGCACAAGCCTTTAATAAAAATGTTCAGCAAAGAAATATTTTTCCTCTTTTGGGTCGGGAATGATTTTGTTGAGATTTCTCCCCGTAGCCCCAACAACTCTATTATTATTGACCACGAAAGTCAGATCAAAACCATTGCATCGGATTGCTCATTTTCCTGACAAGAGAAACTTGGATGAAAATTTCTGACCAGCGCTAACCCATAAGGACCAGAATGAAACACCTTACTCATGCCGGGTAGTACCTTGCTGGGTAAAGAGTCCCCGTTCATGAACCGCAAAAGGGTTTTAGCCATGACTAGCCGGCACATTTCTGAACAGGACCAAAGTATGTAGTTTGGGATCTTCTATTTGGCCTTCCTCACCAAAGGACACTGACAACTCTGAAAGGTGGCAATTCCATATCTGATAATTCCAGGTACAGCCAGCCAGTGGAACTCATTGCCACATGATGCCACTGAGGCTAAAATTCAAAAAGGGGGTTGGATATTTAGGTGGTGAGGAAGATCAAGCACTAGATCACCTACCAAAAAATAAACAGTTTGGGTAGCGCTATAAACCCTCCTGCTTCAGGCTTGAAATAAGTTAATTATTGGGGGTCAGGAAGAAACCTTTCCTGAGGCAGGTCATTCCACAAGTGCCTTCTTCAGGGTTTCCTCAAGCATCTGGAGATGGCCACTCTCTGACAAGACACTGCATTTAATGTTCCACTGGTCTGGCCATTATGGAAGTTCCTACGTCCCAGTGACTGTCCACATCAAGGGCCGAGTCATATTTGATACTGGGTATTTTAATACGATGCATCTTCCCAGTCTAGACAAACCCACGGTCTCCTCACGGAGCACTATCCGCCATGAGGAAGGGGTTCAGCAGCAAGCCGCAGTTGAGGTTCAAAAAGAGACCCTCCTCTTCCCTTTGCTTCACCAGCGGAGTGTTCCGGGAACCCAGGTTTTCCACCTTGTCCATTGCAGGCCTGCTCTGCGGGCCGAGAAGTGACCGTTGAGGTCATCCCATGCTCACTGGGCAGGAGGAGAGTGGAAGGAAGTCCGTAACGGTCTGCATTTTGCACAGTGCCAGGCACTGCGCTTCCGCTCCTGCAGCTTTGTTCCTAGACTGGGGGGGAGCAGGCCGCAGCTCCCGACAGCTTGGCCTACAAGAGGCAGCTCAACCTCAGCCAAAGCTCAGAAGAAGAAGATTCAAATAAAGAACTCAGAAATCTCTTCTTGGATGTTCCTGCCCCCATTTCTCCACTTCATTGGGAGACTGGGAAAAACAAACCAGGCTACTCCCACCAATCAACCACTAGCAGGGAAGGTTGGGGAGCCCAGATGGCGGCCGGGGGGAGGGGATGGGGTGGTGAAACGCTTGTGTTAGATGTATGTATTGGGGGCTCGGCGGGAGAGGTCCTCACAGGGAGGCCTAGTGACTCGTTGGAGGAAGAGCGTGCACTGGCGGGGAAGAGATGTTTCTGCAGTGGAGAGAGGGGAGGCAGCCAGGATGGTGGCCTCTGCATTTCTTCCACAGCAGGGGAAGGGAGGACGTAGCCCTCTCCCAGGACACCCCCAGAGGCTTACTCTACCTCAAGCGTGGCTTATATCCCAAAGGGGAAGAGGGTGATGGGCGAAGGTCCGGCCCAGATGGCCAAGAGCTGGGCCTTCAGCTCTGGTCCAAATTAAAACGAAATGATGTTTCTGAAGGAATTCTGTCGTTTCCTTTTCTTTTTTTAAATACAGGTCCTGCCGATTACCCAGGGCCTGAAGAATGCTGCTGTGGTTGAAATCTGCTTGCTTTTTTTTTTTTCTTCTGGCACAAACTGTCCCTTATGACTGGATTTAGCCTTGTGCTATGACAAAGGCTTCTTTCTTATGGAATGTAATAGCTACAATGCACCATGGAACAGCCTCTATTCACTGGCATACGACATCCCTGGAAAAGGCCTATTTAAAAGAAAAACCAGGGTCTGAAGAGGCGAGGCCGCTAGGTCTCCTGACACTTCCCATTATAAGACCCTGTTCTCGGTTGCCTAAAACTTTGCCAACTTTAAAACATGTGGGCAGAGATTTTTCCAGGGCAAGGATCTGCCTCAGGCTGAACGGTGTGGGCACATTTCTGCCAAAATGGTCAGCCATCTCCAAGGCGAAGCTAAAGAAGAATACAGTTTGCCCACATTAAAAAAATTATGCTGGCCTTTATTTTGAGAAACTCCCGTTTCACGCAAGCTTCAGTGCAGGGACTTGAAATTTGGTTGGAGGCAGAGGAGGAGAAGAGGGGGCCTTTCTCCCACTCCTATCGAGATCCACCTAGGTTTGGTCAAGTTATAAGCTGAGATGCAGCGTTTCTCAGAGCAGCCCAGAACCGCGACTGCTCTGGGGCCCCGGGGCTGATTCGGCCACCTTGATACAGGACTCCTGACTTAGGGATGTTAAATTTAGTTTAATCAACTAGTCGATGAGTGGGGAAGCTGGGCCGGGAGCTAACCCCTGCGGCTCTGCCTTTTAAATGTATTAAAAACAGGACTATGTAGCACTTTAAAGACTAACAAGATGGTTTATTAGGTGATGAGCTTTCGTGGGCCAGACCCACTTCTGATTCCCAGCTCACGCAGGAATCCCCCCCCACACTACGCCCCAGCCTTTTAAATGTACTAAGAGCCGACAGGTTCTTAATACGTTTAAAAGGCTGGTGTGCAGTGCGGGGGACCGTCGTGAGCAGGGAATCATCTGTCTCAGCTCGCGCTGGGTCCCTGCTGCTGTGCTTCTGATTTTTAAATGTATTAAGAGCCAGTGGGCTCTTAATATGTTTAAAAAAGCAAAGATGCAGTGTCTGGGACTGGGCATGAGCTGGGAATCGGCTGATTCCCGACTCGCAGCCTGCCCTCCCCCCCAGAGATGATGCTGGGGGGAACCAGCTTTTAAGCCAGCTCCCCCCAGCACTGGCTCCTGCGCTCTCTCCCCCACCCCCCGATGCCGCTGATAGAGACAGCAAGGGGGGGAGCGACTAGTTGAGGGTCTAGTTGACTAGTTGCTTCCATCCCTATCCTGACTCCCAATCCATTACATCACCGACATCTGTCTGTCTCTCGGAGGACAGTGGGACAGATAAATCGGAACTATTTTGAATAAACTGGTTAGTGCACATTGGACCACCCTAATATGAAAATGCCAAATTGAGGGTCTTACCAAATTCCTTACAGCCTCTGTCCCAAAAGCCACCAAAGACTGTTCACTATAGATGACATTTGATTTCAGAGATTGAGGCTTTTATTACTAAGCCATGATTTTTCTGTTCCACTGGGGTTGGTTTACAAATCCTTCCTCCCCCCCCCCGCCCGCCGAATCTCTCTGGGGGGTGGGGAGGGGCTGGGAAATCAGATCTGACATCCATTTCCAAATCCTTACCCTGCTTCAAGCAAAACCGCCGGCACAGCCCCAAATACGGCATCATGCCCGCTCCGTCGTCATAAAAAATGTGAAGGAGTTCTGTGATTATGACCCGGGAACTTGACTTGATGGTGAATTCCTCCCCCAAAGGAAAAACAAAATAGCCAGAAACAGAAAAAGTCCCTTAGGAAAACGCTGTGGGTTTTGAAGGGAGCATTCAAAGTGCTTTCCATACGCTTGAAGTACAGGAGGGCTTCATGAGGGAGGAAAAACATAATTGCATTCCTGTGTTCCTGCTTCATCCTCTAAGAAACAACATTGCTTCTCACACAGCTCTGGTGTCCCCCCTAAACAAAGTGGACGTTGTTGTGCAAGAACATGGTATCGTGCCAAGAGGCCTGTGCACACTGAGCTGGAGGGATGGGGGGACCGGGATAAACGGTTCCTTGTGCTGATCCCCCATGCAAGAGCTCCCGCCCTTCAACAGAGAGGAAGGGACCCAGGGTATGTTGACCAGACCCTCAACTAGTCGCTTCCTCCCCCTCGCTGCCTCTATGAGAGGGAAGGGGGGGAGCAGGAGCTGGTGCTGGGGGGTGCTGGCTTAAAAGCCGGTTCCCCCCAGCACCATCTCCGCAGGGGGTAGGGCAGGCAGGAATATGGAGGGAAACCACGACTCAGCTACATGCTCCTCTCCAGGGCAGGTTCACCGACGTGTCATCCATCAGCATCGGGCGTGCTCGTGGCAGTGTGAATCCACCATCGCTCATGGCCTCGCGCAGCATGGAATGGGCCTGGCATGGGACGGCCTATGGCAGTGTTGCATGCCGGGGACAGGGAGGGGAGGCTGGGAGAGCAGTGAGTAAATCAGGCAAGCGAGGCATTAGAAGGAAGGAAGAGAGGCTGATGGGTGTGCACGGTGAATATGCACCCACCTGTGTCGTCTCCTCCATCCCAACCCCACAAATGGCCTGATCTAAAGCCCACTGAGTCATTGGGAGTCTTTCCACAGACTCTAGCAGGCCAAAGATGAAGGCCCCATTATCCTGCAAGGACCCAGCGTATCTAACGTTGCACAGAGCCCTGCAAAACCCTGCTTGGCCGAGCTGGTCTCCGGAGGACGGTAATTCCATTCAGACAGGCAAGACCAGCAGACAGAGGCGCCTGCCCGCACGTCCCTTTTATCCAGGAGAAAAGGCCGTTTATTTGTCTCCGGAACTGGTGTTCGAGATGTGTTGCTCATGTCCACTCAACTAGGTGTACGCACCGGTGCCGGAAGATTTCCCCTCAGCAGTACCCATGCGCTCAGATTGATGGGCAAGCCAGTCCCTTCTCCTTCAAGTAGAGGAGATAACCCAGGCTAGCCTGGATGGGACCCCTGGTAGGAACAAGACCATGCTGCTGAGCCCACAGCGAGAACCGGTTCCACTTGGCCACATGAGTCTGTCTGCTGGATGGCTTACGGCTTCCCAGCACCACGCCCGGGAGGTGAAGCGACGACAGGGCTGGGTGGAGAAAACAGAGACCAGCTATGGAATTGCGCAACAGCGAACGCTGTGACTAGCACGTTCCGAGGCTCCGTCACTGGAGGTACGAAGGAACTGAGGGTGGAGCGGGCTGAAGGCGCCCTATATAGCGCAGCACGTGTGCGCCACTCCAGGGGGCGCCTGAGCTGGTCCCCCTACGGGTACTGTTAAGGGAAAATCTTCCAGCAGCGGCACATGTGGTGAGCACACCCACCTACCAACTTGGACACGAGCAATCACACAAAGAAGAACTATGTCTGTCCTTAACGAGGTCCTCAGCACCCCCCACTGAGTCAGAAAGCACCCCGAGTTCCTGACAAGCAAAGCAAATAGCCCAGGCTCAGAATGTGTTTGATTTCCACTGACTGTCTCCCTTGGAAGCTACCGCAGGGCACGGCTGACTAGACCAGTGTTTCTCAAATTTTTTTTTTTTTATAAAGTACCCCTTTAAAAAAAATTATAAGTACCCCTTTATAAAAAATTATAAAGTACCCCCAGTACCTCAGTCTTCAGACACACAATTTTTTTTCTACCATTGCAACACATTTGTTTAAACAACTTAATCGTAGCCGGGCGGGCGATGAAATTTTTGGGTGTAAAAAGTACCAAAATTGTAAAGTGCTGTAAAACTTAAAACAAAAATTCAGTTTTCTCCAAATTTCAGTGGTGTTGACGCACCCCCCCAGACTTCTCTCGAGTACCCCAAAGGTGCTCGTCCCACTGGTTGAAAAACACTGGACTAGAAAAAGTTAAGGGAGTTCTCCTTCGTGGGCCTCAGAAAGATGCGATTTCAAAATGAGGGGCACGGGGAGAGCCCCATGCAGGTCAGTCACTTGCACCCAAGCAGTTCTGCTATGGGATGCCAGCGGGGTAATACAGCTCACCGGAATGACGTTATCTTGTAATTAACTGAACAGCCACTACCATCAGCATAGCACTTTATTTTCTATTATGAAAAATTAACATTTTTTTAAACGATAGAACTGCACAGCACTGT
Organism: Rafetus swinhoei; assembly: GCA_019425775.1. NCBI lineage: Eukaryota > Metazoa > Chordata > Testudines > Trionychidae > Rafetus > Rafetus swinhoei. Next base: position 26,401,926 of record CM033438.1, read on the forward strand.
TCTGTCACTGAGCACTCCATGCCTCAGTTTCCCCTGCTGTCCTTTGTGTGTGGCATCTACTTCAACTGCAAGCATTTAGGGGAGAAGACTGAGCTCCTACCATGGGTTTGTACAGCACCCGGCAGAGTGCTCAAAGCACTAACAGGGCAAACTATCGGGGAGTCCATATAATTTTCAGCCTTACAAAAAAAAAAAACCACACGGAAGTCTCGGTTCTATAGTTTGCCCAGCTGCCCTGTCAGAACGGTGGATTTTAAACAGAGGAGAGCGCTCTAGACCCGATCCCGGACCCACTCCTGGATTGCCCTGCAAGTAAAGTCGCTCCTGCAGGATCAGGCCCTTTTATCAGTTGGTTCTCATGCTGCCGGCTTTAGCAGCCCTTGGTGAATGGAGAGTCGAGAGCTCTAATGAAAAGGAACGGTCGGAGCAGCCGGGCTTGTGCGTTTCCCATGCGGACCCTCTCTCCTTAACAAAGACGCCCTCTCTTTAAATCCAGCAGTGGGAAGCCAGCTATAATCTGCACCTGTGTTTTACAGCTCGGCCAGAGCTCTGCGGCACTCGCTCTCGCTCATTGTGCGCCACCAGATTTTACTGCCAAGATGCAGTGGTTTCGGTATCAAAGCCCTCGCTCCGCTCCCCCCAGGGTGGGATGCTAGGGAATGCAGGAATCCAGCCGGTTTTGATCGCCGCAGCTCCAACATCATATGGTTCCTTTTAATCAGCCACACGAGGTGGAGGGAGGGGGTTGGGAGGCTGTGTGAGCGGGAGGGAAGGGGAGTTAAATCAACTCATTTAAAGACATGGCTGCCCCTCTTTTTACCTTCCTGTCTGGAAGGCAGCCAGTGGCCAGCTCAGGCCTCTGTTCACATCTGGAGAGAACTTTCCCTGAATTCCAGGGCTGCGGCGCTCAATCGGCCCATTCAAGACGCCCGCTTCGGTTTTTATTCCTGTGCGGGTGGCGCCCCTTCCACCTTGCATGTGCCGCTCTCAGCAGGGGGAAGGAAGCACTTGGCTGTGTGAAAGCCACTTGGAAGGGTTTGGTATTTTGGCTAGTTGGGGAGAATTCAGAGGTTCCCACAAACCCCCAAAGCTGCCCTCAGGGTGACAGGTCGGGAAGCAGCGCTCAATAACATGGCCCCGAAACCGCAGCGGTTCGCAGCGTGACCCCAGGTGGTTCCTTTAAGACGAGGGCAAGGAGAGGAGAGAAATGGAGAAATGAAACGCTCCAAAGCAGAGTCAATTGGAAGCAAAAGCAACTCGAGTTCCCATTAAATCAAGCGGCACCTCTTGAGGACCCAACACTCGCATGGCGCGCAGGGGGCGGAGATGATCTCCAAGATTCGGCCTTGACCTCCGGGTTGGAGCCAGGCATAATGTCTGCCAGCCCTGAGAACCAAAACCCGGGCCAGCTGCAGAGACTGAGCATGAAAGCAAGGCTGCTGGAAGTCAGGCTGCAGGGAGCAGCTATTTGGTTTGCGGCTTGTGAAAGTTGGGCTTCATACCGCAGCTTTCTTCCCCTGTCAAATTTAAACATGACATATGATCTAGACTGTAAGAAGGAAATAGCGACTACAATAGCAAAAGCAAGAGTGAGTTTGAAGGCGATGGTTAAGATCTGGAAAAGTAAAGCGATTCGCTTAGGAACGAAGCTGAGCGTCTTGAAAACGTGTGTATTTAGCAGCATGTGGCACGGATGTGAGACATGGGTGATCACGAAAGATTCGAAGAGAAGGATATTGGCGTTCGAGAGGAGTTGTTATAGAAAGATCCTGAGAATAGGATGGATGCAGAAGGTCACCAACGAGGAATTATATAGGAAGATACAGCAGAAAGAACCTACTGCAGAAGGTTATACAATGGAAGTTACAGCTATTCAGGCATATCTGCAGAATGAATGACGAGTGAAAAGTTAAGACCCTGGTATTCGGCATAATGGATGGTCCGAAGAGGAGAGGCAGACCCCACGGAGAATGGGTAGATGATACAGTAGATTGGTACAGAGCTAGTCTACAGAAATTAAGCCACTCAGCACTGGACAGGGAAAGATAGAAGGAAATAGTGAGGGAGGCATCGGACACCAACGGGCCTTGAGCCTATGGTTGTTGATGATGATGATGAAGGTTGTACGACTGGCAGCTCTGGCAACGAATGGCATCGAAATCTACCGAAAGACGGAAGCCTCGCTCTGAGAGTTTATTTCAGCCTCCCTTGTTTGTGTGTGTTCTTTGCCCGGTAGCCAGAGACAGAACTAACAGGGATAGGACTGGGGCCCATCAACTGTTTGCAGGAAGCCCTGGGGAGAAACCCGTACAGTATCCCTTCCTCCCTTACCGTCACTACGCTGACACCCCTGAGCAGCCCCACAACCACAAAAAGAATGCACACAGCCCAGAATTCCCGAGCAGTCACCTAACAGTTTAACACATAACCTCGCACGCCCGGGCACCGTTTTATAAGAAACAGCCAGTGCACATTCAGCAGCGCTGACAACCTCGCCGGGCCCCTGCGCAAGGCCAGGGGGGAGCCCAGATATACTCCCAGAAGGGGCGGGGCCTCAGCTGGAAGGGGCAGGGCTGGGGCCACCGGGAGAGCACCACGGCTCCTCTAGACGGTCCGCAGCACTCCAGCAACGATTTAAAAGGCCCAGGCCCTTTTGTATCGCTGAGCCCCCCAGTTACCCCCTTTGCTGCCCCCACGGGCAGGCTATGCATTCTAACCAACAAGCACCGTTACCATCATAAACCAAACACCACGCTCGGGATGGACGGCAAAGAGGATTTCAGCATCCGTCTCCCAAAGAGATAATGGGAAAGGCTGGGCCAAGGATGGGTCCCCTTTGCTAGTACGAGGTGTTCTTTATACTGTGGTAGCACCGAGGCGGACCAATCCTGCACTAGGATGCCATTGTGCAAGGTGCTGAACAAAAAAATGGTTCCAGCTCCCGGCCACTTACACCCGTTTGCCTGGTTACTGATGCCGAGAGAACGAACACAGGTGCAGGCATACATTCCAGTGTCTCCTGTTCAATAGGAAGGTATGAGGGATGCAAAATGTCGTTTAGAAAGTGGACCAGTTAAACGTTATGTTAACCGATTCTGCAGGCAGGGGCTGCTTGGGCCAGGCCGGGCCTGCCACACTGTGAGCCGGGGTTGCTCCGGTCAGGCCAGGCCAGACCGGGCAGGGGCTGCTCCGGCCTGGTTGGGCCCACCATGCCGCTCCAGCCCAACTGGGCTAAGCCTGCCATGCCACAGGCAGGGGACTGCTCTGGCCCAGCCTGGCACCAGTTAAACGATTACCCCGGTAAGCATGCCAGGAAGGTGCTGGTTTGAGGGGTAACCAATTAACCCTTTACATCCCTAGAAGATACAGCTGTGGTTTAATTGTTACTCTAATGTTTCAGCCAGCAGAGGGAAAGATTTAGAAAACGGTGGGAAGATCATGTGGCCACATGGAGCAAAAGAACAATTACATCTGTCTCGGTGTCCACCAGAATTCTTCTCAACGATCTGAAGTTTTTGTTTTCTGCAGAAAGGTCTTTAACGGTGCATCTACGCAGCACAGTTATCTCAAAATAACAATGCGAGCATCTACACAGCAATACTGTTATTTCGAAATAAATTCGAAATAACGGACGGCTTATGTCGACTTCTGTAAACTTCATTCCACGAGGAATAACGCCTCTTCCGAAATAGATATTTCGAAATAGCGGTCGTGTGGATGCTCCACTGCTGCTATTTTGAAATAGCTCCTCCCCAGGACCATTCAAAGTAATTACTCCCCAGTGCCTCCTGGGGCTCTAAATCGAGGTAGCACGTCCACATTAGGGAAGCCTGCCTCGGACTAATTTTGAGGCTTCCTTGTAGTGAAGCCATGCTATTTCAAAATAAGCTATTTCAGAGTATTTCTTCCGGAATAGTTTATGTCAAAATAAGTGTGCAGTGTAGAGGTACCCTAAGGGATCAGGAGTTATGGGCTTGACGCAAGCATCACTGGGGTGTATTAACAAGAGTGTTGCATGCAAGACATAGGAGGTAATTGTGTTCAAGTACCTAAAAAGGTTACAAGGACGAGGTAGAAAAATTATTCTCCTTGACCTCAGATGACAGGACAAGAAGCAATGGGCTTAAATTGCAGCAAGGGAGGTTTAGGTTGGATATTAGAAAAAAATTCCTGTCAGGTTAAGCACTGGAATAAATTGCCTAGGGAGGCTGTGGAATCTACATCGCTGGAGATATTGAAGAGCAGGTTAAACAGACACCTGCCACAGATGGTCTAGATGGGGCTTGATCCTGCCATGAGGGCAGGGGACTGGACTTAATGACCTCTCAAGGTCCCTTCCTGTTCTAGGATTCTATGTCTGTATGATACTGTTCTTGCAACTGGAGAGGCCTCAACTGGTGTGCTGTGTCCAGTTGTGGGTACGGCACAGGGACAAATCTGGAGCAGAGCAACCAAAATAATAAATGGTTTTGAAAAGATTTAAAAACCAAGCTTGTTTAGGGTTGAGAAAAGGAGACTGTCAGGGGAGTGGGAACTTAAGAACAGTCTTCAAATATGTTACAAGCTGTTCTAAAGAGGCCAGTGATCGATTGTTCTCCATGGCCCCTGCAGACAGGACAAGCAGCAATGGGATTAACCTGTAGCAAGACAGATTTTGGTTAGCTACTAGGAAAACCTTTCTAACCAAATCGTTACATTCTGGAATCGACTCCCAAGGGAGTTTGTGGCACTCTCATCCGGTTGGACAAACACCTGTCACGGAGGGTCTAGGTGCAGGAGGATAGACGTGCATCAGGTCTCATGATCCCTCCATCCCTGCATTTCTAGTGAGCCTACGATTCATTTGCACACAAAGGAAAAAAATGTCTCTCCCACTGAGACGATCCTGTTTCATCCCCACCCTTTATAGAATACTAGGACTGGAAGGGACCTCGAGAGGTTATTGAGTCCAGTCCCCTGCCCTCATGGCAGGACCCAGTACTGTCTAGACCATCCCTGATAGACATTTATCTAACCTACTCTTAAATATCTCCAGAGATGGAGATTCCACAGCCTCCCTGGGCAATTTATTCCAGTGTTTGAGTACCCTGACAGTTAGGAACTGTTTCCTAATGTCCAACCTAAACCTCCCTTGCTGCAGTTTAAGCCCATTGCTTCTTGTTCTATCCTCAGAGGCCAAGATGAACAAGTTTTCTCCCTCCTCCTTATGACACCCTTTTAGATACCTGGAAACGGCTATCATGTCCCCCCTCAATCTTCTCTTTTCTAAACTAAACAAACCCAATTCCTTCAGCCTTCCTTCATAGGTCATGTTCTCTAGACCTTGAATCATTCTTGTTGCTCTTCTCTGGACCCTCTCCAATTTCTCCACATCCTTCTTGAAATACGGTGCCCATAACTGGACACAATACTCCAATTGAGGCCTAACCAGCGCAGAGTAGAGCGGAAGAATGACTTCTCGTGTCTTGCTCACAACACACCTGTTAATGCATCCCAGAATCATGTTTGCTTTTTTTGCAACAGCATCACACTGTGACTCATATTCAGCTTGTGGTCCACGATAACCCCTAGATCCCTTTCTGCCGTACTCCTTCCTAGACAGTCGCTTCCCAGTCTGTATGTGTGAAACTGATTGTTCCTTCCTAAGTGGAGCACTTTGCATTTGTCTTTATTAAACTTCACTCTGTTTACCTCAGACCATTTCTCCAATTTGTCCAGATCATTTTGAACTATGACCCTATCCTCCAGAGCAGTCGCAACCCCTCCCAGCTTGGTATCATCTGCAAACTTAATAAGCGTACTTTCTATGCCAATATCTAAAGGAGAGGATCCCAGGCAATGAAAGAGGAAATGAAACGACTGCTTTGCCTGATCGACCAACCACAAAAACCAAACCTCCAAACAAGCAGCTGTCACTCAATGGCAATGCTGGGGCTGCTGCTTTGCTCGGCGAGGTGCGCTGGGCAATGGCTGGGAAGAGAAGCAGTAATGCGTTCGGAACACTGGGTGGCAGCAGACACACATAAAAACAGGCACGTTTGCTCGGCAAACCCTAGGCGAGAACAGACCCTCTTCGTAGGAGCCGACCGAAGAGCTCAGAAGGCCAGTGAGGTCATTCTGATGCACTTAAAATTAAGCTGGCCCTTTGGCCCTTTTACAGAACAAATCTACAGCCTGAAGAGAGCCTGGTGGACATGTCAGAGGTGAAGAGCTAGATACATTCACGGAGGTTAGGACCATCAATGGCTGTTAGCCAGGATGGGCAGGGATGGTGTCCCTGGCCTCTGTTTGTCAGGGGCTGGGAATGGACAACAGGGGAGGGATCATGTGAGGATTCCCTGTTCTGTTCACTCCCTCTGGGGCACCTGGCACTGGCCACTGTTGGCAGACAGGACACTGGGCTAGATGGACCTTTGGTCTGAATCCGTCTGATGTTCTTGCGAAGAGAACACACCCCAACATATCCGGGGTTTAAAAAGAGGCTCACGCCTTCAGATTCCAGACTAGTTTTCCTTTTGTTCATGTCTTCTGGGCACGTCAGTCTCTCCAAAAGGAATGAAGCCTGGCACGGGCGCATTCTAATCTTCTGCATTTAGTTGCATGTGTCTGAGCCTTTTCCCCCACGGGCCAGAATCAGTCACGTTTCCCTAGCAGCTCGGAGGCCAGCGTGCTTTTCACATGACACCCCTAATCCTGCATTTGGAGCCACCAATGTGGGAGTTTGTGGCACTCTCATCTGGTTGGACAAACAGCTGTCTAGGTGCAGGAGAATGGATGCACCTGTCTCGGTGCAGGGTGGTCTAGGTGCAGAAGAATGGACATGCATGACATCTCCCGATCAACTCCATCCCTGCATTTCTAGTGAGCCTACGATTTATTTGCACACAAAGGAAAAGATTTCTCTCCCACTGAGACTACACTGAGAGGATCCCAGGCAATGAAAGAGGAAATGAAATGGCCCCTGAGCCAGGTAAGGGGCTCTCGCCGCACCCCGGAAGGGGTGGGGTTTCAGGCAGAAGGGGTAGGGAAGGGGGCAGCCAACAATCAGAGCTGCACGGAGCATGCAGAGCAGGGCTCTGGCAACAATTTAAAGGGCCCAGGGGCAGCAGCCGGGAGCACAGGCTCGAGGAAAAAGGAACTTTGTGGCCAAGGATACCCACTCGAGACCTAGGGAAAAAGCCAGGGAACTCCAACAGCTACTTGGAACAAAGGGGGACATGGTGTGTAAGCTCCCACCCCAAGAGCATCCCGTCCTAGAGGCTGCGTGGAGCTCAAGGCATTGACTCTGAAAGGACCCTCCTGGGACTGGAACCTGGGTTCTAGGGAGCAGTAAGGGTGGACTCCTCTCACGAGCAGTCCTTCTCGTCGGGTGTGCCTGTGGTCTTTGAACAGCCACAGCCCTGCGAGCAGGCTGAACTCCCAGGAGGCAATGGTTTTGCTCTCTTGGTCTGCTCTGGTCCCAGCTGGGCCTCTAAACAGTTCGCTGTCCAATTGTAGGTCTCCTCCCCAGTAGCCTATGGGGTCCCTGGGCTCACCCTTGGCACCAGATCCCAGCTCAGAGACCCCCAAAATAGCAGCCATGCATCGCCACGTCCCTTTGGCATAACTGCCTTCAGCTCCCTGAGCTGTTCCGGTACCGCCCCCTCCAGCGGGGCTGTGCAGACCCCAGGAGATGTAGCTGCAAGGAAAGCCTGGAGGCGGTACAGCTGCACCAGAGGAGCTGCGTGGAGCTGCCCCATGGCCCCATCTTCTGCTCCTGTTTGTCCCTGTGCTGAATCTCCCCACCCCCAGGTGTGTGGGAAAGGGCATGTGGCCCTTCTTGCCCCTCCCACAAGTCACCTTTCAGGGCTCTCATAGGTTCAGGCCCAGCAGCCAGCCACCCTCACCCCCTTTCCAGCACTGAGCTGTCCATGGTGCTGCAGCTCCCTTTGGCCAACCAAGAGCACCTCTATGTTCCTCTAGCTCAGGTGTGGGCGATCATTTTTGCAGGGGGGGGACTTCACAAATTTTGGCAGTGAGGGTGGGCCGCCCGTGAGGGGATGGGGCCTCAGGCAGAAAGGGGCTGTTCTCTTCAGGCACGACCAGCCTCTGGTGGAGGTGGGGGAGAGGAGGCCCCATGCGCTCCCCTGTTCCCAGGTCTTGACTGGCTTGGCTGCGGGCCGGATCAAACAGCTTGGCAGGCTGCATGCAGCCCACAGACCCCATCTTGCCCACCCCTGCTCTAGTGCCAACAAGAAACTAATTGTCTCTGGCTCTGCAGTTCCTTTTATAGGGCCCTTCCGGGGCCCTGACTGGCTGTTCCTCACAGCCTCTCCAATTGGCTGCTTCCCCTGGAGCCACTCTAAACTGGTTGGAAGAGGACTCTACCATTCCTTCCCTCGGACTGGCGTGGCAGACACCGAAACCTCCAGCAAGGGGCTTCTGGGCCTACTCCACCCCCTCACAAGAGTTCAGATGTATTTTCATACCCTATCCTACTAAACCACCCCCTCTGATTACATTCACAGCTGGAGATGGCACACAAGGCAAGATCAGGAGCATGAGATTAACTGGGTCCAGAGGCTGACCTGTCCTTTAAGCTTATTTGTACATTTTTTTTAATAGCTGATGTTTTACCTAGAAGCACTTTTTTTTCAAATCAGTAAACAGAATTGACTGAGCTAAGCCATGCCGTGAAATAGAAAAGTCAAAGATCTTCCGAACGCTACCCGTTAAGTGCAACGAATACTAAGGTGACAACTAGATTCTTCATGTGGATGTTGCAAACGTGCAGCTTTCATTATAACATCTCCTCTCAAGCTCTGGGGTAAAGTTTCTCAAATCATCTGAGTGGGCAAAGGAGCTTACTTCCAAAAGTGACGTGGACGGGTAAGCGCCGTTGATTCTCAATGAAACTTTGTCCCATAAGTGTCTACGTCAATTCTGAAAATGGGAGTAAATTTGAGCCCCACCAGGATCAGACAGTTGCTTCACAGCGTCCAGGATCAGAACGCACAGAAGGCCAGGGTCAAAGCTGAGAGATCTGGAAAATGATTAGACGCCTGAGAGAGTTTATTTTCATTAAGCATAATGTCAATGCATTCCACAAGGTGTCCAGGAAACCCCAGTAGGAGTTTTGTTTGCATGTGTAGTATTTACAGGAGGTCTTCAAAGAAATGGATCAAAAAGTCGTTCCATTTCTCTTCAGTCAAGACCGGGTCCATTTCCTGGACTTTCCAGTCCCAGGTACATCAGCATAGCTACTGCACACAAGCCAGCAAGTGCCCTATGTTGTTTTAGAGACGGCAACAAGCCCTGCATGCTCAGTTAAATACAAACGACTGCGTATCAAACAAACATGGAGCTGCTAACATTTTCCACTTTCAAAAAGCACAAAAGAGATGCAATCCTGCCACAGGAAGTGAAGGTTTCATTCTGGGAAACTGCTGTTAAGAGGAGCGGCAGGCAGGGAGAGGGGAAGAAATGAGGCGAGGCGAAAGAAACTCTGGACGTGCATGCTCCTCAGCTCTTCTCCCCTTGACACTGGTATTTTTAATGTCTTGGTGGCACGTCACTGACGGACATGATCCGGAACAAGACGCCGAGGTTGCTCAGCTAACAACAGGTTGCCCGATTTTCTGTTTCCCTAGAGACCAGAACTGAGTGTAGGGCAGCCTTTTAACGTGGCCAGGGTACTCCGGTATAACACGTTGGTCCGCATGCAAGACTAAATAAACTCAATTTGGATTCCCCCTCCGCAATACTTCTTCTTCAAGAGACTCTTTCCTCTAGATCTCAAAGGCTATGTCTGGACTTCAGTGCTTTTCCGGGATACCGGCAGTATCCTGGAAAAGCTCTGCTGCATCCAAGGAACGCATCCGCTTTTTTGGAACAGTTTCTGAAAGAGCGGACGTGTTCTTTCAGCATCCCTATATCCCTCTCGGCGAGAGGAAGAAGGGATGTTCCGAAAGAGGATTTTTTCCCCAAAATTTGGCCCTGTGTAGACGGGCCAAATTTCGGAAAACCTCTTTCGGAAAAAAAGCGGAAAAAGATACGCAAATTGCAGTTTGCAATTTGCATATCTTTTTCCGACTTTTCTCTGCAGCGTAGACGTATCCAAAATGTTTTATAAAGCCACAGCAAGTCACATGGCCCCACTAGGAAATAAATCGACACCGGCAACCTCATTTTACCCCAGGAATCCTAGCTGACCAGCCTAGGGCTGCCACACATCTGACTTTGCAAAAAGCGACTTGTTCCCTACGAGCTGGACTGCGCCCCAGGGGTAAGCGATTAAACGTTAGCCAGTCTTGCTGGGACCAAAACCACACCAGGAGCAACGCTGAACATCTGCTCTACTCCACGACAGCTTTCCGCAAGGTGGCAGCTCCATCATTCTGACACCAGGAAGCGATCGCACGGGGGACAACCGTGCATTCGTTTGCCTCATGCGCCGCCGGGGCTTGCATCTCCGGCAGGAGCGAGGCAAAGAATACGCGGCAGCACCAGGGTCTGCGCTCCATGTGTCAGCAGGAGGAATCAATGCAGAGGAAGGGGACATGCCAGCCGCAGGTGACAGGCTCTGCTGCGTGTGACCCCACTGATGGGCACGAATTATTCAGGCTGAAAGGAGGCAGGTGCACAAGCTCCCTTCTGGTGCAACAGGCGCCATCCTCGCGTTCTAGGGGTTGGTCCCCGTCATGACGGCATCGTGCTGCTCTGGGATCTGAAGGTGCGGTGCACACGCAGACCCAGGGGATGTTTTTCCAGGAGAAATAACTCGGCACCAGTGAAAGCTGCGGGATCGAGACTCGTAAGGCACATCTAGGTGAACAGCTGGTAGGCAGCAAGCTGGCATGTAAATCCCCAGCGAATGAGGGCGCCGTGCACTCAGCATCTGCGGGAAGGCCCCCTGTGCCCTTTGATCAGCTCTGCTCTGAAGAAGGAACGTGCACTGGGCGGCGGCGGGGTTCACTCTGACAGTGCATGGCACGCAAGTGCTCTCTCGAGTCGCACACGCGTGTGCCACTCACCAGCCGTGCCTTTCGACAAGCCTTTAGGGTGGGGGTCTCAAACTCCCGGCCCATGGGCGGCCAGAGCGATTGCGCAATCCAGTCTGGCACTCCCGGCGAGCTGGGGGGGCCGTTCCGTTATTGTCCCCCAAGCCTCGCCCTTCCACCATCGCCCCGCCCTCTCCCCCCTGGCAATCTGTCCCCCGGGGGGCTGGCACCGTGCAGCGGTCACGTCCCCGCTACTCCCCGTAGTGGCAGGAGCTGCGGGGAAGAGGAGCACAGCAGAGAGAGTGCACCCGCCCTGTGCGCGCCGCTGCCCCTGCGGGGAGGGCAGGGGGTGTGGCCACTGCTGCCACGTGGCCCCTGGCCCCCCCTCCGATGATCCCCAGACCCGTGTCCTTGGGGACAGGGTGCCATGGGGAAGGCGGAGCAATGGTGAAAAGGGACAAGGCTTGGGGGCTGGTAATGGACAGACCCCCCCGCAGCCTGCCCGGAGTCCTGCAATCGCTCCGGCCGACACTGGCCCACGGGCCGGGAGTTTGAGGCCCCTGCCTTAGTGGGCTTGGATAGAAAGATGGCCTTGTGGTCACGTCACAGTCTTGCGACACAGGCGATTTGGGCTCAAGTCCCAGTGGCGCCACGTCCTCCTCGTGTGGCCTCGGACTAGTCACTTAGGGCTGCCTTCTCGCTAGCTGCACCTGGAGTGGAGGGGTGGAGACCCAATCCTTTCTCGCTCTGTGCCTCAGTTCCCCCAACCTTTAAAAGGTGGGTGCCACCCTGGGGGAAGGGAAGCTCAAGCGCCGCCGTGATGGAAGCACCCCTAGACCTTACCTCCCAGCCACAGGGCAGGCAAGTAGAACTCAAGCCAGCTGGGAGTTCACCAAGAGAGGAGAGAAGATTCTCTATAAACTATTTAGCCCTCGGCCTCCCCCTTGATCCTGTGGGCAATTCATACTGCACGGGGTGGGGGCTTTTGATGTGTGGATGCTTATTGTCTAGCAATATGGAGAAGCCCCCACCTCCTCTCAGCACCAACCCTCTTCCCTGGCTAAAACCCTGGAGCCCAAGTCCAGCTGGCATCCTAACAAGGATGGCACCCATGCCTCAATCCCAGAGGCCGCCCCCCCCCCAGCGACAGTGGACTTCCACTTGGGGACAGAGTCAATTTTTATCCCCTCGGTTGCTAATTGAATGGATCCTTCTAAGAACTGAACCTTGACAGCACGTGGGGGAACAGCACGGAGACTTAGAAACAGGTGATCTTGATCTTTTGAGATGGCAAACCAGTGAGCACGAGACCAAAAAAATTATTTCAGCTCATGCTAGGTTTGCCCGTCACCGCCCTCGACAGCTATAATTCCTCCTCCTCGTCTCCCGCTACGAAAGGCCACATGAAGCCAGGGGACGAATCTGAGAATTATTCTCCCCACCTGGAGCTAATGCTCGTAATGTATCTATTGGCAGCCCTTTCCTTACGGGGTGCGCCTTAATTTCATAAGAACATAAGAACGGCCAGACTGAGTCAGACCAACGGTCCATCCAGCCCAGTATCCTGTCTGCTGACAGTGGCCAATACCAGATGCCCCAGAGGGAAGGAACACAACAGGTAATCCTCACGTGATCCCTCCCCGTCACCCACCTCCAGACAAACAGAGGCTAGGGACACATTCCTACCCATCCTGGCTAATAGCGATTGATGGACCTAACCTCCATGAATCTATCTAGCTCTTTTTTTGAACCCTGTTAAAGTCCTAGCCTTCACCACATCCTCTGGCAAGGAGTTCCACAGGTTGAGAGTGCGCTGAGTGAAGAAAAACTTTCTTTTGTTTGTTTTAACACCACTGCCTATTAATTTCATTTGATGACCCCTAGTTCTTATAGTGTGGGAACAAGTAAATAACTTCTCCTTATTCACTTTTTCCACACCAGTCATGATTTTATAGACCTCTATCGTATCCCGCCTTAGTCTCCTCTTTTCTAAGCTGAAAACTCCAAATCCAATTTCCCCTCGCCCTCAGCCCACTCCTGAGCCAAAGCATATTGAATTTTTGATTGTGTATTACAACCCTCTGGGGACAGTTCTGTGATGTTCTTTATGGCTGCACAAGAAAACGAAAATGACCCCACAAGAGAGATTTGGCTAGAGTTAGCAAAATGATTTAAAAAAACAAGGGGGGGGTGATTTTAATTCTTTCCTTTCCCTAATTTAAGCAAATAAACATTCCGCAAACACACCAGTTGGAGAGCTTGACAGAACTCACAGCCAAGCAAGACTGGGTTGGATTAATTATGGGATGGGAGTCAGCCTAAAAGCGGCAGCATTGTTGATTCAACAGGTGGCGCTCTTTCCTAGGAGTCCAAACTGAAAGCTAGAGAGCCGGGCGTTACAGCTTCCAGGGTAAGGCATTTCCAAATATGTCTCTTCTTTGGGGTTTATTCAGTTCCTTTATCAGGCTTTCCTTTCAGCAGTGTTTGAGTTGTACAGAGCTGTCCAAAATCAGGGCTCTCTCTTTGCATACTGTGTAAGGAATAATCTTTTTGTAAGGTTTCCTCATACGCCTTAATGTAGTCGTGTTTAAAAGAGCACCACATTAAAGAATGCTAGGGAACTTTCAGTGTACACCAGCAGCATCTACATCAGTGGGTCACAACCAGGTTCCATATAGCCCTGGGGGTCCACAGAGGTCTTCCAAGGGTACATCAACTCCCCTTGATATTTGCCTAGTTTTACAACAGGCTACATAAAAAGCACCAGCCAAGTCAGTATCAAATAAAATTCCATACGGATAATGGCTTGTTTGCACTGCTCTATGTATTATACACTGAAATGTAAACACAAGGTTTTCATTCCAATTGATTTATTTTATAATTATATGCAGGACTTGACAAACGGCGGCGAAATCTACTCGCCAGCCCTGCACTGCGCATGCATAAGACCCGCATTGCGCATGTGCGTACTGCTGGTGAACGGGGCAACTGGCTGAAATCTACTCACCACGGGTGAGTAGAAACAGCGATTTGTCGAGCCCTGATTATATGGTAGAAAGGAGAACGTTGGCAATTTTTTAGTGATACTCTGCTGGGACGCTTTATATTTTTATGTCTGATTTTGTAAGCAAGCAGTTTTTAAATGTATTGAAACGTGGGGGTCTGCAAGGCAACCCAGACTTCTGGAAGGCAGACGGTCACCTAGAAAGGGTGAGACCTGCTGGTCGACCTGGAACAATTCATGTCCAACACACTAGGGCACATTAGAAACAACATCTCCATAGTCCACATTACTGCTCTGTGTAGACAAGCTTAGATACATGTAACCACTTCTGGTGATTTCCACTGTTTTTCCAAACACACGCCTACTTCTCCCACCTTTTTTTCCATTGGTATCGGGAGGTATTTTATCAAGGTTTATCACTTAAAACCTAAAATCACAAGTCGTATGGGTAAGACACGTGACCCAGGTCTTCATAATCTGTGATCCAAGATCTCACAACATTTATGCCAGGGAAGGAAAAGCTAAACTCATTCTCCTAGCCAGGTTCCAAAACAGTCACTCCAAGTAATGCTCTCCTAGAATCCCAGGGCTTGAAGAGACCTCAAGGAGGTCATGGAGTCCAACCCCCTGACCAAAGCAGGACCAACCCCAACTCAATCATCCCAGCCAGGGCTTTGTCAAGCCGGGACTTAAAAACCTCTAGGGATGGAGATGCTCTGTTGGGAAGTAACAAAGAAGTTGTCCAATACACTGAGTTGTGTGGTTGTGAACAGATGCTGCCTTTGACGTCGGAGGTGATGTCACTTCAGTACTACGTCAGAGAGAACTTCCCTGTGCGCATGGCTGATAGAATTTTTGCACTGCAGAGCCACGGCACAAAACGTAAGATTATTATTCAGCACAAAGGCAGTTAAACGTGATGTTTCAATAGAAGTAACCAGACCAAATATCCAGAGATTTATAAAAACAGATTCATCACCACCACATTGGTCTGTTTTCCCCCAGTACGCTGATTGCTCTGAAGTACAAATAGGTGCATATGAGCTAAAAGGAACCCCTCTGTCTATCTTCAGAAGGATGTCTCAGCTTCAGCTGTTTCCACTGATGACAACTCCACTCCCACACCCAGCCAGCTGTTCTAGCTATCGTTAGACTTTATATAGATGGAAATAGTTCAAGACGACAGTTTCTTGCTTAGCTGGGTTTGTTAGCTAGCCCACCATCGGCCTTGCCTCTCGGCAGTCCACAGCAGCTGGTGAGAGGGCAGCATTGTACGGCTACATATACGCTACAACAGAAAATCGACTAAAGCTACGCCACTCCAGCTACGTGAATAACGTAGCTGGAGTCGACACAGCTTAAGCTGAGTTCTATGCCATAGGGGAGTCGATGGGAGAAACTCTCCAGTCAACTTCACTTACTCATCTCGTCCAGGGTAGAGTAACGGAGTCAATGGGAGAGTGATCTTCAGTCGATTTGGTGGGTCTTCACTAGACCTGCTAAATCGACTGCCAGTGGATCAATCTCAGAGAGTGGATCCGGGCTGAAGTAAAGCTGCAGCCTACCTCTCCCCAAAAATTCTGCAACACCTTAAAACTGAACTCTTGGACTCTTCAACACATATTCCAGGCTGAACATCTAGATCAAGCCAGGCCTTGTTCTATCGGCAGATGACATTGTTAAACAGATTGATGGTGATTAAGTTATTTTCCTTTCTCTTTTGCAGCCTGCTCAATTTGCATTGATATTCTTCATGGATCCAGACCCCAGCTTTCATCTAACATGATTAATGCTGCTTTAAACACAGAGAAAGAACCAACAGCTTCTGGCTTCTTTGCTTTTACTGAGCAGTCTCTGAAGGAAAAAAAAAAGCTCCTTTGTTAGCACATCTCAGGAGTCTCTACAGACTTTATGGGGAGTCTTTATTTCAAAAGGTTAGAGTGAGGAGGATTCTATAACCCAGCATATTGCATTTTTTTCCCTCTCTTCAAGGATCCACATTTTCTATGTGCCTCACTTTGCACACTCAGACCAATACTGATCTATTGTCCGTAACTCTCCATCCTGGGAGGAACATTCAGAGACGACGCTGACCAGAGCTCCTGGATGGGTTGCCTTGGTGGTTTTGCATTAACGCACACGCCCTGTCCGCTTGCATTTCAAGTTTTGATTCTGCCCGACGTGGACTTTGCCTCTTTCAAGCGCCGGTGGACAAGCAGTCGCTCTCCGGCCAAAAGAGGGACGTGGGCAGGTCTGAAAGCCACATGCACCTCTAGGCCAGGAGTCCCTCTAAAAATAAGGTTGCTTGATGCTCACTTTGCTCTATGACCGAGAAAAGGCCCTGGAGCTTATTTTACAGGCTGAATATGCTGTATGCCCCCAGCCCCTTCAATCAACAGGTGGGTCTATTAAATGAACGACAGCGGGCTCTGCTGACTATTCCTTAGTCCCTGCTGTAAAATGCAAATACAAAAGCTGAAGGGTTCGATGAGGGTTTATTTTACGCCTGGCAGGAGATCTGGATTTGACTCATTTCCTGGCCCCAGGCAGATTCGGGACAGGCATACGTATGGGACCATGCTGCGTCCGCTCTGGGACTGACGGGGGCTGGGAGGAGGGAGGTCATTCCTCCTCTTCTACAGAGGACAGTCCTGTTTTTTCCTACTCTGTCCTCAATTGATACAAAACAGGGCGCCTTTATGGCCTCTGTTGTTCTCTTGAGCTGAAAGGAAGCTGGTGCACCCCGGTGTGGCGTTCTGGCAAGAAGCAGCCGGCTGGCAGGGGCGCGTGGCTGCAGCTGCTCCCAGCCGGGCTGGGCTCCTGGGACTCTCCTGCAGGATGCCTTGCTAAGCAGCAGGCAGCCAGGCAGGTGAAAGGGGCCGGCAGGAGATGTGCGCCCCTCCCACCCATCCACAGCTGCCCCATCCCCTACCCGCCCCCCCCTCCCAGTGCCCTTTCGGGAGGGCGGCAGTGGGGGGGAGGAGGAGGCTGCAGCTGCGCTTACCCACGCATCGTTCTCTGCCCCTGCCTCTCAGGGACCGAGAGGAAAGTGCTCAGTTTGTGCCTTCCTCTTGCTCCTGGCTGCGGAGGGGAGGGCAGAGGAGGATTGCAGCAGGCGGTGAACTTTCTCCTCGTTCCCTGAGCCCCTCCACCCCAAGCCCTGACTCCTGAACCCCCACAACCTCCTGCCCTGGGCCCCTTATGCACTAAATGCAGCTGTCCTCTGTTTGTGAGGTACCCGGATGGCCACCCGAGTCGGGAGAACTGTGGGCACGCTGGATGGGTCTTCACAGCAGAGTGAACTCGAGTGAGCAAGACTCCGGGGACTGTTCCCGGTGTAGCCTCATGCCAGTGATGGCAGACACGCCGCCAATAACGCTCGAGCAGGTGAGTGCGTACTGCTGCGGGACGGGCATTGCTCAGACATCTGGGGACCTATCCCATGGGGCTTAGCAGTGCAGGGAAAGCTGAGCTGCTCCAGGATTCTTCCCTGACGGTGTAACGGGAGAGGGGGATGGGACAGGAGAGAATCATGTCCCATCCCCACAGAGTTACACTTATCAGCAAGCCATTAGCAGCTGTCCCCGCTTAGAACACCACCAGGATGCAGTGCAAAGACAGAGGCGTGGCATGAATCCTAAGTCGCTGGTAATTTTCACATTCAGTCCTTCCCGCTTCTACTATGCTTCCCTGTTTGCTCTCTGGCTCTTTTCTTCACGTGTACCATTAGCTGAGCAGTCCCACCTCTGGCTGGCTGCAGCAGGCTCAACTTATGTGTACAACGAGACTTTGGAGTCCGACTGCTTCCACTTCCTTCACCCGGTAAGGTTGGGCCACACACAGTTTGGAAATGCAGGGAAAGCCTCCCTATGTCTGTTGGCAGAGGAGTGGAACGTGTTCTGCCGTTCTTCCTTCCACCCCAGTCAGGGGTTTCATCCCAATCCCTGGGGAACATCGGGTCCAGCGCACAAAACCGCCACTCCTTGCGTCCCAACCCAACCAAATTAGCAGCCGCGGCTCCGATCTTAACAGGAATGATGCTATTTTGCATTCAAGGACTGAGGTACATTGGCCCAGCTCTGGGGAAGGGCAAGAACCAGCAAGTGTCCCTGCAAGCAAGGACGGGGATCTATTGGCAGAGCAGTGCGGAAGCCTGGGAGTGGACTACAAAAGAGACTGTAGGTGAGTTCTAGGCACGTCATGAGTGCTCCCAGTCAAAGAAAGGCTTGCGAGAGCAGGTTATATAATTTCCTCTGTCTACAGATCACCAGCGCAGGGTGCTCAGCAGATGAATGTTCACAAAAGCACTGAACCCCTTTGGGAGGTAGGCGAGATGGAAGACTCAACCGAATTCATTACTGAAGCTAGAAAGATTATCCAGCGCTTCTTCATTCTCCTGGGGGGGAAAGAATCAGATCTAGAAACATTCTTCTTTCCAATTCAATTAGATGGCGGCTCCGTGAGAGAAATGGCCTGCAAAGATGGAAAGGAGCAGCCGTCACAGCGAGAGGCTCTCAGCAAAAACTGTCAGGCTGTTTTTCTCCTTAATGGTCTGGGGTTTACTGTGGCACCCTGTAATCCAGCGGAGTTATCGTCATGGCTGCAAGCTCATTCACGCGCTGCCAAATCGCCAGTCTCCCAGGAGTGCGCTCGGCTGCAGCACGTTGCAAATCTTTCCCTCTGCTGGTCAGAACAGAGCAAGGAGGGAAGGAGGAGCAGCCGGCGAAGAAAGTGAACATGCTTTTTCTAAGCACTCCAACAGCCACGGGAGGGGAGGGAAGTGGAAAGCACAGTTTGGTACTAGCTGATCCTTAGTTCTGGGTAACAGAATAGGTACAAGCAGCATCTCTCTTACAGGGACACTCCTTTAAGCCCAGGGGTTGCTGGGAGTTGTAGTGTCTAACACAACACATGGTGGAGATGGGTCAGCGGACTAAGTATCATCTAACTACTGTGACAGACCCAGACCAGCTGGCTGCCGCACTCTAATGGAGGGCAGGTATGCAGGGCTCTGGGTAAATAGCTTGCTGCCACATAATCAAGGCAGGCAGGCACCTGAGGCTAGTTAAGAGCTTGCCTGAAGCAGCAGGCTAATCAGACACCTGCAGCCAATTAAGGCCTGTGGGGCTGCTTTAAAAGGTTTCCCCCAGGGTATGGGAGAGGGAAGGAAAAGAGTGAAAGACCAAGAGGAGGAAGTGCATTGCCGGAGAGCTGAGAACGGCAAAAAGGAAAGAGTGTTTGTGCTAAAGCAGGAAAGATACCCTCAAGTACCTGGGAGAAGGGGAAGTGGCCCAGGGACAAGGTTGCTGTATTGGGGGTAGGGAGAAAATTCCCATGAGTTGCTGCTATCTAGGGTTCCTAAGCCAGAACTCAGAGTAGTGGGTGAGCCCCCAAACTTTCCCACTACAGTCTCCCCTTCAGAGGGGAGACTAGGACTATGGAGGGGTTTTCACCCCAAACTGTGAACTAGCCTGTGATGAGTATGGCTCAGTAGGCTGTGAACCCTGCCTCTAGTAAAAGACAGGGGGCTGTAGGGAGGGTCACGGAGAGCCTCTGAGGCAGACACTGTCTGCCAGAAGTGCAGGACCCATGGGGCATGGTCAGAATTTTGCCACACTGCCTGCTGGACTATATATAAAGGAAATCTGCTGATTCAGTCTTGGGAAGGTGGGACTCAAGGTAACACCCTCTCCAGAGGAACCTGGCAGGTTAGCCAGGACGGACCACTTAGGCAGTGGTTTTCAGCCAAGGTATGTACCCATGGGGGTATACACAGCTCTTCCAGGGGTACATCAACGTATCCAGATGCTGGCCTAGTTTTACAACAGTAAAAAGTACCAGAGAAAGCAGCACCCAAGTAAATCTTCATACAATGACTTAGTAACACTGTTCTACGCACCATGCACTGAAATGGAAGCACGCTATTTCTATTCCAGTTGGTTTATTTTATAATTCTATGGCAAAATAAGAAGGTAAGCAATTTTTCAGTAACACTGTGCTGAGACACATGTGTATGTGTGTGTCTGATTTTCTAAAGCAAGTTGGTTTTGAGTGAGGCAAAACTCAGGGGTGCGCAAGACAAATCAGACTCCTGAAAGGGGCAGAGCGGTCTGGAAAGGTTGAGAGCCGCTGATTGAGAGTATGTCTACAGCACACAGGCCCATCGACAGGGTGGGGCAAAGGGGGCAACTGCCCCGGGGCTCCCTGCTACTACTACTGCAGGAGTGGCTGGAGATCCAGGCCTGGACCCTTTAAATCACCACTGGAATCCTGCACAGTGTGCTCTGGGCGGTCATGAGGGCTGGCTGCCCTGACTCCAGCCCCTTTTCCTCAGGGCTCCGCCCCCCTGCTGGGAACATGGAGCCGCCCCTCCTCCTCAGGGCTCTGCCCCCTGCTGGGAACATGGAGCCGCCCCTCCTCCTCAGGGCTCTGCCCCCTGCTGGGAACATGGAGCCGCCCCTCCTCCTCAGGGCTCCGCCCCCCTGCTGGGAGCATGGAGCCGCCCCTCCTCCTCAGGGCTCCGCCCCCCTGCTGGGAACATGGAGCCGCCCCTCCTCCTCAGGGCTCCGCCCCCCTGCTGGGAACATGGAGCCGCCCCTCCTCCTCAGGGCTCCGCCCCTGCTGGGAACATGGAGCCGCCTCCTCCTCAGGGCTCCGCCCCTGCTGGGAGCATGGAGCCGCCCCTCCTCCTCAGGGCTCCGCCCCCCTGCTGGGAGCATGGAGCCGCCCCTCCTCCTCAGGGCTCCGCCCCCCTGCTGGGAGCATGGAGCCGCCCCTCCTCCTCAGGGCTCCGCCCCCCTGCTGGGAGCATGGAGCCGCTCCTACCTTGCCCAGGGCAATTCTGTCGGCCCCCCTGACTCCACAGTGTAATCCCCGGGTTAGTGGAACCCAAGGTAGCAGACCCAGCTTGTTAACCTAGGACTTCAGCACCATTTGTAACTCCAGTTTGGGAATTCTTGAACTCTAGTCCCAGCCTGGGCTCCAGCACCTACACTGCATTACACAGGCCCAAATTCAGCCACCAGAGCCTAACCTACTTCGCGCCCTCCCGAAACATGGCTGCTCTCCCCCTTTATCTGTGGGGTGGCCTGGGAAAACTTGACTGGCCAGAGGACAAAGCAAGTCAGCCTATGAGATACTTGTGGCCCTGGGCCCGTGTGCAGCGAAGCTGCATCAGCGCTGCAAAGCCATGGGGCTTGAACCCAAGCTCCTGGCTCAACTGAGGCTTGGACGCTCGAACCCTGTGGGGTGCTGGGTGCAAGGGTACGTCTACACCAGAAGAGGAGACTCACCGAAGCAAGTCTCAGAGCCAGGGCAACCGACTTGGGCTCGCGCTATAGCACCAAATGTAGCTGCATAGATGTTCCAGCGTGGGCTCTGAAACCCAAGGAAGGTTCCTGATACCTAGTGGGAATGTCTCCATGACTACTGATAGCACTGTGGTGTGAGCTCCAAGTCGCAGACGTGGGCTCGGACTCATGGTCCCAGATGTTTGGCAGCAGACACACCCCTGGAGGGGAAGGGATGTCCGCCCCCCGTCCTGGCTTGCTGTAAGCTGGAAATGTGTCCACTGCCTGTTGTGGGTAGTTCTGTTATTCAGATCTTGCTTTGGAATCTCCTTTCAGTTAATAGAGCCAGGACTCGGCCCAGATTCAAGCTCTACACATTTTCTCCTTCCCTTTAAAAGTTTCGCATGGGTACAACTCCACCAACAAGGGCACAAGTTCCAAGAGGAACTTTTTCTACCCTGCCACCTAGACCTGCCCTGAACTGGCAACAACGGTGGTTCTCTTCAGGATGAGTAGTGCAGGCAAAGCCTTCATGGCCAGCAGCCCGGAGGATAAACCGCTCATGTTGAAACAGATTTGTTGCCACCGCTCCCGCACTGTCCCCTGCGGCACAGCTTGCTCCTCAGGGAGCAAATTTCCTGAACAGCAGGCGAGTGAGCCTGACAGAAGCCAGCCGAGAGGCTCCTCCTAGGCAGGCTGCTTAACGTTTTGCACAGTTCTGAAGCAAAAAAGACTCCAGAGCGACTCCCCGCTCCACGTCCCGCATGCAATAGAACGACGCCCACACGCGCGGGCTGCCCACGACGACCACCCTTCGGTCGACGGCCTTAATGAGTCTGAAGTTCCCAGCTCCTCCACCCCCGCCTGGCAGGGCTGCAGCCGAGGAAAGCAGGACACCGGCCCCAGTGACAGCTGATGCACTGATTTCTGACTAGCCCCCGGGGGAAAGGCACCCAGAGCCGGAAGAATTTCAGCCATTTCAAATCCCACTCCTCCGCACTGGAGACAAGCCAATGAGGGCGTGAGGAAATTAGAGGCAGCTAAATGATATTATGAAACGAAGGGCGGGAGGGAAAAGCTGGTGCCAAGTGGAAGATCAATGATTCTCCCCGACCGAGAGGCACGCAGGTTTCCTATTCATCTCTGACATGACTCAGCCACGCTCCCGAAGCAAGCTGCGGCTGCCGGGGGTGAGGCGTGCTGCGGTACAAAACGGTTCCATGGCCGAACATCTCTGTGCCAAACACCGGAGTCACTCCGGTGCTCGTTCATTGATTTAGCAACCCCTCCGGGTGTGTGCTCGGGAGAGACGTCGTGCTTTAAACCCCTCCCCTGATTCAGTGTTTTGAAATGCGCCAAAGAGAGGCCGGGTGTGGAACATGACCTGGCTACTGCAAAGTCTGGGCCTATGCAACTGCTAGAATCACTAGGCTGACAGAGCAGCGTTTCCAAGCAACACTGGGGTTCCGCTTCCTACCAGCTCGGGAAGGCCCGGTGCCACCCGGGTGACATCTGCCCTGCAAGAATCTCATTGAGGGCCCAGTTCTGCCAGCGGCAGAGAATTCGGAGCCCAAATGCCTACACTGCTATTTTACAGCCCAGTAGCCAAGCCGTGGGAGCCAGAGTCAACTGACATGGACCAGCCGCAACTGCAGTGTAGACCTAGCCCAAAACAGGCAAACACTGTTCTGGTTCACTGTCCTCTTCTATCGACTCGGTCAGCTCTATTTGTCTGCTTAGTGGCGTGGGAGTGGAAAGCACTTTCCAAGAGTGGCAGAAACTTTCAACTGCAGCCAGAGCTGCCGATGGGGGGCAGGTTGAAGAGCGGAGGGGGACACAAAAGGGGAAGTTGCCCCAGCAGCACCTGGAGCCCTGGGCCCTTTAAATCACCGCCAGAACCCCGGGCAGGGTGGGGGAGGCTCCGCCCCTTCTGCACGAGGCCCTCTCCCTTCCAGAGGACCCGGAGTCAAGTCCCCTTCCTCCCACCCTTACTAGGGCCCAGCAAAGTCTGTCACCAGCCCTGACTGCAGCCAACAGAAAAGTCGTACAGCAGAAAGAATTCCTTCTGCTGTCCTGGCCAGTTTAAACTAACCCTTCCTCATCTCGCCAATCACATTGTCGAGTTTCACGCTGCCTTCCGAGATCAAGAATAATATTTCTGAGAGGCAAGCATGGGCATAAAGTTTTAAATGTCAGGATCAGAAACCCACGTCGCTTACCTGGCACTTTCAAAGGTTGCTGATGCTGATTTCCCCACAGCTCCAAACCCAACGCCAACAGCTAGACCCTCTGTGAGAGAGAGAGACAGAGAAAAACAAAAAAAAGTTGGCAATTCAGATCAGTCAAGCAACGTGATAAACCAAGCCCCTTCCTCTGCTACACTAGGTACAGGGTGTCCTCGCTATAAGTCCAAGAAACATTCAAAAAAACCGTGGACTTAAAACGAAAGTACATAAAACGGGGAACCCATGGTTGACTTCTGTTTGTGTGAATTGGTCTTTTTTTTGCACGCGCGCGATGAAAGAGCAGGGAATGGGAGGACATAGAACGGAACAGTTCCCACAAACGTCAACGATGCTAGTGCGGAAACAATGTCTACCAGGGCGACTTATAGCGGGGACATCCTGTAATCACAACGGTCCTGGAGTCAACGTATTTTACATTGCATTTCCATGCTGTCCACACAGCAGGAGGCTGATAGGAGCAAACGCTCCTGTCATCTTCCCTTACTCTTTGTGAGGAGCAGGAGAACTGGCCGCCAACAGGGCGCCCTCTGAGTTTGATTTAGCAGGTCTATACTAGACCCACTAAAAAATGGATTGTGGCAGCATTTATCTTCCACATAGTGTAAACATGCCTATAGAGACTTATTTCCGTAAACAGTGGAACAGAAATTTGTGGCAAGCTAACTTAATTTATCTTGCTGCATACTAACACGTTGTGTCTACAATACAGCACCACAGAGATATGAGAAATATTCACTGTGTAGTTGACTGGTAGCTTACTGAAACACACGAATTCTCAATCCTCTGCTGGAGCCTATCTAACAGATGCATTTTCTTAAAGCTGTCTAATTACAGTGACCACACAGTCTAATAGGAGAGAATGGTTGTTAGACCCTCTGGCAGGTGCAGCAGACCTGCAATTTGACATCATTATGTACCACCGGTTCCATCCCCAGAAGTGATGCTTGCAACATCACCTGGATAATTAGCTTATTCTTTTCAGTTCACTTCCTGCCTTTTTCTATTTTCTTCACAAACTCTCCCCCACCGCTTTCCGCCCCAGCAATTCTTTTTTTCTTCTTTCAAAACAAAAATTATTCTCAACCGTTCCAGAGCAATATAACTTTTTTTTCTGTTTGTTTCTTTACAGTTCTTTCTTCTTTAAATAGTCATTCTGCCATGGCTTCTCTTCAGGTGGGAGAAGGCAAAACCAAAAATGAAGTCGGACTTGCTTTTATAATTTGGTGGTGGAGTAAAAGAGGGTTTTCCACAACCACCAAGACAAAAAGCCTGACTTCTAACTGGACAGGCATCTTGATGCAACATCCAAGATGGCAAAACTTTAGGTCTAGCTCAGAAAAACTCCCAATTGTGCGGACCCTTCTGTGAAACTTAACCGAACTTTGAGTGTCTGAAGACTACAGCTCAAAGTCTCAGAAGAGCAGCATCTTTCATATTTCCAGTCAGCTGGAAAAACAGCAAGAACTACGAGAAGTCCTGTGGCACCTTATAGACTAACAGATTTATTGGAGCATAAACTTTCGTGGGCAAAGACCCACTTCGTCACTTTGCCCACAAAAGCTTATGCTCCAATAAATCTGTTAGTCTATAAGGTGATACACGAGACATCTCGTTGTTTATGCAGATTCAGACTAACACGGCTACCCCTCTGATACTTGACAGCAAGAACTGACCTTCTCATAGATTTGGGCATTTTCATTTCCCCCTCTCCCCACTCCAAGCTGAAAATGCAGAAATTGAATTGAAACAAACGTCTTGGGACCGCTAAGAGCTTTGGTTTGAATTCTGAGCAAAGATATAGGATTAAGCCAGAGAATCCCAGATCATCCAGTTTATCCTTAATGCAAGACCACTTTAAGTGTCCACTGATGTATAATATTGTAGCATGGTAATTCCACTGAGCAAAATGGAGTTATTCCAACCTGAGAGCCAACACTAATGTGATTGGCACTGGTGGGATGTGTAAGAATTAACAGGGGTCTGGGTTGCTATACATTAGTGGTAGGGGTCCGGCCAGAGCAATCATTGTCCTTTGAACATGTTTTTCCCCCCTTCGTCCTCGCAGCCTAGAAAGATAGTTACCCTGGACAGTGTCATCTTTATTTTGTCTTCTCACTTGCTCTGTAAAAATACTTTCAGGGTCACAGCCTTTGTAATCTCTGTATCCTGCTGATTTGGGAAGTATGTAATGTAGAAAAGTGCTGATCTAACTGAAAATCCTGTAAATGGGGAAGGGGTATAATCATATTCATCACCTGCCTATTAATATTCATGTTATAAGAGCTAACACTACTAAATAAGGATTATGGGGAAGTAGTGAGTGACGTGTGAATTCACATACTCAAATGGATGCAGGAGTGCAACTGGTGCCAAATCATTGCTCACTTGGAACGTGTTGGGGGTTCGAGGGGAACGGGTATCTGCAATAAAGAGGCCCATTTACTCCATCCGCTCCTGGGTCGCCTGTTTCTTCTCCAACGGGCACATTACAATACCAAAGCCGGGGTATGTCTACACTGCAGAGTTTTTTCCGGAAAAATGGCTGTTTTTCCAGAAAAACTACACTTATGTCCACACTGCTATTGCCGTCTATTGATAGACAGTCGAAAGAACACAGGGGGTTTTCCGACAGTGGTAAACATCTTTCTACGAGGAAGAAGCCTTTTTCCGAAAAAGCTTTTCCAGAGAAAGGCGTGTGTGGACACGGAAGAGAATGTTTTTTCCAAAAAAAGAGGCCTCCAGGGAAAAGCATAGGTGCCCTGGTTTACGCCGTCCACAGTAATCACAACTGAAATGCGAGAGAGCGTCCAATCAATGCTATCTTTCGAAACTGCGCTTTTGCTGTGTACACGCTCTCTTTCAAAAGAAGCTTTTCCAGAAGATCTCTTCCAAAAGAAGCTTGCAGTCTAAAGCTTGCAGTAGCCCCAGGTAAACAGTGCACTTGTGCAGAATGCCAATACAGCCTCCACAAGGTGTTTAAGAATATCCCCCTGGAATATATGCAAGCAACATGAGACGTGACCAGAGAGCTGAGAGAGAATACGCTGCTACTTCCAAATAGTTTGTTCCTGCAGATGATAAAGGGCTTAGGAGCTATATTCCTGTTTCGGATTCACACAGCAGGGTGGGAGGGGATCAGCAAAACCATTTAGAGTTTTCCACTTTAAAATACAATTTATGGCTTGGAGCAATGTCCTTAAATGAAGCTATTGCGATGGTTTGGATGGCAGCGAGTCTGGTGTTACCCTTCGGAGCTGTGATAGGGAACACAAATGAATCTCCCAGAGGGCAGAATTCAAGTCGCCCAAGAGCTACTGTGATTAAATGCTGGGAAGAGCCTAAATACCGGGTAAGAAAACCACAATAATGATCACGCTCCGAAGTGGGAGTCAAAAGGAGCGAAAGAAACGTGCTGGCGACGTGAATGACAGAGAAGCACAAATTGCACCGACACAGGAAACGTAACTAATGGGGAATGAAGATTAACAGATGGCGCGTGGGGAACTGCTTGCTGGGTGGAGTAGCTGCCGCACAGGGAGGGAAGCTATACGGTGGACCAGCTGCTCAAGCAAAATGTAATACCAGGAAGGTAATGAAGAACAGAAATTGGCAGAGGCCCCAGGTTCGTTCCACTCACGACTGAGAGAGGAGACTCTGAAAGTCTCTCAATTAAACTCCGTCCAGATTCGTAGCTACCCTCCCTCCTCCAGCACAAACAGTCTGAGCCCTGAAAGGTCTTCCCTCCTCCCCCCTCCCCCCCCGCCCCGGCATTCTGTCTAATCTCTGCCTGTCCATCCTGGATGCAAATATTTTCGGAAGCCTCTGAATGGATACAGTGACATGCACCCAAGTACCTATGGTTGGTGCCCAAACAGAGTCGGAGTTTTGTGATGGAGAGACACACCTCCCACAAGCGCCCCTGTTTGGCTGAGTGCATGTGCCTGTACTGCCCTCAGTCTTCACAGCCTTTTTTGGCTACTCAGCCCTCTGGCCAAGTCACACCCTGTGTGAATCACAACCCCTCCCAGGGTACACGCCTAACAGGGGACCTCCCGGTGCCCTCTGCTGGTGTCTCCAAATCTGTCTCAGTTTGTTTCTCCTCAGTCTCTTTCCCCACTTGGCTTCCCCTCCTGGAGACAACTTCCTAACCCAGCCTCACAGTCAGGCCTGGCCTTAGGGCAAGGCGAGCAAGGCAGCTGCCTTGAGCCCTGTGCCTTCATGGTCCCATGCTGCTCGCTTGCTGCCCTGGCTGGGAGCTGCCTGGCCACGTGGTGCAGCCAACCACAACATGCCGCCTTGAGCCCCGTAAACTCTTTGGCCGGGCCTGCTCACAGTCTGCTCACCTTGAGCGCTTCCCCACTGACTGCTGCTGAGCTTTGCAGCTCCTTTTGTAGGCCTCCCAGGCCCCTGATTGGCCAGTTCCTCCACAGCCTCCTGGAAGATTTATTTATGGTTCTTTCTGGGCTCAGGGCCGTATCTGCCCAGCCACAGCTTTGCTTAAAATATTGAAAAAGCCCACAGCGAGCACATAACACGGCACCAAGCCTCTTCCGTAGCTGGAGTCAAAGCACCTTCACCATTTTCATTTACACAACCCCCCTGTGAGGCCGTTAAATCCGATCACGTCAAAAGCAGGTACAGGCACAAAGGAAAGTTAAGTGAAAAAACAACATTCCATTCACCTCACCGGGTTCAGAGTTCAATGCAAAACCAGCCCTCCCTCTCTACAACGCTTCACAAATGGACACCCAACTGACCTACCGGCTGGAAAGGGAAGGAGACAAAAGGATTACTCCTGGGAGAATTCTGCACCAAATTTTTTTTTAAATTCAGCGTACGTTATTTTAAAATTCTGCATGTTTTCTTAAAATAATGCAATCTGATCACACTGGTTTCAATTATTTTGGTAATTTATTTCAACTACAGGACAATGGCTGGAGAACGGGACTGGGGTGCATTGGAGGCAAACCCTAAACCCCTCTGTCTCATAGCAATGTGGAGTATTCACCCTTTCTTTCTAATTATCAGTCAACAAATCTATACAGCCATATGGGCAGTGTTACCTCACAAGCAACTCAACAGCAGGTGTGGGCTGGGGGCTCAAGCTCACAATTGATGTTGACCATCTCCAGAAAGGTCAGTAGCAACAGCCACATGTGGAAAGGAAATTTTTCAGTCCAAAAATTTAAACCAGTGCTCGTCACTATAGCACCATAAGCTTTGGTAAGGCCACATCGTCCTTTACAATAAAGCTCCTTTATACCACTCTGGCAAAGCAAAGAAGCCTTAAAATGTTTACACCTGTTTTATACTCCCGAGGGAATTCACTAAGAACAACGGGAACAATTCACTCTGCAGGCAGGCTGCTACATTCTGATCTGCCTGAGGGGCAAGAGCCTGCCCTACACCTATCTCCTCAGAAACACCCCAAAGCCCTGCCCCTCCACGTCAAGGACAGTCTTCCTTCTCTCACACAGGCATGACTGCCCAACCCCTACCACCAACCCTGGCAGTGATTTTATGTCTCTACCAGCTGCTCTGGGCGCCCAAATCGACCTGCCTACGAGGCTGGGGAAGGATTCTTGACTGCTCTTATGGCTTCCCTTTTCTTCCCCAACAGGGATCACTTTCCCATGGGGAAGTAAAAAAATCTGCGGAGGTCATGAATACTGCGCACGCGCAGTGACGCACAATTCCCAAAGATGTCTGTTTCTCTTTTCACTGTTGAGGAGGTGCTCAGAAAAGATGGTCTTGGAGGCCAAACAAAACCAGGACTTAATTACGAGAGCAGAAAGATACAGGGAAGCACAATCCTTACAATTTCGGACCCAGGCAAATAAGCAATCCTGGTTTCCTTGTTTTGGGGACGCCTCTCCTCACCGGGTTTCAGAGCTCAGGCTCCAGCTCGAGCCTGAAGACCTGCAAGAATATTTTTAGTGCCACAGCATAAGCCTGAGTCAACTGACCCAAGCTCTGAGACATGCCGCTGAGAGTCTTTTGCAGTGTAGCCGTACCCTGAGAATACTGAAGCAAGTTAGGGGGCAGCGTCTCTATGCAAATACATGAAACTGTAGCCTGATGTCTCAGTCTTCTAGATTACAGAAAGGTTGATTCTGCTGCCTAAAACAGTTCACACTGAGGGTGTCTAGACTACAGGGTTTTGTCGACAATAGTGGACTTTTGTCGACAAAACTATACCTGTGTCTACACTGCCGCCGAGTTCTGTCGACATAACATCGACAGAACTCAGCAGTTTTGTCGACAGCGGTAAACCTCATTCTACGAGGAATAACGCCTTTTGTCGACAGAGTTCTGTCGACAGAAAGCATTATTGCATCGACACTGTCCTTTGCGTCTACACTCTCATGTTGACAAAGTGGCTTGCTTTGTCAACAGAACTGGATGTAGTCTAGATGCTCTTTGTCAACAGAAGCTTTGTCGACAGTGTCTATTGACAAAGCCTCTGTTGACCAAAGCCTGTAGTCTAGACGTACCCTGAGGTATATTCACAGGCAATTATAATACAAATCTATTAGAAATGCTAATGTGAGCCTTTGAGAGACTGGGGGAGGTAGCACCTTTTATTGGACCAACTTCTGCTGGTGAAAGAGACGAGCTTGGTGTAGTATGAAAGCTTCTTTTTCACCACCCAGAAGCTGGTCCAATAAAAAGTATCTTGCCCACCTTGTGTTTCGTGGACCCTGGCACTAACAGAGCTACAACAACTCTGTAAGCAACACGTGAGCTTTTATAAGATTACAAGGAGAAATAGCTAAACACACAAAAATGCAACAATCGGGGCTTAGGAGCAGAGCCTTGCTAAGAGTTTGAAAGGATTTGAAGCTCTTAGGGATAGGATTGGATAAAGGCCCTGCTACCCAAGAGTCAGTGTCTTTGCTAGGACTACCCACGTTGCTGCATTCCTCCTGGGATGCAGCTCAGAGCTCCGGACGGACTGGGATAAGAGGTCAGATGAACAAGGGGCGCACAGAAAGTGAATTTCAAGATTGATACATCAAAAGTAAAAAAAAAAAAAAAAAAAAAAAAACCACATCTTGGAGCCTGCCAGGGTAAGCATTACTGGCCTTGGATTAACTGCCAGGGCATTTGGGGGATAGAGTCAGAATCAAACGAAGGAAGTCCACAGGGGCCACAGGGGACTTTCATTTACAGTATCTGACACTCCAGGCTTTGTCTAAGGGCTACGTCCTTTGTCAGAACAGACATAGCAGGGCAAATGCCCACTGCATTTTCGCTCTTTGCATAGTCTCTTCGATAGAATCCTTATTCCTCAAAAAAGGAGGTATACAGGATCTTGCGCAAAAGGGTTTTTGCCTCATCTACACTGTGGTTTTTTTGCACAAAAACCTCTTCTTTAAAATGGATTGGAAGAGACTATGCAAATGAGAGTGCGAGAAATTCGAATGAGCGCTTCATTTGCATTGTCGCTGGCGACAAAGGCTGAAGTGTAGACGTAGCCTCAGGTGCCTTAGTGGCATTGGCAGAACTAAACCCTAAATAAAAATAACGAGGGTTTCACTTGGTCCCAGTCAGTCATACAGACACAGTTTAACAAACCCAAACTGGAGATGAATTTAATTCTGGTAGAAAGTAACAACACTGCGGGTACGTCTAGACTACAGGCTTTTGTCGACAGAGGCTTTGTCGACAAAGCTTCGGTCGACAAAGAGCGTCTAGACTACAGCCGCTTTGTCGACATGAGAGTGTAGACACAAAGGACAGTGTCGATGCAATAACGCCTTCTGTCGACAGAACTCTGTCGACAGAAGGTGTTATTCCTCGTAGAATGAGGTTTACTGCCGTCGACAAAACTGTTATGTCGACAGAACTCGGTGGTAGTGTAGACGCAGGTATAGTTTTGTTGACAAAAGTCCACTTTTGTCCACAAAACCCTGCAGTCTCGACACACCCTGAGTCTGCAATGGGGATGTAAAATCCTATTTAATTGGTTAACCAATTAAACAGGAAGTTTAACTGAGGCTCCCTGCCATAGCAGGGGCTGATCCAGCCCCACCAAAGCAGTCCCTGCCTGTATCCCCGCCCCCCACCCTCGAGCAGTCCCTATCTGCGGCAGGCCCCCTGGGGCTGGAGCTGCCCCCTGCCCTCTGTGGATGGGGAGCTGCTCCAGACCTCACTGGCTAACTTTCACTTCCCTAGTCCTTAATTTAAGCTCTGCCCTGACACAGCAGCTCTGCGGGAATGGCTCCATCCGTATTCCCCTATGAGGAATAGGCTGGAGGGTCAAGAAGTCACTGAAGTCTCCAGGGCTCATTCAGAACTTGGACTCTCTTCTAAGGCTTGGGTGATGCGGTCAGCTGTCCACAGGGACTGTTTCACATTCAGCAATGAGCATTCAGCACCATCTTCATAGGAAATCTCCGATTTTCTTCTGCCACCTGAGAATTCTCCTAGGCAGCAGGAATAATTGGACAGGCCACGGGAATGAAAAAGAAAGAGATCCTGCGTGTCATTTGGAGCTAAATACCATCCCAGTCTACTTACACACTCCATAGCTAGAAGTCATTCATTGCTAGCTGGAGTCTCCTAGCATTAAGCTATCGTCTTAACATGGAATTGGTTTTGTATGCACGTCCCTTGTTCATGAGGGTGCAGCGTTGGCTCCGGATTCCCTTCAGATGTTACATGGTTTGCGTTAGAATCACAGGCTCACAGAAAATGAGGGGTGGACGAGACCTCAGGAGATCAGCTAGTCCAACCCCCTGCCCAAGGCAGGACCAACCCCAAACGTCCAAGTATAGGTTTATATAACTTGGCTCCTAGCTGTTAAGTTTCTTCATTAATCTACATGCCGGAGTGTTCCATTAAGCATCTCTGGACTCCAAGATGCATTGCTCTTTACCGTACCACTTCATTGCTATATAGTAAGGAGGCATGGGGTACATGAACTTCCCAGCCCAGGAAAGGTCCAGGACAACTCCCCTACACCCTAGAACCCACCTCTCTTGGCCCCTGCTCTGTTCCTCCCCTCCTCTTACTTGCTCCTGCGCCGCCCTCTCCCCTCCTCTTCCTCGCCCTCCCTCTGCCCCCACCCCAACTCTTCCTCCTCCCCTGAGCAATGCACCCAGGGGAGTAGCAGATCTGGGGTCAGGCACCAGGAGCTAAAGGTCTGCCCCCCATCCCAGCTCCATGGCAGCAGCAGGACAAGAGGAGCAATGCATCCCCAGCTTGCTCTGCTCCCCCAGCTGCATCACTCCGCTTCCTGAGGGTGAGTGTGGGGGCCCGCCCCTTCCCCAAGCATCCATGGACGCTGGCCCCACCAGCTGCTGACCAACCCTTGTCCCTCATGCCCATGGTGAGGGGTGCGATATGACCCCCTTATATCCCGCTATGTATTACCTCTGGTCTCTATTTTGAAGAGCTGAAAGCCTACAAACCTGAGTGGTGAAATTGCATGTGCATCTGCAAGCAGCGACATCCCCAGCACGCTTCCCACAGGGCAGGGGGCTCAGCTTTTCAGTAAGCTGGAGAGGACTGGGAGGGGGAAGTTGCAATCGGAAATCCCCAGCCCTGAGATTAGAGAGGAACCTTCCCACCCCCCTGGCACTCATGATTGGAGCTGCTTCCCCCACCAGCTCCCACGGGGGCAGCTCAGGCTGGCTCATGAGTCCCCAGTCGGTTCTGCTGAGGACTGAGTACCACTGCCCTAAAACCTGCCATCGCGAATTATTTGTCTGGCGGATTGTGCCAACACTTAATGTGTGACGAGAGCTTGGAACCAGACAGTCTCAGGTGGGGTTCCATGTTTGTCTCCCCATAGGCACTCCGAATCCAATTATGCCTGGGTAAGGGCTCACCCTTTGCGGCTGTGGGTGTGTCTGCAATGCCTCCACCCGACTAGAGTGGAGGTGTCCCTGATGGCTTTCCTGGTTGGTCACCTGGAACCAGGCTTTTTATCCCCCTTTTTGTAGCCGTTGAGGAGTTGGGGGGACCCAGGAGCACCCACTTCTCTGGGTCCAAGCCCAGGGACTCTGGAAGTAGCAGTTGCCTGCTAAGTATCACTGCGGTCCACTGCTGTCTCATCCCCTGGACCACTTCCCCAAGAAGCTGCTCTGTTCAGCCCTCTCTCTCAGGGCTTTGAGGTCACATTTTTCCCCACACTCTGTTCTGGGTTCTGCAATTTGTTGTAGTCCGTTAAGGGCTAGTCTTCAGTGGCTGGACCTGGGTTTCTACCAGATCTGAAGTCCAACTCACACTCAGAGCTGTCCAAGGTGCTGCAGTTCTCTCACTCCATCCCTAGGTCTGACTAGATCGAGCTCCAGTGAGGAACTGCCAGGCACTGGCTCAGCAACTTCTTTTATATCAGCTTGCTGGCCTATGACCGGCTGCAGCAAAAGCAGCGACTTTAGTCTGCCTGGAGGACCTCTTTTCTGCTCTTTTCCCTGGGGCAGGGTGCACTACCTCTAGCCTCCAGCAGGCGGCTTTGCATCTAGTCCACCCCATCACAATGCCCCATTTACAAGTATTCACTCATCTAGCTAGGGTGCCCTGGAGACATCCCTTTCAAGGTAAAGACCCTGCAATGAGAAATGAGCTAGCAATTCTGCAAATGGTGTGGCACTCAGGAACGGTTCCCTGCTTGCTCTGCAGGACTAGACAAGGTAACAACTGATTTTTCCTCAATAAAATGAGCAGAACGGACTCCAGACCTGCACTGGGAGCAGACCGGTCCAGCCAGATGGTGGCATTTTCACAGTCATTCTTCAAACCACAATCTACAAGAGAATCACAGCTCCTCCCACTCCAGCACAGCACCAGGCACCGAGTGCAAATATAGACCTCTCCTTCGGTACTCCGCACGCTCGGCACAGGGCAATGTGCTCTGATGGTGAAGCCCTGATACCAGGCACGTTGTAAACTAGAGGCGCAAGATCTGAACGCAGAACTGAGAACCAGGAATCCATGAGTCTGTTCTGACTCTGTGCAATTCTTAGCATCTCCTCTGGTTCTCTCTCTGTAAATTCAGAAAAACAGCACTAAACTAACACACACTTGTGGCGTGAGGATTAAGTAATGCTTGTAAAATGTTCTGAAGATTAAAAAGCTCTCTCTAAGGTCTATGATAATATGACTGAAGAACAATATTACTTTGCATACGTCTAGGGATATTTAAGGACTCTGAATGGCTCAGATGTTAAATCAACCCCCTAATTAAGAGGCCCATTCCCTCCCCCCCCAATCCTAGCTAGCATAATTACTACAGGTATCACATTTAATTATGATAATTTGATGGCAGCAACACTGCATTCTCCCTGAGCGCCTTTATTACCCAGCTGCATATAAGATCTACCCCATGGTGAGGCCAAAGCGCAATATTACAATTACCCTTGAAGTAGAACCTACTCAAAGGACATCAAATTAGCATTCATATGTAAAGTACAATACCCAGAAGCTGTAACGATTGCAATTCTTGTGCAAAGATGCAGGTTTCTTCATAGCTAAAGAGGCTGTGCCAGTGGATTTGATTCTCTGTCTCTTGTCTGTCTGTCTCACACACACACACACAATTAGAAGCCTGAAATGGTGGTTTTGTGTGAGTGCACACACACAACAGTTGGTTTATTTTTGTAGGGTTGCTTGACGGCACTGATTTGTAAACATTCTTTGCTACCACAGGGTTTCTTGGGGGGGTCCCAAATCATGCATCTCCAAGATGTATTACTGAAGCGCAATACTGAATAATTCTGCAGTAACCAGTGTCCATTCTAGTAGTATGTTAGACAAGTCTCCTGTTCCCGGTTTAGAAACCTTTGCTTGAGGAGTAAAACACCTCAGCTTCCACGTGCTGCATGGGTCTATCTTAGCAATGTATTTGACCCCTGTTACAAGAGTCTCTGTGCACCTCACCGTCTTTAATGCAGTTGCACGAAGTCCCCAATTTCGGAACGGGTCGTGTGGCAAAAGTTTGTTTGTAAGTCGGCTGTTCGGAACTCGGAACACATTTTCCCATAGAAACAATGCTATAAATGGTAGTTAGGGTCCTAGGCCAGCTCACAAAAACCTACTTAATCCATAATGCAGCTGAAATACTGTCTATTTGCAATGAAAAATAATGGAAATCGTTTTTTATTTAACCTTGAATGCTGGTGCTTGATGAAAGGCAGGTTTAGAGGAGCATGAGGAGGTAGATGGAGATTCTGAAGGGGATTTCTGGGTATCCCCCGGCCACCCCTTCCGCTACGGGATGCACCCTGCCCCACTCACCAGGAGGTGGCGAACGGTGTGAGTGAGGGCCGGAGAAGGAGCGGGGGTGGCCATTAGAGCTGTCCTGGTGGGTTAGAGAGAAGCATCAGTTTCCCCTTTAACCACTAGCAGCGTGCCCACCCCCCCTGCTCCTCTGGGGTCCTCCAGCACTTGCACTTGCACTGCTCACCATCACCTGTGCCTCCTGCCTGCTCCCTGAGGCTGCAGGCAAGCTTTTGTTTGTGTGTGCAGATGTTCGTACGTCAGAGGTTTGTACAAAAACGAGGAGTTCAGTAGCACCTTAGAGACTACCAAAAATATACACACTGTATAGGATCATGAGCTTCCGTGGGCAAAACCCACTTCCTCGGATGAGGTTTGTAACTCGAGGAGTGCCTATCTCCCCGCAACACCTTGAGTCAGGCAGTAAGAGCTGTAGGCCCCTGTCTGACGGGGGGGAC
The DNA here is from genome assembly GCA_019425775.1 of Rafetus swinhoei. Lineage (NCBI taxonomy): Eukaryota > Metazoa > Chordata > Testudines > Trionychidae > Rafetus > Rafetus swinhoei. The sequence continues at coordinate 26,438,127 of CM033438.1, forward strand.
TCTGAGGCACAGAGGGAGGAGACGGCTTGCGCGGGGGGCGCAGAGGTACTCGTGTAACCCTAACCGTTCATCCACTTCGCTCCTCAAGGGCCGGGGAAGAGGCAGGACTAGTTCCGATTCCGTTTCGCTCTGTGATGTGAGCTTCACTTTCTTTGCTGCACCGAGCCACAATTCTTTGGGCTGAAGCAATAAACCAGATGGTCTCCTCTTCATACCCACCCACCCTTGAATGCCACAGATGAGGAATGAAGGCCCCCCCCCCCCCAACAAACCTCATTCTGGAAGTTATACTGAGATGACCCAACATTTAATTACTGCCAGAAGGCAATGACCATCGCTTAACCAATAGGCCTTTGCATCTTGCTGATCTGGATGGGGGTCGGGCGGGAACTGCAACAGGAGAGAGAAAGTAGATCGCTGTAACTGGGTCCCTTGAGCTGGAAAGAGTCCAGCAAGAACTCACCAAAAATGAGCCACAAGGTTCAAATGTCAGCAGCAGGAATTTTGGTGCTAACTCTTTCCTCGGGAGGACAGCACCTGAGGGCCTGTCCATACCTATTACGCTGCAGCTATGCTGCCGTAGTGCTTAGTGAAGAGTCTGCCTACGTCGACAAGACAGCTTCCCTGAGAGCCAGTAGCTGTGTCGACGGGAGAAGCCCTCCCATCAACGTAACACTGGGGCTTACGTCAGTAAAACTGCGTCACTCTGGGGAGTGGATTTTCCAGACCCCGGAGCGATACAGTTATACCAACATAAGTCTGTAGGACAGACCAGAACTCGGCCTCATCATGGGAGGGAAGGTGTCTACTCATTACATTAAAGGAACAAACAATGAGTAGCCCCGTAGCACCTTCGAAACTAAGAAAAAAATATATGTTGTATCATGAGCTTTTGTGGGCAAAGTCCACTTCCTCAGATGAGCAGAGTTTTGCTCAAGGAGGCTCATGATAATATCTTTCACCAACAGAAGCTGATCCAATAAAAGAGAAGAGTTTCTGTGCTACACACAGCTTGGGAAAGTAATCCACACTAAGTTGGGGGAAATAATCTTGTGTATATTCAGGCTGAACCTCTCTGGTCAAGGACTCTCTGGTCCAGCAGGACCACAGATATTGCAGGACCAAAGAACCTCTGGACCAGAAGGCCCCAGTGGCTGGGAGTCAGGTGGTCGGGAACGAGAGCAGAACTGGGCCAATGGCTGGGAGTCAGGAGCCTGGATGGGAGCAGTCCACTCGTGGCTGGGGGGCCGGGAACCTGGCCAAGGCCAGGAGCAGAGCTGGGCAAGCAGCAAGCAGCCCATGGGGCTGCAGAGAGCCTGGCCGTGGCCAGGAATGGAGCCCGGAGACCAGGACTGGCAGCCTGTGAGGAGAGCCTGGCCTGGTGGCCCTGAGGGAAGCCCAGCTGGGAGTCTGGCATCCCCCCAGGAAAGCCCGGAGGCTGGCAGCAGAGGGGCTGGAATTGACCTTCCCTGGTCTGGCAAACTCCCTCATTCAGGACCAGTCAGATCCTAAGGGTGCCGGACCAGAGAGGTCCAACTTGTCTACACACATAGACACCCACGTCCATCCACCCAGACATGTAGGGCATTCCTCCCTGACTTCCGCAGATAGTTCTCGCTTGCACAGGTGAGAGATGTCCGTTCCCCTGACTGAAGATAGGGGTTTGGTACATGTGTGGGGGTGTCTAGCTTTAAACATACAAAATGTTAAACTGCCGCTAACCCTACATTCAAATCCCACACAGAAAACTAATTTTGTCTAAGAGGGAAGAAGCCATCATCCTGACAATGTCCTAGTGGAACGATCTCATTTCTCTCGTACGTAATGGCTGAGGCAGACTTATCCCATTTGTAAGGAGAATAGCTTCCTAATGCATTCTGCCCTGACCCATCCCCTTCGGACAGGCCCAGAAAGCCGACCCACTGCAGTGTGTCTGCCAGTAAAGCCAGGAGCTGCTTAGCCATGAAAACGCATCAGCAACATTTTCTGCTTTTTATGAATCAGGTGAACTGTGGCGGGCTCTAATTTTAGTTATTTGACCTTTATCCAGCAATCTGGTTGGCTGACCTATCTTGCCGTCCGGTGTTTAAATGTGTAAACACAGAGCTCGTGCAAAGCATGCTGCTCTGCCCTCTCCCAGTGTGCCCTCGCACGCTCAGTGCATGCACGGTCACGCCGCACGGAGGACACTGTTTTGCAGACTGCCACGCCAGCAGGGTGACCTCAGAGGAAGGGTGGGCAATAACAAGGCAGCTGTTCACCAGGGTTGGCTTCCGGCGGGCCGCCACTGTTATATTTACTTGCCCGGCTGCAGGTGCTCCGGTCCGCTCCGCTTCCCTCCACTCCCATTTGCCGGGAGCAGCGATCTGCAGCCAATGGGAGCTGCCATCACCAGTACCTGTGGCCGGGCAGATGAATATATAAGTGTTGGCCCACCAGACGCTAACTCTGGCAGACCAGGTCCGGCTCGTGGGCGGTATTTGGCCACCCCTGCCTCAGACGCACATTGCACAGAGGATGCGGGAACAAAAAAATATGTAGAGTCCCAGCAGCCTACAAATGAACGTCTGATTCCATCCTCCGTGTTATATAGTAAAACATCGTCCATGCACATCACCTTCCACTCAAGAGTCCCAGAGCAGAAGCCACCCGATAAAATTCTCTCGCCTGGGTCATCCAGGAGGAAAGACAAGATGATCAGAATAGCCCACTCTTAGCTTGAACGTCCATAAATCTAGTCTTCTCCATTTGCAGGCAGAGAGACAGAAGTACAGATGTTTAAAATGGCTGACCCACACTGCAGAGCAAGTCAGAACAAGAGCTGGGAACAGAAGCCAGCCATGGTGGGGGTCTGTCCTGTTCAGCACTTGGCCGATTAAAGTAAGGCATGATGGATGTAAGAGACGGTGAATGGAGGCCTGGACGGAGATGTTTTGCTGTCATTTATTTATTGGCTGTGACACAAAAGTCTCAGATGGGGACAATATATAAGGATAAAAAAAATCAATGGGAGATTTATTGAGGAGATTTTTCTCTTGAAGTGAAAGGATCAGTGAGAACAGAGACAGGCCTGATGACATTTTTAAAAAAGCAGTGGAGTGTTTCAGCTGAAAGAGAAATTGGGAAGGCAGGTGGCTTCACAGAGAATATTTGGCAGTAAGAACACATACAAAGGGCATTTCTCTGGAGGCGATATTCACCCAAGTTCCCCTGGGCTTGAGTTGGCTGCGGTGTTCTTTTCCTTAGGGAAAGCAGTCAAAAGCCCGGTTTTGTTTACACCAGGGGTTGGGAACTTAAGGCCCGGGGGCCAGATGCAGCCCCTGGTTGCCTGGATCTGGCTCCCACGGCTTAGGGCCTCCCCCAGCATCGGGGAGCCCGTGCCAGCACTCCAAGTCCCCTCCTCCCCCCCTCTCGCTGCCCCTAAATGATTTTTCTGTGGGTCAGCAGCCCCCAACCCAAAAAAGGTTCCCTACCCCTGGTTTACATGATCTTATGAGGGAACTTGCAAGAGAATTAGGATCATCACTTTTGAAATAGCCGGCCCTGCACTTTCATGGTCTCAGTCAGAAACGAGACATTAGCCGTTGCATAAGTCCCATCGTTTCCATGGCAACAAGAGACTAAGCCTCTCCCAAATTATCTGGTTGGCTCTGAAACCGGCCTCCATCATGGCATGTGGACTTTGGAGACCCGGTTTCTTGGAAATCAGCATTGACTGTGGGCTGGCTACCACAGTCAAGCCAGTCTACCTACACGGGGACAATTAGGGTACGTCTACACAGCCCCTGGCTAGATCCACAGGACCGGCTTGCGCTGCCGTGTTCCAATTAGCTGAGGGGACGTTGCCGATCAGGTGATAACTCCAGCTCTGAAACCTGGGGATGGGCGTGGGCTTTGGCCCAAACTGAAGCCTTCCTACACAGCACGCTTAGCAGGGTAGCGTGAGCCCCACAAGCGTGAGCCTCTGGACCCCAGACTGGGAGGCTCAAGGACATGGGCTGCGGAGATGTACCCTTAGAAACCCAGAGCGGCGCTGTTCGGTCAATTTGCATGAACAAGATGTAAACCCCATGCCGGCTTTGGGTTCAAAGGAGAGACTTAGAAGTGGAACCGCCCCCCCATCCCACCCCCATTTTCTCCTGTCGCCCACAGAAGCATCCGCCCACGCGAGGCCAGCTGAAAGACATGGATTCAGTGAAACGGATTCATATTTTAAGTACTATCCTTTGCAGCGGATAGGGCACAGCCGGGATTGGAAGCTATTTCTAGACAAGTCCCTCGCTAGCCCTTCTTCATTGCTAAGGCTGGAGAATGCTGGAGAGAGAGGGGCAGACACACACTGCCGGTGCCAGTCCTTCCTCCCCCTGCTTGCTAGCCTCCCAGGCTGCATCACTCAGAGGAGATGGGGCAGGGTGGAACAAGGGTGGAGAAGAGGCAGAGAGGATGGAGCAGCTTCTCATCCACTGTCACCTCCTGGTCCTTTTCTGCAGAACTGCTGTAGCCAGTCAGTCAGTCCCCAGCCTGTAGCAAGCTTGGGATTCTTCCATCCCTAGCGCAGGACTCTGCACTTCTCCTTGCTGAACCTCATCCGATTTCTTTTGGCCCAATCCTTCAATGTGTCTAGGTCACTCTGGACCCAGTCCCTGCCCTCCAACGTATCAGTACCATTTTCCAGCAAGCAGTGCAACCACCTGACAGTAGAGTCATCTCGGCTACATTTCCCTTGTTTGCTTATGAGGAAGGCGCATGAAACAGTATCAAGATTCTTCCTGAAGTCGGGCTTTCTCACATCGACTGTTTCGCCCCATCCACAGGACGTAGTACCCTGGCAAAGAAGGATATTGGTGAGTTGCCCTGATTAGCTCAACAAATCCACGTTTGGCTTTCCTAGACAGAGAACAGCCACCGGAAAGCGACGTTCCGTTTGACCCGGCTCCCATCCTCATGCGTCTCGCCAGATTCTCCTCCCCCCAGCCTTGTTTGGGGCTGCAGCCTCGCAAGGACAGATGGCAAGAATGCTGGGCCCCCAAATCCTTGCCCCCACCCCGTCAGCCTCCATCGCCAAAGCCCAGCTGCAACCGCGCCCCTTGGCGGGTCCCTGGGGAAGTTATGCTCAAAGAGTTCAGAGCAAGGAGTCCAAGGTCACCGAGCCTGCCTCCTTCGTGAATGAAGGCGCAGGGCCGAGGCCGGGCTGGATTTACATGGCAAAGCATCTCCCAGGACCTTGAGTCAAGCAATCACTGCTGCCATAGCAACCTCGCCCGCATAGCTGCTCCTTGCTTCTCCCATGCTTAACTCTGGCAAGGTGGAATAGGTACTTCCTGACTCCTGCTGCTCCTCCTGCCACACCGGGGACACTCTGCGGGTGGACAAGGGGGCCCTGCCCCCCTCCCGCTCACTCCCCAAGGACACCCATCTCAGAAGGTCGCCCAGTGGCTATAGGGATGGAGCATCCCCACTGCCCTTTCCAGGCCCAGTTCCTCTGGCTTCCTTAACCTGGCTACGCTCCTACTGCTCACAGGGCAACAGTTAAGCACAGAAGCAAGCAAGGAGCAGCTATGCAAGGAACACGCATTCCACGTGCAAGCAACACGTACAGATCATGACGCATCACGGGCTCCCTTGCATATTAAAATGCATGACCCTTGTGCTTCGGCTTGTATGAGCAACTGACAAACCATCTTATCATATTTGCACTGTCAATCCCTCCCGTGTCATCTGGATGCTTCGAAAGGGATAGATTAGGCTCTGTCTAATCGGATCTCCTCTCCTCTGCTCCTTCCTCTCTCACACAAATACCCTTTCAATGCAGCGTTGGCAGTATGGGTTTGCATCCATTTACTTGAGATTTGCCTGTGTTTAAAGATACATTTTAACGATGTGCCCGGAAGGCAGTAACACTCTGCTGAGAGCAAATCCCCAAACCGTGGCCCCCACCAATAGAACTCTTCCCGTCTCCAAAGCACCACACAAACATTCAATCATCTTCCCAACCGCCACACAAAACAAGTATGGTTTTATAGGGGGGAATCCAAGCCGAGAATTTAAGTGACATGACCAAGGTCTCAAAGGGAGTAAGTGTATCAGGGCCGGGATTAGCCCTCACGGAGTTCCTGGCTCCCGGTGGTGCAGGTCCATGGCAAGTTCCTGGAAATGTATCACCGTGCTCATTAGTGAGCTGATGATCTTTACGTTAAAAAAAAAAAACCCTTCCATCCGGAAACCATTTTGGAACCCTGTTCCTTCGACCTCTCACAACGGAAGGGGAGTTTGCAGGGGATTCAGTAGCCTTGTATCCTCAGGAATGTGCCTGCTTGTCCTTCAGCAGCAACGTTCACCCTAGTTCAGGAGTCTCCAATCTTTTTAAGCACGAGATCACATTTTGAATGTAAGGAGCAATCTGAGATCTACCTCAAACCCAAATACCTTTACCCTGCCTCCTTTGTGCCCCTTCTCTGAGGCCCTACCCCTGCTCGCTCCATACTCCTTCCCTCCCCCATCCTCCCTCACTTTCATCAAGCAGGGGCAGTGGATTGGGGTGCAGGTTCTGGTCTTGGATTAAGGGATCTAGAGTGTGAGAGGGGCTCTGAGCTGAGCTTGGGACAGGCGGTCAGGGTGCAGGAGGGGGTTCTAGGTGCATGTGCTGGGAGGGTGTTTGGATGCCGGGGTGCTCAGGGTTGGGGCAGAGGCTTGGGTGCAGGAGAGGGTTCATGACTGGGGAGTGTTTCAGGATGTGGGCTCTGACTGGGCTTACTTCAGGTGGCTCCTGGGTGGTGGTACAGTGGGGCTAAGGCAGGCTCCCCTGCCCTGGCCCTCTCCCACTCTCAAAAGCAACTAGCAAACTCCATCCCAAGTCCTGTTGTGCCCCCACCCTCTGCTCTATGGGGATAGGATATAGGATGGGAGGGGGCACCTTGACATCAGTGCCCCTCTTCTCCCTCCCCTGCCCTGCACAGCAAGCAGGAAGCTCCCGGGGGTGGCAGGAGTCAGCTCCAAGGCAGAGGGCAAGAGATGCACAGCAGTACAGGGAGGGGTAGCTGAGGCACTAACACTTGGTAGCGTCTTGGCCAAACCTGTCAGGATCACCTGTCAGAGGCTCCAAGATCTACCAGTAGATCCTGATCTACTGGTTGGTGACCACTGCCCTAGTTCCATGAATGTGTCAATTGCTTCTGAAAACCTCAGCTGCTTTTAATAAGAAATATGCAAAAGCAAAACACGTTGCACAGTTGCTCTCTCTGGTGAAGCGCAGCCCAGCCCTTCCCCTTGTCTGTAGCAGCTGAGTTGTTAAGAATTGGGTTAATCTGTCTAATTTAGAGACGCAAACGGCCTCCTTCACTCACTAGCTTAATCCAATTTACTTTACAATAGGGATGTTAAAATGCAGGTAATTGATTAACCACTGAATTGTTAAAAATGTCAGCGGTTACACACAAGGCGGGAGCCAGCTTCTCAGGAGCCAGCGGGCGCCCGGAGCCAGCTTTTATGCTGGCTCCCAGCATGCACCGGCTCCCACCTGCCACCCTGCGCTGATCCAGAGGCAGCAGTACAGAGTGGCAGACAGCTCCCTGGGAGCCGGACCGGGAGCTGCATGCAGCCATGTAGCCATTTGGGTTCCCCATTTAAACGGCTACACTCTTATACCGCTGCTTTACAAGTGTGAACAGACCTTCAGACCACTTTGGAAACCCCAGCTGCAACAAACACTGGTCTCAAGCTGCGGGTTTACAAGTAGCAGAAAGCAGGCGAACCAACTTGGACACAGTGTCCCGAGTAATAAACAGCGAGACGCAGCAGCAGAATGCTTAAAAAATACAGGTTAAACCTCCCGAAACTGGAATTCCCTGATCCGGCAACATCCATGCCAGCAGGGCCACCGGATGTTCCCGGATCAGAGAACATAGCCTAGCGGCAGGAGGGCAATCCAGGAGGGGGATGGGCTGAAATAGTGGGTCGGGGCAGAGGCTGGGGCTGGAGCTGGCAGTAGCCCGACAGCCTGCGGCAATGGGACTGGGTCAGGGCAGCCTGCAGCAGTGCAAGATCGGGCTGGTGACAGCTTGTGGCAGTGGGGGGCTGGGGCGAGAGCCCCAGGCAGCTCATGGACGTGGGGATAGAGCCTGCGGGCGGCCAAGGGGCAGGAGCCTGCGCTCTCGGCAGCAGGACCGGGGCTGGCGGCAGCCCTAGCAGCCCATGGTAGCATGGGGCCGGTGCCCCGGATAGCCCGCAGAAGCAGGGCCAGAGCCCGCAGGCTGATGTGGGGTTGGGGACCGGAGCCTAAGCCCTTGGTAGCCCAACCAAAGCCAAAGCCAGCCCCTGGCAGCCCACGGCAGTGCAGGCTGCTGGAGCCTTGCAGGCAGTCTGGCGGGCAGCAGCAGCAGGGCCAGCGACCAGCAGGGAGCCCGGCAGGGGCTGGAGGCAGTCCCCCCTCCAACCCTTCCCCCTGCCCGAGCCGGCAGAGCCGGCGGCTGTGGCAGGGAACCTTCTCTGTTCTGGGAAATTCCCTGGTTCGGGACCAGTCAGGCCCTGAGGGAGCAGGGTAAGAGGTGTCCAACCTGTAGCAGACTGCTGGAAGACGATTCCCAAGGAGACAAAAGCAGCCCTGGGAATTCAAATTCACTTCCCTTCCGAAGAGGCTGGAAGTGCAGGAGGCAAAACGTCAGGGGCAAAGAACAAAATGACGAAGTCAAGGAGAGAGAGAGAGGCCAGGCCTTCTCCCCAGAGCCCCTGTAAGCTGCGCCAGGCATCAGCGGGTCACGAGGCAATGGTCTGTCTCCTAGACAGGCGCATACCAGCGAAGCTGCAGCTGCTACCCCCAGCTCCTAATTTCTCTTTTATACCTAGATGTCAACTTCCTGTTCAAATGGAGTCGCCACAAGGGTTCTGGAGAAAGCCAGGAGGCTGAAGGGAACCCTGGCAGCTTGTTCTTGTGGCACCAGGTCGGGCTGGTTGTATTTTGTAGGCCAGGTACGACAGCGGCGGACAGGAGAAGACGCATCAACTGGAATCCCCCCGCGGAACGAGCCACCGTTAAAGCGCTGGAGACTGGAGATGAGAAAGGACGGCCCAGGCGTGAACAGATGCGTCCATCTCCGGCCACAACGGCCACCCAGAGGTTCAATTGGTCAGAACCCCATCAGCAAGCGCTCCTGCTAGGGGCGGGCAATAATTTTTTTTGAGGGGGGGAGGTCACTTCACAAATTTTGATAGTGGTCGTGGGCTGGCTCTGCTCCTCGGAAAAGGTGGAGCCTCAGGCGGAATGGGGAGGGGCATCGGGCAGAAGGGGTGGTTCCCTCTAGGCGCCGCCTCTGGAGGGAAAAGGAAATTTCATGCCCCCCCCCACCCTTGGGTCTTGATTAACCTGGGGGCCGGGGAGCGACAGGCCAGATCAAACGGCTTGGAGGTATAGTGACAACCATTATGGAGCTTGGGGAAAATTTGCCTGGAAGACTCAGCACAAATGCAAACACTTCAAGCCCTGAATCAACACCAAATGTTCATACTTGTTGCGTTGGTTATTAACGCCTCGCCGCAGCACGCACCCGCGAGCAGCTTGCCGAGTGCTTTATGAATAATTCATTCCCTTTCAGAAGACCTTGTAGGGGAATTCTCGCCCGCTTAGACAATGCTTTCATATTTATGACAGTTATTTACATTACAGTTATTAGTTAGCATATAATTATTCTGCATATTAATGGCATTGCCCCAAGGTTCTGTAGCTCTTATGTCGCTAGTTAGTGAAGGCATTGGAAAGGATGGTGAGTGGTTATTGCTTTAATGTTTCCTATGCGCCCATCACTTCCGCCATCATTTTTGATGATAGGCAATCATTTTTGAGAGGGGGGCCACTCCAAAGTTTGGATAAGTGGTTAAGGGCTGCACTTTTCGAAGGAGAGGGTGCAGGTTCTGGGACCCTACACGCTACGGTGAGGATCCACAGCCTGCGTACGCATACCCATGGTACCGGAAGCGTTAGCACGAGTGTAAATCGTAGTGAAGCTGCGGTAGCACAGCACGGCTCGGCCACGCCAAGTACAAATGTGTCTGAAACTGGTGGGTACATCCTCAGCATGGCGCAGCCAGGCCCCTGCAACTGCAACCACTGCTCAACTGCTATTTGTACCCGCACCAGTTCCTTGCCCCTCACGCGTAGTGTAAACAGAGCCATGGAAAGAACTGGCTTCATGCTTTCACACCAGATTTTCAAGGCTGCTCAGCACCCGGCAGCTCTCACGATTTGCAGCGGGAGGGATTTGCCAAAGCACATGAGCGCACATGTTCCGCAGACTTTTGCAAAGGCTCACCCAGGGTATGTCTACACTGCAGAGTTTTTCCGGAAAAACGGACATTTTTCCGGGAAAACAATACTTACATCCACACTGCTATTGCGTTCTTTCGACAGAAAGTCAAAAGAACGGAGGGGTTTTTCCGACGGCGGTAAACCTCATTCTACGAGGAAGTAGCCTATTTCCGAAAAAGCTTTTTCAGAGAAAGGCATGTGTGGACACGGAAGAGAGTGTTTTTTCGAAAGAAGAGGCCTCCAGGAAAAAGCACAGGTGCCCTGGTGGCCACTCCATCCACAGTAATCACAACTGAAATGCAAGATAGCGTCCAATCAATGTGGACGCTAGCTTTCCAAAAAGCAGATGGCTTTTTTGTTGCGCTTTTGCTGTGTAGATGCTCTCTTTTGAAAGAAGGTTTTCCAGAAGAGCTCTTCCGGAAAAGCGTCTTCCGAAAGAAGCCTGCAGTCTAGACATAGTCCCGATGAGCTCCAGGTGCTTTTGAAACCCTGACCACTTCATCTCAGATAGGACCTTTGGAAAGTCCAGCCGCCCTTCCGATGTATTGCACCATCTCTTTCCCTTCCAAAGAAGGTCTCGGAGTTTTCAACAAACTCTGAATTTAGGGAAATACTTCGGACAAGAGAAGATTTTAAAGGGAAGGAGGAAACTCTCCAAAATGCTCCCCACCTTCCCAGAATAAACCACCCTGGATGCTGTCAGTTGAAGCCTCGGGGCCTTGGGGCACAGGCAGTGTCAAATGCTGCCACAGATGCAGCCAGGAAAGGCTGAAATGAGGCTCTCTCTTCTGGGGAAAGCCTTCAGAGTCAGGAAGAAAAGGAGCCACATGTTTCCAGAACTTACATAAAGTGACCCTCTCACCAAACAGCACTGAAATGCAGACTGCTTGTTCCCAACCCAGCTTCTGCTGGTTCATTCTGCCTTGGGGATGTAATGGGAATTCTGCTCATCGCAGGAGTGATGGCAAATATTCCTTTGGCTTGGTGCCTCCCCTTTGCATAATACCCCCCTTCCTTGTGAGTTTCAGGCACAAATGAAGCCCCCCTTCCCCAGCATCTCAAAGCAAAAGCAGAGACTTTGGTTATTAGCGCGCTACTGGTTGGTTCAATCAGGTTCCCAAAGCTCAAAGTTCCATCCACGTTTGTTTGACACCGAAAATGGCGACAGACTGATGGTATAAAGCACAGAGTCAGGACTTCACTGCTAAGGCAGGTAGGAGAATAAGCGGGGCTGTGGCTGAGAAACCCCCTAATACACAAATACCCTGAACGCCAGAAAAAGGAGCATCAGGAAGGGTCAAGTCCATTCATGTTGACGTAATTGCTCCTCCACTATTTCTCCACTGTGGAAACATTCTAACTTTCCTGATCCGAGTTTGAGAGTGGACACTCACATTTGACACCTGGGGTGTTGTTTTCATAAAGTTGACTGTCAAACTAACCTCCCAAAGGAAGAGGTGAAAGCACAATTGCTTGGAACTAGACCGGGCAAGAGAAGTCACGCCATAGCCTTCCCCAGTAACCCAGAGAAGGACATGCTTCATGATCTAATAGGGCTCCTCCAATTCTAACTCCAATGAATCTAAGCTACTTTAAAACTACATGGAAAGCCTACTTGGAGAGCAGGCTTCCAAAACAGTTCTTTCAATAGCTCATCTATTCTTCATCGTTGTGCATAATAAAGGAGAATTTTCATGAAAACAGGATCTCTCCATTATCATTAGCTTTATATCACGTTTTCGCCAATGCTGTTTCCCACTCTGGAACACTGCGGGCAGAAGGTGGGGGCCTGCAAGAGACTTTAAAAAACCCTGCCAATAAAGGCTGGTGTTTAAAAACGCCCCAAGACTGCAGATTCCCTGGCTTTGCATTGGTACTGCTGCCACCACTCAAATGCAAAACCCCCTTTGTGAACCCAGGAAGGCGCATTTGGGAATTTCTTCTTGTGGGGTACCCTCAAACTCTTAACCCTCCCTCTGGAGACAGCTTGAAAATGTCTCTTAGTAGCATCTGCACACAGAACCTCCTGCCTTCTAGGACACAGCAATCAGATCATGGTCTTAAAAAGGTGATTTTTATTAACAAAACCAAGAAAACCTCCTTGGTGAAACATGGCTGGTTGCTAGGTGTTTCAGAGCAACTTTAAAAAGATTAACACAGAGCGAATTGCTTCCCTGGGATCCAGTTTGGAAAGTTACAGTACTTAGCAGAGAAGTCCAACAAACTCCCCCCCCCCCAAAAAATAAACAAACTGTTCACGTCTAACTAAACATTCCTTGTTCTACTCACATATCTGGAGTTTCAAGATTTAGTCCTTCCCTAGACATGGATGTTGCTGGATTCTCCATGCCTAGCTCCCTGGCTTATTTCAGGTCCTTCCACGGACTCTGCTCTGGCCACACAACAGAAAGAGGGAGGTCCACTGCCTCCAATTCAAAAGCCCACACTCTGTTTCCTCCTGGCCTCTTGCCAACTCACTTCCTGCTTCCCTAGCACTCTCTAGGAGCTCTAGGTCTATGGTTATAACCCTTACAGGCAAACCAATTAGGGTTAGGTCTCAAGAATTAATCACTGCGAAAAAACTTTAGCTAAAATGGCTGGAATGTCCAGAAAAGGGTATTACCCCTCCCATTCATCACAGTTTTAGATAAGTGGTACAGATGGGAAGTGGAGGCCCAGAAAAGCAGAGTGATCTAACAAAGAGCTGGTCTGTAGCAGAGTGGAGAACTGAACGCATGGCTCTTGCCTCCCCATTGTATGGTTTACCTGTTGGAAAGTGATCCAGTGATGAGCTACAATGAAGGGAAGCATCCAGCCAAGCAAACTTTTAAAAAATAAAGAGGGGAACGGTCATATTTTCATGAAAAATGCCCCTCCAGTAATGAAGACTGCGGGCAGAAAAAATACCTAGGATCACTAACACACAGATTGAGCAGAATCATTTCTAAATTGGAAAACATGCAGCATCCCCCACATCAGGCATCAGCTAATTGTTACAACTCTCCAAGGCACTAAAACAGGCACATGGCAGAAATTTAGAGGTAGTTTGTAACAACCAACTTCAGAATCAACAGCCCAAGTTGCCTCAGTGCGACTTCAGGTTTACATGGGTAAGCTATTTCACGGGTGTATGGTTCAAACTCTATCCCTTTAGACTGCCTGAGCACGCAGAATGAACCTCGAGGGACCCAGAGGTAAATTCTCCTCTCAGACTTAAATCCACACAGCAGAAAGACCAGATAGGAACATTCTATATGGAGCAATTGCAACTGAATTTACTAAAGGTAAATTCGGAACATGCAGTCAGCTGGCATCAGAGGCTTTGATGGCTTGCAGAAATCTCTTGGCAGAGTCAGGACCAGAGATCTCATCTCAAAAAAGATACCTCAGCCCTGGAAAAAGTGCAGAAAAGGGCAACAAAAATGATTAAAAGTTTGGAATAGAACGTTAAAATGCCTTTAGTTTGGAAACGTGGAACCGCTGAAATTGTCAGCTATTACATGTTTACACGTGGGGGGGGGTGTTCATTGGTTCACCATGTACATCTTTACACTAGCACACCTCTAGTTTGGAATGGCTGCCATACGAAAAGAGAGGAAAAAGACAGGGACTTTTCAGCTTAGAAAAGAGGAGACTAAGGGGGGACGTGATAGAGGTCTATAAATCATGACTGATGTGGAGAAAGCAAATAACGTAAAGTTATGTACTTGCTCCCATAATATAAGAACTAGGGAGTCACCAAATGAAATTAATAGGTAGCAGGTTTAAAACAAATGAAAGTATTTCTTCAAGCAACACGCAGTCAACCTGTGGAACTCCTTGCCAGAAGATGTTGCGAAGGCCACACTTTAACAAGGTTCAACAACAACTGGATACATTCATGGAGGATAGGTCCATCAAGGACTATTAGCCAGGATAGGGAATGGAATGATGTCCCTAGCCTCTGTTTGTCAGAAGCCGGGCATGGGCAACAGGGGAGAGATCACTTGACTCCCTGTTCTGTTCAGCCCCTCTGGGGGCCTCTGGAATTGGGCACTTTCGGAAGACAGGATACTGGCCTAGATGGACCTTTGCTCTGACCCAGCATGACCATTCTTATGTTGTTCTTATCTTCTTTTAAGAGGAATAAGGGATCTTTCGGAAAAGGCTTTATTTTCCGTCTAGACTACTGGCGCTTTTTCCACAAAGCTCGAGCCGGAAAAAGCGGCAATATTTATGCAAATGAAGCGGAGGGGATTTAAATCCCCGCTTCATTTGCAATTGCGATCTGTCTAATTTGCATCCCTTTTACGGAAAAGGGATGCAGTCTAGACGTAGCCATAGGGTTAGAGCAAGGGAAAGGAAATTAGACTAAGGGCTTGTCTCCACAGGAACATCCAAGAAAATTAATCCAAATTCATTAAAGGTGTCAACTGGAAGTGGATCGGTTAAACCAGATTAAATTGCAGTGCGAGCACCCTCATTTGTAACTGAAGTGGCCTTAATTCAGTTTCACTTCACTTCTGGAAGTGAATTAAACTACGCCAACTTACAGCCTCTCTAATTAAAAAATGAGGGCGTTCACACAGGGGTTTAATGGGGTTCAACAAATCCACTTCAAATTAAGACCACTGGTTATTTCAGATTAACTTTTCTGGGTGTCTCCATGTGGGCTAGCCTTGAAAAATGTGTGCCTTGTGGTGGGTGGGTGGGGAGGTCACCTTGGAGAAGAAAATGCTGCACTGGGGATGATTCATATATTGCCTTCAATGTCCTGTGTGGGGTCCTCTCCCTGCCTAGATCATACAGAGCCAGGGTTCACACATTCGTGCCAGTGCTCCCCACCGGGCGGCCCGTGCGTATAGGCCGACTCGGCCGTTGCCTAGGGTGCCGCATTAAACGGGGCACCCAATGATGACGTCACGCCATTGAGGGCTGTGAAGGCGGGGGCGCCGATCGCGCGTTCCACCTGGGGTGCCAGCTGCCGGCAGCCCACCACGAGCCGCCCCTGCTCCCCACCCTTTTCTTATAGTTACTGGGCATCCCCGTTAGCTGCTAGTTTATTCCATGCCTTCTTTTCTTTGATAAGATGCTCTCTGCTGGGTGCCTAGAACGCAACCATCTCTCCACTCACCCACTGTTTGTCTTTACTTAAGAAAATACATCCCCGGGATAAATTCCTATGGCCACGCAACAAAGCTGTTTCCAGGGACATTGAGATTTCATAGGCTGGCGTCCCAAACCCTCTCATGTTGCAGATGAGAAAAAAGAGTCAATTCCCGAGCGTGCGGTTTGTTGTTAGCGGCAGGCAGCAGCACGAGATTGCCCATCCATCGGCATTGCGTAGAACCAGCCGGTGTTGCTGCATGGAGCGATGCTCACTTCCCAATGCCTGGGTCCAACATTCATGGCCCATGACACAAAAGCATGAATGGCACCAATTCTAAATAGTCCCAACTGGTGGTCCCTGTAAGCTGCACACGTGTGCAGCCACTCAGGAGAAAGTCAAATGCCGCCCAGTTGATTAGCAGAGCGCCCACAGTTAGGTTTTATGTTTCTACAGGTGGTGCACATCTGCACATGCCTCAGTGCACAAAAAATTATTCCACTCATGGGTGGAAAAGATTACTGGGAACATTGATCCTAATGTTTCATCGGAGGTCCACAAACAGGGCATATGGTGTTATCATGCATAGAGCTGTGTGTTGTATGCAGAGATATGAACAAATTTTAACTGAAACTTTTTTTTGTGGTGATGGGGGAAGAGGAGGAGTCAGATTTGTCGACACAAACATTTCATGGATGTGTCGATTTTAACAAATTGTTCTGGTTGACCAATGCGCCCAAAAATAGGAGAAAAATTCATGATGACATTTTCTAAATACCAGCCTGGTATTCCTCCCCTCTTTCCCCTCTTTCCCGCTCTATGGTGCCACAAGATTTTAAACAGACTGAGAAAACACCTGATGAGAATCTTCTTTAGTGAGATGAAAGAAAAGCAGATGATGCAGCTTCCTTTCTACCCCGATCAAGGAAATTAGCATATCGACACGTCCACTGAACCAAGCTGAACATTCCATGCGTCTGGCTCGGAGCCACAAAGTCTAAAACCATTTTGCGTTGTGGCTCCCAGGCGCGGGTCGCTGCAATAGCCCCTACCGGTTAGCCAGAACCAGTAAGCTTCACCCGTTAAAGGCGAGGCCTTCTGGTTAACCATTTACATCCCTAATCCTGATCTTTTAAAACCTATTCCAATAGCCTGACACTTAGTACAGTGGAAGATGTACCTGCTCTGTCGTCTACAGCTGGCTTCATATAACCACGTCAAAGGAGAATCTTCGGAAACTACGACTTGGAAACCGTATGTGATCTTGGGAGCTCTTAAAAAAATTCTCTGTGGCTCACTGATTTAATAGCTCTGAGTTCAGAACAATGATGTGATATTTAACCAACACGTTAACAAAGCATCTGGTGTACAAATAAGCTGGTGAAATCTAAATGGAGGCAGAAACTTGGGCTTCTGGGTGAGACACAGAAAAGAATTTATATGAATAATATTAAGCGACAAAGAAGATATTGAAATGCTGTGTGCCTGGAAGATTGGATTGCCTGAGCAGACAGGCACAGCTGTATCGTATTAGAAGCCTCTGAACATGGAATGTTAAAAGGAACTGAATCAATTTCAGACTTAATAGCCATAAATGCCCTCCTCTTTCACAGGGAGTCAAACGTTCCAAGAATTCAGCAAATACCCTGTTTGCATCCTCTTCTGCCCAATTCATATGAAACAGGAACCCTCCATGTTAACAAGGAACAAAAATCCAACCTTCAATCTGCTTTGTACCATGTTTATGGTGGATCTTTCTGATTTTTTCCAGTTCTCTTTCTTTGAGCTAACCTAGTCCCACCCCTCCCCAGTGCTGCCAATTTAAACAGAAGACAGATTTGTAGGGGGTGGAGTTGGATAGAGCAAGAGGCGTCCGGCTAATAAGACGCTGCACTGATGCTTTTCCTTCCATAAAGCAGAGAATTAAGGCGACTATGCAGCGCTGGACAGGTACCTGATAATCGAAGCGTTCGGCATCCTTTTGATGGCACTCTGCACAGCTCCGACTGTTCAAACCAAATATCCTGCTTCCCACCTCGGAAAGCTGGCAGAAAGATTTAGGAAACTGCAATTTATTTTAATCTCTCTTCCCAAGAGGATTTGTGAAGTTACTCCTTACTGAGCGAGTAAATGAACACGTCCTTCAGGAAATCATTACAGGAGTCAACATTTCATTTATTCATTAATCCTCCTCGTGGAACGACACAAAGTTTACGGTGGCAAATCCATCTCCCTGCAGATGGCCTTGTTTTTCCACCAGGATTTGAGCGTGCTCTTGCACCCACCGCTCAAGCGTAAAGGGTGTTTGTGAATACGTAGTGTTACTGTTTTGTTGCTTGAGGGGCGGCAGGGGCTCTTTGTATTTGGTTTCCAAAGACAGAACGGCACGTACTAGCTGAAATTATGGGTGGGGCCCTGCGTGGATACAAAATTTGCATCTGCATGAGCCGTGGCTATCCGCACTGACATCTGCGGATGCAGACACCTGTGGATCTAAAGTGGATCTCTGCAGATGTGCAGGTTTCCAGATACGTAATTTATATCTGCATCCATAGCCACAAAAGTGAGCTGCAGATATGAGGGACGTGAACGGGCTACAAGCGATGGGCGGGGGAGGTGGGGGGCGTCCTTCAGGCTGTCCTCCCTGCGTTCCCAGCTGCTGGTCATCCTTGCTGCCTACTTAAGCAATGCCAGTAACTGGCTGAGTGCAGGGCATGGGTGCGGGGTGGACTCACCATGGAGCAGGTGCCTCGGGGGTTGGCAGCTCCCTGCCCTGCGCCCGCCTTTTCAGGGGCACTTAACGATCAAGCGCCACGCGTCCCCAGCCAGGGATCCTGCCTGCCTGCCTGCCTGCCTGCCCGCCCTGGGAGGTATGCTGGCTGCCGCCAGGCTGGGTGGTGTCACTGCCTTGGGGTGGCGAGTCTGCCTGGGAGCTTGCTGCCTTCAAGCTGTGGGGTGAAGGAACCAGCAGCCTGCCCCCATCCCGGTGGCTGCTTCCGCCCCCTGCGAGGCTGCTGACGCCCAGCCCAGCATGGGGTTGGAAGCAGCTGGAGCAGCCCCTGCCCACGGTGTGGGGGCCGCTCCATCCCACCCGACTATTTAATCAGTTAACCGACTATTTAATCAGTTAATCAGTTTAATTAATTAAGCGAGATTTTACATCCCTAGCAGATATCCACGTCGGCGGATGCAGATCCCCCCAGATCTAAAGCAGACATCTGCAGATTTGCAGGGCTCTAATGAGTTCTAATTAATTCTAGGATACCCATTCAGTGCCGGGCCCAGAGGTGAGCTGGTCACGCCCGGGACTGGAATCGTGGGCTAACTTGTTAGGACCCTCCCTCACCAGGATGCACCGAATGCAGGATGCTGCATCCTGACAGCAGCACACCGAGAGTTAAATCGATTTTGGAATGAGGATTTTTAACGTCATTGCTCTTGATCAACCACCCTGATTTCCCACAGGCCCGTGTGAAAGGCACAGGCTGCTGCTCTGACTCAAAACACAGTCTGGGTGGCAACAAAGAACTCTGCTGAGCCCTTAATTAACTGCACAATCAGCAGCGGGTATTTTTAGCAGCCAGCCCGCCAAGGCCTCACTGCGAGCACAACAAAGCCTCCCAAACAGCCGGGTAATTACAGATTTGCTTAGTGCCGAGACGAAAAACTGAGGCGCCTGTCCTCATAGGTCGGCTCTTATAATACCCTGCGTGGGAGAGAGCTTCTATGTGCGACTCCCACAAGGGATGAGACCCCTCCCACCCCACCCCACCCCACCCCACCCCACCCCACATCTCTCACTCGCACAGGGAGGTTCTGACAGGCGAGGGGCAGGGAGACTGACATTCCATTTCCCAACTGGGGAACTGCTTCCGCTTCACTTTCATCTCCTGCACGGCAAGGCCCCGAATTGCCGCGTGCTTCCTCTTTTCACCGCTTCGCCTCATCCCGACGCTGCAGTTTCATAAAGAGGAATCCTCAGGTTACCTGTGGAGCCCTTGTCAATGCATCCACGAGCCAGTTCCCTAGCTGTGAATCTGTGAGAAGTTACAGCGAACGTGAAACCTTCAACGAGAGAGAGAGACAGGCCTGGCGGACGCCTGTTACCCAACCCCACGACATCAGGAAGAGGGTTTATTTTGAAAGCCACTGGCTTTACACAGCTGGAGAAATTGCTCCTTCCCTCACCTTGCCTTTCCCTCTCTTCAGATACGCACGTTTTTCCCTCATCCAAGTCCTCGACCCAGCCAAGTCACCGCTATAATACCCAATAATCAGGTAACTGTGGGAAGTTATGGGCGTACATGGGTAGGGTTGCCAGATGGTTTAAACAAAAATACCAGACACTCTTGACATTACATCACAATCTACATTACATCTTTTTTAGAAAATACTGGACATTTATATTTTCTCAATTTGTTTCCTGAACAGAAAGCTCAAATACTGGACTGTCCAGTTCAAAACAGGACACCTGGCACCTATACATGGGGGCAAGCAACTTTGCTCTACTGAAGGACACGACAGCAGTAAGATATCCCCAAAAATGTCTACATCGGAGGTAGGGATGTAATAGTATAGTCGATTAACCGATTAACCGATAAGCAAAAGCTTATAGGTTAATGCTATAGACTACACGCATTTCCCCCCAACCCCTTGCCAGTAAATTTTTTAGCAGGCTGGCCAGCAGCCCAGCTCAGTCCCGGCTTGCACTGGGTCCTGGACCTATCCCCGCTGCGGCTCTTCATTTAAAGTGTATTAGGAGCCAGGCGGGCAGGCAGCCCGGCTCAGTTCTGGCTCACGCCGGGTCCGGGAGCTCAGACCCCTCCCCCCATGGACAGGGCTGCCTGGCAACTATAGAATAGTCAACTAACCGATAAGAATCATGGGGTTAATTGACTATTCAATTAAACGATATTTAACATCCCTAATTGGAGGTGGCAGTAGCTCACTTCACCTTTTCTACAGATGTGCAACAAAAACTACAACTCCCAACATGCACTTCTGCACATGTAACCAAGCAACCTCAATTGATAAGCTTCCAGAGGGAAGATGGGAGAGCTACATGGGGCACACTTGGTGCATGGCAATACCATGTTCACCCCCCGTTACATTAGACATCACCCGGGAGGATCAACCTGTTTTACCGGCTGTGACTGCACCACCTAGCTCCCTGTTGCTAGGCTATGCTGGCATGACGTACTAGTACCAGGTCTACTAGTTTCAATGACCAGAGCATCAGACACAGCATGCTGTCCAGGGTGCAAAAGCACAAAAGGCAGCAGGAAGGTAATCAAGACAAGGAGTGCTGAAAATAGTCAGGATCATAATAGAGCTGTCTAGAGTCATCCGATCTGTTGTGCTGGGCTCTTCCAAGAGGCTTTGAGTCAAGGTTCGCCTGGAGGTCCTTTTCAGCGGAAGCTACATGCAGCTTGTACAGATAAACTGCACGTTATCGCCCGTCCTCCTTGCCCTCAGTAAACCAGCTTGTTGCTAAATTAGAGCAAATAGCAGCAAACACCGACTGCTGGGGGGAGGAGGGGAGGAGACCAGGAACACAGGGGCATGGCCACCGGTCAGCGTGCCACTGAATGAGATAGGCAGGTGCAGCAGTTAAACTACAGGGAAAATTTCAGCCCACACAGGCTACGTCTAGACTGCAAGCCTCTTCCAAAAGAGACTATTTCGAAAGATACTTTCGAAAAAGCCTCTTTTGAAAGAGAGCATCTAGACTACAACCAGTACTTTCAAAAAAGCAAGCCGCTTTTTTGAAAGAGAGCACCCAGGCAGTCTGGATGCTCTCTTTCGAAAAAGCACAGCTTGCATTACATAACGCCTTTTTTTGGAAGAGCACTTTCGAAAAAAGGCGTTTTTCCTCGTAAAACGAGGTTTTCCGCGGTCAAAAAAACTGCCACATTCTTTCGATTTACTTTCAAAAGAACATGGCAGCAGTCTAGACGCAAGGGAAGGTTTTTTTGAAAAAAGGCCACTTTAAAAAAACAAACAAACCCTGTAGTCTAGACATACCCACAGTGAAAAGTTAGCCAACTTCTAAACAACTGAAAACAGAGTCTTAGAGTGCTACCGGCCCGGCCTGTAACTGGAATGAAACCAAACTTTGAGCCTCCCTCATACACATCCCCCCTCTCCAAGCTGCCTCACCTAATCAGACTCTCCCCAATCCAACCATGAGCTTCCATCCAAGTTCAAATACAACTTCCCCTTCAAGGCCCTGCCCCAGACCTCACACGCAAGCCTACATCTCGCCACTGAGACCCCAACCTTTACCCCATCCCGCCCCGATTCATTTCCTTCTTTCCATGGCTTCTTCCATGCTTCATGGAATGAGCGCCCGACCCAGAGAAGCCGATCACCGCCCTGCCCTCTTTCAAATCTTACTAGATATTTTAGAAATGTGTGTCTGTCCATCTGTCCATCCTTAGGAGTCCTCCTCCTAAACGGCAAGAGCTAGGACCACCAAATTTGGTAGGCAGCTTCCTCTTATCATAACTTCAAGAAAAAGGTTTGCTTGTGTCTGGATAGTGGGTATTTGTGGAATTCCACTGTTTCCCATAAAATGGAAAGGGAGGGGTCTGGCATGAAGGAATTATACTGCAGAATGACCACAGAGGGGCAGCAAGGAGCCAGAGATAGGGACCGGAACAGCTATAACCCCTTTGGGCCAGCAGGGGGCAAGGGTGGAGAAAGGGACAGCTCTCTACTATATATTTCAGAGAGTTTGTCTGTTTGTCCCCCCCAGACAGGGGACATGCACTCCTCCCCCAGCTGTGCCTGCTGGAGCTGCAGCAGCCATGGAGAGGTGCTTCTCACCTGGCCCCAAGCTGCTGTGGTAAGAGAGGGCTGGGGTTGTCCTCTCTCCCTGAGGCAGCCTGCACCCTGACCCTCTCCTCCCAGCCCTACCCCAGAGCATCGATTTAAATGAAGAAAAACAAAACTTATTTGAGGACCCGAGCAACGCCAGGTAAATCTTCTAGTCACTCTTATTCCTCATTGTCAGGCTCCTGGAAGCCTGCAGTGCATGGCTGTGTAATCACCTTGCTTTCTTCTCATCTTCTGAGAACCCTCTGAACGAGGGAATACCACCGGACAGCTACTGCCAGGAGCCTTTCACCCCGGGGGAGCCCCCATCCTCTGAAAAGCTGAAAGCATCCTTTAAAAATAAAGACACAAAGGACACTGCAGAATGACAGGCTAATTCCCACAAAGGCAATCACTATTAGGCTTCCTTCCCAGAATCCTCTTAATTGGCCTATCACTATTTGAAGAAAGGCCCAATGCAGGGAAGAGGAAGCTCTATGGAATACGGTTTCACAAGAATTCCACTCAACAGCAATTTGTTATGCTATCAGAGCCATTTCAATGACCCGCCCAACACTGCAAGGGGACTTAAAATTACTGCGGCTGATACATACCAATGGGTTGGGGTGTTCCAAGGTCAAACAAGGATTTCCCTGGATAAGTAATTTTGGTTTAATCGGTGATTCACCAGCCCCACAGCTCATAACAGACAATTGGCTTCTGGGAGGGCAAATGAGATTCTTGCAATTTTGTTAAGGCTCATTGTCCTATGTGCTGCAAGCAAGGTATTGTAAACACAATGACTGGTACTGGCAGGGACTGGCTGGTTAGCCAGTGGTCCTGATCAATGCTGGATACTGTTTGTCCCTTTGGAACTGGTGACAGCTGTTCACTCAGAGGCATTTTATAGCGTGGACTCTGATAGCCCAGAACCAGTTTGATTCTGACAACACAGAGCTCTGCATGGATGCAAAATGTGCATCCACATCTGTCTCTGCAGCCACAAAAATGAGCCGGGGATACCCACCGGTCTAAAGTGGTTATCCACAGATAGGCAGGGCTAGAAACCGACAGTGCTGGCCAGAAAAACAGGGAAATGTTCAAAGAAAGATTCTCTACCCTGACCTGCTAGAAATGCCGTCTGTTCTTCTACGGTAATATCATAATGCAACTGTGATGATGGTAGGGTCAATCTATAAACAAGGTTACTGACCCTTGAACTAAAGGTGTATGGTAATGGGTAATACGTGGGAATCTGACAAAGAATAAAGCAAATGAAATTCAGTAAGTCTCATGGGTCTGAACTTTCGCTCTTGTTCTAAGCAGAAGCCTATTCACTGGATTTTCAAGGCCTCAAATCTCTCAGGCTTCTGAAAACCACATTTCACTTTGGATTGTGGGATGTGGTGTAAATTCTCTTTTGTTGCTCATTTTTCCTGCTGGTAAATTCTGCATAAAAACGTGTGCATCTTTGCATGTGCCTCTACATTGGATCCATATATAGATGCATTATTGTATTGTATTAAACATACATTATCACAACCCAGCATGTGAAGATCCTGCCACTGCGGGTTAGAATTCAGTTTCGATTCACTTTGTGAGGATGGAGTGCAACAGACTGATCGATGCAAGCCCAAATTTCCTCCCCAAAGAGGCAATGACTGTGCGAAAATCCCTGTATTCTGAATGCATGGATGAAAGTGATCAGGTAACTGGCAACAGACGATGATGGGAATTTAAATGATCAGAAGTAATTCAAAAGCTAAGGTATTATGAATTTATTAAATACATTGAGTGTGTGGACTTGGTGTCGTATATGCAGCGTTCCAGCAAGCGTCCGAGCCTCCTACGCCAGAAGAACCCCTGACAATAACGTCCTTCACTTTACAAGTTACCTGCTTACCTGGTTTTTAAAATACGTTTTAAAATAACTCGACCGCTCACAAGTCTAATCTCACCCTACCACGAAATTCCTGATAGAGATGCAGCCGTGTTAGTCTGGTCTAGCTGAAATTCCTGATCAGACTCTTCTCATTTCAGTCTGAATACAAAGACCACTTAAAACCAATTTGTGCCTAATTTGTGCATTATAATAACCTGTGAATTCTTAAGCTGGTTCTCCCCAACCCTTTGATGAACAAGAAATTTTCTTTTTGAAAAATATGCAGCAGTATTGAAAAATCAGCCAGTTTCCCCCTTAAATTCCTGTATTCCAGCCCATGCAGGAGTTACATCGCCCTGCCAGCAGAAGGAGCTGGCTCACACCGAGTTCCCCCAGGCCATCGTCACCCCAGGACTTATTCAAAACCACACACAGTCCTACATAAACCCCTCCACATGATCTAGAGGCAAGCAGGTGCATTAAAGCCCTGTGGATTCACCACAGCAGGAGCTGAGCAATGGAGCAGAGCCGGTCAATAACCGCACCGGCTAAAAGACACAGAATGCCTGAAAGCACTTGTAAGGGGAGCTATTTGGTTCAGGTCTACACAATTCAGAGATCAGGACAAGGTTTGTGCACTATCATTCATTCTCTTCTACCCATTTTCAGCCCTATTACGTGCCTTCAAACAACAGCAAAGAATGGCTCTGTCATCCCAGGGCCCAGCAGTGGCCTAGGATAGCCCCAGGCAGGGACAACACAAGGGGGAAGCCCATGAGTGATCCATTCGAGACCGGGCTGGGGAGGGCAAGCCCGTAACTCAGGTGAGGCTACGTCTACACTATAGCATTTTTGCGGAAGAGGAAATGCAAATGAAGCGCTCATTAGCATTTCTCACTCTCTCATTTGCATATTCTCTTCCGATCCTTTTGGCAGAAGAGGTTTTTGCGGAAAAAAACCCGCAGTGTAGACGGGGCCATTTTGTGCAAGAACCCTTATTCCTAAAAAAAATGAGTTCTTGTGCAAGAAGCCTGCAGTGTAGCTGTAGCCGTAGCCTGAGGGGCAGACTTTTATGATCTGTGAGACTTTTTAAACCATTGGACACCCAACGCAAAATGCACCCGGAGTGAGAGGAAGAGCTCCCCGCGCCAACCCTGGGTGGGAAGCAATCCCCTTCTGGTTTAGATCTGGCTTGAGTACGAATCCGGGATAGGCTAGGAAGTGGTTTTAATTTTTGGAGGTGTCCCTCAGGTC
The DNA here is from genome assembly GCA_019425775.1 of Rafetus swinhoei. Lineage (NCBI taxonomy): Eukaryota > Metazoa > Chordata > Testudines > Trionychidae > Rafetus > Rafetus swinhoei. The sequence goes on from CM033438.1 coordinate 26,463,462, forward strand.
CAAATTCCAGTCCTCTGTTTGCAGACAGAAGACAAAGCCCAGTCCCCCACTTTCGGATGCAATGAACGCAGCAGGCCCACGCATCATCCCAGAAGCCAAAACGCAGGCGGCAGACTCGATCGTACAGGCCACCGTCCTGCAAGCTGAGCCGTGAAAGGGGGGAAGAGACCCCACCTGAAGCCTACAAAGAGTCTCCCTTTCTGTCTCTTTAAGACAGAGAGCGAGCAGAGGACAGTCTGCTTCAGTCTGTAATTGCCCTGGGTGGGGGTGGTGACTGGCCTGCCCATGGGGGGCAGCAAAGGGGGCAATTGCTCCAGGACCCAGTGATTCTAAAGAGCCCGGAGAAGCAGCAGCGGTGGCAGCCAGAGTCCCGGGCCCTTTAGAATTGCGGGGAAAGCACCACGTGGCGCGCTCTGGCTGGCTGTGAGGGCCGGCGGGGTGCCGTCTGGGCGCGGCTAAGGGCTGGCTGCTGAGCCCCACCCCTCCCACTCAAAGCCCCATCCCTTCCAGGGGCACAGAGCTGGCCCCACCCAACACTGCCCAGAGGCCGGACAACCCTGTCGGCTCCTCCTGGGTGTAGAAAAGAAGGGCTCTCCTAGCACTAGAGAGGTGAAACGTAACCGGTAACTGAGGCTGGAGCAGCTCCTCACCCCCCTGTGAGACCCGCCGTGGACAGGGGCTGCCCCCTGTTCTTCCAGTTAACCAATGAAATGGGATTTTACATCCCTATCTAGCGCGCTTTCTGGGCTGCGAACTGAGATGAAAGAGAGACACAGAGGCAGGAAACAGCCCTTCTGCAAGCCTTCTAATGCACCCTCACCAGAGCACGCCCCCATCCTGCTCCTGTACTCAAGTGCTGCCTCTACCTCTAGTCTCCAAAGAGCCCAAATTCCACTCCTTTCTGACGCCGTCCCTGGCATATTCGCTACTATTGCGGGGCCGTTCTAGAGCCTCGGGGTGGAACGCAGCGTGTTATGTGGAGAGATCTCAGCAAGGAGGTGGCTCTCCCAACACGACTTGCGTGGCAAGACTCTGACCCGCATCAATTCCAGGTTGCAAGGAGATGCACGGCCTTCCTCTACGTGTCCCACATATTGCACCAAGGCTGCCACCACCGAAGCCTTTGCAATGGCCATTCGATTGTCATCCACCCAAGGGTGCTCGTCCCGACACCCAGAGGTAGGGGGCGGGGGAATGCTATGGTTACATTAATCAAGCACAGAGCAAACGTGCCAACATTTTCACAGCGACCTTAGTCGGTGTCTCTCTCTCCATATGCACATCCCACCCTTATGCCAGAGCCCATTTGCAGTAAAGCTGTTTTCACTCCCAGGCCAGGTCTACATGACAGGAGAAAGTTGACACAAGATACACAACTCCAGCTATGAGAACTGTGTAGCTGGAGTCAATGTACCTTAAGCTGAATTTCTGCATTGTTCCCATTGGGAAGAAACTCTCCCATCCACCTCCCTTACTCCTTGAAACCCCATGGAGTACTGAGGTCAACGAGGGCGCCATCAGCGGTTGATTTAGTGGGTCCTTACTAGACCCGCTAAATCAAACCCTGGAAGACTGATCTCTTAAGTGTCTATCTCAGGATAAGTGTAGACCTGGCCGTATCAGATGATGTTTTACTTACTACAGTCACTCTGCTGTGGGACCCTCGGAAAGATGTAAATCTCTAGGCAAGCATTCAGAGCGGAGTGACAGTGAAAGGTGCAGGAAGGAAAGATGGGAAAGGAATGTTACGAGGAGGGAGCAGAGAGCAGCTGGAGGTGCGGGAAGATGTGTGATACAGCAAGGGCACAGAAAAAGGTCACAATGGGGGAAGGAGAACATGAGTGGGACATGACCTACTTTAAGGTAACACTAGTGGGCACAGTGCAGGTGTGTTTTTACAGAAGGAACCGTTACCTCTATTAACAAACGCTGGCCATGCAAGTGGTTCCAACTAGGGATGTTAAATATTGAGTAATTGACTAATCGAATAGTCGATGCATTTTGCATTGACTATTCCATTAGACGCTAAGGTGCCTCCGCCTTTGAAGTGTAGCAACAGCCCTAGGGTTCCCCCACTGACCCCAGGCTCCATGCGGTGCTGCCGCTTTGAAATGCCATGGGGAGCCCGGCGTCAAGCTCCATGCAGCATTTCAAAGCGGCAGTACCGCATGGAGCCTGGAATCAGCTGGGGACTCCCACTTTGAAACGCCGTGTGCAGCCTGGGGACACCCCAGCTGGCCCCGGGCTGCACGCGGCATTTCAAAGCGGCAGCACCATGTGGAGCCCGGGGTCTGGCCCCAGGCTCCACGCAGCACTGCTGCTTTGAAGAACCCCTCCTCTTCCCCCGCATTGCTGCCTCTTTCTGATAGAGGCAGCAAGGGGAGGAGGAAAGACTGGTCGACCAGCCTGTCGACTAGTCATTCACATCCCTAGTTCAAACAAGTTTCCCTTGCCAGAAAAAGAAAGTCGGGCAGCCGAGAAACCAGTCTGCAGCCAGGCAGCTGCTTTCGAACCAAGCCAGCATCACCCCCTGGCAACACGCATGCCGTCTTGTGCTAGTGCTTTCAGCACATGGGCTCCTACTTCCCAAAACACCTTCAATTTTAGGAAGCCACTGTCAGTTTCAACCAAGTCAACAGCATGTTCTGATCAAGTGTTTTTTCCAGGGCGAGAGCCGTGGAGAATGGACTCTGGGCAGACAACTCACAAATGCACTTGCATGCTGGCAAGTTCGCAATGCAGAGAAGGACAAAATGTAACTAACAGAATAAACTGGGCAGATGGTAGCAGCTTTCAAATACCTAAAAGGGTGTCATAAGGAGGAGGGGGAAATTGTTCTCCTTAACTTCTGATGACAGGACAAGAAGCAATGGGGTTAAATTGCAGCAAGGGAGGTGTAGGTTGGACATCAGGAAAAATGTCTTACCTGTCAGGGTGGTTAAACACTAGAATAAATTGTCTAGGGAGGTTGTGGAATCTCCATCGCTGGAGATAGTTAAGAGCAGGTTAGACAGACACCTGTCAGGGATGATCTAGGTCAGCCCTGCGCAAAATACTGTCCGCGGGCCGCATCTGGCCTGCCAAGCCTCCAGATCCAGCCCGCAGACGCAGCAGGAAACCTCAGACTCCCTGCCTGCCCCCCCGCACGCTGCTGAGAAAAGCGGCTGTTGCGGGGTTCTGTTTGAAGAGCTGTGAGCCCAGGGGAGGGAGGAAAAAGTTCATGCGCTGCTCCCGCCTCCAGCACAATCCCACTGGCCAGTTTCCGGCCAATGGAAGCTGCCTGTTGTCAACAGGCAGCTTGTGACGCACTCTCCCCCCTCCCCTCAGGCTTGTAGCTGTTTAAAAGCCACATGGCCCCTGCAGCTAGTGCGGGGCAGGGCAGGCAGGCAGTCTGCTTGAGAAGGCTGCTGGCTGGGAGACAAGCAGGTAAGTCTCCAAACCAGAGCCTGCCTTTGGCACCCCAACCCTTTGTTCCCCTACAACACATAACCCAAACCCCCTGCCCCAGGTCACAATCCAAACCCCTGCATCTCAGTCCCCTGCCCCAAATCACACCCCCTCAACCCTAGGTCACAGCCCAAACCCCTCCATCCCTCTCCTGCAACATAGTCCTCTTCCCCAGGTCACAACCCAAACCCCTGCACCCTAGTCCCCTAACCCAGGTCACAACTGCCTCCTTCACCCAAACTCCCTCCCAGACCCCACACCCTATCCTGCCAAATCCCCTCCTGCAAGCTCCCTTCCGCACCCAACTTCCATCCCAGATTCCACTCCTCCTCCAATAATATGGAAGAGTGCGGCCCTTGACCTCTTTCCAAATTCTTGGAGTTTGGCCCCCCCTTCAAAAATTATTGCCCACCCTGATTTAAGTGGTGCTTGGTCCTGCTGTGAGGGCAGGGGATAGATCTGATGACCTCTCGAGGTCCCTTCCAGTTCTAGTGTTCTAGGATTCAATGATGGAAAAACAAAATAAATCCTTGAGAGGTGTTGTATGAAAAATGGATAAAAGCCAGTGAGAGAGAACAGCAGATTAAAATGTCATCTGTTGGAAACACAAACACAAGGCACAGCTGAGCGTTTTCTTTTTTCCAAACACATCCCTAGGTCGGATAAGAATCTGCAGCAGATGGTATGAAAGGGGAATGAAAGGAAGAACTCCTCAATTCTAATGCCTGAGCTCTTTCTACAATACATGGCTGGACTGTAAAAAAAAAAAAATCACTTTACCTCTGCCTCAGTTTCCCCACAAAGGAAAACCAGATGTCAACAAATACTGCGGTCTGGAGACGTGAACAGAAAGATTCAGTCCTCCAACAGGGCAAGTGCCAGGTGGGAAGCTGAGAATCTCATGAAGCTAAGACAATCAATTTTGATGTCCAGCAGAATGTGAAATCTTTGGGCTAAATTCTGCTCCTGACTACACTGCTGCAACTCAGCTGAAGTCAATGGAGTTGTATCCGCTTCCAGGAGGCCAGCATTGGGCTTAATCTATGCATCTTGCATGCACCGATTACAATTCCCCCACAACCTCTCACAATGGTTTCCATAACACAGATGTTATTAAGATGCAATTAAGGTCTTTTGGCTGGGAAGAAAGGCAGTGTGAGGAATGTTTATGTTTCCCCATGTGTGGGAAATTGAAACGAGAGCAGTTCACTTTTATGATCCAGTTCAGTGGTTTTGGAATTTTAATGACACTGAAGTGAAAAACCGACTTGGAACAGACCTGCGTTAGGGCCATTTTCCACCGTAACGCGTCAGAGGAAAAAATAAACACACACACGAGGTAGCTGGGCTCTGCACAGAGCACAAAAAGCTGTCAGAACCAGTCGTGCCTGGTAACAATGAAAAATCCTGCAGTATTCACTCCAGGCAATTGCAACCCCACCTTGGGGGAAAGGATCCGGATGAAAGAGACTCACCTGGTTTTATTCAGTGCTACATATATTGATGAAGGTGCTTTGAGAAACAGAGGGACAGAAAGAAATATACGGCTGAATGGCAGACAAACCGCAGTTTGGGCTTCAACACCACCCTTTATCTCCGCTCATTTGTACTGCTGAAGAAGAAAAGGACGGAAGTTTAGAAATGACTCAAATTCATTCAATTAGTGCATGAATTAAGCCAACCTCTAAGCAAGCTGGTCCTCCAAAGCTCCAGATAAGCATGTATTAAGTTAAGGGAGGGTGAACTAATTCAAAAGCAAGAGGGATGTAAGCAACTAGTCCCTTGACTAGTCACTTCCCCCCCTTGATGCCTCTATCAGAGGCAGCTAGGAGGGGAGCAGGAGCCGGTGCTGGGGGGAGCTGGCTTAAAAGCCAGTTCCCCCCACCACTGTCTCCATGGCGGGCAGGAGAGGCAGTGGGTAGCGGGGGCCCGGGTGTGAGCTGATTCCTGGCTTGCGCTTAATCTCAGACGCGCCTCTCCCTCTTAAATGTATTAAGAGCTGACAGGCTCTTAATACATTTAAGAGGGAGAGCCGCAGCAGGGTTAGCTCCCGGGCCAGGAGCTAAGCCCATTGCGGCTCCCTGCTTATCGACTAATTGACGAGTCGATGGAAAATCCGTCGATTAGTTGATTAAACTAAATTTAACATCCCTAGTGTGCAAACAAAGAAACTCGATCATCTTGAATTATGCAGTTTGTAGCAGGGTTGGTCCCAGGATATTGGAGACACACAGTGGGGGAGCGAATATCTGTTGTTGGACCAACTTCTGTCAGAGAGAGGAATGAGCTTCCAAGCTTACACAGAGCTCTTCTTACTGCTGCTGTGGCTCAAAATAGGGATGTTAGCGTATAGACGAGTGAACGATTAACCGATAAGCATGGGCTTAGCGGTGAATCCTATCGACTACACCAGCCGTGGCCAACCCGCGGCTTATGAGCCGCATGCAGCTCTTCTCCCCCCCATCAGTGCGGCTCACGAACCCGCGCCTGCGCCTCTGAGAACAGCTCCCGCCTCCTGGCTTCCCTGGGCAGAGGACTCGTCCAGTGCTTCCAATATGATGGTGGCTGGCGGGAGCCTGCTGAGGCCAAAAAGCATAGAAACGTGCTTCTCACGCTTCTTAAAGGGGCAGGCCTTTTTTTTTTTTTTTTGGCTCTACAACTTTGCCACGGCTCTTCGTGCTGGATCTACTAATATCTTGGCTCTTTGTCTGGAATGGGTTGGCCACCCCTGGACGACATGCATTCCCTCCAACCCTTGCTGCCTCTGCATCAGTGGGAAGCCAGAGCAGCCTCTGTCGGTGGGGAGCTTGGGCTCCCTGCAGACAGGGGCTGCTGCCATGGATCAGACTCTGTCAGCGGCAGGCCTGGGCTCACCATGGACAGAGGCTGCTCCATGGGATGCCAGCGCAGACTCTGTCCACAGGAGTCCAAGGACCCCCCACGGACAGAGGCTGTTGCCATCCCGTGCTGCTGCCTCTAAATCAGAGGAAGCAGTGCGGGGCGGGAGCCAGTCTGCACGGGGAGCCGGTTTTTAAGCCTGACACAGAGGCAGCAGCATGGGTAGGGTTGCCAGGTGTCCGGTATTGAACCGGAGAGTCTGATATTTGTGCCTTCGGTCCGGTAAAGAAACTGAGAAAATATCGGACATTTTATTTTTATTATTTTCTGCTTTTCCTAGCTTGACACTCGACGGACAAGCGATGGGGGTGGGGTGAGCGGTAGGGGAGTGGCCCAGCAATTAAAGGGGCCGTGACTGCATTTTGGGCGGCTCAGCATTGTTGGTATTTTTCCTCGACAAAATTTTCCCGGCATTTTTTTTGGCGGGGGAGATCTGGTATTTTTGGTGAAACCATCTGGCAACCCTAGCACAGGATCAGGAGTCAGCCGCCACCGGGGACTATTGAATAATTGTGTAACCGCTAAGATTGTGTGCGGTTACACGATTATTGAATTAATCGATATCTAACATCCCTAGCTCAAAACATTATCTCTCACCAAGAGAAGTTGGGTCAAAAAAAGCTATCACCTTCCCCTCTTCGTCTCACTAACCACCTGGAAATTAGACAGACAAAACCAAAGGTCCACATACTGGGCTTCGGCTTTACCTTGGTCCTGATCCTCAGACAGGTCTGAGTAAATAAAAACCAGCAGCTGGATTACTGAGTCATCTCATCTACTGCCTGGAAAAACAAACAGCAGAACTCTTCTCTCCACAGCAGCAGAGCCCATACACACCTGCACTGCAGAAAAAGCAAAACCACGCAAGGAATGGGACGCTAATGATGAAAAGATTTTAAATCTTCAGCCGACCACCCCAAGTTCCCACTGTCGCACAACTCCGGGCGACTCGGCTGTGCATGAAAAAGGACTTGCCAGCTTGACTCTCGCCCTCCCCAGCTGGCTGCAGTGAGTTGGTTTTCACAAAGATGCAATAAAACCGGGAGTTGGATGCCAGATTTGCTCAGAACATGCCGGATGTGATCTGGTGAGAGAGGAATCTCTCGGGACGACTCTGGGAAAGTGGGGGTTGTTGGAGGATTTTTGTGCACTGCACAAGGAGTCTGCAGCAGGGCAGCAATTTGGCTGTCCCGGTTTAGCACCGATCCATCTCATCTGGCCCTGCCCACGCATATCTAACCGAATGCAGTTAGCACACAGCCGGCTATTTACAAAAGAGGGTTTGGGTTTAAAGCAGGGGTTGGGAACCTAAGGCTCAGGGGCCGCATGCGGCCCCCAGCTTGCCTGGATCTGGCCCCTGAGGCTTAGGGCTTCTCCCCAGCATTGGGGTGCCTGAGCTGGCACTCCAGCCCTCTGCCCCCCAGCCACCCCCCAAAAGCTACTAGCGTAGGCCCCCCTAGGCTCTGGTGTGCAAGGGGAACATGAGGAGTGTCTTTCTCCTTCTCAGTCGGGGGTCTACATCAGTAAGGGCTTGGGGGTTCTGTTTTTTGACTTCTCATTTGTGTGTGGCCCCCGACTGATTTTTCTGTGGGTCAGTAGCCCCACAGTCAATAAAAAGTCTCCCCCTCCCCCACCGTTTTAAAGCACATGGAATGCTAGTGTTTACAACCATGTACCCCGTTTTCTCCAAGGCATCGCTCAGCTCAAAGGGGCTTCTCCCGATGAAGGAGCATGTGCACACACAGCCTGGGAGCTAGTGAGTGGAACTGGCCGGCGCTGAGAATACAATCTGACCTAGGCAGCTCTGTAAACACGCCAGACCCCGTCCGCTCGGGCTTGTTACTCCCCCACTTGCCGGAGCAAAGCTCCCTCATTGAGACGGCACAAGCAGCCGTGGTCGGGTGCTCTTCTCCAGTCTGAGCCCACCCAGGGAATTCCACGTTTCATTTGCCAGCATGTGAACGACTCTCGGGCTACTGTGCACAGATGTTTCATGCAGTCGGCTCCACAGAGCTGACAGGGCAGCCCTGCAGCCCTATTTCGTTCACGCTAATGAAAGGAAGATTTTAATTGGTTCTTCTATTGCCCCCGTTGCCGCTGCACTGTTTACAAAACAGAGCCTCGTGTCACCAAGAGGCCACCGAGCCCGTTACGTGGAACGAGTCCCCTCTGGCTTCCCTGGCGCCTGCCGACAAACGAATTCTTGAAATATGAGCTGCTGTCAGCAGCTCATTAAAGACCCAGAGAGCCTCCCCCAGCCCAGCTCCATCCCTTAACAGCTTGCAGAAGGCGGCCAGGTCGGGCCTGACAGACTCTGCTTTGCTCTGGGCGGTGGTAGGGAGCTGCCATGAGAAATGGGGCCCGTATGCGATGCTGAACCTGGCGGGAGGTGATAGCGTGTGTCCCTTTCCAAGGGCAGGTGGAGAAGGCCCTGTCACGGCCTGCCTCTTCCCTGACCTCTTTGGAGCGGTTGGCATACGTGGGGCCACTTGAAGGGGGGCAGCTACTGCAGCCTTTTGCCCCAGCCCACACACCCACCCCTTGCCCAGGGGTCCAGTGAGGCTGTTGGCTCCCCTGAGCTCCTGTGCATAACACAACAGGGAGCCTGGCCCTTGTGTGGGTGCCAATGTGTGTATGTGGGGGAGGGGAGGGGAGAAGACTCCTTGCACCCCACTGTGTTCAGAAGGCCAGATACGTGGGGTGAATTCCTGGCCCCAGGGAAGTGCATGGGAATTTTTGGCTGTGAAACTTCAGAGAGTCTGGCCTAAAGGGTAAATAATAAAATATATAGAGCATGATGGTCCTTCAGGAGCCCAGTTTGCTTCTCTGTGGCTATGTCTATACTGCGCCCCATTTTGCACAAGAAATATGCAAATGAGGATCAGCGTGGAATATTGCTGAACCTCATTTGCATAATTAATGAGCGCCCGCTTTTTGCGCAAAAACCCCCTCTTGCGCAAGAGCCGTTCTTCCGGGAAAAAAATGCGGAAGAACGGCTCTTGGGCAAGAGAGGGGTTTTGCGCGCAAATAGGAGCCAAGTAAAATGTGGGCGCTCATTAATTATGCAAATGAGGCTCAGCCATATTCCACACAGCCTCATTTACCTATTTCTTGCATAAAACAGGCGCAGTATAGACATAGCCTGAGAGAAGCCTTCAGCCTAGGGATGTGAAAGGCTAAGGGGTTAACCGGTGGGGGCTGGAGCAGCCCCCCATACACCCGCATTTAACGGGTTAAACAAACTTTAACCAGTTAACTTATTAAATGTGATTTTACATCCCTACTGCGGTCTTCCTGGGGTCTCTCTCCCTTCTGAGCTGCATTATGAATAGCGGATGAAAGCAAAACCTTATGCTAGAACTGGCAACTCTCACAGGCTCCAAAGAGAGTCACAGGTGTTCATCACACCCTAGGCTCGGGCCTTGCTGTTATTTATGGGCTGGCCATAGTCATCACAATGATCCCGTTAAGCTGGTCTCACTGGACAAGACCCGAGGAATCACAGAATCCTTGGGCTGGACAAGACCTCAGGAGTCATCGAGTCGACCCTCTGCCCAAAGCAGGACCAACCCCAACTAATTCATCCCAGCCAGGGCATTTTCAAGCTGGGACTTAAAAACCTCTAGGGATGGAGATTCCACCCTCTCCTTAGGAACCCATCCCAGTGCTTCACCACCCTCCTAGGGAAATAGTTTTTCCTAATATCCACCTAGACCTCCTCCACTGCAACTTGAGACCATTGCTCCTCATTCTGCCATCTGCCACCACTGAGAACAGCCTCTCTCCATCCTCTTTGGACTCCCCTTCAGGGAATTTAAGGCTGCTATCAAATCCACCCTCACACTTCTCTTCTGTAGATTAAGGAGCACACCTACAACCCCATGCAAAAATTAAAAGCTGAAAGTAGCTGAGAGCAGCTGTGGAGAGCAGCTGTTCTCAGCAGACAAAGATGAAAGAGGTAAGCAAGCTAAGCAGTGGGAATTATCAATCTAAACCCATCAGCCCAGATCATGTGCCTTATACCAGCCAAACCCAGAGACGGCTTTATCATTCCTGATAGAGCAGAAAGAAAAACTGTGGAAGCCCTGAGGCCTGCAGTGGAGCCAATTATCGATAGCTAATTCTTTTTTCTTTTCTGTTTTTTCATAACACATAAAGACACTTTTCAAAAAGTTAATTCAGTGCTTGTTGAGAGCTGCTGGGCTGAGCCTTGGAAATGGAAACTTATCCAAAGAAGTGTTAAAACACAGAGCAGCAACTGAACAAACATCCGGACCAGTGTTCCCTCTCATTTTCTCAATCCATGTGCAGAATAAATGTTGTTCCCCCCCCAACAAGAATCTCTCTCCACTAGGAAGTGAATTTTGACCACCAAGTCAGTGCAGCTGGGCCACTGAACAGCCATTGTTTTTGTTCACTATGCTTGAGCAGCGTGAGACTTGAGCAATTCATCAGAAGGCAGAGAAAGCAGTTAGGAAAAGTACTATCCACATTGCAAGGAGTGAGGGTGCGGGAGGAGAAGCTAGGATTAGAGGCCAAGGCCAGTTTCCCACCAGTCAGGAGGGTGAGAGAAGCTGCAACTGAAACGTCAGTACTAGGGTGACTGTGGTTAGAGAGATCTGTAAGCAAGTTTGAAGCGTCTGCTTAACTTGGCTTCTCATGTTTCCAACGACATTCAGGCAGGAAAGGAATGGAGGATTAAAAAGCACCCAGAAAACCTGTTGTGCATGAGTAACCCACACGCTTACTGGGTGTGGTTCCCCAACCCATGGAGTGGCACTTAGGCCACGTCTACACTGCAGGGCAAAAGCTGCATTAAGATACACAACTGCAGCTACATCTGCTGCGTAGCTGAAGTCGAAATAGCTTCATTCGGCTTTTGGTGCTTCATTCGGCTTTTTTTCCTTTGACTTCCCTTACTCCTTGTGGAATGAGGGTTACAGAAGTCTGAGTAAGCAGTCTGCCATCTCGACATTATTTCAGAATAACGGCTTGCTGTGGAGACGTGCCCTTAGAGAGAGAGAGAGAAGGCGTTTGCTCTACAGCCTTCACTGCGAGCCGGCTGGCTTTTAGTTCAAGCTGTAGAGCAGTGTTTCTTAAACTGTGTTCCGCGGCACACCGGTGTGCCACGAGGCAGTCAGAGGTGTGCCGCGGAGAACAACAGAGTTCAAAATGGCCGCCCCTAAAGGGACAGGCAACCTTTTTTTTTTCCTCAATAACTTTCCCCCAACCTTTTTTTTTTTTAACTCAGCAAAAAATCCTTGGTGTTCCTCATTAAAAAAAATTATTGTTTGGTGTTCTTCGGTCTTAAAAAAGTTTAAGAAACACTGCTGTAGAGGTTCATGCATTAAGCTCCACAGGTCCCAGGTTCGGTTCCACCTGTCGGCGATACACATACAGTACCTGCTATTGATGAAACGTCACCTGGATACTTCATTACTGACACCCAGGACCTGGGCACTCGGTTTCCCTCCCCTGACATGGCTTTCTCACTGAGGGATAGTTACCTGGAGCAAACACCCGGCGGTCAACGAGCCATTGTTTTACTTGCTTAGCACATGCAGCTGGCTAAACATGGGCTGACGGAGTCACGAGTCGTGTGAGGTTTTTCATTAACGGGGCTTTAACACAAGGCTCAGCAGAGCTCGCACGCACTCCCCATTTAGTCACAAATGAGTCACTGCCTTACGGTTCCTATCAACCTGTACAAACGGCAAATGCCGGAGGCAAAATTTACCTAGGTTGGGGGCTAAACCTGACTTCACACTCACTCCCAGGCCTTCCGCCCTCACCTACGGGAGCCTTTTGCAATCATTAGTGAATTTTTATCCTTACAACGCCCCTCGGGGTAGTTCTATACTAGCCCCATTTGGCAGATGGGAAAAAGATACGATTCTGCGACCCTAGTCCCATAGAATCAACCCAGGTCTCTTGAGCCTCAGTCCAGCGCTCTGTATGCTACGCCATTCCTCCTCCTTCTGAAGGCAGGAAGCGTCTTCCCAACCTCCACCTCCCAAGCAGCCTTCACTGGGGTAAGTCACTAGTTTTAGGGCTGGTTTTGTATTATGTGACTCAGCTAGCAGTGTTCCCTGTACATTGAGCACTTGGGTGGCTACACAGGAGACATCCCAATGACGCCCAGCTGATTAGCAGAGCGTCAACAGCCAGCAGCATGTGTTTCTCCTGGTGGTGCACGTCTGCACATGCCTCAGTGCACAGAACATTTATTCCGCACATAGGTGTAAAAAAAGGTGAGGGGACGCTGACAGCCGGGCCAGGGAGCAATGGGAGAGGGGAAATATACAAGCTCTAGGCTAATTAGGGCATGGTTCCCTACAGACTAGGGAAGGTTACTGCAAGTTAATTGGAGCATCTGTAGCCAATTAAGGCCCTACCAGGAACCTAATACAAACCCTGCTTCAGGCAGACAGGATGCAGCGAGGAAGGAGAGAGGGCTGGAGTTTGGAGGTGTGTTGCTTGAAAACTGAAAGACCAGAGAACCGGAAGAAGGGGCCCTGCTGCAGCAGATCAGGGGGATTCCATCTCCTAGCACGCGAGAGGGGGTAACAGAGGGTAACCCCACCCAGGGAGGAAGATGGTAAGAAACCCACAGGAGTTGAGTGGAGTTGGGGCTCAGAGTAAGGAGCAAACTCCTTCTCCACTTCTCTCCTTTACCAGCTTCCCAGGCCACTAGCAGGACCTTCAGCACCCCAAGAGCAGGAACAAGGGGTCGCATCCCAGGCCCCCGCTAAGAAAAACATGGGACCCAGCATCAGCCATCTTGTTACTCTTGTCAGAAACACCGCGGGGCAGTTTACATCAAGAGAAGTCTTTCCCCCTATTATCAAGGGGAGCCGGCTATCACGTTGTTTTACCATATTATGTCGGAGGAATAAACAAGTCTGTTCAGGCGAACAATACCTTTACCCAGGTCACCTGGATTCTACTGTGTGTGTCAACAGGCATTCCACTACTACCACATCTGCACCTCCAAGCATTCCAGTGGAAAACACAAGGGGCTGGCGACCCAAAGACCTGTGTTCCAGCCTGGCCCAGAACATACAGAAACAATACCGGGATTGTCAGACATTCAGCTCTGTTTCCCCTTTAGACAGGACTACTGTTGGTAGAACTGGTTTAAATCCAATGGCTTTCCCCAACTACCTTTGAAATCTCTGATCACGCCATTGAACTGCTAGGCAACAAACTGCGCAGCAACGTTCAACTAGATACAATTCTTCCTCTTCCTCCGCGACCCTCCTGCAAAATCTAAGCTCCCTGAAACCAAAACCACCGCCTCTTGCTCGTTAGAAGCAATGCCTTCTGGAAGCAGAACCAAGACTGCGTCAAAAACGCCGATGAGAAATTCCTTTGCAGCCATGCAGCAAACCCACCCGACGCTGGAATGAAACGTACTTCATGCTCACAAGGAGAGAGAGAGCATGCAGACAGAGCCACAGAAGAGTTATCAGCAAGGCTTAATGGCTCACCTTTTCACACTTTTTGCCCAAACACAACAGGTACATATTAAATATGACAATCATAAATAGTCTCACTACCAACCGTGCAACAAAGAAATCTATCATCCAAACCTAACATAACCGACACTTGATGGATTTCTGAGACGCACTCGTACAAATAATCATTTTCCTTTAGAGCCGAGACGTGGTTTCATTTATCTCGCTCTGGCCTTAATCTCAAGAGGACAAGTGCTAGGGAGAAAGCCCCTCCCAGAAGAATGAATTCAATCAGCTTTTGCAAATGGCAAAACCAACCAGTAGGTGATCAGACCTTCCAAAAAGCCACGATTCTCTAGGAAGGAAGAAGACACCCTCCAATTCAGTGGCTGTAAATTCCTGTGTTCAGGTCTGTTCGGTTTCGGGTCTCACACGGCGCTCGATCTTCATTATTCCCAAGGGCCTAGTCTGGGGGGGAGAGGGGAACTTTTTTGGGTCAGGGACCACTGACCCACAGAAAAAAAATCAGTCGAGGGCAGCAAGTGAGAAGCAAAAAAACCTCCAAACTCTCACTGATGTGGCCCCAATGGAGGAGGACACGCCTCACATTCCCTTTGCACACCGAGGGGGGCCCAGGCTAGTAGATTTTGTGTGCTCCAGCCCCGTAGGGGGTGGTGGAGTGGCTGGAGTGCCAGCATGGGCTCTCCAATGCTGGGGGAGGGGGGGAGCGCTGAGCCTCATGGGCCAGATCCAGACAAGCTGGGGGCTGGGCCTTAGGTTCCCCAACCCTGGCCTCTTCCACGGCAGAAGAAGATTCTTCTGTCGGTCTCATAGAAGAATGAGCATCTGGCATAGCTCCTTTTGAAAAACTCACCTGTGATGCTTTTCATGTGCACATCCTTAGCCCCATGGGGCTGTACCTGCCTCGGACGAATCGCAACCATGGCAGCAAAAAATGCTCTTCTGGGCTCTAAACAGACTGTTTTCTTATCATCTGGCACCTACCTTCATCATTACCGTGACAGCATCGGACTGTGAACTTTCAGCTGATCACCAATTCTTGTCCACTAGGAACTGGAATGAGGCCACCAGTTCATTCCATGTAGGCAACTCAACCGCTAACTCGGCAATCTATCCTGGATCACTTATCTGGCAATTTCCAAATACTTACTATACATCGTGAACAAGTTATTTTCGAAGGAAGATGTGCTGGTAGGCATGCCGCTACAGGGATGGAGAGAAATAAATCTTTCTTCACGCCCTGCGAAAGATCTCTGTAAGCAGGCAGTGGTAAATGAAATTCTTATTTTGAACCACACTTGATTTCTCTCACTTCCCATATTGGCTCTGATGGCTTTTCCCTTTTACCTATTCAAGGCCAGGCCAATTTAGACCCAGAATGCAAGCTAACGGAGATCACTGCTAAAGATTAAGCTT
This sequence comes from Rafetus swinhoei, assembly GCA_019425775.1. NCBI lineage: Eukaryota > Metazoa > Chordata > Testudines > Trionychidae > Rafetus > Rafetus swinhoei. The sequence goes on from CM033438.1 coordinate 26,478,701, forward strand.
CTGACACTCCAGTTAGACGATGGCTTCTTTGCATCGCTCGTAGCAGAGAGGTGTTTTCGCATAAAATATGAATCAGGCCCTGGCTTATCAAAACCAAACACGTTCTCGGCTCACCTTGATGTGAGCCTCATGAAACGAGATTAGCGCCGTTAGATGTGGGAACTCATCAAGAAAAGAAAATATCAAACAACTGCCATGTCTTGGCAGGCGTCTCAGGTCTGTGTCATGTTGGGCATTTGCCAAAACCAGCTCTCCAAAGGCATCCAACGCATTTCGTTTGCTTTACTACAGTTTGTGCCAAGCAGGGTTTTCTTTTCATGCCAATGTCACAGCGAGACACGTTTCCAATCACGGTAACGTTTAATTGGTTTGATTTTATGACTCATTTTCCTCCCTGTTCCATTCCCCCGCTTTCACTCTTTTTGGGGAGGGAGGAAGAACCGCAGCAGCATCCTCTGCTTCCATAAATTCAGTGTATTCCCAGGAGGGCCACAAATGAAGTTACATTCCAAAACAAAAAAGAGGCGCAAGACCTGGTTAAAATCCACATGCAAGTGCAAACCGAAGAGGGGAAGGGAGGGCAAAGGTAGCAGAAGCAGAAAGCACGCACGGAAATGCGGTTTTCTTGCCTGGGCACTCAGGCTACGGCTACACTTTAACTTTTGCTGCAAGAGGCAATGCAAATGAAGCACGGATTAGCATTTTCTCACGCTTCATTTGCATACTCTGTCATTCCGTTTTTGCGCTAGGGGTTTTTGCGCAAAAACAGGCCATGTGGCCGTGGCCGGTTTGTGCAAAAACCCTTTTTCCCCACAAGATCCTTATGCCTCTCCGGGACAGACATAATGATCTTGCAGAAAAAGGTGTTTTTGGACAAAACGGCCATGGCCACACTGCCTGTTTTTGCACAAAAACCCCTCGCACAAAAACGGAATGAAAGAGTATGCAAATGAAGTGCGGGAAAATGCTAATCCGCGCTTCATTTGCATTGCCTCTTGAGGAAAAACTCATAGTGTAAATAAAGCCACAGTTAAAACAGGGCTCAGCTGCGCCTTTAACGATCGGGGTTCCTGACACCACGCCTCTCCCGTGGTCCCTGAAGAGGGGGTGGGGTACATTGGCTTATCGATGTACATATTGGAGAGACTGCAAATCCTGCATGCTCCATGGGAGAAGGCTAGAAGCTATCCTGGGGCTCCCCCAGTACAGGGACTTAGGTTGGCAGCTCAAAAATGGGGGGGGAGAAAGATTTTTCTGGCGTCCCTTGCTCATGGTAGCCGTCAGTCTTCCTCTAGGGCAGTGGTCCCCCAACTTTTCATCTTGTGCCCCCCTTACCTCTGTCCATGCCCCCCCCCAATTCCCAGAGCTGGGGCCAGGAGCCTGTATGTGGCTCCGGGATGGGGGAAGAAGACGAGGCAAAGGGGCTGAGGTTGGGGGCCGCAGCTGCAGCAGGCATGGGGCTAGCAGACAGGACCCCAGTACAGAGCTGGCAGCCAGGTCTAGCAGCCCGGGCCGGGGTCAGGAGCAGAGCTGGGTAAGTGCTCTCTCTGAACCCCTCCCCGTGGGGATGGCCCAGGTACCAGCTGCACCCCATTGAATGGTACTACACACCTACCCATGGGGACGCATCCTGCTTTAGGGACAAGGCAGACTGGCCTTTGGGGGATGAATACGTCTCGTGTGCCCATGCACCTCCAGAATTCCAGGGAGAACGGAGTGTCAGAAGGAGAGCTTCCCCCACTCCAACGCATGCTGGGCTGCGTGCGTTTGGGGGCACAGAGGAAGGGAATCCCTAGAGCCCCCTGCTTTGGACAGGCCTTTATCTGGGCCAGGCGCAGCGGCTGAAACAGGAGACGACACACCGTTCCGCCTCTGTGCGGCGGCTGTTGCACTCGCTGGCGGAGCATGCGCTGGGTGTTGGTCTTGGTTACAGCCCATCGATTTGCGCTTCACTGCTAGTCCAACACCGCGCAGATGTGATGTCTCCGCTGCTCACGCAAAGCTTTGGGCACAAACGCTAGTTGCACGCACACATCCCTGAGGACTTTTACCACAGGATGGCGGGGGGGAGGGGAAGGGAAGCAGAGGGAGGAAGGACATTAAGAATAACAGAGCTGTGGAGAAATTGCTTGTGTGTAAACTACCACACCCTCAAGCCCCGGCAAAGTAAAAGTACCGTGCGCAGCAAAGCAAAGAGTCGCATCTATTTGCAACGGGAGCCAAAATTGTAGCTACCCAGGGGAGAGACTTATTAATGCAGGGGGCCTGTCTGCCTTCGAGGGCGGGCTGCCCTCTGGCAACTGGAGAGAGATGGAAGGGGCATATTAGACCCAACTTATTGCACCCCCTAAAGCTGAGGCAGGATTGGTCCCTACAGTTGCACTCACTCATCTTTGGCCCAATCTAGCTTGAAATGGTCACAGCAGTTAAGCTTCCTGTAGGTCACTGGCGGGAAGTTTTGGTGTCTAACCTCTCCGTGTGGTAAATCTCTTCCCACTGGTGCCCATGACAATGCTCCATTTTTGCCACACAACCGCCCCCCTTCCTATCCCGGTCCACACCTTTCAGAGCCACGGGGAAACCTGACACGTGTCTAGATCATTAGTATCCCATCTCCGCTATGTTTCCCTAAGCCAGTGGCCCATTTCTCCATGCACGTAACTTCACTTTGTCCATAGCCCCGATGATGGAGGTGCCAGGACGCAATATAAAATTTCTGGTGACGTCAGATCTGAGCCAGAGACAGCAGGTTGGCTCCCAGCTCTGCAGCACAATGCCTTCGTTGGGCTGTTTTGGCTGCCCTCTCTAATTTGCTCATCTCCACAGACGTCCTCTTGACTTGGACACTTATGGCAGAAATCACACTGCACGCAGAGACGCGAGCTCCGGACTGGAGGCAGGGAAGAAAGTTGAACGCCTCAGGAAAACTCTCAGCTCTACTAGAGTTAGCCCAAGCCGACCGTTTCCAACATCAGAGCAAAGAGCTTTCGCCCAGTATTCAAGCCCATGGGCAGCAAAAATTAAAAAAGGAAATTCACGGCTTGGTTTCCTTGGCAACTGTAGCTTGGCTGCAAAGCACCGCCTCCTGTTTCTAAGCAACAGGGCACACTCCAAAGTCACCGGCAGATGAAGACCACGGCTTTGATGGAGATCAAACCAGCAGAGGATGAGAGAGAGAGGGGTGAGCCAGTGGCTACACTTCTGAAGAGTGAAGCGGGGTGGGGTCTATGCCCCACTGGCCTCCTGGAGAAATGGGTAGAGGAATTCGGGAATTTGAAAGAAGTGTCAAAGCAGCTTCGCCCAGCGAGGCCGGTACCAGCCTATCTGCTGGACTCCACCAAGAGAGACACGCCACACCTCCCGACAACCACACGTTCCACCCCAAAGACACACACAACCCTCCCATGCCTAGCGAACCCCAAACTGCAGTTGCACATCATCCCTGGTACCCCAAAAGCGGGCTCCTGGCCTGGTTACGGGGATAGTTCAAGGTTGCAACACCTCAACAGCATCCCTGTCAGAAATGACGTACATGGGGAAGTCATGTGACCCCCTCCCCGATTTTTTGGTTGTGCCCCCCCCCAAACCAGATCGGCTGGGTGGCCTATTGAGATGAGTCAGGAGACACACCTTCCTGCGGGGTGCACCCAGAGTCTGAAAACCTCTGTGGGGTGGTCAGGTGCCCCCCCCCCGAACCTTCATACCATGCCCCCCTCAATAGTAACATATCACTTCTGATCCCAGTCAGCAGGGTAAAGCCACAAGCTGCACACGCTTGTAGTCCCCAATGGACCTAGGGGGTGACCTGGTGTCCTGACACGAGGGCTTTGTCTTATATAGGATCCTATTACTCCCCACTCCTGTCCTGATTTTTCACAACATGCCCTCCCCCTGCCTCCTTAGGGTTGCCAACTTTGTAATATCTGACCACCAAACTTTCCAGTGGGACCTCTCCTACCCCACCCCCTCCCCGAGCCCCATCCCGGCTCTTCCCCCCAGGTCCCATCTCCCCGTCGCTTGCTGCTTTTCTCTTCCTCCCTCCCCCTCTGCCCAGCTTGGGAGGGACTCGCCTGTGGAGCTGGGGCTGGGAGCTGCTTCTGCCCATTGCAGGTAAGTGGCAGCCTCCATTAAGTAGGGACAGGCACAGGCATGGGCAGTGGGTAATGGAGGCAAGGGAAGGCATTGCCTTTCTACAATTGACTACACTGTCCAGCTGCCTGGGAGGAGCAGCACCCCAGCAGCCGGGAAAGGCTGGGGTCTTGTTGTGTGGCAGCCCCAGCTCTGAGTTGGGGGGAAGGTTGTGAAAGGGCGTGGTCTCAGGAAAAAGGGTGTGGCTTTGGGTGGAAGGGGTGGGGCTTCGGCTGCCTTCCCCAGCTGGGCCTTCACCCACCATGGCACAGGTGATGACTCGGAGCCTTCCCTGCCCGCAGAAACCAGACTTTGGGTGTCGATTTGAACAGACATTTATCAGGTACCATTTTCAACCGGGTTTCCTGTCGAAAACTAGGCACCTGGCCATGCTACTCCCCCTTCACCATTTCATCAGCCTCTGTGGCACTGAACCGGGACCAGAAAAGTTCAGAGACAGGGGGCAAATCAGTCTTGTCTGTATGGCAAGTGCAGGTAGCAGGAGATAAAAGCCAGTCCATTTACTGATCAGAAATACTTCAACCTTTGGGCGGCATGCAGCTGCCTCAGGGGAAAGGAAGGTTTGATAACGGATTATACTAAAGGAACTGGCCAACGGGGGGAAAGGAAAGAGAAGTGTAATTGACAAATACCCTGCCTGCAACTCACACCTGTGGGCTGGAGACAGAAAAGTGTATTGCGTAAGGGCAGATGGATTCGGGCAACTCATCTGAGCAGCTCGATTCCCCTAGGAACTTGATAAAGCACCAGAAAAGTGCCCACAGCAAGGGGAAGGCTTCTTGTCATGTGTCCATGTCATGTATCCAAGTGCATACATGGCCCCTGTTACCTTAATATCTAAGTGCCTCACAGTCTCACGTGTTTGTCCTCATGTCGCATGCTAGTATCTCTTTTTTACAGATGCAGAACGGAGGCTAAAGGACTTGTCCAAGGTCACCCAATGAGGCAGTGGCAGAGCAGAGAAGTGAAGTCGAGTATCCCAAGTCCGAAGCTATTGGGCAAACCAATGAACAGTGCTCGCTCTCTCACACTGCAATGAATCACTATCCTGGGCCAACATGACCAAATAGAGCTTACACAACCCCCAAGACACCTTTCTCCACCTCTTTCCCAGCAAAGACACTCTCCTTTCCACTGGCTGGGTCATCCATCGGTCATGGCATTCCTTCAGGAGGTGGACAGCCTGTTGTCACAACAGCGTCTTTGAGATACTCTGCACCTTTGTATCACTTGGCCTACCTACCCAAACGCAGAACCCAATGCGCCGTTGCCCAGGAGCCTTTGGATCAAACTGATGCGAGTCCCATGACAGAGAGCTAAAACTCTGGCAGGCTGCTCCGTCTATAAACCCTCAGCCACATCTCTGTAATGGAAGGCTTTACACAATGCAATGGGGTTATTTTTATTGGTAACCGCCAGATTGTATTCCCCTTGGAAAACCTTTGTGGAACTTCCTTTCCGCAGAGAGGGACCCAAATCACTTCCTGCTGGAGGTTTGCAAACTGACAGAATTTGGGGATTTCATCGCATTCCCAAACTGGCCTCATTTCTACCACCTCTGTCCCCCGTAAGCTCCATCTTGACTTGGGGGTTTGAGAGAACGGGAGAGAGAGGTCGTGTCTGTCTCTTGTTATTTCTTTACCTTCTCACTGCTACAGTTCAGGCAATGGAACGACGGTGAGGACGGAGCGGGACAGGTGACGGCTCAGGTTTCTCTTTGCTACATCCACGCAATGATTCAAAGGACCCCGACTTCAAAACCAGAACCGGAGAATCTACAATAACTGGTGCGCTCCAAAGCTGGGGCCCAGCCCCAGCCCCAGACGGCAAATGGCCTGAAATTGGTGTGCCATCTCAATGCCGTGACGTAATCAATGTTGACCCCAAATTGCACCGCCAAATCACCAACTCTGTGCCTCAGTTTCCCCACTTTTAAAAGGGGGGTGGTAATTATCATCCTCGTGGGGTGGGGAAAGGGAAATAGGAGGATTCATTACTTCGTGTCCATCAAGTGCTTTGAAGAGCTGTTTACGTAAGCGCCCAGTACTACTAATTTAAAAACATATCTAGGGAAGGAGCGAGGAAGCTCGCCAGCCAGCCAACAGCTGGACTTCCCAGTGGATGGACAGCTTTTTGCAAATAATCTGAAAGTGTAATTAAGTCATGCAATAAAGCCCTCCTCCCACAAAGCACAGTCCATCGAAATAGTCACATACTTAAAATAACTGTGTGACTCTGTTTTGCTGGACAGGGTCCTACCTTACTTACGCTCCCATATGAGCTGATTTTTGTTACCACATTTCCTTTGTCACCCTCACTGATTTTCTCTAGCTTTAAATTAAGTTGTACACTTCACCGGGCAGGGACCCTGCCTGCCTGTGCCTTTGCACAGCACCTACTGCAAGGGGGCCAGCAGCCACTAACAGGGCTGCAGAACCTTTTTTGGGTTGGGGGCTGCTGACCCACAGAAAAATGAGTCGGGGGGCCGCACACAAGTGAGAAGCAAAACAAAAGAGAACACGCACCTCACTGACGTGGCTTCCGCCTGAGAAGCAGAAAGACTCTCCCACATTCTCCCCGCACACCAGAGCCTAGGGGGGCCTGGATCAGTACATTTTGTGGGTCCCCCCTCGGCTCTGGAGTGGGGCCAAAAATGAGGGGTTCAGTGTGTGGGAGAGAGCTGCTGGGAAGCGGGCTTCAGGTACGGGCAGGAGGGAGGGCAGAGGAGTGGGTTGGGATTGGTGGGTCTGGGTGCAGGAGCAGGGTGCGGGGTGCAAGTGTGGGTGCAGGATCTGGACAATGGAGGAGTGCTTACCTGGTGCAGCTCCCTGGCGACGCAGGGCTGGAGCACCAACGCTGGCTCCCCAATGCTGCAGAGGGATTCCTATGCCTCGGGGGTCAGATCCGGCCCCTGGGCCATAGATTCCCCATCCCTGCGCTATCACAATACACATAAAAATGCTCAAAATATGCAGACGAATTAGACTCTGAGAATCTGGAGGGGACGTGCTGGAATAAAGTATCCCAAAATTCCCAGGAGGGCCATTCTCCTCCTCTCTTTAAGCTGATCAAAGGGAAGGGAGAACCAGCATTTAGATTTTAAATTTCCACCTCACTGGGGGGGTTTTCCAGGCACACCAGTAACACTTTAACTGTATTCAATTCCTCTTCAGAACAAGCAACCAAGGTACAAAGATGAACCAGAATAAACAGGATCTGATTAAATACATAATTAATGTTCCATTGCAGTTGGCATATATGAATAGTAATTAGCAGGAACTACTCCATTGTTTGGCATCTCCTGTCTTCACCAATTTATTCTTTGTGGTGCCTATTTCAGCTTCAGAACAAATTAACAAACCATTCCCTGGCCAGCGGAAGCCAATCAACACAGAAAAAAGCTCAAGAAGCAGGTTTCTCTACTCAATTATCTTTCCCGCACATTAGCCAGCTTTGCAAACAGCTCATTCGTGGCATTCGAGGTCTGAAAGGGAGGCCAGGCGTGGGGACAGAATGCACAGGGAAAGGGATAGCTCAGTGGTTTGACCATTGGCCTGCTAAACCCAGGGTTGTGAGCTGTCAGGGATGGTACTTGGTCCTGCTGTGAGGAAAGGAGACTAGAATCCATGACCTCTCAAGGTCCCTTCCAGCTCTGTGAGATAGGTATATCTCCATAGGCATATCAGTGGATTTATGGTACTCCAAAAGTGCTAGGAGGAAGTGTAACTGTGTCCATGGATAACCTTCACAGTTACATGCAGGCTCCTGATAGGCATGAGGAGCTGGCTTAAACACTAGCTCCCAGAGAGTCTGTCCCCCTCCCCCGTGGAAACACGTAACCACTGAACTTTTCAGTGCTTACACGTGTACTTAATTAAACACATTTTAACATCCCTAGCAGGAAGCGTGGGATTCCGGTGCCCCAGAGGCATGGGGGGAGGAGAGCAGATGGGGTACATGGGCCACAGGTTGCCACCTGGGGGGATTAACAGGATGAAGTGTGGCCTAGAAGCCAGAGCACAAGACTGCGAATCGGGATGCTTGGGTTCTATTCGCAGCTGTGTCAATGCCCCAGCTGGGAGAACTTTGGCAAATTGCTCAGTTCAGTGCCAATGAGGCATTCGGTTCCACACCAGACAGCCCCGGAGCCTGTGAAACGCCGAGAGGCGGAACAGAACCTGGCACCCCTGGAGCTTAGTGCATGAGCTCAAGGCCAGCCGGCTCTCAGCTAAGGCTGTACAGCAGACTCATTCTCCCTCTCTGTAAGTGGTCTCAGTGCTGCTTGGTAGGGCTGTGTACGGCCTGCAGCAGGTGTGCAGGTTACACCTGCAAGTCGGTGAATGTCTTCATTACCCCCGCCTGCAAAACGCCAGCATCGCATTACTGACAGTCGCCGAATGCTCGAGAGCCGCAGATTCAAGGCTCTCTTTAAGCACTGAGCCGGAGCTGGGCAAGATGCAGCCCAGGAGCTGCATCCAGCCCCCCTAACACTTCAATCCGGGCCATGGCCTGCATCTGGCAACTTCCTATTTATATCCTGCTGCCCATGCACCAAATTTCCCAGCAGTAGCTCAGGCAGCAGAATCCTATTTAAATGGTTCCCGGTTGTGGCACTGCCCTAGCAGAGGTCAGAGCTGCGAGCCCTTTAAACAGCTGCACAGCCTGGCTGCCAGGCAACACGGTAGCAGCAGGACAGAGCTATGAGCCCTTTGCTGTGTTTTTAAGGCAAAGCCTCTGGCCCCAGACAACTCTGGGGGGAGGCGAGTCCCCAGCACTACCCCTTCTGGGCGGGGGAGCCAGTCCGTGACCATGTACCAAAATTCATGAAATGCCCCCAGCTGAGAAAATTATTGCCCACCCCTGCACTAAGCAATACTGTATAGGAGTACAGGTTAAACCTCTCTAGTACAGAACTCTCTGGTCCAGAAACATCCAGCATGATTTTAGCTATCTAGATATCCACTTTTCATGGGTGTAGCCAAGTTTCCTGCGGTCCCGTAAAGTTTGTTCCCAGCCACCAGTCCTGGCGCTCAGTGTTCTGTGTTCTTTAGCTCTAATTTACCCCTAAATGTCCTCCCAGAGCCCAGTAAGCAGTGGCAGTGTTGGAAATGCTGCTAGACAATATTGACCTCCCATGGTCTGGAAAATTCTCTGGTGCTGGACTAGAGAGAGGTTCCACCTGTATAGCAAAAACCAATTACAGCCTGGCAGATTCCCATGGCCTCCGCCTTCACCCAGCCCACAAAGTCTTCTTTGCAGGGCGGCAGGAGAGCTCCTGGAGGAGGGGGGCTGCGAGTGGGGATGTGGGGGAGCGATCACAGAGATGTGGATGGGTAGGAGTGAGGGGGAGATCTCAGGATGCTGGCTCAGCTTTGGTTCGTCCCCTGAACCCAACCGTCAGCAGGCTGCCTGTCAGTAACGCTAGCCTGAGGAGTCACCTTCAATACCGCGTAGGCATTTCTGGCACGGCGCTAATGAAAACCGGCAGCTTCTCACAAACAGCCTCTGCAATTACATGGAAATTAACCTGCCAGATGGTGGGACTGGGCCACGGGTGCTGGCAGTCGGGGTCAGGACTCCGGGGTCCCAGACACAACTCTTCCAACACTCCATGGCCAGTCTACACTAGGAAAGTCAACCTAGGATACACAACTCCAGCCACGAGAAAAGCGTAGCTGGAGTCCATGTAACAGGGCCTCCATTGTGGGAGGCTGATGGGAGAAACTCTCCCATCCACGTCCCTTACTCCTCACAACCCGGTGGTGTGCCAGAGTCGAGGGGGGGGATGCGATCAGCGGTCAATGTAGTGGGTCCTTAACAGACCCACTCAATCAAACCCCGGGAGATAGATTTTCACAGCGTCAATCTCAGGGTAAATGGAGACACATAAGGATGTAAAATCCCTTTTAAAATGTTAATCAGTTAAAACTATATTGTTAACAGGTTAACTAGCCCGCCATGTTGCTCTGCAGTGGCGGGGGAGGGTGTGGTGGAGTGGGCCCAGCAGGGCTGGAGCAGCCCCCTCCATAGCCTTCCAGGCCAGGCCAGGCCAGGACCATGGCAACGCGCTGCAGACAGGGGGCTGCTCCGGCCCAGCTAGGCACTGGTTAACCAGTTACCCCGGTAAGCATGCTGGTAAGGCGATGCTTACCGGGTGACCAGTTAATCAGTTAACCCGTTACATCCCTAGATACAAGCCTTCTACTTCACAGAAATGAGGGCAATATTCCCCTAACAGGGGAATCAACAATTGACCCAAGTCGGCTACCACCACACCCATGTGCCTTAGCTACATTCACCATGACAGAGATGGCCTGGCTCAACGTCATGCCCCAGCCTGCGATAACGGGAGGCAATAGCAGGCGCCTTACGGTTCTATCGAGAATCCATTGGGGGCCCATTCCCTCCATCCTCAACTTCTCAGTTCGCAATGGACCCAAACAGGACACCGGCAGCCTCATCCAGCAGCCTGCCGGGCCGGGCTCTGCTCCGGCGCGCTCTTGGGAAGGCGGTGCGCTCGGCAGGCGCGTACGCTAATTAGAATGTCAGGCTTTCCACTTACAGGATTATAATGAAGGGGGAGCATTACAGTGTTTACAAACCCTGCGCGGGAGAAAGAGGCCTCATCCCATTGAACCTACCAGAGATGTGACAGGAGGCACTGCGGAGCGATGAGCAATGCCAGGGGAGAACAATGCTTGGCAAGGAAAACAAAAGAACTCCAGTGACACCTGGTTTTTAGCTCTTTTTGAGTTGCCGTTTAAGCACCCTGGGGAAATCCCTGCTCCAGGAAAAGACAGAGGCAGCCCAGAGACCAGGGTGATGGGCAAGGGAGCCCACGCCCACCCTTCTCCTCCTTCCCAATGACCCCAACAGCTCAGCTTCACGCCGCAAGGCCCGGTCCGCAGCTTTGAGAGAGACTTCTTCTCTTCCTAAATCGCTCGTCTGCGGCTGGCAGATTCAGTCTCTACGCAGCCCCCCGAATCCTCGGCCACAGGTCAGAGGGGCCATGGCAGCTCCACAATAAATGGTGAGGCCCCAAAGGGCCACGCAGCCAAAAGGTAACACTGGGATAGGCCAGATAAGTACAAACTGCATCGCTGGAGAGGTTTGCAACTGGCCTGCGAGTTACCAGCCTTAGAGAGCCAAAGTCTTGCTATAGCATCACTTCCTTAGATAAGGTTATGCGGCGAAGCTGCACAGGAGGCATGGGGGTGGGCCCCTAGGCAAGGTGCAGGAGGACAGCTCCACACTCCCAGAAGGGGCAGGGCCTCAGGCTGAAGGGGCGGGGCCAGAGGCAGCCAGCCCTCCGTGCCACCTGGAGCACAGCGCCCACCCCTCCCAGCCCTGAAAGAGGCTCAGAGCGCACCATGCGGAACTCCGGCGGCAATTTAAGGGCCAAGTGCTGTGGCTGAGAGTCCCGGGCCCCTTTGAATCACCAGCCCCTGGGGCAACTTTGCCCGGCCTTCCCGTCCGTGGGTGTGGGCATGGGCCAGTGGCTAGGGCTTTGGACCATTCTCCCTGCTAACCTGGACTTTGGGCAAGTCATCGCCCTGCTCACTGCCTCAGTTTCCCCAACAGTGAGACAGGCATCATTTTTCTGTTGGGGGGGACTTTGAGATCCTTGGACAGCAATAGGTAGATGCTACTATTGTCCGCCTCACCTGTGTAAACGGTTGGCCAGCCTGTGCGTTGCTCACGGAAACACAGAGGTCAACCAGAAAAGAAAGCGAGCCCCTAGTCTTCTATGGACGGAGCTCTGTATGAATGTTGCCCCTCGCGTCCCGTTAAATGTCTGCCCCAACAAACAAAAAAAAAAGCAATCCCACTCGGCGTGCTTTCCTGGCCTGTCCACTCGAAGTGAGTGAAATCAGCCGGGGCTGCATCCAAGCTCGTGCGGTCTGTATCCCTGCCTTGCATGCCCTGGACCACCCCAGGAAAAGCAGCCGGGGGGAGGGGGGGAGGGAGGAAGACCTTATTGGTTAGCCAGGGTGCCTTCCAGCTGGAGATGAACAGCGCTCACCTGCTGATACATTCACCGGTGCTGCTCTTCCACACCACTCTAAATGTTAAACTTCGCTGCTGTGACCTTTCAGAAGGGAGAGAGAAATTTCTGAGCCTCAATAATTGTCCAGTGGGGCATGGGGAAGGACTCTGTGCAGTGTCAGAACAAAAAAAAAGGTTACAACAGCCTCTTTCCAGTGTGCTATCCAGCAAGGGAGAGATTATTGACATTCACCTATTGCTTTGGGTGACACTTTGTTCATTCCTTTACAAAGGCGCGTTTCTCCAGAGACAGCCAAAATAATCCACAGCCCCTTCGCTGACGCAGAGCAGGACAGCATGAGACAAATGCATGCAGGCGCTCTATTCATTCCCGGGCTTCCCGACAGCTTCGACCCAGGGATAAAATCCAATTACGCCGTTTTCGGCTCAAACGCTAGTGACCTTTTTCTTTCTGTTTAAAACGGTGGTCCGGTGTTTCCTGTAAGCTGGGCACTTGGGTGGCCACCCAGGAAAGATTCAGGTGCCACCCAGCTGATTAGCAGAGCACTCACAGCCAGGAGCATGTATTTCTAGTGGTGGTGCATATCTGCACATGCCTCGGTGCACATAACAAAATTTATGCCGCGCATGGATGGAAAAAAATTAGAGGGAACATTGCGGTGGTCCCCTATTAAGCAGCTTCCTCCCTGTGTTCATGCTGTTTACAAGCACTCCACACTGCAATTAGTGCAACTGTTGATTATTAGTTGTTTCGCAGTAATGCTTAGGAGCCACAGTCCTGGCCCAGGACTCCACTGTGCTAGGAGCTGTGCAAACAGAGAACCATGATACTCAGTTTCCCTTTCAGGGGATGGGGCAGGGGGCTGCAAACAAGGCAATTAGAGACCAAACCATTATCAGTGGTTTTCTTTTTTAAAAAAGTCCTATTTCCTTTGGTAGAAGATTGCACTTATCTTGGATCAGGCGCAACCTTTGGGTATTGTGCCTGCACAGACCGACTACAACTGAGTCTAGCAGTGCAGCTCACAGGCACAGTACCACGATGCAAATAATACATTTTAACAAAAGTCTAATTTGGAGGAACATATCAGCTTAGGTCCCTTGGTTCTCCAGATGGTGGAAGAGTCCATACTGGAGGTCTGCTGCTCACCTGGTTTAATTAAAAGTGATTAGAATCCGTTTAAACCCCAACACAAAGCAAACTCATTTCTATTTAAAAGTAATTTTTTTTTACAAATTCCTATTCAGTGAAGATGCCAGAGACTTTATTTTAGACCTCCGACAGCACTGTCTGTAATTCATTAGTCAGAGAACTCTAACAATTAAGACAAATTATTTTCCTGTGCTGTGGTTTTATAGCTGTACGCACAGATTTCAACTTGTTACAACTTAGCAACTGGGTTTATAATGCATGGGATGTGTCAGACTGGAAGGCGCTGAATTCAAAACGTGGAGATGGATTTTTTCAAATCACAAAGTTCCTGAGAAAAAAATGAAGAAAAGCCACTGAAGGAATGGGGAACAGATTTTTTCTTATTTGGGAGATCCATCAGGATTTGCCTGCATACAGAGAAAGTTGCTCACAACTCCTCTTGAAGACATGAGTCACACGGACTCAATCAAGAGGAGTTTCCTGGTGGACAGTCAAGCATTCAGAATTGGCCTAACTCTGCACCCATTAAATTCAATGGTACAACTCCCCCTAAATGCAAAGGATTATGTCAGTGTTTTGGAAAATTCATGTGGCCAACTCTCAGGAGTTTATCACAAGTCTCATGGGATTTGGCATTATTAATCGAAAGTTCCAACTCTCATTTAAAAAGTGTCTCTAGTTCGCACAGGTAAAGAGCTTGAAAACCCGGATATCAAACAGAAGACAGCAAATAAAAGAACCTCATCTTTATAGATTTTGTATCTCATGATTTTAAAGCAAATCTCACATTCATTTTTAAAGCAACCATCTCAAACTCATGCCAGGGTGTGCACCAGATTAATCTGCGGTACACATCATGCGCCACCTTTGTCTATTCTGAAAGACTTCCTGTAGCTAATTTTTTAAGTTGTTTTTGGATTAAACTGATAAAAACGTACATACAGCACAAGATATGGTGGACAAGACACATGCAGCCCTTGGCAGGATTAGTGAGTTATATAAATAATAAGAACACCCAGATTCACCAGATAGGCTGAAAATGTAAGTGACATGAAAAGTCATACTTCAAGGCATGAGCCGACAGCCTTGGTTTAGAAAGGCACTTCTGCCTTTAGGGATATTACATTATAGTTTTCCATTAATGGAGTTTCACAGGTGCTCTAAAATAGCTGGCTGACAGGACAAGGATGAGAGAGATCATTGCAAACCTATGCTGATAATGATTTTTTTGCTTTTGTTTTTGCTGGCAATTCCGGAAAAATAAAAATAGTTTCAGGTCAAGCTGAAAACAATTTTTTTCAAAATGTTTAGTGAATTGAAACCTGAAAAGAGATATTTGCTACAGGTCAAATGAGGCAGTTTGTTTCCATTTCAAGCATTTTGAAAGCAGCATTAAAGAAGTTTTCAAACTGAAAAATTAAAACGTTTCAACTTTTCCAGCAGCGTTCATTTGTTTCAGTGTCCATTTGTTTTTTGACAGGAATGATTCATCAAAACCGACACTAACTTTCTTGACAAACGAGAGGGCCAGCCAAAAGATGTCACCCAGCTCTGGATTATTGGTCTGCTCTGGTGTCTTGTTCACATTTGTCCATGGGGCAGAGACAAAGGTGAATTTCTGACATTTCTAAAGAGCAAGCTGCTAAAATCTGGATGATCATTGACTTGTGCCCACAAAAGCAGGTGCCCAAAAAGACCTCAGAGGCTGGACAGAAGCCAATGCACCCAACTGCACCTAAGCAGCTAAAGGCACCAATGCAAAGAAAAGTCAGAAGAAACTGACCCTTTAGAAGTTATACAAGCCGGAAGAGAGAACTGAACAGCGACTCAGTGAATGGATAAGATTCTGAAACACAACAGCCAAAGGGTTTCTGTCTAGGCCTCAGTCTCTGCTAGCATCCTGGTTATTATCTAAAATACAGCCCCTTGGCAAACCTCTTATTGCACTAAAGTCTGAAGAAAAGAATTCTTCAAAGGGAAACAGCCTTAGGGGACATTGATAAAGGCTCCTTCCACCTAAAGCACTGAAAGTGCAAAGAAATTCCTCCTCGTGCCACCAAGCAGTCCTCCAGCATTTGCACTTATTTCAGTCAACGCGGGAGTCAAGAACCAGCCTCATCCTTATACTCTTCAGATTGTCCTGGCAGAGAGCAGCACGTGGACACAGGTTCCTGCAGGGGACACCCCTCCTGGTTCAATTTTTCATCTATCTATACCTGGACATGCCTCCCCGCCCCTTTGCATCATGTCTCCAGTGCTTCAAGCCACGGTCCCACCAACAATATTGTAACCAGCCTCAGGGCTTTGTCGTTGACTAAAGCAAGGCTGTGCACGAACGGGGCTAGTTACCACAGAAAAGGAGGTGAGTCAGAGGGGACATGGTAAACGTACGCGACGTAAAGAGAATACGTCAAGCACAGCTGTTCCCTCTCTTGTCTCACACAGGAGAGCACGTGGAAGGAGAGGCAGCAAATTCAAAACAGATGAAGAAAGGAAACGTGTTTTCCTACCATGCAGATTGGCCTGTGGGACTCATTGCCACAAGGTTTTAGATAAGGGTTGGGCAATAATTTTTTGCCGGGGGCCACTTCAGAAATGTTTGAAGTGGCCCCGGGCCACACCAGAAGTGGAGGGGCCTCAAGAAGAAGAGGCGGGACCAGGATACTTCCCTGCCTCCCCACACACAGATCATGATTGGTCTGGAGGTGGAGAAGCGCCAGAAGTTCCCCCTAGGTGCCCATGCTCTTGGTTGGGAGAAGACTTTGTGTGCACTCCCTTCTGCCCCCAGGCCAATCAGAGCTTGGGGGCCGGGGAGCGCACAAAGTCTCCTCCCTCCCTGCCAGGAACATGTGGCGCTTCCAAGCACCGCATGCTCCTTGCAGGGCAGGAGCAAGGGCAGAGGAAACTTTGCGCGCTCCCCCCATCCCCAAACCCTAATTGGCCTGGAGGCGGGGGAGCGGCAGGGCCTCCGCAGGCCGGATCAATCCGCTTGGCGGGCCAAATCTGGCCCATGAAGGCCCTTTTGCCCACCCCTGGTTTAGATGGAGATTTTAACAACAACAACAACAACAACAACAACGACTGCAGAGTTAACTGAGTAATAAGAGTTTCTGGAATTATCAGAAGAAGTATTAAAAAAAAAACCCAAACCAAGAGTTTTTGAATGGAAAATAGGCATCAGTCCATTTAGATATCAATTCATGATGCCCAAGCCGATCTCTTAGTATTGATGAATGGGATGAGACTTTCCAATAACTGCCTACTTCTGAGTTTCTTATAGCTAAAATGGCTGACAGACCACTGGACCCAGAACACCAGGCTCAGCATGCTGAATAACTACTAGCCTTCATCCATCTTCTAGTCTGCGCATACTGTAAAATAAATTCTCTGTGGGGTATGTCACTGTAGCCAGTGTTAAACAATAAGCGACAGCACACACCAGTTAGATTTATGGCAGCTGGGAGAATTTTAACTCAGACTTTCAGCCTTTGCCATTTTAAAGCATCAACCCTAGTGCTGCATTAAATGAACTTTTATTTGCAGTAAAGCTTGTATAGCTCATTTGCCGGGCAGTGGTGCAAGTCTGGATTTTTCTCTCATAGAATCAAAATTAGGCCATGTCTTTACTTGCTGTACGATCAACGCTGCAGTGGTCAATCTTCCGGAGTTTGATGTAGTGGGTCTTGTAAAGACCAGCTAAATGGAATGCTAAGGGTGCCCCCGTCGACACCGATACTCCTCGAGTTGCAAGGAGTAAGCAAAGTCAATGGGAGTGCTTGCTCCCAGCGACCTCCCGCCGTGGAGATGGCGCCGAAGTTCAAATTAAGGTATGTGAACTCCAGCTATGCAATTAACATCGCTGGCGTATCTTAATTTGAGCTTCTGTGTAAGTACAGACGTGGTCTCAGGCTCTAGCTCAGGATCTCCTTAGGCAGGTGGCAGTCGGAATGTACCAATACAACCACTGCTGAGCAAAAGCAGGGGGGAGAGGAACCAAACTTGTATTAAGCTTTCAAGCTGTTCCGATGACTCTACAGGATTAGCGCAGGCTTCCACAGGTGCATAGTAAAACCCCAGCATTTTTCCTCCACTTGCCACTTAGCAATGGTGCAGCTACATAATGGGTGACAATTGCTGGAAAACAGGTACTAATTTTGCTAGTACAGACAAGGCCAGAATGGGGACCCCCGAAAGGGGAAACAGAGGTGTTTATTGTGGGAGAACGGAAAGCCTCGTTAAGTGAACGCCTCCACCGAGAGGCAGTAGATCGAGCGATGAAGGACAGTGGAAAATGACTACCCGCTGAAATGAAGCAATTGATTTCCGAGAGACAAGCGAGCCGCAGCAGGAATGGAAAGAATGCAGCTCTTGAAATTAATGGGCAGAAAGCGCACCCCTCGCCCCAACCCATGGCTACTGCTGCCGGCGTGGTGTGTTTACAGCGGTTTTGGCATTTGGCTCCTGTCTGTCCTGGGAATGGGTATAGGAGCTGTGATTAAAGCCATGAAATTCTGAGCTTTTTCACACGAGCTACCAGAGAAGCACCTAATAACGAAGTGTCTAGCTCTGTGCCAGCTGCAAGAAGCCACCTTTAAAATAAAAAAGCACACGCGACAGACCAAGGAAACTCCCAAACCTCTGTTCTGATGGGAAGTGTCCCTTTGTATTTCAGCACCTTTCCTTTGGTGTGTGGTAGCAGCTTCCCTGCCACAGAGTGCTTTAGGAATCCTCTTTCCCAAGCGAGCTCAGAGTCCTGTATCTCAGTCTCCCCAAAATCAAAGCTTCCTTCTGTCTCTCCCTAACACAGGTTATACACCTGAATAAAATGGGAGCTTTCCTAAGAAGGAAAAGAGATAAAAGGGGAAGAAAAGAGAACAGGAACAGAAAGCAGCCTGAAGGGCTCAGCCTGTCGTACTCCAACCATAACAAAATATTACAAAGCAACTAGGTCTTATCAACTCTCACTATTTGAATGCCCATCCTGCAAAATATGTTTTTTTTCCTTAAAGCCTCAGCTCCTGGAATCATGTGATTTTAAGAGTCAAAGCTCTCTTTGAATTCACCCAAAAGAAAAAGTTTCCGTCCCTCCTGGTTGCAGAGTAAAGCATGAAAATGCAGCCCCTATCAGCGTAAAGGCCAGCAGACAACTAAAAAGCCTAATAGCCGTTATTTTTAAGATCGCCTGAGTTTTAACTCTTGTGATTTCCGGAGGCAGGGGAAGGGTGCCTGTGAGGATTTTTGAACATTTGGGGCTGGCAGTAGGGGAAGATCAAGGGACTTTAGGACGCAGTGCAGAATCGGGAGCCATTCTCCTGAAACTGCCGCCTCCTAACGTATGTTGGTGATTCAGCCTTTATAGCAGTGGTTCCCAAGCTTTTTCACACTGGGGACCCAGTTCGCAAACCCGTTCGCAAACCTGAGGCGGACCGGCAACATTTGCATATTTATTATGCAAATACCAAATATGCAAATAAAACATTTCCTGTTTGCCAAAATATGTTCCCCTGCCCCCCTCATACACGCCAACCCTGACTCCTGTGGTCCCCCATATTATTTTATTCAGCCCTGGCGGTCAGAGCAGCTGCCCACCGGAGGGAGAAAATCCCGGGCCCCCCACCATGCAGCAGCTTCCGCCCCGCCTCCTCCGCACAGCAGGTCCCAGCCCCCTCCCCACTCAGCCTCGGCCTCGGCCTCCCCGCTACGCAGCCAAGGCAGGTCCCAGCCTCTCTGCCAAGTGGCAGGTCCCAGGCCCCACGCGCCCACCACACGGCTGCAGCAGGCCCCAGCCCGCCCCGCCCCACCACCACCACCACAGCAGGACCCAGCCACCCTGCACGCGGCCGCAGAACAGGCTCCGGTTGCTCACCACGCAGCCGTGGCCTCACCTCACCAGTAGGGACAGCTTTACTGCGGTCCCAGCTCCAGCTCCAGCTCCAGCTCCAGCTCCACCCACTACCCCGCTGCCCCTGCTGCTGCACAGTGACGTGGGCGGAAGGGAATTCCCTTATAAGGAACCCCCAGTGGGCGGGGCTAATCAAAAGCTAGGGGCATGGCCAGGCAATGTGCCACGGCCTGGCAGGCAGGGGTTTGTGGCCCACCCCTGGTCCGGTGGTTGGGAACCACTGCTTTATAGGACTGAATAATATGGACACAGACAGACAAGACCAGCTGCAGTAGATTTACCCAAAAAGGTGCCCAGGTGCTGCTGTGATGGGCCCTGACTGCCCTAACGAAACGGCAATAAAAGCCAAGTGGCCCTTCCAAAATCCTTCACGAGGTGGCACCGATTGGGCTATCCCTCTCATCCAGTTCAGGAAATGACATCTTCAAGCACGGGCCTTTGCAAGGGACAAGGGGGACAAGGCAGTATCTTTTGTTGGACCAAGATCGGCTGATGGAAGGGACAAGCTTTGGAGCTTCCGAGAGCTCTTCCTTAAGTCTGGAGAAGGTAACCGGAGTGCCTACGCTAAATAAGAAGTGGGCAGATTGCTAATCATAAGAGGGTCCCACGCAAGGTATTAGATACTCTGGTTCCTTTCTCCACAGCTTGAAGAAGCTCTGTGAAACTCGACAGTTTGTCTTTTCCACCAACAGAAATTGATCCAATAACAGATGCCGCCTTACTCCCCTCATCTCTAACACTCCCGGGAACCCACCTGGATCCACCCCGCAACCGAAAGCAGACCAGGCGCTCACCTGGAATGTTATGTATCGTTACCGCTAGGATGAGCAGCATAATTCGCCTCCAACTGCTGGCTCCTGGGGCCGACCCGCTGTCTCCAGACGGCTGAGAAGCAGCTGGGACTTCTGATTGGCTGGCTCCGGTGCCCTTCCTTCTCTGATAGGCCTCCCCGTTTTCAGCTCTGTCTGAGGAGGAAAGAGAAATGGACTCGAGATCAGCCTCATGCTGGGACCCATTTGCCCCACCCACAACCAAAAAAGAAACCAGCAGGAAAGATCCCGATCAAAACGCAGCACAGCAAAGGTCAAGCCTCCCCCACATTCCGATTTGGTTTGTTATTTATTGTTTCACTACGGCTGTAAGGTGGGCAGGAGACTGGAAAGCCCACAAGCGCTAGCGCCAACAACGCCCGTAGAGACAGGCCAGCATGAAAGCCACCATGATGTCTAGATCTGCTCTGCACCGGGCTAGACCACGTGGCGGTTAAAACTGAGAGGCCCATAAGGCAGCCAAGTCCAGACACCTTCAGACGGGGGTGGGGCGGCAGTGGTATGCTATGATAGTATAATAGTATGACCACGTAGATCATTGTTGCTACCACGGTTATCGAATTGCAACAAACCTTGTGCACAATGTGACGGTTGGATCACAGCAGTCCCTTTGGGCTGTCACCCGGGTGTGCTGGCCATGCCACTGAGCCCACCAACCGGTGCTCTGGGGCGCCTCACTGCCCTGTCCTGCCGGGCCAGAAGCTCTGGTTTCCCCTAGCCAGGGCGCAGAGCTGGGATACAAGCTGAAGACCCAGGCCAGAGAGAAAGAAAAACTCTGTCTTGAAAGATTTTATCTGAACCAAGGACAAGGGATGAGGAACAAACCTGGAAACAATTTCTCTTGGTGCATTAAGCTTAATTGATGTGCTTTGTTTATTTTGGTTTAGTAACGTGCTTGGAGGTGTCTGTTTTGACTTGCAATCACTTAAATCCTAATTTTTATCCTTAATAAAAACATTTTTGTTTTATTATCAAGCCTCGTGTTACCTGGAAGAGGAGCTACCAATGTGCATCTCTCTCTTTCATTGATAAAGAGGGTGAACTAATAAGCTTTCTCTGTGTAAAATTTTATATAGAGCGAGACAGATTCATTTGGCGTTTTGGTCCCCTTTTGGCTGTGGGAGACCAAAGCTTCTAGCCCAAAAGGACAGGGTGGTAGGGCACCCCACAGGGCAGATGGGGGGACATCAGTGGCATGATCAGTACCCCGGGTGACAGCCCCAAGAGGACCCCTGTGATCCAACCCGTCACACGTCATGTGAGGTGCCAATGGAAAAGTCATAATTTGCTGAATATGATTATCTTATCTGTAGGCATCTATCAGTTTCGTATCTAATGTTATGAATATTGACCATGCACCTGCATTTCAAATGTGTTTGTTCTTGGGGTAACAGCCCCACGTATTTTGCCAGCACATTGTACAGGGACTATTGAAGTCAAATGGGCCATCAAAGGACACACAACTCACAAGGGACCAGGACTGAAGTCTTCCCACACCCAGTGGGCTTTCCTAAGGAGGTTCTAGCTAGAATGTGGATAATTGTTCCTGCCACATATGACTCATGGAAGCATGCAAGAGCATTGTGACTAGGCGATGTGATACGAAACTCCATCTTGTGTGCCCGTACTTTTCCCACAAACTATTATTGACACCGAGGGCTTTGCTTGGGGTAATGACATTTCCCTCCACATGGCATACGCTATAAAAGGCCCTGGGAACAGCTCTATTTTGTCTTTTTCCTGCTCTGATCTCTCGACTATGGACTTATACCACAGGTGGGCAATAAGACGCCAGCGGTTCGCCAGGGTTAGCGGATCGCTGTTGGCCACGGACCACTGTTCCCAGACAACAGGAGCTGCGGGGAGTGGTGCAGACCAGGACATCGCTTCCCATAGCTCTCATTGGCCAGGAACGGCAATCCGCGGCCCATGGGAGCTGCAAGCGCCTGTACCTGCAGAGGTGCAGGTAAATACAGTGGTGGCGGCCCACCGGGGGCTAACCCTGGTAAACCGTGTCCAGCCTCTAGGTTGCCTATTGCCCATCATTGCCTTATACTAATGGGAGCAGTCTAACCAAGTGGCCTTGCAATTATTATGGCGAGGCGTAGCCAGGTAGCAGTTTATGCCGTCACTTTTTGAAGCCTGATCCAAGAATTTTGCAAATTACTCCACGTATTTGATTCCTTTAGCCCAGTGTTTCTCAAACTGGGCTCCATGGAGCCCCAGGGCTCCGCGAGACATCTCCAGGGGCTCCGTGAGGTTGACAAACTGGAAAAAACGATAGGTACAACACATACAATCAGTGGACTGCTGGGGCTCCGCATAAATTTTCACACACGTAAAGGGCTCCGGAGCCCAAAAAGTTTGAGAACCGCTGCTTTAGCCCATTGTAACTCTCCCCTTTCCTTTTTTTTATAAATGAGCCTTTCCCTATTAGATGCTAACAAGCATGTCTTTGGGTAAGATCTGAAACAGTCAGTACCTTGGGAAGCAATGTATCCGATCCTTTGGGATTGGCAGAACTTTTAGATGAACCAAAAAGATTTTCAGTGACCCTCATCGTATCGGACTGGGCTGCCTGGCTGGACGTCCAAGGCTGAGCTGCTTTTAAGGAGCTGTGTTTTGACTTCTGGCTAACCAGGGTGTTTACACAAGCTGTTTTGTGGCTAGCTTGGGGGAACCCAAGTATTGAAATTACCCTCAGTTTGGGGGATTGTCTGCTCCATTCTTTGCAGTTTGCTGAAACTGAGCAAATCTCAGCATGGCTCTGCAGGACCCTGGTCACAAAGGGTCCCAACAAGGCCATCCTGAGGATTTATGGGGCCCTATGCAGTGCTATTAAGTTGATGCTCCTGTGCCCAACAGCAGCCCAGGGCAGGGGGAAGGATGACTTTTTGAGAGGTGGGATTTTATAATCCACACTGATGAAATATGTAAAGCAAATTTTAAACTAAGATCCTGTCGACTCACATGGTACGTTCAGAGACTGACAGTCTAGACCTGGGGTTGGCAAATGCCGGTTCAATGGCTTCACTACCATTACTGAACGGCTCTTTCACAGGTTCGATGCTCTGCTCGTAGCTCTGGCCGGCTTTGTCACTTTTGTTAACTAGATCCTCTCCGGAGGAAGCGGAGCCACAGACCAGGGATCGGAGGAGGTGAGCGGGTGGACCATGAGACCCAGCGGCATCACAAATTTTCAGGTGCCCTACGCAGCAGCATATTCTGCATCTGGGTAAGGACAGCTCTGCCCTATTTCTATCCCCCGCCCAAGACTGGCCTTTCGGGAAACTTCTATCTGTTGCTGAAGACAGGCACCATTAGATTCAATTGTGTATTCATGGCCAGGTTGGAACATGTCACTGCCAATAGCTGGGGGGAAGGGGCTGCTCCAGGGTGATCAGATGTCCCGATTTTATAAAGAGCATCCCGATTAGGGATGTAAGCGCCTAGTCGACTATCCATAAGCATGAGCTTATCGGATAGTTGACCAGTGATGTGACTAGTCGCTTCCCCCCTTGCTGCCTCCATCAGAGAGAGGCAGCAAGGGGGAACAGGAGCTGGTGCTGGGGGGAGCCGGCTTAAAAGCAGGTTCTCCCCAGCACTGTCTCCATGGAAGGCAGGGGAGGTAGAAGCACAGCAGGAAACAGCGTGAGCAGGGACTGCAGAGATTCTGCTTTCGAAATGTACAAGAGCCTGGCAGGGCTCTTGTACATTTCCAAGACAGAAGCCCCGGGCGGGGCCAGCAGGGGGACTCCCCCTCTTGTATATTTCTTGTACATTTCAAATTTACAATGTACAGGGCTCTTGTACATTTCGAAGGCTGAGGTTCCGCTGGGAGCCTGGGGCCAGAGGGGGAGTCCCCCGCTGGCCCCGCACTCCCTGCTGGGCTTCTGCTTTTGAACTGTAGCAAGAGCCCGGCAGGGAGCTCGCTACAGTTCAAAGGTGGAGGCACCCTTACTAACTAATCGAATAGTCGATAGAAATCGCACCGACTATTCGATTAGTTAATTAATCTCAATTTAACATCCCTAATCCTGATATCTGGGACCTTGTCGTATATAGGTGCCTTTTACCCTCTACCCCGTCCTGATTTTTCACACTTGCTATGTGGTCCCCTTAGGCTGCTCCCAGTCACCTTCAAAAGATTTGCCCCATTTTCATCTGCTCACATGTTTCCTGCTACGCCGCGGCTCTAAGACTCTCCCCAACCCAGATTCCCAGGAGGACATTAACTGGCATGTTCTATTTTGGCCAGCATTTTAAAAGCACATTATTAAAACCAAGTCAGGCTGTGAAGAGAGAGAACGAGAAGTGGCTTGCACTATAATCAAGACCACTCAGACCGAATCTCTCTGTTCCCCTTTAGTTTGGAGAGGGAAGAAGTCAAAAAATTACATGGGCAGAAATTCCTGAACCTCACGCAGGCAACAGCTGCTGCTTTGCACTAAAAAAGATTTGACATTTTAGATGCACTTAACTCCCCCCGCCCCTGCCCCCGCATTTTAATGGCAAACAAGTGCAAGAAGTCGTCCAAATGTGTTTTGATTGAATGTCAATTGCTTCTCATGCCATTTCGAGCTAGAATAACGCTCAACTGTCACAGTGCACTTTGCAAAGCAGGCATTTTCAATGCCAAATTAAGAATATTTGCATAAAAGTGCTCATGCAAATTGACCCACACAGTTGCCAGAGAAAGGGAGGGCATTGGCATTTTATAATTCACCACATGCCCTCTATAATGGGGAGAGGGGAAAAGCACTTTGAAATATTCTAACGAAATTCTCAACAGCAACAACACACACAGTTGGGATTAAATTTTCAACACCAAAAACTCAGCACATTTTAGCAATCCGAAAATATGACGGAAAAGATGGAAGCATAGAGATGAGACATCCTGGGACCAGCCAGCCCTTCGTGGATTTCAACGTGGCAACCACTGTGCTATTCCGCGCTACTGGGGTGTATGACCTGGGTGTTGTCCAGCTCAACAAACTAGATCTGTTCACAGACCCTGGCGCGTCTCTTTTTAAAGCAACATCTGCAGCCATGCTGGCTATCACAACCCTCGCAAACAACACAGAGGACCAGCCCTAAACTGCTTCCAAACCAACAGCGCGCGCTAACCCAGTTGCTTGCGGGATTTCGTTCCAGTCCCCGAAGATAAACAGATTATTTATCAACGGGAACGGAAAGTCAGTAAGTGATGCAGATCGGAGAGCAGGGATTAAAACGCTGGCGTGGCTTTTGTGATGTACAGCCAATGCCTGGACTGGCTTTGTTTTTTGGCTCTCTTTTTTTTTAAATAAGTAGCTCTTGCTTGTGTTTTTCAAGAAGTGAGTCCTAGGGAGCCTTCTACTGAAACATTCAAAATCTGAGACCGTGTAGAGCTTGGGAGGTGGCAGAGATGAGCACACACAGGCATGGGGCGCGGGAATTCTACCCTTCTCCTGAACAGTGTCATAATCAGGTGTTACAATCATCTATGAACATGGCTGATCCCTCTAAATGCTAATGGAATCTTCCGAGCCTTCACCCAGACCTGCAAGGCCGTCACTTAAATGTAGGATGGGAACGAGTCACTGTAATCTATCCCCCAGCCACAACTGCGTTGTTTCCCATAGGATATTTCCCTAATTCCAAAATGTCCAAGCTCTCGGGATCTCTGGCTCCCACAGAAGACCATTCGGCAGCCCAAGAGGCCAGCTGACTTGCCCAACGTTGTACACGGAGCAAAGAACTGAACCTCTGTCTCCCAAGTACTAAGCTAACATGCCAACCAATGGACCATCCTTCCTCTCTAAAGAGCGATTCCTTTCACCACTTCTAAAACTCGTTTTAGCTAATCACTCAGAAGCTTTTATAGCCACCCCTCTTGTTTATCAACATCGGGGTTCAGAGCCAGAAGGCAAGCTGAAGACACAGCAATGTTGATGCTGTTCGTGGAAAGCTCTTAGCTGGATGCCCCAGGTAAAAACAAACCCGAGGAAATTCCTGAAATGACAAAGCAGGTGCAGGGGTAGGAATTATTCTGTCCCCAAAAAAAAAAAAAAAAAAAAAAAGCTCTAGTGAGAGGAAAACCCATGTAGCTGAGCTTTGGAGAACAGCCCTTACAATCAAGTGACAGTTATTTCCATTCGTACACAATATGTTTCCTTTTAGTTAGTAATAAACAGCTCAGACAGCTTCTGACAAAGCAGCAAGCGCAGAAGAAAGAGAAAATGAAGTTTAAGATGCAATCTTGCCATCCTCGTTGGCTGCAGCGGGGCTCGAACGCTGAAGGAAGAGGAGCTTTTATGTTAGTTGCTAGGGAATTTTTTTAACCATATATACTCGAACATAAGCCCGTTCGTTTATAAGTCGACCCCCAAACTTACAGAGAAAAAGTGGTAAAAAGTCACTGGCCCCGTTTATAAGCCAACTCGAGAGTACAGATTTTCAGTCCCAGCTCGGCAGTGCTGGCTGAGGGACATGCAGGCTGCAGGCACGGAGCGTCTCAGCTCCTATTGACTGCTGTTCGCTGTTCCCAGCCAACGGGAGCTGAGCGGCTTTGTGCCCGCAGCTAGCAAGTCCGTCAGCCCGCGTTGCTTCCCGAGCTGCGGGAAGAACCAGTTCATAAGGCGACCCCCGCTCTTCGCAGCAAAGTCGGCTGATGAATTAATCTATCCGGTAATAGAAAATGTGATGATTTGGGGACCCGATCCTCAGCTGATTGTACGTCAGCTCCACTGCACTGTGGAGTTACTCAGATAAGAACATAAGAATATAAGAACGGCCATACTGGGTCAGACCAAAGGTCCATCTAGCCCAGTATTCTGTCTGCCCACAGTGGCCAGTACCAGATGCCCCAAAGGGAGGGAACACAACAGGGAATCCTCATGTGATCCCTCCCCTGTCACCCACCTCCGGAGAAACAGAGGCTAGGGACACCATTCCTACCCATCCTGGCTAATAGCCATTGATGGATCTAGCCTCCATGAATCTATCTCGCTCTTTTTTGAACCCTGTTAAAGTCTCAGTCTTCACCACATCCTCTGGCAAGGAGTTCCAGAGGATGTACGCTAGCTGCAGCACTGGCCTTTCATTTGTGCTCATGCCTCCTGTATTCTCCCTTTGCAAACATCCTCCCATGCACGTAGACAGTTTGCATGATGGTTTTACCTGTCTGACCTACAGAGGAATTTCAGGCCTGAAATTCAAGGGGGTAGGTGCCCAGGATTCTCAGACGTCCTCTCAGCCACGCTTTCTCCTCTCTACCGCTCAATTGGTATACCAGCCCTGCTCGGCAAATATTGGGAGGATTCACCTATTAATGCCAGAAATGTGCTTTGAGTTCTCAGGTGTCCGTGACCAAATATCATCACCTGGTACAACTGCTTTCCCTCTGATCTCTCAGCTACAATTCATCAACTACACCCACCGCTGCGTGGGGCGTTTTCTGGCACACCGAGTTCCCTCGCTGGCCGAAGAGACCTCTTTGTCATCTCTCACAACATACGCAAATATCCGCGGGGGAGCAAAGCAACTCGAGGAATATTCAAAGTCATCTGTTGCCTAAGGATTTGGATTCAAAGCACCAACGTGGGACCCAGATGTGTTAGCAGGCTCATCCGGCAGCTTGTGGGCTCAACTTTCCATCCATACTCATGTTTCCCAAGCTGATTAACCTTCTCAGGTGTCCCAGTGGTACTGCTCCCAGGCCGCGGATCGGGTAGCAGGACAGTTGCCAACGTCTAATGACGTGGTTAGAGGGGCTGGTTTTGTTTTAACCTCACCCTTTCCCCGTTTTCTCCTTATTATGCAACGCCTTTTACAGGAACATAAGCAGCCTATGCAAAGGCTACACATGAAGCGTAACTCCAACGCCAGCGTTAGTGTGGCTTGGGGCATAGGACAAGATGGATCTACAGCAACCCTTCTGGCTATTCCTTCCTGCAGGCGAGCGGGAGATACCAGACTCTAGGATCATTGTTGCTACTTGTATTAAACCAGCGCAAAAGACGCTAACACACGCACACGTACCCCTTTAACCTGCGAGCAGGCAGGGGAAGGCAACTCTCCCACCCACTCTCAGGCCAGGGACGGCTGGAGCTGAGTGCTGCCCATTTTCCCTCCCCCACGCTTTGTCCGGGGCTGGAGAAAGCTGTAGGCCTGCACCACCGCCACATGCTCTTGGACTAGGAGGAAGAGGGAGGCTGGGGCCGCTCACCACTTGCTGGAGGAAGGGTGGCTTGCCCCTACAGTTGGGGGGGGGCACTTGCCTCTCACAGGACCCTGGATGGCAGGGGCGGGACTTGGGGCAGAAGGGGCGGGGCGAATGCTTGCCTCCCCCAGCCCCAGGTTCGCCTGCTGCCCGTCCTGTAACCCCTAACAAAGTGCTGTTACCGTGGCTGCTCCCTCATCCATTCTACAATCATTTCATCTAATCTGGTGTACTGAGGGGCGCTCCTGAAAACAGAGAAAGGACGAACGGGAGGATTGCATCACTAGCTGTTCCCGGACACTTAACTTCAAGGTACCACCTGCCCTCAACCCTCCCTTCGTGTTTCTGATCTTTGGACACCGCATCAAATGTTCAAGAGGCCACCCACAGGACTGGGCACCCTGATAGCTCTGCCTCAGTTTCCCCCATCTCTAAAGCATGAGGGCAGGTGTCTCCTGGCGGATGGAGAAGGTTGATCATTGCTCGCAGACAGAGCACAGGGTGAGTGTTACAGATTAGTATGTCTGGTAAAGGACTTGGGAGCGCATCCCGCTGACTTTTCCCACAGATCCCCAAGTGCCTTATGCAGATGGGAAAATACCACTCATTAACCCCATCTTACAAGAGGGAAGATGAGGTACACAAAGGCTAAAAGACTTGCCCAAGGGCATGCGGTGAGTCGGTGGCCGCGCTGGCAAGAAAACCCAAGTCTCCAGCTGCTCAGCCTGGCGTCACAGCCCAGTCAGCGTTAGGAAGGCCACAAGGAACCACTGTGGTCATCTAGGCCAACTTCCTGTGTGGCCCAGGCAAGAGAATCTCACCCAGTGATCACAGCACTGAGCTTACATCTTAAGTTTGAGCTACAGCATCACCTGGAGGAGGCCTACCCTGTGCTAACAAAACACCGGCTCAGAGCCAGCACCAGCCGCAGAGCTAAAAACAGCAGTGCAGATGTTCCCGCTTAGGGCTGAGAGATGCCACATGAGAGATGGGTCCGAGGATAGGCCTACCTGGCAATTAAAAACCCATGGCTGCCCCTGCCAGCTGCCTCTCACTAAGGCACTGTTTCATTGCAGTGTAGGTGTCTGGGCTAGGCTGAAGCTCAGGCACCAGGGCCCTGCCCTCCAGAACCCAGGCATCACCCAAACCTTCCTTCCCAACAAGCCATCCTCCTGGCTGCTGCCAGGTCCCAATGACCCACATAGACGTGGCATCTCCCAAACAAGTTAAACGACCCTTCTGTGATTTTTCAAGGGGAGGAAGAGAGCCATATGCAACGTACGGGGGCACGGATTTCTGACCCAACTCAGCACCAGACATTAGCACAGGGATTCTGGGACCAGAGACAAAGTTTGGTTATTGACGTCCATGAGAGCAACTGGGTGCTCAGGATTTGTGACAAATGAGGCTGCGAAGAGGTTCAGTTTTGGGGTGTCTCAATTCACTAGTTACTTGAGGAAAAAGCTTTCGGCTAAATGCAGTTTAGCGACAAGTTATTGTTTGCAGCTCACCAGCCAGCCAATAAACAGCTCCTCTCCTCTCCATGGCAGCAGGCAACCCAGACAGGAGGAAACCAACCTTTGCCATGTAAATCAGAAGCTGGAGCCTGCAAGGTCAGACATTTACATCAAACTCCTCAATTAGCCTCTCACAATGGCTCCCAGCAAAGTTTAAACAGAAACCACAGAGATTTTTTTTTTTTAACCCGCAAGTTGGCTTTGAGAAACTGTGTCTTGGGTTAGCATCAGCAGCCTGTTAATAACCCTAAGGTTTGGAATTCACGTCCCCCTCTTCTAGTCCAACCGTCAACCAGAGTCGTGGCCTTCCTCGTGAACAGGAATAAATGCACTGAGCAGTGACGCGCAGAAGAGGGAAAAAAGAACAGGGTTCTAATTTCTTGGTGCCTTTGTTTCCCCATCTGAATTTAAGGTTACTTAATTCGCAAGCATGACAAGACAATCTATGCAAGCAGTTCTGAGATCCTCGGATGAAATGTGAAGCTATTTTTGGGTCGGGTAGCAGGTTTAAAACAAACCAAAAGAAGTACTCCTACACACAACACAGAATCAACCTGTGGAACTCCTTGCCAGAGGATGTTGTGAAGCCCAGAACTTTAAAAGGGTTCAGAAAAGAGCTAGATAAATTCATGGAGGACAGGTCCATCAATGGCTATTAGTCAGAATGGGCAGGGATGGTGTCTCTACCCTCTGTGGGTCAGAAGCTGGGAATGGGCGACAGGGAATGGGCGATCACTTGATTCCCTGTTTTGTTCACTCCCTCTAAGTACCTGGCATTGGCCACTGTCGGAAGACAGGACACTGGACCAGATGGACCTTTGGTCTGACCTGATATGGCCATTCTTATGTTCTTAACCTCTACTAGCAAATGCCCATCTTTGTTACCCTTAAGGCAAACACCCAATTGGTCTACAATTAAAACTCAACCAGCTGCCACCTCCGCCGTGTAGTTCCATAGGTGACGTCTACACAGCACACAGTAGCGAGCTTCCTGCGCCGACCAACAGCCTCGGGTTTGCAGGACTCGCGCCAATGCTCGAAAAAGAGCCGCAGACTCAGCCCTTTGGAGCTGCAGCTCGGAGTGGGAAGCCCAACTCCTCTCTCTAAGGCTGTCCAGACTACGTTCTATTTTCAAAAGAGGATAAGGTTTTTCGAAAGGGTTTTTTTTTTCCCTGGAAAAAACACTCTCTTCCTTAAAAAACGAGGTTTACGTGGGGGTTTTTTCAAAAAAGGGTTTTTTTCCCGAAAAAAAAACCGCATCCAGACTTCTGATCTTCTTCTGAGATCAGAAGAAGAAATGCAAATTCTCGCGGAATTTGCGTAGCCTCTTTCGAAAACAGAACGTAATTTAGACGTACCCTAAGCTTCCAAGCCTCAGCTCCAGCCAGGGCTGTCATTTCCAAGCCCTGTCTCCAGGGCTATTTGCAGAGAGCTCGCACCAGCCCGGCAAACCTGAGTCCATCAACCCAGCAGGGAGAATGGCTGCAGAGAGCTTGGCTCACAAAGAGGAGCTGGGTGCCCGGAAGCGAGAAAGACTGAGGAAGAACCAGAGTGGGTGAGGTCAGCTCTTTGACTAGCCCAGCATCTGGGGGTGAGCGAGACCAGCTGTCTCTCACCCACAGCAATGAGTCCGTTAAAAGACACAGCCTCGCCTACCGCGTCTCTTGATGCACCTGGGACCAACACGGCTCTGTCCCTTGCCAACCACGAGGAACAGCCGAGTCAGTTTCAATGCTCCAGCGCCCTGTTCCAACACCCCGCCCAATGCTCGAGCACATGGATCTGAACATGCAGCCAGTTCCACAAAGCATCAGCAGAAGGGTCTTTGCTAAATACAAACAGCCACATTTTACACCCCATTTCTCTGTACACCACAAAGGTTGGCAGCAATGATTCAGTGCAGGGGTGGGCAAAAGGGCCTCCGCGGGCCGGATCCGGCCCATCAAGCAGGTGGATCTGGCCCGTGGAGACCCTACCGCTCCCCTGCCCCCAGGACAATTAGGGCCTGGGAGAAGCGCGCGAAGTTTCCTCCGCCCTGCCAGGAGCATGTGGCACTTGGAAGCTCTGCACGCTCCTGGCAGGTGGGGAGGAGACTTCATGCGTTCTCCCGGCCCCACGCCATCATTGGGAAGTCTCCACCCAGCCAGGGGCATGGGCACCTAGGGGGAACCTGGAGAGGGGGGGCAAAGGCACTCCCCCAACCCCCAGACGAATCATGGTCTGGGGGTGGGTAACACGTAAGTATCCCATCCCAGCCCCGCCCCTTCCACTTGAGGCCCCGCTCCTTCTGGAGAGGCCTGGGGCCACTTCAGACATTTTTGAAGTGTCCCCCAGCAAAAAATGATTGCTCACCGCTGATCTAGCGCGTGCCCTCAACTACAAGGCAGCTCTGCCCTAGACAATTAAGTAACCCAACTTCCATATATGCCGCCACCCTACACAAAGGGAAGTCAGCACAGTGTTCAGGATGAGAACTGAACGCTAGCGGCCGCCCAATCTCTTCCACGCCTCTTTGCCACCCCGAAGGAGTCTTTTTAGCTGTAACGTACACCCAGAGAAGACGGCTTTGCTACAACACATGCAGCAGGGTTCCCTTTTAAAGTATGCGGCGCGACAAACTCACGGGAGATGTGGCGTTAAGACGGAGTCCTCCGGAACACGGAAGCAAACTGCAGACGCTGCGGAACGCCAGCGGCCGGGCTGAATACCTGCCCATAGCCCTGCACAGAACCAAAGGGGAGCTTTTCCAGCTCCTCCTCTTCCCTTCACTCCCCATTCGGTGCCAGCCCCGAGCGGCCCCCAAGTAATTCAACAACAAAACAGGCCAAAAAAGCCCAACACCCCAGGATGGCCTTTACATGTTCACAAAGGGAATGAAATATTCACACACACAACAGAGGAAACTTCCAACATCTTTCTGCCTCCACGACTTCCGAATTGAGCCGCCTCCACAGTTCGCACCTACCAGCCACAGCAGAATACGGGGTCCAAACACCAGACTCTGCCTCTCTTCTGCAGGCTAGCTTGTGCTCGGGATGCGCGAAACCCACTCCATTCCTCTGCCATCAGGCCCTGCTTTGCAGATCTATAGCCCATCCTGGCATGCAAGTCCTTCCCTGTTCTATTCCACAGAGTTTCTTATATGGGGCACATCGTGATACAAGAAATAAGCAACCTGTCCGGGAGGCAGCATTGACTAGTGGCTAGAGGCCTGGATTAGAACACTAAGGGTATGTCTAAACTACACTTCTCTGTCGACAGAGAGATGTAGATTAGGCACGTCGAAATTGCTAATGAAGCAGGGATTTAAATATCCTGCGCCTCATTAGCATAAACATGGCCACCACTTTTTTCGAAACAGCTTTTTCAGAAAAAACAGTAGTCTAGACGTGGATCTGTCAAAAATAAACCCTTTTTCGACAGATCCTGTATTCCTCAAAAAAATTGGTTTACAGGATCTGCCGAAAAAGGGTTTATTTTTGACAGATCTGCGTCTAGACTGCCGTTTTTCCCCAAAAATCTCTGTTTCGGAAAAAAGTGGCAGCCATGTTTATGCTAATGATGCATGGGATATTTAAATCCCTGGTTCATTAGCAATTTCGATGTGCTTGATTTGCATCCCTCTGTCGACAGAGGGATGCAGTCTAGAGGTAGCCTAAGAGACTTTGGTTCTATTCCCAGCTCTGCCACTGGGCAAATCAGTCCCTCCTCCATGCCTCGGTTCCCTCCCCCTTCCCCACCAAAAAGAAGATTATGATATTGACGTCCCTCTGTATAATCTATTGAGATCTGCACTTGCGCTGGCTGTTATTTTATCAGGAGATAAAATGGGAACTATGGGGCCCTACAAAAGCAAAGGGGAACAGGAAAACAGTTTTCTTGCTGCACCCTGAGAGTGGAGAAGCATGCGTATATGCTTGCAGGGTGGACGAGAACACCAGATGTCGACTCGGATGCAATGGGGGTTCATACCATTTTCTCTCAAGAATACACAACCCTTTTGCACATACACCTACGCACATTTACCCCCTCCAACGTTTCCCACCCCATACGTGGCTGTGTCCTCAGCGCGCTAGCGACTTTTTCTTTAAACGCAGAATATGGACGTGAGCCAGCAACACTCACTCAAACCCCAGGAAGCAAATGGGAGATAAATGTCACGAGCAACATTTTTAGAAGTGCCTGGGTAACTTGGGAACTTCAGTCTCCTGGATGCGAAAATTCGGCCCACCCCAAGCACAAGCACAACTGGGAAAGCTTTAGCTACTGACGTTCTGATGACAATTACCAGCCCTCTCCCCATTATCAAATTTCCATAAAAGATTCATTACATGCCTCTTGCTAATGAAAATTAATGCACGGGCCAGCCCCTCGGCTGCTCATTAGCATGCCACCTGCTTCCTCGTTCCAAGAACAGCGGTAAATTTTAAATTAAAAGCCGTTTTTACACTTACCAGTAGCCTGCACTGTGCAGGATTTAAATGAACAAAACCCGGGGGCCTCATAAATATTTGATCTGTTACAAATTTAGTTGGGGTGAGCTGTTCAATTAAGATGCCCAAAACACCGTGCCCGGCGCAACATACCGGCGCGTCTCAGCGAGAGAATAATGAGTCCCAACCTCCTCCATCTGAAATCAAAGAGAAGCAGAACCGTAAATCTGAAGGAATGAAAAGCTCTGCGACATCCTCCAGGAAAGCCTCCTACCTGGCGTCTGATTGATTCGGCCATCTCAAGAGTTTTGCCCCGGCTGATTCGGAGGCGTGTGCGGGAGCTAAGAGCAGAAATGGGAGGCAGCGGGTCTACGGATTTCCTGTGCTGAGCTTTTTGTAAAAAGGGCTATTTCTGTAGTGTACCCCGACCTGCTGTTTTGGAGGGAAAACTCTACTTCTTCAACCACCCACGGCGGGGCAGTTTACACAGAAGGCCTCTGTGCCACTTCATGTCACAACCGGTTGCCTGTGACAGAAGGCTGCACATAGACAACAAATCCCTCTTGTAGGCCAGGGTGGGCAATAATTTTTGCAGGGGCGGCCATGTAAAGAATTTTGATACGTGGTCATGGGACAGCTCCTCCCCCACCCTGAAAGGGGCAGGGCTTAGGGCAGAAGGGGCGGGGCTAGGGACTAAACCCCTTTCCCACCCCCCATCCCAGAGTTGCCTTGGGCCGGAGGCTTTGAATGAAAAACGTAGCAAAGGGCTCCCGGCATGGCCGCTACCGTGTTTCTGGGAGCTGCCCGGGGTTGCTGAGGCTATTTGAAAGGCTCACGGCTCCAGTCCCTACTGAGTTAGCGCTGCGACTGGGAGCCGGGAGCCATTTAAATAGGATCCTACTGCCTGGAAATTCGGTGGTACGGGCAGCAGGATATAAATAGAAAGCAGTCAGATGCAGTCTGTGGACTGGATCAAAGAGCTAGGCGGGCCGGATCCGGCCCCCGGGCTGCAACTGGCCCCCGGACCGCATCTGGCCCAGCACTGGTGTAGATTCATCCTGAAAACGGTCCCCATAGCCAAGGGAAGCAGGGAAATGGGGATTCTTTGGGGTTCAGATATTACAGAAAAGACAGCCCCCAAAACACTCACTAGAGCCTGGCTTCGAAATCAGAAGAGCAGCGAATTGCAGCAGGGTCAGAATGAGGAGTTGCTTTTGGAAGGAGCAGCAGGTGCAATTAGATGCAGGCGCTGGAAACAATCCCTCCCATGTAATCACCTGGCATATAATGAAGCGTGCCGTGTACATTATTTGAAGTTGTGTCCTCAAACTGCCGCTAAAGATTCCACTTGATTTATCGTTATTGAATTTCAAAGCCAAGCTGCGGGGCAGCGTTTTCTGCCAGAAGTTTCATTACTGATGTGCAGCATGCTGCATTTTTCATCTCCTCCGCGGCCCGCCGTGGAAAGAGATAAATGGCTCGAGTGTGGCTCCAACTGCAGGCACCTCATGAAAGCCACTGACGTCTCATCAGTGTGTGAAATGGCTTCTCACTTTGGATTATTTCTCCCCAACGGCTTCTGGCGCCGGCTGCTAGCTCAGCATTATCGTGTGTGCAAGCTACACAGACAGAGCTTAATAGCTAGTCTGACCCCCAGCCCTTTATTAAAGATATTCTTGAGTTTGAAAACAACAAGTGGTCCTGTAGCACCCTAGAGACAAACACGTATATATATAATAGCATGAGCTTCCGTGGTCAAAACCCATTTCCTCAGATGCGATAATCTTAAGTGACTTAAAACCATCCCATCTGAGGAAGTGGGTTTTGCCCATGAAAGCTCATGACACTATATATTAGGGATGTTAGCGTCAAGTGCATAGACGTTTAAACAATTAACCGACAAGCCTGGGCTTATCGGTTAATCCAAATGACTACATGCACTGCCCCTCACTTGCTCGTGGCAGACAGAGGCTTCTCTGTGGGACGAGATTGAGAGTCGGTCTGCGCAGGGAGATGATTTTTACAGTGGCTCCCCTCGCGGACCAGCTCCGCCTGCCACTCGCCGCTGGAGTGCTGCCTCTGATACAGCGGGGAGTGGCAGGCGGAGCTGGTCCGCATGGCGTGACACGGGGCCCCCGGGTGTGGGGCCGGAGCGCACTGGCTGCTGCCCCCGGGGAGCATTTTAGTAACCGTGTAACCAATAAGAATGGTTGCAGCTACACGATTATTAAAATAACCGATATCTAACATCTCCCACAATGTATATTTGTTAGTCTCTAAGATGCCACAGGACTACTCGTTGCTTTTAAAGTTACAGTCTAACACGGCGACCACTCTGATTCTTTAGAGTGGGAACTCAAACTTAAATCTATTGGGGAAACCAGATGGTCGTGCTTGTCGGCTGCCCTTCTCTTTGGACTCTAATACGGTCTCCCACAACATTCTTGCCAGCAAGTTAAGGGAATGTGGATTGGATAAATGGACGGTAAGATGGATAGAAAGCTGGCTCGAAGGCCGGGCCCAACGGGTAGTGATCACTGGCTCGATGTCAGGATGGT
The DNA here is from genome assembly GCA_019425775.1 of Rafetus swinhoei. NCBI lineage: Eukaryota > Metazoa > Chordata > Testudines > Trionychidae > Rafetus > Rafetus swinhoei. The sequence continues at coordinate 26,515,453 of CM033438.1, forward strand.
GGTCGGTTTCTAGTGGAGTGTCCCAAGGTTCGGTTCTAGGACCGGTTTTGTTCAATATCTTTATTAATGACCTGGATGAGGGGATGGATTGCACCCTCAGCAAGTTTGCAGATGACACTAAGCTAAGGGGAAGAGGTAGATACGTTTGAGGGCAGAGATAGGGTCCAGAGTGACTTAGACAAATTGGAGGATTGGGCCACAAGAAATCTGATGAGGTTCAACAAGGACAAGTGTAGAGTCCTGCACTTGGGACGGAAGAATCCCAAGCATTGTTACAGGCTGGGGACCAACCAGCTAAGTAGTAGTTCTGCAGAAAAGGACCTGGGGATTACAGTGGATGAGAAGCTGGATATGAGTCAACAGTGTGCCCTTGTAGCCAAGAAGGCTAATGGCATATTAGGCTGCATTAGGAGGAGCATTGCCAGCAGATACAGAGAAGTGATTATTCCCCTTTATTCGGCACTGGTGAGGCCACATCTGGAGTATTGTGTCCAGTTGTGGGCCCCCCACTACAGAAAGGATGTGGACGCATTGGAGAGGGTCCAGTGGAGGGCAACCAAAATGACTAGGGGGCTGGAGCATATGACCTGTGAGGAGAGACTGAAGGAGTTGGGTTTGTTTAGTCTGCAGAAGCGAAGAGTGAGGGGGGATTTGATAGCAGCCTGCAACTTCCTGAAGGGAGGTTCCAAAGAGGATGGAGAAAGGCTGTTCTCAGTAGTGACGGATAGCAGAACAAGGAGCAATGGTCTCAAGTTGTGGTGGGAGAGGTCCAGGTTGGATATTAGGAAAAACTATTTCACTAGGAGGGTGGTGAAGCACTGGAATGGGTTCCCTAGGGAAAACAGTGGAGTCTCCATCCCTAGAGGTGTTTAAGTCTCGGCTTGACAAAGCCCTGGCTGGGTTGATTTAGTTGGGATTGGTCCTGCCTAGGGCAGGGGGCTGGACTTGATGACCTTCTGAGGTCTCTTCCAGCTCTATGGTTCTATGATTCTATGATTCAGTTATACATTAAGTGCTTTTGTTGAATACGGGAGGACTTTAACATGTAAACCCTCTGCCTTCCAGCATCTTTTCTACAAGGCAAGGTGGATCTAGGGAGCTGGGGTTCCCTAGGAGGGGAGGACCCCAGAGTGTACTGCTGCAGGGCAGTCTCGCGAGGAAAGGCGCATGGTAGGGGAATGGGGCCTGACAAAGGGCAGAAGACAACAGGTAACGAAGGGTTGGACACCAGCCAACAGGGGGCACTCCAGAGCTGGAAGAACTAATTCCCAGATAAACCAGCAGGAGGCGCCACGCCAGCGAGTGCTTCACGTTACTGTTGGGACTATCACCCGCCATGCTCTCACAAGCCCTCTGCAGAGTGACGGAGGTGGAGGAACTGCAGAGGAGAGATGCATAACAGGTTCTACCTGTGAAGCATGAGAAATGCAAAACCAATATTTAAAAATCCAAGTCTGGCTGCTCCCGGGCAGGAGATGCCAGCAGAGAAATTACCGACGGGGCCGAAATTTCCCCTCACACATCCATCTTTTCCCCTCGGCTTTTCCCTTGACTTCTCGTCATGCGCCTCCTCTCCAAAACAATATCCGGCCTTGTAATGACAGAGCCTACGCAGACAGCAGAGAAATCTTTGGACTGTTATTAACAAAGCCAAATTGTCTGGAGGTTCCAGAGAGCTTATTTTTTCCGATTAAATCTGAGCGCAGCAAACAAGCTCCCCCAGTTTAACGATTTATAAAGTTGTCAGTCCCTCCTCGAAAGCGTAGGAGAGGGGAAATGAGAATGCACTGAGCACTGGTGCACAACTGCTTTATTATCAACGATGATTAATTGTGGCAAGGCATTCAGAAAGATGCTCAGTATTAATGCACGTTGGAAACTGGCAGCTCAGAGACGCAGAACAACGTATTACAGAGAACATTTTTAATTCAAAACCTACATTAGCCACCTGTTTCTCTCTCAAAAACATACATGGCCCCAGTTACCATGGTACCTGGCACTTCACAATCCTTTTCATCATTACACAGCAACGTCCCAGCGCGGCAGGGCAATGCAGCGGTCCCCGTTCTACAGGTGGGGAACGGCGGCGCAGAAAGACTCGCCCAAGCCCGGGTCTCCCAATACTCATGTTAGCGGGTTTGAAGTAAGAAAACACTACTCCTCTCTGAAACATCATCTGGTCTTTTAGTGACTGAACGCAGGATCACATTTGCACATCTACACCTATCACCACAAAAGATTCGGCACGTGCCCGGCCTCTAAGGACTATATTATTTACCACTAGATTTGCCCGGCGTTGCTCCGGTCCCAAACTCAATTTTTGTTTTTCTTGGCTTGAATCCTTGCTCTGGGGTAGGCTGGGAGAGGGGGTGCAGTAGGCAGGGAAGCCCCTCTCACACAGCACCTTGGGCCCAGGTGAGACGCGCCTCTCCCGGGTACATACGGGGAAGCGTGCATGTCCTCCGGCTGGGGCAGATCCAGGTTCATCTGCCCCCTGCGCTCCCCAGCCAGAGTGAGGAAGGCAGCAAACTCTGCACTTTCCCCTCGCTCCCTGACAAAGGGGAACAGCCGACAGTGTTCCCATATGAATGGGGAAGCTGCAGACCCCGCCCCACCCTGTCTAAAGGGCACCTGGGGAGTGGGAGGCTTGGAGCTCGGGCAGTCCCAGACAGGGGAGGAAGCGACCCCAGTCTAGTGATTCTGTCCCTTTTCAGTATGGTTTTGTGTCCCCATATGTCGGGGGCCGAGAGTTAGCTTCAGCACACTCCCCCTTTAATTAAACCTGACCTTGCTTCAAGATACGCTAAGGGGAAGCTGCGAACCAAATTTGGTGGTCCTAGCTCTTACCGTTTAGGACGAGTTCTTGAACAGACAGACACCCGCAGACAAACCAACTCTCTCCACTGTAGAGCAGATTTGCGCCAAGTACCACCTAGACGCCCCAGTCATGCCGTCTAGGAGTCCACTGTGCTAGGCATGGTACGAACTCATCACAAAAAGACTTTCCCCTGCCCCAAAGAGCAACCTGAATACTCCCGCACAAGAACAACGCTGTTCCAGCATCCTGGAGCCAAAGCCTTACAAGCGGCTCCTTAGCACAGGCTTTCAATACTGAAAATCGCCAAGTCCTGCCCAAGGAGCGGCATGATACAGGTCCCCCCATGGGCCTGGAGGGTTACGAGGGATGTGCCTGCTGGTGAACTGGGAATAAGCCAGGGAGCAACCCTTCTATCTTAGCCCTTCTATCAGGCGATTGCTCTGGCACAGAGAGGATAATGTACGAAGAATAAGAGAGCATCTAGCACGGGGATGGGCAAAAGGGCCTCTGCAGGCCAGATCCGGCCCACCAAGCGATTTGATCCAGACCGCGGAGGCCCTGCCACTCCCCCGGCCCCAAGCCAATCAGACTTCACGTGCATCCCCACCTCCCGCCCCCAAGCTTTGATTGGCTTGGGGGCAGGGGGAGCGCGTGAAGTCTCCTCCCACTGCCAGGGGCACGGGCACCTAGAGGGAACCGCCAGTTGTTCAGAACAGCTGGCGGGTCTCTCAGGGGGTGTCAAAGACTTCACGCGCTCCCCCACCCCCAAAGCAATCACGGTCTGTGGGCGGGAAAGCAGGAAGTGTCCTGACCCCGCCCCTTCTGCCTGAGGCCCCGCCCCTTCCAGGGCAGCCCGGGGCCACTTCACAAATTTCTGAAGTGGCCACCAGGTCAAAAATTATTGCCCACGCTACTAAAGCATTTGGAGTTGGCAAATGTCATTGCAGAGCCTTTGGTCATTATCTTTGAAAACTCTTGGAGATCGGGAGAGATCCCGGATGACTGGAAAAAGGCAAATGTAGTGCCCATCTTTAAAAAGGGAAGAAGGACAATCCAGGGAACTACAGACCAGTCAGCCTTACCTCAGTCCCCAGAAAAATCATGGAGGGGATCCTCAAGGAATCCATTTTGAAGCACTTGGGAGAGGGGAAAGTGATCGGGAATAGTCAACATGGATTCACGAAGGCCAAGTCCTGCCTGACCAATCTGATCAGCTTCTACGATGAGGTAACTGGCTCTGTGGACGTGGGAAAGTCAGTGGATGTGATACACTTTGACTTTAGCAAAGCTTTTGATACGGTCTCCCACAATATTCTTGCCAGCAAGTTAGGGGAATATGGATTGGATAAATGGACGGTAAGATGGATAGAAAGCTGGCTAGACTGTCGGGCCCAACAGGTAGTGATCAACGGCTCAATGTCAGGTTGACGGTCAGTTTCTAGCAGAGTGCCCCAAGGATCTGTTCTAGGACCGGTTTTGTTCAACATCTTTATGAATGACCAGGATGAGGGGATGGATTGCACCCTCAGCGAGTTCGCAGATGACACTAAGCCAGGGGGAGAGGTAAATACGCTGGGGGGCAGGGATAGGGTCCAGAGTGACCTGGACAGATTAGAGGATTGGGCTGTGGCATAGTGGGGATGCTGTCTGCTCTGCTGGGGCAGGATCCAGGCCCCTGGATGGGTCACTCTCTTTCAGCCGGGCAATCAACTAGGCCTTGGTTGCTTTCCTCATGGGCAGGCCCCTCTCTCTGCACAGCCCCACAAGGTCTGCCTTCAGAAGTTAGGTGTAGGCCATCTCCCTGCCGGTCCCCACGGTGTAGACTCACCGGTCTAGTGCTGCAGCGGCCACGATTCCAGGAACCGCTTTCGCTCTGTCTCCAGCACGCCTGGCTCTAAGCCCCTTCCTTCTACTGCACCTTGTCACTTGCTGTTGGAAGCTCCATCCACAGGGTGCAGTGCATCCCACTTCTGACACCACTGTGACACCCCCGTAGCAGCAAGAACAGACTCTGCCAGCCGGTAGAATAGAGGGGGTTTATTGCTTCTCCAGGATACAGCACAGCATAGACGTGATGTGTCTACAGGAGTCTGGGCCAGGATGCCCCAGATCACTTAAGATGGGGTGCCTGAGGCCCTAGTCTCCAAGGCCCCTCCCTAGTCTGTCACCTTCATGGTTTCAGCCCAAGACTCACCCTTCCCCCAAACACTCACTTCCTTAGTTCCCTCGCTGCCCCAACTCCTCTGACCGTTGGGTCTTTGTCTACCTGACTCAAGCAGCCCACCTGCTAGGCAGTGCTCACAGGCAGAGGCCAGTATGGGTCATCCACAGCCCACAGCCCAAGCACAGCAATCAGTAAGGTACTGGCACTACATCACAACATGTGGGTGAGTCAGTGGGAATCACACATCACAGCGCAGGGGGACCCCGGGATACAGAGCAGACAGCACCCCCACTACGCCACATGGGCCAAAAGAAATCTGATGAGGTTCAACAAGGACAAGTGTAGAGTCCTGCACTTGGGACGGAAGAATCCCAAACATTGTTACAGGCTGGGGACCAACCAGTTAAGTAGTAGTTCTGCAGAAAAGGACCTGGGGATTACAGTGGATGAGAAGCTGGATATGAGTCTACAGTGTGCCCTTGTAGCCAAGAAGGCTAATGGCATATTAGGCTGCATTAGGAGGAGCATTGCCAGCAGATGCAGAGAAGTAATTATTCCCCTTTATTCGGCTCTGGTGAGGTCACATCTGGAGTATTGCGTCCAGTTCTGGGCCCCCCCACTATAGACAGGATGTGGACGCATTGGAGAGGGTCCAGCAGAGGGCGACCAAAATGATTAGGGGGCTGGAGTGCATGACCTACGAGGAGAGACTGAGGGATTTGGGTTTGTTTAGTCTGCAGAAGAGAAGAGTGAGGGGGGATTTGATAGCAGCCTGCAACTTCCTGAAGGGAGGTTCTAAAGAGGATGGAGAGAGGCTGTTCTCTGTAGTGGCAGATGGCAGAACGAGGAGCAATGGTCTCAAGTTACAGTGGGGGAGGTCTAGGTTGGATATGAGGAAAAACTATTTCCCTACGAGGGTGGGGAAGCACTGGGATGGGTTCCCTAGGGAGGGGGTGGAATCTCCATCCCTAGAGGTTTTTAAGTCCCGGCTTGACAAAGCCCTGGCTGGGTTGATTTAGTTGGGATTGGCCCTGCTGTGGGCAGGGGGCTGGACTTGATGGCCTCCTGCGGTCTCTTCCAGCTCTATGGTTCTATGACTCTAGCAGGGAATGATATTGCTGCTGTTTGTAGCTCAACATGCCAGTGCAGCTTGGTCCCTTGCTCATTTTGCCAGCTACTGACAGGCGGCCCCCTCTGAGGTGGAGCCAGGCAGCTTTGCAGGAGGCCACAGCAATGGGTTCAGACAGGAAACGGGATCTCAATCAAAAACGTTGGGGCGAGGGAAATATATGGAGGTGGATTAATCCGCCTTTCACACCGAGCATAACTAATCACCCAGCAGGAGCACTTTACACATAGGTATCCATCTCTCTCCGCCCCTGCCGGGAAGCCCCAGCACCAACGGGCCACAGGAAATACACCTCTGATGCCCCACACAGTGGAGGTGCTCAGACGGCGACTTTTATCCGCAACAAACAGCTGCTCGGGCCACAGAGGGAGCCCAAGAGAAAAGGCCAGATCCCAGGAGGTACCAACAGAGAGCCCCCCGGGGGCAGACAAGGAGAATCCCAGCTGGTAGGCTGACATTAAGATAAACCTCCTCTTGATCCCCCCCCCCTTCCTGCCCCAGGGAGCCAGCTGGGGCTGAGAAGAAGCCCCGCCCAGCATGACCCCGCTGCTTGGGGGAAGGTGGCCAAGGACCCTGGACAGCTACTTCTAACAAGGCACAACGGGAGAAGGCCCCTTCCCTAGGCAGCTCCTCAGCTCTCCACCTCCTTCCCCCACTAACTATGTGGCTTTTCCAGGCTGTGTTACCGGCTCCCCCACTTCACTAGCTGATTAACCATCCGCCTACACCACGTGGCAGGCGCTGTGGAAGAGAGATCCCATTCATGCACCACAAGGCACCCGGGGAGAGATCCAGGCCGCATGGCTGAGCAGCGTGGCAGCCCGCGAGGTGTCAGCAGCTCTAACAACTCGCAATGGTCAGGCTGAGTTTTACTGCCCGCGGGAAAGGACACCGCTCTCCCATTCAGAGATCCCAGCCCCTCCCATTCACTTCTTAGCTAGAGCCACAGCCTGCTTCCAACACCTAGGGCATGGGTTCCCAAACTGGGAGGTCCGCCCCCCTAGGGTGGCGTGAAGAAATTCCAGGGAGGGCACAAGGTGGCCCACCCCACCCCCACCCAAGAAAGAGTCCGGTCCGTCCGTCTGCTCGGGTGTCCACCAGAACATGCGCAGCTCGGGCTGGCTGGGGCAGACTTCAAAATGGCCACCTTAAAAGGGCAATATTTTTTCTTTTGCTGCTACTTTTCTTTTTTTCTTTTCTTTTTTCCAAGTTTTGCTGCTTTTTTGGGGGGCAGGGCGTGAGGGTCTCTCAAAAATCAGAAAGGGGGCATGATGCCGAAAAGTTTGGGAACCACTGACCTAGGGGATACCACTCCCGCCGTGTGCCATGAAACCCAAAGGGTACGTCAACAATGGAGCAAGCCTCCCTGCGTAGGTAGACACACGCACTAGGCGCTGCTCGAGCACGGACCTTGGTGAGGCTAGAAGTGATGAGGTTGTTTCAGAGACAAAGCAGGCGAGTTCTGAACCGATTTCTGTGGGCAAAAGCAGCTTTGCCGCTCACACTGAGCTCTCTTTCCAGTGTCGAGATTCTTTCGACCTGTCTGGAGAGAAGTTTGTCTCTGCCACGTGCCAAACCAGCCACAACCATGATCATGGGATGGGAACAGCGCCGTCCTGACAGATGCGAAGAGCACAAAGACTCTGCCCCCGAAAGCTTGCAAACAAAAGGCTTTGGTACGAAAGAGGTAGGAAGCAGTAGCTAAATTGCCCATTCGGTGCTATTTCTTAGCTGTACTGCAGTAGCAACAACAAATCAAAGGCATGGGTCAGGACCCCAATGTGCGATGGGGGGGTGCCCTACAGAGACCAGACAGACAAGTCCTGGCCCAAAGCACTGACAATCTTTATAAGCCCAGTGTGATGGAAAGCCCCTTTTCCACTCCGTATTTCAGGAGAGGCTTTGCACTAGAGCTACAGCCACGAGAGTCCCCAGGCCAAAAAGCTTCTATCTTCTTCTGTGCATGTTCTTCTGCAGAGAGTTCTGTCTTAACATCTCCCACAGACAGCCGACCGCTTCCAAAGCCTTTCCAGCCGGCTTCACATTCAAAGCTTCGACTCAGCAACCTCCCTTGCCAAGGGCTTTGGGCTCTCTGGTTTCTTTCCCATTTTGTTTCTTTTTAAAAGAAGCGGGGTTCTCAAACCCACGCCGCCTGCCCCGGCCCATGCAAGCTGAAAATCCCGCCTCGAGCAGACCCGTCTTTCTGCACGAGCAGAACTCGATTCGGTTCCCTCCAGCATCTGTCGCTTGGGATAGTTAAAGCAGGGCGGAACAAGACAGGGGGACACAACCCAGGCTGGCTGAGAAGTGAACTGGTGCAAAATGGGGGTTTTGCACCTCAAAGGTCAATGATTTGGTGTTATTCCTTGCTAGGGAGCGGCTAGCAGCAGCCCCAGTTACGGTGCCAGATGAAGGACTCACCCGGTACTCTCCCTGGAAGGCATGGGCCTACTGGAAAACCAAGTACAGGCTGAATCTCACTAAACTGGGATGCTCTGGTCTGGTGACATCCGTCGTCCAGCAAGACCAGGGGTGGGCAATAATTTTAGACAGGGGGACACTTCACTAATTTCTGAAGTGGCCCCAGATCGCCTCGGAAAGGGCAGGGGACTCTGGGGAAAGGGTGAGTTCAAGACACTTCCTGCTCCCCCCCCCCCACCACAGACCCTGATTGGCCTGGGGGTGGGAGAGCATGTGAAGTCTTTGCATCTGCTCTGCCTCGCCTAGAGAACTGATAGCTGTTCTGAACAGCTGGCGGTTGGTTCCATCTAGGCCAGGCCTGGGCAAAATATGGCCCGTGGGCCGGATCCGGCCCGCCAAGCCACTGGATCCTGCCCGCAAAGGCAGTGGGGAGCCCCAGGCAGGCTCCCCTGCTTGCCCCACACTTTTTGGAAGTGGCTGCAGGGCTTCCTTTCTGTTTCAAAACTGGAGGGGAGGGAGGAAGTTTCAGGAGCCGCCCCGGCCCCAGCACAATCCAATTGGCTGGTTTCTGTCCAGAAACCAGCCAGCGGGAGCTGCTTGTTTGAATAACAGGCAGCCAAGAAGAACCACGCCCCCTCTCCTGGCTCAGTTATTCACTGAAGCACATGGCCAGGAAAGTAGACAGGCTGGCTGCAAGAAGGCAGGCTGGTTTGGCTGCTGGCTGGTAAGTCTCCTGGCCACAGCCTCTCTCTGACACCCCAGCCTCTCCCCTGCCCCAACCCTCTGCCCCTCCCCACTCAACATACCCAAACTCTCTGTCCCCCTCTTGCACCCATACCCCCTCCCAGATCACAATCCCCTCCTACCCTAGGTCACATCCCAAACCCCTGCACTCTAGTCCCCTGCCCTAGATCACAACCACCTCCATCACCCAAACTCCCTCCTGCACCCCAATGCCTTACCCCAAGCTCCCCTTTGCACCCAACCCCATCCCAGACCCCGGCATCTCTTCCATTAATATCATGGGAGAGTACAACCCTGGACCACTTTCCAAAATCTTGGAGTTGCCCCCCCCCATCTAAAATTACTGCCCACTCCTGCTGTAGCACCTGCCCCCTTGCAGGGCAGGAGGAGACTTCGGGAGTTCCACCCACCTCCAGGCCAATCAGGGCCTGGGGGTGGGAGGAGCACAGGAAGTCTCTCGCTCCCTGCCTCCACCCTGCAAGGGGGCGCAGCCCTTGCAGGGTGGGGGCAGGGAGCAAGAGACTTTGCACGCTCCTCCCACCCCCAGACCCAGGAGAGTGGCAGGCCGTCTGCGGGCTGGATCCACCCGCTTGGCGGATCCTTTGCCCACCCCTGGGCAAGTCCATGGGACCGGAGAGCCCGACAGCTGGGGGGTCGGGCAGCAGAAGGACCTTCTGGGGCTGATGACAGGAGGGCCAGCAGCCCAGCCAGGTCAGTGGCCAGGAGCCTGGCAGGTGCAAGCCACCCAGACGGGGCTAGAGGCAGCTGGGCTGGCTGCCCGAGCAGGACGGGTGGCAGGGGGGCTGGAACTGACCTCTCCTGGTCCAGCAAACTCCCTCGTTCGGGATCAGTCAGGTCCTGAGGGTGCCAGACCAGGGAGGTCCAACCTGTAGCTTGGTATTCAGAGGAGGTTTCTCTGTTAAAAAGCATCTCTTCTCCAAAGTGGTCAAGAACCGATGGACGTGAGATATCCTCGCCTCCCAGAGCCCCCACGGCCCCCCCTTTGGATTTGGGCCACCTTTCCTTTTGGATTTTTCGACCGTCAGGCAGGCACGCCAGAAGAGAAATGGCATAGAAATCAATGCTGACATACAAGGCCTCCAGAACCTAAGCCAGACAGACACAGCACCGCCCACGCTCTGCTCTGTATCCCAGCAGCAGGACAACCACCACCTTTGTATACCAAAAACAATTAAGGAAAAACACACCCCTGGTTTGAACAGAAGTGCTAGCAAGTGCTGGGCTCGGAAGCCATACCGCGGCTCCATGGCGCATGGGTGCAAACGGAGCTAATTGACAGCTCGCGCCTGATGAATCCAAGCAATTAAAGTGCAAAGATGGAGGCAACAGAGTAAAAAAGAAACCTATTAAAAAAAAGCCCATCCACCAGCCTCCTTTATAAAGGCAGAGCAACCCAGACATAACGACCCTGCCAGCTGTGCACACCGCAGTCGCTGACTTCTTTTATTGATTCCCTAAGATCGTGGAGCGAAACGGGAAGGGAGCCTTTTTATGTTTGAAAATTTAAGATGTTTATAAAAAGCACCGAGCAGCAGGGCTGTGTCATTAGCCAATTTAAAGGACTAACTCATTAGCAAGGGCTTTTCATTTCTGCGTTACAAACACAGGCTAAAAATGACCTTTTGCAGGCAGATAAAAAAGGGGGGGTCCCTTAAGAAAAGCAAATGAGCTAAAGAGGGGGTGAATGGGATCACGAAGGCAAAGGAGTGGAGCAGGTTCCTCCTGGGTCGTTGGCACAACAGGGGTTGGGAAGAAGATGAACCAGGCAGAGTGGTGGATTGATGTAAAGCGAAATCACTGCTGCGCAGACCCTCCGCTTTGACCCACAGACATGCTCATCTCCTGGGAGGAGATGGCACCTCATTTAGATGGCTATGCACACACTCCTGGCCCTTCCAGGACCGCAGAGGGTGTCAGCGGGTTACGGTTTTGCACAAATTGCTTCCTGCCCGAATCACAGACTCCATCCTCTTCTCTGCTGAGGATGCAAAGATGTCTATTCCTTTGTAGGCCTGAAAATCTGGAGGGTTAAATTAGGATTTCAGGGCAAAACTAATCAGCCGAAAAGCATATGAGGCAGACTGGCTCCAAAAAAAAAGAGAAGATGGTGTCAGCGTACCATCATAGAAGTGTCATCTTCCCTGAGCGGGAGAACCCGTGCACAAAAGCACACAACAAACCGAGTTAACGACTACTGCCAGGCACCATTTCAAAGGGGAGTCTTTCAAAGCCTGCAGGCCTGCTTCTCATGAACCCTGACCAGGGCTCCCTCAAGAAAGCTTTACCTGCTGGATTCCCTACTGCTTCAACCTTCGAAAAAGGGATGTCAAGAGAAGAAGAATTAACACAATTAATGTATTAATCACATTAGCCATCCAGGCCCTGATCAGGAGTAATGAGCGGGCTTGAAACCAAAGCAGGAAAATGTATGGTTGAACTTTAAGTGGAAGAAACATGGAAAATACTTTGTAGGACTAATAGAAAGTTATGCAAAGGTCTAAGGAGGAGTCAGGGACAGCTCCACAGAAGATAGACACCTTTTAAAAAGGACAAAACCCATGACAGCATCTCCTGCTTCCTCCTCAATGCCTCAACAGAACAGATTTTCAGCCAGGGAGCATGAACTCCCATTAAAGCATCCATTGGTTGCTGCCCTGCCATGAGAATGGACAACAATAGTCATATAGTGCTTTAGGACAGCCTTCCAAGTTAGACCTCTTGGGTTCCCATAGGCAAGGTTAGACACTTTGCATTCCCCTCGCACCTTATTCTACCAACAAAGTGGATTTTCAATGGACGAGGTGTTTCTGTACTGAAGAGCGGGTGGATGTTCTACATCACCCATTCATGCCACTCACGTTGGCACACCAGACAGACCTCGCACCTGTCCTAAGAGGATTTCACCCTCTGCGAGTAATTAACCCTCCCAGCACCTCTGAAGTGCAGGTTGAACCTTTCCAATCCAGCACACTCTGGTCTGGCAAAACCTGTGGCCTGGCATGATTTTAGTTAGTGGGATGTCCATTTATCACGGGTATGGCCAAGTTGACCTGCGCCCCAAAAAGTTTGTTTACAGCCACTAATCCTGGCTCTCAGTGTTCTGTGCTGTTTTTTAGTTCTGATTTAACCCTAAATGTCTTCTCAGAGCCCAGTCAGCAGTTGAAGGGTTGGTAATGCTGCTAGACAGTATTGAGCTCCTGCGGTCCGGCAAATTGTCTGGTTCAGAACCTCTCAGACCCCGAGGGTGCCGGACTAGAGAGGTTCCACCTGTACTATCCCCATTTTACAGACAGGTAAAAAGAGCATCTATGTGATGGGTCCAGTGGCACATAGCAAGTTAGAGGCAGATTTGAAGAACCAAATCCTGGAGTCCCAATTCACAGTCCCTTGTAATCACCAGACAGCACGCCCCGCTGGATAGTATGCTGAAGTAACAGCAGCGGAGTTCCTGTTGGTAATAAGATTCAGCAAATGAGAAACAAGACCTTTTGGGAAGAGAGTCTCAGAAGCAAGAAAGCTCAGTCTTTTAGGTCTTGTACAGTAAACTAAAGAGCCTTCAAACGCAGAACTTCTTGGCGTCAATAAGATACAATCAAGTAACCGTATTTTATATTTGTAAAGTTAATTTGATGTTGGTGAAACCGACAGATTGCCCAATCTGGGGACCAAATTGCATGTGACAGGTACAGAACAGGCAGTGTAGTCTCCTTCATATCATCCCACCAATACTCTGACCTGCCAGGGCTAATCCTTGGAAAGAACTCAGTCCTCCATAGATGTATCTTTGCTTCTCTGATCAGGTGGCCAATGGAGCAGGCACACTGATGATGCTGGTTTATTTTAAAGGAGGTAGTCTCCAGCCGAGGTGGTCTCCAGAAGTAACGATTTTTTCGTGCTACTGGATTCTGACTTCTGAGGCTGAGAGAGTGGGATCATCTCTGTGCAAAGGCTTTCCCGCTATAATATTTTTCACGCACAGGTTATGCTGTGCAAAAAAAAGAAGTTGGTAATGGGAGCATGGAACGTCCGTACGCTCATGGACAGTGAGGACACAGTAAGACCTCGTCGGAGAACAGCCCTAGTTGCTCCATGTTCTCCGCATGGACGAAAGCAGGATCCCGTGGCAGCTGTTCTATGGGGAGCTGGTACGTGGTAGTTGCTACAGGGACGCCCAAAGAAGAGGTATAAGGACGACCTGAAGACCAATTTGCAGTGGACAGGCCTTCAACTCTGACAATTTGAACTAGCTGCTGCAGACAGGACTAATTGGCGTTCCCTTACGAGGAAAGCAGTGACAAAGTTTGAGGACGACCGCCGCCAACGCCTCGCAGCTGCACGTGAAAGACGACATAGAGCTGCGTTCTCTCCTGTCCTGACAACCGGCGTCCCATGCCCTATCTGTAACCACATCTGTGGTTCGACCTTTGGGCTCCAGAGCCACATGCGTTTCCACAAATGAAATGCACAACATGTCTTCCTCGGCTCTCGAGAGACAACCAACAACAATTTTAAAGGAGGATACCAGCTTCTCAAAAACTGGCCTCAATGCTAGGAAATAATCCTATTTCTCATGTTAGAATAAAAAACGACTTGAAACACTTGTTTTCTTATTACGGTGCCTTCCGCATCCAGTCCTGCTGGCTCGACCTCAGAATTAATTCCTTAGCGGATCTCTCTTTTATTTAAATCACTCCCTGCTCTCCCATATGCAACAAATTAATTTCTACTGCTTCTGGTGAATAAGAAGGGGTCATGCGTTATCTGCTCATGCCTTCAGCGGGGAAGATAAATGGAGAGCATCATGACTCATTGTCTAGAAGTTGCCTCCATTTATCCAACATGCTCACGAGGTTTCCTGAAAGGTTGTTGAATTCATCACAAGCGACTGCTACAGGCTCTCAGTACATCATTAACACTCACTCCCATCCCGAGGGCTCAAACTGGAAGCCAGTAAGTTTGAAACCTGTTAACCCCAGAGACACAGATACCCGTGAGGGTGAGGGAGAGGACAGAGGCTTTCGTTCGTGGCATTTCTGAGTCAGCTTTAGTGATTGTCAGGATAACCACACTGGAAATCAAAACCCTCTCTCCTAGACGACCGGTAGTAAGATGAGGCTCTGAAACATAAACCCATGTACCACAGGCCTGAGGCTTAAGCCACAATGGTCAAGACACTGCCAATATAAAGCAAAGAAGTTGAGAGAGGCAGGCCCTGCTCACAGAATCTGGCAAGAACAAGCCTGATATTACAGAAAACCCTAAGAGGAACTAAGCACAGGGCGGAAGCACATTCCAGAGGGGTCGTAATAAAACACCTTGTGAGGAAACATCTTGGTACGGACACCCTCCTCACAAATAACAGACCTACCAACCCAGGTTCAGGACAGGGTCTCAACTGACAGCACGATGGATAGTGATCGAACCCCCACATACGAGGTCGGGGTGGCATCTAGGTAACGTCAGAGGGTGGCAGCTTGGTACGGCGGGCATGATGTGTCACTTGTTTGTACTGGTGCATAAAAACATACCCCGAGGGAGTTATCTTTGTCCAACCTACGGGGCAGAGAAGGATCCTGTCACTGACTGAGTCCATTGTCACCGGCACACATTCTTAGCTTAGCGGTAGACACCTGATCTGGGGAAGCTATTACCGTGCTCCATTTACAATAAACCTGGCTGGGCATCTTCACTCCTTCTCTGACTTTGTGACTCTCTCAACCCTGGTTTACATTAGGGAGTTATTTTGAAATAACCCCCCTTCTTTCGAAATAATAAGCAGAGCATCCAAGCCGGTTATTTCAAAATCTGTACTCCTGCTTTCCTCTGGAATAATAATAGTTATTTCAAAAGAGCAGCCATGTGGACACGCTGCTGCTATTTCAAAATAACGACTCCCCAGAGTCATTCGAAATAATTACTCCCCCTTCTTGGGGCTCTGAGTCGAGGGAGTGTGTCCACAACAGTGGAGCCTGCCTCGGACTCATTTTGAGGCTCCCCCGTAGTGGGGACACGCTAGTTCGATTTTGTTATTTCAGGAGTTCTTTCGAATTTAGTTATTTCAAAATAATTTCCTGGCGTAGACATGCCCTGAGAGTCTGCTGTGTTGGCTACTTTCACAAAGCCAGCATGACACACTGGATAAGGCAAGACACCGGTGACGTCTGACCAGCACAACATGTACAGCCCGGGGAACATTACAAGGCACGCGCACACTTCCTTGTCAGCACGACTCAAAACCTGAAGACGTACCTTATTGTCTGAGGGACTCCCAGCCAGCCCCCAATGGCTAGGACCCCCCAGAGGCTTCATCGCTGGCCTTGCATTTTCCCCCATCCCAAAGTTGGCCTCCTTTACTTTACTTGTCAAGGCACACATATTTATTCCTAAAGTAGTCTGAGGTTTCGTATGGAGAAAAATACACGACACAAAACACAGCCATGCAACATCGTCCGCTATTGTGCCACATTCCATTAGATTACAGACGGACTGTCTGCATGCATGCTGCCGTAGCTCTGTCTTCCTGGGGCACTGTGCCCAAAGACATCCATTTGGGCATAGCTTATTCTAGAAAACCAAAGCAGAGAAGCAGTCCACCCAGCAGGAGGAGAAGAGGTCGAAGAATCACAAGGACTTTGCAAGAAAAGTGACAAGGAGGGAGGGAAATAAAATCATACGGGCTGTCCAAATTTGGCTTGGCCCATCTGGACCAATAGGATTGCTGGAAACAAAAGCAACTGCACGCATACAAGCAAGAGGTGCTGAAGGGGAGAATGATCCCGTTTCTCTTGGGCCGCTGTAACTCTCTCTCTCTCATAAGCATCACAAAGATGCACCTGGCGGAGATGGAACACAAAGGAAGGTGCCACATCAGACTGTCCCAGCGTAAGCTCAAAGGAATGCAACCAGCAGTCTGGCTGGGTTAGGAACACGATGTTGTTTCCCAAGAGAGGAGTCTGCCCTCCCTACAATTAGACAGCTCGGCCCATTCTACTTTCTATTCCCTTTCTGAAAACTCCAGAACTTCGAATTAGAAACTGCTAGATGTGAACAAGCCAACAATCCACACGCCTCAGCTTCTCTTCACGGCAGTACAGGTATTAGGGATGTAAAACCCTATTTAACTGGTTAACAGATTAAAGGAGGGGCAGGCCTCTCAGCACGGCAGGGCTGGAGTGCCCCCCCGATTCCCACCGCAGGCAGGGACTGCTCCGGCCCAGTCTGGCCTGAGCAGCCCCTGCCTGCAACGTACCTGGACCCACCGCGGACAGGGGCTGCAGACCGTGAACAGGGCCTACTTGGAGCACTCCTGTCCACAGTGGGTCCCACAGAAAGCAGGGAGTTGCTCCAGCCCCCACCAGTTTATCAGAACCGGTAAGCATCACCCTAACTGGTTAACCTTTCACCTCCCTAACAGGTACGGGCCGCTCACCGTTTCGCCCCTTCTCCCATTCATGGAAGCAATGCCTCTAAGTCATCCATTTCTGGTGCTGAGACAGAGTCCTTTTCCAAAAGCCCAGCCCAGACGTCCTCCTCCATTGCAAACACTGTGCGCCAAAGCGAGAGAGCACCCGTAGCAAGGAGGAGAATCATCCCTGCGAGTGAAGAAGAAATCTCTTTTCTAGCACCCGGCAGATTGTTAGCACTGGACTGCAAACGCAAATTTTATTTTCCTGCAATGTAGTGAGCAGGGCCTCCTTGGACTCAACACGACAGACTCCTTGATCGACAGTCGTCAAGTTTCCACTGTCCAGGATGAGGCCTTCTTATAAAGCAGTCAGACTGCGATGAGAAAAAGACGACACTTTAGGGGTGTCAGCAGTGGCGTCCTACTATATTAATGCAATCGAAGTGGAGATATTTCCCTTAGGACAGCACGCACAGTATGATGTTACAGGAGAAAGGGAGCGCTAAGGAAATCACAGTTTAATATTTGGAAAGCATTTAAAGAGCCATTTCTTTGATTAAACCAATAGCACAGTGTTCAATTTAATTGGATGCATGAAGTCCCTTTAAAAAAAAACTACCGTATTTTAACAAATATACCCTGCACCCGAATATACCCCGCGGTTTTTGCTTTTGAGTAAAAAAAAGTCTTGTATACCCCACACACGAGTATAACCCACGGGGTATACAAGATTTTTCTTTCGAACTGTGCCGGGGGTATATTTGCTAATTTACGGTGCCGGGGAGGGGGGGAATTAGCCAGCCTCACTGCCCCGGTTCCTGCAGGCACTCACCCCCGATTCCTGCGGGCACTCACTGCCCCGGACCAGCCTCCGGGCGGGGGAGCGCTCACCCCCCAGTTCCTGTGCAGGTGAGTAAAAAAAAAACCTGTATACCCCGTGCACGAGTTTAGCCCGCGTGGGGGAGGGTGCGGGGTTTGTAAAAATGAATATAACCCGTGGGTTATATTTGCTAAAATACAGTAATTCACGCTACATTCCAAGAGCTTTTTGTCTGCCTGCAAGTCTTGAAAGCATATTGTTCAATCATTTTCGGCTGAAGTTTTACTCCTTGCCGTTAATTTAAAGCGCTTCGTTTCAGAGGGTTGAGTTATGTTTGGAACACCCAGCCTTGGCAAGCAGCAGCTTCTTGATCGCACTGAGATTAACCAGGCTAAATTTCCTGACACAAGAAAAATCTCATTACCTACTTGAAAGGAAAAGGGTTTGTTACAGGAATTGCAAGAGGGCCAGAGAGTCGGCCCTGCACCAGGCTCAGATAATTATCTTCCCAAGAGACAGACAACTTGTAAGGAGGGCGGGAGTAGGAGAGAGAAAGAATCTGATTAGGACCCAATTTGGATCCTTTAAGCACTGTAGTGATGGGCATAATCCAAGAAGCTAACCAGGACAGAATTCTGGCACATCACTTGGAACAGGTGCCTGCTCTTTAAGAGTGTTTGTTTTCTCAGGGTCTGTCCACACTGCAGTGAAATGCCTACCCTGGCCCATGTCAGCTGATTCCTGCACATGGGGTTCGGCGCGTGGGGCGGCTTCACTGCAGCATAGACATATGAGCTTGGGTTGGCTCTGGGACCCTGCCCCCTTGGAGGGACTTGTCTGTATCTGTTCATACTGCCCTTACGTCTCATGAGTCCTTGGGTTGCGCCATTCCAGTCGGCTGCTGCGGAAGCGACCGTACAAGCGCCCAAAAGCAAAGTGAGTTTAAAGGACGAGTTGCATAAAGAGAAGGCAGTCACATCGCTCTCAAACTGAAGTGAAAGAGCCAGGGACTCCCTGCTGCCGTGCGCCACGGGCAGTCACAGCCAGCCAAAAGGGGGCAGTTTACTACCCTTCTCACAGGAGTCCTTCAGTGGGCAGCTCCTTGGAGCAGGGACAGCCCTCCTGCATTTGGAGGGGCTACCGCAAATGAAGCAATACTGTTGATGACAAAAAGGCTGGTTTTATTTGCTGGATCATTTGCATTTTTTTCTGTGCAAGGGTAAGGAACCCTTACGGCCAAACTATTCAAGAAAGAATTTTTTTTTAAAAGTTCATTCTTCCTTCTCCCCTCCCCACCTGAGCTTGCAAGGGTCTGTCTACACTACAGAGACTACACCTGCATGCAGAGTCACAGCACGGAAGTCATGTAAGTCTAAATATATTACATGAACACCATTACCTTTATCAAACAAATACACAACTGCTTTTAGAACACTAGAACTGGAAGGGACCATGAGAGGTCATCAAGTCCAGTCCTCTGCCCTCATGGCAGGACCAAGCACCATCTAGATCATCCCTGGCAGGTGTCTGTCCAACCTGCTCTTAAATATCTCCAGAGATGGAGATTCCACAATCTCCCCAGGCAATTTTTTCCAATGTTTAACAACCCTGATAGTTAGGAAGTTTTTCCTGATGTCCAACCTAAACCTCCCTTGTTGCAATTTCAACCCATTGCTTCTTGTCCTACCGTCATCAGTCAAGGAAAACAGTTTTTCTCCCTCTTCCTTGTAGCACCCTTTTAGGTATTTGAAAGCTGCTCTCATGTCCCTTCTCAGCCTTCTCTTTTCCAGATCAAACAAACCTATTTCTTTCAGTCTTCCCTCATAGTTCACGTTTTCTAGCCCTTTAATCATTTGGGTTGCTCTTCTCTGAACCTTCTCCAGTTTCTCCATTTTACAATGTTGTATTGTGTTTGGGAGGAGGGAAAGGATTAAACAATTCCTCCTTCGAGTCTTTTGGGTTTTGACTTTGCACCTTTTCACTTTCTACATCCCCCTTCCCTTCAGCAGTAAAAAATTGAGTGCAGAATTGAAGTGCTGGGTGAGCACTATGAGTCTCAGAATTAGTATCTAACCGCTAACGTCAGATCAGGCTGCATGGATGTCTCCTGTGAACAGATGCATTTGTGAAGTCCAGGTCCCTCTGCAACACAACTCATGGCCAATGCTTACAAACAGTTTATAGGAAGAGGACATCTCAAATGCCATGGGAAGAAAGACAGCATGATTTTCTCTTTGAATTACTTGACAGCTAATTTTATTACTAACTACAATACAGATTTATAGCACCTCAAGCAGCAAACATCCATGCACATGCACATGCACATGCACGCACACACCCCCAAAACGTCTTGGAAACACCCCCTTTTCTTCAGGCAGCCTACAGAAAGAAAACACATTATACTTCAGGGGTCTCAAGTTCCCAGCCCATGGGCCAGTCCCATTCTGGTCCAGGACTTCCAGTGGACTGAGGGGAGCTGTCTGTTACCGGCTCCAAGCCCCACCCCTTCCTACCATCACCCCAACCTCTACCCTCCATGGCACCCTGTCCCCAGAGCACGGGACTTTGGGGATCACTGATCATGGAGGGATAAGAGGCGCCCAGACGGTAAGGAGGTGGGGCAGGTTCCCGCATGGCCTAGGGCACTCGCCTAGGGAATACAGGGTCGTGGGTTCAAGTCCCACCTCCCCGGGACATGTCGGGTCGGGCCAGCCAAAAGCCAGGCGGCCCTGGGGTCGGAGGGACAAGGGGTGCCCTGATGGCAAGGGGGTGGGGCGGGTTCCAGCGTGGCCTAGAGGATAAGGCGGTTGCCTGGGGCTGGCACTGCGCAGCAATCAAACCCCCCCGCACTCTCTACGGCTCTGGCCGCCATTAGCTGTGCCGGTCATTCTTTACCAGGGTAGAGGAAGCCTGAAACTTTGCAGGAAGAGGCAGTGGGTATAGACCAGCCACTCAAGAAAGACCCTAAGGCTACATGGGGAAATCAGCCCAGCGTAGGTCTGCAGAATCTGCACACACTCCACGGGAGGAATTCTGGATTTACACCGTCACAACTCCAAGCGGATTGGTCTGAAGTTTCTATGAACTCATCCTCGGAAATGGAAAAAGGAAAAATATAGACAACCTGCAACGGCCCTGCACTTGTTTGATGGGCTTCTTCCATCAAGCACCTCTCCCAACTGCCTGAAGCCAACCTCTGGACCTCAATCTTAGCAAACGCTGATTCACCCCCATCTCGTCCCTTTGGTGGTATTTGCAGGTAGGTGGACTTCTCCTGGCCGCCTGCTTCCTCCCGGCCAGGATAGCAGGCGTCGTTCTATTTCGCTCATTAATCTGCCCATTTGCAATCTGGCACCGAGACCTTTCCTCATTACTCATGTGAAACACCTCTTCTTTTTAATTAAAGCATAACACAAGTATGAAAAGCCACCAAACAGAACACATGCCAAGTACCATTTTCAAATGGTAGCTATTTATAGGCACACTTCACCGAGCTGACCAAATACAGAAATGTGGAAAAAAACTCACAACAACAGGGAGATTGAAGCTTTGAGACCCAGAGTTCTACGTTTTGCCCTTTTCGCCATGACAACTATGTGACTTTTATTACCTCCGGGCGGGGTGGGGGGGGCAGCATGTGTATTGCAATTTGCTTTTGATGAAGGCATCCCTTTTAGAACAGTTTTTAAAAGCAAAATCTTAGCTGTGAGTGCAATTAAGTGTGATAAGGCATAGTTATAATTTTGCAGCATTTCTCATTTTCTTTCATATTAGCATGCCTATTTCAATATCTGTTTGCCTTTCAGTGTTTTAAAGGGGGTTTCAGCTAGAGAAGTCAATTAAATGTATTTTAAAATAAGAGCCTGGAATTAATGCACGTGGGACTAGAGGTTTAAATAGACCAGAAAGCAGCACAATGAAACAAGGCCTATAACTAACACTGCAACATCACCCACTCTCATATTGCTTCTGAACAAAGCAAGAATGTGACCGAGAGGAATTCAAACAGGGTTCAGAGTCCACTCGGAAAGGAGGATCATCTCAGAGGACCGTGTCTTTCCACCCACTCTGTGCCCATCCCATTGGGCATCACTACCATCAACAGAAAACTGCCGAGGGACAAGCTGAGTTAGTTTATTGGATGGGGACTTCATTTTTTCAGTGGCTAAACACACATCTCTCAATAGCAAAGCTTAAGCTAAAAGGGATATCCAGAGGGGAATCATGTCAGCCTTTGGAAGGCGACAATTGGTTTACCATTTTAAATAAGATCTGGCCATAAAAAAATCTACAATGTAAAGAACAAATTGCAAATCTTCAACACACATTATTTCTCTCTTAAAATTATGAATGTGAAAGCTGGAAATCCACCAAAAGTACAGGCAGATGTCTAAATGCCTTAGGAAGTAAATGCCGTAGAAAAATATTAGGTACTAGCAGATTTACCGGGCGCTGTCCCGTAGTGCCAAACCCAGCACTACTCCAAATTTCTGCATTTTCTCTCTTTTCGATAAGGTTTATTAAGAAGCAACCCAATTCCAGGTTCATCCTATTTTTCTGGCTCACTTTGGTTCAGTCGCTTTCAACATTCGCTCAGTCACGTCAATTGAGAGGACTACTTGCTTTGGTGATTGTCTCTTTTCAGTTTGGTTTTATGAGAAGCAATCCCATTCCAGGCACATCCTGTTTTTCTGGCCCCACCAAACCTTTACATTGCATTAAGTTATGATAAGAAGAAGCTGTCGACTGTATTTGGTGGTCCTAGCTCTTACCGTTCAAGACAGAGGTGGACAAACTGTGGCCCATTCGGGTTCTACAGGGTTGCCAGATTCTGCTGGTTTTCATCCATGTAGGTTTTTTTCCCCAACAAAAGGGTCACACATTTAAAGCAAGGGCACGGGAAGTGAGGCGTGTGCTGATTGCACACAACGCAGTGAGAAGCATTCTCTCTGTCTGCAGCCAATCCCAGCGCTGCTACAGTTCAGTCGACACACCCTGCAAATTCTAGGTACGCACGCGCAATTAGCAAATCTACCGTATCCCGGGAGACAGTCTTGGTTACAACAGTCTTGCAGCCCACTGAGAAGGAGGGCCACTCATGCAACCTCCTCACTCGCCTAAGATGCCCCTCACTGATTTAGGAGGAGTTCTTGATCAGACAGATATACTCTCTAAGGCTATGTCTAGACTGCAGGCTTCTTTTGGAAGAAGCTTTTTTTGGAAGAGATCTTCCAAAAAAAGTCTTCCGAAAGAGAGCGTCCACATTGCAAAAGTGCGTCAAAAAAGCCATCTGCTTTTTCGAAAGAGCGTCCACACTGAATGGACGCTCTCTCGCATGTAAGCTGTGATTGCTATGGACAGAATGGCCACCAAGGCACCTGTGCTTTTTCCCCTTTCCTCTTCTTCCGAAAGAGCTCCCTCTTCCCCGTCCACACACGCCTTTTTGTGAAAGAGCTCTTTTGCAAAAAGGCTTCTTCCTTGTAGAATGAGGATTACCAATGCTGGAAAAACCTCTCTGTTCTTTTGATTTTCTTGCAGAAGAACGCAATTTCAGTGTAGATGTTCCTCAAGTTTTGTTGGAAAAACGGCTGTTTTTCCGACAAAACTCTGTAGTGCAGACATACTCTAAAAGATATAGTAGATTAAATTCAATAGGATTAAACATTGGGTCTTACTTAAATAGAACACATGCCTAACAAATGTAGAGATTTGTCAGGAGTTCAATAACGTCTTATCCCTAAATTTGTCTAGAACAGAAGACACAAATCTCTGGGCCCCGTGTTAACAACCCAGAGCATCTGCCATAGCAAGCATTGCATCAGGCAGCTGGAGGAACACGCAAAAGGAGGTGGCCAAAAGTCCTCTACCAAGCAGTACTCGGAGAGGGAAAATGTGAGCGATTCCAGAATACAGAGGATATGCAAAGCACAACCAGACGGGGATGGTAGAACCTTGCTCGTGTCCTAAGCTAGGTCCGGCAGCATGGGAAGACTGATAGAAATTAATCAATGGCATGAGCAAATGGCTTTACAAAAAAAAAAGGAAAACTCAAGATAGTCCTATTCACGATGGATGGCAGTGGGGCAGATTTACAAACAATATGGAGCAACAGCTGCAGAGCTAACCCCAAATTTGGGCAGCTGAGACAGGGACCAAACCAAATTATTCGGAAGGAATGTAGTTACGGCTGCAGCACATCAAAGAAACCACGCACATGGGCCACGGCGGCTCCCTTTATGTAACTAATGGTATTTGCACAGCGGCTTTCTCCAGGATCTGTTTACAGGCCTTGCCTTTGACTTTAATTTGATTGCTTCCAGTCCTTGCCTCTGGAGCCATCCAGGCTGGGGAGGGCGGATACTGTAGCAGCACTGCAGGAATCCTCAATTTCTGTCCTGTGGCCACTGGTTTTGGGTTATGCCCTTCTTTAGTGGGGGCGGGGAGCGCCGGGGAGGGAGGGAGATGCACAGAACAGACCCACCCTAACCACGTGATGGGCTAGGCGATACAATGGGTCTCCGGCGCCTACAGGTCAGACACACGGGCCTGGCACAAAGCTCATGGAAGCCAGTGAAAAGACTCCTCTCAGCATCACCGGGTATCTCCTAGAAGTGCCTACCTGCACCTGATCACGTGATGGGGTTGCGAGTGAGAACCTTCCACCCCAGGCAGCCAGTGTCTGTGCCGCTGGGGCTGAGCCACTACTACCACGTCTGGTGGAGGAGGGAATCAGACGACATGTTTCATGCAGTCAAACTGCATCGCACCTGTAGACACCAATTGCAGGGCTGGCCACCCCACAGGTCTTCCCCTACCCTGTCAGGCTCAGGGGTGCTCTGTGGCATCTCCAAGACACCAGCGCCTGGCATGCAGTTTTTCAGATGCTGTAGGGGTTTACAGCCCCATTAAGGGAACCCCAGGATTGGGCCCTGGGTTAACCCTATTATCTGCGAAGGGAGAATTCACCTTTTCTGCGCTAGCCCTCTCCAGAAAGCCAACATTCCACCGTTTCGGGAGTTTTCATTTGTGACGTTTTGTTCGCCCCACTGCTCCGCAGATTTCTTACCACTGGACCTTACCTCTGCTTTGCATACAGCGCACAGCACTCGTGCAAGACGCGTGCCTTCAGTCGGAGCACCCTCCCTCTTCAGGCCAATGCCCAGCCTCGAGCGGAAGGGAAACAGCAGCTTGTTTCGCCAACCAGGGACCATCAAACACAGGTCATTGGAGCTAGTAGCAATAGTAGTTTGTTATCCTTTGCATAGGCCAGCGTCTCGAGAGGGGATGTGACTCATAGCCAGCGTATTACCTTGACTACACTGAGCCATCCATCACTGTCAATCACTCGACAACGTGGACAGGTTTACATATCTTGGCAGCACTCTATCAAAGGCAGCTAACATCGACGAGGAGGTGAATACTAGAATCGCCAGAGCCAGTGCAGCTTTTGGAAGGCTTCAACGTAATGTTTGGAATCGAAGAGGCATTAAGATTGAGACCAAGCTAAAAGTTTATTCGGCGGTCGTCTTGCCCACCCTCCTCTATGCTTGTGAGACCTGGACTGTATATAGTCGTCATGCGAAAAAGCTGAATCACTTCCACCTGAACTGTCTACGGAAACTGCTGAAGATAAGATGGCAGCATAAAGTTCCAGATACTGATGTTCTTCTACAGGGTAATATGACAAGCATCCACACCATGCTTTGCAAGGCACAACTCAGATGGGCTGGCCATGTTGTGCGCATGTCTGATGATCGATTGCCCAAGAAGATGGTCTATGGCGAATTACAACGCGGCAAGCCATCTCTTGGAGGTCAAAAGAAGAGATTCAAAGACACCCTTAAGGCCTCCCTTAAGAACTGTAACACAGATCCTGGAAACTGGGAGAGTATTGCTGATGATCGTTTCACCTGGCGCAGACGAATACATGATGGTGCAATAGCCCACGAACAAAAGAGACTGCGTTATGCTGCAGAGAAACGTCTTCTTCGCAAGTCCAGGGCTCGTATCTTCTCTTCCTCCAGTCGACAGCCCGATCTTCCATGTCCCCACTGTAACCGTCAATTCCGGGCTCGGATTGGACTAATCAGCCATCTCCGAACCCACCCCCAACTAAACTGATGACACTGGGTGGTCCTCATCGACCTCGATGGACGAACAGCATTACCTTGGGGTGCAAGAAACAATTTTTAAACCCTGCAGATCACATCTAAATCTTGCAGCATGTTGCTTTTCAGCAGGGCTTTGCACGGCCCTCGGAGCAAACGTATTCCTTCTGGGGTTCTTTTTTTGGGCAGCTTGTCCTCAGCGTTCACTTCTCACATCCCTATCACCAGACACCACCCGGGTGACAGCATGTGTTGCCGAGACTGCCGAAAGAGTCCTGGCTGCTTCTGGATCCATCCATGCTGTTGCCAGACCGGCCACAAGCCAGGGGTGGGGTGGAAGCTCGGCACAACTTAGAAAAGAGCTCGCTCCATCTTCCTCAAGGCAAAAATACAAATGAAGAAATGCATGTTTTGTGAGAAAAGAAACAAAAACGCCTTTGCTCTCAGCGGTGCCGCTGTAGAGCCAGCCAAATCAATCCATGCTCCCCTGGAAGGAGCAAGCTTTATTATTTCTTTGCCTACCCCACCAGGGTAATCAGACTGTCTGATTGCTGCTTGTAGAACAAGACCATGTGCCTATCCTCCTGAGCTTCCCAGAGATGGATGCCGGTTGGAACATGATGGTACAGCGGTGTTAAGCAACACAGCAGCTCGCCTCCCTCCAAATGATTTCCAGATTCCCTCCTCCAGCCCCCCCCCCCCATTTCTTGGGAAACAGGACGGATTTTAAATGGACCCCTGGATTGAAATGAACAGACAACATGCTGCTCAGCTTCCTCTGACAAAGTGGAAGGATGGTCGAGTGATTAGAGCAGCGGTCCCCAACGCGGTGCCCGCGGGCGCCATGGCACCCGCCGGGGCATTTATGTGCACCCGCCAAGTGACCAGGGCCGGCCCATGCCATTCTTACGCCCCGAGTCCGGGGCGTGCGTGCAGTGCATACACAGCCCCGCCCCCGGGCGCATAGCGCATGCGTGGCCCTGCCCCTGGGTGTGTGGCGCATGCGTGGCCCTGCCCCCGGGGGTGTGGCGCATGCGTGGCCCCACACCCCGTGCGCGGCGCATGTGCGGCCCTGCCCCCTGCGCATGCAGCACATGCGCGGCCCTGCCCCCAGACGTGCGCCACATGAGCGGCCCCGCCCCCCCGGGTGCCCGGCAGCCCCAAAA
Source organism: Rafetus swinhoei (assembly GCA_019425775.1). Lineage (NCBI taxonomy): Eukaryota > Metazoa > Chordata > Testudines > Trionychidae > Rafetus > Rafetus swinhoei. Next base: position 26,542,249 of record CM033438.1, read on the forward strand.
GGTTGGGAACCACTGGGTTAGAGCATTAGCCCGAGACTCTGAGAAACCTGGCTTCAATTCCTTGCTCAGGCCTGCCTCCCAGGGATGCTGAGAGCGTCTGTAGGAATTCGGGTTCTGCGATGCTAGGCGTCGTAACAACATCAGATCTCAAACTTCCCACTATCTTTAACGGCCCCTCCCCCCCCCCTAAAAGCAGCCCAGCGGTGGGGCTGGACCATGAGAGGTGGGAAGCAGACGGCCTGTCCGAGAGACTGAAGAAAGACTCTCTCTCTCTGGGCCTGGTTCTCATCCCTTCCCTGCGCCAAGGACCACCCTGTGCCGTAAGGGGCCTCATTCATTTCAACACATCCACGTGAGTACAGTCAGCAAAGGCACCAGAGAAAGGCCTTCACAGAACAGTACGGGTGTGTCAACACAGCACCCTTACCTCAAAATAAGGTATGTCATTTTGAGGTAATTATTTACCTTATTTCGAGGTAATTTCGAAATAAAGCCCTATTCTGACAAGTCCCTTAACCCTCGCGGGACAAGGGCTACAGGGATGCCGGAATAGCGCGCCCGTTACTTCAAAATCTATTTAGAAATAACGGGCGCGTTGAAAGACGCGGAATTGCTATAACCTGGTAACATACGAACATCAGGAGGAGAACACTTCGGTCCCCCTGGACTCTCAGTGAGAGATTTAAAAGTGGCTGTCCTTCAAATCAGACTTCAAAGAGAAGCTGCAGAGCTGCCATTGGTTGGCCAACTTGACACCATTCAACTGGGTTTGAATAGGGGCTGGGAATGGCCGGCTCACTACAAAAGCAATTTTCCCTCCCTTGGTATTCACATCTCCTCAGCAGCTGTTGCGAGTGGGCCCTATCCACCCTGACTGAATTGGCCTAGTTAGCACTGGTCCTCCACTTGATACGATAACACCTTTCTTTCCACGTGCTCATATATTTATGCTGCTGCTGACATTTCCACTCCATGCATCTGATGAAGTGGGCCTTTGCCGACAAAAGTACCGTAAATTAGCGTATATAACCTGCACTCGTGTATAACCTGCACCCGTGCATAACCTGCAGTTTTTCCTGAATGTGGCCAGCCTGCAGGACGGGAGCCGCACTCATGCCCAGGCTCCGCATAGCCGCAGCCAGGCGCAGCCCACCCTCCTCCAGGTAGGGGGGAATGGAAAGTGCAGCGCAGGCGAGTAAAAATAAATTTGTATACCCTGCGGACATGTATACTACCCGGGGGGGGGAGGGTTGTAAAATGTGTATAACCCGCAGGTTATATACGCTAAAAGACGGTAAATCTGTTAGGGAGTATCTACACAGCACACCCAGCTCGAAACAAGCTACACAATTTGCGCTATGCAAATTGCATAGCTTAGTTCGAGTGTATTTCGAAATAGTTTATTTTGGAATTTGGAATTTCGAAATAACTCGCTATTGTTGGATGTTGGAATAAGCAGCCCATTATTTCAAAATCTATTCCAAAATAACGGGCTGCTTCAATAGACACGGAATAGCTATTTCGGGATCCTTCCGGTGTCCCGAAATAGCTCCATGGTGTAGACATACTCTTAGTCTTTAAGGTGCCACAGGACTCGTTTTTGCAGTTACTCAAGAGCATCCCTGTGTCACACTAATTGTTCATCTTCACAATGCGACCCAGCACTTGATGTACAGGTCACTGCTGTAATTTGCAAACTTAATATCTTTGGCAGTTCACACATGGATTTTACACGTAGCAGGGAAGGAATAACGGGGGACAGCCCTCTAAAGGGGGCTCTTTAAAGGGGATCTCCCAACATTAACCATTAAAATCCATATGCCGATCTATACTCCTACGCTGAACGCCCCAAAACAAACTAGCATTTTAGCATTTACTCCTCCTGGGGGGAACTGGGAAAGTCCCATGCCAGGAGCAATGTCCCACCGAACCTTCCGAGGGTCACGAGAGTGGGAAGAGTAGGGGCGTCCCTAGGCACACGCAAAACACGCAGCTACGTAGGGCAGCAGGAAATATGGGGCACCATTGCCCTACGCAGCCGTGTGTTGCATATGCGGCCAGGCTGGCTCTGACAGCCAGCCCCATCCCCTCCAGCTGTTTCCCAGCTGGCAGAGGGGGAAACAGATGCCTGTCGCTGGCTGATTACACGGCTGCCCCCTGCTCTGCCTCTGGCCCGCAGCTCACGTCCCGCCACTCACAGACTGGCGTCTGCACCTCCCACCTGCTCCTCCACCAGCCTCTCTGCCCATCTTCCTGCCCTCCGCACTGCTCCCAGGACCCTGCAGCCTTGAAGAACAGCACTCTACTCCCTCCCATGCAGCGACTGGCTCCCCTGCGGGGTGTCTCCCCCCTGACCTGCCAGGGAGGTGGGACAGGTGCTTGGGCTGCATTGGGCACCATGATTTGCAAGGACAGTGCAGGGGAAAGGTCCTCCAGCTCTCCCAGGCAAGGCCAGACCCTGGACTTGGCCTTCAAAGCCTCTTACCTAGCACCGAATTATGGAAAGCATTCTTTATTCTTCTGAAGCCATCGGTTAACAAGGGATTGTCACGGTTGCTCACCTATCAATGAAGGAACCCAGACAGCTTCCCGGAGGGCTCGGCAGAAGTGGAAAGCTAGCCTTCTAGCATCCCATCATCCTCTTGCCTAGTTTACATGCCAAGCTTTCGCTCCCCTTGGTTGTAGGTCACGGAGGTGACAATGCAAAGCAGGTGAAAAGGAAACAGCCACGCAAGGTATGACACAGGGAGCCTAGCTGGCAGAAGGCGGCAGGGGTGCATGTTTGCATCACAGGAGCAAGCCACTGCGGCGTCCAAAGCAAACAGTCTGCACCATGGGACGCCAACACTTCTTGCTTGGTCCTTATTAAAAGCTCTAGCTAAAAAAAAATGGAAAAACGGAAAAAGCATAGGTGGGAAAAATAAACGTCACATTTCCTAGCACCAGCCCTGAATGCACACAGTTGTGTCATGGGGAAGTGTCTAAGCTTCATATTTAAACACACACACACACACACACACACACACACACACACACACACACAAGCAGAGGTCTCTAACTTTCCAGTGAAATCGGGATAAAAATGGTTTGACAATCCCCAGGGATCAATAGAAGCAGCCCAGAGCAATATTAGCGTAACCAGACTGTGTTCCTACACGATTTAAAACAAGGCACTCAATGAAAGTCCGATGCTGCCAGTAAAGTTAAGACAGCCTGGGTAAAACACATTTGTGGGCGCAGCTAGTACAAATGGAGTTTCTAGAGACAGAGTGACATGTTATGGACATATTAAATTGTGTATATTATGGGTGTGTGTGTGTGTGTGTGTGTGTGTGTGTGTGTGTGTACACACACACTCACTAACACACATGCATAAATACAGCAATTAGATTAGACCGCTTAATTATCTTAATTACAGCCTAATGTCTTCAAATATAGATTTCTATTAATCTTAACTATATGGAAAGGTTGGAGTGTTTGCGTTATTCCGTTAAGACAAATCAGGGCAAAAAACAGATGCTAAATGTTACATTTCAAGAACCAGGTTTGCAATTAATTTTAGCTCCAACTACTTAACAGACAGATTTACTTGTAAAGATGCAGAAAATTCATTTTTGCCATCGAAGATCTTTACATGTGGGAAGTACCTTCCATTTTCATACAAAACAAAGAGGTTGAATTTGGCTCTGTACTCAAAATGGGCCCAACCTCAATTATGGAATCGCAACTAATCCCTGATTAATATGCACATATATTTAAGCTGTTTGCATAACTGCAAAATTTGTATAAAATAGCTTGATGCTGGCTTCAGTCTCCCCATCTATAAACTGGGGCTACTCCTTATTTATCAATCTAGGTTAAATCTCTCTAATCCGGCACCCTTGGAAAGTGACCGGTGCCGAACCAGAGAATTTGCCAAACCGCGGGAGGTCAATATTATCTAGCAGCATTATCAACACTTCCACTGCTGACTGGGCTCCTAAAAGATATTTAGGGGTAAATTAGAACTAAATAAGAGCACCGAACACTGAGAGCCAGGACTGGTGGCTGTAAACAAACTTTAGGGGACCGTGGGAAACTTGGCCACACTCATAAGTGAAAAGTCTCAGAGGGGTAGTCACGTTAGTCTGGATCTGCAAAAACAACGAGGAATCCTCAGGACCTTAGAGACTAACGGATTTAGGGCATAAGCTTTCATGGGTAAAACCCACTGCATCAGATGTATTGGAGAAAGGTAGAAATGCAGGTAGCACATCTCATTTAGCAATGGCAATTTTGCTTGAAACTCATGTACAAGTTACAAACAGTGCCTGAATCCTCCTTGTAGAAAATCAACCTGTGGAACTCCTTGCCAGAGGAGGCTGTGAAGGCTAGAACTATAACAGAGTTTAAAGAGAAGCTAGATAAATTCATGGAGGTTAGGTCCATAAAAGGCTATTAGCCAGGGGGTAGGAATGGTGTCCCTGGAGATGGATGGCACGAGACAAATCGCTTGATCATTGTCTTCGGTCCACCCCCTCCGGGGCACCTGGTGTTGGCTGCTGTCGGCAGACAGGCTACAGGGCTAGATGGACCTTTGGTCTGACCCAGTACGGCCATTCTTATGTAGGTTGTTCGCAGTCAAAGGAGGAGGGACCAATATGTGGTTCTTTGCTGTACCATTCCTTAAATAACTCCTGGAAGGGACCAATATCTACAAACATAAACACGAAAGCAGGCTACGGTGACATGAAATTTTCTGCTGCTAATTTAAAATAACAGGCACGAGGAGGAGGTTGACTTTTCATACTGACGCCCTCGTAACACAACGGAACGTTGCAACATGACACTTCACATTTGTTCCGTAACTTAGAGTGGGTCTCGCGTCTCTCTTGGAGACGCACCAGCCTGCCGAAGAAATCGCCAGCTATTTCTGAGCCACAGAATCTTAACGCAGGCACAGATCCTGCAATGCAGCGCAAACCAGAAAAATGCCACGTTTTGAAACAGGGAGCGTATTTTTTCGCACCAGTTTCCCCATGTTTCAACTCTACCACACTGAGCTTCAAGGGGGGCAGACACTAACATAATATTTATCATCAAGGGATCGCAAAGGGCTCTGCAAAGCAAGGCAAGTGCTATTAGAGGACAGGGTGACCGTACTTCCCGATGCTGAATATGGGACACCTGGTAAAATTACTTCTATTCAAGCAAGTTCAATGCCAATCAGAACTATGCAGTACAGATGTTCTGTGCAGCTGGAGTCTTTATTTACTTTCTTATCTTTAAGGTTTGCATGGGAAGAAGTAGCACACAGGCCTTCCTGGGACAAGGCCTGCTGGGGGGCAGAGGAAATGGCAGAGCAGTGGGCTGTGAATAGGCATAGCAAGGAGATTATGGTGAGAGGGGATGGGTGGGCCACAAGCAGCTGGTGCTGCATGGAAATGCAGGGAGAACCCTGTTTTAGTAGGTGCCACTTCCAACCCTGGGAAGGTTGCCAGGGGAGGGGAGGACTTGAACCCACAACCCCAGGCTCTGGAGGCTGATTCTCTAGGCCACTGGAGGATCTGCCTCACCACCCTAATTTCAGCAGCTGCCTTATCCTCCCTACCTTCAGCTGGTGCCAGCTCCAGCCCTGGAACGCAGCAGGGACTGCACCGACGGACCAGCAGGGAGAGCAGCCGGCCCTGCACGCTGCAGCTTTGCCCGACCCCCAGCCTTGTGCACACTCACCCCCATCATCAGCCACTGGACCCCCACTCACTGCTGATGGGTGGGCAGCTGGCAAGCAAGGATCCGCCCAGCAGCAGAACCCACCAGCACTGATGGGAGGGGAGAGACAGAAAATACGGGACAGTGTGCCCATTTTTTAAAAAAAGGTCGGGATACCTGCAGGAGGGCTTAAATACGGGACTGTCCCTTTAAAAGCAGGACGTCTGATCACCCTCTTGGGGAAAGCCCAGGTACCAGCCTGGAGCTTAGTGGCATGCTGAGGTCTCTCAGAGTGCTCCAGCAATAAGGGGGCAAATGTGCCGGTCCATGAGCCAGAATGCTGAGCACACCGGCCCCCTGGGCCCTGATCCTAGAGTTGTCTGAGCTCCAGCGGAGGGCGGCACTTTTTGTTGAAACCTGAGTGCGGTCAGCGACCAAGCAAGAACAGAGGCCAGCTCTCCCAGTCCTCACTTGGATGCCCTGCCCATCACTGCCAATGCAGCAGCTCTCCCAGAAACACAGAATCATAGAACCCTAGGGCTGGAAGAGACCTCGAGAGTCATCGAGTCCAGCCCCCTGCCCAAAGCCGGACCTACCCCAAATCAATCATCTCAGCCAGGGCTTGGTCAAGCTGGGACGTAAACACCTCTAGGGATGGAGATTCCACCCCCTCCCTAGGGAACCCATCCCAGTGCTTCACCACCCTCCTAGGGAAATAGTTTTTCCTAATATCCAACCTAGACCTCTTCCGCTGCAACTTGAGACCATTGCTCCTCGTTCTGCCATCCGTCACTACTGAGAACAGCCTCGCTCCATCCTCTTTGGAACCTCCCTTCAGGGAGTTGAAGGCTGCTCTCAAATCCCCCCTCACTCTTCTCTTCTGCAGACAAAACAAACCCAAATCCCTCAGCCTCTCCTGGTAGGTCATGTGCTCCAGCCCCCTCAGCATTTTCATTACCCTCCGCTGGACCCTCTCCAATGCGTCCACATCCTTTCTGTAGTGGGGGGCCCAGAATAGGATGCAATACTCCAGATGTGGCCTCAGAGAGACCTTAGCATCCCACTAAGCTCCAGGCTGGTACCTGGGCTTTCCCTGGGAGGGTGACCAGATGTCCTGCTTTTAAAGGGACAGTCCTGTATTTAAGGGCTGAATAAAGGGGAATAATCACTTCCCTGGATCTGCTGGCAGTGCTCCTACCAGTGCACCCCAATATGCCGGCAGCCTTCTTGGCTACAAGGGCCATGCTGTTGACTTATCTCCAGCTACATCTTTACTTCCTTATGCAAAGAAGCAATGAAACCTCTGAAACTCCCCCGCGGCAAAGGGCCTTGCAGCAGCTGGGTTATACGCAGCACCGGGCAAGCCCCTGTCCCCACAGGGCTCTCAGAAGATGGTTAAGACGTCAGCAAGAGGAGGGAGCAACATGAGGCCGAGCCTGTCCGTGGAACTGGCCCTGGCGTGGTGGCAGTTCTGGCCGAAAGGAGCGGGCACAAGGGGATGCTGTGCTCTCGTTCCCCATCATGAAGCTGAAAGCCACGAAGCATAGCGGTAACCCCCGGGCAAGCCAGCGACCGACTCTCAAACTGCTCTCCTTTCACAGAGAAGTTTTTCCATCCCTCGGATCTCTCCGTTCCATCCGCCACCCTCTTCTACAGCTGTCACTTCAGCCCCCCACCAAGGGAATGCAGTCGAGAACAGCATCGATACGGACGCAGAGTGAAACAACATCAGACCGGCCAGACCAAAGGTCCATCCAGCCCAGCGTCCTGTCTGCTGACAGCAGCCAATGCCAGGTGCCCCAGAGGAGGGAACAGAACAGGGAACAAGTGATCCCTCCCCTGCTGCCCATTCCGAGCCCCTGACACACAGAGGATAGGGACACCATTCCGCCCATCCTGGCTAGTAGCCATTGATGGGCCTATCCTCCGTGAATGTATCGAGACTGCAAATAGAGCAGGGGCATTGTCCCCGGTTAGCCTGGACCCCCAGCCCCACTTGCAGTCTCCCTTTTCACCTCTCACAGATGAGCACCCGGGCTTGCCACTAAGGCTGCTGCCTCACTGCCCTACTGCTGCCACTCTCACCCCACGCCTCTGGCAGCTCGGTGCCGCTGTGCCCAAGAGCAGAGCATGAGATGCTGGGATAGATCCGGATGGGCAGACAGGGACAGGCTCCCCGTCGGTATTCGGGAGGGTCGCTAGCTCAGCTTGGAGCGCTGCCAACGAAGCTGCCCGAACGGAAGGTCATCTGTTGCTCGCTGCTATTCCGCTCCTTGGACGTGGCTCTTCGTTGATGAAAGCTGGGGGCCACGCTCCTCTCTCTGCAAGGCTGAGGACAGGGCTGGCCCTACCATGAGGCGAACTGAGGCGGCTGCCTCAGATGCCAGATTGGGGGGGGGAGCGTCACTAGGACCCAGAGTGTAGAAAATTGTGTCTGCTGCTGGTGCAGATGTATTCTCTCTGCTCTAGATGCACCGAGATGGCAGAGTGCTGTGCTGGAGGAAGGAGGGCACAAGAGACCTTTCAAAGTTTTGGCTCAAGCGAGGGGACATGGGGTCGTCATTTGAGCTCCCCGCCTCAGGTGCCAAAAAGTTGTGGGCCGGCCCTGGCTGAGGACCCATTTTATTATGGGGAGGGCAGTTTCACATGGGACCAGGCCCAAAGCCCACGGACATCACCGTCAGTCCCCGCGCTGGCTACCGCGGCCTTTGGACCAGACCATTCTGGCCAAGATGGGGAGAGCGGAGCCAGTGAAAGCAATTGTGGGAAAGCAGCGTGGGTGGGGGCAGAGGCTGAGTACAGAGAGAGCCTCCGTGTGCAGCAATGCACCAGAATCAGCTCTTTCCTGCAGACACGCTCAAGCAGGGTAATCTTCTACAGCAGGGGCAGGCACACCACGGACCCGGCCTGCCACATTTGGGTCCGGCCCACCGCCACCCTCAGGCAGGCTGCCTGGCTACACACGCTCCTCAAAGCGGCCAGCATGCGTGTCTCTGTGTGACGCATTCCCCTTTGGGGAAGGGGAGCAGCGGGTGCTGCATGCACCTGCCAACACTGCCCTCACAGCTCCCATTGGCTGGTTTCCACAGCCAAAAACTCCATCCGCATTGACAATACTGCGAAAGGCCGTTGCTACAGAGCTTCTCCCTTTGCCCCAACCCGCCTGGGATCCAAAGAATAGCTTGGTTTTAAGCTCCTGAATTATTAATATTTTAGACCCGTGGAAATCATCAATTCCAATAAAAAAGGGGCCGTTCTTGTTGCAAAGGAGCTGTTGAATAAAGCACACATTAAAAAGGAGACAATATAGACGTCAGTGGCCAAATTCCGCTCTCCGTGACAGTGGAGTAGATGAAGAACGACTCCAGCTGAGTCAGTGACGTGATTTCAGAACTACCCCAGCAATAAAATGATATAAACCAACCTGGCGTAGGAGGTAATTAAAGTTTCCTCGGAACGCCGCGCTGGGAGTGATATACCTTTGTGTGCGCAAGCACTAATCCCAAATATTAGCAGGGCTGTAACTCTAAGCAGACAATGATTCCCGCCTTTATGCAAATGGAGTTTTGAAAAAGTCAAGCGTTTCCGACGCCTTGCTGCTATGCAGAACAGATGGAAATTCTGATTAGCCCTGGGTTTAACCTGCAAGACTCCAGAAGAAAGGACTTGGAGAAGTGTCAGGAGTTTGATTCATTCTCAGAACTGCAGCCTGCCAGAATCCCCCTACAGCCAGTGGAGAAGTCAAGGCCAGACTACAGGACAGCTCAAAGGCCAACAGCCTCAGAAGCATGAACAATCCAAGATGCCTGCACCACTCAACCTGTGCCCGGAACAACCATTAAATTACCACACCTAGTCTCTGTCTGGGACACAGATGGTGGTGGCTGTCTGGATGCTCTAGGGTTAGGGGAGAAGGAGGGAGCATGGGTGGGACTTGAACTCTCAACCCCAGGCTCCAGAGACTGACGCCTTATCCATTAGGCCACCAGGACCAATCCCCCCTCTCTTCCTTCAGCTCATGCCATATAGGTCCTGCCTTCAGCTAATGCCAGCTCAAGCCCTACAGAAGTTGGGGGTCATGCCAGAGGCCTATGCCCAAAATATTGGGGGGGGAGAGGGAGGCCTCACCACCACCTCTTTACTTGAGAGCATTGTCCTACGCCTTTAATTGTGACACGGAGATCACTGTTGTCATGGAAATACAGCTCTGTCACCAATTCAGCCTCAAGGCGGAGGAGCTTTTCCTTTAAAGATGCAAAGCGGGAGACTGGAAGTTTCTTCCAACACAAAGCTGAGGTCGCAGGCCTGCGAGGCACACTCAGACTCTCTGTTTGTATCCCTTGCATTTGACAGGCCCGTTGTAGCCGGAAAGAGCTCTGGTTCTGACTGACTCTACTTCTCTACAGAGCTGGATATACAAGGCCAAGGCAATGACAGTCCTGCAAAGCCAGATGTCTGGGTTCACTACAGCTTTGCAATCCTACAGGACGACGCCAGACCCTGCCTTCTCAGGTTCAGTGCTTTAAGCTAGTAGGCAGAGAGGTGGAACCAATGTTCCCTCTGAGTTTTCCCATCCATGTGCGGAATAAACTTTTTTCTTTGTACCGAGGCATGCCCGAATGTGCATCACCAGGAGACTGGAGAAAGCAGAAACGGTACCCTTAGTAAAATGTCTCTCTGCCTCCTTGAGCAATAGCTGCTGTGATCCGAGGAGAGGCATTGCCTTAAAACAAAGCAAAAACCAGTAAGACAGAAGCACTTGAAAAAGCTACACAAAGTGAACCAACCTTTTCAACAATGTATCCAAACCCCTGCTGTTCCCATTTAAGGCAACATACCAGGAAAAAAATATTGGCCATGTACAGCTAATAGAATCCAGAGTATTATACTAATTAATTACTTTACAGTTCATTTTGTAGCTTCTGGGTCCTGCAAATTCCTACTTTGTATATGTAGGATCCATGGAATTATATTACAGCATGGGAACATAGCCTTGTGATAGCAGAGGGAAAAGTCAACCATCCATAATCTTAAAAAGAAAATGCCACCTTTTTAATTACACAACACTGAAAATTCAGTGCTATCTGCTAATGACTTTTAGCCTCAGAATTTCTCATCATTTAGACTCACACCGGGGGAATCGGAGCCCAGTTACTACATTGTAGTATCATGTAAAGAGACATAGAGGATGACGAATACGCCTGCGTTTCAACACTTATAGATAATGCATTCCTAAAAAAAAAATGACAGATTTAAATTAGGCTTCCAACAGATTGGAATGAGAAATCACCGGGTGGCTAGTCATTTTAAAAACCACCTTCTCTCTCAGTAGCGTATTTGCATGCACCCACTCAAACATTTGCTGCTGCCTAACTATTATCTAAGGTATCGTGTCATAAGGACCTCTTGGAGGGGTGGTCACCTCCAGAATACTCTGGCCTCAGTTTGAGGAAAAGCTAGGATGACTGGATCTAGTATCAGGTTTAACGTACAGAAGGGAGGAAGTTTAGAGGTCTGATCACTGCAGCTTGTTTACTGCAGCGAAAGATCTCATGGAGTGCATGCACAGTGTGGGGGGGGGAGGCGGGGAGGAAGGAATAAGGGAACCTGATACAGAGACATGGCGACAGGATGACACATAATTGGGACAGAAGAACCAGGTGACATTCAATTAAATTAAAAGGTGGGAAATTCAAAATGATCAAAAGGACCTTTTTTTTTTTTTTTTTTTGCACAATGTATAATTAGAATGTGGAACTCACTGCCACATGAAATCAATGAGGCCAAGACTTAAAAGGGGTTGGACATTTCTAAGCAAGCATATCCTGAGTTATCAAAATGAATTCTAATTTTTGCAGAAGGGATAAAAACCTCCTGCTTTGGCACTGAAGCCAATGTTTAGCTATTAGAGACCAGGATGAGACCCATTAGGAGAGTCAGACTATCCCACGTCTGCTCGTGTAGGGTGCTTACTATATCCTTTGAAAAATCTGATGCTGGCTGCCATCAGACAGATGATATTGGGGAAGATGAATCTTGGGTCTGATCTAGTGTTGGCAATGCCTGTGTTTCTATGCACCACTAAGTATGCAAATTAAGACCAGGGATGTAAAATCCTGGATACGGATGCCTGGATAGAAAGTGGATAGTTGCAGATTTGCAGGGCTGCAAGAATAACTGCACGGTTTTAGTCTCAGGGGGGTAGCCATGTCTGTCTGCATCTGCAAAAACAAGAGGTCTACTCGTTGTTGTTATTGTTGTTTTAAACCAGGAGTCCTGTAGCATCTTAGGGTGCACCTACATTGCACCATATCTCAAAATAAGATACGCAATTTGAGCTACGCAAATTGCGTATCTTATTTCCATCTTGTTTCAAAATAGCTTAGTTCGTAATTTGATTTTCAGGAATGTCGGAATAGCGAGCCCGTTATATTTTGAAATAACGGGCTTGCTGTGAAGATGCGGGATAGCTATTTCGGGATACTCTAGTATCCCAAAATAGCATTGCAGTGTCAACGTGGCCTAAGAGACTAACAGAAATGTGTTATTTTTGCATGGTTTTAGAGCCCTGACCCTGAAAAGTGCTAAGGTCGTGTCTTATGCAAATAAGATGCCCTCCTTACACTTTTTACCTCGCTGATAACTACAGGTTGAACCTCTCTAGTCCAGCACTCTCTGGTCCAGAAACATCCGTGGTCCGGCATGATTTTAGTTAGCTGGATGTCCACTTATCATGGGTGTGGCCAAGTTTCCCATAAAGTTTGTCTACAGATTCTCAGTGTTTTGTGCTGTTCTTCCACTCTAATTGACCCCTATATGCCTTCTCAGAGCCCAGTAAGCAGTGAAAGTGCTGGTAATGCTGCTAGACAATATTGACCTGCCGTGGTTTGGCAAATTCTCTGGTGCGGCACCAGTCAGGTCCTGAGGATGCCAGACTAGAGAAGTTCAACCTGTATCTAGTAAACCCAGTAAAAATGCCTGAGGTGTGATTCACAGACATTTCTGCATCTCTCCTTATCCCCCACCCCTCGCTCTACATGTGCTGCTATAGTACCACTGCACATGAGACACAAACCTCCGTGCAGCACCACAGAGAGGAAGAAACTGAGGCATCACTCACAATAGTAGGAGGCAGAGCAGGGCGTGTTCTCACCATCTGGGGGAACGCAGAGCTGAGAGAGATGTGAAGTTTATCAGCATCATGATACAAAATTTGTACCCACATCTGCAAAAACGAACCGCCGATATCCACCCCCACAAATGCGGATACCCGGACATGCGGCCGTAACATGGATCTCCGCAAATTTGCCGGGCTCTGAATACAAAATTTGTATCTACATCCATCTCTGCAAAAAACTGAGCTGTGGATATCCACATCTGGACACCTGTGGATTTGCGGGGCTCTACAATCCACTCCCAGACCTGCCCAAGCAAAGGGCGTTAAAATATTGACACAGAGGCAACTGGATTCAATTTCTGAGAGATCACCACTGTTGGCTACATCCTTCCACCCCTCGCTCGGCGCCTCAAAGCGGCCGCACGCCTGCAGCTGGCTTATTACAAGTAACCGAAGCTTGTGTGTTTATAGACCAGAGCACAGCAGCTGAAGCCTGTGTGTATGTCTTTTCCTTGAAAGCACTGATTTAGCCTCAAAGATCAGGCTCTTCATATACAGTAATTCCTCATTTAACACGTGTCCGCTTAAAACATTTTCGCAATAGCACAATTTTTTTTTAGGGAACATTTTTTTAATTACACGACCGTCCCTGGAATAACACGATTTCCCCAGCCGGCCCATTGCCGGCGGCTGTGCGGGGCTTCCCCCGCCTCCCTGCAAAGCGGCGGAGGGTTCGCCACTCGCTGCGCTGTTCCCCACTGACTCCCCCTGCCGGACGCCTTGCCCCCTCTCCTCCGCCCCCGCTTGCAGACCAGCGGCTGCGTTTCCCCAGACAGCCCATCACCGGCAGCTGCGTGGGGCTTCCCCCCCTGCAAAGCGGTGGAGGGTTCGCCGCTCACCGCGCCGTTTCCCGGCGACCCCCCCTCGCCGGACGCAGTGCGGATTCCGGCAGACCCGTCACAGGGGCATATTCCCAACCCAATCCCCCTCTCTTCTCCTCCCCTTCCCTTCCCCAGAGCCAAACACCTCCCCTCCCTGCTGTAACCCAGTCCACCTTCTCCCCCAACCTTATGTCCCGGTCCCAACAGACATCACCGCTTGAAACGCAACCCCCACCTTTTCCATTATTTTCAATGGGAAAATTGACCCCGCAGAACACGTTTTCACTTAACACGATCATTTTCTGAAACATAGCTCTAGTGTTATATGAGGAATTACTGTAATCACCAGGGGAAGGCTGAGTTGCGTAGCACGCACAGAACTCCCTTGCTTCGGGCAGATTTCTCCTCCAGAATGGTTCCTTGCCACACGCATCAAGGTGGGACAAATTGGGGCACGTTCTCACCACAATCTACTAAGGATGTAAAATCCCAGTTGATCAGTGAACCGATTAAGCGGGGTCTGGGCGGAGGGGCCGCCCCAGCCCACCAGAAGCAGCCCCCAACCCACAGGGCTCCCGCTACCAGCCCCGGCGCAGAGACTGGGACTGCCACCGGCTCCTTAATTTACACCAGAGCAGCCCCTGTCCATGGTGAGCCAGGCCCGCCACAGACAGGGGCTGCTCCCGTTAAGGGCGATGCTTACCAATAACCTTTCACATCCCTACAAGCTACTAGATGTTTGAGAGAGTTTGTCTGTCTCTGTCTGTTCAAGAATTCTATCTAAATGGGAAGAGCTAGGACCACCAAGCTCTTAACTTAAAGCAAGCTCAGGGCTTGGTTGTGCCTGGAATGGGATTGTGTCTCATAAAACCACACAGAAGAGACAGAATCACCAGGCAGGTGAAAGGGGCTGGCTGAAGGTGCGGCCCCCACACCTCTGGACTGCCCCAACCCTGAGCCTCCCACACCCAGGCGCCCACTAGGGACGGTGGAGGGGGCTGGAGCTCTCCCTCCCTCCTCCCGCCCCATTGCCGGCTGTTCCCCTTCATCAGGGAGAGAGGGGAAGGTGCACAGTTTGCTGCATTCCTCACTCTGGCTGGAGAGTGAAGGGGGCAGACAAACCTGGACCTGCCTCTGCCCCAGCCAGGGGACACGCACCCCTGCCCGGCTATGCCCCCTGGAGCTGCAGCGGCCATGGAGAGGTGCTTCTCACCTGGCCCCAAGCTGCTGAAGTGAGAGGCCTGCGGTTGTCCTCTCTCCCCAGGGCAGTCTGCACCCTGAGCCCCTCCCCAGAGCAATGATTTCAATGAAGCATGGACATTTTCATTTTCTTTTCCAAACAAAACTTGATTGAGTTAAGGACCCAAGCAATGCTGGGCCAATCTTCTAGTGATCAATACACACGCTCCTCAAAAGTTGTTCATGAGGTACAATTTATACATTAAAAAGGGGAACTCCTTGCAAAAGGAGTAACACAACCTATCATAGCTCATTAGGAAGTAACAAACACGACCCTTTCCTGGACCAAAATCGGGGGCGAGCTGGCCTGGGGTGTTTTGTTTTTTTTTTTTGGGGGGGGGGTGGGGAGCATTCTTTTAAGATGTTTTCACAATAGTAACTCTGACAGTGCTCAACGCTCCGACCAACGCTTGGCACTTCTGTAGCCCATCTGACATTGAAAACTCAGTCGATCAACACAAAATCCTGCTGTGAGATTATTCCCCACTGGAGCTCGGGGAGCTTAGAACAGCAGCTACGCTGGGAGTCAGCAGGAAAGCCGAATTCCGATTAGTGGTTCGTTACCTTATTAACTAAGCAGAGCGGCCTACATGCGCCTCATTTTACAAGGACTGCAGTTTGGGGCATTTATGGAGCACAGATTTGGAAAAGAAGGTGGTGAATTGAACGCTCAACAAACGTTGAGAGCCAGAAATATCCTCTATTTCCAGAAGCCAACATTCAGATGGAATAAGCTGCAGGTGCCCTGTACCCTTTCTACTAGTAAGGATGTTAAAATGCATTTATTCAAGTAGATGTGGTGTAACCGCTGACAATTTCAGTGGTTACACAGTTACACACGAGGGGGGAAGGGCAGGCGGCTCCCCAGGAGCTGGTGCTCACGAGGAGCCAGCTTTTTAAAAGCCGGCTCCCCAGGAGCACCAGCTACCACCTGGCCTGCCCTCCGCACTGTTGTCTCTGATACAGAGTCAGCAGCGTGGGGAGATGGGCAGGTGGCTCTACGGGAGCCAGGACACGCAGGGAGCTGGCTTTTTAAAAGCCGGCTCCCAGCATGCACCGGCTCCTGCCTATGTTGGGGTGGAGCCAGGCTCATCGGTTAACCATGTACACCGTCACACTTTCACATCCCTACCTGCTAGTGTAAAGGACATCAGGAAAACAGCAGGGCGAGGCAAAAGTTTACAGCTATGAAGCTTATCTGGTTCTTGCTCCTGTTTTACAATGACACGGTGCTTTGGGGGGGGAAAAAAGGCTCTAGAACACTTTTCACGCAAAATTGAATAACCCTGCCCTAGAGTCGATACCGAAAGTGTTTAAAAGGGAAAGAAAAGACAAATCTTCTGAATTTACCACACCCGCCTTTTAAAAACACGAAACGCTCCTGAAAAACAAGGTAACCTTGATGACTGCAGGTCTGCGGGAGAAGAGCTACTCCCCATAAACGCTGCGATGACTAATGGGGACAGAGGCTAAGGACAGCATTCCTTCCCATCCTGGCTAGTAGCCATTGATGAATCTATCTAGCTCTTTTTTGAACCCTGTTATAGTCTTGGCCTTCACAACATCCCCTGGCAAGAAGTTCCACAGGTTGACTGTGCACTGTGTGAAGAAATACTTCCTTTTGTTTGTTTGAAACCTACCACCTTTCAATTTTATTTGGTGACTCCTAATTCTTGAGTTGTGGGAAGGAGTAACTCTTCTTTAAAAGGTGGGAGCACAGCTCAGATAAAACCCAACCCTGAAAGAGGCTTTTCCCCCTCTGCCACCATAAGCCCAGACATGCCCACACATAGCCCTAAACTGTATTGCTGCTTTTCAAATTCTACAGTACATACCATTTCGAGCAAAACGATAGCACAGTTTAAGAGTGGAAATCTTTGTTACGCAGATCTCATCACATATATGCTGATTCCACATACCACAGTACCCTTTCAATTGAGTTGTCTCTTTCAGGGGGTTGCCAGGAATGCGTGTATGCAAAATATTCTTTTTTAAACATATTTCTATCTCTTGTTTATGTTTGAAGCCTCCTGGGCGTAATTTAAGACATGCACGTTAGTGGTGGCTCCACTTCAGAAGATTTTGCAGCTTTGCATAAATATACAGAACACCAGATACCTCTCAAAAATATTATCCAAACCCCCTGGATCTGGAAATGATAATAATTTTACACATCTCTAGCATACTCTGTCTAAGGATCTCAAAGTACTTAATAAACATGGAAATCATTAGCCAACCCTCTTGGAAGGTAGGTATAGCAAAGTTTAATGTGTAGATGGAGAAACTGAGACACGAAGTTGAAGCAAGTTGCACATGGTCATACAGCAATGCAATGAGCCAGAGTCAAGAACAAAACCCATATCATCCCCATCTCATTTTTTTTTTTAAACAATAGACAATATTCCTTTGGAGGTATATCCTGTATCTAAACCAGATACATGTGGGTGCATATCCTCCACTCCATCTCTGTGGATTCTTACAGGCCGGTGCTTTTCTCCTCAACTCATCCTCCTCTTAGCAAAAGGACATTGTGTTCAATGGTTACTCAGGCCAGGTCTACACTGCAGGTAGAAGGCTGACTTAAGGTATGCAACTCCAGCTATGTAAATAACATAGCTGGAGTCGACGTACCTTAAGCCACACATACCTGTGCCGTTTCCACAGAGGGAGGTCATAGGAGAAACACTTCCGTCGACTTCCTTTGCACCTTACAACAGCAGGAGTTCTGGCACCAAGGGGGATGCCCTTTGCAATCGATTTAGTGGGTCTTTACTAGACCCGCTAAATTGAACTCCAGAAAAAAATCAATAGCCAGAGCATCGATCCTCTGGTAAGTGGAAAAGTGGCCTCAGGAAAAGCACACTGATTCGCTCACTGGGCCATCAACAGAGTACTTCAAAGCTAGCAGAAACAGGATTGCAGCGATTTATGTTTCAATTAAACCACAAGAGAGGGAAGGGCAGTCTGCTAAAACTATGGTTCACATCTGGACGAAGATCGTAAGCCCTATGGTCAGTGACTCATTTCCCTTGTGTTTATAACCTGCGCAAAAAATGGTGCCAGACGCAGCTGGCCCAAAGGCACCACCAAAATTTACATGTAAAAATAAGCGGAATGAGCGTGGGGGCTTCCACCTCCTCTGATTCTGTCCCTGTTATATCCTCGCCACCCTGGTCAGCTTAGTAAGCATCACAGACCACTGCTCAGCAGAAAGTCCAATCTGGAATTACCACCAGCTCCAGGGGGTTGGATAATATTTTGGAGAAGTAACCTGGTGTTGTGTATATTTATGCAAAGCCCCAGTCCTCTGAATACAGCCGTCCCTGCCGTGCATCTCTACGCTGGCGGTGCACTGGTACGTTGTACATTAGATTTCTCTGCTCTGGTCTTTAGCCAGCATTCTTCTGTGCGTCTCTGCATGCGGAGGACAAAAATTCATCCCAATATTTGTACAACAGAACAACGAGGGCACCACGCAAGGCTCCACACACCAGCTGCGCTCTTTGTCTTGGAATCGGCGGGAGGGGCCCAGCCTCTATCAGGAACCTGCAGGATGCTGAAACAGCTCAGCACTGCCCAACGGTGTGGGAGGGCTGGCACGCGGTTTCCCACCACCTCGCTGCTGTGGGTTGCCAATCTACATGCTGCAAAGCAGCCAGGCACAGGCCCTCACAAACCAGCAGGGCAAGTATCATTGAGGAAGCAGCATATATTGGCATCCAAGGAGAACCAAAGAGGCTAACAAAAACCAGCAAGGCAGCCCAGCACGGTCTCGGTGTGCCTAGAGCTAAGTGAACCTGGATCCACAGCTTATGAAATGAGCTTAAATTCAAGTCAGAGGCTAAGGATCTGGGTCAGTTCTGTTTGGATAAATAACAAGGAGTCCTGGGGCACCTTAGAGGTCAAGCTTTTGTGGGTCAAAATCACATCCTCAGAAGAGGTAGGGATATGTCTCTACAATTTTTAGAGGTGTGTGCATCGGTCTGTGTGTCGGTCTGCAAGTCCGTTTGTTCAAGATCTCCTCCTAAACGGTAAGAGCTAGGGCCACCAAATTCAGTAGACAGCTTCCTCTTTGCCTAACTTAAAGCAAGGTCAGGGGTTGGATGAGCCAGGACAACGGGAAGCCCCGGGAAAGGCACTGCTTTCCATAACATGCAAAGGGAGGGGCTGTTCGGAGGGACGGGATAGTGAGAGAATCCACTGGGGGCAGCCGCACCACCAAGCAAGTGGCCAGCCGGGCTGGGGATCCGCCATCTTGCCTGCCAGCACCCCTATCCCTAACACTTTCCCCTCTCCCGGCCCTTAGCCACAGGGCCAGAGGGTAGGGAGGAGAATAAAGGTCCTTGGCAGCCAGCATGGAGGGAGGCCAGAGGAGAAAAGCCCCTGGCAGCCAGAAGAGTGGCTGGGGAGGGAGGGGGAGAAAAAGCCCTGGGCAGCCGGGGGTGGGAGGGGAGGCGATACTGGGGAAAGAAAAGGCCCTTGGGGGCCAGAGGGGAGCAGCTGGGGGGAGAGAAGAGTCCCCTGGAGACCAGAGAGGAGTGGTTCTGGGGGGAGACAAAAGGCCCCTGGTGGCTATGGGGAGAGAAAAGGCCCCTAGCGGCTTGGGGGGGGGCGAGAGAGAGAAAAGGCCCCTAATGGCTGCGGGGCAGGAGAAAGAACCCTGGCAACTGCGGGGGAGAAGGCCCCAGTGGCTGCGGGAGGGGGAGGGCCCTGGCTGGAGCAGGGGCAAAAGGCCCTGGCAGCTGGGAGAAAAGGCCCCTGATGGCTGCGGGGCGGGAGAGCAAAAAGGGATTATCAGAAGAAGATCAAGTGTAAGGACCAGTGTTAACGAGGTCAATTCAAATAAACTTAAAAAACAACAGATAGTCTGGTAGCACTTCAAAGACTACCAAAACATGTAGATGGTACCATTAGCTTTCATGGGCACAGCCCACTTCTTTGCATCTGCAGTGGTTTTGGCCCACAAAAGCTGATGCCCAAATCAATCTGTTAATCGATGAGGTGCCACGGGACTCCTCATTATTTCTTCAGACAAACTAACACAGCGACCCCTCGGAGTTTCTTTTCAGAGTGACCCATTGACACTTCTCCAGCAGCACGATTCGTCTCTTGTGGCATATTTTGAACGCTGCAAAACTCTAATTATTAAGCACCTTTCTGATTTATGTATCCTGCCCCTGCCTGTTAGGTGTCACAATATTTAACCAAAAACTACATTCCAGGGAACAATGACAGATTAAACATGCAGCCTGACGTTTCTTTATCTGTGCAACTCACAGTAAGTTAGGGTACATCTAGACTTGAGTTCTTAAGTTGTGTGTTAACATGACTGGTATAAATCCTTATATAGACTCTCTCTCAGATGTTTGTTCATGGATTTCAGCTGAGGATTAAACCCAGCTATGAACATATTCACCCTGTGTACGCCAGACTTTACAATTCTGTGAATTAACACAATTAAAAATTCAAGTCTAGACATCCATTAAAGCAGGGGTGGGAACCTAAGCAGGAGGAAGCCCCTGGCTTGCCTGGATCCGGCCCCTGAGACTCGGGGCTCCATCCGGCATTGGGGACCCGACGCTGGTGAGGGGTGAGTTTTTGTTGTGTCTCACTTGTGTGCGGCCCTTGACTGATTTTACTGAGGGTCGGTGGCCCCTGACCCAAAACAGGTTCCCCACCCCTGCATTAGAGGGTTAGAATCATAAAATCCCACCACCCATGAAGTTTGCATAATGAAATTAGACTGGTCAGTTTCACTTCTGGGTCCCCATGCAATAGCACAACGTTCATTGCAACTCAGACTGCACCTAGAGACAGTGCTGGGCGGGTTTAAAACCTAACCAAAACCAGTTAGCTCGGACTTTTTTAAATCTATTAAATAGGAAATATGTTTGTTAAAGATAGCACATGGCAAGTGCAGAATGCGAGGCTCCAACTTCCACTCTCCCCGTCGTCCCATACACTGATTTTCTCTTACCAGGTTGGCTTTAGGAATCCATTCTGTGCCAGCGGAAGGGGCTGCCAGGGTGGTTTATTTGGTAGCCTGCGTGCAATAGTCTCTATGCATATCAAACCCTCAGAAACTGTACGTGTTCGATTACCATTTTTAGCTCCATGCATTTAGAATGCCGACGACAGTGGGGCCTTGACTCCTGCCGGGGAAGCCACTCCCACAACACAATTAAACCTCTCAGAGAGGGGCAAGGAGCACACGGGCATGACAACTGGACTCGTGTTTAGTCATGATACCTGCAGACCAGACCTCACAACTCTGGGCAGCGAGCTATGGGGCGACTGCCCCTTGCAGCATCTGATGGAGCCGTCTGGGCACAGAGGACGTCACAGGGAGGCAGCGGAGTGTAGGAGACCTGTTCTCTCTTCCCAGCTTGGTTACTGCTTGGTGGGTTTTTTGGGCAACTCACGTCATTGCTACATGCCGCAGCTTCCCATCTGTAAAAGGGCTCATGCCACAGACCTTCTTTACAAAACCCCTTGAGATCTACTGGTGAAAAGCACTAGATACGCACTAGGTATTACGCTGTGCAGACTAGTCCATCTAGCACGCAGACAAAAGATGGGGGCAGAAAAGATTAGCGAGAGAAGTAAAAGAGTATATTCAGACCAGCTTTCATCCCATCAGCTGACCTAACAAGTCAGACTCAATAAGTGTGGGGTTTGTTTTCTTTTGCCGTTCTGTAGAACGAAATCCCTCAGCTTTTTGGATTACTCCTGCGCTGTAAGCCTTTGAACAAACAGTGTATAATCAACCTTCTAAGCTCTCCGGGGGAGACAGAGCTAAATCCACACCACCAGGGCCAATGATTTAAAAGAGCAATTATGGTGCCAACACGGCTCTTATCAGCCCGATCAATATCTGTATCTGGAAAAGCTTCCTAGTGGGGGAAATAAAACATTGATTTTCCGTGAAAAAGGCATATTCCATCATCCTGTGCCATATACCACCAAGTGCATGAAAGAGGCCCTGACAAACAGTCCTGGTTTAGCACACTGAAAAGCCCAGCTGAAATGTATCGAAATCAAACTCGGATGAGAAAGAGAGCAAAAGCACCAGCAGCAAGACAGTTCCCCACAAGCAGGAAAATGTTCTGATTTTTTTAAGCCAGTTTCCAG
The DNA here is from genome assembly GCA_019425775.1 of Rafetus swinhoei. NCBI lineage: Eukaryota > Metazoa > Chordata > Testudines > Trionychidae > Rafetus > Rafetus swinhoei. Next base: position 26,564,308 of record CM033438.1, read on the forward strand.
AGATCAACAGCACCAAAGGCAAGACACCTCCCCACAAGCAGGAAAATGTTCTGATTTTTTAAGCCAGTTTCCAGAGCCTCCAAGCTGTCAGGAATTTCCCCAGACAACAGATTCTTAGCCTGAGCCCTATTCGACAGCTGCTCCCTCACCGGTGGCATGCCTGGGAAAGGAGCAGATCTTACATCAATAAACAGATGGCTCCATGGAACCACAGTCTGAGGGACCACAGTCTAGAAACGGTGGGTAACCTGCGGCCCATCGGGATTCCACGTGTGGCCCGTGGCACATTTTGTTGACCGTTGCCCAACCAGATTCCGCTGGTTTCCATCCGTGTGGTTTTCTTCCTACTGGTATCCCTGAAGTGACACGCACGGAAAGCAAGGCCACGTGAAGTGAGGTGCGGGCTGATTGCACAGAACATCATGAGAGCCGGGCGCGACCTCTGCACCCAATCCTGGCGCTGCTATGGTTCAGCCGGCACCCCCCGCATGCTCTAGGTACATGAGCGAAGTGAACAACACTGCCCTATCCCTGGAGACCATCTTGGTTATGCAATCTTGTGGCCCACGGAGATGGAGGAGGGCCACTCAGGTGGCCCATTCACTAGCCTAGGTTGCCCATCGCTGGTCTAGAGGCTATAGGACCAGTCCTCAGGCACCCCACCATTGCAATCCCAGTGAGTGGCAAAGCTCTCATCAAGTCACAAATGCCCCAGTCCAGTTTTCCTTTCCTTCATTGCTAAAATAGGGGTTCTTTTTCAGCACCTTGCAGAGAGAAAGCCCCGCAGAAGTGCTATGTACTGTTATTCTGTAATATAGCCCCCCGTATATTCACTTCCCTGTAACCAGAATGGGTTCTTTTCCTCTTGTTCTTGGATTTTGTACTCGCTCGGGGTTGGGTTTCAATACCAAAAAGCAACCCGAGCCTGCTAGCCCAAACCGCTTCCCAAGCGCCCCCAGCAAAGGCTGAGGAAGAAAGTCCAAAAGCAGCACTATTTAAAAACTGCCTCTCTCCTGCCAGTCACACTCAAGCTGCTACCAAACGGACAGGTCATGCAACAGCAGGGGGAAACATTACAACCGTTTCCTCACTTTATGGCACGACGCAGTCATGTGGCCCTACACAACTTTCAGCCAAACAAAGGGGAGACCAGGGAGCACTGAAAGAGGAATGTTTATAAACCGTGTATGGGTGGGAGAACGTAAGTATGGTCACACTGTCGGGCCAAAGGTCCAGCTAGCCCAGTGGTCTATCTTGTTGGCAATAAGAGGGGGATCAGAGAGGATATGGGACCCTTACTGAACAAGGGAGGTAACCTCGCGATGGATGATGTAGGAAAAGCGGAAGTGCTCAATGCTTTTTTTTTTTTTTTTGCCTCTGTCTTCACAGACAAGGTCAGCTCCCAGACTGCTGCGCTGGGCAGCACAGTATAGGAAGGAGGTGGAATCTCCATCCCTAGAGGTGTTTAAGTCCTGGCTTGACAAAGCCCTGGCTGGGATGATTTAGTTGGGAATGGACTTGAAGACCACCTGAGGTCTCTTCCAACTCCATGATTTTATGATCTTCTGACAGTAGCCAATGCCAGGTGCCCCAGGGTGAATGAACACAACATATAATCATCAAGGGATCCCTCCCCAGACATCCATTCTGATAATCAGAGGCTAAGGACATTCCTTCCCATCGTGGCTAATAGCCATTGACAGACCTATCATCCATGAATTTATCTATCTAGCTCTTTTCTGAACCGTATTATAGTCTTGGTCTTCACAAAATCCTCTGGCAAGGAGTTCCACGGGTTGACTGTGTGCTGCATGAAGAAAAACTTCCTTTTGTTTGTTTTAAACCTGCTGCCTCTTCATTTCATTTGGTGACCTCCTGAGAGCTAAATTTGTTCTTCACATTGCAGCCTCTGGCATCTCAGAACACCTGATAACTCATGAGGGTTTGCTCTCACAGTGAAGCCAACACAAATCTTTCTGGTGATGGCTTTACAAATCATTTCATTATCCTCAAAATATCTTTATAATGCAGGCACTGATCCTCCTCACTTTGCCAAGTGAATAAATCCCCTCTTAAAAAAAAGTCCTTGATATACTTTCATACCTCTGACCTGAAATGTCTCCTGAGTTAATTATTCCTATGGTCTTTGAGCTCCAGAAATCTGGCTTTCATTTCAATGAAGCAATCTCAGGGTAGTTAAAAGTGATTCACATCCCCATTCAAATAAGAAACCATATAGAGAAAATACATGAATTAGTGTGTTTAATGAATGAAGCAGAAGCGTCCACACCAGAGGGAGAGGTATTGGATGCATTAGTATTTCAGACCGCGCAGCAATGAAATTTGAGATGTACAGGTTTCTTCTGGATACTGCTGAGACCTATTTCCCACTAAGGATGTTAAGTAACGGTTAATTGACTAGTTGAGTAGTCGATGGAATTTCCATCGACTACTCGACAGGCACTTCCGCATTCCTCCTTTGAAATGTACAAGGGCTCTTGTACATTTCAAAGGAGGAATGCAGAACTCCGCCTACAGCCCAGGGCCAGTGGGAAGTCCTACTGACTCCGAGCTGCACACACGGCATGCCAGCTTTGAAATGTACAAGAGTCCCCAGCGGAGGCTCTTGTGCATTTCGAAGCAGCAGTGCAGCATGGAGCTGGAGGTCTCCATGCTGCGCTGCCAATTTGAAATGCCACGGAGCCAGGGTCAGCTGGGGATTCCTCAGCAGAACCTGGGATCAGCTGGGGATTCCCCAGCTGACTGCGGGTTCCACGCGGCATTTCCCCAGAACCTGGGGTCAGCTGGGGACTCCCCAGCTGATCCCAGGTTCTGCAGAAATGCTGTGCTGGAGCCTGGGATCAGCTGGGGCCTCCCCAGCTGACCCCAGACTCCATGCTTGGCAGCGCTGAACAGCTGATTCCAGGCTCAGCTGTGTGGGGCTCCTGCTTTGAAATGCTGAGGCAGTGATTCAAAGGGGCAGTGCTGCACAGCTGACCCAGGGATCAGCTGTGCAGCACTACCCCTTTGAACGCCGCCTAAGCATTTCAAAGCGGCAGCGGTGCATAGCTGATCCCCAACACAGCTGTGTGGAGCTGCCACTTTGAAGTACCCCCTCTTCCCCCCCTTTGCTGCCTCTATCTGATAGAGGCAGCAAGGGTGGGGGAATCGACTAGTCCTTAACATCCCTATTTCCCACTTTTGAATGGGGAATGGTCTTCCTTTTTCTTATGTTATAAACGTTCCTTTAACTCTCTGGAGATGATGCTGTGAAAGGCCAGGCAGCTTCCAAGCGAGGAGACAGACATACAGGGAAGTACTCCAGTGCAGTGCATACATGCATACCTCTAGGAAGGATGTTTGGGTATTTTAATGATATGGTCAACATCTGGGATGCTAGGGGCAGGTCACCGGGGGATGCCAGAAGCAAGCACACCAGTGTCTCTTCCATCATGTCACTTTGCATCTGCCTGTTTCTGCAATCATAGACATGGTCCGTAGTTGTCTTCCCGCACATGCCACATCCATTCCCACACAAAGCTATTGAGGTTGCTACCATCCTGCATGTCACATGACTATGGTCATTGCATCTTCACGCTCACTTGCACGTCTAGGAAGTCGCACATGCCGCGTGATCGGCTCGACTAGGGGAGATCACATTCCAGCTTGATCATCTACCCTGCTTGGCTTTGCTGCTCAGACACTTCTAGGCTACGGAGACACATGCATTGTATTGGGAACTCTCCCCGTACTGAGCAAAGAGTCCAGCACAGCGGCATTAGAAGAGACGGAGGGGTGGGAAAGGAGCTGTCCAGTGGTCCCTTAATTGAAATAGCTGCAGAACATGGAATAAAAAATAGAACTGAGAGCCCGAGTAATGGGTTTCCAAGTGAAGGCCGGAAATTAAGCTAGCTAAATATACTGCACAGAGCTAGCAAACTCAATTTGGGAAATTACTTCACTGATTAAGAGACACACACCACAGTAAACATCTCCATATCTTCTACACTTGCTTGCCAACCTGAATTCATAGCGTGGGTCCCCACTGAGTTTAATTAGCCTATTAGATTAATGAATCCTGTCAAAGTGGAGCAGAGCACACTAGCCAAGCTCCGGGGGACGTACGTTCCTTCCCCAAGGGAAAGGAGGCTATCAGGAGAGTTGCATTTGCTGTGCAAGGGGCTTACGGTGGGATCTTTCAACTCCAGGGCTGTCATTTCCACTCACACTGTGGTGGATGGAGAATGGCACTGGAGAACAGCTCGGAGCCACAGGGAGAGACCTGGTAAAAATGCCCCATTCGCTTCAAATGAGACATCCTGTAGGATGAGAATGCTCCGATTTCACCTCAGTCTCTTGCAGCACCCCTCTGCAATGGAGCCGTGGGCTGTGATGGTAGCTTCAGAAGACATGTCCACAGTAGCCCTAGTCTTACTGGCTTGGGGACCACAACAGCGAAGCTGTGGGCAGTGCAGGACAGCCCCCATGTAATCATACCGGGTTTTAAGTGAGCTTTGACAGCCTATGCTAAAAGCCCACGACGCCGCAGACTCACAAACTCTGATACCTGAGGCCCCTAGATTAGAGCTAGCTCAGGTACGCCCTCCCCCCCCCTCTCCAGGATCCGCCATCACACCCCGTGTTTGCCATGCAGCCACCTCCGTCCTCCCCTACAGTCAGCGCCTCGGAGACGGAACCAAGAGACACGGCTGGATTCTAGAACATCCAGGCACCGATGACATTCCGCATCGGCAAACTGGGGGGCTCCATCCGCTTCCCTGGGCTATTGGGAGAAGCTGCTACCCAAAGAGGCAGAACCTTTGCAGTTCTGATAGCACCTACTCCAGCTCCCCAGCCTGGCACGGACAACGTGGGAGGGATCTACGGTGGACAATTAACCCCTGGCCGACTACTGGACGTTCGAAAGCCCAGGACAGCCTCTGCAGACCAGAAGTGCCTCTTGCCCCGCCTCACACCAGTGTTCCCTCTAACTTTTTTCATCCAGGTGCAGAATAAATTTTGTTATGTGCACCCAACCATGCGTAGATGTGTACCACCAATAGAAACACATGCTGCTGGCAGCGGTGGACGGAATCAGCTGGGAGGCATTTGAATCTCTCCTGGGTGGCCGCCCAAGCACTCAGCTTGCAGGGAACACTGCTTCACTGTTTAAACACACACACACACACACACACCCCTCACCACATCTCAGGAAACCTCTCTCTCCACATAATAAAACCCACACCGGTCCTGTTCTGCAGGAAAGCCACCATGGTACTGTCGCTTCGTAGGAGTTCCCATAAAACTTAAAGCAGTTGAAAAGATCAAAATAAAAACTGAAGGGGAGATTAACGTTGGGCTAAGACTTTGCAGGCCACATTTCATCCTGGAGGGCCCCAGAAGATAAGGAGGTGTTGACAGAAAGGCCCTGAAAGGAGATCCCTGCTGAGAACAGCAGGACGCAATATTAAAAGATGCCAAGGGACCACTTCACACTCACTCATTTGGAAAGAATTGGATTTTTTTTAAATAATTGATGCAGCATCTTTCCCATCCCAAGGGCCCTTTAAAGCTGTGCGTGGGAATGCAGACAGGACAGCAACTCTGTGGGCAACGAAAAGCAGCAAGCACTCAGCAGTAGCTAGGATTAGGGATGTAATATCCTGTCGAATTAGTTAACTGGTTAAACAGGATATATATAACCAGTTAACTGATTAAACGGGCAGGGAAGGAGGGGGGCGCTCCAGCCTGACTGGGCTGGAGCAGCCCCCCACCCACCCACCACAGATGGGTTGGAGTGCCCTCCCACCTGTGGCGGGTCCCACGGGGATGGAGCAGCCCCCTGCCCATGGTGGGTGGGGAGGGAAGGCTGTTCCATCCCTCACCAGTTAACCATAACCGGTAAGCGTCACCCATTAAGGCGAGGCTTACCAGTTAACCATTCACATCCCTCTGCAGGATGCTGTTTTACTGAGAAATAGAAAGGAAGGGCATAGCCACGAGCTTTATCCCTGCCTTGTTTTGAAGCCAGTTATCCCAGAAAATTCCCAGCGCAACTCTGCAACGCAGCCCCGTCTGGTCCCAGCTAAACACCTCTCCTGCTTGACCAGCGGCATGCAAATTCTCTCAAGATCCACCATAGATCTTGCGGAGGGAGGGAAGCGTTGAAAATTAACTAGCTGAGATGCCACTGCGCTGCCATGTCAGAAAGTTCTGCTTTCTCTGCTCTTCCTCGGAATAGTCATTTAAAACAGGGCCCAAAGGAAAACAGAGTCTTCTGCGTCTGATGCCAAGTGGGGATTGAGCCTGGGGAAACAGATGAACTAAGAACGAGCCTGTTCTCAGGCTCCCTTCGCAACAGGCCACGAAACGGCAACAGAAGAGATGTACACTGAGAATTGTCCTCCGGTAGAACGCAGCCTGAAGTTTTCCTAATGACGAGATTCTAGTCAGCTGCTGGGAGAGTTTCGGCAGGGAGTCTGAAAGAGAGTTTGTGAGGTCTTCGACGGCGTGTCTCTGTCTCTGTTTGGAGTCACTCCGGAATGCTACAGCCTATCGGTTCCAAAATGTCCAGGAATTTCTAGGCATCTTCAGCCAGGACCCGATTGATCTGGGGAGGAGGAAACTAGGGGGTGGAGGAGAATGGGAACCAATGGAACTGCTATCATCTGTTGAGGGCACCCGTTAACACCTGGCAGTATTCTACCTCGTTCACCCTCCCAATAAAATTTAACACAGGGACAACCTGAGTGACAGCTCTGACCCAAAAAAAAATAATGGGGAGAAGGAAGGAGAGAAAGGGGGTTCTGGGAGGTGTGCACAGCCCTTGGCATGGGGGGGGCGGTATGAGAGGTACATAGAGCCACTGGCATTGGGGAGGATAAGGATGAACGGAGGGAGCTACAAGGAATCCCAAAATGGAGGGGAGAGTGGCACCCAGCTAGCTTGTAGGGGAAGTGGAGAATTCTAGGGACCCTGGTTCACGCAATATGCTCCTCGTACATAAGCTACCAAGCGTGCGGCCCCCCTAGCAGTGCAAATCCAGAGTGACTCCACTTTAGTCAGTGAACTCCTCTAGATTTACACTGGTGTAGCAGCAGAATTTGGTCCAGTGTAGGTTCTGCCAAGGACCTTAGCATGCATGCCTATAAATATAAAGCCTAGAAAGGAGTCCAGCCAAGGTGGCACAAATCATCTCGCTACTTGGCCTTAGAGTTTTCTTCAATCGATATGAAAACAGCCAGCCAGAGGCGCTCGGTTTGGATTCATTGGGGGGTTAAAAGCCAACCTCCCTGTGCGCTGTAAGTGGCGCTTTTCCAAGCTCAGCAGAAAGTCGAGTGGGGGGTGAATGTCTCAACACGATTATGCGCATAGTGGAACCTCCCCATCTAGTAAATGCTGCCCTTTGCAAAAGTAGCCCCGTAATGACTATTTCATTCCCATGTGCCGGATGCCCAGTGACAATCACGGCAATGAATCAATCGGGCTTTCGCCACTGCAAAGGTTGTCCTGACCCTGCCCCCACCCAACACGCCGGCAACGTGCACTCACAGAGAGCAGAGAGTTTACACAGTGAGATTTTGCAAGCTGCTTTGGACACCAGGCGCTCTGCCAGGGACCCTTCCAGTTCCTGAGTCGGCAGCAGAGACACATGACCACAAAGGGCGCGTCTACACTGCCATCGGGAGGCATTGCAGCCCTACTCCAGCTCGCTTGGAGCTAGCTAGATCAGCACCAGCTTGAGTCAGAGCCCAGCAAACCCTGGGCAGACCAAGCTAGCCTCACCCGCCAGGACCTGGCCACACACTCAGGAGAAGCGGTTCATCCTGCCATAGCTTCGCTGCTCTCCTGGGCTGCAATCGTCTCCTGGTTGCAGCACAAACATGCCCCAAGCAGCATTCTGCAGGTCTCTCCCTGCTGGGATCACCTTTATCCCTCTTTGCTCAGCTTCCCTCTTCTCTCTCCAGCCTTCTCTGTCCTGGATCTTCTTATGCCCGGTGACAAGTTGGGAGCGCCAGCTGAGACTTTTCTCCGGGCTATGCAACAGCATGGTAACACAGCAGAGCCCATCCATTCCGGCACTGCACACATGGCACCTTGGCGTAGGTAACCCGGTGCATGAAAGCAGACCGTAGGATCTAACCAGCACCAGAGAGAAGACCTCCTAAACCTTCCCAGCTGGACTGCCTGCAGTCTCACAAAGAGATGCCACCTGCACCAATAGGGCCGTTACAAGGGGAACACTCGGAGCGGGGGGAAGAAGGGGGAGATAAGAGGAGCCGGCTTTGGTTTCTGCAAAATTTGGGATACATTCTGCTCCTTGCTACTTGTGTAAAACCCGATTTAAGTCCACGGGCTTTGCCAGCTAAACAGAGCGCATTCGTCCCATTCAGGGTGGACTAGGTTAGCTGAGTTAGTACGGGTTGGACCTCCCCGGTCCAGCACTGCCGGGACCTCACCGGTCCTGAGCGAGATAATTTGTTGGACCAGCGGAGGTCTCCTGCCACCGGCGCCCAAGCCCATTGCCTGCTGCTGGCAGGCACCCCGGCAGGTACCCTCCCCCTTCCCCAACTCCTCTCTGGGCTGCTTGCCCAGCTGCTGCCAGCTCCCTGAGCAGCGGAGGCTCTGGATTCTGCTGCGGGGCTCAAGTCCCACCATGCATCTGGGGGCAGTCGTGGGGTCCTGGCCCCGTGCTCCTAGGGGTTGCTGGAGGATGCCACAGGGCTCCATCCCCAGTCTTGCACTGCCTCCAGCCGGGCTGCGGACCTTGTTGCCCCAGCCTGGCTGACCCTCCTGCCCTTAGGATCTCGGGGCCTCTGGTCCAAGAGCATCCATGGTCCTGCCAGACGACAGATGCTACCGGCCCAGAGAGTGCTGGGTCTTGGAGGTACAACTCATAACTGATTTGCCTTAAAGGGTTTTCACAGAGGGCTCCTGTCAGAAAGACTGCGTGTTAGCTCCTGCCAAAGCATCATTAGAAAAGAGTGAGTGTCCTTATGTCGCTGTGTCCTTTCTGAGCGAGTCTTAACATGGATGGGAGTCTTCTATTACCCCACAATGGACACACTTTTTCCAGGACCAAGAAGGGCTTTGAAAAGCGAGAATACACTGAAGTATTTCAGAAGTGACCATTGGAAGACAGGGACCTACCCGCTCTATCAATTCAAGTCGCAGACACATAGAAATGGCTAACCCAGAAGCTAACGGACGTTCTTAGACCGCCGACAGGCCAGACTGTCAGAGGAGACAGGCGAGAAGGGGGAGATTTAGAGGAAGGATTTCATGATTACAAGGATGCAGCCAGGTACCATACCAGAAATGTTCCTTCTCTATGAATCATAGTTCCACTGCCACTTGGGGCAAAAATGTGCTTCCCAGAAGGCAGCTTAGACCCCGCTCCCTGCTCAGCTTGTTGAAGGAGTCCCCCATCTCATTTATCTCCTTTTTATTTCTCACTAGTTTCTTTCCCTCCACTTCTCCCCCTCTCTCATCCCGCTGCTGTGGATCGAGTTTTGCCCAACATCTTAGGAGATTTCCAACGGGCCTTAGGTTAACGAGGCAAGGCACTAACTTGTACCATCTCTGGCACAGGCTGTGATTAAAAAGGGTTTTCTCTCTGCGGGCTGGAAGGTAAAAGCAGCAGGGGGGAGGGGGGGTGTTGTCAGAGGTCCAACCTGGACTTGCAAAGGGATTAACGTGGTGCCTTCTGGAAGGATACCTGAAATTGCTTGGTGGAAATGGCAGGAGTTGAGCTCAAAGAGAGGCCAACAAAACTAAGAGGGAGCGTATCAACCTGACTGGATCCATGCTAAGGGCCTGAACTGAGAGCTGGCCAGCCACTGCAAGAGAAACCAGTGCACTCTGCACCATGGAGAGGAAGATGCTGAGGTGGTCAAACCGGTAGGCACACCAAGAGAGAATGAAATGAGGTTGGAAGGGACCTAACGCAGGCTGCTTCCACTGAAGACAAGTTGACAAAAGCTGGGCTTCATTAGCAGAGGCATAGCCCGCAGAGCAGGGTTGGCAGAGTGCTCTTGCAACAACTGTGGACAGAAGATGACCAAGTGGAAGACCAAGAGTTGGTCCTGGAGAAACCAACTGGCATGACAGCCTGGCATGTGATCCTCAGTGTTCGAAGGAGGCTATAAAAGTCACCAATAGGGAAATGGCAAGAAAAAAGAGAAACTGCTTCTCACAAGTAGAACAGATTATGCACTGTCATAAGGATAATACACCTAGAAAAGAGAAGATTAAGGGGGATGTGACAGAGGTCTATAAAATCATGACTGGTGTGGAGAAAGTCGAGAAGGACTTTCCTTCCCCTTTATTCCTTCCCATAACACAAGAACGAGAAGGTCACCAAATGAAATGAATACGTAGCAGGTTTAAAACAAACAAAAGGAAGCATTTCTTCACACAGTGTACAAACTGTGGAATTCCTTGCCAGGGAACGTTGCGAAGGCCAAGACTATAACAGCGTTCAAAAAAGAACTCAGTTCATGGAGGTTAGGTCCATCAATGGCTGTCAGCCAGCATGGGCAGGGATTGTGGTCCCTAGCCTCTGTTTGCCAGAAGCTGGTAATAGACTACAGGGGATGGATCACTTGATTCCCTGTTCTGTTCATTCCCTCTGAGGCACCTGGTGTTGACCACTGTTGGAGGGCATGATATTGGGCTAGATGGACCTTTGGTCTGACCCATTATGGCCATTCTTATGTTCTTATAATTATATTCACTGTGCCATTCAGCGCGTAGGACCCTGGGTCAGGAGATCTGGGTTCTAATCCCCGCTGCGTCACTAACTCCCTAAGCAACCCCAGACAAATGACTTCACTGCCCCATGCCCTGAAGTCGCCAGAGGGAAGGCACTGTGCAGCCCTGCAGTTGATTTTATTGAGCATTTTAAATGAGTTACATGTGGCAGGATTTCTGTACGTATCCCTCAAGCCCAGCACTTTATTAAATAACCGATTTTATGAGATTTCATTTCTTAAACACACCCGTTCAAAACGCTACTATACTCCCAAGCCACAATCCCCATGTGAATTTGGTTATTAAATGTCTTCTACACAGAAACATCCGTGGCGGTGCCCAAATCAGACTGTGTCAAAAGCCAAGTGAGTCATTAAAACGAAAGCTCTTTCCCCATCTTTACAATGGACGGTGTAAGGAGAGAAGAGTGCAACGTGCCCGTGATACTGGTAGGGATTAGTGTCCATTTTACAGGGAAGGGAATTTTAGTGCAAGGCTAGGGCCTCAGTGTAGCAAGCTATGTAAGCATTGTATTTAGAATCACAGAAACATAGGGCTGGAAAGGGCCTCAGGAAGTCATCAAGTCCAGCTGCCTGGGCTGTGGCAGGACCAAGTAATTAGATCAGCCCAGACAGGTGTTTGTCCAACCAGTTCTTAAAAACCTTCAACTATGGGGGTTCCACAACCTCCCTTGGAAACTTAACTGCCTTCATACTTAGGCCACGTCTATACTTAACATGGAAGGTCAAATTCAGACACACCACTCCAGCTACGTTAATTGCATCGCTGGAGCCAACGTACTGTCATTCGAATTTTGGCGCCATCTCCACAGATGGACGTCGACAGGAGCAAATGCTTCCGTCAGCTTCCCTGACTCCTTGCGAGGAGCAGGCGTTCAAATTACTAGACCCGCTAAACCGAACTGCGGAAGATCGACACCGTGGCATCGATCTTCCGGGAAGTGAAGAGGTGGCCTTAGAAAGTTTATCCTCATATGAGGAGTCCTGTGGCACCTTAAAGACTACCGGTAACTGATTTATTTGGGCAGGAGCTGTCGTGGGCAAGGACCCACTTTGACAGACGTGTAGGAATGGAAATGACAGAGGTAGGTGTAAATATACTAGCACATGAAAACAAGGGCGGTACCTCATCAAGCGGAGGACCATTGTTAACAAGGCCAATTCCGTCACGGTGCCAGTTGCTGAGGAGGTGCGAATACCAAGGGAGGGAAAGTTGCTTTTGTAGTGAGCCGGCCAATCCCAGCCCCTATTCAAACCCACATTAACAGTGTCGAGTTTGTCAATGAATTGCACCTCTGCATTTTCTCTTTGAAGTGTTTTTGTTGAAGGATGGCCACTTTTAAATCTCTTACTGGGGTGTCCAGAAGGATCCGAATTTTCCCCCTGTGGTTTTTGTATGTTCCCATACTCAATGTCTGATCTGTGTCCATTTATCCTTTTGCATAAGAGATTGTCTAGCCTGGCCAATGTACATGGCAGAAGGGCATTCCTGGTACATAAGCTTATTCCCAAATAAATCTGTTAGGTGCCACAGGACTTCTTGTCATTTTTGCGGACGCAGACTAACACAGCGACCCCTCTGAGACTTGTCCTAATACGTAACCAAAATCTCTTTTGTCGCAGATGAAGCATCTTGAATACTGCATACGGATGTGGTCGCCTCATCTCAAAAGAGATATTCTGGCATCGGAAAAGGTTCAGAAAAGGGCAACAAAAATGATTGGGGTTGGGAACGGGCCCCATATGAAGAGCGATGAAAAAGACGGGGACTTTTCAGCTTAGAAAAGAGGAGACTAAGGGGGGATATGATAGAGGTCTATAAGATCATGACTGCTGTGGAAAAAGTAAATAAAAAAAAGTGATTTACTTGTTCCCATAACATAAGAACTAGGGGTCACCAAATGAAATTAATAGGCAGCAGGTTTAAAACAAACAAAAAGCGATTTTTCTTCACGCAGCACACAGTCAACCTGTGGAACTCCTTGCCAGAGGATGTTGTGAAGACTAAGACTTTAACAGGGTTCAAAGAAGAGGTAGATAGTTTCATGGAGGTTAAGTCCATCAATGGCTATTAGCCAGAATGGGTAGGAATGGTGTCCCTAGCCTCTGTTTGTCTGAAAACGGATGATAGGAGAGGGATTACATGAGGATTCCCTGTTGTGTTCACTCCCTCTGGGGCATCTGGCACTGGCCACTGTCAGAAGATAGGACACTGGGCTAGATGGACCTTTGGTCTGACCCAGTATGGCTATTCTTACATTCGAAGCCCATTATTTCTTGCCCTTCCTTCAATAGACATGAAGAAAATTGATCACGGTCTTCTTTATAACAATCCTTCACATATATCCGAACACTTATCAGGCCCCACTGTGGTCATCTTTTCTCAAGACTAAACATGCCCAGTGTTTTTAACCTCCCCTCAGAGATCAGGTTTCCTAGACCTTTGACCATTTTTTGTTGCTCTCCTCTGGTCCCTCTCCAATTTATCTGCAGCTTTCCTAAAGCATGGCCCCCAACCTGGGACAAACCACAACACCCGCAGCCTCACGCATGCCACATAGAGCGGGACAATTACCTCCAGTGTCTTCCATGTGACACTCCTGTTAACACAGCCCAGCAGCGCCTTTTTCACAGCTGTATCACACTGCCGATTCAGATTCAATCTGCGATTTGCTAGAACCCCCAGATCCTTAGTCATACATTTGAAGTCTGGCACATGCTTAAGTATTTCGCAAAATCGGGGCCTCAGTGAGCTGGCCAGGACCACAAGGGAGCCAGGCTTTAGGACTCAGGAAAGTTCCCTTGCTCTGTTCTTCAAGCCTATGACTCCTGGAACTTCGCCTCCCCAGCTTATTCGAAAGTAGGATGTTGGTTCCTGTTTTACTAGCATGAGGTCAATGGCTCACTAGACTCCCCCGACCCCCATCATCTTCTTTTATGTAGCTCTGGGGCAGACTTTCCCATCGATTCGAAGCTAAGGAAACGTGATAGGGCACTATAGCTAAGGCCCTGATCCAGTGAACACATACGCGCAGGGCAGTCAAGTTAAGCCTGGGCATGTCTTTGCAGGATCAGGGCCCTGGAGGGGCTTGCACTTTTCATGCTGTTTCAATCAAGTCAATATCAGTCTCTCCACTCATGGCTACCGCCTTACGCCTTTTAAGTCAATTGCAGAGCCATGCAAGAAGTGCTGGGGAAGCTTCCTTGTTTGGGCTTTTTAAAGTTAAATTTAAATTAATAATTCAACGGCAACTAATTTGAAAATGTACGTGACATGCCCCCATGTAGATTACTACAAGACCCAGTCTGTGCCCTGAGCGTTTTCACAAGAACACGGCTGGTAAGTTCTTCATGGACTCAGGGAAAGCTGCTAATTTACAAGTTGCCGTCTGTCTCTATTTGTGCTCAGGCTTCTTGGCAATCAAACTGTTGACTTGTGAAAATGGCAAGTTCATCCTGACGAGCAAAAAACTAAGAAGAAAAATATCACTGAAGAGAATAAAAGGGTATTGATTTGTTGTAGAGGTCTGGTTGTTGTTGTTTTTTTTAATTTCCCCAGAGAGCACAAAGCAACAATGCATAATGGAAAGTTTCTGTTCTCAAAACGACTTCCATGGTTTTTCTTTTACAACCAAAAGCAGATGCATGCACAAACCAGTTCTGAACGTAAAGGAAGATGCATGATTAAGAATGCTATTAAATTCCATTTAAGACACAAAGTTACCAGCATGCTAAATGCTTCAAAGTCATAGAAACTGTGGATTCAGTCTGGATTTCTCAAAGGAGCTTAAAGACATGAGGCATCTACATCTCCTGGCAACTGCACACCTAACTCCCTTAGGCCCCTTTCAAAACCCTGTCTAACATTTTAAAAAGTTAAAAGCATTCTGGTTCAAAAGAGTTTTCCATAAAAAATGCAACTATAGAATAAAAAATAAAATCCCACCTAAGAAGTAGATGCAATTCTTTGCACAAAGATTCACTTCTTTATTTAAGAACATAAGAATGGCCAGACTGGGTCAGACTAAAGGTCCAATGCCAGATGCCCCAGAGGGAGGGATCATAACAGGTAACCCTCACGTGATCATTTAACTTGCTACCATCCCCAAACTTGGAGGGGAGAAATCGAGGTAGCAGGTAGTGTTCCAGAGATGCTTAAACCCAAGAAAAATACAAAAGTAGGGAACTATTTTTCACTGGTCATTTTCAAACTATGTTCGTCTCCCTGACACAGATGCACAATAGCTAAAGAAGAAAAATCCTACTGGATCAAGTTCATCCTCCCACAAGGGAAGGATCCAGACCTCATGTAGACGAACCATCGGATCTGACACGGGTACAACACTTGATCTTCGTTACAGGGCTGTACAAGTACTGAAAACACACACCTAAAACTGGGACGCTTTAACGTGGTTTTCACATTACAAAATTGTATCAGACATTCCCATTAAAAAAAAACTGTTAAAAAGAAACAAATATTCCCCAAGATTGGACATTATCATTTCATGTGCTAGAAGCTTTATTTGCCTCAAAAATAAGGAGCCATAAAGTGATTATCGGTCATGGCCCATAATTATAGCAAGCCATCACCAAGATCGCTATAATGGGACTCAAGACAATTTAGCAAAAGTGACCCTGCCACCCACTCCTTCCCAGCTGAAAAACTATTATCTCAAGGTAAGTGAATTTCATTTCACTGTCAAATTAGATGACTAATTATTAATCATTCATGCAAGTGGTTTTGAGAACTGAAGGAGAAACAGCAGCAATGATTCTTGGCCCAGATGCCAGCCCGCACCGCGAGAGAGCGCGTGTGCACTGAGGTTGATTAAATTTCAAGCATATCGATTATGCCCTATGAGCCAATTTAATTGAGTTCTTCTAACTGTGCTGTTGGTATATGACAGGATGCTTGCCTGAATGAAGCCCACTTCTACCTATCCGGATGGAGAGCTCATTCTCGTAGTCCTGGGGATAAGTCGGCTCGGGATCATACTTCTCTTTCACTGCTCTCAAATCGTAGCTCTGAGACCAAGCTGCGTGGGGAGGTTCGGTGATGCCCTGAAATGGATAAGAGGGAAATTGAACACGGTTTCCATGCAGGAGGGCATCTTCCTCTCTCTACCCCCGCCACCCTTCCCAAAGCTCAAAGACAACTTTGGAATCTGCTGAGGTTTTAAAGGCAGCTCAGGGTACCACTCAGTGTGTTGGAGCCTCCAGATTTCACAGCTTAAGCGTCACACCTCCTGGAGTTTTGGATTCAAACCAACTCAAAGGGAAGACCTCCCACTCTGCAGGGTTTCCCTGCACACCAAGAAGGCAGAATCAACTGCATTGAGCAGTCTGATAACCTTGAGTACGTCTTTCCATTAACTGGGCCAGCGTTAAAAACTTGATCTTGTTAAAAACTAAGCCAGGCACGTTTCATAAGGCAGGTTCCGCATAGCAGCAGTTTTAAGATTTTTTTGTTTTTGTGGTGGGTTTATAAGAACTAGAATTTTGATTCCATCCTTCAAGCAATCCTAAAGCATTCTGCAGATGTATCTGCACTGGCTTCACCCAGTACACAGTGATGGATCTGGTAGTCAAAAAGCTACAGGGAGCAAGATTTTAAGAACACAAGGATGCTAATTTCATGCCCATATATAGTGAAAATACCCCAACTTCTCGCTCACAACATTGGTATTTTTAAATTCTGTATAAAATTGTTGTTTTAAAACATACTCCAAATACCTTTTTAAATATATATATATAGAACGTGATTCAAGTGCAGCTAGAGTGAGAAAAACCTCTAAACATACAGTACTTTACTTTGCTGACAAAACATGCACTGCAGTCAGCACCGATGAGCCAATAACACTACAGGAGAAAGAGCTGGATTCTGGCGTATGCTTAGCAAAAACTGCACGTGAAACCTTTCTCGGCACATCAGGAATAGAGGCAGAAAACATTTAAGCTGGATTTTAAGGGCCTGATCGGCAAAGCATGTGAATACTTTAAGGTTCATGTTTTGATGGAAGGTTCTCCCATTCAGAAGAACACAAAAATCACATTAACTTTAAGCCTCTGCATATGCCCATTGACCACAACAGAACTTAAGTACGTATTTACGCGCATTTCTGAAAAAGGAGGCCTTTCTCAATGGAGGCCTGAGTTTGCAGCACAGGCAATTAGGGAGAAAAAAATTACTCAAAACTGAGCATATTTATTTGGCAATAGAAGGAAAGAATAAATAAGGACCCATATCATGTCACTGTATTGAATTATTTCCAAAGTATGATTGTACCTTTATCATTGAGAATATTCGGAAATGACAACTTTCTGTTTTTCAAAACAGACATAGGTGTGTATGGAGGGGAGACAATGTGCACATCTAAAACCAAAATGTGTGTGTACAGTACCTAGCACAACGGGTCCTTTTGATTCAGGAAGAGGGCTACCATGCAAACGAAGACACTGTCCAAAAAGGAAACTCACTGAACCTGCACAACACAATATCATGTTTCCAGCTCAGTGCTGGACTTGCAAGGATTCCAAATGGACTAGTCCGTAAACAGTGGGAACTTGCCATAGCATAGGCCTCAGAAATAGGTTCCTGCGAGACAGCAAAGTTGTGATGCAAAGAACACACCCAGAGACATAAGCCCACCATCAAGCATATAGGAAATTCACAGCGGAGGTTAATCCAACAGGCCACCAGATGTCACTCCGGACCTCCACACACTCAACTAGAAGACTATATGTGGCAGTAAAGAGCTTGAATTTCAGGAGATCTCATTGGCAAAACTGCTCCACCATATGCTGTTTAAGTACAACTTTCTGCTTGCTACGGAGTTTAGCGAATATACAATTTCCAGCTTGGAAAAGGTAGCAGAAAGCCTGTACAGGAGAGGGGAGAAAAGATTGGATAGTGTGTTAGAGGCATGTCTCGCATCGGAACAGAGATTATCAGACAGTGTATATTTCAGTTCCTTTCGGGGCTACTTGTTTCCCAGGAAATTGCTACTCCTCTTCCTGCACTTTTTAGGTTCCCGATTCATTAAAGGGTTTAACCATACAGGCCAAACTGATGGCAAGGTATTCACAAAGCAAAGGCTGGAAGAACGGAGCATCAAGAAAGGGATCATGGTTCAAAGAATGGGGCATCAGTGGTTTAGTTCTACCCAAGAGAGGAGAGATCTAACATGGCTTTGACTCTTGGATTCCGAGAGCAGCCATAGGAAGTAGCTAACCCACCCAAGCTGGTAATAAGAAACTTGATGAGTAAGGTGACTTAAAAAAAATAAAAGGTTGAAGATGAATAATTAAATCGACTATTATCCCTTCATTTGCATAATATATTCTGACTGGCGTTATTAATACTAATCACATATTTGCTATCACCGTTCCACTGAAGTTTAATCAGGCTGCTTTCGCTTCCATTAACCTGGCAATTAGAAGATGCATTGTTGAGGCACTCTTATTTAGAAAGGACTTTCCTTAGCAAAACGTTACATGTCTCTTTTTTTCCCTCTCAGCATTTCCCAAATTTTCCGTGGGAGACAGTCTAACCTGAACTAGGATCAAGTGTCCTGCATGAAGGGATGAGCAGATGAAACAGGTATATGGACATGTAAACCTTTTCCATGACATGCTGGTAGAATGTGCACAGAGGGGAACTTCATGCAAGTGCCAGGTTTGATACAGACTAAAAAGGACAAAGGTCCAGAAACGGAATGGATTGGATGAAATATCCTGCAGTTCCAATTTTTTATCAGAGAGTAAAAAATTTCTCTCTTCTAACTAGGAGAAAGCAAAATTCCTAAAATGCAAAAGGAACAAAAATCAATACGGCAGGATGTTTGCAATAATGCAGTTAATGGCCTTCTTTCACAATATTTTCCATAACCTTTGACATTTTTCATGCAGCTTAATTCACAAAAACCAAATGCAGGATAGTAAGAGGGTCAGTGATCAATCTAAATTTTTTAAACAAGCATTTATTTAACAAGCAACAATAAATACGCCCCATTCCAGGAGGAGGGCCCAAATCAAGAATCATTCTGGCAAAACAAGGGAGAGACACGCAGAATCATGTTTCAATGTGAATTTCACAGCATGTGTTAACTAACCTAAAAGCTTTTGTTACCTTCCTACCCTTCCGTATTTATTATGGGGGCAGCAGAGCCTTACCAGCCTCATATGTGTTTGACTTCAAAGAGATTCCTTCCCCTCCCCCAAAAAAGGGCGTGTGATTGTGCAACACAGTCCAACACAAAACAGGAAAACACTTGCCTTCTATGAAAGCTCACATTATCCAGACCTGTTTACTGCAGAACAGATGCAATGAGATAACTGAGTAAAACTAATGGGAGATTGGTAAGAAAAAAAAAAAAGACCGGCGGATAAATGTCAATCTGTACTTTATTTAGGGCATCATCACTTTTCTAGTCCTTGCAAACAACAGCAGTGACTTGAAGTGGGAGCCGAAAGCACCCACAAGTTATGGACTTTTCCATCTACCTGCATGAACAGGAGGTCTGCGGAAACCACTGTTTGACAATCCAGAGACTTGTAGGCCTGTCATCCTGACATTGATCCCAGGCAAGATAATGGAGTGGTTGAGACAGGACTTGATTAATCAAGAATTAAAGGAGGGCAATGTAATTAATGCAAATCAGCCTGGGTTTATGGCCAATAAAGGTAACAGTGTTAACGTGATAGAGTTAGACTTGTCAGGTTTTTTTTAACTTGGTATCACATGATGTGATGAAAAAGCTAAAACATGAAATTAACATGGTACACTCTAAATGAATTAAAAACTAACTGATAGATCTTACATGCAACTGTGAACAGGGAATGATCATCATGTGGGTGTGTGTCCAGGAGGACCCTGGAGGGATCCGGTTTTGGCCCTTTGTTATTTACTGTTTTTATCACTCGCTGGAAGAAGACAAACATCACTGGCCAAGCTTGCGGATGGCACGCAACTTGGGGGAGCGATCAATAATGAAGAGAATAGGTCAATGAGCCCAGTCGATGTGGATTATAGGTTTTTAATAGCTCTCCTCCCACTGGGTAAATCAGAACGCAAACAAACAATACGCTGCTAAATTCTTTGTATGCTGCCCACAAAAATCAACACCTGCATTGAGAAGGAAAGAAGGAACAGAGGCCAACTGTGCCCCAGAGACTACTAGGTAGGAAATGAGCCAATGGTTTCAGTCCCTGTTTCCAGAGATGTAGACACCCGTACGCCACAAGCCCACCATCAAAACAGGGACATTTGTTGACCAACGTAGAGTGAGGCTAAGGACTGATCAGGTGTGGTGAGAAAGATGCTTTCTTTTTTTCTTTCTTTCCCCGGATCCAGTGCTGTCTGGAAAGGGGCTAACTAGCCCTGCTGCTGACTACGCTGGGTGAAGTAAGTTGCACGTTTGTGAGGTGGCTCAGGAGATATTCTGATGCTGCCCAGCTGATTATCAGCATCCCCACAGGTAGGTTTCCTGTTTCTAGTGGTGGTGCATTCACACATGCCTCAGTGCACATACAAAAATTTATTCCGCACATGGACGGAAAAGATTAGAGGGAACATTGGCAGGATGGTGTCTATGAACAATGGGAGGCCCTTGGGAGACCCTGAAGCTTTCACCAACTATTAAAATTAACTTTGAGGGGGGAAAAAGAAGCAGGAACTGTTCTACTGTGGAGGAGCTCAATTAGGGCTCGGATCAGTTGCACAGAAGTGGCAGAAAGATTTAACAGCTGCCACTCTTTTCAACAAAGGTAAATAAAATTGATCAGAAGAATGTGGCTTTCTGCAGGAAGGAAAGTCATGCAAGTGACTGAAAAACTTAAGCCAAGTCTTCATTCCGCTGTTTTAGACGCTGCTGCAATCAAATCTTCCAGAGTTCAATTTAGCGAATCTAGTTAAGACCCGCTAAATCAAATTCAGAGAGCACCCCCACCAGAGTCCGGTACTCCTGCTTCTCCGAGGAGAAAGAGAGGCCAATAGGAGCACTTGCTCCCATCGGCCTTCCGTTGTGGGGACACTGCCAAGCTCGGTTTATGATAAGCTGACTCCAGCTACGTAAAATACGTAGCTGGAGTTGCGCACCATAAGGCGAACTGCCGGGTCTAGTGTAGACCTGGTCTTAAACTGTATCTACACTGACACTTCCAGCACTTAAGCTTTAGTCGTTACTGCCCCTTGTTCCATTTATTTTTTCTTTAATCATCAGGAGAGCTCTCCCCCGGCAGTACAGCGTGACTACGCTGCCCACATCACGGCACTGCTGCGGCTGCGCCGTAAGGTGGGCATGTCGAAACACCCTTAGTTAACCCATCTGCCTCTTAAAAAGAGCTCTCCCTCTGGCTCTCCTGTCTCGGTCAGCTCTGCAGCAGCCACTTCCACTGTCACTTCCATGCCGTCTCTACGGTTCCCCGAACAGGGACCAGTTTTCCTAAAACCCACCCAGGCAGGCCTCTGACCCCACATGGGCACTTCTGCAGCAGGGCCCGCAAGAAGTGACCTAATCTGCAGAGAATTAAGGAGGAAGATTCAGGTGATATTAATAAAGCTTAAACTATTAAGTGTACGCCACTGGCCTGGGCGATTATATGCACCTATTCATGTCAGCCTCTCCTATCCGCCCCCTGTTCGTGTTAGCCAAAGCTCTGCCTTCGGCCATGTCTTCATGGAGGCCATACCCTCGCCCCAGCCATAATCTTCCTTCTGCATCTAGCATACCACCTAATAAGCCTGAAGCAACAGAACAGATCGGAACAAGAAGCCGTTTTGCCCAGTTTTATCATCCCCTGATTCGCCAGCCCCAGAGCGACTCCCCTGTCTGTCCTGTCAGCACGAAAAGGTAACAAAATGAAAAGCACAGAGCATGCAGGAGTCTATAAATTAAAGACCGCAATGAAAAGGATCAGTGTAAGCAGCCACCGGGCAGCCTGCACAACAGAGCCACGGAAGACAGCAAGCAATCTGCTTCTGAAGTCGAGGTGCGTGAGCCTGGCAGCTGGCAAAGATAAAAAGCCATCCCGAGCTATTTCCTCCGCTACCCATGCTGAGCCTATCAAAAGCTTTCCTGGGCCACTCTTGCCTAAATAGAGGCAACCGGGAGATAGACTGCCAGTTCGGATGCTTGTTGTCAACAGAATCATTCTGACCTTACAGACACACACACACACAAAACGTCACCCGTTTGAAAAATATCAGTGACCTTCCGCAAAGCTTTTGATTTATTCCAACAGCGAGGGCTCTGAGTCACGCCAATCTGCTCCCCACGTGGGCCCCTTAATTGGAACATGGCAGTGGGCTCAAAAAGCATTAGGAAGGGAAGAGGAAAAAGTTAGCCCGTATTAATTAACTCATGCTGCTAATTAGAGCTCAATGAAAAAAAACACCAGGGTTAGGGCATTTCTCAACGTCCGGTGAATGAGAAATGTGGACAGGAAGATCTCTACAGCTGGAGAAAGTTATTTTGATGCATGAGGCCTCAGTAAACTTGTTTCATGTTTAGACATTAAGAACAGACGGGCATGTTAGGATGCTCTAGTATAAAGCAAGCCAGAGAACACCACGAGTTATTTACAGTGCTGTCTCTCCAACACAAGCACCCAGTGGCCAGGCTAAAGCAACAGCTGCTGCTTTTATTACCAAGAAGCTGCAAAGCACACACACTCCTAAAGCAAACCTACAATGACTCTGAAGGATCGGAAAATGTCAACATGTGTCCTAGTAACCACCCGGGTCATGTGAGAATTGGCTTCTTGGTCCCCTGGAAAAAGTGCCAGCAGCTCTGCCATGAAACAGCCTGCTCTTGAGACCATGTTTGACAGATCGGGGATCAGTCCGGTTGGAGTTTCTCTTCCATACAGAGAAACTCCAATGCCAGCGGATTTTGAACAAGAGATGGGTTGCTGTGGCTGGCAGGGGAGCGGCGTCATCTCCAGCAGTCTCTCTCAGGAGACAC
The DNA here is from genome assembly GCA_019425775.1 of Rafetus swinhoei. Lineage (NCBI taxonomy): Eukaryota > Metazoa > Chordata > Testudines > Trionychidae > Rafetus > Rafetus swinhoei. Next base: position 26,587,043 of record CM033438.1, read on the forward strand.
CAGACAGGTCTCCTGACTGGAAGTTGAGAGGATCGTAGTTTAATCCTGAATACTCTCACTGAAGGGAGGTTCCAAAGAGGCTGGAGAGAGGCTGTTCTCAGTGGTGGCAGATGACAGAACAAGAAGCAATGGTCTCAAGTTGCAGCGGGAGAGGTCTAGGTTGGACATTAGGAAAAACTATTTCCCTGGGAGGGTGGGGAAGCACTGGGATGGCTTACCTAGGGAGGTGGTGGAATCTCCATCCCTAGAGGTTTTTAAGTCTCAGCTTGACAAAGCCCTGGCTGGGTTGATTGAGTTGGGGTTGGTCCTGCCTTGGGCAGGGGGCTGGACTTGATGACCTCCTGAGGTCTCTTCCAGCCCTAGGATTCTATCGGTATGTCTAGACTACATGCCTCTGCCGACAGAGGCACGTAAAATAGGCTACCCGACATAGTCAATGAAGCGGGGATTTAAATATCCTCGGCTTCATTAAAATAAAAATGGCCACCGCGCTGTGCCGGCTCGGCTGATAGTCGGCACAGCGCGGCAGTCAAGACACGGATCGGTCAACAGGGGAAGCCTTTGTCAACCGTTCCTGTAAACCTCGTTTCACGAGGCGTAAGGCGTCGTCGGCCGATCCGTCGGCCGATCTGAGTCTTGACTGCCGACGATCAGCCGACGGCACGAGGGCACAGCGGCGCCATTTTTATTTTAATGAAGCCGGGGATATTTAAATCCCCACTTCATTGACTATGTTGGGTAGCCTATTTTATATGCCTCTGTCGGCAGAGGCATGTAGTCTAGACGTACCCTATGATTCTAGGAAAGCAACTGGCGTTGGAGTTGCTTTGGCCTCTCTCCGGATGGATTCTTTTTTTATTTCCACCTTAAAAGAATGTAAAAGGTTCAGATCTTGCGTTGTGACGTTTGCGCACGCGCACACAGCCCCTAATGAGCTAGACAAAGGGTGAGACGCAAAGAGATGCCCCAGAGGGGTTCCCCAGCAGGACAGGGCGGCGCTGGAAACGGAAGGTCTCCAAACCCCAATGGAGTACTCAGTCCGTCGGATCATCCTGCCACCCCACCGGAGGCCGGTGTGGATCTGCCGTTTCAGGCCCAGTCCTTCTCCCTGGTTTCTCACTGCCAGAAAGGCTTCCTCCACCCAACTTTCAGAGGCTAAGCCAGGGGTGGGCGATAATTTTTTACCAGGGGCCACTTCAGAAATTTTTGAAGTGGCCCTGGGCTGCACTGTAAGGGGCAGGGCCTCAGGTGGAAGGGGTGGGGCTGGAACATTTCCTTGCTTCCCCACCCACAGACCATGATTGGTCTAGCGGTGGGGGAGCAAGTGAAGTCTTTGGCCTTTCTCCCCCAACCCCAGAGGTTCCCCCTCGGCACCCATGCCACTGGCTTTGGGAGGAGACTTTATGTGCTCCCCCTTCTGCCCCCAGGCCCTGATTGGACTGGGGTCAGGGGAGAGGCAGGGCCCCTGCGAGCTGGATTAACCCACTTGGCGGTCTGGATCTGGCCCACGGAGGCCCTTTTGCCCACCCCTGGGCTAAGCCATTTTGAAAGTTTGACTCAAAAGTCTCTAGTGTTTAGAGCACACAAGAAACAGGCTCTTTCCCCAGCTCTGCCACTTGGCCTGCTGGGTGACCTTGGCCGAGTCATTTCATGTCCTGTCCCTCAGTTTCCCCATCAGTACTGGAGGGCTAACGATGCCTGCCTTCTTTGGAAAGCCCTCGGAGGCCTACAGGGAGGCATGCGAGACAAGAGCTAGGGATTATGTACTGAGCTTTGGCATTCTTGCCTTCAAGAGAGCATTTTTCAAGGATTGTTGAGCAAAAAGGCTTTCCTGCTGACAGAGTCGAGACAAGCCAAGTGGCAAGGGGCAGCGACTCCTCTCTCAGGCACTCTCCCGCTCGCAGCTCAAACACACCAAGAGCAACGTGGCGTGGCTGAATGCCACAAGGCACAAGCAATTTCTGGGGCTCCCCCCCAGGCCTTGGCCAAAAACCCCCTCCGCTGTTAAAGCCACTTGGATGTGGGGGGTTTGTTTTCAAAAAAGACAGCCCAGGCAGGCCTGCTATGGAAGCGGATGTCAGGGGCTGTCCAAGATCACCTTTCCAAAGGGGATTCCCCATCGCTCCTCCGCCCCAGAGAAGTAAATTGACATTGTGGTCACAACAGAAGAGCTACTGGCTTTTCCAGTCGCTCCTCAGATTCCAGCTGGAGAATCTAGCTCCATATTCCGCAATTACACTTCCAACGGCAAAGGCTGCTCACACTGCTAGTAAAGGAAGTCGTCTGCTCACTCTGCTATTAAAGACAACAGAGCAAACCACGTCCGACTGCTTGTGAGCAGCAGCTACTAGCCCTTCGGCACCTCTATGAGCCAGCTGTTGACTTTCTTGATGTGCTAACAGCAAGCGATGCTTTCGCTCTATCATGAATCAGACAGGGGATGGCTGGTACTGATTTACCAGGAATGTATAGAGGGGATGGGGGTCCGGAGGAAACCTTTAAAAGTGCAGATACCAGACAGCTCTTCCCCTTTCAAATGTGATTCCTGAGGCCCTTGCCAATTCTTAAAGACAGTTTCGAGCAAAATTCTTTGCTCCTCCCCTTCCCATGCTTCCTCGGTGATGCCCACCTGTGATATCACATTTGTTACTAGGGGTATGGAGCATGTCATCATACAGGCATAAGACTTCGTGGCAGTAGGACGCAGAAGGAAGGGGCAGGCTGCGAGGGAAAACATTCTTACTCACACAGGTACCTATTTGAAATAATAGCAAAGGAAATACAAAAAGCCACTGGCCCTAGGACATTTTAATACCTTCTTCTTCAGTAGATTTCTGCCAGGGTGCTAAGTGGCCCTTGTGAAACAGGAATATAAGAACGGCCCAATCGGATCAGATCCAAGATCCATCCAGCCCAGCATCCTATCTCTGATGGTGGCTTCAGAGGAAGGTTCAAGAATCGTACAGGAGGCAGATAAGGGATAATCTACACCCTGCATTAGGGCGCATCCTGATTTCTAATGGTCAGAGACTGGCTTAAATCCTGAAAGTTTAATATCCCATCCAGTTTTTGTTGCCATTCGTTATTCTAATTCTGGATAGTCTGGACATGCAGACAAAAACATCCAATTCTTTTCTCAATTTTGCTAAACTCTTGGCCTTAACATCCTGTGGCAATGAGTTCCATAGCTTACTAGTGCATTGCATGACCATTTTTCCTCTTGTGCACATTTACCCGACAATTCTATTTTTAAATTTATTTTTTCCCTATTTCCACTTTCAAAGTGACCTTTCTTGTTGGGACACTCTTAAATCTATCTTGTACCTTTTACATCTCTTTGCATTTCCCCTATCAGTGCCCTTGTCTATTTTAAGTGACTTGCCCAAGGTCACGTAGAAAGTCAGTAGCAGAGCATGGACTTCAACCCAGTTTTCCCAGGTCCTACCCTACTACTCTGGCCACTGGATCATGCTCGTTCTTTGAAAGCAATAGGATCCTGCCACCCTAAGCAGTATTCCCTCTAATTTTTTCCATCCATGGATGGAACAAATTTTATTACATGCACCAACACATGTGCAAATGTGCACCACCAATAGAAACACATGGGTGTGCTCAGCTGGGCAGCACCTGAATCTCTCCTGGATGGCCACCCAAGAGCTCAGTTGATAGGGAAAACTGAATATCTGCCAGTTTGTTCCCTTGTTCCTAGTCTCTGCCTGAGGATAACATTTGATAGGTTTACTTACCCTGAGAAGCAAAGGTCTCTCTCCTCTGACAAGTTTTGTCCTTGGGAATGAGTATAAACTGGTCCTCTATAAAGCCATCAAGCAGGCTCACTGAATCTTTATGATAAAAATTAGATTACTTTGCAGCTCCTGACAGCCCATCATTCTTGGTGACACACCTTTTTATTATTTCAGTCCTTAAACTTAATTCACCTTCCACACGGCCTGGACTTGTTCCATCACCGCCTGCTCCTTTGCGGGGCTTAATGCACTTGCTTGTTTAAAAGCGAAATTAAATGACCTTTTCAGTGCTGTGTGATTAATTGAAGCATTTTGATATTCTCTGCAATTCACCAAAACCAATTCAGAGGAATGCGGGGAGGGAATTAGTCGTGTAATGACAAAGAATACGTTTGCATGCTAGCAAACACTGTTATCCCATCACTCTGAAAGGCGCATTGTTTCCTTGCTCTGATATTTACATCACAATGGTGCCTCGCAATTCTTTGAGGGTTTTATGGCTTTGCAAGTGACTCTCTAAATTATTGTCATTAATGTATGGGGGGTGGGGGGAAGGAAGAGACAGAAGAGACATAACTGCATACCAGCGGGAGCAGGTAAAGGCACATCTGCCAATGTCACTCAAAGCCAGGAATAACCCACACACCTTCTGGGTGTGGTGTGCTGTCCCGTCCAGTGGCACCAAGGCCACTTGCAGAGAGAATAAGGAGTTGGTTTTGCAGCCTTGGCTAATAGCCAGCTGGCTTTTTGCTCATGGAGTTGATCAGGGGTGGGCAATCATTTTTGAGGTGGGGGCCAGCTCCACCATGTTGGAAAATGGTCAAAGGCCACACTTTTCTCTGGAGAGGGGGTGGGGTCTGGGTAGGAGGTTGGGTGCAGAAGGGAGCTTGGGGTAACGGATTGGGGGGCAGGAAGGAGATTGGGTCTGGGAGAGAGTTTGGGTGAAGGAGGCAGTTGTGACCTAGGGCAGGGGACTGGAGTGCAGAAGGTTGGGATGTGACCTAAGGTAGAAGGGGATTGTGATCTGGGGCAGGAGATTGGGGTGCCAGATCTGGGAGAGGGTGGGGTGCAAGAGGGGGACAGAGGGTTTGGGTATGTTGAGTGGGGGCAGAGTGTTGGGGCAGAGGGGCAGAAGGGAGCTCAGGGTAGGGGATTTGGGGTGCAGGAGAGAGTGGGAGTTTGGGTGAAGGAGGGTGTGGGGGCAGAAGAGGATTCTGCAGGAGGGGATGCAGGGTCTGTGAGGGCATTGTGACCTGGGGCAGGGGTGAGTGTGCAGAGGGTTTGGGTGGTTACCTGGGGCTGCTGGGGTATGGGGGTTGGGGGCCAGACGGCTCCCGGCCAGCAGCCCAGTGGGACCCTCAGACAGGCTCCCTGCCTGCCACAGCCTAAGCGGCCGGCTGCTCCATGTGCCTCTCTGCACTGTGCGGTGGAGGGAGAGGGGGCACTTTGTGCGCTGCCCCGACTGCAGCATAATCTCTCAGCTCCCATTGGCTGCAACTGGTCAAATGGGAGCAGAGAGATTTTGCTGGGGCGGGGCAGCCCGTGAAGCTACCCCCCTCACACGGTACCGAGAGGCACAAAAAGCAACCAGCCGCTTTGAGCGACCTGAGGCTGCTCCCGGCCTGGGGGTCCCCATAGGGTGGGCCGTGGGCTGGATTCAAAAGCTTGGATAGGCGGATTCCAGCCCACCGGCTGCTTCTTGCCCAACCCTGGTTGAAGTGATTTCTCTCCTTCTGAACATTTCGAAATAAGAAGGGGAGGAGATGGCGCCAGGGCACCTGTTTTAAATCCCGCCAAGCCCTTTCCACGAGACACAAACTTACACAGTACTGCGCTCGGCCGAGAGACTAAATTGGATTCAGGCTGCTGAGTCCAGCCGCAGCGTCAACTTCCGACAGGACAGATGAGACGCCGCTGCCTCCTTAGCATGAACGTCGCCCCAAATGTGTCTGATACGGTGGAACTCGGGCTCTTGCAGTCGCAAGGGAATCTGAAAGTCCCCTGAACCCCAAAGAAGTGATTTGATTGCCGGCTCACACTGGGTCCTCCCTGCTGAGCTTCTGAGTTTTAAACGTGGTAAGAGCCCACTGGCTCTTAATACATTTGAAGGGCTACAGTGCAGCAGCAGGGACCCAGCATGAGCTGGGAATCAGCTGGCCCGGCTCACCCTGGGTCCCCCATGCTGCGCTTCTGATTTTTAAATGTATTAAGAGCCAGTAGGCTCTTAATACATTTATAAAGCAGAGTCACAGCATCTGGGAGTGGGCACAAGGTCGGGAATCAGCTGATTCCCAGTTCGCACCTGGTCTCCGCTACTCCCCTGCCCCCCATGGAAATGGTGCTGGGGGGGGAACCGGCTTTTAAGCCGGCTCCCCCCCAGCACTGGCTCCTGCTCCCCCCCACTTACTGCCTCTGATAGAAGCAGCAAGAGGTGGGAGCGACTAGTCGACTATCCAATAAGCTTTTGCTTATCGGATAGTCGACTAGTCGCTTACATCCCTATTACCAACAGCCACGTTCATTAAACAAGGAAGAAACACAGCACAATGCTGGAAGGAAAAACAGACATCAAGAAAGTCGCAGGACATGACAGGATCAGATCAAAAGGAACATGCAGGAATCAAATGCATGAGTGGCCAGCAGGTTTCGAACAGGATGTTCAGTGCACATCTCTACCACTTGAACTTGTTTGAACATGATAGCAGTTTTCAGGTATCTAAAAGGGTGTCACAAGGAGGAGGGAGAAAAATTGTTCTCCTTGACCTCTGACGATAGGACAAGAAGCAATGGGCTTAAATTGCAGCAAGGGAGGTTGAGGTTGGACATTAGGAAAAACTTCCTCACTGTCAGGGTGGTCAAACACTGGAATAAGTTGTCTAGGGAGGTTGTGGAATCTCCAACTCTGGAGATATTTAAGAGCAGGTTAGATAGACATCTATCAGGGATGGTCTAGATGGTACTGGGTCCTGCCATGAGGGCAGGGGACTGGACTCGATGACTTCTCAAGGTCCCTTCCAGTTCTAGTGTTCTATGATTCTACGATATACTCGTTCAGGTGCTTTTCTTTGCGGATGAGCGTGCACGGATCACCCACTCGACTGACGGAATTCACTTTCATCAGGCCGTCGGTCACTTTGGTTTCACAATCAGGTTCAAGAGAACTGAGGTACTGTACCAACCTTTGCAAAGGGAGGTGCATGTCTGCCCAGCTTTAAAGATCCACGGTGCTTCTCTCAAGTCGGTAGAGACATTTCACTCCATACGGCGTGGCGGTCACAGAACGCAAGTGCTGCATTTGGAATGCTGTCAAACCATCTGTGGAACCAGAGGGGTGGCAAAACAAGCACAAAGCCAACATGTCTATCGGGCACAAGGGCTCGCTCTGCGTCCGTATGGTGGTGAATCATGGACTGCAGCGTATTGTCGCCACAGTACGAAACTTGATCCGTTCCATATGTGCATCTTTGGTCCCTTTGCAGGGTCAAACGGTAGGAAATGGTTCCCAATCTGGAAATCCTCATTTGTGGGTGGGTGGCTGGCATTCAAAGCATGCTCGTAAAAGCTCAGCTGCATTGATGTAGGCATCTCCTTCCTATGGCCGGCTTGAGAATATCCAAGGCCAGATTTTCTTGTCAGCTAAAGCAAGGCACTCCATCTCCTGGTGGCCAGCATATAAATGGACGGACACGCAGCAGTCAAACTGGAAAGCATGTCAGACTGACTGACCCCAGCCACTAGGAAGCACCAGCCCATGACAAAGCAAAGCTAGGGCAGATTTGTCAAGGTGCAGTAACATGTGAAAAATGTGAATAGCACAAAGCCAGGACACAACAGCCTGCAACAGTCATGGACAATTTTCTCTGTTTCACACGCAATCACGTCTCTGGTTCTCCCCCTGGTCCAACTTCGCATACACATGTTCACCTACAGTGAATCCTTGTACCGCAGCATTGACCCAAAACTTCTGCACCACCAAGAAGGGCCACAGCTGTACCACGGTATCGCCTAGAGTAGTCACAGCCTAAGAATGGCCTTGGAAGATGACTCAGTGAAAGCTTGCTTTGTGAACCAAATTGAAAAAAATAAATAAAAATAAATCAACCCAGTGCCGTTCTCAGCCCCACACACATTCATACATACACAGAGAATCATCTATGGCCACGTCTAAACTGACCCGGAAGTTCAAATTGAGATACGCAACTCCAGCTACGTTAATTGTATCTTAAATTGATCTTTCGTGCCGGCTTTGCAGCAGGAGGTTAACAGGAGCAAACACTCCCGTCAACTTCCCTGACTCCTTGAGCACCGGTGTCAAAAGGGGCACCCACCACGTTCGATTTCGCAGCTCTTTACTAGACCCGCTAAATCAAATGCCAGAAGATCAACCGCTGGAGCAGCGATCTTCTCGCTAGTACAGACATGATCTATGACACACGATTTCCCACAGCCCCGTGGACACCACTCCAGAATCTCACATGCATGGCTGGCCCTACCCAGAGAAAATACAAAGACAGGAAAGGAGGGCCACCGGAGAGAAAAGTGCATGGCAAATTCACGACTGGTCTGTAAACACCTTCCATGCTTATGGAATTGGTAAGATGTGTTTCTCCTGCCACCGTGACAACCAAACAAATGAAATTAACATGTGCTAACAATCTCCTCCCTTTCACAAGTCATCTCAACTCAATGTTTTTAAACAAATCCATTAGCATGAAACATAAGGCCGTTACAAAATGATCTACCCTTCCCCCACAAAAGCAGATGAAATAATTATATCAGTCACAGGGGTCAGAGCAGCGCTGATGTTTTGCCTCCGCAGATTAGATTAATTTGAGTCTCTTTGGGGTTTGGATTAAAGTTGTAGTTGAGTTAATTTCTGACATTCAAATCATTTAAAGCCAGCTGCTCAATTAGTATCGATTAGCATAGCTCCGTTGACGTCTGTGAAGCTACGGCCCCCTTTCGCATTTATGGCCAATAAGGAACCCAATGGGAGTAGGAATGTTCCTGGAACAAAACGTAGGAAGATGAAAGACAGCTACGACCTTTGCTTCCCTAATGCACTGCAGTGCATGTGAGCAAACAGTTTCCGGGGGGGAGAACAGTGTTGTCAGCATAAAAAACTGAAGTGCTCCTAGTGCAGTGGTCCCCAACCTTTTGGGGCTGCAAGAATGGCTTGGGCCGGCCCTGATCACTCGGCAGGCGCACATAAATGCCATGGCGCCCGCGGGCACCATGTTGGGGACCACTGTCCTAGTGTATCCAAGGGCTAACCCTAGGAGAAAACAACATAGATGGTAATAAGTCATGGCTTCAGCGGCCCAGGGGCTCACTGACAGAGAGAAAGCAGCAAGCACTCAGAGACTAAAAAGAATAAAACCCCTAAGAGGAAAAAGTACTCAGATGGGAAGGTAACTTCTCCCTCGTGCCGGGGGAGGGAGGGGGCAGGGGGGGAAGGGGAGGGCGAGGGGTTGCTTTTTGCTACAGAATGCATTGCGTATTAGAGATAGATGCCCGACGGCGGCAATATTGGTCCATTCACACTGGGTAGGATTTTTTTCAACCTATCCATCTGAAAGCAGCTTACAAAAGCAGGTCACCATTTTAGCGATGGGGAAACAGAGGCACAATGAGTTAGTGACTTCAGACTACAAGGCGAATCAGTGACAACCTTGAATACAAATTGGACCACCCTGGTCCGGCACCCTCAGGACCTGATTCCGAACAAGGGAGTTTGCTGAACCAGGGGAGGTCAGGCCACCGGGCTCTTCCAGGGAGCCACCAGCCTCTCGGCCAGGCACCCTCCTGACTGCCAGCCCTGGCCACTGGATGGTGGGCAGGGCTCCCCTCCCTGCCCGTGGCCCCGCAGGCTGCAAGCCCAACAGATCAGCTCCACTTCTGGCAACTTTTGCCACTCGGGCTGTTACCTACCAGCCCTGTGCTTTTGGGAGCCAGGGAGTGACATTCATGGAAAGCCATCCCCTCCCCCTTCCCCTAAGCCTTTGCTGGAATTAGACAAAGCAATGAAAAGGCCGGGGAAGACACACCTAAACTGCTTCAGACAAGGGTGATACAATTAAGGAAACACCCCAGCCTCATTTGCATTAAAGATGGAACAGAGGACATCTCATTAGCATACAGAATGGAGAGCAGCTCTTCCAAGGCAGGAACCGCAGTGAACTATGGGATACCGAAGCAGAGAAGCACTGCCTGATGGGAAATCTCTACTCCAGATGCTAATGAACCCAGGCCTGCTCACACCCAAATTAGTCATTATCAGACCAATTCTAGTAACGATCCTATTGACATCTAAAATACTGAAACTGTCTAGGTTGCATTGTGAGCTCGTTCAAGGAACATCGCCCATAACCAGGGATGATCAGTCTCTATTGTCTCTCCTCTTTCTCTTTGAACTATCCCTATAAAAACGCCTATCCTTGCCCCAAGAAGAACTGTTCTGATACCTGGATTTAAACTGCATCAGTTCCATTGAGACTTCTTCATCTCCTGTCTGATCGTGCTGGGGGCTCTGCTCTGCTTGTCTCCTGCCCTCTGGACCCCCGGCTACCATCATCATCTGGGAACCCCGATCAGTGCCAGCTCCATGGAGTGGTGAGGTCTCGGTCTCTCTCTCTCTCTCCCTCCTAACAACTACCTCTCTAAGCATAGCCTCCTGACCCTGCCCTATGTAAACTGTTATATGGTTACCTAACATTTGTAATCAGTTTCAATTTAGATTTAATATTGTAACTGTTAGATTTAATATTGTAACTTTTTGATATCTATGCACTACTCAGAAATAAATAACTTCCATTGTTAAGATGGCTGCTTCTTTCTTTCTCTTTCACTCACTCTTCCTCAAGGGGTGTTGTTTTGGCTTCCCCATTCGCTCTGCAACAACGCTTCTTGTACCCAAGCTAAAGATCCCTGTAGTGCCCAAAATCCTGTGGGGTTTGCTCATCATGTGGTTTACCAGTGAATGATTGTGGTGTGAAAGTGGGGATAGGAGGTGCTGAACCTGGGGGCTTATGAGGATGGCAGCTTAAAGTGCTGTTTAATCCAGCCCACTGAGTCCAAAGGCACATGAGGGTGTAGTGTGGCATTGCTGTGAAACCCAGCCAGCTGAGTCCAGGGACATATGAGGGGGTCAGCTTGTGAGTGCTGATTACCCAGTCCTCTCAGACGTGCTCTGTTAGTGGGTGTGAGTGTCTGTGTGTGTTGCTAAGGTGGTAACCCCATCCTGAGGAAACTAGTTCCTGCAGGAGAGCTCCAGTGGGAGGGGGAATTGGCAGCAGGGAGAATTCAGCTCCATATGAGAGCACAAGTAAGCACAAACAGCACACTGATAGAATTGTTAACCTCTCCCCAGTGCCATAAGAGTGACCCTGATAAATGAGCATACCCCAGAGTATTGGGCAAATCTGGTAACAGGACTCTCTGGTCCAGCAGCATCTGTGGTCCAGCAGGACCATGGATGTTGCCAGACCAGAGAGGTTCAACCTGTAGAACCCAGGAGTCCCGACTTCCAGCTTCGTGCTCAAGCCACTGCACTTTACTAGCCCGTCCAGAGGTTATTACGCAGCAAATCTTCATACCGGAGGCTGTGCTCCCCAGCAAGTGTTACTTGGATCAGAACTTTGAAGCATAGCGAAACCAGCCCGAAGAGGCTGCGGAGATCGGAAAGGCCAACAGGCTTTGGGGAGCTTTCAGAAAGGGTAATGTTTTCACATGCCAGCCAGATGAGTCCATAACAGCGCGGGAAACATTAACATACCTTGACAACCCACGTTCCCCGGGGACCCACCCTCCTACGTAAGAGAGCCTGGGACGTTTTAGCTGGTTTCAAGCCAGCTAGACTGAAATTACACCAGGCACGTTCATTTCTGTAGCAGAGCCCCAGCTGAGAACAAGCACGTCAACAAGAGGCTGAAAGGGCCGATAACTTGTGACAACTTCCACTTGAACAAACCTTCAGCACGGGCCACACAGTGCCCTTGGCCACGCGGGTGATAGAGTGGAGATTAAGCCTGACTGTACAAACTGTTACAGAAGCAACGTGCTTCGAGAGGTCCTGCCTCGAGACCTCCCCAATGCTGGTACCCAACCCTGCAAACTGTGTGTTATTCAGAACTGCAAGGAGATCCCATCTACCACCTCTTAAGATTTCCACCCAGAGGTCCAGGTCTCTAAGGCCTTGTGTACCAGCACGTTTTATCGCCAAAAGCTGCCTTTTGCTGACATAGCATCGAGAGTGTACACACTACGATGCAACTTTTGTTGGGGAAAAACACCCAGTTTTGGTGACAAAACATCCAGCCCTGCGAGAGACTTTTATCTTTTCCCCTTCCTTTATTGTTGACAAAGAGCCAGTGTGGACTCTGCTGTTTTGTTGAAAGTATCCCACAATACCTACCTTGATGGCTGTGCTCAGTGTTTTGTGATCTCTGCTGTCCTGCAGGCATGCGCCCCTTCCCTTTCTAAGCTCTGGGAAGTATCTTTCAGCTGAGTGAGCTGCTCCGTTTGGGGAACAAAGAGCAAACAAAGAGCAAATCATTGGAATGCTCCTGTTCTGCCCTGCTAGGAACACAGTAGCAGGCAGACAGCTGCTGCCAGGGGGAGGGCTGGAGAGACGGCTGTGCTGCTTTGACATTGCTCAGCACGGAGAGCTCACAGAGCAACTCACGATGCCGCTCCCAGCAGCTGAGAGGGCTGTGGGAGATCACAAAGAGAATCCCAAGAAGTGCAAGGATCAGTTCTGCCTTCCCACAACGCTGCACTGTGGGATGCTGACCCACAATGCTTTGCTCTGTCAACAGGGTGCTAGCAACGTGGCCATGAAATGTCGACAATTGGAGGCAGAAAAAACAGTTTGATAGTTTTCACTTTTGGTGACTTGTGCATGTCAGCAGCACTTTTGTTGCCAACGCTTCCCAGCGTAGGCAGTGCCTAAGGCAGCATGGAAGATAGATGCAACACAGAGAGCCTGTTTCTCTCCTCTCTCATATCAGTGGGACACTAGTTTCTTTAAAAAACCAAAATCAAGCCCAAGTTTTTTAAATTCTCTGCAGGTCATCTCTCATATCCTTAGCCTTCTCAACACTTAGCTGGGACCAGGTTTGCTCCTCTGCCTCTGTGTGTGCACATGACATGGAGACTACACAGAGGCATGTGTGCATTTTGTTTGTGTTATAATAATTCCGAGAGCCCTCAGCCAGGTCTGGGACCCACTGGGTTAGATGCTGTGCAGACTGAGAGAAAGCCCCAAAGAGTGTACATTTTCACTATATATAATTATTCATTGTGTGGTTAATTTTCCAACTACTGCATGTCTGCTTTCAGGGTTCACTTCTAATAACAAAACCCATGAGAACACAGCAAAAATTTCTATGTATGTTTCCTTCTGTAACCTGACAGAACTAGAAAAAACAGTGAATTAGATACACAATCAAGACAGTTTTCATAAACCAATTAAACTTGACCTGCAAAAGTGAGTGATCACAGAAACTGGACTCCACTCAGTTTCTACCCCTTATTGGTTTGGCTTTGTTTAGGTTTAATTTACTGAGACAATATCAGGTTTGTCAATTCCGCAAAAAAATAAACTCTCAAAATTAAGAGAACAGGCTTGCACGTGGTTTTGTTTCTTGGTTTGGTTTTAAATCCAGAGGGGGCAATGTTTCCGGTTTTGTTTTTAAGCCAAATCTTCGTCTGGAGAGCTTTCGCGCCAAACATTGCAGCTCTGGGTTGGTGCATGAGAACCACAAAATGGAAAGAATATGAAAACTGAAATTTGGGATTTACCTTGTGTAGAGATGTGCATAAATAAGCAGCAGCCAAGAAAATTAGGAAGAGTCATTTGTAACGTAAGCTAAGGATGGAATAGTGTAGTTGTTGAACCGATAAGCAAAATCTTATTGGTTAATGCTGTAGACTACACGCATTTCCACTCCACCCCACACCAGTACATTTTTTAGCAGGCTGGCCAGCAGCCTGGCTCAGTCCCAGCTTGTGCCAGGTCCTGGACCTACCCCTGCTGCGGCACTACATTTAAAGTGCATTAGGAGCCAGGCGGGCAGGCAGCCCAGCTCAGTTCTGGCTCACACCAGGTCTAGGAGCTCAGTACCCATCCCTCCCTGTGGACAGGGGTTCCTGCCACCTCGTGCTGCTGCCTCTGTATCAGAGGCAGCAGCGTGGGGTGACAGGCAGCCAGTCTGCGTGGGGAGCTGGTTTTTAAACTGGCGACCCTCACAGAGCAGCTCCTGGGGCAGCAGCAGCGCAGAGTGGCAGGGGGCTCCTTGGGAGTGGGGCCAGAGCGCACTGGCTGACCGCTCCACCCCCAGGGACTATAGAATAGTCGAGTAACCAATAAGAATTCATGAAGTTAATCGACTATTCAATTAACCGATATGTAACATCCCTCACGTAAGCAATTTGCTTGATAAAATCATGACATTTTAAATATATAGGGAAGGAGCAGTTCTCTCATCCTTGTAGTTAATTCAGTTCCCCAAGAAATGGTAGGCAGATTGAGGGAAGAATTCTTCCACTGGTCTAACACAGTGTACGCTGGAGGCAGTCTCAGGAGAGCTCTGCGCGGATACAGGATTTGCTTCTGCATCTGCAAAAATGGAGCCGCCGATATCTGGATCTGCATCCACAGATGCAGATACCCGCGGCTATAAAGTGGATATCCGCAGATTTGCAGGGCTCTAAGCATAGCTCCATCTCCTAGGGGTGTGGCTTTTTTCACATCCCAGAGTGTCGTAACTATGCCTGGGCGAATTTTCAGCATAGCTCAGCCCTAGCATCCAGCCACACATGAGAAGCAACCAGTGCCAGACACCGTAACACTGGAAAAAACACCAAGAGCTGTATCATTACACGGCGCATTCTGCCTCCATTCCTCAGCATGCATCATTTATCCCCAAAACCAACCAAGCACCATTGTGACAATTCCACTTGCAGTCCCGGGCCTCAGCATTGCTATTCAGGCACGGAACTCAACCTGACTTTGCGGCATGAAACAAGTCACGCCGCGGTGACTGTGCATTAAAGTTATTTAGAGTGCCCAGGCCGGTCGCCTTACTCGAAGCCTGGCTGCATTTCCGTTTCAAGGCACAGCCCATTTGAAGCCCAGAAACTCAGGGCCGCGTTCCCTTCCAGGCACAAATCAAGCCCACCGGTAGAGGTGGTGAAAACAAAGCACCGGTCATCTCAGAGAAAAGCATCCGCTGTCTGGAGATGACCCAATTCTACAGTTCACATTAACCTCTCCCGAAAGGGAAAAAACTTCTTCTGTAAAGAAATGACTTACAGTACAGCCCGTTTGAAAGACAGCGCTCATTGAAAAACCATTAACCTGACAAAAATGTGAAACACCTGCACACGGCAACAAGGAGGACTGAAGAAAGCCTGAGGCGAATGCAAACCACATTAAATGATTCGTGATGTCAGGAGTATTCATGCTTCAGGCGAGGAGCCAACTTCTATCGAGGTCAGGAGGAAATCTCGAAGGGTGAGCTCCTCCAATACTGTCTCTTGCGTGGTTTCTATTTTCTGACATAGATGGTACCTGCCACCCTCAGAGACAGAATCTTGGACTACAAGGACCCCAGGTCTAATCCACCATGGCCTTTCCTATGTTCTTCATCAACCAGAGTCAGACTCGAAAGCAGCATTAGCCAGAGGTGGCTGTGAAGATTCCTTTAGGCGGGAACAGAATACCCCAGTGCATGGATAACTGGCCATAAAGGGTATGTCTACACTGCATTCCTCTTTCGAGAGAGGAATGCAAATGCAGACAAACGAAATTGCAAATGAAGCGTGAATTTGAATTTCCCACGCTTCATTTGCAGAATCGCGTCCTGCCGCTATTTCGAAATAAGAAACAGTGTGTAAACGCGGTTATTTCGAGAAAACACTTTCTTTCCAAATAACGCTTACTCCTTATAAAATGAGCTTTAAGGGTTATTTCGAAAGAAGGGTTTTCTTTCGAAATAACCGCATCTAGACAGAGTTTCTTTTTTCGAAAAAGGGTATTTTGAAATAGCGGCCGGACGTGGTTCTGCAAATGAAGGGCGGGAAATTCAAATCCGAGCTTCATTTGCAATTTCGTTTGTCTGCATTTGCATGCCTCTTTCGAAAGAGGAGTGCAGTGCAGACATACCCAAAGAGAGCAGGAGCGGCGTTCGCAGACTGCTCTCAAAAGAGGCTCCTCTTCTCTTCAGGGGCAGACAATGTCAGCTTGAACCTTCTGCCTGAAAATTTGCTACGTACAGGAGCTACAAAGTTGCACCTCAAGATTGTGCTTTTTTTTCCATTTTTCTAGCAAATTCTTTTGGCAGAGAGATTGGGGCGGAGGATTCTAGGCTATTTGTTTGGTGCGTTTGACAGCCCTTTGCACATAACACCCGTTTCACTGTTTCCCTTGTAACCACCCAGTCTGTTCGCTCCCTCACGGTAAAGCCCTCGTGACCCTCAGCATGGGCACAAACAACGCTTACAGCAGCTGTCACCAACCAGTCGATCGGGATCGACTGGTAGATCTTGGAGCCTCTGATAGGGGATCCTGACTGGTTTGGCCAAGAGGCTACCAAGTGCCGGCACTTCAGCTGCCCCTCCCCCTACTGCTGCACATCTCCTGCCCTTTGCCTTGGAGCTGCCTCCCCTCACCCCCGGAAGCTTCCTGCTTGCCGTGCAGGGCAAGGGAAGGAGAGGAGGGCACCGACGTCAGGGTGCTCCCTCTCCTACCCTGTATCCAGACTCCACAGTGCAGAGAGGGGGCACAACAGGACTTTGCTGGCTGCTTTTGAGAGTGGTGCAGGGCCAGGGCAGGGGGGAGCCTGCCTTAGCCCCACTGCACCACCACCCAGGAGTCACCTAAGGTAAGCAGTGCCCTGTCAGAGCCCACGTCCTGAAACCCTACCCCAGTCATGACCCCATTCCTGTACCTCAAGCTCCTGCCCTAGCCCCGAGCACCCCTGCATCCAAACACCCTCCCAGAGCCTGCACCTAGAACCCCCTCCAACTGCCTGCCCCAAACTCAGCTCAGAGCCCCTCTCACACTCCAGATCCCTTAATCCAAGATCAGAGGCTGCACCCCAACCCACTGCCCCTTCCTGGAGAAAGCAAGGGAGCATGGGGGAGGGAGGGAGGATGGAGTGAGCAGGAGTGAAGCCTCAGAGAAGGGGCACAAAGGAGGCAGGGCCAGGGTATTTGGGTTTGAGGTAGATCTTGGATTGCATTTAAATTCAAAAAGTGATCTCGTGGAATTTCTTCACGCCCCCCCCAGAGGGGCACGCCCCCCAGTTTGGGAACCCATGTGCTAAACAATCTGCTCTGCCTTGCGTCTAAGCGGCGACACTCCTAAGAGCTTCTGTGTAGGTCAAAAGCTCGGCTGTCTCTCTCACTGACCGAAGACACCCGTCCTGTCTCCCTGCCGACTCAGCGTGACACTTTGGGCGTCTCTTTCCTCACTGTGGCCCGTCTGTCCAATCTGTAGTCTGGGGGATAACCCCAATTGCTTTGTCGCTTTAGAACAGGGTTTCCCAACCTATGGGTCGGGACCCAAATATGGGTCGCCATTACATTTCAAAAGGGTCGCCAAGTGTCCCCTAGGTGGCTCTGCCCCCCGTTTTTGAATTCAGGGTCACCAAGTCTTCCTGAATTGTCAAAATGGGTCCCCATCTGGAAAAGGTTGGGAACCGCTGCTTTAGAACGTAGCTTTCCAAGGAAGAGACTGTCTCCTTCTATGATATGTACTGCATCTAACCCCGCAAGCCCTGAGCCTGTAGGAGGCTGCAGCTAGCCGAGGAAGCCATTCCAATTTGCCCTCTTCCAGGCGGTAACAAGTTCCCTCTTTTCATACCCTGAGCGACAGGCGAACTGCCAAAACCAATGGCAAAACTCCCACTGACTTCAGCAGGGCTAGGATTAAACCCAGGACACACATTTTCCCAGGCTTGTCTTTTCTGTACATCCACCGAGGACGTGACGTGAGCTCACTTATCCAGCAGATCACCAGGACACAAGCAACCACCAAGAGGGGATCACACTTCAAAATCCAGAGTTCCCTTCTGCTAAACCAGCGATGGGCAGCCTAGGCTAGCGAGGGGGTTGCAGGAGCGGCCTGGGGCCGCAAGGTTGTCGGAACCAAGACGTTCTCCTGGGCTAGGGTAGCTTTGCTCACTGCGCGGGCGTAGCTAGAATTTGCGGGGGGTGCCGACGGACCCGCAGCTCTTTGGACACAGAGGGAGCGCCCGGCTCTCGCGCTCAGTGCTGCATGCAATCAGCCCGCACCTCCCTTCACGTGTCCCCGCTTTACCTGCGTGTCACTTTTGTAATACTGCTAGGAAAAAGCCACGTGGACGCAAACCAGTGGAATCTAGCAACTCTACGTGTGGAAACAAAACGTCTCGCGGGCCACACAAGGAACCCAGATGGGCCGCATGCCGCCCACCAGCTGTCCACCGCCGTTCTAAACCTTCTCCCAGACAGAGAGAGAACTTTCGAGCCTAAAAAAAACCAGGAGCCTAGCAACACTGACTACAGCCTCCCCCATCTCCTTCAGACCCACACGCATCCATACAGACTCACCAAACCGGCATGCTTCCTGGGCCTCTTTCTCAACCTGACCTCTGCACACTTTGGGGGGAGCTAACCATCTGCCTGCCTCTCCAATTCTCTGTCTACCTACCTCCACAGACTCACAATCACAGGCCGAGAGCCTACAGCTGACAGTCTGGGCAAGCCTTCTGCAGACACCCTTGTGCCATTTCAATCCGATGGCCCTGGCTGGGGGGGCAGGGACAATGCCTTCTGTTACCCACTGCTAACGTCCAGTTCTGCTCCAAGCCGATTTTGGACAGCCCCTTTCCGAATAAGGAGCAGCCTTGTTTCATGAGGGTCCTCATAGAATCATAGAGCTGGAAGAGACCTCAGGAGGTCATCAAGTCCAGCCCCCTGCCCAAGGCAGGACCAATCCCATAAAAACAGACATAGCCCTTAGCTCCCCTAACTCGTGTTTGGGGGCTAGGCTGGGTGAGGCATTTCCTCAGCCCCTCTCTCTAGCGCGTGCACTAGCTCTTCTTGCTGCTGCCCGTGGTGCTGTATCCTGCAATGTGGTTACCACAACGAGCTCACTTTTCAAGGGGCTGGTTGGGTCAGCCCTGTCCACCTCTCCCGTAACGAGTAAAAATAGCCACAGCCTGGCCATTTCTTTCCTCTGAAATATCCCACTTGGAGAAGTTCAGCCTGGTTGAAATCAAGAATGGGATGGAGCGAGAGAACTACATGCTCTTGTGCAATGCCATCGCCTTACGTCATGAGCGTCGCAAGCCCGGTCCATCACGATATGGAGATGTAAGGGTCTGAGCGATCAGGTGCCTCTTGTTTTGCATCTGAATTCAAAGCTTGGTCACAGCAGACAAGCAATAGTTGGCAAGGGCTGCAGAAGCACACTTTAAAGCCAGCTCCCTTCAGGGGTGATGGTGAAGAGAAGGTTAGCATGGTCTATCACAGTGCGACACAGCTGTGCTTCCTCAGGGGTTTGGGTGGGTTTCTTCCCCTGGCCCTTGTTGGTAAATTGCTCACCGATTCATTAAATCTGAACTAGAACGTGCGCAATCCGAGGCAACAATCACAAAGAGCCCCCGATAAAGCAGCCGAAGAGAAGACGAAATATAAAGTAGGAGAAGTACCAAGTAGGGATGTAAAATCCTGGTTAATTAGTTAACCGGTTAAACAGTAGATCAACCTAACATTTAACTGGTTAAATGATTAAGCGGGATCCGGGCAGGGGACCACTCCAGCCTGGTTGGAGCAGCCCTCAGCCCCACACTGGTGCTGGCTGCCAGGTCCCAGTCCCCACATACGGACTGGAACTGCCACCTGCTCCTGGCTTCCAGACCCCGCTGGAGCAGCCCCTACCCCGGTAGACCCCCTGCGGGGCTGGAGCAGCCCTCTGCCCGCAACAGGCAGGGAGCTTCTTCAGCCCCCACTGGTTACCAGCTAACCAGAACTGGTAAGTGTCACTCGTTAATGGTGATGCTTACCAGTTCACCTTTCACATCCCTAGTAGGAAGTATAAAAAACATTAAGCCAATTCAAGAGAAACAGCTCATATGCAGATATGCACCGTAGGTGAGACAGATGCCCAGCTAGCACCTTTCCAGTCCTTACCTTCACCCTCTCTCAGGCCTGTAAGACATCAGAAATTCAGACAAGTCCAGACCAGCTCACCCCAGAATGCTTTATCCCGAGGGCCATTTCTCGGGAGCGCAGAAGGTTTTTTTTTTTCCCTTCTCTCCCAAACTGTGTCTGGACACTTTCACCTTCAGCAGGCTAGATGGATTGAGCGGAGGGCAATTTTGCCGTAGGAGAGCAGCACCATGCAGAGATCAGATCCATTTCACACACACAGGCAGAAGTTTTGGAAAGGCTTCTCACAGTCATAGGGCTATGCTTCACAGTTATAGTTAGAACCCCTACAGAGATGCATCAGTGTAGCTAGCTAACCGATGTACTCAAAGGGGCATGATTAGCCAGGAAACAGCTTAGTCCTAAGGTGAAAGGACCTCATTTTGAGGTCACTCAGCATGCAATAAAACACTCTAAAGAAACGGATTTCCAACAAACAGCTGCAGAATTGGGCCCAATCCTGTAAGGCACTGAGCAGAATCACAACCTCCGTTTGCAAACCAGTGCTGCACAAACTCTAATTGTGTATCCTCTGGAGCTCATCTGAAGAGTGGCCATACTGGGTCAGACCAATGGGCCCCCTAGTCCAGGCTCCTGTATTCCAAGTGTGGCTGGTGCCAGATGAATTCAGAGGGAATGAACAGAACAGGACAATAATCGAGTGATCCATGCCTCAGTCTCAGCTTCTGGCAGTCAACGGCTTCGGGATACCCAGATCCCTCACCATCTTGGCTAATGGATATAGACGGACCCATCCTCTATTAACTTATCTAATTCTTTTCTGAACCCCATTATACCTTTGGCTTTCACAACATTGCCTGGCAAGGAGTTCCACTGGTTGACTTAGCATTATGTCAAATACTTCCTTGTGTTTGTTTGAAATATACTGCCTATTAATGTCATTGGGTTACCTGTGGTTCTTGTTATGTGAGAATAAAATAACACATCCTTATTCACATTCTCAACATCATTCATGATTTTCTAGACCTCTATCATATCCCTCTTTGATTGTCCCTTTATTAAGCTGAAAAGTCCCAGTATTTTTAATTTCTCTTCAGCTGGAAGCTGTTCTATATCCCTAATATTTTTTTTTATTTTATTTTATTTTTTTTGCCCTTTACAGTACTTTTCCCAATTCTAATGCATCTTTTTTTGTGAGAGAGGGTGACCAGAACTACATGCTGTATTCCAAGTGTTAGTGTACCATGGATTTATATAGCAGCTTAGAGACTAAGAGAGAGAGAGAGAGAGTGTGTGTGTGAGTGTGTGTGTGAGAGAAAAATATGTATTATGTATATACAGTATCATGAGCTTTTGTGGGCAAAACCCACTTCCTCAGATGAGTGGAGAAAAAGAGTGGAGAAAAAGGGGGGAACCGCCATATTTAGAATAGGAAAAAAAATTATAAAAATTAAGTGTTCTAAATGTGGGGGTTCCCCCTTTTTTCTTCACTCATCTGAGGAAGTGGGTTTTGTCCACAAAAGCTCCTGATATGATATATACGTATACATACAGATTTTATATATATATACACACACACATACATATACACACAGACCAAGACAGCTACCCCTCAGACTTGTATAGCAGCAGTTTGGTCCCTATAAGGGCAACAACAACAAAAATCCAAGCACTTCAAGTAGAAGACAGGGCCCTTTGTATTCAGACAGCTCACGAGTATCTTCCATCCCTGCCTCTTCTGACACTCTGCATTGTGTGTGAGAGTTGAGCCCAAGTTATGTGAAAAGCAGTAGCAACACTGCCACCCCTGTGATTCCATTCATTGCAAAGAAGGGAAAGGTCAGCTTGAGCTCAACAATTAACAGCTCCTTAGCTTTGGATCTGTGGCCACAGTATCTTGCAAACAGCTTGGATATCATCAAGCTCATTGCTCAAAGCCTCATCCTGACAGATGCCAGCTGTGTTATCTGGCCGCTGACAAGATGCCCAACCTGACATGTAACAACTGGAAACAGAGAAGCCTAAGTGAATATTAAGCGAGCCTGGAATCAGTTTCTCTGTAACTAATGTAATAGTCTTGTGAGTACATTTTAGTCACTGCTAATTCGAGGCTACTTTACTAAGTCATAATGCCTGCAAATTGCGAGCAGCAGCCTTAATCACCCCTTTGTTGAAGGATTCCTTGTGCTTCCTCTTCAAACTAATTCACATCTGCCATCACGCCAGCCAGGGATCTGGAGGTTGCTGGGCATGCAACATCTTAACCCCTGGAGCACTGGAGTGTCAGATCCGACTACAGCTGGGCTTCCTTTAACATGGGACGGCAAGAGACCTCCTGGGTCTTTGATTCCCAGTCCCCTGCAGGGATGTTGAAATGAGTAAAACTTAAACCAGGAACAGTCTTGCAGCACCGTAGAGACTAACAAAACATGCAGATGGTATCATGAGCTTTCGTGGGCACTTCTTCAGATGACAACCTAACACTGGGTACTTATAGATGTGCAAATTGTTCTTATCAGTCTCTTGTCACTTGAACAATCTAATTCACTACTTTTTTTCCTCTCCCTCCCCTTTTCCCCCCTCCTTTCCCTTATTTATTCTTGGATCTGGACTTTTAACACTCCAGTCATCTGAAGAAGTGGGCTGTGCCCACGAAAGCTCATGATCCCATCTACATGTTTTGTTAGTCTTCAAGGTGCTGCAAGACTGTTTGTTGTTTTTTAAGTTTTTTCCAGTTACAGACTAACTCGGCCACCCCCTGAAGCTGTTAAAATGAGTGTAATCAATTAACTGTGTAACCGCTGAAAATTTCCTGTATCAGAGGCAGCAGCATGGGGTGGCAGGCGGCTGCTCGGGAGCCGTGTGTAGCCATCTGGGTAACCAATAAGCATGAGCATATCGGCTACCCATTTAAACGGCAACACTCTTACATCCCTAGTCCCCTGCGACCGCTCCTACTGGGCAGCTGTTGCAGAACTTCACGACTCTTTGATCGTCAGAAGCCTCCTTCGTTCATGGCCAGTTTCTATGGATTTGCTCTTGTGCCAACATTGTCCTTGAGCTTAAATCACCCTTCTTCCAGCCCGCTGCTCAGCCCCTGCTCACCGGTGTATTTAGAGAGCGCAGTCCCATGCCCACTCCCAGCTGTCTCAGTCCTGCCCCAGTAGAATCACAGAAACCCAAGAATCAGAATCCATCACCCTGCGCTGAGGCAGGGCCAGGCAGACCTAGCACATCCCTGACCGGTGTTTGTCCAGCCTGTCCTTACAAGCCTCCTTTGGCAGCGATGCCAGAACTTAACTCTCCATGGAGCTAGAAGGGATTTCCTGTTATTTAAACTCAATCTCCCTTGCTGCAGATTAAGCCCATTGTTTCTCGTGGACAGAGGACAACGGATCACAGTCCCTCTTTGTAACAGCCCCTCACGTACGTGATGGCTGTTATCCGGTTCTTCCTCTGTCCTCTTGTCTCAAGACTACACAGACCTCGTTAATACAGCCCTTTTTCACAACTGCATCACACTGGTGTCATGCTGGGCAACCTGCGGGTGGCAAGCGGCCCACTGCGGCTCTACCTGCAGCCCAGGGAACTTCCATTTGCCCCTCCTCCCCTTCGTGCCTCTCGTGCACTGGGGCCCTGAAATCCCACACTTCCTGCTCCCCCCGCTCATGGAGTTCCACCCCTGGGAAGGAGGGAGCAGCAGGGCCGGAGTGCGAATCAGGCAATTCATGGCGCTCTGAAAGTGGGGAAGAGTAAGAGGTGGGGGCTCCGGTGTCCCAATGCACAAGAAGTACGTGAGGTTGGGGGGCAGACAGGGTTCACGGGGCTGCAGGTGGAACCCCAGTGGGCCACAGGCTGCTGTGGCCCACTGAGACGAAGGAGGTTCCACTTACACGGCCCGCTCACTGTTCCTGGCTGCGCATTGTTGCACTGGTGACTTATATTCTATTTGTGAGCTACTGTCGCCCCCAAATCCTTTTCAGCAATATCACCACCTACCCAGATATCCCCCGCTTTGCAGCTGTGCATTTGACTTTTCCTTCCCAAGGGTAGGACTTTGCACTGGTCTTTATTGAGTTTCATCTTGCTGATTTCAGACCAATTCTCCAACTTCTCAAGATCACATCGATGCTCCAAAGTGCTCACAACCTCTCCTAGGTGGGTACGCTGCCCACCAATTTTATGAACATATTCTCCACTCTGGCTGACATCAAGAAGGCTAGGAACGCACAACCAGGAATGGATCACTCAATTATTCCCTGTTCTATTCATTTCCCTTTGAAATACCTGGCATTGGCCACTGTCAGAAGACAGGACACTGGGCTAGATGGACCTTTATTGAAAATACTGACTCGCACCAGTCCCGGGACTGACTAATCTGGCACCCCACTAAATACACCCTCCCAGTTTGACAGCAAATGGCTAGTGACTACTCTTTGAACACAGTCTTGCAACTAGCTGTGCACCCACTTGATAGCAATTTTGTCTAGACCACATTTCCCTAGTTTGCTTATGAGAAGATCATGGAGGACTGTGTTTATAGCCTTACTAAAATCATGATAGATCATGTTTACTGTTTCCCCCAATGTACTAGATCAGTCACCTTGTCAGAGAAGGAAATTAGATTGCTTTGGCATGACTTCTTGACAAATCCACACTGGCTATTCCTTGTAATTCTGTTATCCAAGGGTCTTACAAACTGATTGTTTAATCATTTGTTCCATCATCTTTCCTGATACCGAAGTCAGACTGACTGGTTTCTAATTCCCTAAGTTCTCCTTTTCCCCTTTTAAAGGGTAGGTGCTATATTTGTGCTGGAGTCTCACCGGTCCTTCATGAGTTTAAGATAATTGCTAATGGTTCTGACATTGCTTCAGCTGGTTTCTTAATTATTCTAGGGTGAATTCTATCAGGGCCTAATACATCAAAGTATTCTTTATTCTGTTCTTCCCCTATTTTGGCTTGCGTTCCTTCAGCCTCATTAACAGTAACGGCGTCGAGTATCTGGTCACCATTAACCCTTCCAATGAAGACAAACAAAATAGGCATTAAACGTTTTAACCTTAAGAACATAAGAATAATCAGACTGGATCAGACCAAAGGTCTATCTAGCCCAGTGTCCTGTCTTCCGACAGTGGCCAATACCAGGGGTTTCAGAGGGAATGAACAGAGCAGGGAATAATTGAGTGATCCATTCCCTGTTGTGCATTCCTAGCCTTCTTGATGTCAGCCATTCACTCTCCTTCCCCACTAAATAGCGGACCTACATCTTCTTCTATCTCTCTCTTGCTCCTAATATAAGTAAAGAACCTCTTATTGGCTTTTATGTGCCCTGCTAGCTGTAGAAGTACAGTGGGGTTGCATGCAACAGACAACTCCCAGCCTTAGGTCCGTGAGTTGGATTTCCAGGGACAGACGGACTAATCCAGGAGCGTTGCTACAATTAAAAAGGACCTCACGAGCCCAGGCTGGAATCGTGAGCATGCTGAAGTGCTAGCAGGTGCCAACGGCGGCAGCGGGACATTAGGTCCACGGTGAGCAGAACGGACCAACACGTGGGTCAAACAGACATGAGGTGGAAGTTCTTCATCCACTGAAAATCCAGAAGAGGAAAAACAATGGGAGCCTGTCAGGAAGCTCGCTATTATAGGGCAACAGGGAATAGACTTCCAGACTGTCTTTCCCTTTCTAGCCATCGCTTGTTTGTGGGCCCAGGGCAACGACAGCACACCGAGCGCTAACTCTGGCGCCCCAACAGCTGCTTGCTAACGTAGCGTCTAGCACGTTATGTAGTGTCTGCTACAAAGGGAAATGGAGATACGTGAAGAAACCGCAGCTGTGAGAGACAGAAGGCATTTACCCCAAGAGACAACGCAAAAGGACTCTCCGCTCAACGCCGGTCGGCACAGAACTAGAGGAGGGCCGAGCCTGGGTCAATTCAAGAAGAAACCTCGGTCAGCTCAGAGAGAGGTCAGACGATCTGAATTAATCAGATTCTCCTTAGTTCTGGCAACTGAATTCCCAGCACCGTCCTTGGACATGCTAAGTCCTGGAGCAGCAAAACGGACGTGCCAACCGGTAAAGGCTGACACGCAAGATAGGTCAATGGTGTGCCAGAAGCAATCAAGGCTTCACTTAAAACGCATGAGCGACTTCCAGGGAGTAAAATCATAGAATCCCAGAACTGGAAGGGACCTTGCGAGGTCATCGAGTCCAGCCCCCTGCTCTCATGGCAGGACCAAGAACTGTCTAGATCATCCATGACGGGTGTCTTGTCTAACCTGCTCTTAACTATCTCCAGTGATGGAGATTCCACAACCCCCCTAGGCAATTTATTCCAATGTTTAACCACCCTGACAGGCAGGACTTTTTTCCTGATGTCCAACCTAAACCTCCCTTGCTGCAGTTCAAGCCCATTGCTTCTTGTTCTATCCTCAGAGGCCAAGATGAACAAGTTTTCTCCCTCCTCCTCCTCCTTACTCCCTTTTAGATACTTGAAAACCGCTACCATATCCCCTCTCAGTCTTCTCTTTTCTAAACTAAACAAGCCCAATTCTTTCAGTCTTCCCTCACAGCTCCTGTTTTCTAGACCTTTAATTATTTTTGTTGCTCTTCTCCGGACCTTCTCCAATTTCTCCACATCTTTCTTGAAATGTGGTGCCCAGAACTGGACACAGTACTCTAACTGAGGCCTAATCAGCGCAGAGAAAAGGGGAAGAATGACTTCTCGCATCTTGCTCACAACACTCCGACTAATGCACCCAGAATCATGTTTGCTTTTTTTGCAACAGTGTCGCACTGTTGACTCCTATTTAGCGTGTAGTGCACTATGACCCATCAATCCCTTTCAGCAGTACTCCTTCCTAGACAGTCGCTTCCCGTTCTGTACGTGTGCCTTACCAACCCCGAAATCACGTTCCTTTCCCACTCTGAGCTCTACGTGCCTAGGGACAAGTGCACTCCGCTGCTACAGGTTAGTCAACCTCTTGCAGAGGCGAACAAGCTTGTTTAATGTTCCCCTCACTCAGCAAAAGGAAGGGAGATCTGAAGACATGCTAGGCTTCCCGCACTTTTCTAGGAGGAAAGCCACTCTGCCACTGGCCCCAGACGTCCAATTTTCCTGTCACAGCAGATTTTGCTCGTGTTTTATTACTGCTGCCTCCTCAAGGCATTTGTCTCAGCCCAGCTGCAAAACCAGTGCTGGCATTTCATACGGCTGACGCATCGCATTAAGTCTATTGGCCTCCTGATGCTGAAGGATGCAATGCAGTAACGCTGCGTGAAACCCAGCTTCACTTGGAAAGGGTTCAGACAGAGAGGCCATACTCAGCTTATATTAATACCCAGATTATATTATCCAGATAGTGAAGGCCAAAGCAGACTGGGAAGCGCTTCAAAAAGATCTCACCAAGCTACGCGATTGGGCAACAAAATGGCAAATGAAATTTAAATGTTGATAAAGGAAAAGTAATGCACATTGGAAAAAATAACCCCAACTATACATGCAATATGATGGGGACTAATTGAGCTATAACTACTCAAGAGAGATCTTTGCGTCATTGTGGATAGTTCTCTGAAAACATCCACTCAGTGTGCAGTGGCAGTCAAAAAAGCAAGCGGATTGTTAGGAATCATTAAAAAAGGAATAGAAAATAAGAGAGAGAACATCTTAGTGCCTCTGCATAATACCATGGTACGCCCACATCTTGAATACTGCATGCAGATGTGGTCGCTTCATCTCAAAAAACATTTTGGCATTGGAAAGGGTTCAGAAAAGGGCAACAAAAATGATGAGGGGTTTGGAACAGGCCCCTTATGAAGAGAGATTAAAAAGACTGGGACTTTTCATCTTAGAAAAGAGGAGACTAAAGGGGGATATGATAGAGGTCTATAAAATCATGACTAGTGTGGAAAAAGTGAATAAGGAAAAGTTATTTACTTGTTCCTATAACATGAGAACTAGGGGAAAATAATAGGCAGCAGGTTTAAAACAAACAAAAGGAAGTTTTTCTTCACACAGCGCATGGTTGGCCTGTGGAACTCCTTGCCAGAGTAACAGGGTTCAAGAAAGAACTAGATACATTCATACAGGATAGGTCCATCAATGGCTATTAGCCAAGATGGGTAGGAATGGTGTCCTTAGCCTTTGTCAGAGGCTGGGAATGGGGGACAGGGGAGGGATCACTTGATGATTCCCTGTTCTTTCACTCCCTCTGGGGCACCTCATAGACTTTAAGGTCAGAAGGGACCATTATGATGATCTAGTCTGACCCCCTGCACAATGCAGGCCACAGAATCTCACCCACCCACTGCTAGAATAATCCTCTCACCCATATCTCAGATATTGAAGTCCTCAAAGGATGGTTTAAAGACCCCAAGATGCAGAGAATCCTCCAGCAAGTGACCCGTGCCCCATGCTACAGAAGAAGGCGAAAAACCTCCAGGGCCTCTGCCAATCTACCCTGAAGGAAAATTCCTTCCCAACCCCAAATATGGCGATCAGCTGAACCCTGAGCATGTGGGCAAGACTCACCAGCCAGACACCCTGAAAAAAGTTCTCTATAGCAACTCCTATTTTCCCACCATTGGCCTATTTACCACTGATAGTGAAAGGCCACCTGCCACTGGCCACTGTCGGCAGACAGGACAATGGGCTAGATGGACCTTCGGTCTGACCCAGTCTGGCCATTCTTATGTAACCTATGTAAATACAACAGGAGGGAAAAGATTTTCACCAGAGGCCTCACATCAGACTGTCACATCACAAGTTAAATCCTAACAACAGACTACACCAGTTGCACGTTAGTGCAAAGTTACGGCTGCCTTTTTGGCCTGAGTCGTTTGCCAGTTATCTGTGGCTGGGGAGGGTCATTTCTGTTAAGAGGAGAAATCAATGCTGCGAGTCGGGGCATTTTTGTTTATTTATGAATATGTGCTCACCAAATGCTGTCCTCCGGGTCTGAAACACACAGCAGGCAGCTTCCTCGCTCGGAAATCCGCACATCAGCCCCCTCCAGCAAAACCCACTAGCCCAGTGTGGGGCAGGCCCTCTGTAGGTAGCTAAGAAAAAAGTTTACCCCACAACCGATTGCAACTCCACTGGCTTGTGGTTAGCCTTAATCATGCCGCACGTAACTGGCTCCCGCGCCCGTCCAGGGCCACCACAGCATGTGGCAAGACATCTGCCAACGTCCCCAACTGGAAAGAGAATCACTGAAAGGAAACCTGTAAATACGTCAAGCACCAGGACCTTGAAAACAGTGGCGAGAACAGTGCGCAATGTACTCTAGGGCACGAAGGTTCAGGGAGAACAGCCACAGCGTACAGAATAAAAGAATCGGAGGAGTGAGTACTACAGAATGAGGATGATTAACTAAGATGCTGCTTTGGCTGGAACGATATCCACGCGGCGGGAGCAGGGAGAGGCACTTGTGTTGTTGAGGTGGCGAATTACGGGTTTCCGCTCTCTCTAGACAGGATCACGAAGGGTTCGCAACCATCAGCTGGAAACCGACCACACCCACACACAATCCCCCAGCCCTTTAAATAGTCTAATATAGTGGGGGGGTTGTTCCATGCCAACGTTTTGTAGCTGCAACATTTTCCATGCAAGAATATCAGGAGTTTGTGTGCTAACACCTCACCAAAAGCTGCCCACTTTTCCACTCATGTCTCACGCCATCTATCAGCCTGTCCCAGTCCTTCCAGGAAGGCAAATTCTACATTTTGTTAAAAAACAAAGACTCCCTCCTCCCACCCCAGAAATCAATATCTCCCCGAGAATTTCTGTGTCGTTATCAAGAGACGGCAGTTTCCTAGCCCAACCCTTTGCCCCCCAGCAAGCTCAGAGATAACTAAATGCACCGCCTGTATTTCATGGTATTACATGAAAAATGGCTCCAGGCAGTTTTCAAAGAGTTAATTCTCTGAGAAGCTGCAGATTGTCCTCCTGAGACAACAGAATAATGGATCTGCCACCCAGGAGAAAGGCGGAAGGGAAAACAGACCAAGAATGTAAGTTAACTTTAAAGAGTTGTCCCAACACATGGAGATGGAGGGTCAGCTACCACCTGTAAGATATAATACGCAGCAGGTTTAAAACAAACAAAAGGAAGTTTTTCTTCGCTCGGTGCACAGTCAACCCGTGGAACTCCTTGCCGGAGGATGTTGCGAAGGCTAGAACTTTAACAGAGTTCAAAAAAAGAGCTAGATAGATTCATGGAGGTTAGGTCCATCATTGGCTATTAGCTAGGATGGGTAGGAATGGTGTCCCTAGATTCTGTTTGTCTGGAGGTGAGTGACAGGGCAGGATCACATGAGGATTACCTGTTGTGATCCCTCCCTCTGGGGCATCTGGTGTTGGCCACTGTCGGCAGACAGGACACTGGGCTAGATGGACCTTTGGTCTGACCCAGTATGGCCGTTCTTATAAAACCCTTGTTGTTCTTGGAGGAAAACCTGCCCTGTAATATTAAGGCACAGGAGTTCGTTACTTACAGGCATATCTGAGTGGGGCAGATCTGCATGGCACCGTAGCCACAGAACGTGGTTTGTTCAGCAACACGCAACATAAAGGTTTGTTGCATCCATTTAGCACCATAATAACAGAGAATTCCAGACTGCTATTGTTTGCAATAAACCTTTAAGTCTTGGGATGGCATTAATGGAGAACATTTTCTCTGCCTGCCTCATAAAGTCGGAGGGTGACTAGCTCCCGTCCCCTTCCTCGCAGACTTGTAACATAGCAACATGTATTTTTATAGCCCCTTTATTATGCAAGACGTTTTGCTGCACCCAGATCAAAAAGAAAGCAAATAGAAGTTCGATTAACAGCTCATTATTGCACCATATTTCTTGGTAATTATTTGCTAACAAGGGAGATTAAATTAATGGAGGGGAGAGAAACCAACAAGGACCGAGGTTCTTACTCGGCTCCATGGTACCATAAATGATCTGAACTGGAGAAGGGCCAAGCATTGACACAAGTGACATTTTCATCATATCACATGAGCTGAATCAAGATCACCCTGAGTCAGTAGCTCTCCAAGTAAACCTTGGGGCCATTCAGATGCTCCAGTCTTTCCACCGAGAACTTCTCTCAACATAGCCAATCAGGAGCGACCCGTGACTATAGGCTGACTCGGCCGCCTTCAATGGGGCGCCCGATGATGACATCACGGCGTGCCCGATGATGTCACTCCATTGACAGCCATGCAGGCAGGGGCGCTGATCGCGCATTCTGCCTGGGGTGCTAGCTGCCGCAGCCCGCCTCGGGCCGCTCCTGTAGCCAATCCCCAAACGGGGAGTCTAAGCGGCTGCAGGGGCCAGCTTTCAGTAAGTCCTTACCGGCTGCAGCCACTGAAAACCCAGTAGAATGGCAGAAGTCAGGGGTGACTCCATCTCCCTGCCAGTGCAGGATAAACCCTGGTGTGGAACTGGTAAGGTGTTTCCCAGCCTCTGGACGGACTCCTTCACGCTACTTCCCCGGCAAAAGCGGGCGCATCAGCCTCAGCGAACTGCTCAACTGGTACCTCGAATAAGTGTGTTCAGTGTACCTTCTCTCCCCCTGGTGTTTCGGGGGGTCAAGCATGCTGCCTTACTTCCTCTCCTGAACCATGGGTAGTGTTACTGGAGAGCAACTGCGGCACCCTCTAAATGGGCTGCCCAACTGCACTGGATAAAAAAACCCACCAGGAGTCCTGTGGCACCTTAGCGACAAACAGATTTATTAGGGCATAAGTTTCCATAGGTATAATAAAGTGACTGCCTCTTGCTGCTGAGGGATATATACAGGGCCATCCTCACCCAGAGCACGCAGTTGCGTAGGACACCCAAAAATCTGTGGCCCCACTGGGTCTTAATGTCCACCCACCTGCCTCTTCCTATCCCTGTTCGGTGGCTCTGCTTGCTTCAGAGAGGATCTAGTTAAGTGAAAAGTGACAGTCGGCCAGAGCGATGAGCAGGCACCAAAACCTGTGAACGAGCTGTCCGCCTGGTCATGAAGCCGTTGAACCCGCATTGACAATCTCAGGTCTAGACTGTCCGTTGCAGGACCTTAGTTGAAAATGTGCTTTAAAACGACTTCATCGGCGTGTTGCTGAAGATTATAAAAATCACATCGCTGAAAGATCGGCATCCCCGCCCCCCCAACGGTCGTCAGGGATAGGGCACCAGTTTAATAATACTGCGTAGGGCCCCATAGATCCTAAGCCAGGGGTGGGCAATACTTTTTTACCGGGGGCCACTTCAGAAATTTTTGAAGTGGCCCTGGGCCACACCAGAAGGGGCGGGGCCTCAAGCAGAAAGGGTGGGGCTTCATGCAAAAGAGGCAGAGCCAGGATACTTTCCTGCTTTCCCACCCACAGGCCATGATTGGTCTGGGGGTGGGGGAACGCGTGAAGTCTTTGCCTCCCCCCCGAGTTGCCCCCTAGGTGCCAATGCCCCTGGCTGTGGGAGGAGACTTCACGCACTCCATCTTCTGCCCCCTGGCCAAACAGGGTTTGGGGGCCGGGGAATGTGCGAAGTCTCCTCTCACCCTGCCAGGAGCGCGTGGCGCTTCTAAGTGCCGCATGCTCCTTGCAGTGCAGAGGAAACTTTGTGCACTTCCCCTCGCTCGCAGGCCCGAATTGGCCTGGGGGCAGGGGAGCGGCAGGGCCTCCGCAGGCTGGATCTGGCCCGCAGAGGCCCTTTTGCCCACCCCGTCCTAAAGACATCCCTGCAAATATAACTTGTTAAGTCCACCCACTATCATGGAGGAGGGAATGATACTTTGGCCAGGGGGAGCTAAGGCCCTGGACAGAGAGGGCCCCCATATAAGCATACTGGATACGGCAATTAGCCTGCAAAAGGTTCCAACGCCCATTCGTAGGTCATCAGCAGAAGGGCCCAGCCACACGGCTCTGAAGTTTCCCAGGAAACAGGCCTCTCTTTTGCATGCCGCAAACTGACATTTGAACTGCAAACTGCTCTGCAGTGCATGGCCTGCAGGGACCTAGACGCTCAAGAGGGAGACCTACCCTTCCCACAGCTACTACACTAGATATATTAATACAGTTTTCCTGCACAGGGCCTTTAAGCAAGTATCCAAGATGATGTCCACCATGTCGACACGGGCACAGAGTGGTCTGGGATCTTTTAGGATGAAAACTGTTCTCAGCATAATTTCATCCATGTGCAGTGGCAGCCACGGCGGGGAACAAACACCGCAGAGCAAGGGAACGGAGGACCCATCGAGGCCTCACTCCTATTAAAAGCAGCGAGGCGGAGAAGCACCGGTCAAGCCGTTTAAATAGTTATCGAACCGCTCGCCGAGGCGCAGAGCCGAGCCTGTTCAGCACCACGCCGTTACCTAGCGTTTTCATTTTCAATGCCACCTTCCCTTGGAACCACGATTCGCAACACACGAGCCACTCCCTCAGGCAGCTCGCAGGGGCTCCCTGGATGCCAGCGGGCAACGCAGTGAGAACGGCCAACGTTCCTTTGACATCCATTCCCGTCTTCCCTTCCCCACAGCCTGCGGCCGCGGACAGCAGGTTGGCCTCTGGACGGCAAAGCCAACTTTAAATGGATTTCTGGGGACTCGGGGTGGAATTGCCCCTCCAGGCATCCCACAAACCCCATGCTCAATGGATTTAATGGCTTGAGGTTTGGCACACTTTGTACGTCTGTAGCCTCGTCCATCCGAGGACACCAGCGCACAGGGGTTCAGCCTCTCAGCTTCCCCGCGGGTTAGCCGAATGTCGTCTCCATTTGGGGATGGTGAAACTGCAGCTGTAACTAGCCCCAAGTGCCACAGTCAGAATAAAGCCCAGATCTCCCCTCCCATAAGACCGTTAGGGGAAGCATCCAGCAAGGGATGACAAATCCCTAACTCCTGTTAGTATCAGTGGAGGTCACACATGTCTACTGGAGGGAGAAGAGACCTTTGGAGGCTTAGACAGCTGTGGCGCTAGGGCACGGACATCCCTACCATACGGAGGTGATCAGGTCATCTGGTAGACCAGTCCCTCCAGCAACACTGTCACAAGTTCACTCTTCCTCCTGCTTCCAAAAGGAGCGTCTCCCAGATACAGCACTTCCATAAATTCTTCACAGCCTCCCTAACAACTGTGGGAACGTCATGATCTGCTCCATCCCCGCCGTCGATGGACGCTAAGTCTTGTTTTGCACCCGGTAAGAATTACAGGTCCAAGTCTCTTCTCTCGCCAGCTTTACACTGGAAAGACTCCATCCATGTCAGTGGACTCTCCCTGGATTGATACTAGAGTCAGTGAAAGGAGAACCAGGCACGTTACCACTCACCCTGTTTGCACAGGGCGAGTCTTGGGGCAGTGGGAGGAGACCATAAGGATTTGAGGAGGAAATGAGATTCCTTGCTGTGCATCTCAATTTGGGTTCCCGAGATTCTTCCCTGAATAAACCTACGGCCAGGCTTACGCGCCTGGTTCCAGGCAGCTGCTATTTCCTGAGGCGGACTCTGATACTCTGCCCCGTTTCTATCACGGTGTAGTCGTGCCTGGTTCAAGTCCGCTGTGACGGAGCCTCGGCCAGCAAGCCTGCCGCCGGCACCCAAGCACGCTCCGCCAGCGTGCAAGCCCTGCCTGATATTCGGGAAGAAGTCCCTTGCCAATCAGGCAGTCACTCAGTGGGCTTTTCTCACGAGAGTTCTGGAACATGGGATGACAGACACGTCTTGTCACTGGACCAAGAGAAACTGAGAAGCAAAAAGCCCACTTCACTGACATGGCCCCCGCCTGAGAAGCAGATAGACACTCCCCACATTCCCCTCACACACTAGAGCCTAGGGGGGCCTGGGCTAGTAGACTGTGGGGGCCTCGTTAGGCTCTGGGATGAGGCCAGAAATGAGGGGTTTCGTGTATCGGAGTGGGCTACTGGGAAGCAGGTGTGGGGTGTGATGTCTGGGCGGGAAGGAGGTGCAGGAGCAGAGTGGGGATGCAGGGACTGGGTGAGAGAGGGGCAGGAGATTGCAGGTGGGAAGGTCTGGGGAAGAGGCAGGATGCAGGAACGGAGGGAGATGCAGGATGGGCCGGGTGGGAGGGGCTGGGCAGGGGGTAGGGTGCAGGAGAGAAGTGAGGTGCTGGGTCTGGGCGGGAGGGGGATGCAGGAGTGGGCTGGGGGATCCAGGAGGGAGGCAGCGCAGGAGCTGGCTCAAGGTGCGGCTCCATTCCCCACTCTGCTCCCAGGCACCACTCCCTGCTGCTCCTATTGGCTGCAATTACGGCCAATCAGAGTGGCGGGGGGGGGAACCTCCCGGCAGCGGTTTGGTGCACTGCCAATTCCCAGGCAGGGAGAGGAGCAGCAGCACACGGAGCCGCTTCCTCCCCCCCGTCAGGTAGAGCCCATGGGTCGGATCCAGCCCTGGCTTGCCTGACTCGGCTCCGTCCCGCTCCACCCCCCCACCACGCAGAAGGGAATTAGTGCTGGTGCTCCAGCCTCCCACGGGGGGCCACAGGACTAGAAAGCCAGCCGAGGGAGGGGTACACACTAGCCCTGGGTCCGGCCTCTTATTTGCCTGGATCTGGCCCTCGAGGCTTGGAGTACCCCTCCCAAAACTCCTCACCGATGTGGCCCCCAGCTGAGGAGAAAGACACTCCCCATATTACCCTCGCACACCAGAACCTAGTGGGGACCCAGCCGAGTAGCTTACGTGCTCCAGCCCCACGGTGGGGCAGCGGGGGGGCTGGAGTGCCAGCATGGGCTCCCCAATGCTGGGGGAGTCCCTGAACTTCGGGGGCCAGATTCAGGCAAGCCGGGGGCCGCATCCAGCCCCTGGGCCTGAGGTCCCCACGTTATAACAAAGCAACTTCCATGAGCAGAGAGAACACTGCACGGCAGTGTAAAGAAATGCCAACGCCACGTATAAAACAGCTAAACGATTGCGGTCTCTTCCTGCTGCCTTGCCAGCCAAGCACATCCAATAAACCCCAGCAAGATTCCAAGCATTGCTTCCTCGGGATATGGAATGGGACAGAAGTTCTTGTTCTAGGTAAGGTACACTGGCTTAATTAGCAAACGACTGGAAAATGTTGTCAAACCGCCGATGACATTCCTTTGTGCCGCACAAGACACAAATATAAAAAAAAACCTCGCAACTGGGATGGGGGAAGGGGAGTCAGGACCAAGCTGCTGCTGCTGATCATGCCGGTATCAATTGTCTCCGTGTTTCCTCGCTGCTCTCCCCAACTGGAGACGGCTTTCTCGCCCGTCAGCTCGCTGGGAGAGCATGCGTCTTACTGGACCCATTATCTGAGCGCCTCATCATCTTTGATATATTTATCCCCCCAAGCACACCTGTCAAAAAAGCCAACAGAATGTTAGGAATCATTTTAAAGAGAAACAGAGAATAAGACGGAGAATATCTTATAGCCTCTGTATTAATCCATGGTGCACCCGTATCTTGTATACTGCGTGCAGATCCGGTCACCTAATCCCATCTTGGCATTGGAAAAAGTTCAGAAAAGGGCAACAAATATGATCAGGGGCTTGGAACAGCTGCCATATGAGGAGAGATTAAAAAGATTGGGACTTTTCAGCTTAGAAAAGAGGAGACTAAGGGGGGATATGATACAGCTCTATAAAATCATGACTGGTGTGGAGAAAGTGAATAAGGAAAAGTTATTTACTTGTCCCCATAACATATGAACTATGGGTCACCAAATGAAATTAATAGGCAGCAGGTTTAAAACAAACCAAAGGAAGTATATCTTTACACAGCACACAGTCAACTTGTGGAACTCCTTGCCAGAGGATGTTGTGAAGGCCAGGACTTCAACAGGGTTCAAAAAAGAGCTAGATAAACTCATGGAGGATAGATCCATCAGTAGCTATGAGCCAGGATGGGCAGGAATGGTGTCCTTAGCCTCTGTTTGTGAGATGCTGGGGATGGGCAACAGGGATCACTTGATGATTGCCTGCTCTGTTCACGCCCTCTGGGGCACCTGGCATTGGCCACTGTCAGAAGACAGGACACTGGGCTAGATGGACCTTTGGTCTAACCCAGTCTGGCCATTCTTATGTCCAGTACATCAATATTACCCCTGCTTCATGGATGGGAGAACAAACACAGAGCAATTAAGCAACTTGCTGAAAGTAACTGGCCAAAAAACCCAGATCTCCAGAGTCCAGACCAGCATCCTAACCACCGGACCATCCTTCCTCCACGCATACAGCCCTGAGCACAATGGGGCTA
Source organism: Rafetus swinhoei (assembly GCA_019425775.1). Lineage (NCBI taxonomy): Eukaryota > Metazoa > Chordata > Testudines > Trionychidae > Rafetus > Rafetus swinhoei. The sequence goes on from CM033438.1 coordinate 26,624,156, forward strand.
AGGTCTCCAGGTACTACCACAATATAAAGTCAACCCCCAGCCCCAAAGAGCTTCTTATACAATCAAAAAGTGTAAAATCTGCATGAATGTCAGTTCTTTGTAATAAGTCTTCAAACTAGACAGCACGTCAAATGAATCTGCTGAGCGATGCAGAGTTTACCGTGATGAGTTATCATTGTGTGGCTTTTTTCAAGATCTATATATTTTCGGTGATCTACATAAAAGCCATTTTCCTTTCGTTGACATGTTCAAACACCCGGGGCTGGCAATCTCGCTCACTTTTTTTCATTTTAAATGACAGGTTTCTGTTTCATGGCAGACGCATTCATTTAGGTCTCGCACCTGTCTGCGAGTTGGCACGCAGCACAGGATCAAAGACAAACGGAAGACCCGCCAGGCGGGCTCTGCGTGCCAGTGGATAAACACAGCCTCATCTTGCCTCTTGAAATAGCCACGTTAGGCCTGCAAATCATCTGAGCGTGCTCAGCACCCAACAGCCCCCTTCGGAAAGTCGATTCCTTACCATGTATAGCCCTCAACGTGACTACTGACTCCCGTCTACCTCCCTGAGCTTTGGCTCAGCTCCTAAGTAAGCCAGGACCTTCAGTGGCCAGACATGTAGCATAGTTCTTGCAAGCGAAGGATTCCACTTCAGATGATCACTGACTCGCTGAGCGGCTGGAGAAGCCGGTGCCATTAATACTTCCTGCCCAACCTGAAATGCTGTCAGCCTGATTTGCCGAGATGCTCCATCCCATAAACCTCCCAGAATCCCTCTCTGAAGCCAAAGTCAGCACGGACCTCCAAGTACAGGTGTTCTCTATCTGCACACAGCACCAGCCACTGCGGAGACGGAAACCTCAGGATGAAATTCTAGGCAGCAAATCCTGCTCACATCCAATCTCACCCACGCAGAAAGGAAAAGGAAATCAGAAGATGACCTCCAATGCCTACCCAAAATTATTCTTTACATGGAGTATTTTCCCGCCTGGTTTGGCCACTCAAACTCAGTCAGAGGCACTAGGAACAGCGTTTCTTGTAAGTTGTGCGCTTGTGCGGTCACTGAGGAGAGATTCAAATGCAGCCCAACTGATTAGCAGAGAGCCCACAGCTAGATTTTTTTATTTCTACCGGTGGTGCACATGTACATAAAATTTATTCTGCACCTGGATGGGAAAACTCTGCACATGAATCAAAAAGATTAGAGGGAACATTGGTTCGGAGTCCCAAATCAATCCAGAACTCTTTGGCAAATGTCTCCCTTACAGTTTTTGTGCCAAGCCCTCAACAATGCTTGAGTTTCACAGCCAGCAAAGCCCTGTGCAGAGAAACTCTTCTGATAAGAAAAGGATTTGGGGGAGGAGAGGGGAGCGGGAGAGAAAGTAATCAGGCTGAGCAGCGGGGAAAATAAACCTTTTATCATGACTGCAAATGCATAGTAAAACAGAAAGGAAGGATGGAGAAACTCTGCACTTGCTGCAATAACGAGGACTGAGCTGACCACAAGGGGTGGAATTAATTTGGGTTTGCGCGCTACAGGATAAACACTTCTTACTCCTTCCCACTCAGACAACGTCAATGACCTTTTCTAGAAGGATCCTGGGTAGACTCCACCCGATGGGCGAAACAGCTGACAGGACTTCTCTGTCGAGCGCATCTGTCCACAGGCACAGGCTGAAATAGTGGACCAACAGCATCACGTGTCCCATAACCTCAGCTACGCAGAACAACACGCCACCTACAGCCTCAGACACGAGACTCTGACATGATCATCCAAGAAGCCGACAGAGGAGGTGCAGTAGTCATCGTGAATAGATCAGATTCCGAACGGGAGGTTGCTAGACAACTCCCCAACACGGCATTCTACTGGCGGCTATCCTCCGATCCCACTGAGGAATGCAAAAAAAAAAAAAAACCACACCCTACCCCACTACTGGAAAAAGCACAAGACCAATTCTTCAAGCGCACACCACTAGCGTCTTGCCCGGGGTAGTCTATCAAGATACCAAACCTGGAAATCCTGGACAGCCCCATCAGCTCAGGCAATAGCACTTTTCCAGCAGGACTGTGCAGCTATTTAGACTCTCTCCTGAGGCCCTACGCGCTACCAGCTATCTTCGAGATATCCCTGGCTTCCTGAGGAAATTACAATCCATTGGTGATTTTCCTGAAAGCACCATCCTGGCCACTCGGGATGGAGAAGCTCTCCACACCAACATGTCAGACCAGCCGTCAGGAGCCGTATCCCCGATGGTGTCCCAGCACAGCTGGTTGCTGAACTTTGACTTTGTCCTCCCGCACCCCCAGTTCAGATTTGGGGAGGATTTATGCCTTCAAGGCAGAGGCACCACTAGAGGTACCCATAGGACACCAACATTTTTATGGAGGACTTAGAAAAATGCTTCCTCAACTCTCATCCCCTAGGGACCTTCCTCTACTGGTGCTACATCATCATCTGGATGATGGTGGCCCTTGAAGAATTCCACGGGGATTTCAACGATTTCCACCACCACTACCACCCCCGATCTCAGCCTGGAGGTTTCAAAGGGGAAGGCTTAAAAAAAAAAATACAACTTTTCATAGGACTGTTAGATGAACACCCCAAGTGACAGAAACATTTCAACAGGCATCTGGCTGGGGCCCCACTCAAAATCGACAGGGCCCCCATTAACTTCTTTACAGCTTTCCGTGGACTCTGCACAACCACTGAGGTGATTATTTTGCCGTTTAAATTGGGTACTGTGCGTTGCCGCGGTTCTGAGGGAGCGTGCTTGGCATTCTGGTTACCCATGGTCTATGGAGTATGCACAGTGGGTGAAATTCATTTCTCTTCAGCAGAGACCAGCACCAGGATCTGTACACCTCCCAAAAGCAATTAAGAGCTAAGTCTCTGTGCTAACCTCTGCTTGGGGTGGGGTTTTATCTGCAAAATATCAATCAATTAAGTCTAACGTGATTTCTTTATTTCAACATGGAGTTTCCTTTTTGCATGAACGGAAGGGGCCTTTACAACAAGGAAGGGGCTGCAGCATTTCCTGAGGACCGTTCCTAAGCTAAGCTCCCCAGCGAGGTTTCTGCTAGTTGGTTAATCGGAGCAGATTCTGCGCTTCCAGACCATGAGGAAGAGTCCCTTGGGAAGCGATGCAGAACAAAGTGGAAGGGCTGCTTTATCTTTGTCTCCAGGAGCAGGGGATGGGAGGGAAATCAAGGATGCAGAGATGGAGCTCTGACTCACACAAGCTAAAATGTAAATTGAATCCCCCCCCATTAATTTTTTCCCCACTTGCCCCTGGTGTGTCGTGAAGCCGTCTCCTGAGAATACCTCTGCTACCGCGCTCACTTGAAAAGCGGATCTCAGTTGCGGGGAGGTGCATAAAATAGCACCACATGCTGGAGTCAGTTTCATCTCTCTCTGATCAGGGATATCAAAATTGCTTCTTGATCTCTGTCTGGTGTCAAGGGCAGGAACGTGACACGTTTCCCCCACCCTATTTCTGAGAGCTGCTTTTCGCTAGGAGTAACGGCAAAAAGGGGAGGGTGTCCTGCACACTTCCCACAGGCTCCTCACGGAGTTACGCAGCCCTCAGGAAACCAATCAGGAGCACACTGCAGAACAGGCATGCTCCACAAAGGGGCAGGCAACAAATACGAATGCCCTTTACTAATGTAGTCCTCTGGATGCTGCCCTATGTAGGGGATATTGTCCACTGTGAGCTGTAATGTCCTGAGATGCCCTGGTGATCAGGCCTAGCCATAGATCAGAGAGGTTTCACAAAGTCACTGCACTTGTGCCTCAGTTTCCCCATCTGTAAAATGGGGGTAATGATCGTGCCCAACTTTGAAAAGCCTCTTAGATCTCTGGGTGGGTGCTCTGTAACACCTAGGTGCTATTACTGGGGTGGTGTTTTCTATACAACTATTTTAGTTAAAATATTTCTCACTAGGGGTCCTGTCCGTGGCTTCGCTTCACTGAAGTAGTAACACGCTCCTCAGCCAGGCCGGGGCGAAATATGGCCCACGGGCCGGATCCAGCCCACGGAGGCAGTGGGAAGCCCCAGGCAGGCTGCCCTGCTTGCCCCGCAGCCCCACACACTGCTCAGAAACACAGCTGCAGGACACTTTCTCTTTGAGTCCGGAGGGGAGGGGGACGATTCAGATGCTGCTCCAGCCCCAGCACAATCCCACTGGCCTGTTTCTGGACAGACACTGGCCAATGAGAGCTGCCTCTTTGAATAACAGGCAGCCACAAAGCACAACCCTCCTGCTCGCTCACTCACTCAAGCACATGGCTGAGCAGGCAGAAACTTTTTTAAGCTCTGCAAGCCTGCCTGCCTGCAGAGCTAAAGGCAAGTCTCCTGGCGAGAACCTGCCTCTAGCACCTCAGCCCCTCCCTTCCCCAATCCTCTGCCCCACATTCCTGCCCCGCTACTCCACATCTCCTGCCCGAGATCACAATCCCCTCCTACCCTATTTCACATCCCAAAACCCTGCACCCCAGTTCCCTGTCTTAGGCCACAACTGCCTCCTTCACCCAAACTGCCTCCTAGACTCCATTCTCCCTCCTGCACCCCAATCCTTTATCCCAAGCTCCCTTCTGTACCCCCCAGACCCTGCATCTCCTCCATTAATACCATGGAAGAGTGCAGCGCCCAACCACTTTCCAAAATCTTGGGAGTGGCCCCTCCGACAAAAATTATTGCCCACCCCTGCTCTAAGCTGACTCCTGTCTGCACCACGGGTGCTGCCTCTCGGGGAGCCGCCCTGGCTGGAAGGGGTTTCCATTATATGCAGGATTTATAGTTTGGTTCAGTGGCTCTGCTCCAATTGCTCCAGCTCCCCTGGGCTATGCACACAATCCCCTGGCCCATGTCTAATGGTGCTTTGCACCTGGGTGAGCTGGTCCACAGACTAACGGGTTTAGGCTGTGGCTGGTAACCCAGCCACTGTGCAGCCTGGCTGCAAGCTAAACCTCTCCTGCGTGGCCAAATCCTAAGATGCCTTCTCACAAGTACTGTGAGAGTGTTGTGTCCAGTTCTGGGCACCACATTTCAAAAAAGATGTTGAGAAACTGGAGGAAGTCCAGAGAAGAGCAATAAAAATGACAAAAGGCCTAGAAAACAGGAGCTGTGAGGCAAGACTGAAAGAACTGGGCTTGCTTAGTTTGGAAAAGAGAAGACCAAGAGGGGACATGGTAGCGGTTGTCAAGTATCTAAAAGGGTGTTACAAGGAGGAGCGAGAAAAATTGTTCTCCTTGGCCTCTGAGGATAGGACAAGAAGCAATGGGCTTAAACGGCAGCAAGGGAGGTTTAAGTTGGACAGTAGGAAAAACTTCCTAACTGCCAGGGTGATTAAGCACTGGAATAAATTGCCTAGGGAGGTTGTGGAATCTCCAGCACTGGAGATAGTTTAGAGCAGGTTAGACAGACACCTGTCAGGGATGATCTAGATGGGGCTTGGTCCTGCCATGAGGGCAGGGGACCAGACTCGATGACCTCTCGAGGTCCCTTCCAGTTCTAGGATTCTACAACTCCCCACTCCCCATGTGCCCAAAAGAAGAGAAAAAAATCTCTCACGATTTACAAGGAACAAAGGCAACAGTTCAGACCCACGGGATATGCCCCACGCTTCCCACCACCTCCACAAGTGAGCACGGCACCACTGGCAGATGCAGTCGAGCGGACACGCACCAGGCAGGTTGTGCCTTGGGGCAGCTCACGGCTGGCACCCACCCCCAAGTTAATGCTGCAGCGACAGACCTTAGGATGGGTCCTGGCTGGAAGGAGAGGAGATGGTTGGTGCCTAGGGACTCCATGTTTGGTCCTGATCACACTGGGCACAGGCTCTCACGGGGAGGAACCTGCCTAAAACCTGGCTTGTCCTGCAGGGCAACAACAGCTGGCATCCAGGGTAGGGTAGCCAGGTTCCAGTCTAAGAATGCAAACTCACTTAGAGACACGCACGGGCAAGGGCCCAGGTGCACTCAGAGTCCAGCAGAGGAGCAGAGGCCCAGCTAGGCCTGCAACCCTGGCAACGCACCTGAACGCGGTTTATTACTTAGCAACCGTCAGCGCATTGCAAAGCGCCACGTCATGCCGGGTATTTCTTTAGCGACTCCGAGGTCAAAGCCCTTCACGAACAGCCAAGCCTCTCAAGCAGGTGGGGACGGTCCCAAATGACTGGGAGGAAAACTTTAGCCAGGGGCGGCGGGTATCATAGGCAGGGGAAGGCGTTGCCTTCTCAAACCGCCAGCCTGGCCCCGCCCATTCTCCACCCCCAGAACACCTACTGGGCATACTGGGGGCGGAGTGTTGCTGCCCCTGAGCACCCGCCCTCCCCATGCTCTGCCCTCCCTGTGGTGCCGGGGGGAGAAGGGGGGGACGGACTGGGGCCACTCGCCAGCCCACCTATCTGTGGTGCGGGTAGGATAGCTCAGCTCCCATGAGGACGGGGCCTGCCTTTCGGTGGTGATGGGTGGGGGGGCTGGGGCCGCTTATCACCCCACCTACCCATGGTCTGGGGGGGTGGCTTGGCTCCCATGGGGGCACGGCCTGGGCAAAAGGGATGGGGTTGGGGGCTGGGGGCAGGGCTGGAGCCTTGCCTCCCCCAGCCCTACCTTCACCCACCACCCATGACTCTAGCCCAGGGGATCACATATCAAGGGATACAGCTGGAGAGAACTCCCAGGTCCCCGCTCTCACTGCTGGGGCGGGTGAGTGTTCCCTCCCTGTCGGCCACATGCCTGACCGCCAGGTGTCCCCGAATTACTGGTTAGTCTGGGCTAGGACAGCCACGACCGCTTCCCCTTCTGGGCTTCCATTTTCCTTCCGCTGTGATCCGCTGCCACCTGATTCAGTATTCGCTCCTTACAGGAGGGACCTTTTCTTACAAGCTGCCTTTGAAACCTACGCACCCAGTAATCCCAGACACTCATCCCGCGCCACCTCCCCGGCCCCAGATTTCAAAGAAAGGATTAAATCCCTGAGCCGGAGTGCCTGCTTCCCCTCCGCTTCCCCTGGTGCCAGACGGCTTACTGCATCCTCTAGGAGCAGCGCTCCCTCTCCTGCCTAGGCTGTTCTGAAAAGGGAGATTTGCTCCACCTGGAACCAGCCACGGAGATGGCCACTAGAACTCTCTTACTCTGTCCGCTCCGTCAGATAACCGTGTGCGGCACACGCCAGCCAGCCTGCCAGATCAGGGGTGGGCAACCTGCAACTCGCACGTGGCCCGCTGGGGTTCCACCTGCGGCCCGTGCACCCCCCGGCTGCTCCCCTCCCCCATGCGCCTCTCGTGCACCGGGGCACTTTCGGGACACCAGGAATCTGCTGTTTGAGCTCTGGGAGGGAGCAGGGACGGAGCGTGAATCAGCGGATTCATGGCGAAAGTGCCAGGAAGGAAGGGGAGGAGCAGGCAGTGTGGGGCTCCGGGGCCCAAGTGCACAAGAGGCCTGTGGGGAAGGAGCAGAGAGGAGGCCCATGGACCAGAGAGGAGTTGCGGGTTGTGCACCACTGGAGGGCCGGTACTAGGCCTGGGTGAGCATCGGAACCAGGTGGCCCAAGCCACGCTGGCGAGTGTTCCAGTCCCGTCCGGAAGAACTTCAGTCGCAGCACACAGGCGCACGTGAGCGTCTCTCTTGGTTAACGTCTGGAACAAAGAAAACGTTCCGGCCGCCTGCAGCGAGGACATGCAGCCAATTACTGGTGCAGCCGGGAAGGAGCTAAGCACAACACATTAAAGGGAACTTTCAAGGGGCATGCTTCAAAGGAATTATGAAATTGCATAAGAAAAACCTTTCTCCCATTATCAATTAATGGGAGGACTCGGCCCAATGGAATCTTTTCAGCATCACAGAGTAATTAGCCCATCAAAGCCACACGGGGGGTCTACTATAAAGAGCTCTGGTTCTCCGTGGGCACAAGCAACCACCAAGCAATTTGTCTCCCGGGGGAACACTCCTTTGCTCTTCCATGAGACATTATATCACTTTCTCGCTAAATCTCCAACTGCCCCCGATGCATTAGTAATCGTACCACCTTGTTAGCTTGATGGATCACAGGAAGGATGTAAACCAGGTGCCAGGCTGCCCAGCGGCCCAAATATAGGAGCTCCCATGTTCTAACCCTATATGATGGGATGTTTGCCCTACACTACAGCGAAAAGGGTTAAAACAGCCCTGGGAGAGGGCTGTGGCCAGAAGCCAACCAGAAGAGGGCTTGAGGCAGCCAATCAGAGCCCGGAAAGGCTATATAAAAAAGATGGCTGACCAGGAGGAGCTCACTCTTGCTCCGGCTCCGCAGAGAGGAGGACCTGGATGCTTGCTAGCACAGGGCAGAGCAGTGTTGGGGGAAATTAGGATGAACCAAGGAACCTCAAGCCTGAATAAACCCCAGGATGAGGCCCAGAAACAGTGGCCTAGGGAAATAGTAGGGCCACAGAGGAGCAACCAGGGCAGGAGAAGGCAGTCCTAGTACGTCTCTCGCCAATGAGGAGTGGCCATTTCAGACTGCCAGGGCTAGATGAGGACTGGCAGTGGGTCACTGAGGCGAGGTGGGTCTAGGGGGGCTCCCCTGAAAGGAAGGAGGACCCCAGAGTGTGGGGGTGCTGCCGCGGATCAGTGGTCTGGGAGGGACGTGGGTCCTGACACGAAGTGGAGAAGGGACAAGTAATAGCGGGCAAGACACCGCCAGCAGAGGGCGCTCTGGGGCTGAAACGAGCTAATTCCTGAAGTGGCCAGGAGGAGGCGCTATGGTAGTGACCGTTACACCCTGGTGCTAACACACTGACACCCCTCTAAGCCATGGAGAAGTCACAACCTAGCCATTGTCTCAAGTCTGAGCAGAGCATCCAAACGTCACAGTCCAAGTGGCTTCAGCTGGACACAGACCATCTCGTGTCACATGAGAATTACCGCTGCTTTCCTTGGGTGCGTCTGCACTGTACCCGTAGCTCGAAATAAGCTACGCCGTTTGAGCTGCTCGGGCCAGCGGGTGGGGGGGCTGCTCCAGCCCCCACCAGTTAGCCATTAACATCCCTACTTGAATCCAGATGTGTAATGCAGGCTTCATCCAAATGTAGCCTATGTCCACCCTTACGCCAGTGGGTGGAGTATAGGCACTACATTGTAGCTACGTAATGCAGTGAAAGGCTCTGGCAGCTGGCACCACACACTGCTAAAAAAAAAAAGCCACGTAGGTGTGGAAGGCATTGCGTGGGGGTAGAGAATCGTGCAGCATATACATCTGGGATGGGGAGGATTCAGAAGCATAGGGCATTCTACTAGGATATGCCTCAGCATCTACACTGCTGGGTATATCCCATGCTTGGTGGGTGTTCAGCATCTGTACTCTGCACACTAACTGTAGGTGTTACCCATAGCGCGAGACCCACTCCGAGAGGCTCGGAGCTGCGTACGGGAACCAGCGACCGTTAAGAGGGGATTGGATCACAGACTGCAAGAGGAGGAGGAGTTCTGGGAGTGGGCAGCTTTTTAAATCCAGCGGCAGAATGGAATCCAAGAGCTGGAAGCTGAAGGCCAAAAAATTCAAGCCAGAAATAAACGATTAGCGCATTAGTCACCGGAAGATTCTGGCTATGGATGTTCTAGAGCAGGGGTGGCCAACCAGTTAGACACAAAGAGCCAAAAGAGCTGTGGATATTAGTGCAAAGAGCCACACATCCCTCCCCCAGAGCCAGGCACCCCCAGCCCTCCCCAACACAATGCCCTCCCCCAGAGCCAGGCCCCCACTCTAACCCAATGCCCTCCCCTTCCCCAGACCCAGGCCCCCAGCTCCTCCACTCTAACCCAATGCCCTCCCCCTTCCTCAGAGCCAGGCACCCCCAGGCCCCTCCCATTCTAACCCAGTGCCTGGGTCTCACCGGAGCTGCCACCACTACAGCCATGCAGTTCTCCCTCCAGAAACTGGGGCGTGTGCACAAAGCGGACATACGGCTCTGAACGAGCCGTAACCCTGAGAGCCACATTTCTGTGAGCAAAGAGCTGCATGTGGCTCAAGAGCCACAGGTTGGCCACCCCTGTTCTAGAGCCCTCCCCTCTCGGAGGACTGGGTGTCGAGCTAAAAGGTCTACTTGACTTCAAACTGAAGTTCTGCAGAAGTGACTGGGCTGCGTTAAGCAGGGGCCAGACGAAAGGACCAGAACGGTCCCTTCTGGCAATAAAGTCCATGAAAGTTCCCCTCTAGGGACGTCAAAACGGTTAACCAGTTACACGATAGCACTTAACTGGTTAACCGTTTTAACATAGGTCCCGCCACAGCCATGAGTTCCTGCTGCAGCCAGCGCTGCTTTGGCCCGGCACAGCTGGCTGGCACAGGAGTTCTGGGAGTGACCTCTCCAGGCAAGCGCCCTATCCCCTAGGCCACGCGGGAACCCGCTCCACCACCTTACCGTCAGGGTGCCCTTATCCCCTCCTGCCCCAGGGCCACCCGGCTTTTGGCTGTCCCGACCCGACCCAGGGGAGTCAGGACTTGAACCCACGGCCCTGTCCTCCCCAGGGGAGCGCCCTATCCCCTAGGCCATGCAGGAACCCACCTCACTACCACCTTACTAACTGGTCAGGGCTGAGTAACTGGTAAGCCTCATGCTTACTGATATAAACACCCTTAATCCCCTTTAAGACACTACTGGGGAAACAGTCAACCCACTGATATGGCGACTCTGTGACTACATACAGCAGTGCCCTGACTAGGGATGTAAAATCCCATTTAATTGGTTAACCAGTTAAAGGGGGCCAGGTTACGGGTGCTGCAGCCCGGCCAGAGCAGCCCTTTCCTGCAGGGTGCCCGTGACTGCCACAGACAGCGGCTGCTCCGGACGACCGAAGAAGCCCCTGTCCACAGCAGACCCTCTGCAGCGCTGGAGCAGCCCCCTCTGCCCGTGGCAGGCGAGGAGGGAGCTTCTCCCACCCCCACCGGTTAACTGGTTAACCGGTTAAACATTCACGTCTCTATCCTTCACAGGAGTCCTCGGATTGAGTCCCAATCGGTACCGATTGCTCCCAGAGAACAAGGACAAAACACTCAACTAAGACCCAAAAGAGGGGCGGGGCGCTAAGATTTGCAACGGAAAGAGCAATTCTGAGCAGTCAGGATTGCATGCCATCCATCGGCTGTTTAAATACCACTCTCAGAGCCGGAACTGGCTGTCAGTCACACCAACATCAGAATCCAGACCACTGCGGCCATCACTCTTTGTTTTGTGGCCTCCAATCCAGAGCTACCCTCCAATAACTAAATACCCCTCACTCCCTGTTGTCAGGTATTTATGTACAATTACAAACCGCTGCAGGACTGCCTAACGCAGCTCAGATCTGTCTCTGACAGCTTGCCAGATGCACGCTGGCTCAAAGTCTAATCCAGAACATTGGCCGCCATCAGTGGCATCGGCCTGAACAGTTTGCATTTTTGCTACTTGGTCAGAGGTTACACCCACCTCCTTGAATCTGAAACCGTTTGTGTCACCTGCATGGCTGAGGAGGGGGCGTCCTGTCCATTAAAGTAACAAGGCAAAAAAAAAGTGTGACTAAAGGGAAGGTTAACACAAATATTGGTTTTGCAACAGTGCCTAGAAGGCCCAGTTAGGGACCAGCACGGCAAAGCACTGCTTAAATTCATACTAATGCTACGTCTACACTGTAGATGCACTGTAACTTTCTGGCTCAGGGATATAAACACACACACACACACACACACCTGAACACGGCAAGTTACAGCCCTGCAAAGTGCAGGTGTGAACCAGGCTACCGCATTGGCAGCTCTGCTGCCAGCGCCGTTAGCTACCTCCCTTGTGGAGGTGGTTTACACGGAGTGCTGGGAGAGCACAAAGCCAAAAAGACAGCCCTGCCCCAAATGGCCGACTGTCTACCCAGACAGGACAAAGGGTAGAGAAGAGGAGTCGGCAGAGAAAGGTGAGTTACCCAGTCAGCCAGCAGAGCTGAGAACAGAACCCAGGTCTCTTGAATACCCTATCCACTCAACCGCACTGTCTCTGTACATGCCTCCTTCAAACCAGGGAGGGAACAGCCTGGCAGGTATTCGAACATTAACATTTTCTATTTCCTCCCTTCCCTTTGCAGATGCAAGGGCTGACCAGCATTTCAGACCAACGCCCCAGTTTCCCCCATGCAGCGATTTTGTCTGCAACCCAACCGATGCTCTTTAAGGGGAGCAAGGGAAGGGAAAGAGAAGAGTTTTCCTCCAATTGCTATGCAAAGCACCGGCATTCTGAAAAACAAGACAGATGCTCTGAGCTAGATGGATATCCCGCTAGCAGGCAGGATGCGAACACACGCTGCACTCTCCGTCAAGTCCTGGCAGCCTTTGCTAAAACAATAATGCAAGCGCATTACGGCAAGAGCCCCTGCATGGATGGTGTGCCTTAGAGTACTTGAAGTGAGGTAGAAGGCTCACGTTTACTGGTCTCCTTCCTATTCCCAATAATCAACCCACCTATTGACACACCTTCTCCATTTAATGGAGAATTGGAACGGCCCTGGGGAAAGGGTTGTCTAATTTCTTCTTTTTAACTACACCACACCAGGAGTGAGGGGTGTAATTACAAGCTCACACAGACACACTCATGCTAGCTTGATGAGCGTAGCTACAGTAAGTAGCACAGGTAGCAATTACATACCCACGGGGTTCGGGCAGGTTTGGACTCAGCACAACTTAGCCGTGCTTCCACTGCCCTACTATTTATACTTGCACGAGCACGAGGAGAGCTTGCACGAGCACTTCTGTGTCAGCTGGGAACCACACCTCTAGCTCACCATGCAGACATACCCAGGAGCGGCCCGAGGCCGGCTGCGGCAGCTGGCGCCCCAGGTGGAAGGCGCAATCGGTGCCCCCGCCTGCACGGCCGTCAATGGCCGTGACGTAATCATCGGGCGCTCGAGCACCCCGTGACGTCATCATCGGGCGCCCCGGACCAGCAGCGCCCTAGGCGACCGCCTAGTCTGCCTAGGCTCACGGGCCGCCCCTGGACATACCCAAAGACTAGTGGCTGTAAACAAACTTTATGGGACGGTGGAAAACTTGGCCACATCCATAGTAAGTGGACACCCAGCTAACTAAAATCATGCCAGACCACGGGTGTTGCTGGACTAGAGATGTTCAACCTGTATTTACAAAAGCACGGGGCATGGAAGTTAGTGGCAGAGAAGGAGAAACTCGTCCAAGCCTTTTCCCTTTCAGAAATACCAATAAGAAACAAGTTCAGCTGAGACCCAAACTTACTACGGTTCTACCCAAATATGAGTTTCTACGTCTTTAGCCATCATATGTTAACAGCAATAAAAAATAGGATTCAAGTGATTGCAAGTGATAACAGACCAAAGTAAGTTACCAAGCTAAATAAAACAAAACACGCTAGCTAAGCTTAATATGCTAAGAAACTATTTACATTCAATTTCTTACCCTAACAGTAGTTTTAATCATTCTCTCACAAACTAGGCAACCTCCTAGTTTGGGCCAGATTTTTCCCTCTGTTCAGTCTTAGCTGTTTCCAGCAGTCACTTTGGTGGTAAGCAGGGGGGTGCAGGTCTTCCTGTCTGGCATCTTCTAACTCCTCCATTGTCTGGTTCCCTGACTGTAAATAGATTTTGCCCAAGATGGGAATCTTTTGTCTTCAGCTTCAACCCTTTTCACCCCCATGGAAAAGTTGCACATTCACAAATGATTCCAGAATCAGGTGACCTGGCCACATGTCTTACCAGGACCAAGCATAGTCTAGGCTTTCAGAAAAAACAAGGCTATTCACAGATCACTGTCTTGAGTACGGAGCCATTAAGTTCCTTGAGTATGACCCATGGCTTTCATTAGCACATCTAGACACCTAAACAGGTTTATACTTTGTATTTCTAACTTCAAATACAGGAACGATACATGCCCACAAATCAAACACATACATTCATTTACAAGCTCATCAACGAAAGATTAACATGCCCTGTTTTGCATAAAGCATATTCGAGTTATGCATATTCATATTCAAAAATGAATTTCCATACAATAAAGGGGGGGCACAACATCACACCATCCAAGGGCTATTTTGAAATATCGAGGTTCCCGTATGCAACTGGGGAACAGCGACTCCTTGTTTCGATTGAACACGTTTTGTTCATTCTGTGGCGCTCCTCCCAACATCACCACATTGTCCAGTTCACCTCTAGGTCTGTTAATACATATTGTCAATAGGAACCACACCCAGACCAGTTTCCCCCGCAGGGAACCCAGTTAATTAAAGAACAAATTATTTAAGTCTTCCGCGCGTTAAAAATCTAACGCACGAGACAAACGGTTCAGGACCATTAGCCAGCTTGCCCCACAGGGCTCCACTGCGGAACACACACGCTTTCTTACGTACCATTAGTAACCCATCAGTCCTCTGTGAGCTGCCTGAAAATTACAAAAAAGGTAGGGGAGGTAGAAGAGTTCCCACTGCCCTTCCCTCTACCGGCAGTAAAGATCACACGCATCATCAAGGAGTCATAAATTTTTACTACCTGTCGCTACACCCCAAAGCAGCTAGGGAGAAGCCTCAAGGACATCAAAGTATTCTTTACATAAAGAAGAATTCACTTTGAAAAAAAAACAAACCCCAACCATTAATTCCTTATCAGCATCTTCTTTCCTAATGACGGTTTGTGTTGACATGCCTTTGTGTTCCCCTCCCGGTCCCTTCTCCCTTAGAGATGTCAGTGAGAAAGGAAACCAAAGAACAAAGCGGCACCCTTTTTTGTGTTAGCACAACCAATTCCCCCAAGGATTTGAGGAGCCTGGAGTAAATTAGAGTAACTTAAACCCGACAGGTGCTTGAGCATGAAAGCCCTGCGGGGAGAGATTTTAATCCAAAAGATGGGAAAAACCCCAAGTCAAATTCACTCCCATGTCAGGCCATTAAAATCCAAGGGCACTACTTCAGGGATGTCACTGGCCCATCAAAAAGGTAGAGGAGAAATCTTTGATTGGAATAATACAGTTATACACATTGTTAAAGTGAGTCACTCCCCACGGTCCCCACATGCCATCCTCTTTCTGCCACCATGTCTCTGTGCTAGCTGTACTCCCCGAAGAGCAATCGAAAGCCCTGCTCCTGAAAAGAAAGACATGCGGGGAGACCTTTGACTCCACACACAATCAGATCAGCATGGGTGCTTATTCCTTCTTTTTACCCAGACGGTTCCGGTAACTCCCTGCATCTGGCATTTCTATTTTATGATGAGGGGAACGAGGGCCTTGCTTTGACTGCAGGCGTTTTGGGGCAGGGACTAGTGTTTTGTTCAGAGTTTGTACAGCTCCTAGCACCAGCACAGCAACACAGAGAGCCTTGGTCCATGACTGGGACTAGGAGGTGCTACTACAATATAAATAAGAAACAACAACAGGACACACTGTCCTATGCTTTGTGTGGGGAGGTTCTCTTCCCCTATTTAGCAGAACAGAAGGAAGAGGAGGGGAGAGAATCGACATCCTTTCCTGATCCCTGAAAAATATGCACTAGGTATCGGGAACAAGTGCCATCAAGCCCTTGCAGGATTACTACTCATTAAGCCATTATACTAACCCATACAACCTGGTAGACCTCCAAGGGAAGGACCTGTCCACCCCTTTAAGTAGAAATGCAAACGGTGTTGAGACACCGACTACAAGCCAAAACTCAGTTCAGCGCTGGATGCTGTTTTAACTGGATTCAAATCAAAACTTCCCGAGAAATGGGAGCCTCTTAAAACTAGAGATATCAACATAGAATCATAGAACACTAGGACTGGAAGGGACCTCAAGAGGTCATTGAGTCCAGTCCCCTGCCCTCATGGCAGGACCAAGTACCATCTAGACCATCCCTGATAGACATTTATCTAATCTCCTCTTAAATATCTCCAGAGATGGAGATTCCACAACCTCCCTGGGCAACTTATTCCAGTGTTTGACCACCCAGTTAGGAACTTTTTCCTAATGTCCAACCTAAACCTCCCTTGCTGCAGTTTAGCCCATTGCTTCTTGTTCTAGCCTCAGAGGCCAAGATGAACAAGTTTTCTCCCTCCTCCTTATGACACCCGTTTAGATACCTGAAAACTGCTATCATGTCCCCCCTCAATCTTCTCTTTTCTAAACTAAACAAACCCAATTCTTTCAGCCTTCCTTCATAGCTCATGTTCTCTAGACCTTTAATCATTCTTGTTGCTCTTCTCTGGACCCTCTCCAATTCCTCCACATCTTTCTTGAAATGTGGTGCCCAGAACTGGACACAATACTCCAACTGAGGCCTAACCAGCGCAGAGTAGAGTGGAAGAATGACTTCTCGTGTCTTGCTCACAACACACCTGTTAATGCATCCCAGAATCATGTTTGCACACACCTGTTAATACATATGGCCGACTCCATGATTAGCTAATAAGCCGGGGGCTTATCGGTTGATCTTGTCGACTACATGTATTCTCCCCTTCCCCGCTCCTGCAGCCTCTGTATCAGAGGCAGCAAGCGGGGACGAGCAGGAGCCGGTGCCCATGGGGAGCAAGCTTAGTAGCCGGCTCCCCACGAGCACCAGACCCACCTGCCCCCTCCATCCCCACGCTGCTGCATCTGATAGAGAGGCAGAAGCATGGAAGATGAGGGGGGCAGGCGGGAGCTGATAAGTGTGGGGAGTTGGCTTTTAAGTGGGCTACCACGCATGCCGGCTTCGCCAACCCACCTGTCCCCCGCCCTTGCTGCCTCCTAACAGAGAGGCAGGGGAGGCTGCTGTGAAGCAGCCTCTGTCTGCAGCAGCCCGGGCCTGCCGCAGACAGACGCTGCTCCACAGTAGCAGCCCTTCCCGTGGGGTGGGGAGGTCCAAGATCCCCATGGACAGGGGCTATTGCCACTCGGTGCTGCTGCCGCTGTATCAGAAGCAGCAGCGTGGGGCAGCAGGCAGGAGCCGGTCTGCAAAGGAAGCTGTCTTTTAAGCTGGCTCCCACCTGCCACCCTGCACTTCTGCCTCTGATAGGGAGGCAGCAGCACAGGGTAGCAAGGGGCTCCCCAGGAGTGGGGGGTCAGAAGCGCACTAGCTGCTGCCCCCGGGGACTAGTGCATAGTCGTGTAACCACTAAAATGTCATGCAGTTACATGACTATTCAATGACATGCTAGCTAACATCCCTATCTGAAACTGTGCCAATAGGCAGAGAAAAGCGTTAGACACGGGGAAGAACTGGGTTGCATGGTGGAGCTGTTTACTTTCTCTGCTGGGGAACTTGAACCCCGGGCAGCTGATCAAATACATTAAAAGGTCCCTTCGGTGCCTTATAATGACAGGCAATTATCGCACACACCAATACAGGCAAGATTCTTTTGTTTTGAAACTTGGTTCTAAGTGAAGAATGGGTGTTTGAGGGTGATAACCTCCGCCCCGCTGGAGCCACAATAGCGAGCTGATTGCATTCATTTGGTTGCGTGACAGAGCTGGGCTCTGTGCTAGTTTGCTTTTCACATCCCCGATACCAGGACATGCCCAACCCAATGTTATTGGCACCACAGGACAATGCTGCTTTCACTGAAATACATGACAATCTGGTAACTTTCCTCTTACAAATGCAGAGCAGAACTAAGCAGCCAATGGAAGTTTAAAGAACTCACACGTTAACGTAGGGGGGCTCATGGAGCCTTTAGTTGTGCGTATCGATCCAACACTTCAGAGGCACTAATTTACTGACGGTGAAATCAAGGCACAAGAAAATTAAGTGATTTGCCCACCGTCATACAGCGCGTCAGTGGCAGAGTGACAAATTGTGCTTAGCTTTCCTGACTCCTGTACACTACCTTATCCACAAGGCCACCCTTCCTCCCTATTCACAGTACATCCTAGAACTCATCCTTACTACTACAGACTCTTGTATTACAGATATTTTTTTAGATAGATGGGTGGGTGAATTGATAGCTTTGGTCCAGACCGCTCATCGTCCCTGAATTTGGAGATGGATGGGGGTTCCAACAAACCCATTATCTCATTCCCTAGACAAGCTCTGCAAGGTTTATTGGCATTTGCGGTTGTGACAATTTACTCACAGTCAACCTGTGGAACTCCTTGCCAGAGGATGTGGTGAAGGCTAGGACTTTAACAGAGTTCAAAAAAGAGTGAGATAGATTCATGGAGGTTGGGTCCATCAATGGCTATTAGCCAGGATGGGTAGGAATGGTGTCCCTAGCCTCTGTTTCTCTGGAGGTGGGTGACAAGGGAGGGATCACATGAGAATTACCTTTTGTGTTCCTTCCCTCTGGGGCATCTGGTATTGGCAACTGTCAGCAGACAGGATACTGAGCTTGACAGACCATTCGTCTGACCCAGTCTGGCCATTCTTATGACAGACAGTCAGACAGGCCAACACGAGAAGGGGGAAAAAATCTGATAAGGACACGGGAAGCATTCATTAGATACCAGAGTTGCCAATTCTTGCAATTGTCCAAGAATTGCTGTTTATATTTTGTGATATTCTTAAAGCCACTGCTCCTGGAGTCATGTGATCACACAACAACCTCCCCTGCCATTTACACTTTTTTGCCCTTGTAGTTGCAAAGCAAGTTGTGCGAACATGAGCCTATATGTTCCTTCACCTGCAGACAAAAGACAAACACACACACACACACACCCTGTGATTTTTTTAAATTCATCTCATGGGTTTGGGGAGACTGAGTCGTGACTGGCATTGGCAATGTTGCAAATTAAATTTCAGGACTGCAACTAAGGTCTCACCTAAACGGTTTAGAAAACTGCTGCTGGTTATAGAAACAAACAAATGAAAGAGACGGCACTTTTCATGTCTGTGGCCTAAAGCCACGTTCAGCCCAGACACCAGCTTAGAGAATCCCCAGGAAATGCAGTTTCATTACATCTTGGATAGAAACTGACTTTTATCTGGCTTCTGCCAGAATGGAAACTGATGGGAGCATTAAGAAAAAATCCATCTAACTTCATTAGTCAAAACACGGAGTAACATCAACACACATGATGCTTTATAGCCAGCACTAGCAAGACACAACCAGCACGTATCTTTTTAAGAGCTCTTCGAGACAGCTAGCAAAGTCAAGGTTATCAGTGTTTTTAACACCCAGCCCTTTTGCGTTACTGCAGGGAAGCTTCCCCCTGCAGCCGCTGAGAGAAGCTGTAATAATGGCAGCATTTCCATCTCTCGCAACTCCCAGCATTCAGTGTTTCAAAGCCCGCTCTTGGAGTCATGTTATGACATGACAACATTGGCTGTTTTGTTTTGAATAAATAAGTTCCTAGCCTCACGGCTGCAGAGAAAACTGGGAATCACGACTCAAGTGCACCCTAAAGCAGTGTTTCTCAACCTTTATTTTAATAAAGTACCCCTTTTTTCAAAAAAAAAAAAAAATTGTACGTATCCCCTTTAAAAAAAAATAAGTACCCCCAGTACCTACAGTTTTCAGACGCACATTTTTTTCTACCCTTGCAACACATTTGTTTACACAATTTAATCGTAGTCGGGCAGGAGATGAAATTTTTGGGTGTAAAAGTACAAAAATAATAAAGCGCTGTAAAACTTAAAACAAAAATTCCGTTTTCTCGACGTACCCTCCAGACTTCTCTCGAGTACCCCTGAGGGTATTCATACCACTGGTTGAGAAACACTGCCCTAAAGGATCAGAAAAGAGAAGGCAAAGGGGGGGAATTAAGAACCTTGTGATTTTTAAGGGTTGAGTCCGGATTTTTGAACAGTTGGGGTTGGCGACACTGCAATAAACTGAGCACAGCTGTCATAGCAAACCCCTGCCTGGAGATCCCCAAATATTGTGGGGAGCAGCCTGAGGGAAACCCCAAGCCAGTGCAGTCAGGTGATGGTTGGAGGGGGCTGGGAATACACAAGGGCAGGCCATCCAAGAGCAGTGTACGAAAGACATGAGAGGAGACTATCCGACTTTACTGGGCCCTGGTGAGGCCTCAGCAGGACTGCTGCTCCAGTTCTAGGCAAAGATGGACAAACTGACGAGAGTCAGGAGGAGAGCAACAAAAATGGTAAAAAGTTTAGAAAACCCCAACTGGGAAGAAATGGAAGAAACGGGAAGAAAAACGGGCCATGTTCAGTCCTTCAGTCCTGGGAGGAGTGAGAGGAGGGGACCTGATAACAGTCTACAGCAGTGGTCACCAACCAGTCAATCGGGATCTACTGGCAGATCTTGGAGCCTCTGACAGGGGATCCTGACCGGTTTGGCCAAAAGGCTCTCAAGTGCCAGCACTTCAGATGTCTTCCCGCCCCCCCAGCACTGCTGCTCATCTCCTGCACTTTGCCTTGGAGCTGCCTTTCCCAGGGAGCCTTCTGCTTTCTGTGCAGGCAGGGGAGAGAGAGGAGGTGCTGGAGGGTGCTGATGTCAAGGTGCCCCCTCTCCCACTCTGTATCCTATCTCCACAGAGCAGAGAGGGGGCACAACAGGGCTTGGGATGGAGGGAGTATGCTGGCTGCTTTTGATAGTGGTGCAGGGTGATGCAGGGCTACAGGTCAGCCCCACTGCACCACCACCCAGGAGCCACCTGAGGTAAGCAATGCCCAGCTGGAGCCCCACATCTCTAACTACTACCCCAGTCATGAACTCCCTCCTGCACCCCAAACCCCAAGCACTCCTGCAGCCAAACGCCATCCCAGAGCCCCTTCTACATCCCAACTGCCTGCCACAAGCTCAGCTCAGAGACCCTCTCACGCTCCAAATCCCTTAGTCCAAGACCAGAGCCTGCACCCCAACCCTCTGCCCCAGCCGGATGGGAGTGGGTGAGAATGGGCGAGAGAGGGGGGATGAATTCATATGGAGATATACCATCTCACAGAGCTGGAAGGGACCTTGCCAGGTCATGGAGTCCAGTCCCCTGCCCTCACAGCAGGGGCCAAGTACCATCCCTGACAGATGTGCCCCAGATCCCTAAATGGGCCCCCTTAAGGACTAAACTCACAACCCTGGGTTTAGCAGGCCAATGCTCAAACCACTGAGCTATCCTTCCCCCCTGGAGTGAGATGGGGCAGGGCCTCGGAGAAGGGGCGGGAAGGAGGCGGGGCCAGGGTATTTATATTTGAGGTAGATCCTGGATTGCACTTAAATTCAAAAAGTGATCTCGTGCTTAAAAAGGCTGGAGACCCCGGTCTACAGATACGAAGGGATGTTATAAAGACAACAGTAGTTCTCCGCATCCACTCAAGGTCTCACAAGTAGCAAGGCGCTTAACCCGCAGCAAGGGAGAGCGAGGTCCGAAATTGGGATACAGCATCCAACTCTAAAGGGAATTTCTAACCTTCGGCCGGGAGGCTGTGGAATCCCTCTTGCTGGAGAGTCTAAGAACAGGTCGGACAAACACCTGCTAGGGAGGGTCTAGGTACTTGGCCCTACCCTGGAGCAGGAGGTAGGCTTAGTGACTTCTCCAGGTCCCTTCCAGCCCTTCATTTCTAGGAGTCTGTGTTCCACGCCCCTACGGCCTTGTCTACACTAACCCCCGCTGCCCATCAAATCTACATGACTTCAGCTATACAAACTGTAGCTAAAGTCGACGTACTCAGTGCAGCCTCTTGTGTGCGGTAAGGTCGGCGGGGGCTGCTCACCCGTCGATTTCGGCAGCTCTTCTCGGCCTGGCGGGGTACGGAGGTTGATTTATCCCAATAAATCAACAGCCGATGGATCAATTGCTGCAGCGTCAATCCACTAAGACGAGGTGGCCAACCCGCAACTCGCGAGCCACATGCGGCTCTTCCCCCCCTTAAAGTGAGGCTCGCAAAGCCGCCCCGCGCCCCTAGACATGGCCCCCTGTGCTCACCGAGGCAGGGGAGCCGTCCGGAGTGCAATTCAAAATGGCAGAGGCCAAAAAGCCTTGTCTTTTAAAGGGGCAGTGTCCTTTTTGCTCAACTCCTCTGGGGGGCTGGTGGGGAGCGCTTCCTTTTTTTTTGGCTCAAAAAAAGATTCTGGTGAGGCTCTTCGCATTTTTTCCGCTGCTGTTTCGGCTCTCGTCATTTAATGGGTTGGCCACCCCTGCGCTAAGACAAGCCCTAAGACAACACATGATGTAGGACAGCAGATCTCTCCTTCCTGCCTAGGGTACCGGCAGGAGGAAGCATGAGCAAATGAGGTGTTCAGCTGCAACTTTTAACCCCCTTGCACACGCAATAACGTGCAGATCCTCTAGAAACAGGCTTCCGGCAGCCCACAGTCCCTGACACACACACAGTGGATGGGAGACTAGCCCGAGACCACTGCCAGCAGAAAACCGACTGTCAGACCGCTACTTACCAGCAGTGGGAGGAGGAGGTCGGCGAAGTAGACAAACGCTGCTCCCAGGGTGAAGCCAAGAGCTACCGGAAAGAAAGCAAAGGCCCCGAAATTCCCAGAACCTTCAGCCAATTCAATAGCAGGAGCCAGGAGGGACCAGTAAGAAGCAGCTAACATGACCTAAGGACAGAGAACACAACAAATTAAGACATGTTATGGGGCTGCCCCCAATCGAGAACAGGGCCCTCAAATGCTGGGGGCTGTATATACACACACAATAAAGATTCAGGCCAAAGGTTGGGGGGGAAACCAGCTTAAATTTTCACACCAGATCAGTGGCAGAGCTAGCCAGAGAAGCCAGTCTCCTGATGCCCAGTTGGGGACCCTGCCATTGGACCACGCTCCCTCTGCTACCACACCAAGAATTTCGTCATATTCCCAGTGGTGTCAGCACTGCCTCAACCACAAATCCTCTTGTGTAATCCCAACCTCCTCCAACCACCACAGTCCGCCTCAGCAACCCACACTCCCCAACTAACCCCTGAATTGCCCAAAAAAAACCCTTTCTGCCTGGTTACGTAACCACTCCTCTATCAGGAGGAAAAGAGCAAACGCCCTTCATTAGATTCACTGTGCTCACTTCTGCTCACTTCAGATTGTTCAGTAGATTCACGACACACCAGAAGTTAAATGAACATTGTAGAGACACACGGGGACCCGCAATGCACCCCCGTTTGCCCATTCTTCATTTTAATAGCCTACGGTGCTGACCAATAGAGTCTAATTTTTTCCATTCACGTGCGGAATAAGTTTTGTTATGTGCACCAAGGGAGCGCGCGGCTCTCAGTCACTGTTGTATGCAACCAACACGCCCTTCACTTCAGGTGCCCTGGCTTTCCATACGTGTCACTTTAGTAATGCCAGTAGGGAAAAAACTATACGGGTGGAAACCCACAGAATCTGGCAACCCCGCACATGGTCAACGGTAAACAAAGCATCTTGCAGGCCACCCGTAGAACCGCGATGGGCCGCAAGTGGCCCGCTGGCCGCAGGTTGCCTGCCAGTGAATTAAGAGCGCTGTTTGGCCCTCGTACGCTCAGGCATGGCATTAGAATGCCTTGGACACAAACAACATTAATTCAGGGAAGTTAATTAAAAGATGCTCACTGCTCCGGAGCCAAGACGGAATCAAGTCCATAAATCCACTGGCTGCTCTGAAGCCCAGCGACAGCGGCAGAGGAGTGCGTGGAGAGCGGCAGGAAGGAAGGCCGGGAATTTTAATAGAGCAATGTCTCTGGCAGCCCAGGGCCTTTTTGCTGGGGGAGTCGCAGGGGTCTCTTGCCAGCCTGAGAACAAGCAAAGCCCAAGAGCAGATTGTTTTATTGGCTAGCCCAATCACTCCATGCCAGTGAGGCGGCAAGCATGCACCTGTCTTCCCTAGCAAAGACTGGGCTTCCCAGAGCCAGACTAAAAACAAGGCTGTGCCACGCACCAATTTTAACCGGGCATCCAAACCTTCCCCTGCCCATTCTTTCCTGGATATTTCCATGGCCGCCCATAACACGCTCTTTGAGCGCCTCAATGTTGCATGAGTTGGTTCTCACAACACTCCTGGCAGGTAGAGACGAGTTCCCTTTTGGTGCTGGGGAAACTGAGGCACGGAGCAGCCACGTGACTCGCCCCAGGTCTCAAGGACAGACTGCGGCACATGAGGAATTGAATGCAGGTCTCCCAAGTCTTAGGCAAGTTCCCTAACCACTAGACCTTCCTTCTCTAGCATCAGGAGCCTCCTTCTAGCCAAAAAATCTGTCACAGAAGGACCACTGTATGTGTGGGGGAACACCCCAGTTCTTGACGCTTAGATGTCTCCCAAGCTCTGGAGAGAAGACACTGTAATTCTCCCCTCGGTGGAACTAGCCAAAGCAAAGCCCCAGGCGACTGTCCAGAGGGCTGACCTCGCCACTGGGTACCAAGTTAAAAGCAGTCCTCCAGGCCCTGTCTCCAGCAGGATTTTCCATCGCATCAGCTATCCCCACACACACACACACCCACCCACCCACCCCTTTCCACAGCCAAGCCGGTGGGTTGCTAAGCAGCAGCACACTGCATTGTCACCACACCACAAAGCTGATGCGAGGCCAGAACGCAGGCTGCTTGCTGTGGTTTCAACGGCAGCGGCGATTTCCCACAACGTACCAAGCGACCGACACACAGCTCGCAAGGGAGGGCTCGTTCCTCTGAAGAAAACGGGGGAGGAGGGAGTCACTCAATGGAACATTTCACCTGCCAACCTTTTTTTTTTTTTTTTTTGGGGCGGAAGAAGGAACTTTACCTCACGAAGGTGCCGAGACACCACGAACAGGCCTTGCCCGTGGCAAAGTACCTCAGCGTGGCATGTTCCCAACAGAGCTTCATCTAGCCCGGATAGGGACCGTTCAGCACCGGACGAGTCGGTTGCTCGTTAAAGCTCTCCCCCCTTTTCCGCCGTGCCGAGGACAGCGAACCCAACTCCAGCCTGGCCAGAGGAGAAGGAACATCGGGCTGCCTACGACGCTGACTGACTCAGGTGCAAGCCCTCAGAGCGTACAATGTCCCACAGCCTTCATACTTAACAAAAACCGCATCTCCGATGTCCACCTCATGGTTACGAAGGCCCTATCATCACCATGGCAACCAATTGCCTCAGCCTTCAATATACACAACCCCCCTTCAGAGGCAGGGCAGTGCTATTATTCTGAGTTTGCAGGTGAGGAATTGAGGCAGAGAGACTAATAAGTGACTTGACCAAGGTCAGACAGGAGGTCTGTGGCAGAGCAAAGAACAGAGCCCTGGCTTCTCAAATCCCAGGCCGGTGCCCTAACCACTGGGTCATCCTTCCTCAAGGCACAGAGGACACTGCCATTCCCCTTTCAGAGGGGCATTGGTAACATCAAATCTTTTATCAAAGCTTTGTTAAAAATACTCTGGAACCCCAGAGGTGCTTACCAAGGATGCGGTGGTTGGGGAGGGGACAGGAAAGGGGGGCTGCCTCACCTCCTGGCAGCAAGCAGTTTCCATCATATACACCATTTATAGTTTGGTTGAATGGCTCTCACCACTCGCAACCCAAAAATTGTTCCAGCACCTCTGCCAGGACCAAGAGCAAAAGATGAAATCCCAGCTTGAACGGGCAAGAACACCGCAAACGGGATGATCTCTTCGGAAGACCACGAGATGCCATTTGGGACGCTCACGCCTGCCTTTACAAGAGTCACTGCTGATTTTGGGTGCTGAAATATCTTTAAAAGGGGCCTGACTTTCCCAAAACAACAAGCACCCCACTTTGGGAAACAGTCCTCTTTAGATATCCCAAGTGTCACACCTCAAAAACAAAAAAAATCACCAGCCATTTGCAGCCCTTTCGATCATGTACCGTGTGTTCTCCAAAAGCAGCGGACTCAGGCTATCCTCCTACCAGGACTGAAAGTTCCCCTGGACTCAAGCGACATATGGACCAGTCTAGAAGCCTTCCTCTGACCCAAAAGACTAGTGACATGAACCAAGAGGATCAGAAATTATCACAGCATTGAAAAACTGGCAACACAAGGCCAAAAAAGGCAAGGCTATGGGGTGGACCATTACTAAGAATCAGAACTATTTACCTCTAACTTGGACTCCCTCCGTATTCCATGCCTTCACTTCAAAAGCCAGAGACCGAGGGTGTATGAAAACGAGGGAAGGAGGAAGGGATGGATGGATGGACAGACAGAACTAGCTTCTACCTTTCTTCCCTCCATCCACTAAACAAAATGCAATAGGAGGCCAGAGCTCAAAACAATTTTCATCATGCCCCACTTCATACATCTGGATGGCTTAGCACAAAAAGTCAAGGTCAGCATCACCTCTGTGTTTCGGGAGAAAGTGACCAGTGCTCCCTGTAAGCTGTGAACTGGGCTGGCCACCAAGGAGAGATTCAGGTGCTGCCCAGGAGTGAGCAGGCCCATTACTCAACGGAGAGGGAAAAACAGTAACAGAAGATATGAAAATGGCAGCGGTGCTTAACGACTTCTTTGTTTCGGTTTTCAACAAGAAGGTGGGTGGTGATTGGATGCCTCGCATAGTGAATGCTGGACAAAAGGAGGTCGGGTCAGAAGTTAAAATAAGAAAAGACCGAGCTGAAAATTAGATAAGGTAGGTGTCTTCAAGGCTACCAGGTCCTGATGAAATGTGTCCTAGAATACTGAAGGTGCTGATTGAGGAAGTATCTGAGCCATTAGCTATCATCTCTGAAAAGTCATGGAAGACGGGAGACATTCCAGAAGACTGGAAAAGGGCAAATCCAGTGCCCATCTATAAAAAGGGAAATAAGAACAAATCAGCAAACTGTGGACCAGTCAGTTTAACGTCTGTGCCAGAAAAGATAACAGAGCAAATAATTAAGGAATCCATTTGCAAACATATGGAAGATAATAAAGTAATAAGTAACAGCTAAGATGGATGTGTAAAGAACAAATCGTGTCAAACCAACCTGATAGCTTTCTGTAATAGGACAGCAAGCCCGGCGGCTAAGAGGGAAGCAGTAGATGCAGTATACCTAGAATTTGGTAAAGCATTTGACATGGTCTCTCATGACCTTCTTATCAACAAACTAGGGAAATATAACCCAGATGGGGCTACTATAAGGTGGGTGCATAACTGGTTAGATAACCAGTCTCAGAGAGTAGTTATCAATGACTCCACAGGCATGCTGAAAGGGCATAACAAATAGGGTTCCTCAAGGATCAGTTTTGGGACTAGTTCTGCTCAACATCAACAACTTAGATAACGGCATAGAGAGGAAGCTCATAAAGTTAGTGGATCATACCAAGCTGGGAGAGATTGCAAGGGCTTTGGAGGATAGGATTACAATGCAAAATGATCTGGACAATTGGCCTGAGGTAAACAGGGTGAAATTCAATAAGGACAAATGCAAAGTACTCCATTTAGAAAGGAACAATCAATGTCATGCATACAGAATGGGAAGTGACTGTCTAAGGCAGGGCTACTCAACTTCAGAAGCCCTGGGGGCCACAATGATACTAACAGCACATGCCAGGGGCCACAACTTAAGTGTGGTTGCATATACATGCAAATATATATGCAAATATATATGCAAATAGCTTTTCACACTGATGGGCATGAATACAAAGATTAAGGCAAGACTACACAACACACAGGCCCCATTTAAGTGACTTCTGCTGATATTAATAAAATGCAATATTTACCCAATTTCCACCCATATGACAGCACTTTTCATGAGCAATGACAGTCCAGGAATTGAACTACTAAAACACACATCAACAGAAGACCATTATATTGACTCGTCCTTGTGGAGATTGTTTCCAGTGGAGGCCATGTTCAAAGGATTTCACCCGCAGGCCGCACATTGAGGACCGCATAAACCCAAACCACACCACAGGCTGCAAACAAACAGACTGAGTAGCCCTGGTCTAAGGTGCACTGCAGAAAGGGATCTAAGGGTCATAATGGACCACAAGCTACATATGAGTCAACAGTGTGACGCTGTTGCAAAAAAATCATACATGATTCTGGGATGCATTAATAGGAGTGTTGTGAGCAAGAAACGACAGGTAATTCTTCTCTCTACTCTGCACTAATTAGGCTTCAACTGGAGTACTGTGTCCAGTTCTGGGCACCACATTTCAGGAAAGATGTGAAGAAACTGGAGAAGGTCCAGAGAAGAGCAACAAATAGGGTTGCCAGGTGTCCAGTTTTGAACCGACAGTCCAGTATTTGAGCTTTCTGTTCGGGAAACAAATTGAGAAAATATAAATGAGAATAGAAATGTCTGGTATTTTCTAAATAAGATGTAATGTAGATTGTGATGTAATGTCAAGTGTGTCTGGTATTTTTGTTGAAAACATCTGGCAACTCGAGCAACACAAATGATTAAAGGTCTAGAAAACATGATCTATGAGAGAAGACAAAGAACTGGGTTTGCTTATTTTAGAAAAGAGAAGACTGAGAGGGGACACGACAGCAGTTTTCAAGTACCTAAAAGGGTGTCACAAGGAGGAGGGAGAAAAACTATTGTCTCTGAAGATAGGACAAGAAGCAATGGGCTTAAACTGCAGCATGGGAGGTTTAGATTAGACATTAGAAAAATCTTCCTACCTGTCAGGGTGGTTAAGCACCTGAATAAATTGCCTGGGGAGGCTGTAGAATCTCCATCATTGGAGATTTTTAAGAGAAGGTTAGACAGACGCCTGCCAGGGAAGGTCTAGATGGCGACTGATCCTGCTGAGAGTGCAGGAGACTGGACTTGATGACCTCTCAAGGTCCCTTCCAGCTCTAGTATTCTATGACTCCATGATTAGCAGAGCACCTACAGCCAACAGCATGTGTGTCTACTGGTGGTGCACATCTGCAAGTGCCTTGGTGCACGTAACAAAACTTATTCCACACATGGAATTAGAGAGAACACTGTATGTGACCTTTAGCACTGCAGAACAGTATTCTCCCCCTTACTGGTGCATGCATGCGAGTGGAAAAGGTGTGCACATCGATGTCAGCTGGGTACCGTGGTAAAATCGTCCTACGATGCTCCAGCATGTTATTTCCCCACAGATTTAACCCTTGGGCTTCTTGGCATCTGACAGAGCCCCCTGTGCCCAGATTAGAGCTCAGATAGTTGCTCCTGCTTTGCTGGAATGTCTCCTACCCTGGCCAAAGGAACAAGCACTGGCCTGCTGGTAAAGCGATTTTGGTCAGAGTTGATTGTGAACACTGGAGCTGGCCACATTGGTTTGTTATTGTAGGGTTGCTCAATCACAGCCAGCAGCTCTTGGCTTTTACACTGGCTTTTTAATGCACAAGCATTTGCTGTGGAAGAGGATTGGTACCTAACAAGAACCAAAACAGACCAGCCCCGGCTGGCAGGCGATGCAAATTACAGATCAGCAATCAGCAATCAAAGGGAAAAACAAGGGCTTAGCAGAAACACAGTTAACAATCAAAACAACCCGAGACGGAGGCAACGTCACAGTAACAGCACCCTGAAGCAACAACTTTTAATGGGGGATTAAGAAATAGCACAACACTCTACCCTTAGTTTTCTTTAATAGTCTATTTTCCCCAGTCCTGTTTTTTAGGGGCAGGAAGCCACTCAAGACAGCTTGCAAATTAATCTCTTTCTTTATTGCTTCTCTGGTCACTTAACGAAGCAGGTCGAGGCTGAACAGGAGACATGAATAGTTCGCCTTGCTCCAGTTAGTGGCATTCTCTAGATGCAATGAAGAATTCAGAGTCTGGCTTATTAGCCAGCATCGCAATGGAATTCAGTCCAGCTTCCAGCAGGGTTACTGCCAGTAGGTCTCGCTCTAGGATCCATGCAGGCCACCTGGTGCTCAGCTAATGCTGGTTTCAAAGCCCTTCCCATAGCATGCTGATTTGCAGGAGACGGCGCTTTTCCAAAAGAGGAAGATAAATTATTCTTGCCCAAGCTTGACGCCGGTGATGTCCGGGGGGAAGTTTCTAGCTGATTCGGAAAGGTTAGAGCATCACATCGTTAGGGATTCAAAAGAACAGGCGCAGTAAGTCACAGCTGTTTTGTAGCCACTGGATGCTGCCTGTCACCACGCCTGTCCTCAGACCCCTTGTGAAACCTAAAGATCACCAAGAAGAGAGCCAAGAAGTTCATCCGCCCCTGTCGCATTGCTATGTCAAGATCAAGCACAACTGGTGTAAACCAAGAGGTATTGGCAACAGCGCTCGCAGGAGGTCCGAGGGGCAAATCTGGATGCCCAACATCGGTTATGGTAGAAATAGGAAAACAAAACATACGCTGCCCACAGGATTCAGAATGTTTCTGGTCCACAGTCTCAAAGAACTTGAGGTGCTGATGAGAAGAAACAAGTCTTATTGCGCAGAGATTGCTCACAATGTTGCCTCCAAGAACTGCAAGGTAATTGTGGAGCGAGCGACTCCGCTTGCTATCAGGATCACCAATTCAAAGGCCAGACCGCGCAGGGAGGACGGTCACAGGGCTGGCGTGCCCCACGCCCCTTGGGGGTCAATGTGGCCCAGAGGCCGAGTCTCTAGCTCCCCCTGTCTGGGGGTCAATGTGGCCCAGTGGCCGAGTCTCTAGTTCCCTCGGTCTGGGGGTCAATGTGGCCCAGCGGCCGAGTCTCTAGCTCCCTCGGTCTGGGGGTCAATGTGACCCAGCGGCCGAGTCTCTAGCTCCCTCGGTCTGGGGGTCAATGTGACCCAGCGGCCGAGTCTCTAGTGCCCCTTCTCGGGGGGCGTAAGGGTGTGGTGGGGTAGAGGGGCCCGGGCCCTTCCTCTCCACCGGGCCCCAGCCCAGGGCCCTATCAGTGGTGGGTGGTTCCCACCACTCGCTTGGCAGGGAGTCCTCCCCGGAACACGCCGAGCCCTCCGGGGCTCCTCCTGCTCCCTGCCCTGGGCTGCTTCCTACCCTGACCAGCGTAGGCCCCACCTGTGCATGCAGATCGCGCTGCGGTAGCGATGTGGGCAGGCCCGGTGGCGACAGTTGGCGTGGCAGTGGCGGTCAGGTTGGCTGCAAGCCACGGTGGGCATGGCAGCTGATGTCAGCGCGGTGGTTGTGGCTGTAGCTCTGGCTGGGGCGGCGCTTCGGACTCCCACAGCCAGGGCGGCTGCTCCTGCACTCCAGCAGGAGCTCCTTCCCCTTCGGAGGTCAGCCCCAACTGAGCTGCTTCTCTGGCCTTTATACCAGGCCTGCAGTGGGAGCATGCCCAGCAAGGCCACGTGGGAGGAGCCTTCTCAGCCCAGCAGGCATGGTTAGCCTCCCCTCGGCCAATGAATAAACGTGCTCCTCCTTCGTGGAACTGTTATTTAGTAAAACACAAAAGGCATCTGGGCTCATGAACACTGCGCTCTCGGGCCCACTTGGTGCTTCTTTTGCACCCCATCGAGGTCCAGGAACACACGAGCAGCTGCTTTTATACAGAAGGATTGTCCTTGCGATGAAAGGTAGGCAGGAAATGGCCCTGTCCCTGGCTCTGACACAGACTCCCCGTGTGACCATGAGCTTGTCACCCAATACCGCCAAGCCTCAGTTTTTCCATCTGTGCTGCTACTGGCTGCAGCGCTGCCTTTCAAGCTAAATGGAAAAAATCCACACTGAAATCCATGCGCGTCCTATCGCCCAGGGCACCTTGCAACAAAACCATCGCAAGCCACAAACAGCTGCACAACAGCAGAAGGTGTAGAGGGCCTGTGTTGAGAGCAGCCATTGGAGGAAATTATTTTGCTCCTTTACCAGATGCACCAGCGATAGGACACAGATTTTGCACAAAAGATTTTACATTAGGGATGTAATAACCCATCTCACTGATTAACCGATTAAAAGGGGTCGGGGGGGAAGGGGAGGAGGAGGATCCAGCCCAGCTAGACTGGAACATCCCCCCACCCCACCGCAGGCAGAGGCTGCACCAGCCTGGCCAGAGCAGCCCCTGCCTGCGGGGTGCCCGGGCCCGCTGCGGACAGAGGCTGCTTCGGACAACCGGAGCAGTCCCTATTCCCAGCGGGCCCCCCACAGGACTGGAGCAGCCCCCACAGGTTCACCTTACCTGGTAAGCCTCACCCACTAAGGTTAAATGGGTTAAACACTAACATCCCTAGTTTACACAGACATTAAGGAATATGTTTCCATCACAACATTTGCCACTGTCCTCTACCGCAGGGGTTCTCAAAAGGGGAGTTACGAGGTTATACTGAAGAGCTTTCAGATCCTCAGACACAAGGTGCTAGCTGGGGAGAGCATTACCGCAGGACTGTATTTCCACCCGCCAGGTCGGAGATCAGAGTCCATGCCTCCCGGCTAGTATCTCTGCTATGAAAGGGATATTACCCTACAAATACCATTTTCCACAGCCAACTTAGCACCCCATCGTCACTCTTTCTTCTGCCCTGCTGCTGGCCGGGACGCTGCCTGCGGAGCCACCCAGCTCGGAAAGCAGCGCTGCAGCTAGCAGCAGCCCAGACGTAAATGTGGCAACGAGGTGCTAAGTCTGCTGTGAAAAGTGATATTAACAGACATACAAATATCACTTTGCAGTCAATATAAATGTGGTTTTAATTCATGGGAGGGGTCCCCCGCTGTGTGGAAGGGGTCACCGGCAATGACATTTTGAACTACTGCTCTACAGCCTCCATGGGCTGACAGCATGTGCTAACTGCCATACTGCCAGAGCTCTGCCACCAGACAAGTTACTCCATTGCTGCTGATCATGCTGATCTGTTGCACCTTCCTCTGAAGGCAACGGCACTGACCCTCTAGGTATCAGGGTAGCGGCCAACATGAAGCCAGGGTGGCAAATGCTACACTGCCCGTGATCAAGCATCCTGTTTTGCTTCTAAAATTCAAGCCTCCGACTATGGAGGTTCTTGAAACACCACAAGGCCAGGGCAGCGTTCCTGCTGACCTGGAAAACCCGGGAGCATCTGGAGGAGGTGTTTTGGCAGGCTGGTGTATGAACCTGTAACGGGGTCCACCTGCTTGTGAGCACACCTCTGTGGCAAAGGGGTGCCGCGCAGGGCCAGTCCTAACTAAATGGCGGCGCCAGCCGACCTCCGGGAAAATTTGTTGAGCAAAAAAACCAAAAAACAAACAAAAAAGGTCGTGGCTCCTTTAATTGCCGCGTGTCCTGAGCGGGCTTCCGTCGGGCTCTGTCGGTGGCCCCTTCAAAATGGTGGCCCCTGGCAACCGCCCGGCTCGCCCGCCCCTAAGACTGGCTCTGGTGCCATGTAAGGTCTTTGTCTGGTCGTCTTCAAAGTTCTGAGGCTAGGATCTGACTAGCCCTGTCCACGGATCTTGTTTTAGACTTGAGGCCAGTTTTCGGCCACTGGACCTGGGCCTTACCCAGGTCTAAGTTCAGCTCGCACTCGAAGCTGTCTGTCATGCTGCCAGTCTCCCAGTTAGTATATAGACCTGCCTGGGTCAAACTCCTGTGAGGAACTGCCAGGCCCGAGCTCAGCAGCTTCTTTTATACCAGTTTGCTGGATCCTGATTGGCTGCCGCAGAGACAGTCACTCTATCCTGCCTGGAGGACCTCTTTTCCGTGTCTCTCGCTGGGATGGGGTGTGGCGAGGCCTCTGGCCTCCAGCAGGTGGCTTAGTCCACCCCATCACAGAACCCCAACGACATGACAAGCCCGCGAGGTCAGATTCCCCATCCATCACTGACAAACCCCTTGCTTTACACAACCAACCGCCCAGCCCACCAGCAAAGACAAAGCAGGCAGCACGTGCCTCACACGATTCGCCGGACGGAAACGTGATCTCTGGCACTGATGGGGCAGCAAACAAACAATGTGGACAAAAACCAGCAGAATCTGGCACCTCTGCATGTGGGCACAGTAAACAAAATGCCTGGTGGGTCACACGGTGGGGATGT
The DNA here is from genome assembly GCA_019425775.1 of Rafetus swinhoei. Classification (NCBI taxonomy): domain Eukaryota; kingdom Metazoa; phylum Chordata; order Testudines; family Trionychidae; genus Rafetus; species Rafetus swinhoei. Next base: position 26,657,812 of record CM033438.1, read on the forward strand.
AAAATCCCATTTCATCAGTTAACCGGTTAAGCGTTACGTTTAACCGGTTAAACGCTTAAATGGGGGTCGGTGTGGGGGGGGGACAGGCTGGAGCTCCCCCGTTCCGCCCACCGCAGCCAGGCTGCAGCACCCCGTCCACGGTGTGGGGGGGCCCGCCATAGACAAGGGCTGCTCCAGTCCCCGCGGGTTAACCAGTTAACCATTCACATCCCTACCTACCCATAAAGCAGCCGATGGACTGCAGGTTGCCCACCACAGATTTAAACCAACGGGGCCCAGCAAAACTGAAAGGCTCCTTTCCAGGGGGTTATGTCCTGCTGCCCTGTCTCTCAGACGTCTACAGAGCCGGCCACATTTTACTAATCCCTGCAGACAGCTCCCCTTCTGCCGCCCCACGGCCTCCTCATGGCAACGGCATTAACTAGCAACATGGGGCAGCACTATCAGGAAAGCACCTCATGGATTTATAACCCTGCTCAGGCAGATTTACCAGCTGGAAACCACAGCCTGGCTGCTTGCAGATCACCAGCAAGCTGCGAACAAGCCACAGGTTGCAAACTTCTGTCCAGCCTGGCTCAGCGCAGGCAAGTAGCTAATTAAACCCAACCCTGCCCTGCCCTGCCCTGCCCTTTGGACAGTCAGTTCCACTATTGTCATCTGGAAGCCCGGACCGTGTGGAGTTGCTTTTCTTTTTTCCTGCAGCACACTCCAGCAAGAGGAAAAACCAAGCAGCTAGAAATCCACTGCTGACAGGTGCATGGGGTTTCAGACCACCTCGCCCGCAAACAGGCATTTCCTGTGCTCCAGGAGCTGCTGCTGACACATACAGGATATGCACTCCACCAACAGGATCCGTATGGTTTGCAGGGTCATTTAGCGATCGTTCACCCACGCATGCCTGGTGAGAACAATGCCACAGAGGCGTGGTGCAGAGGGATAAGCCGGGAGTTCTGAATTAAGGCCTAAACAGTTTGCATGTTCTGCCCTGTTACGCCACTGGCTAGGAAGGCGGGCCCCAAAGCATTCTGGGAGAGAACCAGACAAGACAGCGCTCAGCGGTGGGCTGGCCTCAAAGCCAAACGTGTCATATTTTCGCACCATAATGCACTGCAACAGACGGTCCTGACCCTCTCTCCTGTGCCAGGAGGCAAAGTGCAGGCTTCTCGCCACTGCCCCATACCTCCCAGAAAGAGGCAGGTGCCTTGCGAGCTAGGCAGCACCTCAGCCTGGCACAGGCATGGCAGCACTCCAAAGGAAGTGAGAAACAGACAGCAGCTTCCTCTGAGCACTGAGGGCCAAAGGCATTTCCACGCCGGTTGCTCAGCTGCTCACGCCCATTCGAGCAGCCGGAAGACCAGCCAGCCATTTACCGATTCAGGACACGAGATTCCGAGCTCACGCAAATTCTCCGGAGGTTTTCCCCCTGCCTGGACTGACCCAGCGGAAGCCACGATTCACGGCTCTTCCGCCCGTGCCCTGAATGACTGCGTGCCGGGTGAATCGTCAGCATTCTGTTTACATGAGCCGCAATCGTGGAAAGGCTCCACACCCCTTTGTCCTCCCCATGAGGACTTTGTGAGCTCCCCGCAATACACTGACACCAAGCTTGCCACGGGCGGACGTCTCCACGGGATCAGAGCCCTCTCGCTTTTCCTAGCCACGGGGCACAATTCAGAAAAATCCAGACAAGCAGCATGGAAGGTGAAGGCCACACACACACCCGTGAAAAGTCCTCCCTTGTGCCACACCGACGCCTGCATCCGCCCACACTGCACCACCTCCACCCTGCCCTCGGAGGCACAGACACGGGACATTCCTCCCCGATCAGATCTTGGCCGCATACAAGAAACATCCGTGAGATGACGCAGCCAGAGGAACAAAGGGACAGCTTAGGACATGAGCAGTTGCTGGGTAACATGCACAGAGGAGGAGCAGAATTGGGACGTCCCAGGGGGCGCAGCACTTACCCCTGCAGCAAAGCCCAGGCTTCCGTCCAGGATCCGCCTCTGGAAATGAAGAGAGGACATTTAATTTACCAGCTGCCTACAGAAACAGGGCACAACAGCGTAAGGCACAAGAGCCGCGCTGACGGGGGTTAGCAGCTCTGGCCGTGATTTTAAGGTACTTACATACCCCCCATTACTGTAGTATTTGAATGCCTCCCAAGATATAACGTACACTCCATCCCTGGGAAGTAGTGCAGCCGTCCCCACTTTACCGATGGGAAACTGAGGCACGGACACACTAAGCGACACACTCACAGTCACAGAGACTCTGGTGGAGCAGGGAACTTGTCTCCCCTGAGCCCCAGGCTGGCACCTTAACCATTAGGCCATCCTTCGTCTTCCTCTAATGGGGTTAATTCTAAGCACATGCTTAAGTCCCATTTTGACTTCAGTGACTCTTATGCAGCTGCCTAAGTCGTGTTCTGCTATAGAAAGGGGGGCACCGGAGACTCTGCCCACAGTTCAGGCTGTGCCTGGCCTCCGTCAGGTAGGCATCTTGGTCTGCGGTTCTTCAGTTCTCTCTCAAATTTGCTTCGCCTCCAGCAAACACTGAAACCAGTGTATCACTGCACAGGCCGTCCATTATTCAGGACATCCCGCTGCCTAGCAGCTCAGAGTGATTCACCCTTCCTCCCGGAGAGCAAGTTACTATCCTACCGCTCAGGGACTCTCCCTTCCCAAGCAGACTCCCGAGTAAATCATCTCAGAAGAGCTTAAATAAGAAATCAGCTGGGAAAGCGGGAGGACAGCCAAAGGCAACACTGAGGCAGGCCTGCAGCTTTTCAGAAGGCGGCTTCGGAGACCAAGGGCCAGAGCTGAGTGGCAGCTAGCCCAGCCCAACGCATGGAGCTGGCCCATGTTCCGAACCAAATCGCCCCTGCCTCACAGACACAGACACCAAGGCGGCAGAGAAGCATCCAGTCCAGTTGCAGAGAAGAGCAACACAAATGATTCAAGGTCTAGAAGACATGACCTTTGAGGGGAAGCTGAAAGAACTGGGTTTGTTTAGTTTGGAAAAGAGAAGACTGAAAGGGGACAGAGTAGCGGTTTTCAAGTACCTAAAAGGGTGATACAAGGAGGAGGGAGAAAAATTGTTCTCCTTGGCCTCTGATGATAGGAAATTTTTCCTAACGTCCAACCTAAACTGCCCTCGCTGCAATTTAAGCCCATTGCTTCTTGTCCTGTCAGGGTGGTTAGGCACTGGAATAAATTGCCCAGGGAGGTTGTGGAATCTCTATCACTGGAGATATTTAAGAGCAGCTTAGACAGACACCTGTCAGAGAGGATCTAGACCATGGGTTCCCAAACTGGGGGGCATGAAAAAATTCCAGGGGGGCACAAGGCGACCCAGCCCCCCCCATCAATTACCCCCCTCAAGAAAGAGCCCAGTCTGTCTGTCTGCTCAGCCGCAGGAACACATGCAGCTTGGGCTGGCTGGGGCAGATTTCAAACTGGCCACTTTAAAAGGGCAATGCCTGCTCTGTTCTTAAAAGGGCAGGGCAATTGTGTTTTTTTGCTCAACAAGTTTTGCTGCTGGGTTTTTTTTTGGGGGGGGGGGGGGTGAGGGTTTCTCAAAAATGGAAAAGGGGGGTGTGATGCCAAAAAGTTTGGGAACCACTGATCTAGATGGTGTTGGGTCCTGCCATGAGGGCAGGGGACTGGACTCGATTCCCTCGCGAGGTCCTTTTCAGTTCTAGTGTTCTACGAGTCTCTCTCAGCTGCCCGCTCGTCCCTTGCTCCCAAAAGCGTGAGATAGCAGGCTGCCCTGGCAGGACGCTCTGCTGGGGAACCGATTTGGGCCGTTCCAGAGTTGAGGCTCCCTCGCCAAAAACACTTTGCATCGGAGAGCAAAGCAGGAGTCTCCTTCTCATGGGCCACTGCCAGCAAAACAGGCCACTCGGTCCTGTCCAGCCACAAAACGTTCCCAAGCAACCGGAACTCGGTCAACAATATCACAGCTGATGCGGGAGTCAGAACAGAATGTAGCTCCCTCTCCCACCCTGGCCCCAGAGCCCCAGGCGGAGTACAACCTCCTTTCTGTTACTATAACCTGCCCTCATGCTGTGCATACCCAGAGAGAGGGGCCTGCTGAGGAAGCAGCTGTCATTTCCGCATCCTTTTTCCCGAGACAAGCCGCATTCAATGGCTTTACGAATACCGACCTTCCTTGTCCTCTGCCCCCCACCACACCACAGAGGAAAATAAATGCAGAAGGTATTTACTGGGGTAGCAGAAATGCCTAGAGAGGCATCTGAAAGCTGGGTTTACAAGGGAGCGTGTGTGTGTCGTGTGAGTATGTTTAAAACCAACCAACACCCACCCTCCAGCATTATCAATAAGACTCCCTCTCTCCCCCTCAGGAAGTCAGAGCCAGAGAGGCAGTAGGGATGTTAAAATGGATGCAGTTAAGTAACTGTTTAACCGCTGAAAATCTCAGCAGTTACATAGTTACACGCAGGGCATTCAGCTCCCCGGGAGCCGGGATACAGAGGCAGCAACGTAGGGCAGCAGGCAGCTCCCTGGCTGGGAGCCAGTGCGCGCTGAGAGCCAGCTGTTAAGCCAGCTCCCCCAGCATACCGGGAGCCTACGTGTAGCCATGGACATTAACTGATGAGCCCAGGCTCAGCCGTCAACCGTTTATACTTTTACACCCCTCATAGGCAGCCACGCAGGCAGAATCAGGGTCTACATATTTTGGATGGGTCACACAGACATCTTATCTGGAAAGAGAACTGTGTTTTCAGAACTGAACGGCAACACCCACCTGGCCGCTGGAAAACACAAAGACTAGCGCCGAGCCAGCAGCTGTCAGCCCCCAGGTAAATAAAGTCCCGAGCAGCGCCTGGACCACCGGACTGCAGTTTGGGATCATGCTGAACGCTCTTGGGTTTTACTGACCTAGAATAGATTTGGTGCATTAGGAGGCGCAGCTGCAACATAAGACTCAGGCATTACAGAGGACAAGACATCCCTTCGCAGTTACTAACAGCACCACCGTAGGGCCTGGTTCTCAGAAAGGCTAAGTCCCCATTGCGCCCTCTATAGCTATGGGTACTCAGCACGCCTGAAAAAAAAAATCCAACCCTTTTAATACTAATGACAACTGCAGTTTACACTAACTATCCACGAGGTTTGCCTGCATTTCACTCAGCACCACTCGTGAACCTCATCAGGTCAGTTTCACTTTTGTCTAGAACCAGTTTCGGATTCAGAGTCTGGCACAATGCCAGCGTTTGAGGTGTGGCAATCCTGCCCTTGGCATACTCGCTGCCCACGTAGCACCTGGCTGACTTTGCTGGCGATCCAATCCCAGAGGCCCACAAATGTTTGTCAACGGGTGGCATGATTTACACAGAAAACCAACCATTCCATTCCTAGCGGTGTTGCTGCTCTAGAGTCAAGCTTCAAAAAGCAAGGCAAAAAGCAAGCACCATTCCAATCCAACCTCCACACGCTAGAGGCGTGTTTACTACATCCACCGTGGGTCTTCTCCGCTTCCCTTCACGGCACTTGTTCCATTCACCCCTCAAAAACGAGGCACGGGATGCAATGAATTCCGCACACCCTCCTCAACCTGACCCAAAAAAGGATGCATTCGCCCTGACCATTATACCTGGACTGCACCAGAGAAGTGCCTGCATATGTCTCCTTCCCCCAAGCATGCACTTTCCACGTACTTTTGCCTAAGACAATTGTGATCCCCTTTAGCATGGTGTATATTAGTGCATTCCCAGCACTATGTTCATTGCACTAACAGTTTGCAGAGGCTTATGTTGTGCAGGAAAGGAGCGCTACATTTGCAATAGATAGGGTACTTGGATACTTTTGAAATAATATTATTCAGCAGCTATCAATCATGTAAGGAAAGGGACCCAGATGTTATATTATTTCATCTGAGGAATGTCTAGATAACGTGAAGTAGTTATCATACACCCTCGAGGAGACATTTACCGAGATATTTCTCTGTCAACCATGACTTGTTTTTTTTTTAAGTGCAAGTATTAAAGTGAAGATGTGCTCTCTAGAGAGCTCTGTGCAGATTCTGTTGAATTTATCACAAAGTTAAAGATTAACAAAAATGCCAACTCTGGTGTGCCAACTTTCACTCCCTCCTCCACCACAAAAGCTCAACGCAGAACTCAGCTCTACAGCCCAGCCTAAAGATTTCACATTGCCTCTCTTGGTGCACACTGACCCATGTGTCTATGCATGGCTCACAGCACTGGACAGTACGGATGTGAACGACTAGTCGGCTCTTCGATTGGTCAGTTCACTGAAATTTAACATCCCTCCTGGACAGCCTTATAAAGGTGCCTTGTTCTTCTTAAAAGACCCGCTGCAAAAACAGAGCCGGGCCCTGTTAAACCAAAGCCTTATAATGTCCTGTACTCACACTCACACTCACACACACACAAGACCATCTCACTATTACTTCACTAACATACCCCCACAAGACTGGTTTATAACAGTCCAGGGACTTGCTACTCCACTTCCCCCAGAGTTTCACTCTCCCTGGGACCGTGAGCCCCTCAGACATAGCAAATAAGCACTTCCAGCTCTTCCACAAAGCACACCCGCAGCGCTGGAGAAGAACACTGACCCAGCCTGCAAGGGCAGGACCTACCACCACCAGTCACTGAATGAATGAGTTTCCCCTGGAACCTTGCAACATGCTCCTAGGCATTCCCAGCAGCGTGCATCCTTACTTGTGCACACTCACCAGGGCTCTTTTGCACACGCACCTGCCAGAAGCTTGCACGTTTCCACCCTGCCCACCCGCTAGTGTCAAGAGCTTTTCTCCCTCCCACCCCCCCTGTAGAGCCCCTGGGCTGGCTGAGTATTTGTGGGGCAGGCTCTGGGGGCAGTTTTGACTCTGCCCTGCAGCCAGCGCGTCTCCCCCCCTGGAAAGGTGAAAAACCCCAACTCACTGCATGGACCCCCAGCCACTGCCACCAGCTGCTGCTGCCACTTCCGGCTTCCCCCTGCACACGTGTCTTTCAGCCACGCCTGCGGGGCCCGCCCACTTCTTTTTTTTTTTTCTTCCCCTACCGCCGCGAATCCGGAGCGTGCGAGGTGGGAGGGATCAATTCGATGGTTCGCCTCCAGCCGGGGCTGGGAAAGTGAAGCGGGCGGGCGCTTGTCGGTGGGGAAGTGCTTTGCGGAGTCCTGTCCTGCTTTTCGCTCCTCCTCTCGCTAGCAAAAAAAGAGAGAGAGAAAAAAGCCACAGTGCTCCTTGCAAAGCCGGACTGGATCGAGTGTCCCCGCTTGCCTCGGCTGTTGTGCAACCCTCTGCACTAAATTCAGGAAAGAAGTGGTTTCCATTGTATAAAGCAGGGGTGGGGAACCTCCGGCCCGGGGGCCGGATGCGGCCCCCGGCTTGCATGGATCCGGTCCCCGAGGCTCGAGGATCTTCCCGCATTGGGGAGCCCGCGCTGGCCCTCCAGCCACCCACCCATAGGGTTGCCAGATGGTTTCAACAAACATAGGGGACACACTTGACATTACATCACAATCTACATCATATCTTAGTTGGAAAACACTGGACAGTTCTATTTTCTCAATTTGTTCCCGAACAGAAAGCTCAAATACTGGATTGTCCTGTTCAAAACCGGACACCTGGCGACCCTACCCACCCATGGGGCTGGAGCACACAAAATCTACTAGCCTGATCGCCCCTAGGCTCTGGTGTGCGAGGGCAATGGGGGGGGGGTCTTTTTCCTTCTCAGTCAGGGGCTTCTCACTTGTGTGCGGCCCCCCGCTGATTTTTCTGTGGGTCAGCGGCTCCCGACCCAAAAAAGTTTCCCACCCCGATAGAGAGGATGGACAGTTTGGCTCAATGCCTCTCAGCACCCCCCCATGGCACAAATTGTTCCAGCCTGCCTGGGAACACACAGGACAAAGCTTATTGTGCAAACTCCTCTGTTTCCACTGTGCTTAAATAAGGGACAAAGTGCATCCTCTATCGATTGGTTTGGGCACAGAGGTGAAAGGCGGCAGGGGGCCCTGGTGCACGGCTCCGGCAAGAGCCGTCTGAGCTGCCGCAAACGCCAGCAGGGAGCTATTGAAAGAGCTGGCAGGGCCCCGGGTTGCAATAGGACAGCGCCTGTAAGAAATGGTCAGTTCCTTTCACCTCTGTCCAGGAACCAAATAAAGGATGTCATTTAAAATAAAGGACAAGGGCTCAGCGGGGTCACAGCCCCCTGGTTTGTATCGGAACAGTCAGCAGCACCCCATGCCAGGCGTTATTCACCCGGGCTGTGGTTCTATGTCAGCATAACTACCACGTTCTGCACACCGCGTGTGTGACGGGTGGTACGAATTACCCTAATTCATCTGCCCAGACCCATACATCTCAATTTATGGCCAATACATTGTGATCCCAACAGGGGTGGCCACAGCTGAGAGAGTGTCAGGGTGATGGGGAAGCTAAGTGGGGGCTGGTGAATGGGTGGGGTCCAGGTATCTGGGAGTGTTTGGGTGATGCAGGATCCACAAAAGCACTCTGGGTTCACCTTTTCCAGGCTCCACGCCAGCAGGTAGGAAGTGGGAAAAAAACATTGCAGGGGCTGTGCCCAAAAGTTTACAGGGATTACATTTGTGCTCAATATGTTTTCCTGCCCACTAGAATTATTAGCATTTTAAGGCTAATTTCTATGGGGCAGACTTTTCAGTGCTCAGCACCCAGCAATTCCCACTGTGAGTCTCCGGCCCAGATCTGAGAAAGAGAATGCCTGGCACCATCCGATCCCCCTGTGCAAATACCACACACAGGGCTGCCCTCCAGTCTGCATGTTTTCAGGATCCTGGCCCCGCGTTCCTATGGATGGCTTGTTTGTTTTTAAATAACCCACAAATCTGAACTCAAAACAGGGAAGGAATTCAAGACAGGGGTGCTGCACTGTCTCTTCAATGTTGGAAAGGAAACAGTTGGCCACAAAGAAGAATTCAGATGTTGCAACCAAGAAAGGAAGGAACATTGGTTGAACCGCTCTGGTCCGGGGCAGTCTGATCTGGCAACATCCATGGTCCGGCATGATTTTAGCTAACTGGCTGTCCACTTATCACGGGTGTGGCCAAGTTTCCCATAAAGTTTGTCTACAGCCCCTAGTCTTGGCTCTCCATGTTCTGTGCTGTTATTTAGCTCTAATTTACCCCAAATGTCTTCTAAGAGCCCACAAAAGTTCATGACCTAATATATTTGTTAGTCTCAAAGGCAGTGGTTCCCAAACTTTTCGGCATCACGCCCCCTTTTTGATTTTTGAAAAACCTTCACACTCCCCCAACAGCAAAACTTGTTGAGCAAAAAAAAAAGGCAGCAAAACTTGATGGGGGGGGCTGGGTTGCCTTGCGCCCCCCCTGGAATTTCTTCATGCCCCCCAGTTTGGGAACCCATGCTCTAAGGGTACATCTACACTGCACACTTATTTCAAAATAAGCTATTCCGGAAGAAATTCCCTGAAATAGCTTATTTCGAAATAGCACGTCTACACTACAGGGAAGCCTCAAAATCAGTCCGAGGCAGGCTCCCCTAATGGGAATGCGCTACTTCGATGTAGAGCCCCAGGAGGCACTGGGGAGTAATTAGTCTGAATGGCCCTGCGGAGGAGCTATTTTGAAATAGCAGCAATGGAATGTCCCCACGGCCGCTATTTCGAAATAGCTACTGCGGAAGAGGCACTATTCCTCGTGGAATGAGGTTTACAGAAGTCGGAATAAGCCGTCTGCTATATAAAAATTATTGCAAAATAACGGTATTGCTGTGTAGACGCTCGCATTGTTATTTTGGAATAATGGCCGTTATTCCGAAATAATGCTGCTGTGTAGACGCACCCTAAAGGCGCCACAGGACTGCTCATTATTTTTAAAGTTACAGGCTAACACTGCTACACCTCTGAGACTTTCCAAGAGCCCAGTCAGCAGTGGAAGTGTTGGTAATGCTGCTAGACATTGTGGCCCTTCCATGGTCTGACAAACTCTCTAGTTTGGCATCAATCAGATCCCCAGGGTGCTGGATTAGAGAGGTTCAATCTGTAGTAAATCAGGGCAAAATTCACCCACACACCAGGGTTCCCTGTAAGCCGGACGCTTGTGTGGCCAGTCAGGAGAGATTCTAATGCCGCCCAGCTGATTAGCAGAGCACCCATAGCACTGTCTTTTGATAGTGCACATTTGCCCATGCCTCAGTGCACATATAAAAATGTATTCCGCACATGGATGGAAAAAACCTGCAAAGGCTCTTTGCTGCTTTGAACTCAGTTTTCCTTCCTGCAAAATGGGGCTAATGACATTGACCTGCTTTGCCTAGCACTTTGAGTGCTTTGAGAGCGAGGGATGAAAGGTTCGCTGTAAGTGCTAGGTGTTATTACAACAATGGTACGCTGGCCCAAACCCATGCCCTTCCTTTTGGGGGTGTCCATGTGTAACCCACACACCTAGGCTATGTCTACACTGGTGGCTTCTTGCGCAAGAATATCTTGTGGTTCTTGTGCAAGAACTCTTGTGCAAGAACACGTCCACACTACCATGTGCTTTTGCGCAAGAACATCCATGGCAGTGTGGACGCTCTCTTGCGCAAGAAAGCTCTAATGGCCATTTTAGCCATAGGGCTTTCTTGCGCATGAAACCCCTGCTGCCCGTCCACACTGCCCTCTTGCGCAAGAGCTCTTGCGCAAGAGGGCTTACACCTGTTAGAAACGAGTGTAGCTCTTGCACAAGAAGCCCTCTCTTACCACGCTTTACTGTAAAACTTCTTGCACGAGAGTGGCAGGCAGCGTGGACGCTCTGTGGAACAACGGCCGTTCTTGCGCAAGAACCCGCCAGTGTAGACATAGCCCTAGGGTGGTTCACTGTCCCATGCAGTGGCACATAGACCACAGCAACATGTAAGAACAAGAGACCTCTACAGCAGGGGCTGAGCGCCAGCTGGCTTTTAGCTCAGAGCATGGGTTCCCAAACTGGGGGGTGCGTGAAGAAATTCCGGGGGGGGGCGGGGCGCAAGGTGATCCAGCCCCCCCGCACAAGTTTTGCTGCTATTTTTGTTTTTCAGCCTTGGTCAGCTCCTTTTTTTTTTTTTGCTCAACAAGTTTTGATGCAATGGGGGTGGGGGTGGCGGGGCATGAGGGTTTCTCCAAAATCAAAAAGGGGGGCATGATGCTGAAAAGTTCGGGAACCACTGGCTCAGAGGATAGAGGCTCCTATACTAAGCTTCAGAGGCCCCAGGTTCCAATCCGTCTGGTGGCTGTTACACACACTCCAGGGAGGAAATCGCACCCTGGACAGACAGCCTGCATAGGGCCCCCTAGACCAACTATGGACCTAAGTAGCACTTACATATTGTCCAGCCTTGAGCGGGACACGGATCCCACCTACCACGGGAAGGAGTGTGGTATGAACCTTAAAGCAGGGACGTGGGGTTCTAGCCCCATTTGTGCCACCAACTTCTTGTGGGTCCTGGATTAAGTCACAAAGTCCCACTGTGCCTCAGCCCTCTCCCCCACAGCTGTAAGACAGGGGCCAGATTGCTCTGCCAATCAGGCCTGGGCAGTGAGGGGCAACCGAGGCGAGTGAGTGGGCCGCGTGAGTAGCCTCCATCTCACTGGGCCGCAAGACTGTGCTAACCAAGACGCTGTCCCGGGACAGGGTGGATTTGCGCCCTGCGCTGGCGTCGCTAGAATGTGTGGTGGGCGCTGATGGACCCGTCGCAGCGCTGGGATTGGATGCAGAAGGGGCGCACGGCTCTCACCATCAGTGTTGTGTGCAATCCGCCTGCACTTTCCTGCACGGGCCCTGGCTTTACATGTGTCACTTTAGTTACACCCATAAGAAAAAAACAACGCGGATGAAAACCAGCAGAATCTGGCAACCCTGCGCGTGAATAACGGTCAACACAAGGTCTCGTGGGCCACACAGAGGAACCCGCTGGGCTGCAGGTTGCCCCACTGGCCTAGGACTGACTTTCCACTGGCCTAGGACTGAATGGGCCCAGGGGCAGGAGGAAAAGAGCTCATTCACTCACCCCCGTGGAACACAGACAGCACTAACATCGGCCGCAATGGACGCTGACGCTAGCTCTGACCCACCCAGGCTTGCACAAGAGCGGCCATCCTGGCTCAGCCCAAGGGTCCACCCGGCCCAGGAGGTTGTTTCCTGCCAGCGGCCAACGGCAGGTGCTTCAGAGGGAAGGAAGAGAACGGGACAATCATGGAGCGAGCCGTCCCGGCGTCCAGCCCCAGCAGGACGGAGCTTCCACCTGAGGGCAAGAGCCATTTCTCGCGGCTCCCTTCCCGGCTGACACTGGCAATTGGCCCCCGGCGTCACGAGGCCCACTGCGTGGTGCGGCTGCCAGCTGTGGCTCTCCGGGAGGACTCCGGGGTCATCCTCCAGGCCCCTCGCTGACCCGCAGCCTGGGTGCAAACCAAGCTGCAGCTGCACCAGGTGAGCTCAAGCGCTGCCACCTGCTGGCCGTGCTGGGAAGAGCCGAGCTCCACTTTTCCTAGCTGGAAGGGGCTTGGAGGGAGCGTTGATTTTCCGCTGCTGGGGGCAGGGGGGTGAATTCCCCCATCTCCAAACGCCTGGCTCCTGAAAGAGGAGCACGCGGGACTCCTCGCGGTGTTGCTGACCAACGGGCAGGCAGCAGGAGGAGGGTTTTCCACTCCTGTTACACCTTGGATGGCTGTGGTGACAGCTCCAGGGGTACCGATATGAGCGCCCCTAAAGGACAGAGGCTTTAGCAGGCTCCCCAGGTGGCAGGCTGCCTCACGCACGCTGGTGACCCTCATTAAATTGCTCTTAGCAGCACCCTGGCTTCAGGGACACCCCCGCACGCACACACAGTGGAGACCTACCTAGGAGGTCCCTCTGGGGAGAAAAGGCAGCCACATAACACGCAGCCCAGGGTCTAATGCACAGCCGCACTCTGCATCAAAGCTTTTTCAGATTGGTCTTGTGACCTCTGACGCCGGCATTTGCCTCGGGGTTCGCAGAGCATGAGCGCCATAAGCTCACTGGGGCACGGACCATCCGTTCCTGCTGTGTTTGTACAGCGCCTGGCACAATGGGGCCTCTTCCCAGCATGGGGCTCCCAGGCACTACCATCACAGAGATCATATAAATGCCCCGTTTGTGTTTATTTTGTGTGCCTACAGAAGCTCTCTCTCACACACACACACACACACTCTCTCTCTCTCTCTCGGCTGGCTATGGGCTTCCTGTGCTTGCAAGACTTTCCAGGGCTAATAACCCAGATCAGCCGAGGGGGGTGGTTCAGAGAGAAAATGGGCATCCTTAGGACAGAACCAGTTCTGCTTCTGATTGACACCCGGGCCAATTAGGAGTGACTCCGACCAACGCCATTTGAAGGCTCCATGATTTATCATTGAATCAATTTCCCCCCCTTTAATTGCCTGCACCCTTCATTAGCTCCTCTAACACGCCAGCTGCCAGAGAGGGACCAGCTGAGAGAGGAGATGGCGGCAGAGATTACAAGCGCTGACCTCCCTGCTCCATCAGTGCCTGCCTGGAGGGTCAGGACTAGCCACTCTGCTCCCGGTCACACACCCTGATCCATCACAGAGACAGGCTTAAATGCTGAGGGCGCGCCTGCCGGGGCACGGCCGAGTTCACCGCTCAGGTCAGCGATCCTGCCCCCGTCCTGGGGGAGTCTGAGTCAAACCACCACGCTGCCTCTGCAGCTGTCATGCGCTCCAGGTGTGGGGGGCGGCGAAGCCAGAATGGATTCCAGGGGTCGAGCTGGAGTAATTGGATTACAGTGGAGTCCCTCCAGCATGATACCAGGAACCCGAGGGAAGAATCCAGGCACCTTACCTACAATGGAGCCGTGCCAGGTTTACGTCAATAATGAAGGGATGGAGCCAGCTCCTGAACTGGAGTCACTCCAGATTTGCACCCATGAAAAAAAGACCAGAATCTGTCCCTTCATCTGCTGGGATTTTCTGTCTGTACAAAAGTCCTGTGTTGGTTTTTTTTTCTCTCCAAACCTTCTTGGACACCTGTAAGAAGCAAGGACAACTTCCCAGCCTCCGTTCCACATACCCAGTCCTATGTCACCCACATGCCTCCCTTCACTGGCTCACTCTGTAGCCCTCCTGGGGCAGTGTCGGGAAGAAACAAAGTCACCTTTCTCTCCCCTTCGCTAGACCTGGTGCCTGGGTAGATGGCCAACTCTAGGCACTTGTAGCCAGTGGGAATGCAGCCGTCACATGCAGCTACTTCTGGGGTGGTACTCTACCCCAGAACTCTTTTAACCCTTCAGTTGTTGGCTTCCTGTAGAAAGCAAATCAGCTATCCAGCTCCAAATACACTCCCAGCCCCTCCGGTCAGCCCTCTCCCTCCAACTCCTGGTGCCCTGAGAGGGAGAGACGACAAATTAGAAAAAGTCCAGAGAAGAACAACAAAAATGATGTAAAGTCTAGAAAACATGGCCTAGGAGGGAAGACTAAAAGAATTGGGCTTGTTTAGTCTGGAAAAGAGAAGACTGAGACGGGGCATGACTACAGTTTTCAAATACATAAAAGGGCCTTACAAGAAAGAGGGAAAAAAATTGTTCTCCTTGACCTCTGAGGACAAGACAAGAAGCAATGGGCTTAAACTGCAGCCAGGGTTGAGGTTGGACATTAGGAAAAACTTCCCAACTGTCAGGGAGGTGAAACACTGGAATAAATTGCCTGGGGAGGTTGTGGAATCCCCATCTCTGCAGATGTTTAAGAGCAGGTTGGACAGACACCTGTCAGGGATGGTCTAGATGGGGCTTGGTCCTGCTGTGAGGGCAGGGGACTGGACTTGATGACTTCTTGAGGTCCCTTCCAGTTCCATGACATCACACCCACGCCTCCTACCAGGCAATTCACGGCACCGACCAGTTAAGCCCCCTGGTCCATAATAAAGCAGGGTGGTTTGGCAGCTCAGGCCCGGGGCTAGGAGTCAGCAGACCAGGGTGCTCTTCCCATTCTGACACTGACTCTTGGGTGACCTTAGGCAATTCACTTGCACAGACACTCACCTACTCCTCCGGGCCGGGGGCGGCGCGGTGGTTGAGATCCTCAGATGGAAGGGGGCTGAGATGTGTACGGTTCTGGGGGTGGAGTTTGCTGACAGTCCACTGGCACGAGCCACACAAACCCTTGTGCCACTCACCATCCACAGAGAACATCAGAACAGCCAGACTGGGTCAGACCAAAGCTCCATCTAGCCCAGTGTCCTGTCCTCCGACAGCGGCCAATGCCAGAGGCCCCAGAGGGAGTGAACAGAACAGGGAACCATCAAGTGATCCCTCCCCTGTTGCCCATTTCCAGACAAACAGAGGCTGGGGACCCCTAGCCTGTTGCTTCTCGGGGCCACGGCCCCTCTGCGATCTCCCTTCCCTGTTGACGGGGGGCTAATGAGCGATCCGGGCTGTAGCTCCAGGACAGCACCGCCACCCTGCCAGCCAGCCAAGCACGAGAGGCTCAGCCCACCTCGCAGAGACGGTCACCGCACACCAGCAAGCTCTGGGCCCAGCGGGAGCCGGGGCACGCCTGCTGCTTTGCACGGCCGTCAGCAGCACAGTGGACTCGGGCTAATGATCCCCCGCAGGAGCCGCACCGCTGGCAGGAAGGGCCTGTAGAGCTGTGGGGGAGGCCCCTGGCGACAGGCCGCCTGCCTGGAAAACGCAGCTGCCCCCCGGGCACATCCGGCATGGCCAGGGTGGGCGTAAGCCCCTGGCTATTTGGCAGGGCTGCTCTGGCCCATGGGAACAGTAGGGCTGCTCTCACCCACGCCCGACCCAAGCGGGATCAGAGGCGCATGGATTCAGCCAGGCCCCGTACCAGCGCAGGGATGAAGCTGGACTCGGTTACGGCGCTCTAGAGAGCAAGAAGCTG
This sequence comes from Rafetus swinhoei, assembly GCA_019425775.1. Classification (NCBI taxonomy): domain Eukaryota; kingdom Metazoa; phylum Chordata; order Testudines; family Trionychidae; genus Rafetus; species Rafetus swinhoei. Next base: position 26,673,695 of record CM033438.1, read on the forward strand.
GCAGGCCACACAAGCCTGGGGGGACAGATGGTAGAGAGGATGCAGTGAGCATGAGCGCTGGGTACGCTAGGCAGGGGGAGGCTTTGCCTTCCCAAACCACCAGCCTGGCCCCGCCCATACTCCGCCCCCCGAATGCCTGCTGTGGGCCTACCAGGGAGCAGGGGTTGCTGCCCCCAAGCACCTGCCCTGCCTTGTGCTCCGAGGCCAGGGAGGCTGGGACCGCATGCCCTCTTCCCTCCCCATAGGGATGGGGGGCAGGGCCTGGGCAGACGAGGCAGGGCTGGGGGTGGGGCTGGGGGCTTGCCTCCCCCTGCCCTGTCTTCCCCCAGCGCCCATGGCAGTGAGCAAACAAGCACACCCCGTCTGTACAAAGCCGTCCTGTCTGAGCTGACCGGGGCGAGAGCAGACGGCTGGAGGGGGAATCAGACCAGAGAAGAGATTGCAGGAGCTGGCAGCTAAAGGTTCAGGAGAGCCCCGGCTGGACCATTATGACTCATGCCTAATCTGTGCAGCCGCGTTCGTGCCAGCCCCATCCTGGAGCGCCTGGCAGAGACCACTCATCTCATTACCGGGTCAGAGACGCGCAGAGGGAGAAAATGAGAGGCATGAGCACGGGAGGGAAGAGAGGTCCACCGGCGCACCCCAGCACCCACCGTGGGGGTGCACAAGAGGCAGGAGGGGAGCCTCCCTTTTTAACTCTCCGCTGCTCTGCCGTGTGCGGCCCCAGGGAGAAAATAAACCTGCCTGCCCTGATTCCAGCGGCACCCCGCAGTGCAGCAGGCCTGTGGGGCACCGCGGGCAAAAGGTTCTCCAGGGATGCCCCCAGAGCAGCAAGGGGCAAGAGCCCCCTTTGGGCAAAGGCCACTCCTAGAGGAGGTGAGATGGAAGCTGTGGCCTTCTGGGAAGACCCTGGTCTTCCCCCCGCCCCAGTGGCATGGCGGCAGGCCGTACCTACCAACTCCAGTGGCTGTTGAGCCAGCCCTGCTGTGGAGCTCGGGCGTGAGTCCCGGGGAGCCAGCAAACAGACTCTGCTCCCCCTGCTATCCTGGGCTAGAAAGGAAGGCCAGGCTGTGCATGCAGCCCTGCTAGAAACACCCTCCCTGCCCTGTAATGGACACGGTTCTCTGGGGGCACCGCTGATAGGGTCAAATCAGGGCCAATTGCTTAGAGTTAGGGCTACTGACAGCCCAAGCCAGGGGTGTCCTCCCCAATAAGGCACCCAACCAGTCACTGGCCAGGAAGAAGCCACACAAGCAAATCCCCTTAGACACTCCAACTTTCCGGTGCCACCATCCGCACCACTCCATACCCAGAGGAGCGGTTCTAAAAACCAATCTCACCAAATCCAAACAGGTTCTTCCACTCCCAAAGGCCCTGCCACAGTCCCAGGTCCACCTATGCATCAGATCTTACCCCAAAGAGCCCGCTGGGCCAATCCTTTCGAATCTACCATCTAAAGCAGGGTTACTCAACATTTGCGGCCCACGGGTGGGAGGCAAAACAAAAAAGGAATCAATATAACAATCTTCTGTTGAGATGCATTTTAGTAGTTAAATTCCTGGACTGTCATTGCTCATGAAAAGTGCTGTCATATGGGTGGCAATCGGGGAAATATTGCATTTTATCAATATCAGCAGAACTGACTTAAATGGGGCCTGCGTGTTGTGTAGTCTTGCCTTAATTTTTGTATTCATGCCCATCAGTGTGAAAGAAGCTATTTGCATATATTTGCATATATATTTGCATGTACATGCAACCACACTTAAGTTGCGGCCCTCGGCATGTGCTGTGAGTATCGTTGTGGCCCCCGTTATGCCCGTTCCAAAGTTGAGTAGCCCTGATCTAAAGGTTGCTTAATAAAAAGAAGGAAAAAATGAGAGTAAAATTGCTAAAGGAATCAAACTACATACACTCACTGCAAAGTTCCTGGGGCCGGCTTGCAGCCAAGATGACATAATCTGCTGTCTAACAGGTCTCTGGAATACGTCCTCTGCTAGGCTGGCTCATCCTCCCTTTTGGGCACAGTTCATAGCAAAGATGCTCCAGAAGTGATGAGCTGGAATGAAGACAAACCAAGGAACCTCTCGGGCCCTTCTTACAACCTTGCCCCTGTGGAGAGAATTGCATTGCTCTCGCTGCGAGAAATCATGTCCCAAGATGGAGTCTCTCTCAAGAGCAAGTCACCAGTCCAGGCATGGTCCTTTTAAAACAGCAGTCCTGGCTGACAGGCTGGTCTGAACATTCACAGCAGCGCTCCTCCAATGTGGATGGGCACCACTTGAGGTGGTTGGCCAAGCCTGCGGATGTGTCCCAGAAGCAAACGTTTGCAATACGAGTCCAGAGGCACCACGCATCACGTCACATATGAAACTGACACGCCTCTGAGCAGGGCAAACAGAACCAGCGAATCATCCGCTTTCGATTGACACCTCGCCTGGCCCACTTTGTACAAGACGTGGTGCGAACCTTCAACAGTGGCTGCAGCAATGGCTTGTAGGTTAGAATCGTAGAATCACAGAATCCTCGGGCTGGAAGAGACGTCAGGAGTCATCGAGTCCAGCCCCCTGCCCAAAGCAGGACCAACTCCAACTCAATCAACCCAGCCAGGGCTTGGTCAAGCTGGGACTTAAAAACCTCTAGGGATGGAGAGTCCACCCCCTCCCTAGGGAACCCATCCCAGCGCTTCACAACCCTCCTAGGGAAATAGTTTGTCCTCATATCCAACCTAGACCTCCACCACTGCAGCTTGAGACGACTGCTCCTCGTTCTGCCATCTGCCACCACTGAGAACAGCCTCTCTCCATCCTCTCTGGAACCTCCCTTCAGGTAGTTGAAGGTTGCTCTCAAATCCCCCCTCACTCTTCTCTTTCTGTTCATCTCAGAAAGTCAATAACATCACATACACACACACACACAGACACTGAGCTGGAGGAGCAACCCCGCTAGGGAAACGCAGCTGAGACAGCAAGATCTCCCCCACCTTCACACCTCCAAGGATGATGGGGTGTGAAGGAGTCAGACCCCCGGATTCCCCCACGCTCCCCCAGTCCCTTCCTACAATCCAGCTGCACTCTGCATCCTCCTCTCCAGCTCCCAAACAGCCAAAGTGCTGTCTTCCCTGCCGCCCCCCCCATGCTTGCAGAAGGGGAAGGGCACAGTTAAGGGTTAAGGTTAACCCCTTGTTAACTTGGAAGCTGGCGATGCCGCAGCCCCATGTCACAGGCCTGCTTGGGGGCACAGCCCTGCACTTCTCACGCCTCCCGGTTCCACAGGCAGCCATGGGAGTTTTGCCCAAGTACCAGGTGCACAGGGGCAGGCCCCTGGCGAGGAGACAGGCATCTTTTCCCAGGGCACCTTTGTCCCCAGTGACCATCTCGGAGCCTTATTTTCGTACCCCGAAGATCAAGGCAGAAGGCGGTTACTCTGCAGCAATCGCTGATGTGCTAATGGAGGAAACACGGCCAGCCCAGCTGGCACATACCTGGTGTGTGAGCTCAGTCCAGGCTGGGAGCTGCCTGGGGCTAGGGGAGGGGTGGGCAGCGCTCTCACATGGCAAGTAGGAGGCTGGTGAGCAGAAGTTGCTGATTTCAAGCAGAGACTGCGGATGCACAACTGCGTAGGAGCTCGCTGGGGCTCCTTTTGCACAGCTGGGCAATCCAGCTGGTAGACGGGAAAAGCAGGTATCCACGGCCTCGTGTTTCCAGAGCCCTGCCAGGGACCCCCAGCCCCTGGGAGCCTCATGCACCAAATAGCCACTTGGGTACGTACGTGGAAACAGCTATGCAGGGAAACAGGGTGACGTAAGAGGGAGAAGTAGATGGAGGCAGAGACAGTGCCATCCCTGAAAGCACTGAGAAAAGGAGAGGGGCTGGAGGTTGGTTTCACCGCACAGGGAGCATCGCTTTAACCAAATCAATCCAGAAACGAGCCCAGGTCCACGCAGGCCCCTTTGGGGTCATTCTGCCTTTGCACTCAGAGTGCCCTGTTTCGTTATGCCCGTCCCTTAACGACGCGAGGTAACTCATGTAAGTTCGCAAGTCATTCGCTTCCAAAGCCTTGAGAGAAAACAGCACCAGGCTTTGCTAATCAGGAATGCCAGGCTATGACACAGCTGGGTATCGGGAGCCCCGGACCAATGTTTCCACTAATCTTTTCCATCCACATGGAATACATTTTGTTCTGTGCACCCAGGCATGGGTGAATGTGCACCACCAGTAGAAACACAAACCCTAGCTGTGGGCGCTTTGCTAATCAGCTGGGAAGCATTTGAATCTCTCATAAGAACATAAGAACGGCCACACTGGGTCAGACCAAAGGTCCATCTAGCCCGGTATCCTGTCTTCCAACAGTGGCCAATACCAAATGCCCCAGAGGAGGGAACACAACAGGTAATCCTCGCATGATCCCTCCCCTGTCACCCACCTCCAGAGAAACCCTGGCTAGGGACACCATTCCTACCCATCCTGGCTAATAGCCATTGTTGGACCTAACCTCCATGAATCTATCTATCTAGCTCTTTTTTGAACCATGTTAAAGTCCTAGCTTTCACCACATCCTCAGGCAAGGAGTTCCACAGGTTGACTGTGCGCTGAGTGAAGAAAAACTTCCTTTTGTTTGTTTTAAACCTGCTACCTATTAATTTAATTTGGTGACCCCTAGTTCTTATAGTGTGGGAATAACTAAACAACTTTTCCTTATTCACTTTTTCCACACCAGTCATTATTTTATAGACCTCTCTCATATCCCCTCTTAGTCTCCTCTTTTCTAAGCTGAAAAGTCCCAGTCTTTTTAATCTCTCCTCATATGGGACCCATCCCAAACCACTAATCATTTTTGTTGTCTTTATCTGAATCTTTTCCAATGCCAAAATACCTTTTTTGAGATGACACAACCACATCTGTACTCAGTATTCAAGATGTAGATGTACCATGGTTTTATATAGAGGCAATAAGATATTTTCTGTCTTATTCTCTATCTCTTTTTTAATGATTCCTAACATTCTTTGCTTTTTTGACTGCCGCTGCACACGGAGTGGATGTTTTCAGAGAACTATCCACTATGACTCCAAGATCTCTCTCTTGAGTAGTTGTAGTTAAATCAGTCCCCATCATATTGTATGTATAGTTGGGATTATTTTTTCCAATGTGCATTCCTTTACATTTATCCACATTCAATTTCATTTGCCATTTTGTTGCCTGATCACTTAGTTTGGTGAGATCTTTTTGAAGCTCTTCCCAGTCTGCTTTGGTCTTAACTATCTTGAGCAGTGTGGCGTCATCTGCAAATTTTGCCACCTCACTGTTTGCCCCTTTCTCTAGATCATTTATAAATAAGTTGAATAGGACTGAATAGGACAGACTTTGGGGGACCCCACTAATTACCTCTCTCCACTCTGAAAACTGACCATTTATTCCTGTCCTTTGTCTCCTGTCTTTTAATGAGTTATCAGTCCATGAGAGGACCTTCCCTCTTATCCCATGACAACTTATTTTACTTAAGAGCCTTTGGTGAGGGACCTTGTCAAAAGCTTTCTGGAAATCTAAGTGCACTATATCCACTGGATCCCCCTTGTCCACATGTTTGCTGACCCCCACATGGAACTCTAGCAGATTAGTAAGGGACAAGCGCACGAGCACACAGTTTACAGAGGCTGCTGCCAGACCATGCTGAAAGGGGGACTCGGGGTTGAACTGAGGAGCCCTGGATGTAGTGCAGGGAGGGTGTGCTGGGGAGGGGCAGGAATGAGAGGACTCAGCAGAGAGATGGGTGGGAGAGGGCTTGACCCCCTGTCTCTGTGTTGTGTCTGGCTCTAACTGGCACATCACAAAAAGAAACCACAAAACCTGGTCCCTAATTGTAAGGGGAGGATTAAAATTGCAGCTCACCTTTCCAGTAGCCAATCTGGGGACCTGCACGGCGCCTTTAACAATAGCTCTGATTAAAATTAACATAACTCTGCCTTTCTCCTGGCATGGAAAACAGCCACAGGCCAAGAGGTGCTTTATTACATTTCAGGCTGGGTGTTTAGCTTTTCCGTGCCATTTTTCTCCACCTTGGACTTTATGTCCAAACAAAGGGGCCGATTCGATTCCCAGCTCATGTGCACTGGTGTAAATCCAGAGTAACCCTACAGCCATGGATCAAGGGAGCTGCTCCAGACAGATGCCTGAGTCCCTGCGATCAGAACCTGGCCCTAAGAAAAGATATTTTCAGAGAACTAACGTAAGTGATCCCACGGTTTGTATGTTACAGGCTCAATAACACATTAATTCTGCTGTGTGCGGGGTGCGACGCTAGCGAACCAGGCCTGTCTATCAGGCAGAGAAGCAAATGCAAAGTTGTTCCTGTCCCAATCAGTGGCATAATTGACTAGCTGGAACCACGTGGCCAACACAATTATGTTGCAAATTGAACTGAAGCCGGGGTATGCTACTAAAGGGAGCTCTCGAGTGCAGCGGAAGGCAAAGCAGGGCTGCGTCTGAGCTATAGACGGAGAGGAGGAGGACGTGCAGACAGCAATCCGGTTACAGGAGACAGAGAGGGCAGCACACGGCTAGGCATTCGTGAGAGATGAAATGATACAGTCATCATTACCAGCAGTAGCCTTATCTGTGCTAGCATGCGGCTGGCATGGCAGGGCCATCTGAGTGTGCCAGTTGGGCAAGAGGGAGTGCTGGGGAGGGGCCCCCACGCTCCCCATAAAACTCTTCTACTGGGAGAACATGGAGAAAACTGCAAAAACAACGAGGAGTCCTTTGGCACCTTAACAGATTTATTAGGGCATCAGCTTTTGCGGATAAAACCCACTTCCTCAGATGAACTGAAGTGGAGTTTACAGAGGCAGGGGGATATATACAGACAAGAAAAGAAAGGGGGCACTTGTATAAATGAGGCTAATCAAGGCAGGGTAGAAGTGGCTCACTCACAGCAGCTGATGTGGAAATGTGGATATCAAAAGAGGGGAAAATTGCCTTTGTACTGCGTTAACCAGTTCAGATCCCTATTCAATCCTAAATTGATAGTCCTGAATTTGCAAAGGAATTCTAGGTCAGCCGTCTCCCTTTGTAAGCAGTTTCTGAAATTCTTTTGCAGAAGGATGGCTATCTTCATACCCACTACTGAATGTCCAGGGAGGTTAAAATGTCCCCCTATAGGTTTCGAGATGTTATCATTCCTGGTGTCTGATTTATGTCCATTTAGCCTTTACAGCAGAGGCTGTCCAGTCTGGCCAATAGACATGGCAGAGGGGCATTGCTGGCACATATCACATTAGTGGATGTGCAGGTGGATGAGCCCCTGATGATGTGAGGAACTCGGTGTCTATGGAACCTCGGTCCCTGCTTCGTTACTCCCCATTATGGCGTCAGCCCCTGGCTTGGGCTTAGCTGCGCTAGAAAGCGACAGGGCTTTGGCGAAACGGTTTAGTTAAATTGGTACAAATCTCTTAGGGTGCATCTAGACTACATTCCTCTTTCGAAAGAGGAATGCAAATGAAGGAAATCGAAAATGCAAATGAAATGCTGATTTACAAACCTCACGCTTCATTTGCATAATCTCGTCCGATCGCTTTTTCGGAAGAGATTTTTTTCACAAAAAAAAAAGCAGTTTAGACGCGGTTCTTTCAAAAAAAAAAACCTTTTTCAAAAGAACCCTTATTCCTGAAAAAATGAGGTTTACAGGGTTCTTTCGAAAAAGGGGTGGTTTTTGAAAGAACTGCGTCTAAATTGCTTTTTTTTTTTTTTTTTTTAAATCTCTTCCGAAAAAGCAATCGGACGAGATGTGACGTAGTGGGGGTATCTGGCTAGTTCCTATGCTGGCTCTGTGGTAATCCCCAATGGCTGCCATCGGTACCACAGCCCAGAAGGATGAGTCATTATGCAAAGAGGGTCTCTCAACCTGTCTGACCAGCTACCCCCCAGGGAGAGAGACAAAGGAAGGGGAATGCTGCCTGGCTGGGGGCAGGCTGAAAGAGAGTGGGTTAGTTTCTGTCTGGGATCATGGAGGAACCAGCCTAAGCCAGGGGCTGGGATTTAGGGGCCCAATCTCCCCATCGCAAGGGGGCTGAGGCATCCTAGACCTGCCCAGTAACCAGATTACATCGGTGCTGTGCTGTGCTGTGCTGTATCCTGGAGAAGGAATAAACTCCCTCCATTCTACGGGCTGGTGGAGTCTGTTCGTGCCATTACGGGGGTGCAGGAGTCAGGGGACCCCAACGCGTCATCACACGAGATTATTCAAATGAAGCGCGAGATTTGTAAATCAGCGCTTCATTTGCATTTTCGATTTCCCTCATTTGCATTCCTCTTTCGAAAGGGGAATGTAGTCTAGATGCACCCTGACGCAGGTAAACGGGCGTACCTCTCAGGGCTGCTAAGGCAGCTGCCAACACGTGTGAAGGCAAGAGGGGGGAAGGTTAAAGCCGCGTACACACGCCTGCATTAGAGACGTGTACGAGTTTAGCTCCAGGGCAGAGCCCTGCTCACCCGGTACACTGCTGTTAGCAAGTCATTGCTAGAATTGCCTTCTCCCTCCGGGAGGATTATTGTGCACAGTACGATAGCACTTTAGAGGCCCCAGCCAAGATCCAGGGCCATTGTGAAAGGTGCTGTTTTACGGGGAAACTGAGGCACAGGGCAACTAAGGGCCAGATTCTCTGATGGTGTAAACCAGAATCGCGTCATTAACATGGAAGTGTTTTGCTCAGGTTTACATGGGAAGCCAGATTTCCTGCGCCAGGGTCTTACCACCCTCTGAGACAGGCCCTTGGGAGCCAGAAGGGCTCAGCCCCTTGGCTCCTGGCTCACTCTCCATGTTGAGGCTACACGGATGAGACTGGCTGGGGATAAAGCTTCTTCCTGCCATGAGGGAGGCGATCTGGCCTGGTGACATGGCTTGTTTCCCTCGTCCCTCTTCGCCCTCGTTCCGACGGGCAGGCTCCGTCCCTCCCAGCCTGGCCAGGCTTGGGACCCGGTGTGGGAGGGAAAAGGGGAAACTTGGAATCTCTGTGGATCAATTCCTCCTGCATAAACAAGAATCTCAGAGCGATGACCCAGCATTTCTGCTGTCAATAATTAACAAGGGCGAGAGCAGCGAGAGCCACGGAAGGGACCACCCGACCGTCCAGTCACAGCAGAAGGGGAGCAGCGGCCTGGCTGAGACGCACCCTGCCTGCATAAGGATTTCCATACCCAGCAACAGGCCAGCGCGCTGGTAAGCTCCGCTCCAGGGGAGCGCATTCCAGTCGCTAGTTTCGCTGCTCCGCTCTTCCAGAAACCCTCCCTTCCCAGTCAGTGTCCCTACCTGCCACGGTGCGGAGGTGGGGTTGGACAGGGGCAGGGCCTGGTAAAAGGGTCGGGGAAGGATGCGAGGCCAGGGTGTTCGGGTCTGAGCTAGATCCTGGGTTGCACTTACATTCAAAAAGGGACCAAATGAAATTAATGGGCAGCAGGTTTTATTCATTTTATTAAAACGAATAAAAGGAAGTTCTTCTTCACACAGCGCACAGTCAACCTGTGGAACTCCTTGCCTGAGGAGGTTGTGAAGGACTATAACAGGGTTTAAAAGAGAACTAGGTAAATTCATGGAGGTTAAGGCCATTAATGGCTATTAGCCAGGATGGGTAGGGAATGGTGTCCCTAGCCTCCATTTGTCAGAGGGTGGACATGGATGGCAGGAGAGAGATCGCTTGATGATTCCCTGTTCGGTTCACTCCCTCTGGGGCACCTGGCGTTGGCCACTGTGGGCAGACAGGACACCGGGCTAGATGGACCTTTGGTCTGACCCAGTCTGGCCATTCTTATGTTTTTATGACCTTGTGCTTAAAGAGGTTGGCGACCACTAGCTGAGACTAAAGCATTCCATCCCTCTGGAGGCTCGGCTGCCTGCCATAGGCTGAGAGCAGAAGAGACCAGCCTGCCCCCAAATGCCCAGCGCCCCTGCAATGCCAGGGAGCCGATTAGATGAGACATACCCAGGTGCTCCCAGCTGGTGAACTACACCCAAGGGCGGCCCCTGACTATAGGCTGACTCGGCCGTCGCCTAGGGCGCCGCCTTCAACGGCGCCCGATGATGACATCATGGGGCGCACGGGGCACCCGATGATGACATCACTCCATTGACGGCTGTGCAGGCGGGGGCGCCGATTGCACGTTCTGCCTGGGGCGCCAGCTGCCGCAGCCCACCTCGGACCGCTCCTGACTACACCCCGCACTGCGGGAAACATCCCAATGTCACAGCCAATCTGACGTGGAAAATTCCTTCCTGACTCCAAACGGGTTGTGTCCAGTGTGCACACCCCACACTAGGCTGGAAGAGGTTAACACCACATGGGGGGGCATAGAGGAAGTCCCGCCCCCTCCCCAGCCGTACCGGGCATGCTCGAAGTGCTGGGCCAATATAAAAGGAAGCAACTCAGCTCAGTCTGGGGTGGATGCTGGAGAGGAAGGACTTGAGGCGGGAGCTTCAGCTGAGAATAAGCCACAGACCCTGTTGGAGGAGGCAGGAGCCCCCGAGGACCTAAATAAGCCGCCACAGCTGATGGAGCACCAGGGAGTGACCAGTGTTGAGGAATCTGAAGATCCCAAAGCTTCATGGGCTGCCACGCCACAGAGTACCATAAGGGGCCACAAATGGTATCTCCCACCTGGGTGAGCTCAACGTGTTTCGGTGAGATTCCCCACTGATCAGCCACTGCCAGGGAGTAGTGGAGTCAGGTGGGTCCAAGCCCTTCTATAATGGGCCACTAGACCCTCCCAGTTGGTGGCCCTTTTGGTACTGGCTATTAGGCTACACTGCCCTGTAGTGAAGGGATGTTCGTTGACTCTGGCTATTAGGCCATGCTGCCTTGGACGATGGGTCTTGTGCCTTTGCCCTAGACCTAGGACCATGAGGTGGGTGAGGTCTGAGATCATCCCCCGGTTGTAACTGCGATGTCGACACACATCCTCCCCCCATCCTACTTGACACTGCCACACTGGTGCTCAGTGTGACCCTAGGCACGTGAACAAGACACATCAGCCAGGCATCAGATACAGAGGAGTTCTGTACCAGCTCGGAGCCCTGATCTATCCTGTCTGGTGTCCCATCTCCAGCGACGGCCAGTCATGGCCAAGCATTGGTGCAGTTCTTGGGCTGTTATCCCGACTCCGCCCTCTAGGTCTGTCTCCCCATCACTCAGACGCAATAATCCCGATCTGCTTCTTGGGAGGAACAGGAGTAAGGCTTTGTTAGTACTTGCACGATGTGTGACGCTCCTCCGGAGACAGCTGCCGCAGAAGAGAAAAATAACTTTTCCCAAACATCAGCGGTATCTTGTCCCAAAGGGAGAGAACCCGCCACAAGGACCCCTCCGCTTTGTGTTGTTGTCACAACACAGGTCTGAATCCAGAGTCTGCTCCGGTTTCCTGCAAAGCATATGAGATTTCCCCAGCTTTGCCACACTGGTGTCACTGTAGCTTTGTTTTTTGAAACCTACTCCATAATGCCATGCATCGTGAGAGTAGCATAAACTCCCCTTCCCAGCATTGGTAATGTTTGTCCGGAACGCAAACCGTTACTCCCATGGGGAGCTGAGCGGCTAAACGCTCAAGGAATGTGCTGGCTAATGCCAAGTGATACTCCATTAATTAAACCCCTCAGCAATTTAACAGGGAGTCTGCAACACACAATGGGCCCCGGTCGGTTCTCGATGACACCAAAGGAAAACAGCAAATGGGGGCCCCTGATGAGAAAACAAGAGGAGAATCCAGGACACGGGATGTCACTGCTCCATCCAGAGCATTCATGATGTTGATAAAAGGAAAACACTTCTGTTTCCAGCTGGCAACTTCTCTGCAGGCTTGTTGTGCTTTGGCCTTGGCCGGCGCTAGAGCAGTACAAAGAAAAGTGAAGCCCACAATGAGAAAGCTAGAGTGAGCAGATGTCCTGATTTTATCCGGACAATCCTGATATTTGGGGCTTTGTCTTATATAGGCACCTATTATCCCCTCCACCCACACACACACCCCGTCCCAAATTTTCACACTTGCTGTTAACTTTCCAGATGCCATATCAGCCACAACAGCTGCACCTCCTCTAATGTGATGTTTGCCATCAAGTGCCAACAAGGTCCCTCTGCCATGACTATTGGCCAAACCGGACAGTCTCTGCGCCAAAGGATAAATGGACACACATCGGACATCAGGAATAGCAACACCCACAAACCTGACGGGGAACATGTCAACCTGCCTGGTCACTCAGTCATGGATTTAAAAGTAGCTATGTTCCTTCAAAGGAATTTCACCTCCCAGTTACAGAGACAGAGCAGAATTCGTCTGCAAATTCATCTGCAAATGTGATACCGTTTCCCTGGGCTTGAACAAAGATATTAACTGGATGTTGCATAATAAAGCCAGTCTCCCTTGCCTTTCACTCCTCATTTTCACATCAAATCAAAGCATGGGACACTTCCAGCCCACTTAATTAGCCACATTAGCCCCAGTCTTACAATGACAGAACCTATTTTCCCCCTTCTTTTTGTTATAAATTATATACATTTGTGTTATCCTTCTCCAGCTCCTCTGAAGAAGTGGGTTTTGGCCACGAAAGCTCACGATACTACCTACATTTTTGTTAGTCTCTATGGTGTTCCAGGACGGCTCGTTCTTTCCAGCTAGACCATCCAAGAGTTCAGACAGCCAGGGCGAAATATCGGTCCTAACAGAATCAGTGGCAACATTCTGTTGTTTCCCAGGGGCCAGGATTTCACCGCATGTCAGTTCCCCGGTGTAACTTCATCAAGGGAAAAAACCGGCACAGAAAAGTCTGAGCAGTACACCGGCTGAGCTACTGTCAAACCAGCTCGCCAACAGGCGGAGCCCCAATTGGCAAAGACATTCTGGCCAAATGTGCCAACGCGGCCTTTAAGTGTTGGGTCCCTCTATTTTTTGGAAGCCAGTCGTCTTTGCTGTCAGACGCCCCCTCCTGTGCATTTCTCCCACTGGTTTTACTGCTCACAAAATCAGCATGGCAACTGGATCAGACTGTACGAGCCCCCTCTTGATTCCTCTGCCTGTAGCGGTCACCTCGGGGGACATCCTGAGTACTTATTCACCCATTGTTCTAATGCTCCCCACGGGATTTTGACTTTGCATATGGAATGGGCTGCAGGGGTGGGCAAATTCAGAACAGCCCATCTACTCTGAACTAGTATCCCCACCGATCGATACGATCTGCTCTGATGCTGGGTTAGGAATCAGCATTACATCTTAACACGTCCTAAAAGAGCTTAGAAGGCTTTGACATCCCCCCATCTCCGCCCGAACGCTGCTAGCCGCTGTGCACCGTTGCTAGCCAAAAACAGTTTGAATCAGCCATGTAGCTGCTAATTGGTCATTTTTGTTTGGTTTTGGGACGGGGGTTTGGTTTGGACGCAGGTCAGCTTGTCCGTAAGCATGTAGGCTAAATGTATTTCAACAGCCCTTAGATCTGTGAGTCTAATTACAGCAAATCTTTGTGTGCTCCACTCAGCACGGAAGGAGGAGCAGGTGCGATTGAGCTCAGGGGCATTGAATAAAGCATCGGTCAACAGAGAGAAGCTGCCACTAAGAAAGTCACATGGCGTGTAGACATCGGGCCTGGTGCTGTCAAATTTATCATAGAAGGAAAGAACCTGCCAAGCACGTGCCTACAAGTCTAGGGGGAGCTTCCAGAGGTAGAGAGAATGTTTCATGGTAGAGTTGCAGTGATCAGAGCGTGGGGAAGGGCTGGTTTCCTTAGCAGTGCACACTGGGGAAGAGAAACGGAATACCCCCACTGATCTAAAGAGGGAACTGACACAGCTCCCCAAGGGTGTGTCTACACTGCAGGGCTGAACTCGAAATAAGCTATGCAAATTGAGCTACGTCAAGTGTGTAGCTTATTTCGCAATAGGGAGCATCTACACAGCACTTATTTCGAAATCGAGCACTCTTCCTCTGACTCCCCTTATTCCTGTACAATGAGGGTTACAGGAGTGAGAGTAAGAAGTCCTCCAGCTGGACAGTATTTTGAAATAGTGGGCATGTCTAGACTACATCCCTCTTTCGAAAGAGGGATGTAAATTAGACAGATCGAAATTGCAAATGAAGCAGGGATTTAAATTTCCCGAGCTTATTTTGCATAATGGCGGCTGCGCATTCTTTCGGAAAAGGGCTTTTCGAAAGTAAAACCGCCGTCTAGATGTGGCTCTTTGGGAAAAAACCCTTTTGAAAGAACCTGTAAACCTCATTTTTTCAGGCATTGCAGTTCTTTCAAAAAAGGGTTTTTTTTCGAAAGAACTGTGTCTAGATGGCGGTTTTACTTTCAAAAAGCCCTTTTTCGAAAGAACGCACGGCCACCATTATGCAAATGAAGCGCGGGAAATTTAAATCTCGGCTTCATTTGCAATTTCGATCTGTCTAATTTACATCCCTCTTTCGAAAGAGGGATGTAGTCTAGACATGCCCACTATTTCAAAATAACTGCTTGCTGTGTAGACACAGACTATGTTATTTCAGAATAGTGTTGCAGTGTGGACGTACCTCAGGAGAGAAGGCGAGCGAGGTGATAATTGTGATTGGACCAGCTTCTGTTGATGAGGGAGACAAGGCCCCTTGGGGTTTTGTGTGTGGCCCACGAGACATTTTGTTTGCTGTTGACCACATGCAGGGCCGCCACATTCCGCTGGTTTCCAGCCACGTAGGTTGCTTCCCACCAGTGTTACTAACGTGACACGCACATAAAGCCAGGGCCCGTGCAGGAAGGTGTGGGCTGAGTGCACACAACAGTGACTGTGAGAGCCGTGTGCTCCCTCTGCAGCCAATCGCAGCGCTGCTGCGGTTCCGTCGGCGCCCCCCGCACATTCTAGGTCCGCGAGTGCAGTCAGCAACACGACCCTATGTCTGGAGAGACCATCCTGCTTACGACGGTCTTGTGGCCACTAAAAAGAAAGGAGGGCCACTCGTGTGCTCCCCCTCACTAGCTCAGCGACACAGAGCTCTTCTTCAGGTGGGGTGTGGATTTTTCACACCCCTGAATGCCACCGCTGGATCACCCTCAGTTTTTAGTGTAGAGGAAACCTAAACCTCCTCCCTTCCTGACATGGAGCCAGCGGAGAAGATAAGCTGTGGTCACACAGCAGGGGCGGGAACAGCACCCAGCTGTCCTACCCCGCAGTGCCCGAGCTCACCCCTTGTGGGCAGCACTAAGGAATAACAACCCTTGTGGGAATAGACGTGCCTTCCCAAGCACTGGGTTAAAGATGCTACTGACCCCCACGAGGGCCCTAGGTTCGGCTCTGGCTAATGTCCCCAGAGGAGGCAGCGGTGTCTGGTTATCGAGCTTGTCTCCAAAAAGGGGCAAGACAGTGCCTGCTCCAGAGAGGCCAGGGTCTGGAGCAGCAGCTGTGCTGTGGGGCCAGGACTGACACTAACAATGCAGCACAGAGCCCCAGTCCTGGAGCAACACTGGTAATGGGGTCTGCAAGGGCAGCGTGCACTGCGTAGGCGCCAATGTTCCCTCTAATTTTTCCATCCATGTGCAGAAGAAAGTTTGTTCTGTGCACCAAGTCATGTGCCGATGTGCACCACCCATAGAAACACACGCTGCTGGCTGGGGGCAGCGGTGGGTGCTCTGCTAATCAGCTGAGCGGCATTTGAATCTCTCCTGGGTGGCTGCCCAAGTGCTCAGCTTACAGAACACTGGTAGGCCCCCATCCATACCTGCCTCCAGCCGCTGCTATTGGCCTCGTCCTTCAAACTGATGCCGAACAGAAAGAAAACATTCTTCCATTGGCTGGGGCGGGCGACAACAATGTGCAACTCGCCTTCCGTCGAGTACAAGACAGCGGCAGCTCCCGGCCTTGGCTTCCCCATGGAAAGTTGCCTGGATCAAGGACAGCGTGCCAAGTGCCACCCAGGGGAGTCAGCAAGGTACAAATAACCCTCTCACTAGGATGCTGACGGCTGCACCATCTGCTCTCTCTGATCCCTGACACCCTGCGCTCCTTTATGAGCCTCATTTGGATATTTATTTCCAGGCTGTTTATTTTAGGGAATGGATTTTTCCATCCTCCTGGGGATTTATGAGGCTGTGAATGATTTTTCTTTGTACCCCTCCAAGACCCAGCTCTACTTTGGGAATGAACTTCCAACCGGAATGGGCATTTCAGCCCCTCTTGGGGTTAATCACCTGGCTCTTTGGTCCAAACTGCTCTTGTTTTCCTGCATTCTCTTGTCTCTTCGATAAGTGACGAAGGAGGTGGGGGGAAATTGCTAGTAGTTCAGTGCTGCCAAGCTCGCCAACAAACCAGAGCAGAGGTTATTGCCCCCACCCTACCCCTTCTTTTGCCTTTTTTCTGCTCCCGTCACCGTTACTTGGTAACTGACACTTGGTAAAAGACAGGCTGCTGCCCATCAATAGCTCGCTGCACGGTATACCTCACACGATCCATGCACAGATCTCAAAGCACTTTGCAAAGGTTGCATCACAATCCCCACCTCTCCCGGTGCACTCCCCAGGACAGCTCGGAGGCCTCGTTAGCCCCAGGAAGTCAACAAGGCCCTGGCCGGGTTGATTTAGTTGGGATTGGTCCTGCCTAGAGCAGAGGGCTGGACTTGATGACCTTCTGAGGTCTCTTCCAGCTGTATGGTTCTATGATTCTATGAACTCATGAGGCCGGGGGAGGGGAGGCTGTCTGTGCAGCTTTCGCAGCGGGGATCACTTCCAGTTTCACAGCCATCAAGACTTTCCAAAGGACACGTTGGTCCGATCGGTCCTGCAGCAGGCAGTTCCAGAGGGAGCATCAGCACGTGTTTGTTCCCCACATGACTGGGTTTATTGTCTTAAACGTGGTGCCAGGGAGATTCCCAAATAAATCTGGATGCAATCAAGAAATTAAGTCTCACAACACTTGCGTCAAGGGAGCGCATTCTACGGAAGTGAAAGTCGAGACACAGGGAAGTAATGTGACTCAGAGCCATACCCTGCACCTGCGGTTCCCACAGAGCATCTTGCTGAAGTCAGCAGGTCCGCTCCCGAGAGCAAGGACTAGTCATGGGAGCATGCGTGCAAGGCCGGCCCTTCCCTTGTGTCCCAGAGCTGGGAATCAACTGGCCTGGGAGTTTTGGTGGTGCCAAGTCTCCTCCGCTGCCCTAACCGTGTCACCTGCATAGGCAGGAGGGCTAGAGGTGCTCCCAAAGGAAACCGAGTCAGGATGGAAAGGCACATTAGACCTGATGGCTCTCCCATGGGAAAACAATATGGCCTCTGGAAAGAGATTTTTTTTCTCTCCAATCCCCGCTTTGCTCTGGAAACTGTCGATGGTGTTTTCTCCCCAAAGAGCCTGAACTGGCAACACGAAACTCTCCAAAGCGGAGGTGCAGACGTAGCCAGAGCTGATGAGATTTCCCTCTGCTGGGAAAATCTTGCCCCTCTTGCCTTTGTGTTTTTCCACCTTCACCCAGCCCCACTGCCTTGCTCCACGCCAGCCGGCTATGGGGTTTGCTAGTTCCAATGTCCCTTGTGAACTCAATGCAAAATGACCTTTTCTGCCCCCTCCAGTCGCCTCTACAAATAAGAAGCATGTGCTGCCAGCGCCTGCTAGGAACGGAAAGACCTGAGAACTGGCTACAGGGCAGGGATGGGCTTGGGAGACAGGCCCGCTCTCCCCAAGGGCAGAGGGACACACACTAGCCTAGAGGGACAGTCCATCATCTGCTGCACTTTTGAACAGAGCCGGCCTGGTGAAACCCACCTGGGCTGGCTACAGGCTTATCTCCCCTTCCTTGCCAGTGCCTGTTGCAGCTTCCCGGGGAAACCCAGCCCCCTTCGTAAGGATGCCAATAGTTCGAGGCCCTTCTGCCTGGTCCTTCCCCTGTCTTTGGGGCATGCGGCTCTCACTGCCTACCTTCCCTTTCTGCAGCTGCCTTGTCCCCCCCCCGCCAGCCAGCCAGCCACCGCTGGAGCTTGCTTTTCAGCGGGCTGCTTGCAACAAATGCCTCCTTTGTAGGCAGAGCAATCCTGCAGATTTCCCCGCGGCTCAGAGGGGCTCGCCTCACGTGTGGCTCCTTCTCAGGGCGACCACATCGCTGGAGAGCGAATTTGTTTCCCTTGGATTTTAGAAGAGATTTGAATGGGAGGCAAAAACCACAGAGCTGCCTCCCCGCTTCCCTTTGTGTTATGGACACACGGGGAAGGAGCTAACCCTTTAATCCCCCCCCAGGTCCAGATCAACTACCTCACCCTGCACAGATTCCCCCCCGCCCACGCCCCGGGTTGTTCTCCTCCCCCCAAGAATGCAGCTGCGTCTGGGCAGGAGCACCCCCCCCTGCTGCGCCATGCGCACGCGGCGCGGCCCCTGCCCGCTCCAGCCCCCTGCAGAGCCGAGGGGGGGTTCCCCGCCTGCCCCCTCCTGCGGCGGGGGGCGGAGGCAGCTTGCTCGGAGCTCAGCCCCCAGCCGCGCCCCCCCCGGCCACTCGTGCACAGCGAGCAGCGGCTTCGCATGACGCAGCCGCGGTGCGTGGGGCAGGGGCAGGGGCTGGGGCGCTC
Source organism: Rafetus swinhoei (assembly GCA_019425775.1). Classification (NCBI taxonomy): domain Eukaryota; kingdom Metazoa; phylum Chordata; order Testudines; family Trionychidae; genus Rafetus; species Rafetus swinhoei. Next base: position 26,692,238 of record CM033438.1, read on the forward strand.
CGCGGCGGCGGCTGCCTCGCCAAGAGTTGGAGGGTCCCCGCGGAGCCGGGGCTGCGGCCGGAGACACGGCGCCCGGGCGCGACATGTAAGTGAGCTGGCCGGGGGGGGGAGCTGCAGGTGAAAACTTCTTGCGGGGGGGGAGGTGGCGGCCAGGCAGAGGGAGCCCAGACCTGCCCGGCTGGGGCTGCTGCGGACTCCGAGGTTTGCCTGCCGCTTCCTGGGGGGCACCGAAGAAGAAGCCCCCCCCCCGGGTGTGGAGCCAAGGACATGGCTTGGGGCAAGGGGGGCCGGCTGGGGTGCGCTTCCCCTGGGAGGGGGGGAACGCGATCAGCTGGGGCAGGGTGGCTCTGGGGAAGGGGGGGGAAATGGGTCTGGGGGAGGTTGCAGCGTCCTGCACTTGCTCCTGCTGGGGGCGGAGGCGATCTGTGCGTGTGTATGGGGGGGCTGGTTGTGGATTTTTGTGGCCCCCCGCCTTTTCTATTCTCCCCACCTTTACTGACCCCTTTCTGGCTTCTCACGGCTTCTCCCCCCTCCTCAGGGCTCATCTCCCCCCTCCCCTGCCAGCCACCAGCTCCCCTTGCCCCCCCGCTGGCTTTCCTCACCCTCCACCAGCTTTCCTCACCCTCCGCCTCCCCGCACTAATCCCATGCCCCAGGCGCCGTCGGAGCCAATGCACAAGGCTAGAAAAAGCGCCCCCTCCCACAGCCAAACCCAGAAGAGCTCATCTCCCTTCCCCCTTTGGAGCCCAGTTCGCAGGGGTCTGCACAGGAGAAGCCCGGAGTGCAAGGAGCCAAGAGGGGCGTCTCTGGCAGAGCCCAGCGTGGTCCTGCCGGTCAGGGTGCCAATTAAGACATCCAGCTGCGTCCTGTCTCCGCTGCTCCAGCGCAGCCGGAGCTCCGGCACAGCTAGAGCCAAGGCACTAGCCTGGCGAGGGGCGTGAGGCAGGCTGAGCCGAAGGGACTGCAGGTGAGGACCGTGGGCGAGGAAGTGCAATTGGCAAATGTGCCGAATTGGTCGGGGCGCTGCAAGATGTGCCGTGGTGCATCCCTTGCCCTGAGCATGCTGAAGGGTGGGAGCGTGTTGGCCAAAGGAGCGGGCGCCTCCTTTGCTCCCGAGTCGTCAGGCAAACAGGTGGCAAGTTTTAGTTTGTCTCGTGGAAATAAAGCTCTCCCAGACGATTACCGGATTAGATTTATGGGCCCACGTCACCCCTGGAGTCACTCTACTGCCATCGATGGGCTTTTGCCGGGGCTGGGGTGGGCTAGTAATATCTTACATGTTACAAACAAAACAGGGAGGGAGGAAGGAAGAGATTTCTAGCCTAGGTGAGACCAGTGGTCTGGCTCTGTCAGCCTCCTGCATAGGACCCAGGCTTCAGAGGAAGGTAAAGAAAAACCGCTGGAGGGAGTTAAGAGATAAACTGTCTCTAGAGAGCATTCCCGCCTGACCACGCCCTGCTCCGCACAAAGTTGCCTTAAGCCCCGAAGCAGAAGGGTTAAGCAAGAGCGAAGGCACTTTCTTATTCTTGTTCTGTTCGCTGTTTGATTTCTAGATGCTCCTCTCTGTTGGTTTAAGGGAGCCGGGCACAGATGAGAACTGATTTCATCTGACTTGTCCTCGCCCGGGACCAACGGCACCATGGAGATGGAGTACGAGCTGCCCAACGTCACTGCCTTCTGGTTCTCCTCAGCCCCCCAGTTCGACAACTTCTCCGCCGAGACATCGGCCAACGCCTCCCAGAATATTACGGGTCAGCATTTTGACCTGACCAGCAATGCCATCCTGACCTTTATCTACTTTGGGGTGTGCATCATCGGGCTCTGCGGCAACACGCTGGTGATCTACGTCATCTTCCGCTATGCCAAGATGAAGACCATCACCAACATCTACATCCTCAACCTGGCCATCGCCGACGAGCTCTTCATGCTGGGGCTGCCGTTCCTGGCCATGCAGGTGGCTCTGGTCCACTGGCCCTTCGGCAGAGCCATCTGCCGCGTCGTCATGACGGTGGACGGGATCAACCAGTTCACCAGCATCTTCTGCCTGACGGTCATGAGCATCGACCGGTACCTGGCTGTGGTCCACCCCATCAAATCCGCCAAGTGGCGCAGGCCCCGAACTGCCAAGATGATCAGCGTGGCAGTGTGGGGGGTTTCCCTTTTGGTCATTTTGCCCATCATGATCTATGCTGGGATCCAAAGCAACTACGGAAGGAGTAGCTGCACCATCATCTGGCCAGGCAAGTCCAGCGCGTGGTACACTGGATTCATCATCTACACCTTCATTCTGGGCTTCCTGGGGCCTCTCACCATTATCTGCCTTTGCTACTTGTTCATCATTATCAAAGTCAAGTCTTCTGGGATCCGCGTAGGGTCCTCCAAGAGGAAAAAGTCTGAGAAGAAAGTCACCAGGATGGTCTCCATCGTAGTGGCGGTCTTCATCTTCTGCTGGCTTCCCTTCTACATCTTTAACGTCTCCTCCGTCTCCATCCGTATCGTACCTACGCCCGTCCTCAAGGGGATGTTTGACTTCGTCGTGGTCCTCAGCTACGCCAACAGCTGTGCCAACCCCATCCTCTACGCCTTTTTGTCCGACAACTTCAAGAAGAGCTTTCAGAACGTCCTCTGCCTGGTTAAGGTCAGTGGCATGGATGATGCAGACAGGAGCGACAGTAAGCAAGACAAATCCAGGCTAAACGAGACCACAGAAACTCAAAGGACCCTGCTCAATGGTGACCTTCAGACAAGCATCTGAAAGGATGCCAGGATTGCCCGTCTCATCTTCTTTCCTCCCTCCCCCCTCCTTTATATGGCAGTGGCGCATAGCAAGTCAGGTCCAGAGTATTTGGTCTTTGTTTGCTTAGTGGACGGTGATGTGGAGGGCGGGGGGGGCTGTGCCAAAAGTTGCCACTCTGCACGAGGCAGGCGGGTTTTGAATCTCCAGAAAGATGCCTCTTAAATGCAACTTTGTGCAGGGAAAACCAGACACGCCCACTCGTGCGGGGTTAAACCTCCAGTCCTGGGCCAAATGCATTCCTGTGGCAACTGCCCGGATTGCCCCGGTGTGTTGCCCTCAGAGACGTGTTAGGACATATGGAGCATGTTCACACCTCTCTAACTGCACCCATGGAAGGTGGCAGATCCTGCCTTGTGCACTAGCATTGCAAGTGTGCCACGGGGCAGCCCGGGAGGCATTTCTGCTCGATTTGGTCGCACAACCCGGCGTGCCCCCTGCAGCTCAGACCAGCTGTCTTTAGACAGTCCTGTTCATGTCCCTGTCTGTGCAAAGCAAGAGACTCAGAGGGCAAACTGAAAACGGGAGCAAGCGGACCTAAGAATCAGACAGTAAGACATGGAGAATATTTAATTCTGTTACCCAATTAGTAAAGGTTTCATTTGTTAAGAACGCCTCTCCTGAAGCTCCCCTACTTTCCAGAGACTGTTCCCGCCTTTATTTACAAGTTGCATTGCCTGCTGCTGGAAAAGCAGCAGAACAGAATGAAAGAGATCCCATCTGATGGCAAACAGCCCAGCCCCAGTACAGCCTGTGAAGATGGATAGAGCTGACTTAGATTTGCACAGATCTCCTAAGAGATTTGGCACCCAACTCCAGGCAGCCTGGAAAAATCTGTTTGTTTACACACCGGTGCCGTCAGATGCATAGTGGTGGGATCTAGATGAGCAGTTACGTTTGTCGTGCACCTTTGATCAGCTGACCTGGACTCTGCCCACCAGTCGGCCCCTCTTTCCAGGGCTACGTCTTACCTCCCAGACCTTCGCACAGCTGCAAATACTGACCCTTCCCCCGCTTCCCTTTAGATTAATTTGCCACAAAAAAAATCTTTCCTCCTTTCCCTCACCTCTATCATTTTTCCCCTTCCTTCTCCTGAAAAGAATGAGAGCACCCGCTCCAGGAGGCAGCACGGACCACGTTCAGTCGTGGGCTAGTGATGGGTTGGAGTTTCCATAGTCATGCAGCTACTGCTTTTCTGGTTTTCTTCAGTGGAATATAGCAGGGACTTTTGGAGAGAGGGTCACCTGAAAGGCATCAGAGATTAGCAGCAGCATCTTTCACATGGACAATACCTGCACCTTTTCAGTTGTCAGAGAAACAAGCCCAGATGGGGAGGGCCTTTTGGGTCGAGCATTCGCGATGCTGTCACGGAAACACCGACCTGAATACTTCAGAGGCGTCTGCGTGCTGGGTTTGGCGTTATTACACGCATGCACGTGCTCGCTTGCTCTCTTCGGCTGCTCGGCGATACGTGTCACTCCCATGTACGCGCTTGCTGCGGATGGTTCTGGACGAGGGCTGGCAAGCAGAGACTCTGGGGGTTGCAATTTGCAAGCAACCCACCATCGGTTGTTCTGAGGTGGATGCTTGACGTTGTCATTGCTCTGAGCATGGACATGGCTTGGACGCTGCAGATGTTGTTTAAGGAAGGTACCAAGGGAGAGGCTAAAAGACACTGGATGACTCGATGTAAAATGTTGACAGATGCCAGGCAGGGTTAGTGAGGGCTTGGTTCTAAAATCCAGTCACCGGTAGAAGGGTGTGGGGGGCTGGGATGCTGGGGGAGCGGGCTGGGGGAGTCCTGGCCAAATTTTCGTCGGTTAGTGGTGTAAATGTGGAGTAATTCTTCAGAAAGCAGCACCGATCTTCTCTGCACACATGAAGGCAACTGAGTCGCCGGCAGCTGTATAGTGCGTGGGGGAGACTGGAGCTGCTAAGCTACTATGGCGACAGGTGTAAATATGCTAGCTGGATCAGTGAGGATTGCGTGCTGAAGGCTAGAGCAAATGGTCATTGCTGGGTTCATCTGTAGAGAAACCTACTGATGCTACTCGGATCTGCTCCTCACCCCGTCCGAGTGGAAACCCTGTGGATTAAGGGGTCAGATCGAGGGAAGAAAAGAACAGGCTTTTTTTCCCCCCTTTAAATCACCAGTAGGTCCCAGATTGCACCCACATAACCAGCAACCTCAATCTGGTCTCTTGCAACAGGTGCTTTTGGGGTAAGAGAAAGCCCTAGGGAGATTCGAGAGGCCTCTTTGGAAGCACTGAGGGGCTCTGAATGTTTGCTCTCCAGTGCTGTGGACTGCTAGAGAAAAGATGCTTGAATTATGGCCGGGTAGCTTTCAGAGGGGAAGTACACAGATCACATTTTCAGGAGGGAGAAAGCTTGTTCTCTAGCCGGTTGTAGGCATTTAGGCAAGGTTGTCAGCTTAGTGGCTGAAAACCTTACAAATAATTAGACACGCACCCTTGGTGAGGTTATTTTCCCACCCACACATGAACACTTTACAGAGGACTTGGACTTTTCAGCTTAGAAAAGAGAAAACTAAGGGGAGGATATGACAGAGGTCTGTAAAATCTTGACTGGTGTGGAAAAAGTGAATAACGAAAAGTTATTATCTTGTTCCCACAATATAAGTACGAGGGGTCACCAAATGAAATGAATAGGCAGCAGGTTTAAAACAAACCAAAGGAAGTTTTTCTTCATTCAGCGCACAGTCAACCTGTGGAACTCCTTGCCAGAGGATATGGTGAAGGCTAGGACTTTAACAGAGTTCAAAATAGAGCGAGATAGATTCATGGAGGTTAGGTCCATCAATGGCTATTAGCCAGGATGGGTAGGAATGGTGTCCCCAGCCTCTGTTTGTCTGGAAATGGGTGACAGGAGAGGGATCACATGAGGATTCCCTGTTGTGTTCCCTCCATCTGGGGCCCCTGGCCTTGGCCACTGTTGGCAGAGAGGATACTGGGCTAGATAGACCATTGGTCTGACCCAGTATGGCTGTTATGTTCTTATGAGGGCCGGGAACCCTGCAGAAGTTAAAGCCAATGAATTCCAATCCAGCTTCTCATTGGGCTGACTCTGTTTCCTGGGTGTGGACGTGCCTCGAGCCGGGCATTCAAAAGTGGAAGCACCCCAGCCGAGTGGGAGAAGTCTGAAAACGTTGCCTGTAGTTGTGCCTATGCTCTTGCTGGGGGCCTCCCCATTCCTAGTCCTGTGCCTCAAATACAAGATTTCTCCCCCTTCCCTTTATGACCAGCCCTGATCCTCTCCACCTAAACCACGCCTCCCAAACCCACTTGTGGAACTCCGGGCTAGCATCCACGTTCCCTGTCGAACTCGTGCTAGACTCCCCTTTGCACAGAGCCTGGTCACGGTCATTGACAGCAACGCAAACCAAGCGCGACAGGGTGGACAGAGCTGCTTAGACGGCACAGTAATCATTCACCCCGGTGTTCATCGCTACCCCTGGTGCGTGGCCAGGGAGAACTCGGGTTCAAAGCAGTGTAGGCTAGCATTCTGCTGGTGCAAAGCAGAGTTTTGCACGGTCAGCTGCCATCAAACGAATGTGCCTTCATTTGTGTTGAACCAGACTCTTGATATGTTCCCCTCTGAGGAGTTTTCCTGTATACGATGCCTGTTCAAGGGCAGAAATTCTGCCCTCAGTTACTGAAATTCAACCCCATTGCCTTTGTGGGGGTGTTCATCGAGGGTACGTCTCGGCTCTCACACGTAAGCAATTTCCCTCCTCTTCCACCTCCCCGCCGCCCTGTCTTTTCAAACACAGGATAGAGACCAAGGAGTTTCACCCCCTGCAGCCCTTAATCTTGCTGCGGGCCATTATCTCTGGGCTGTCTGCGAGTTATGCCATTATATTCCATTTTTATAAGGAAGTAAATATTGACCAAGGCTTTGTGACAACAAATAAAACATACTATTGATGCTCGGGGGATTAAAACCAAGAGGAACGTGTCACATTAAAATGAAATATTAAGTCATGATTGCCAGGCGTGACGCAGCCGGTAGCCCTTTGGTAGGTGAGGGGTTAGTATTACAGCTGGGTTTGAGGTGCTGAATACCTTGCGGGGAGCAGAGGAGTAATTTGTATGGCGAGGAGACAGAGGTCGCTTCAGCGACTCTCTCCTAAGAAGGCACCTGCTGTTTGCAGGACTTCCGCAGAAACCTGTAGCGAGCGCAGCTTTATCCCAGAGCCTGCTAGCACATTGGGTAGGACGGCGTCATGCATCCTGTCTGCCTGCAGAAATGGCACCTCTTAGGCTATGTCTACACTCGCCGCTTCTTGCGCAAGTATGGCCGTTCTTGCGCAAGACTCCGCAGAGTGTCCACACGGCCCACCCGCTCTTGCGCAAGGAAATTTACAGTAAGGCGTGGTTAGAGAGGGCTTCTTGCGCAAGAGCTATGCTCTTTTTTAACAGGTGTAAGCCTCTTGCGCAGGAGCTCTTGCACAAGAGGGCAGTGTGGACGCTCGGCCGGGGTTTCTTGCGCAAGAAAGCCCTATGGCTAAAATGGCCATCAGAGCTTTCTTGCGCAAGAGAGCGTCCACACGGCCACGGATGCTCTTGCACAAAAGCACAGCTGGCACATGGCAGTGTGGACATTTTCTTGCGCAAGAGTTCTTGCACAAGAACCCTTGCGCAAGATGTTCTTGCGCAAGAAGCCGCTAGTGTAGACATAGCCTTAGAGTTTTAAACCAGCGGAAATGACGGGACCTCGCTTCTTTCAGTGTAAATGGGACTTAATGGCAATTTAGTTTATACCCGCTGCCGGCCGACGTAGACCAATCCAAACAAGACTCTTGGTTTTACACGAATAGGAGGGCCCCCACCCGTGGCCGTTGGCCCTGGTTTGGTTTTAAAGCGCAAATGAACAAATGCAGCTTTGCTGGAGTGGACCTGCTCGGAACAGCACCCCGGGGAAGAAGAACGACAGAGGTGGCTGGCTGTGATGTGTGTCGAAGAGCAAAACCCTTTGGAAAAGGAATTGCTTGGCTACTTAATACTATACACATCGTGGGGCTCAGCCTCTGCTCCCAAGAACCACGGCTCAGTTAAGGCCAACTTTTTCCAAAAGAGGCCTCTGATTTGGGGTGCCTCGCTCCCCACTTTGCTCCTGGCTTTCAAAGGGCTGACCCCCCCTCTCCCCCAGCTGCAGCTGGAATCATTAGGTGCGGAAAGTCAGCCGGACCCCAGGACTCAAGTCCCACTTATTAAAATGCTGGGCCTTAATGAGGGTGAGTTAATGAAGCTCCGCTAGTTCCCCAGACACACTTGAGGCAAGAGAAATTGTCCATGAAATGGCTTGGGTCTGATCCAGGACCGGGACTCAGCCCAAATTCCTAGGATGGGAGAGCAGCAGGACATCCTGCAGCCCCAGGGCTGAGAATCGTCAGCCTTGGGGAACTCGGAGCCTCCACTTGGGTGCAGGGAGGGGTCCAGCAAAACCTCCCACTGGGGCAGGCTCTCAAGGCTAGTGGGAGTTAAGTGGGAGCATCGCGGGCAGCTGCAAGGTCAGGGGGGCAAAGGAAGCTGATGGGAACTGTCTGGGTCCTGTGTCCAAGAGACTTTGCTCAGGGACGGGTTTGCAGGCACATGCCCAACAAACACCAATGCCCAGCGGCCCCACCCTGAAGCAGGGAGCCACGGCCCTGCTGCAGGGAGGGGTGTGAGGATGGGGTGGTGGATGCAGCTTCCATGCATCCTCCTCCATCGCCCCAGTCATCAGCTGAGCCGTCTGCCCGTGCTCCACAGGCAGGATTCTCCCTGGAGTAAGTAGGGGTGCCATCAGGAATTAACCTTCTCTGGAAGAACTGAGGAGTCCGGTGCACCTGCCTTTTGCCCACCTCCCCTCCCATGGTCTGGGCTCAGATCGTAACTGGAGAGGTTCCTCTTCCTGCAGATCCTAAAGCCCGCTCCGGCCTGCGTCCCCGGGAGGGCCCGAGGACTGCGGCAGGTCTGGATTGAGATGGACTGCGGCAGCACTAATCGGGCTAAGCCCCAAACTCGCACAGGAACGTCCCCTGCCTGAGGAGAGAGCCGTTCTCCTTCCGATTCTTTGGACAAAAAGATTCCGCAGTTCAGCAGCGGCCGTGTCCGTCACATGCTTGATTTTCAAGGCAATGTGGCCTGCCTACACGGCGCATTGGGAAAAGCCTCGCGTGCCCCTCGCCACGCCAAAGCGCCTGCCTCGGTGAACGTCACAGCAGGCGTGCTGATTTGGCAGGGCTTGCGGTGATGTGAAAGGGGAGGGGGGAGGCGTTTTTTCACACTGCAGACTTCCCCCGTGGGTCATTCACGAAGTTAATTAAAACGCCTCTTGGTCCAAGCTGGGGCTGCAGGAGCAGAGCCCAGTAGATCTCAAGGATATTGGGAAGCAGAGAGAGAACCACTACAGCTTGGATAAAAAAAGAACTAGATACATTCATGGAGGTTAGGTCCATCAGTGGCTGCTAGCCAGGATGGATAGGAATGGTGTCCCTGGCCTCTGTTTGTCTGGAAATGGGTGACAGGGGAGGGATCACATGAGGATTCCCTGTTCTGTTCCCTCCCTCTGGGGCATCTGGCATGGGCTGGATGGACCTTCGGTCTGACCCAGTCTGGCTGTTCTGGTGTTCTAATGGTGGTTTCCTTCTGTCCTGCATGGGCCTGGCTCTGCACTCCATGGCATTATAGATGCTTTGTTGCTTGCAGGGTTGTTTATGAGTGCTGGGCTGCGTGTGTTGCTTTGTTTATTGTAGGGCTGCTGCGCAGAGGCGCTGAGCGGCACTCGTGGGATCGTGGCGAGTGCCAGTTTCTTTGTAGGTGGCTGTGCATGCTGGTTTGTCATTGGACCACTGCTGCTCCGGAGGGGTAGGCTGACCACGCTGGTCCAGCCCTGGACACGCTCTCGGCATAGCTGGTGTGCCAGGCTGCAGAGTGGGTTGAGGACATGGACAAATAGCCCAGAAGAAGTCGGTCCTGAGACGTCTGAACCCTCTTTTGTCGTCGCGCGGCTGGTGTGTCTGTCCCGACCAGCCACTGAACATCAGCGTGGCCGCCTAGCCATGGCTGAAGGAACTGAACTCATCAAGTAGGGATACTTTGCAGGTCTCCAGCACCTCCTCTTAAAGCCACAGGAATTCATTGATCCCCACAACCCACCAGCAAACGAAGAGCTTTATCCCCCCCTCCATGTTACAGACCAGGACAGAGTGACAGCAACTTGATCAAAGCGCACAGCGAGACAGTTCTAGGACCAGAAAGAGAACCCAGGAGTATGCACTCCCAGCCTTTTTGTTAACCACTAACCCTGCTTCCTCTCATCAGATCATAAGAACGGCCGTACTGGGTCAGACCAAAGGTCCATCTAGCCCAGTAGCCTGTCTGCCGACAGTGGCCCACACCAAGTGCCCCAGAGAGGGTGGACCGAAGACAATGATCAAGCGATTTGTCTCCTGCCATCCTTCTTCAGCCTCTGACAAACAGAGGCCAGGGACACCATTTCTATCTTCTGGCTAATAGACTTTTATGGACCTAACCTCCATGAAATTATCTAGCTTCTCTTTAAACTCTGTTATAGTCCTAGCCTTCACAGCCTCCTCTGGCAAGGAGTTCCACAGGTTGACTACACGCCACCAGCGGATGCGGGGGGGGGCGGGAAGCTATCAGCAAAACTGGAAGGAAGTAGCAGAAAATCTTGCCAGAATCCCCCAGGCAGCCGTCTCCGGCTGTTCTGGCAATAACCAGACAACTTTGGAGTAAATTTCAGAGCAGGGCAATGGAGCGCACTGGAGACAATTATCCCCTGAATCTCCGACAAGTAGAGGGAGAGGGGGCAAGCCCAGGAAAGCAGCCGAGGCTGGCAAGGCAGACTGCTGCTTCTCGCTCAGTCTCTGCACAAGTAGCAACTCTGGACTGGCAGCCAGCGAGTCCATCTCTGTTCAGCCTCGTTGCAGGGAGAAGGCACACGGCGGCTAGCTCCACCAATGGCTATTAGCCCAGATGGTCAGGGATACAGCCCCGTGCGCCAGGGTCCCCGAATCTCTGCCAGAAACTGGGAAGAGACAGCAGGATGGTGAGTCGGGAATTGCCCTCTTCTGTTCATTGCCTCTGAAGCATCAGGCCCTGGCCACTGTGTGAAGCCAGGATACTGGGCTAGCTGGGCTGTTGGCTGATCGGCGTGGCTGTTCCGATCTGTGTCTCCTACCGTGGCCTGAATCTCACCACGCCCGCCAATGGATTTGGCAATGCTTCGGGCACGGTGGAGACCGGCTGTGCGAGGACAGAGATGTTCACGGGAGGCTTGCTCTGCCGTCTGTCACATACCTCTTGTGAGCATACACCGAGGGCGCCGCAGCTCTTCAGGCCTGCACCTCCCACCCGCATTAAAACCCAATGGTGGCCGTGCAGCCTAGTGGTCAGAGCAGGAGCCAGCACATCTGGGTGGTAGGTCCATTTCCCCCACCGATTTGCCGTGTGACACCGAGCCAGGCACGTCCCCGTTTCAAACCCCTAGATGCCAGCTTTGCACAGCAGGGGAAGAGGTGTAGCTGGAAGGCGCGAGGGAAATGCAAAACACTATCAGCCGGTACGGGCCAGAAGGATGAAGGGCTCCTCATGTGGACATACAGTACCCGGCACACTGAGGGCCCCCAATGCTCTTAATGAATCAATATCGGAGAGAGACACAGATTCTCTCCCTTTGCCCTGGGATTAGCCAAGTCAGCGATTCCAAGGCAGAAGACAGGTGGGGGCTCTTCGCAGAACGAATTCACAGCCGCTCAGAGAGACCCTCTCCCCGTTCCTCACTCCAGGAACCAAAACCACAGAAACTCCTGGCCATTCTCGTCAGGCTACTGGCCCTTCCTCCAGGGCCTGCCCCTCTGAGCCTCTGCCAGGCTCGGGTCCGTTGGCCTCCATGGGCGTCAGGCGTGCGCCGCTCCTGGCAGGATCGGGCCCCTGAGCCACATTTGCGACTCCTCTCTGCCTTCAGCATCCCTCTCGGAGTGGACGGGGAGCGGGAGTGTGGTGTGAGCGAAAGCATGGCTGCCCGTCTCCATGGCGATGCGGTGGACATCACTTCACAAACGTTTTAGAGCGTCGAGGACGGCCGAGACCAGTCCTGCCCAATGGGGAGATCACCATTCTCCTCTCCCCGTCCACTCTGGGGGCTCTGCTCCCTGCAGGAGCACGACGGGGCGGGGACAGACGGACAGGAAATTGTGTTTTGGACCACAGATGCTTAACCCTTGTAGGTGCACGGTGGGGGCTGTACAGACACACACACAGCACAGAGCAAAGCCATGCACCCTTTGCCTGAGCCAATGCACTGGCTGAACATTAACCAGGCCCTCCCATGCTAGGGAGGTAACGCTTAGGAATCCTGGGTTTCAGATGGGGGAAATCAAGGCGGGCGGGGGTGACACGATAGGAAAGGTCCCTGAAGCACCCAGCGGGTTGACAATATTGTAGTTAAGGGGTGAGGATGGTTGTGGGCGAGCGTGTAACGAGAGGCGCCGTGTTTTCGGTTCGCGGAGGACGAGGGACAGGTGCCTATCCAGCAGGTGCTAGAGTCGATGTGCTGGGCGCTCATTAGGAACGGGGCCCTGCAAGGAGCTGAGTGCTGCTCATTGGTAGTGGAGGGCATTTGGCACCTGGCAGGAGGAAGCATAGGTGAGCAAAAGAGAAACTGCACGTGGTCTCCGGTGGGGCCAGCCAGGCAGGCACTAATAATGCAGGCACGGGCCTGGAGGGGGTCTTTTGGCCAGGTCATTGTCACCTTCCTGAGGTCTTACCCTGCTTCGCCAGGCTCCACCTCTCTGCTCTGTTTTTTCTGAGTCCCCTACCACTGTCGGGGGGAACCTGCCAGGCCCAGAACTTGCTCCCCTGTGTGGTATAAGCCCAGAATTCAAAGCTAGCCTTAAAGCTGACTTGTGTGGCCATTGGCCTGTCTGGTTGGGACCCTGGGGGATCCCAAAGCACTCCGCTTTGTCCGGGCCCCACATTTGGAGCATTTCTCCTGGTCGAACGAGAAGTCCTGTGGCACCTTATAGACTAACAGATTTATTGGAGCATGAACTTTCGTGGGCAAAGACCCACTTCGTCAGACATGCATGCATCTGACGAAGTGGGTCTTTGCCCACGAAAACTTATGCTCCAATAACTCTGTTAGTCTATACGGTGCCACAGGACTCCTCGTGGTTCTTGCAATTCAGACTCACACGGCCACCCCTCTGATACTTTCTCCTGGTTGAGGATGACCCCACGGAGTCCTACCTACACCGCTCCTAGGCCGAGTGGAGTCGCTTAGGCGCTGCCTCTGCGGTTCCCTCCCTCCAGGGTTCAGCAGGCTGGCTCTGCCGTCTCGGAGTCTGCGGAGCTCTGCCGTGGCTACACGCGGCTCTGTTGCCCGGACACTTCCTTTCCTGGCAGATTTTCCTAGAGCCTGGGCCCTCGGGGTGCAAACCGGAAGAGACCAATTTCCAATACCAGGAAATGGCATGACCTTGCTGGGTCAGCGTCCTCTTCTCTGCCCTGTTGCAGGGGAACAAATCCCCGGTCCTTTCATTGTAGGCTCTTTCTCTACCATGGTTTGCTCGTGCAGCAACGAGAGTTGCATGGCTGCGGCAGCCCATGCTGCGAGCGAACGCTAGTTGCCTATGCATGTCTCCCAGCATAGCTGGGCTATGCTTCATTTGAATGATCATCCCCATGGTTTTCCCAGTTGATCCATTTTTATGTGTGCATGCAGCCCCAGGCAGGAAGGCCTCTGTCTCAAAGCAATCCCTTTTATACCAAGGTGGTAACACGTGGAAACGGAAGCAGCTGAACTCCCAGCCCGAGATCCAGGCCAGTCCTCGGGTAGCGAACGTGAGGTGTGATGCCCCGAATTCCCCTCTGCCTCCCCCAATTCTTGCTCCCTTTGCTTTCTGCACGAGGAGGTGGTGCTAAGCTCTTGTTCATGCATACAGCCCTTTGGCCATCAGCTCGACTCCAGTAGCGTGTCACAGGTTAATAGTTGGGGATCAGAATGGCTCCTGTAAGAAGTGATACCTGAGCTACCTCCCACTCCACAATTTCCCCTGGAGCGCGTTAGAGAGAAATGTTTCACGTGGCTCATTGCAGAAAGCGTCCCTGCAGGCAGTAGCAATGCAATGCAGTGACCTAGGAGCTTTGGCATCAGGGAGAATTCTGCTCAACCTCTGCTTCCCAGGGACTACAGCAGCATTGAGAAATCAGGGCCCATTGCAGGAGGGGGAAGTTCAGGTGTGTGCTGTCTCCGGGGTATATTAGTCCAAGAAGCCCGTGTACGTGCTTTGGGCCAGCCGCTGCATGCACTGATGTACGTTCTATCGGAGCCCTTCTGTGACTTCTCTCCCCCACTGAATCGTAACCTGAGTCACTCTCAAAGCCCTGGTTTACACTCGGGCTTTATTTCAGACGAACCCCTCCTTATGTCAAATTTGTAAGCGGTGCGTCCACACGACCACACCTGTTATTTCGAAGTAACGGGCCGCTTAATTCCAAATCTGAACTCCTGCTTTTCATCAGGAGTAAGGCTCATTCCGAGACAGCGATTTCGAAAAAGCGGTTGTGCAGACGGTCCGATGCCGCTATTTCAAAACAACGACGCCCCAGAGTCTTTCGCACGCATTACTCCCCAGGGCATCCTGGCGCTCTGAGTCCGAGGCAGTGCATCCACGTTAACGGAGCCTGCCTCAGACTCATTGCAAGGCCGTAGTGAGGACAAGCTACAGCCGGGCCCCGAGTTACGAATGCGCGATCCGCGCTTACGAACAGCGCGGTCACGTTTAAATGAATGGCGTCTGACTTACGAACAGATCGAGTTACAAACAATCGGACCAAGTGTTTGGTCCGTAACTCGTTTGTAAGTCGGGGACTATCTGTATTTTGAATTTGCTAAATCGGGAGTTAAGTTGAATGTAGTCATTTTGAAATCGTTTCCTTGTATAGACATGGGCAAAGAGTAAAGTCCCTTCGTCAATTGAAGGGCTTGGCTCTCCTCTCTTTAATCCAGTGTAGATAAGGAGTAACTACGAAGTCAGAGCAGTCACACCTGTTCGGCACCACGTTAAGAGCCAAGCTTGTACGGGAAATCCAGGAGAATTAGGGCTCTAAATCCACTGCTTCTACTCTATTATTTTAACGCGAGCGGTCATTTTCTCCCCAAAGGCATCTGAAGCCGGCGACCACTCCGCTTGCTTCATCCCTATGGTTCTTTGATTCAAATTCCCATTGACTGCCCATTCACTCCAGTGTCAGGGAGATCCGGGTGGGTTTACATTGGCATGAGGACATACGCCCCTCCTTCCAAAGGAGAAATGCTCTGACAGTCTCGGGAAGCCCTGACTGAGGCAGCGGTTCTGCCCCATCCCTGCTGTGGGGCTGGTTGGAGAGGAGAGATGGGGTGTATATACAATACATAGCAACACATTTTAGTATTATTATTGTAGCGAGACACATGGGAGTTTTGTACCCCGCTATTTTGCTGTTGCTCCGAGTGTACGAGTTCATGTGCAGTGTTTGTGTGCGACCGTCAGGCCCTCTTTGTGTATGGTCCCAATTAATCTGGGTTGCCTCGGGACCCAGCCCTGCTACCCCCGCTGGGAGGAGCAGGCCCACCAAACTTCAGCTGCACTACGCACAGGAGTAAGACGTGCTCACGCAGTACGGGATGGAGCCAGTGTTCCCTGTCAGCGGAGCGCTCGGGTGGCCGCCCAGGAGAGATTCTAATGCCGGCCCGCTGATGAGCAGAGCGCCCACAGCCTGTGCTTCTATTGGTGGTGCACCTCCACCCATGCCTTGGTGCACATAACAAAATTTATTTGACACATGGATGGGGGAAAAAAATAGAACATTGGATGCAGCATCCTCTCCTTTATGTGCCAGTTACACAGACACATTGACACATGAGCCGCGGAATAACAGCGTTAGCCTCTCTGCCAAGTTAGGGCAGGGGAACCTTCTTTCACTCAGAATGAAACTTGTATCCCTCGGCCCCTCGGCTATCTATCTGTGTTCTCTATACGACGTGTGTGTGTGTCGGTTGTGATACCAGATGTGACTTCTAGGACTGTAACACCAGAAGTAAAGTGACTTCACTGGCTTTTCGTTTCTCTTTGGGAGCGTGCGGGTCTAGGGGTCTGAATGTGAAACTAAGTCCTCTGCTCGGGGACAGGCGGCTCGTTAGCTGGCTCCCCACCTGGAAGCTAGTGGGGGGCAAGGAAGCAAAATATGATGGATCAATGTTATTTGCTCTGTTATAAGAAGGGATCCGATTTTAATGGGAGCAGAGATTGTGGTGGCAGGCCCAGCCCTGAGCACAGAATGGCTCAAACACCTTCCTGGGTCAATCCCTCCCTGACTGCTCCTTGTTCCTAGGGGCAATAATATACACTGCTCGTGTAAGCTACCGGTAGAGCTAACATCTTCCCTCCCACCCCCAGCTTGGCTGGGTTACTCTGGCCAGCAGGAGACTGCAGCAGAAGCTGTGCCACCTGCCCCATGGAAGGAGTAAGTGGGCTTCACCTAGACCCCAAGTCCATGCAGCCCGTGCAGAGGTGGAAGACGTGTAGACATCAGTTAGATTTTGTAACCTCCTTGCTAAGGCTGAGTCTGGCCCTATGTGATTAACTGAAAGGCCAGGGAAGGCAGTGACAGGGGATGAAAACAACCCTCTTCCCCCAGCTGCACACATGCACCCTTTGCCAAGGCACCAGAACAGGGGCTAGACACACACTGTCAATTCGAGACAGACCTAAGACAATGAATTGGGGGGGGGGAGGGAGGTTGAGCTCACGTCACCCCCCAACTTCCACCCCTCCGCGAAACAAAAATCCCAGTTGCTGACCGTCTTTTCCCATCGCTGTTCCCCCCAAAGGCTGGGACGCTGGCTCCTGGGAGCCCGAGTCTGCTTCCCATCCTCCTGCTAGGTCATGCCTCAAGAAGCCCTATGGAAACCCATCGCTGGGGTGCGACACAGAGCAAGCTACGAATCAAGGGGAGAGACAGCATCTAGGTCTTAACTACACAGAGAGAGAAGGGAGATTCCCTGCAGGAAACATTCACCACCGAGTGTAGCCTCTGCCGAGTTCAGCCCCGCAGTGGAGAACGCTTCTAGCTATAGGGGAACTCAGAGCACATGGAACTTCAAAAGCGATTTGGGCACCTAAGCCCCTTGGAAAATACCAGGCGGAAGGGTTATCTAAATGGCCATTCACTGATGTTCCTGAAGAACAGGGAGGTGAGAGATGGGGGAGGAGAGATCCTGGAATTGCCATTCCTCTCCCTTAACCCCTTTAGACAGTTGAATGACCGGCCAGCCCAAAACTAGACTCCGGCCCATTTTCCTGTTGCTGAATTAGAGAAAGAAAGCCACCACTCCTCACTCACCCTCCAGGAAGCTGGAACGTGCCTTCAGCGTGCCACTATGCTGTGCTAATAAGGAGGGCTGGAGATCTGGCACAGCGTTGTTTAAGTCAAAAGAGCCACGGCGCAGTCAGGGTAAACTGAATATGAGTTTGCTGATTTCTAATAGCACCATCTGGCCATTCACCCTGGCTGAAGAAAAAGGGTGGGGTTTTTTTGGGGGGGCAGCGGAGAGGGAGCCTGCCCTCCACTTATCCCAGACATGGGGAGAGCATCAGGCTGGGGAGGAGGGGAAGGCGAGGGACTGCCCTATTCAAGTGAGTGATGCTGCGACCACATGCACCAGACCACAACACTCAGAGTAGTGAGTCGGACCCATGCTGGAGGATACAGGAGTCATCACTGTGGGATCGACTTGCTCTCCAATCCCTCCCCGCCATACTGGGCTGGTGACCCATCTAAAACCTTTCTGCAGGAAGTCCCAGATAAACAGAGAAGGCACAGACACACCCAGAAATCATCCGAGACTTTTCCTGCACGGTGACCAACCTGCTGCCTTAACAATCATCTTTTTTTTTTTTTTAAGGAGAAAAAACCTTTGGCTTCAGCCACTCTATAAGGTCAAGATTTTTGTGGCAGAGGCTGGAGGGCAGATTAGCCCACACGGGCCTCATTCGGGGCCTTGTGTACCTTCCCCAGCAGCGTCTAGCACTGGTAATTGTCAGGGTCAGGTAACTGGGCTAGACAGTCCTTAGATCTAAGCCAGTCTGCTACTTTCTATGGAAGCTCTAAAAAAATACCCATAATGCACAGAATAAGGAAAAAACCCACACAAATCCCTGCAGTTTCAATCAAATTATCTATAGCAAAATTGTTTGAAATTCTGGCTTTTCAAAGTAAACCCATTTTGGAACAGCTGAGTGTGCCTGAAAGTTTTCCAAAAAAAAAAAATCCAACAAAAAAACTCTGGGAATGTTTTTTTTTTCCTGTTAAACATTTTTTGAGGATCGCTAATCTTTAGAGAAAGTATTGCAACTGGACCTGTTTAGCACTGAGAATGCCATACTGCTCAGTCACTGGTTCTGGCAACCTAGATGACACAAACACACAACGTAGATGACACAAAAACACAAAGCACCGACTGGTCTGAAATCTTTTCCTAAGAAGTTAACCTGTGGAACTCCTTGCCAGAGGATATGGTGAAGGCTAGGACTTGAACAGGGCTCAAAAAAGAGTGAGATAGATTCATGGAGGTTAGGCCCATCAATGGCCATTAGCCAGGATGGGTAGAAACGGTGTTCTTAGCCTCTGTTTGTCTGGAGATGGGTGACAGGAGAGGGATCATGTGAGGATTACCTGTTGCGTTCCCTCCCTCTGGGGCATCTGGCATTGGCCACTGTCAGCAGACAAGATACTGGGCTAGATGGACCTTTGGTCTGATCCAGTCTGGCCGTTCTTATGTTCTAAGTTTTGAGTCATGACAACAAAGCTATTGGCCTTCCAGAAAAGAGATGCCCAATGGCCCAGGTCTTTGCAGTCCTGTCTATCAGCCATCAGTGCTCCCTGCAGGGGAAGGGTGAAGCTGGCATACATCACAGTAAAGTGCTACGCTCATCTCTGAATAAAACAAGGCATGGTATAACAAAAGCATCTTCTATGAATATTAACAGGTCCCAGGGATGACATCTGCAAGCAAGTGATGCTAAGACATTTACAAACTACCAGTCATAGGAAATCTCCTCTGTTGGAAAAGAACACGTGTGTGTCTGTGTGTCACAAAGAGACATATTGCCAGGGAGATTAACAGAGATATTTGCTGACATTGTAAAGAAATTGTCCTTTCTGTAACTTATTGCAGAACAGCTCGTGCTGCAACCAGAGAGCGCTGATGCTAAAGTCAGGCTCTGCACAAAGGTTTGCAGAAGCCCTGGAGAGCACAAAACCACTGAAGTAAACCTCTGACAAACCAGTCTAAGCTTCAAAGCCTGGATCGGAGGCAGATCTGAAGGATCAAGAGGAGGTTGGTTGGTTTCATTCTGAGCCAGCTATGAAAGTCTGATCTGTCTCAGCACTGCACCAAAGCTTGGGGTCTCTTTGGACCCTGATATCACAGCAGGGGCATCTCTCCAGAAGTCCTGTTCTCTTACCACACCACACAACCACAGCCCACTGAATCTGCTTCTTTCAGTTCATCACTGGGGATCCAAAACCAGGTAGTCTGTGTGCACACACTTGTGGGAAAGCCCTTTGCATACCGCAATATTTCTGGGGCAGACAGTATTACCTGCTAAAGGGAGGCATTTGTTTAACTAGAACATACGTGCATTAGCTCGAGAGCAGTGGTCACCAACCAGTAGATCCGGATCGACTGGTAGATCTTGGAGCCTTTGACAGGTGATCCTGACGGGTTTGGCCGGGATGCTGTCAAGTGCTGACACTTCATCTGCCTCTCTCAGCACTGCCGTGCTGCTCCTGCCCTCTGCCTTCCAGGTGCCCCTCACCCCAGGAGCCTCCTGCTTGCTGTGCAGGGCACAGGAAGGAGAAGAAAGGGGGGTGCTGATGTCAGGGTGACCCTTCCTCCATCCTGTACCACATCTCCACAGAGCAGAGGGGGGCAGGGATGGAGAGAGTTTGCAGGCTGCTTTGGGGAGTGGTGCAGGGCCAGGGTAGGGACGAGCCTGCCTTAGCCCCACTGCACCACCACCCAGAAGCCACCTGTGGCAAGTGGTGCCCAGCTGGAGCCTGCATTCCGAACCTCAGCCCCAGTCCTGAACCCCAAACCCCTGCCCCCAGCCTGATAAAAGTGAGTGAGATTGGGGAGGGAGGATGGAGTGAGCACGGGTCGGGCTTTGGAGAAGGGGCTGGAAGGAGGCGGGGCAAGGGTGTTTGGGTGTGAGGTAGATCCTGGTTTGCACTTAAATTCAGAAAGTGATCTCATGCTTAAAAAGGTTGGAGATTCCTGCTCTAGAGGTTTCCCCAGGCAGGCTCCTATATATGAAATCTGACAAGCAAGACACCTTTAGTCTTCAATCAGGAGATGTTAAGCCTTTGTAGCAAGCTGCAATCCAATAACCAGCGTGAGAAGCTCTTGCAAACCGAACAATTATTAGAACTGGCCGGCTTCATCATGTTTTTGAGACAGTTCCGATATTCTCGTCCTAGTTCCGTGTCACACTTCCTGGGAAACATGGCTTGGGGGGGTGGGACTTTCTTGTTTAGGAAAAAAAAAGGGAAAATAAACAAATGCACACCCATATATTTCATCCTTGCCCAAGACAATATTTGCTCAAACCTGAGAACAGCTGTATTGTTACAAAGCTGTTGCCTTAACAATTATTCTGTTGAAAGCCTTTTCGCAGGGCAAACTTGATTCTACTGGGCATATTTGGCAATGTTCATATTGTACATATGTACAGAGCTAAATCCAAAGCTGTAACCCTGGCTTTCCTTGATCCGACTGGTTATCTGACATACTGAAGAGGCTACTTTGTGTTTAGATAGAGAGGAAAGAAAAGAAATCCTGAAGCTGTTGTCCATTTTTGCAAATCCTTTCCTTTTAATTCGCTGTACAAATTGGGACGTGACTGTGTTAAATACAAGCATCAGAGGGGTAGCAGTGTTAGTCTGTATTCACCACAGGAATCCTCATTGTGTTAGATATCTGTGACCACATCTCCTCCTAGTGTCTGGCCCCAGTAGTTATTGCAACTGGCTTCTTATTGCTGAAAAAAAAATGTGGGTTCTTCTTGGCGTTTCAAGTACTGTGTTCCAGTCTCCCTCAATAGCTGAGGTATCAGCCCCAGTGAAACATACCTACCGTGTGCTAGTGGTGTGGATTTACTGGCTTGCATAACTCGAAGCCTTTTAATATCTTAAACTAGTAGATTTACCCAGTGTTGCTTGGATCCTTAACTCAACTAAGCCTTTTTTTCTTTCTTTCAATAAAAGGAAAATGTATGCACTTTATTTAAATTATTGTATATGTCCAAAATACAGCGTTATTCTTGTGAAGTTAATTTTTATTTCGGATTTCTTTAAAAGATGATTTTTCCTTTTTTTTGTAACTTTTTTGCATGGGAATTCCATCAAGTATATTGTTTTCTTCATCCCTATAAACTCTTATCATTTGTTATGTTTTAACTAAAAGGGGGGGTGCAGGAGTCAGTGTTGGGGGATGAGGAAGGCTCAAGGCAGGGGTTTAAGGATGTGAAGGGTGCAGGAGCAGGGGGTTGGGGTGGGGCGTGAGGAGTGGCTCAGGGCTGTGTCAGTGCAGGAGTCAGGGCAGGGGGCTCAAAGCAGGGGTTTGTGATTGGTGTGTGTAGGGGGGGTGCAGGAAAGGCTGGAGGGGGGCCTGAAGCTGCTTGGTCTTCCCCTTCCTGTTAGGGAACAAGAACAAAGTGCACAGCTCATCGGCCTCCTGTCCTCCGCAGCCAGAGTGAGGAATGCAGCAAACTGTGCACTTTCCCTTCACTTCCTGACGGGAAGGGGAACAACTAGCAACAAATCTGGGGGTTGGGGAACTTCAGCCCTCCTCCCCATGACATCACCAACCCTTTACGTTGCTTTAAGGTATGATAGGAGGAAGCTGTATACCGAATTTGGTGGTCCTCACTCTTACTGTTCAGGAGGAGCTCCTGACAGACAAACTCTCTAAAAGAGATAGTAGATATATAAACACCAGAAACATAGAGTAACATGTGGAAATAATAAACAGACTCCAGCCAGAGGGTCCGTGTTCAGTTCTAAGCTTGCTGGCTGGAAAAACAGGTGTGCCCCTATGTGACAGGTTAGGTTCCGGTTTCACTGTTTCCAAGAGCACAGATATTCCAGCTACTAAGCAAATACAGCACAAAATGAAACTGAAGGACGGAATACAAGGCCTAGCACCAGGGCCAGCCCACGACATTTTGGCACCTGAGGCAGGGAGCTCAAATGACGCCCCCATGCCCTCTCGCTTGGGCCAAAACTTTGAAGGGTCTCAATTCTGCCTCCTTCCTGTTCTACTCCTCTCATGGTTCTGCTCTGCTACCTACATATGCACCAGCAGCAGACACCAGTTTCTACACTCTGGGTCCTAGTGGCACCCCCCTACAGTCTGGCACCTGAGGCGGCCGCCTCAGTTCGCCTCATGGTAGGGCCAGCCCTGCCTAGCACCTGAGCAGAAATTATTTTGGAACGGCTTGATTCATATCTCCAAGCACAGTGCAGTTCCAGCCTTTTGCCCCGGGGCAGGGGGCAGAATCTGGAGGTTGCAGGATACCATTGCTGTTCAACTTGTATTACTCAAATTGCAAATTCATCCTGAAACCTTCCCCTGGAGACACAAGGGAGGTTAATTCAGCTTGATGAGCGTCCAACAGCTCCTAGGACTGTTTTTCACGTAGGGCAAATGGCCTTCAAGCAACAATTAATCACAGACAGGAGGAGAAATACACAGTGGCATTCCAGTGCCTCTTAACTTTCAGGTACAGTAAAACTCCAATAGTCCGGTATCCAATAGTCCGGCACTCCTGATAGTCCGGCATCAAAATGGCAAGAACCTAGTGAGTGAGCTTCGGCAAAAAATGAGTCACAAGGTAACAGCGGCAGCAGCTGAACTGAGCAAAAAGGGTAAAAAGGCTTAAAAACTAAAACATTACAGTATACTGTATACAGTATGTACAATAAAAAGGTTTAAGAACACTTTATATACAGTATATAATGTATACAGTATATATATAACCAGTTTATAGTACCTCCTGATAGTCCGGCATATCTGATAATCCGGCACCACCTAGGTCCCATAGGTTCCGGATTATCGGAAGTCTACTGTACTTGTTTCTGGTACGCGCAGAGTGAGAATATGGTACTTTGAGATGCCTTTCCCATTTTCCCCAGCCCATCACAGCTGGTTTGGTTCTAGAGGAGATTCTGTGCATTTTGTGCATGAAGGATTAGGTCTGATTGTCCAGCCTTGCCCCAAACTGAGGGGGTGGGGTGTTAAAGTGCCCATAAATGGAGCAAGAGTGGCATCTTCAGGACAGTGAGATGAACTATCTACTCCAGTCATCTGAAGAAGTGGGTTTTGCCCACAAAAGCTCATGATACCACCTACATGTGTTGTTAGTCTATAAAGTGCTACTAACTAGACTATTTGTTGTTTTTTTAGTTTTATCTGGGATGGGGCATTAACGGCTGGAAGGGCTCCCCCCAGAGCAGATTTCTAGTGTTCATTTCCTGCAGGAGCAGCTGTTAACAGCACCCATTCCTTTAGCTGGTGCTTGGAACATGTATGTTGACATGCAGTCTCAATTAAAAAACAAAACCAACTATACTCTGCAACTCCTTCAGAAGAGCCTGGGAAATTCAATTCATAATTCTACGGGGCACTAAAAACCATAAACATAACAGAGAGAGTGGTTGTGTTGGTCACTGCAAGAATTTGTAACACTCACTGCTGCCTCCCACTCCGATTATCCTATGAATACAAAGGTGTTAATTACCCACTTCATTTTAAGTGATCTCCTACAACACAGGGGAATCTCTTCTGTTTAATCTGGCTCCATTTGCACATAGCTATGACATTCACTGGTTATCTTCTCCAGACCTGAAGAAGCTCTGTGCAGCACAAAAATGTGTCTTTCAGAAACAATACAAGAAGTCACCTGAGCTACACTGGGACCCAATCCACGCTTAGGGTTGCCAGATGTTTTAACCAAAAATACTCAACACCCCTCCTGCGACCCCTCCCCCCCCAAAAAAAAACACCAGGGAAAAAATTCTGCTGAGAAAAAAAGGGGGAGACCAAAGTTGTTGAGCAAAAAAAAAGACCCTGAGAGTTAAGCAATAAATAAATAAAATAAAATAAAAACCCAGCATGGCCCCTTTAAGAAATGCTTTTGAGACTTTTTGGCCCTAACAGGCTGCTGGCAGCCGTCCGCCAGCTTGTCTCCCTGCTCCAGGCTGGACAGCTCCCCTGCGGAACTCGGTAAGCACCTGGGATTTTCGCCTCCTGGCTGGGGAAAAAAAAAATCAGAAAATACCGGACATTTTAAGTGTCCGGTATTTTCTGAATTTTTTTCACCTCACAGGAGGCGAAAATACTAGACTGTCTGGGTCAATACCGGACACCTGGCAACCCTATCCACGCTACAAATATATCCCACAAACTTTACCAGAGTCCTTCCAAATGCGGAATGGAGTAAAACAAACTATCCTAATTCATTTCACATGTAGGATAGATCAGTGGTCTCCAACCTTTTGACACCCACGATCACTTTTTAAATGTCAGAACAAGCCAAGATCTACCGCCCCATCCTTCCCCCAAGACCCCACCCCTTCCTTGAAGCCCCGCCCTCTCTATTATCCTCCTCTCCATCACTTGCTATCCCCAGCCCTTATACACTCTACACTGCCGCTTTTTTACCGATTCTTCTGTAGGAAGAGGTTTTTCCAATATTTGGCCTGTCTAGACTGGGCCAAATGTCAGAAAACCCCCTCTTTTGGAAGCCCCCCTTATTCCTCGTGGAATGAGGAATACAGGGGTTACCGAAAGAGCATATTTGCTCTTCCACTAAAAAAAGCAGAAGAACAAACGCGGCCCTGGATGCGGAAGAGTTTTTCCGGGATACCTCTGGAATCCTGGAAAAACTCCTGCAGTCTAGCCGTACCCTCACTGGGTTGAGACAGGATGTGTGGGCTCTGGGGTGGGAATGAGGGATTTGGGTGTGGGAAGGGGTGAGAGGGGCAAGTTCTGGGAGGGAACTTGGATGCAGGAGGAGGTGGAGAAGGGGACGCTGGCTTGGGGAGGAGGCTCCAGGCTGAGGAGTGTTGGGGTCAGGTGGAGCGTTGGGGTACTGAGCAAGCCACAGGCTTGTGGATGTGAGGGTGCAGGAATTTGGGTTGGAGTATGTGAGGGGCTCAGGGCAGGGGGGTCCAGTGTATGATAGGCTCAGATCTAGGGTCTGTGGGGGTGGGGTGCAGGAGTGTTCTGATGCTGCGGCCAGATGGAGGCTTGGCCCCAATTGGGGGTCTGTTGGCCAGGCTTCATTTTTAAATAAAATACTATGTCAAACACAAAAAGTTTCTGCATTGTCTTTATTTCTGAGAAGGGCAGGGAACCTGTTTTGAGTCAGGGGTCACTGACCCACAGAAAAGTCAGTTGGGGGCCACACAAGTGAGATGCAAAAAAAACTCCTCCAAAACCCCCCCAAGCCTCACTAATGTGGCCCCAACTGTGCTGGTGCGAGCAGGGGACATGGTACTGGAGAAGGGTATTAGTGGGTGCTGGGGCAGGGGACATGGTGCCGGGGTGGGGGCAGGGTGCCAGTGGGGGACGGGGGACAGGGTCTTGCTGGGGGCAGGGAGTCCCCCACACCTGCCTCCTCCCCCCTCTTCCCTGCAGAGGAGGGAAGCCCCGGCGCGTGCCTCCTCTGGGGACTCCCCCAAACCCCCGCAAGTTCCCGGCACGCCACAAACCTGGGGGAAGGGAGCAGCCAGCGCATTTCCGGAACCCCCGGAAGTGGCGCGCAGCTGCAGGACTTCCGTCCACCCCACAGGAAGCCGGCACTACCTCCATTTTCGCTGGAGGTAGGTAGTGGGGCTTCTTGGATGTGGGGGGAAATGGGGGGGCCCCCGAACGCCTCGCAATTGACGGGTTGGTGACCATGGGGATAGATTGTGCAGTTCTCTTTCCATCATCTGAGCCCATATTTAGGGCCTGACCCTGGAGTTAGACACGCGAACACTTTCTTAGGCCAAGTCTATACTGGCACTTTACAGAGCAGTAACTTTCTGGCTCAGGGGTGTGAAAAAAACCAAAACAAACAAAAAAACCCGACTCCCCTTCCCCTACCAAGCACAGCAAGTCACAGCGCTATGAAGCGCCAATGTGATCTAGGGATGTAAAATCCCATTTAATTGGTGGGTGTGATGTGGGGGGCCACCACTGGGCTGGAGCAGCCACCCCCTCACTGCAAGCAGGGGCTGCTCCAGCCCAACAAGAACAGCCCTGTCAGCATCCGGGCCTGAGCCGGCCGGTCTGCGGCAGGTGGGGAGCTGCTCCAGCCTCCACCCGATAATCGCTTAAACCTTCACATCCCTAGCGTGAACCAGGCTACAGCACTGGGAGCCGCACTCCTAGCACTGTTAACTACTCGCCTTGTGGAGGTGGTTTACAGGGAGATCTCTCTCCCAGCGTTCATGCTGTAGCCACACTTTTCTGTTTAAGGCGCTGCCGCTTTAGATACATAGAACTTAAGGCCAATAGGGACCATTCAGTCTTCCCTCCTGCGCATCACAGCCAATACATTTCACCCAGTTACCCCTGTACTGAGCCCAATAACTTGGGTCTAACTAAAGGTGACCTTTCATATTTCCACCTTAATGCAGGCAGAAATATTTTAAAGGTGTATACAAGCATATATTATAAAGCAGTATGTACTATGTGTTACTTAATTACAATTTTACAACTCAATATAACCAGTTATTAGACTGGATTTTGACCTTCCCCTGCAATGGGGAAATACATAAGTTGACTAAAAACCAAAGCAGACTACTCTATTTGTATTGTGCAAGCTCCATCTAGAATGGTAAAACATGTAAACAAGCAGCATTATAATAGATCAATGTTAGGCACTGTACAAGAAGTGAGGGACTCCGCCCTCTAAGAGATTAATCTACATTCAAGGTTATAACCTAGCTGTAAAACAAACGCACGTAAAAATTGGACAAAACAGAAGCTTTGAGAACACTGGAAGGGTTTTTTTAGTTACGGTGGATTACTGCTTTGTGGAAATTAGTGCCTAGTTCCCACAATGATGTGTGCACTAGAAACACAGAATGAGTGGAAAGATTAAAAAAACCTGGGAGTTGGGGCATTTCTGGTAGAAACTGCAAATCTGAGTTCTTTCAGGTTTAAAATCTCGCTATGACTTTCTCCTGGGGTTCAGCAAGCGCCCCCGACAATGGCACACAGGGATGGGGACAGGACAGTATCAAACTGAGGGGGGATGCCATGTGTTCATTTTTTGATTGGAGTGGCCAGTCCAAAGGTGATCCTGGTGCATACTGGGCTGTTAAAACAAAACTAGTTGGCCTGGGGTTGGCAGGCTCCATACCTGGTTCCATGCGGCTCCCCAGAAACAGCAACGTGTCCCTCGGCAGAGTCAGCTGCTAGGCTGAGGAACCGCTACAAGGCCTCTAAGCGCTGCCCTTGAACTGCCCCAAGCGCCAGCTCGGCAGCTGCCATTGGCTGGGAACCACGGCCAACGGGAGCTCCCGGGGTGGTGCCTGTGGGCAGAGGCAGAACCTCCTGGCTGTGCCAACACCGAGGGGTCACCACTTATGGGGAGCCACCCGAGGGGAGCGCCGCCTGGAGCCTGCATCCCGAAATCCCTCCCACACCCCAGCCCCCTCCTGCACTCTGAACCCCTCGGCTCCAGCCCCTCTGCTCTCAACACCCCTGAGCTCCCTCCCGCACTCCAAAACCCTTGGCCGGAGTCTGGCACCTCCCCCTGCACCCCAAACCCCTCAGCCCCACCCCAGAGCCTTCACCCCCTCCCACACTCAACCCCCTGCCCCGGCCCAGTGAAAATGAGCAGGGAGGGGGGAGAGCAAGAGAGGGAGGCTGGAGTGTGTAGGGGCGGGGCCTCGGGCAGGGGCGGGGCCTCAGAGAAGGGGCGGGGCCTCCGCAGGGCTGGGGGGAAGGTGTGAGGCATTGTGCCATTAGATCCCTAGGCGGGGGCAGGGCAGCTGGCAGGGAAAGGCTCTATGGGGTGGGCGCCCCATGGCAAGGGCTGGAGAGGTGGGAGCCCGGGGAGGATGAATTTTGGGGGCCCCTAAGAAAGGGGTTGGAGGGAGGGGAAATGAGGGGGCTCTATGGGAGGGGAGGCAAATGGGAGGGGATGGCATGTGGGGATTTATGGGAGGGGGCGGGGCTCAGCACATTGGGACCCTATGGATGGGGGCCGGGCTGCTTTTGCCCTCCCCAAGATGGCGCCGAGCCGTGCCCGGAAGTGTCGCCGCCCCTCCCCAAGATGGCAGCGGCACCCCCCCCGGACACGTCACGCGCGCCGCCGTCAGCGGCGGACGGTGGCCGCCCAGGGTCGCGCCCAAGATGGCGGCGGCGGCGGCCGGGCTGCCGCGGGGCCCCGAGGCGGCGGCGGCGCTGTTCGAGGCGCACACCACGGCCGAGCTGCGCGAGGTGGAGCGGCGGCTGCGGGGCGGCATCGAGCACAAGCGGGAGGAGCTGCGGCAGATGGTCGGGGAGCGCTACCGGGACCTCATCGAGGCGGCCGACACCATCGCCGAGATGCGCCTCAGCGCCGAGCGCCTGCTGGGGGCCGTGCGGGGCCTGCAGCGCGGGGCGCCGGGGCCGCGGCCCGCCCGCGGCGCGAGGGGGGGCCAGGTGAGCGAGGGGGCGGGGCCGGCGCGGGCGGGGGCGGGGCCCAGGTGGGGGAAGGGGCGGGGCCTGCGCGCTCAGGTGGGCGGGGCCAGAACACCATGGACAGCAGCCTTGGCCAAGGATGCGCCCCAGTGCCCTGACCATGGCAGGTGCCAGCCGCCCCCGAGAGCCCCGGGCCGCCCCGGAGCCCGTCGCCCTCGCCAGCCGCCCCCGAGAGCCCACCCGGGCCGCCCCGGAGCCCGTCGCCCTCGCCAGCCGCCCCCGAGAGCCCCCCAGGGCTGCCCCGAGCCCGTCGCCTCGCCAGCCGCCCCTAGAGCCCCCAGGGCTGCCCCGAGCCCGCCGCCGCCAGCCAGAGCCCCAGGACTGCCCCCGAGAGCCGCCTTGCCAGCTGCCCCCAGAGCCCCCAGGGCTGCCCCGAGCCCGTCGCCTCGCCAGCCGCCCCTAGAGCCCCCAGGGCTGCCCCGAGCCCGCCGCCTCGCCAGCCGCCCTAGAGCCCCCCAGGGCTGCCCCGGAGCCCGTCGCCCTCGCCAGCCGCCCCGAGAGCCCCCCCGAGCTGCCCCGGAGCCCGTCGCCCTTGCCAGCCGCCCCTAGAGCCCCCCAGGGCTGCCCCGGAGCCCGTCGCCCTCGCCAGCCGCCCCCGAGAGCCCCCCAGGGCTGCCCCGGAGCCCGTCGCCCTCGCCAGCCGCCCCTAGAGCCCCCAGGGCTGTCCCGAGCCCGTCGCCTCGCCAGCTGCCCCCTAGAGCCCCCCAGGGCTGCCCTGGAGCCCGTCGCCCTCGCCAGCTGCCCCCTAGAGCCCCCCAGGGCTGCCCCGGAGCCCGTCGCCCTTGCCAGCTGCCCCCTAGAGCCCCCCAGGGCTGCCCCGGAGCCCGTCGCCCTTGCCAGCCGCCCCCGAGAGCCCCCCCGGGCTGCCCCGGAGCCCGTCGCCCTCGCCAGCCGCCCCCGAGAGCCCCCCAGGGCTGCCCCGGAGCCCGTCGCCCTTGCCAGCCGCCCCCGAGAGCCCCCCAGGGCTGCCCCGGAGCCCGTCGCTCTTGCCAGCCGCCTCCTAGAGCCCCCCAGAGCCCATCACCCTTGCCAGCTGCCCACGCTGCCCTTTGGAGAGCCGGCTGCAGCACAGCTCCGCTCCTGCCTGGTGGCCCACCGCTGGCCAGGGCCCAGCTCTGCCTTTTTCCTCCTGCCAGGTTGTGCGTAGAGCCGTCCTGTGAGACTGGCTCCCGCGCTGGGCCTTGCTGCGGGAGGCCACTGGGGACATGTCGCCAGTGTATGCAAAACCTGGGTTGCAGCGCTGGGTTCTGTGTGGCTTTAGCCTGCTACATGTCACGTCAGAGAAACTGACAGGGACTTGCTGAAGTTAGCAGAATTATTGCATGAATTTAGCAGAATGACTCCCTTGGAAGTGCAATTGTCCCACAGTAAAAGCCTCTCCTGTCGTGCCCAGACGATGCTGCACTCGCAGGAGAAGTTCTATAGCATGGCCGCACAGATCAAGCTGCTGCTTGAGATTCCAGAGAAGATCTGGAGTGCCATGGAGGCCTCTCAGTACTTACACGCCACACAGCTGTACCTGCTTTGCTGCCATCTCCACAGTCTCCTGCAGCTGGATGCCTCCAGCTCCCGTTACAGTCCCATCCTCGCACGCTTCCCCATCCTTGTTCGACAAGTGGCGGCAGCCAGCCACTTCAGGTAAGCAGCCAGGTGGTGTTTGCAGCCCCAGTTTCTCTGTCAGAGCACTGCACTGCCTTACTATTGTACTGACAAACTTGAAGGCCCCTTACGAACATTCAATTACCCCCCCTATTCTGTCTCTCCC
Source organism: Rafetus swinhoei (assembly GCA_019425775.1). Taxonomy (NCBI): domain Eukaryota; kingdom Metazoa; phylum Chordata; order Testudines; family Trionychidae; genus Rafetus; species Rafetus swinhoei. The sequence goes on from CM033438.1 coordinate 26,722,608, forward strand.
TAGTGGAAATAGGGATTATTGTTCCACATGTACACAGGATGTGAGACACAGAGGTGAAGCAGTTTACCCAACATCCCAGAAAGGGCCACTGGCAGAAATGACAATAGAACCCCAGGTCTCTTGACTCCCAGAGCTCTGTTCTCCTGTCTCGTAGAAAGGGGAAATCTAGAACAGAGCCCTGTGAGTCAAAAGTCCCATAGGACTTTTGGGGACGGAAAAAAATCCTGCCCCTTCCCCCCCTTTTTTTCCCCCTCTCCTGCTTTCTTCCTGTTTAGTCAAGGGCTGAGCATGGCCCCCTCTACACTTGTCAGGCATCACTCTTGAATGGATCAGAAGGGATTGCTTAAAGTGAGCTCTTGCCTTCCCATTAGCAGACAGGTGTTTCCATCCCCCTGAGCAGCTCAAGATATCAACATGAAGCCTTTGTAAGCAGGACAGTCCATTCCAACTGGATGGCTGAATTGGCTTGGACACCTTTGCCCGTTTCCCAGTGGAGAGTCATTACTTTCAAAGATGCAAAGTGCTGTGTACTCGAGTGAGAATGTACTAGAGTACGTGTTAGCTTACTGAGCTGGCAGGATCATGGAATGTAAACCACCTTTAAGATTGCACTTTACAGTTACTGGGCTAGGAAGGATTGGTGAGCTCAGCTTCCAGGACTGAGCCATATAGTTAGCTGCCTTGGGTGCCTTATAGGTGATTCTTGTTGATTATCCCCATGGATGCAGAAACTGCTTCCCCTTTTGTTCTATGTAGTCTCTTGCACAGCTGCAGCCACCTCCTACTTGCATCTTGCGGGCTATGCATCAGGCAGCAGCTCTGGAGCAAAGGGAGCCCAGCTGGCCGTGGAGCGGGGAGGAGGAGATGAAGGGGGAGAGGGAAGGGAGTGCGGTGAGTGGCCAGGGGAGGACGACAGTGGAGAGGAGCAATTGGGGGAAAGGGCCTTGCGGGTCTGGTAGTCAGCAATTATAAAGTTGACAACCCTGTTCCACACCTGGTGACTGTGTCTGCCTGGTTTCCTCATTAGATCCACCATACTGCACGAAAGCAAATCACTGCTAAAATGCCAGGCTGTTTCTGACCAAGCCGTGGCAGAGGCCTTATGCTCAGTCATGCTTTTGGAGGACAGCTCTCCGCGCCAAGCCCTGGCAGACTTCCTGCTGGCCAGGAAGTCAGCTGTTCAGCAGCTTCTCAACCAACCGCATCACGGTCAGTACAACTGGCTTCTCTCCGGAACGGATGTTAAAGGGAGCTCCAATGTTTGTTTCCCTTCTCAAGGAAAGGGCAGGAACTGAGTGGAACGGGATTTGTCCTATCTGTAGCCACTGTGGGAATGTCATTGCTTTGAATCAGGGCGAACAGACAGCTCATTATTTCTCTTGTCCTTTAAAACAGTAGTGGCCAAACATAGCTGGGACCAGGAGGCTGCATTATCACGAGACGGGGGTGATTGGCTCAGAGCGACTTTTGTAGCTAATAGACCCGTCACAATAACTGCTTGGGCTGCATGTATGAGTTACCCCATGCTCAGTTGTTTATATTAAGCCCTTCTCTAGTAACGGTGGGAGCAGATAGCTGGTCTGTGGCATTTAATTGCAGATCTATCTTCACTGCAAAAGTTTCACTGTAACTACACATCTGCCTGGGAAAAATGTTTGTCCTTTCTACCCAGCATTGTTCTTATTACGGGACTGCCTCACTGAGGAGGGTTAGGGCTGCTGCCTCGATTAAGAGGAGATGTTTTCTTTTTTAGGTGCTGGCATAAAAGCCCACGTGTGTTCGTTGATGGAGTTGCTAACCACAACCCTGTACCAAGCTCATGCCCTCTTTTACACCCTGCCTGAAGGGGTGCCCTCAGATCCCTCCCTGCCCTGCAGCTTGCTCTTTTCAATGCTGGAGACCACGACAAGCCAGGACCCAGCAGGTGAGCCGCTTGCTCGGGCAGTGAGGTTTGGGATTGGCTTCTCTGTCTAATGGCCTTCTGTGCATGCTCATGCAACCAGGGCTTGGGCAAGGCCATGGTGAACCCACCCCGCTCATGTGGCACAATTCTTCCAGGCAAAGGAATCCACGTTTTGAAAGAGGAGATGAAGCTGAGCAGCTGGTTCAAATCTCTACCACCGTCCATTGTAGAGTTCCAGCCAACCCTCAGAACCTTGGCACATCCAATCAGCCAGGACTACCTGAGAGACACTCTCCAGAAGTGGATTAACATGTGAGTGTATAGAGGGAGATTTTTCTAAGGGATGGGTTAGGACAGTGCTCGTTCTATTGCTGTATTTCTCCTCCAGTGAAAGAGGAGTAAGGCTCCATCAGACACCACTAGATCTGTCTGGCAGCATGAAGTGCTCCTGCAGCACTCCTTGGCTGGGAGCTGTAAAATTAAGCCATGGTAGCTCCCATGGGATTCTCATCTGCCTGTCAGAACACTTTTGTCCGCCACAGAAATGCTGAGATAGAGGATGATACGGACAAAAAGCTCTCTTGAAAGCCAGGTTGCTCAATATGCCGTAAGATAACAAATTATGCACAGATCTCTTCCCTGCAACTCTGAGTGATCTGTGTCTAGGGTTCCTACAGTATTACAGAATATAAAGTCCAGCAAACTCTTATTCACATTGCAAAATGCCTCTCGGTCGGTACCTGTAATCTTTAGATTTTCTTTCCTGAGGTTGGTCTCAGTCCAGCATCTCTCTTCTTATTGCTGTCCTGCTGCGCCTTGTGAGACAGAGCTTACCTTATAAAGGGCCCAGGCTCCTCCCCTTTCCCAGCATGCCTTGCCAAGAGGAGAGTGACAGTCAGGCCTCCCTGTAGAGAACCTGATGTGCTGCTAGTAGTTCCTGGGGATGACTCAGCATGTGGGTTAATGAGGCCAGGAATGCAAGTAGCTGGATCACTGTGCAGGAATAGGTAACTTCCTAGATCATTTTCAGCTCTGCCAGAGGTCTCCTTGCTACACCCTTTCACTGAACAATGAGAATCCCTTTGTAGTCCAGCCTATCACAGTAAAGGTTCTTGGCTGGATTTTCTGGAGCTGTGAGGGGGGCATGGGATTGAAGTGCATGTTACTTTCAGGTGTAGTGAAGATATCAAATCTGGACTCATCAATCTGCTGGTCTACGTGAAGAGCCTGAAAGGCCTGGCTGGCATCCGTGACGCTGTGTGGGAGCTGCTCACCAGTGAGTCCATGAGGCAGAATTGGGACACTGTGTGTCGTCGACTCTTGGACAAGTCCATCTCTTTCTGGGAGGACTTGCTGCGGCAGCTTTTCTTGGACAGATTACAGGTGAGATGCGGTCAGGGAATCAGCCAGGCTGACCTTGGCTGCTTGAAATTAGTGTTTAAGTGCCGTCGCCTTTCACAGCCTGGTAGCAGTGTTCCCTAATTTTTTCCATCCGTGGGCAGAATAAATTTTGCTATGTGCACCAAGGTATGTGTGGATGTGTACCACCAGTAGAAACACATGCTGCCAGCAGTGGATGCTCTACTGATCAGCTGGGTGGCATTTGAATCGCTCCTGGGTGGCCGCCCAAGCACACAGCTGACAGGGAACACTGCCTGGCAGTCTCAGCAGAGAACAGATTGTATGAGTGGGCAGGAGGAACCCACGTTAGCAGGCTAGGGGGAGGGTGGTGATGCATGGGCAGGTTTACACAGCTGCTCCCTTTGCTGTTCTGTCTGTGGAGAGGGGCCTTTATTCTCCAGGGCTGTCCCCAGTACCTTTTGGCACCCTGAAAATGGGTGCTGAGACAGCCACTGAGACCTGAGAGAGCCCAGTTCTCTTTTCCAGACCCTGACAAAGGAAGGATTTGACTCCATCTCCAGCAGCTCGAAGCAGCTTCTCATCTTAGCTCTCCAGGAGCTTGAAGCCAAGTCCAGCACCTCCGCCCCCAGCAAGCACACCCAGTTTGAACACAACATGGCTTTGTTTCTGTGGTCAGAGAGCCCCAGCGACCTGCCTCCCGATGCGGCCTGGGTCAGCGTGGCAAACCGCAGCCCATTTGCAAAGAGTGGCCTATCCATGAAGGCCCAGGCTCTCACGCCCTGTGTGCAGAGCTTCTGTTCTGCCTTGGATGCCAAACTGAAGGCCAAACTGGACGACCTTCTGTTCTACCTTCCCGCTGACTCTTCCACGCCCAAGGAGACACGGGGCATGCAGGCCAGGAACTCTGCTTTTGATAGATACGCCGATGCTGGCACTGTAGAAGAGCTGCTGCGGGATCACTGTGTTGCCTGCATCCAGTACGTCTTGGGCTGTGCTAGGGAAGAGCTGCAGAGCGCGGAGGACAAGCTGAAAGGACGCACCGACGCTCTCCAGGATGCCAAGCTTGATGCCGTCCTCTTCATGGCAAGACTGTGTCAGTCGCTAGGCGAACTGTGTCCTCACCTGAAGCAGTGCATTCTGGGTAAATCGGGCAGCACAGAGAATGGAATGAGGGAGACCCGGACTTCTAAAAAGCTGGGGAAAGGGAAAGCCCAGGAGGTGAATCCCATGCAGGTCAAGTGGCAGGAAGTGAAAGAACAACTCCTGCAACAGAGCCTGTTTGCCTATCAGATTTGGAGCTCCGCTGTTATAACAGTAAGTAGCAGGTTTTCTTTAGGTGCATCCTTTTTCTGTTTAGGCTTCTTTCACAGCTGCCCACAGCCACTATTACGCTTGTAGCTTACTAGTTCAGCACAGACTTTTCATTCGTTAGAACACTGCCGCTACTAGAGTTAGGGTACCTGCTTAAACAACAAGTGGTCCTGCAGCGCTTTAGAGACCTACAAAAATTGTATCATGAGCTTTCGTGGGCACAACCCACTTCAGATGAATAGAGCAAGGGGTCCAGAGCTACAAGTCAATACCAGAAAAAGAGCGTGGGGAGGGAAAGAGAAGGGAAATTTTTTTTGTCAATTAGAGTGTCTGTGCAGAGAGAAAACTGTTGCTAGCCATTTTAACCAGACTGACCATTCTCTCAATAACCTTAAAACATGCATATTGCTTCAAAGAGATTTTAACTCCAGACTTCAAAGAGAAGCCTCAGAACTGTCATTCGTGCTTAAATTTGACACTTTACGTATGGGCCTTAACAAAGATGCTAATTATCTCACCCATTACAAAGATGGCTTCCCCCAATTATCACCCCTAATATCATTACCTCACAGACACTAACCTTCCCCCCTCACCCCTCCCTCTGTTCTAAAATCTGATTTGTCAATTTTATACATGTTCACTTTTTTTTTTGATTGTATCACTTTGGTATATATGGTTGTGCCAATTTTTTTTCCACAAATTGATCTGAGGAAGTGGATCTGGCCCACGGCCCACGAAAGCTCATCACCTAATAAACCATCTTGTTAGTCTTTAAAGTGCTGCATAGTCCTGTCTTTTGTTTGTGCTAAGTGAGGCTAATAGAGTGGGCTATAAGTGCAGGATACTTAACTTTTGATGTCATTAGGGTGTTGAATGTAGTGGTCCATCCAGGTCAGGTACTTGATGAATTGCTAATGAATATGGCTGAGCAATAGCTCTGACCTAGTCACACTCTGTGCTGCCAGATCCCCTTGTGTGACGTTAAACACAAATGGAAATGACTTTGCCCACCTCAGTCTCCTCAGCAGATTCACTAAGTGAAAAACACAAAGGAGCCATAGGTAAACCATCTGACCCCTCCTCTCTGCAGTGACCTGTTCCTGAATATTTGTATTTTTCCCCTCTAGGTCTTGGTTCACCGTTTCACCCAGACTTTGCTGCTAGATACAGCTGGCTCTATCTTAGCGACAGCCACCAATTGGGATGAAATTGAAATTCAGGAGGAGACAGAATCTGGAAGCAGCGTAACGTCAAAGATCCGACTCCCTGTACAGGTGTGAGAAACGTCCTCTGGGTGAATGGAGGGAAATAATCTTTAGAGCCAAAAGCTAGTAGAAGTACTTTCTCAGACTGCTCGCTGCCTTATTAAATAGCTCCCAAACCTCTATTTCACTATCGGTGTGAATCCCGTGAAGCGTCCTATCTTATGAAATCTCCCTGCACTCAGGGTTTAGTATCCAAGTCCTAGGTTGTAGCTTGAAAACATTAGGACTTCTGCAAAAGAATGCAGTCTTGTAGCCATCCCTGTCTCCAGCTATTAGGGCGAGAGAGAGATCTTTTATTGAACCAACTTCTGTTGGGGTGAGACAAACTTTGGCACTTACACAGAGCTGCTCTTCATATCTGGCGTGTAGGAGAATGCGAACCTGCAGTGAAGATAAGCCCCCAAATCCTGAGCAACATTTCCTCTCTCAACTAAAAACGGGTCCTCCATGTTGCTGACTTGGGGCTGTAGAATGGCTGATGTTCACTTTACACTGTTACTACACCACCTGTCTCCTAACTCTTTGGGTAATACTAATTATTTGGGATACCTTCCATTGTGTGCTGGGTAATGCTTAAGAACAGTCCCTGCCCTGAAATGTTCCTGATGGAGAAATAAGGTCAGGGAAAAGGGAATTAAAATAGGCAGCTTATAACATACAAACCAGTAAGATTCCCTAAAAGCAGTGCACCAGAAGTGGATTTAAGACGACTCAAACGGGGACCAGGATGAGCTGACAGGTACCGTAGGAAAGAAGGCAAGGAGATGATTGTATAAATCTGAAACAGGTGAATAAAGCTGGGCAGCTTTGGTGGAGTAGTAGGGACAGGGGGAGTAGGGAGTGACAAAGCTGTGCAGACTTTTGAAAGTAGAGACAAGCAGCTTAAACTTGATGTATCAGCTGGGAAGAAAAAAGGAGTTACATGATCAGTCAGTCAAGGAAAAGAGTGAGGTCATGTCTTCTCTCTGTGGAAGATTGACACTGCTTTGATCGATCTTCCGGAGTTTGATTTAATGGGTCTAGTAAAGAGCTGCTAAATCAAACTTAGAAGGTGCCCGTCAGCAGCCAGTGTTCCTGTGAGGAGTAAAGGAAGACCCTGGGAGTCTTTGCTCCCATCAGCTCCCACTGTGGGGACAGTGGGGAAACTAGAATCAAGGTACATCGACTCCAGCTACATTATTGTGTATCTTGAGTCGACCTTCCCCTTCAGTGTAGACCTGGCCTTAGTGGCAGCATTTGGTATAGACTGAAGAGAGGGAGTGGGTGAGAGAGAATGGTGAAGAGGGAATATATTGCTGTAGTTGAGACTTGGCTTTGGTGGGGGAGAGCAAAGGACAGATTGGAAAGTAGCATCAAGGTTTGGAATGGCTTGTGAGCGTAGGGTGGGAGAAAAGGAATAAAAAATACTCCCGATTGTAAGCCTGAGTGATTGGGAGGATGTGAACAGTGATAGAAAAAGAGGGAAGACGAGTTCAGTTTAAGATCTTAATGCAGCGATGGAAGCCAGATAAGTACTTCTCTGAGCACCTTCTAATCTTTAACGTATTTAACCTCTTCATCCCCCTGAGGACGACATGAGTTGAGAGATTTCCGAGTTATCAGCAATACAGTTGAAACGATAAAGGGAAAGAGCCCAGGGGAAACCCCACAACAGGGGAGGAGCTGAGCCCACCAAGAGAGGACAGCATCTCAAAACCCCACTGTGCATAAGAGGTCAGGAAAGAGGGGCTGAGCAGCAGCCCAAGTAGGATGAGAGTAGAGTAGAAGCCCTGAGGTTTGGCCAAGAAGAGGTAACTGAAGACACAGTGAGACCAGTTTCCGTACAGCAAAAGCAAGTTAGGCGCCTATCTGGAAGGAACACGAGGCAGGGCTAGAAGAGAAATCAGAGCATTGGTTGTAAATTGCACACTTAATGATATTAGAGTGGAAGGGATGATAGCTGGCAAGGCAGCTGGGACTACAGATGGGTTGGAGACTGTGGAGACCAAGACATGCTCCACGAGGGAAGAGCCAGAGGAAAGTGAGAGGGAAAAGGTATGTACAGGGCCAATAAAAGTAAGGAGATAGGTCAGGATGGGACCACTGGGGCAGGGTACTGTGCGGAGAGAACCATGGTAAGTGAGGGAGAAGGGGAAGATGATACCAGGGGAAACCCAGAATTCAGAGCTCCTCTTACTCCCTTGATAGTGCCAACATCCCCTACAGAAAGGTCAGGACAATATCTCCTTTCATTGGTTTTTTTTCCCCCACCCCCACAGCCATCCTGGTATGTTCAATGCCTCCTCTTCAGCTTGTGTCAAGAAGTCAACCGGGTTGGAGGCCATGCTCTGCCAAAGCGTACCTTGCAGCTGCTGCTGAAGACGTGCCTGGCAGAAGTGCTGGCTGGCTACGAGAAGCTTGTTGAAGAGAAGCAGGAGAAGGTTTGCAATTGGGATTTCATTCTCCACTCGGGGACGAACTGCTGGATTTAGGGGTGTGCTAAAAGGGGTCTGCAAGTGCCAGTGCTATTAGTCAATCTTTCCTGCTGGCCAGGGAGCCCTAAAAAAATTCATCCCTGAGAAGCCCCAGAAATTGTGGGGCATAGCCCTAGACTGGGATCTGGCTCTATGCCACATCTCTATGTGCCAGTGCCTCCATTTCCCTAACCAAGCCTCCCTTTCATGGATTTTGAGACTGTGAAGTGCCATAACCCCTTGAGAGTCTATGCAGGGAAGGGAAGTAGCTGCTTGCGCTTCCACCTGTCTGCCCCAGTGGTTCCCAAACTTTTCGGCATCACGCCCCCCCTTCTTGATTTTTGAAAAAACCCTCACGTCCCCCCGGCCAAAAAAAAAAGCAGCAAAACTTGTTGAGGGGGGAAAAAAAAAGGAACTGAGAGCGGGGCAGCAAAACTTGATGGGGGAGGGAAGGCTGGGTCGTCTGGCGCCCCCCCTGGAATTTCTTCACGCCCTCCCAGGGGGGCATGCCCCCCAGTTTGGGAACCCATGGCCTAGATTGTCAACAAAGGCCTTGAAAGGGAAACAGACCTTTGTAAGGCCTTACTTTTCCCATTAGTATGATGCTAGTAGAGACGGCTGCAGTTCTCAGGGGACAGTGGTGTTACTATAGTAATGCAGACAAGACAGGAGATCTTCTGTATATTCAGTTTCTTAGAAACTGAAGCAAGTGCTTTCTTTGTCTAGTCCGTGTGTCACAACATCCTTGGTCTTTTCTTCTGCTCCAGGAGATACTTGGCATGTCTGGTTTGGTCATTGCTTTTCGATGCTGCTTTGCTAATATGTCCAGAAGCCTTTGGCACTGTTAGAACTAATATGTTCATGGCACTTCACAAACAAGACAGCACACAAAGAGGATGTGACATAGGATAGCTATCTGAACTGTTTGTCTGAAGCCTGCTGCTTATTGGTATCCAAGTATTTTGTTGGTTCTGTCTTCAAAACACCTTTGGAAATCATTATGAAGAGAATGTTGAAACATAGCCGTCTGTCTTCCTTGCAGAAAGGGTCATTCCCAATGACTCAGAACAGGGCGCTGCAGCTGCTCTATGATCTACGCTATTTGAATATAGTTCTAACAGCTAAGAGTGAGGAAGCAAAAGCCAGCAGGAACAAGCAGGACTCCAGGTACCACCAGTGTCCTAAGTCAAGTACGAGAGAGGCTGTTCAGTGTTTGAAGCAAAGTCAGTCCACTTATGACATCCTACTTCCTCACCCACAACCACACCTTAGTGGCTCATTCGGTCTTGCTCTAGGACAGAAGCCACCTACACAGGTCCATCAGAGCAAGCTAGAAGCCTTGCAGGGCAGCATGTGGGGTACTGATATGTCTGCCTCTACCTGCCATGTTCCTGTCCCATAGAAGGAAGGCTCCAGTATCTTTTCCCCAGCTCTAAGCAGTCTAAAAATGGAAGAGTGGGATGCGGGTGGAGTATTGGAGCTGAGCCATGCCAACTGGTCCCCTCTATTGGGGTAGACCTTATATCTCTAATGGATGCCTCCAGGAAACTCTTCTGCTTCTTGAAGTAGTCTTGATTAATCTTATTTTTAGAAATCAGGCACCTGTTTAGCAGCAGGTTTGTGAAGCAGAAGAGCTGAGCACACAAATCCATCTCAGACACTTCAGAACAGATGGCTTCCTCTCCAGGAGTGTTTTGTAAACAGGAAAAGAAAAGCCTTCAAAAATCTTTCACCTCATGCCTGCCACAGTTAAGTGACACAATAGGAGGCTAATTAAATGCAAGTTTTCCCCTGTCCCAATGAACCAGGGGAAGCCTGGTAAAACTGACAACTGCTGCTCCTCTGATTTGTGCCGCCTGCTTGTCCTGAGACACAGGTCAGCTGAGAGGGGAGCGGCTTTGTTTGAGGGACCCTGGCAACAGCACAGTTTCCAGTTGCCCCATCAGCTTTTGTCCACCTTGTAAATCTTCTTTAATAGGAGGAATGTAATTGGGATTTTTTTGGTCCTGTTGCAGGATTGAGAAGGTGACCGACTTCTTAGAAGCCAACATTGATCCATTTGACTTGGATGTTTTCACTCCACATTTAAACAGCGGCCTTAACCGCCTGGTGCAACGAACCTCAGTAAGTTCAGGGAAAGCAATCCTCTAGCAGAAGTAAACATTGCAAAACCTGTTTGCTGCTCTAGTCTACTGCAGAGTTACCAGGCAGGCTGATCATTTCCTTGTTACACGATTCAACAGTAGCTAACTGTTGGCCTACGCGCTAGGGATGTTAAATATTGGTTAATTGAACAGTTAAGTAACCTCATGAATTCTTATCGGTTTCTCAACTATTCTGTACTACTTGGGGGTAGGGCCAGCATACAGTGTGCACTGGCCCCACTCCCAAGGAGACCCCTGCCATTCCACACTGCTGCCTCTGTATCAGAGGCAGCAACATGGAATGCCTGGCAAGAGCTGGTCCAGTTTAAAAAACAGCGCCCTTCAGGAACCAGCTGCTTGTTGCCCTGTGCTGTTGCCTCTGAAATGTAAAAATCTAAGCTAGTTGGAGGAAACCGAGTCAGTATTGCATCAAAAACAATTGTGTGTGTATTTGAGGGCTTCTCTGTATAAGCAGGGGCTTCTTGTTCCTTGAGCTGTTGCTGTTTAACGGAATCCTCAACCACCAGAAAAAAAAAAAACCCAACACTTATTTCCTGTTGTCTAGGTCCTGTTTGGCTTACTAACTGGGGCAGAGAATCAGTATACCAATAGAAGCAATCATCTGAGCTCCCAGGAGCCTCACAATATCTTGCCATTAGCATCTAGTCAAATCAGGTAAGCGGCTCAGTTATACACATACTACTTCTTAGAAAGCAATTGTCTTGAATTGATAGTTCCATATGACTGACTGCATTTAACTATCATCTCTCTCGAAGATTTGGACTTCTACCACTGAGTATGTCAAGTTCTCGAAAGACTAAATCTGCTGTTAAAACCACAGAAAATCAAACTCAGGTTAGTAAAATTGTTATAAACTATCCTAATTTTACCCCACGTCCCTACTGTGTTACCAGATCTGGAAAGGAGCCTCTTGTAAGTGTCCTAGGCTTAAGGAGGATAATTAAAAATTTTTAAAAAAGCAGCAAGAACTTAGTTCAGGGGTCCTAAAGAAGGAAGAATGGGTTGAGCAAATATGTCAGCAGTCCCTTGTAAGAGACAAGTCCTTTTTGAACAGGCCCCAGTGTGACTGCTTTTTGGGAAAGTACTGTACAAATCATAATCCTCACAGTAGCTTTGCATGTAAGAAATTCCTTTTATAGAACCTGATTAGCTCATTTTTGCAAGCAATTTGCCAAAGGCTAAAAGCAACTCTGATAGCCCTGAATTCCTAGATTGTGCCTCAGACCCCAAGCTCCCAGCTGTCAGACCATGGAAGTGCACTGGTGACACAGTTGATGCACTGATGATTTAAAACTTGGCTTCTCCATCTGTATTTAAGAGAAGCAGCAGAGGAATGTTAAACCATTAATGGATGCTATCTAACTATTTTATAAACTTCATTCCAGTGCGGTGGTGACCTGTACTCCTGAAGAAATCTTGCTTGGGTACTTAAGCTTGTGTGCATTCTGAGTGGCTTGCTTCACCTAAAGCGGCATTTATGTTTACCAGTTCTGTATTAACATGAAATGTGTACAGTGGTACATATGCCCCACGGCTTAAATGCCTGTTTAGACAGGGCTCCTGTGCTGAGGACTGGGAGAGCTAAGGAATACCTACCTGCTACAGGAAGTGGTATTCCTACATGCACTCACTGAACCCATATCTCAGTATGGCCCAGTAAAGATCCCCTGCTCGTGTGTAAGAGTAGGGATAGTTACCTAAAAGGGGGCTAACCTATCGCATTCTGCTACTTCAAGTTTTTTGTGTAAATCAGCTTTTAAAAGGGTATTCTGGACCTCTTGCCCTCTGGATATCTTGTGTAGCTTAGAAACAGTGATGTGTCTTCCCTGTCTGCCTGTGTTACTAGTGGTGGCTGCAGTGATGCATGTCTATCTAGTTACATAGAAAGCCCCTTCTCTGAAGGGCTAGCAAATACGCTCTCACCACCTACGTAGTGAATCATGTACAATTGTAGAGTACTTAAATTGTTGTCTATGTATAAAAGCAACAATAGTAGGTATTTGCTCATTTCTTAAAGCAAGGGAGAAGATAGAAGAAGCAACCTTTTCTTGGCTAGCCAGTAAAAACCACCTGAAGTACTAGAAATCTACTGGAAAGGGTTCATAGGCTGAGTAATGCTGCATATGCAGTGGGAGAGGCAGTGGTTCCAGTTGGACTTGGTTCCGACTCAATTAAGTTCGTGATTGTTTTACCTTACTGTGCCTCCCTGCAGTTGCTAACACCTGGCTGTGTGTGGAATCAATGTAAGTGGTGCTACTACAGTCACTGAGTCTCTCATTTTAAAAAAACAGGTTCCACCTCCTTCAATCATCACAGCAGAAGAAACATTCCGCCCTGGTTCCTTGTTCAGACAGCTTGCAACGGAGGAGGGAGACACGGCTACACCCTCCCTGTTCAAATTAGGGTGGCTCTCGAGCATGACCAAGTGATCTAATAAAAAGATGAAATACTCAAGCTTGCCTACACATTCATTTCCACTGAGAACACGTTCTCCCATACCTGTACTGGCGAACCTGTTCAGGATTAGTTTCTAAGACCGCATGCCCTTACCCCTTTGCCCTAGCCACCGGAGACTGGTTATGCTATTGTTTAAACTAGGAGTAGGTTAAGAGACGGCAGTGTGACCACTGAAGCAAAAGATGATAATGCACTCACCCTTTTCTCCTCTTCTCAAAGCTTTATCACTTAAGGCTGGATAAGGGAAGGAGTGGAGTGCTGAGTTCAGCTTTCCCTTTTGCTGTGTATCGCAGAGTACTGTGGCATGCTCTCTGAAAATCCCCAACAGCACCTGTCTGAAGGGGTGGGGCTGCTGCTACCTTGACTTTACGCTGAAGTTTTCTTCCTAGTTCTTGAAGAACTGTTTGTCTTACCGCTGTGTGGAGGACTAAAGGTAAAGTTTAGTAGGCCCAGCTCACTACACTGCACGGGAAGTTCTCCAGTTATAGTGATCTCGGGTGATACCAGTACCACTAGACATTTGTAGTGAGTGTCCCTTTAACTACTCTCCACCTTTGCAAATAATACTTGACCATGGAAACTAGGTTACTAGTTTATTGAAATTAAAAAAGATTTATAAAACTGAAGATGAACGTTTGAAAGGACTTTACATAAAGCAACAGTTGCTAACTAATAGATTAGGCAGTCAATCTGAATTGGACTCATTATGCACGCCTATAATACAGATGTGGGTTCCGCAGACTCATTGTACATGTATTTGACACCCACCCCAAAAATAATCCTATAAAAATTGCTTCAAAGCCCCTTTTGCATTGCAATAGTGCAGCAAACCACAAGTAAACAATTTCCTGTTAACCTGTTATTTCAAATATAGACTGAAAAGGCAACAGGCGTTTTGTGCAATTTTAACAAACTTTTAAGTTGAAATATCAAATCTACACAGTGCTGTCCCTTCACAGAAGGCAAGGAACTGCTGGTTCATCATGTAGGAGGGCGTCCACGGTTCTGTAAGCTGTGAAAGTGTGCCTCCTTCAGGATCTGGTTGATGTGGAAGTAAGGACCTTGACTTAGTGCAGACTGCTCATGGAAGGATGGGGGGGTAACAGGACTGGATGCTGCAAGTATCTGGTTTAAGGTGGTTTCTGGACCGCTTCCTCTGTCAGGGCTGTTGATACTACTGCTACTGCAACTGCTGCTGCTATCGCTGCTGGAGGACTATGAAACAAAGAGAAAGTTAACAGGAAAGTAATGCTTTTTTCCCCCTTCCTCTGCATATTTTTACAGCTTAAGCAAGAATTCTCCTCAGTATTTCCCTCCCACAGAGTTTCATAGATCACCTGTAGTCTGGACAATTGATATATAAATCTACTGAATGCCCAGAAAGCACATTCAGCTGTTTTAATGAGGGTCAATCCAAAGACATTTCAGGAAGCCCAGGTGATGTGCAATTAATTGTGTCCACTATTCACTAGGGCTGTTTGACCCAACTTATGGAAAACTGCAGGTTAACAGTTATTTATAACCAGGCCTTCAGACTTCATCCCATTACTTGTGTTAGCACAAGTGAATTTTAATTAAATTTTGGTCTGCTAAGAACTGGAAATGAAAACAGGATTTTAGTAAATTTCACAAATCTAGAGTGAGGTGTAAAGTTTCATAAAATCCCCCCCCACCTTTTTTCATTTGTCAGTAAGCAAGTTCAGAACAGCTCTGCACATCAAAGCGCGTATGACACGAAACACCCAAATTGTCATGGGACTATAAGCAGCAGGGTATACGTTTCCATTCCATTTGCAAGTTAGATTTCTGTTCTGGAACTAGGGATGTAAAAACCTGTTTAATGGGTTAACCGGTTAAATTTAATGTTCGACTAGCTAACTGATTAAAGGGGAGGAGAGCCATTCCAACACTGTGGGCAGCCTGGAGCACCTCCTTCCCCTCACTGCAGACAGGAGCTGCTCCAGCCCTTACTGGTTAACCATTACATCCCTACCAGGTACAGACTGACACTCTTAACCAGGATTCTCTGGTCTGGCATGGATGTTGCAGGACCAGGGAGTCCCAGTGGCAAGGCTCCCTGCAGGGCTGGCAGGGCATTAGGCTGCCCACAGCTAGCTGATGGCAGGGCTGACCAACGTGTGGCAACAGGTCGGCCCAGCGGAATTGGGAGACATGCACGCAGCTTCCCTGTGGGACCCAGAGCCCCAGCACCGCACATGTGGCTGCTCAACTGCTCAGCAGGGCCAGCAGGAGGTGAAGAGCCAGCTAAGAGGCCAGCAGCAGTGGAGTGGTTCCTCCCCTGGTCCGGCAAAATCCCTCATCCAGGACCAGTCAGATCCCCAGGATGCTGGACCAGCAAGGTCCAACCTGTACTTAGTTTTCTGCAACATAATGCATTTTATACTGCAGTATTGCAGTGGGAAACATTTACCCAAACACCTATTAGCCTCAAGGCTACAAATAAACAGCAAGCCCCTAAATCACTCATACAGAAAGCAAGACAGAACTCATGATTTAGCTTGCATAAGGGGACAGGTTTTTTCTCTGTAACCAGAATAAAATGTGTACACGGTTTTAATGATCATGACACCAATAAAGTGTTTTCAGTATTCCACACACACACAGCTTATTTCTGGTGTTCCAAAAAGACATCAAGGCTTCGTCTTCACTGCAAGTTCTTCCAGCAGAAAATATGCTAATGAGGGACTCATTAGCATAAGTTGCAATCTCATTAGCATATTTTCTGCCATTTCTTTTTGCGCAAAAAGCAGCAGTGTGGACTTTTTTTGTGCAAAAAAACCCGTTTTCTGCAAGATCCTTATGCCTGTCCCGGAGAGATTGCAAATTATGCTAATGAGTCCCTCATTAGCATATTTTCTGCTGGAAGACGGAGTGAAGACATAGTCCAAGTGGTTTAGGCTAAACAAGTTTAAGGATAGCTAATGTTTTAATGGATTTGTTTTTGTTTTAGTTAAACAGTTTCCTGTTTTGCTATTCTCATGTAATGTTCACACTGACGTGCTAAGTGCTTGAGAATCTGAAAGTGAAAATAGTTAATTTATCATCCACTGAGAATTAAATTTAAGAAGTGAGCATTATAGAGTAGACTTTAAACCTTCTTTAATCTACAGTTATTGTTAGTAATTTTTTAGTAATTTATTAAAAAGTTTTTTCACCTGATAGCATACCTTTACCTTAGCATACGTTACTTTGGCCAAAAGGAAGAGAAATGTTTGCAAATATATACATATCTCTGTACCAAATCCCATCTTATCCTCCAACTTCTAGTTTGAATACAAGACCACTTCAGCTTTTTGTGAGGTACCATCATACAAGTAATGTGTGTATTATATAAATCAAAATTTGGCAGCCATTATACATTTTTTTGGCAGAGTACTGTTTCTTAAGAACAGTCAGCAGCAATTATATTGATCAGAAGCAAGCCCAATAAGATACATCCAGTAGGGATGTGAATTAAATGGGATTTTACATCCTTAACAACCACTGTATGTTTGTACTCTCAAAGTAGGCAAAGCCTCAGTGCATCACCTTGAAAGAGTCTACTACTACCGAAGAAACAGTACACACTGAAGGGTTTACCGTAGGATCTGGAGCAATGCATGCTCACAGATCAGATCAGACCAGACCAGACCAGACTGCAACAGAAACCACTTCCAAAATCAGCCAAAAATATCCATGCTCATCAGATCGCTATGTAAGTAAGCATTTGACATGGAACATGACACCAAACTAGTTAAGCAGAGTGTAGAACATCGATTTATATAATAGGTTTTAATTATTGCACCATAACAGCAAGCAATTCCACTTTGCTTTTGTAGGCCAACTATAATAATAATAAAAAAAACAAGAACACAAAACTGAGGCTGATAGAAACGGTGAGTCTGAATTATGGGCATTTGAAATCAGTGCAAGACCACTGAGCAATAGAATTCACCAGGTCAACTATTTCAAACTTACTTTGTTAAGAATACAATAAACAGTCAGTGCTGTATGAATGACTGGCTGTTTTTCCTACAGCTGATATACAGAGGCAGAAATTACAAAAGAAGGGCACATTGTGGTCATTAATTCACATTTGCTAAGTCACGTCATTTTTCATAAATTACTTAATGCATAAAATATAAACTGCACTTTTACACTCATCAAGTTACAGCAGCCTTGGAGAGAAACCCACCGCACAGGACACTTTGTTTTCTTTTATCCTGCTTTCCTTACAGTTTTTCGTTACAGGCACCTTCTGAAAATCAAGGTAAAAACTATGATCAGTACTTAGTAGTAATACTTAAATTTTAAGTCATAACAGAACACACTTTTTAGTACTGACTGAATATAGTTTCCAGTCTCTAAAAGCATTCTAATTGTAACTGTTAGGTGAAAATGTGACATAGCTTGTGTCCTGGGACGCGTTTCCTACCTCTAAGGCTGTTTACAGGTCTCTCAATCAAACAGTTCTCCATTTATTTGAACAGATACAAAATGTGAAGCTCTTTATTGCCCAAATCACATTGAAGACGTACCTTGTTAACAAACTGTTGTAAATTCTTCTATTTAAAGAGGACCATAATTAGGCAAATAAGGTCCTTTTTAAGATCACTGCTGAAATCTTAATTCTCTACCCAACAACAGATGGCTATCAAAGGCAAGATCAAGGAAAAGGGTTTCAAACATCTTCAGTATTGAAGGGAATCTTCAAAATTCATCTGTCACATCTACCCCACTTTACTAGTACATACACCACGTAGCTACAATGCTTCAGTTCAGCTACAATTACAAAACAGAACTGGAACACATGGGATCAGTCAAGCGTGTGGGCTTGTTTTGCTGTTCTGTAATGGAGCACCAAGCAAAGCATACAGCCAGTTAGACCAGTGTTTCTCAAACGCGGACACCGAGGTTGCACATGGCCACCAAGAGTTTTTTGTGCAGCCACAGCTGAGCGGCAAGGAGCAGTGGCTCTCCCCCAGGGCCACCGGCAGGGGTTGCCCTGGTCCCCCAAACCCATTGAGAAGCAGGCAACTAATGAGAGATCCCCACTCTCCCAGGGACAATGGGGTTTCCCCTTCAGCATGGAGGTTGCAGGCTCTGACCTCGGCAGTGGAGCTTCGGACTCACCCCTTCTCACACACACGCTGCCTTTGGCCATGCGTGCTGGCTCGAGACTCTGGCTGCACCCAGGTTTCAGCCACACGCTCCATCCCCCAGCTATGTGGTGGCAGGTGCTGGTCCCAGGCTCACCCACACACATTCATTTCTGGTGCCTGCTGCATCCTCCAGCCCCGGGTGCAGAAAGGACTCCGGGCCCCAGGCTCACCCCTGCAGCTCCCTGCTGCCTCCCCATCCATCCCTCCAGGCCTCTGCTGCCTCCCTACCCATCTCCCCATGCAGAGCTTAATTTGTCTCCCAGCTTGCCAAAGCTAAGTATTGTGAAAAGTGATACAGGAGGCCCCCGACTTGCGACGCGATCCGTTCCTGGGGAAGCGTCGCAAGCTGGGAGCGTCATAACTCGAACCCTCATTTACGATAGGCGCCGTGCACCTGTCGTAAATGCAGGCTGAGGACATAAGTCGGGGTTTCTGGCCCCTTCTGCACTTACAAAAATGGTTGTAAGTGCAGGGGGTTGGAACTCTGGCGGTCACATGTCAGAGGCCTCCTGTATTTCTATTTTTGTTACTTTCACTTTTCACTGCCTCCCATCTGGCTTGCAAGTCTGTGCTTTGAAAAGAGGCATTAACAAAACAACACTGTTCACAGAAACAGATTTACTAGTCAACTAGTCTAAAAATGCAAAACAAAAAAAAAAACAAGAATATGCAAAGCACCTTATGTGTTTCTATTCTGTTTAAGTCTATTAAAGCAGTGGTCCTCAACGAGGGGTACGTGTCCCCTGGGATTACAGAGGTCTTCCAGGGGATACATCAACTCATCTAGATATTTGCCTAGTTTTACAATGGGCTACACAAAAAGCATTAGCAAAGTACCAACTAAACAGGTCATATAAGCAATGACTTGTTTATACTGCTCTACATATTACGCACTAAAATTAAAGTACAACATTTATATTCCAATCAATTTAGTTTATAAATCTATGGTAACAATGAGAAAGTAAGCAATTTTTCAGTGATAGTGTGCAGTGAAACTCTTGTATATGTCTGATTTTGTAAGCAAGTAGTTTGAGTGAAGTGAAACTTGGGGTCTGCAAGACAAATCAGATTTCTGAAAGAGGAAGAGTAGTTTGGAAAGGTTGAGAGCCACTGCAGTAAAGAACAGAGAGAACTAGACATGATGTTATTAAGTCTGCAAAAAGACTATCTAAATACACAACGATTTGGACATGTGTGTGCATTTTCCCCCCTAAAGTATTTTAGGAAAAGTGGTCAGAGGGGCCACCAGCAAGATTGAGGCCACCACCATTTCTGTTGTGAGAATCCCTGATTTAGACCACCATTCTCTGAGTCTGAGACAAGTTTGGGAGCAGGCCTACATACATCATGTGGGATCACAATGAAGAGCTGGAGAGACCTCCCTCACCACAGAACATTTGGGGGAGCTACCCTACCTGCAGTGCTTGGCAGAACCATGTTCAGATTCTCAAAGCAAGTCATAACACAGTAACTCGCTCAGCTGATGGAGCAAGGTCTAACAACCCGGTATCCTGTCCTCAGCCTGACCAACCAATAATAGAAACCCCATTTCCTAATGGTCCAACAGCGAAAGCTTATTCATGAAGGAAGGAACATACATTAGCTGAAATAATGAAGATCCTCATTCTTAGTGCTGCTTCTCGCTGATGATTCTGTTCATCATTAGGGGTTTATGGGTGGTATAGGATGGAACCCTTAAAGTGGCCTCTTGTCACCAGGCAGCTTACAAAATCAGCTACAGCACAGAGCAAACCCGTGTGTGCTAGAGCAGACTATATAGGAGAGAAAAATACACACACGTGCATCTGAAGGCAGGACCCAAATTTCTGGTTTATAAATGGAGATCTTTAGTATGACTAAGGAGCAAAGTTAAAGTCTTGGCAAATGCAAAAACACACGTCTGAGCAGGACAGAAAACATGTCATAGCATTCTGAGTGCTAGTGCAATAACCAAGATTTAACATTTGCGTAATGCCCTAATGTAGCTATTTTCTAATATGTGCATTTGTGAACCCCAAATTCAGCCGTCTGGAACTGTTCTATCGAGCAGAGGTCGCCTTGTTTTCATGGCAATTTGTCAGTTACAAAGCACAGATGTTACATATGGTCAGCTCCATATGTCAAAGCAATATAAATAAACTCTTCATGCACCTTGAGCACAAGATTCAATTTCACAACTTGCCGTGTGACGTCTTTAGAGATATACTGGAATAGTAATATCTAATTTTCTTACATAAACTGAATGCATCCGTGATAGAAATTGTGAAGTTTAGATCATATAGGCAGAGAGATTTTTAAGTCTACTGCCAGAGCTGCCTAGCAGAAACACTTCTTCTGTTCAACATCAGGAGTAGGGATGTTAAAATGAGGTTCATTTACTAATCAACTAGTTGACAGAATTTTTACTGACTGCTCAATTAGTCAGTAAGGGAAGGCAGCCTGGCTCAGTCCCGGCTCATGCCAGATCCAAGACCAAACCCCGCTGTGGCTCTGCAATTTAAAATGCAGTAGGAGCTGGGGGGCAAACTGCCTGGCTCCTACTGCCTTTTAAATTGCAGAGCCACTGCGAGGTTTGGTTCGGACCTGGCAAGCGGCACTGAGCCAGGCTGCCTGCTGGCCAAAGCAGCCTCTGTCTGCAGCGAGGCTGGGTCCACTATGGGCAGAGGCTGCTCCGTCAGCAGCCCCTGTCCACTGGGGGGCAGGGGAGAGGGAGAGTCCCAGTTCCCCACTGGGATCACCTGTAGACAGGGACTGCCGCAAAGCAGCCCCTATCCAAGGACAGCCCGGGCCGTTGTGAACGTGGGCTGCTGCCGGAGCAGCCTCTGCCCACAGTGAGCCTGGGCCCATTGCGGCAGAGGCTGCTTCACAGCAGCCTCGCCTGCTCCCCCCAATCCGTCCCCGGCCACTGATAGAGGCAAGCAGCACCATGGAGATGGTGCTGGGAGGAACTAGCTTTTAAGCCGGCTTCCACCTGCACCATCTCCGGCTTCCCCCCGCTCCCTCCACAAAGCTTGGTTTGCCAGTAGCTGCTTGACACACCTGGAGGTTTCTCTTGGATAAGTGAGTCAATGTAAAAAATGGAAAGCCAATGTTTTGTGCCCTGCTGTTATATCCAAGAACCAAAGGGCAACCTCATCCCAGGAAGTCTTACTTCCAGTAAAAGGATAGTCAAAGCAGCCAAGGGCTTTCGTGACAAACAACTTGTTAAACTTTTTCAATGTAAAGCCATGGTCTGTCACACCAGCCACTCCTTTAAGCAGCAAGACTCGTCCCCCACTTTTTACAAGTAAGTCTAAATAGGCGGATGGGGTATGAATTTTCATATTGTTTTAAAATTAAATAGTTTAGAACCACGACAATAAAATAAACAGTATTTTGCTTAAAATAATGTAGCACACAACTTTTTGTATTGTTAAAATACAGTACCAAAGCTAGCAGCTTATACTAATTGAAATACGTGTACACACCTTCTCCTTTTTGCCATGACAAACAGCCAGGCTTAACAATAAGTGGTGTACACACAAAAAATCCCACACCCACAACCATGATTCCATGAACACATTTAGAAAACTCTCGTTACCATCTCAAACATGAGGAACTCTCTACTGCAAATAGATTGGGAAAGATGTGCAAAGGGAAAGTTACTACAATTCAGCAATGCACATACAGTTGAGTGGTCTTGAAGGAGGGAGTTTGCTGGACCAGGGCAGGTCAGGCGTGGAGCTCCCCCAGGGCTCCCCTCCTGACCCCCATCCAGTGACTGGGCCCCCTTCCTGGCCACCGGCCTGGCTAATGTGCTGCCCCCAGCCTGTGGCGGGGCTCCACTCCTGGCTGGGGGCTCTGCACCTCCCCTGTCCCCGGCCAGTGGCTCCATGCCTCTGGCTGTAGGGGATCCCTATCCCTGGCCTCCAGCAGATCCACACCCCCAGCCACCAGGGGCTTCATGTCCCTGACGGAGGAGCTCTGCTCTCGGCTGGCAGGGCTCGTGCCTGATCCTGCTCCTGCTCCAGCAGTTGGCTGGGCTTCCTGCCCCCAGGCCACTGGCCCTCCAGGCTGCCTGCCAGCTGAGTTCCCATCCGCTGGCAACCTCTATGGCTGGGGCTCTTTGGTCGAGCAACATCCGTGGTCCTGCTGGACCATGGATGTTGCTGGACTAAAGAGTCCCAGACCACAGAGGTTCAATCTGTACTAGCTTCTCAGTGCCAACATGTACAGTAATTTAGGCAGCATTGGACACCACTTGTATATTTTGGGAATAAGCATTGGAACTAAGTCTCAAAGTTAGAAAGTTATTACTTAGCCCTTGCATAACACCTTCCATGTGCAGATCTCAAAGTGCTATGAAAGCAACTAATTTAGGATGTTATCTAATACCCACTGAAATCAATGGAAGCCTTCCCATTGACTTCAGTGGACTGACCCTCAATTTTCACTCTAACCCTGTGCCTTAGGCAACCATTAACAATGTCTTACTGATGGGCAAAACTGAGGAACAGAAAAGTTAAGAAATCACCCAATGTCACACACAAAGTACATGGCAGAGATAGGAGAATCCAGATAGCTAAAGTCCAAGTCCCATGTTAACCACAAAAAGCTCTCCCCGCAAAAAACTGAAATACTTGGCACCAATATAGTACTTTGCAAATATCCAATGAGCACTGCTGCTTACTAAAGAACACTGTGCATCACAACACTTACCAGGCTATTAGCACAGGGAAGAGTGCTCATTAGTTTTCTGTTACTTTTCAATCATTTGTTATAAACAAGAAGAAAAACCCTGCGAACCTAAGTAGTGTGTCTAGCCAGACAGAGCTACCATACATTACCACCAAATTATTCCCTTGTTGTCTTCCCTATTGTGCTGCATATAGTTTGCCTATAAACTCTCTGGGGCAGAAAATGTCTCTCTTCTAAATGGGAAGTGCTTAACACATTTTGAAAATATATATTTTGTACAACACCCAATTCAAGTAAATTAATTGTTATAAAACAGTACACACACACAAAATCATTAAAAAATAATCACCTGCAATGGAGAACATGCTGATTGTACTTGGCACAAAATTGTGCTTCAAGCCACAAAATTTTATATTCAAAATATGTCATAAAAAAATCACTAAGTGTTACTTAGCTGTTTTCCAGAAATACAGTTATACACATTGCAGTTATGACTCCATCTTACAAAATTAAGTCAATCAGAATCTAATTGGAAAATCTCTCACCTCAGTGTCCCAGGAGTCCTGAAGAACAGCATTTCTGGTACTACGCTTTGTCTGTGGGATGTGGCCATCTTCTTCACTGCCATTCCGTCTCCTCTTCCTGAAGAAATTTATGGAAAAAGATTTAAGAGAAATTACCTCACTTTGTAGACAACCCCATGAATCTGTTATTGGTGGAGGGTAAAAATTAATAGGTTTGGAATGGCCTTTTGCATTAGTGGTTCAGGGTTCAGCCACAGCATTACCCTTAAAAATGCTTTTTCCTTTTGTTTTTGTAGTTTGGGATGATAGGGTCCAGTCAAGACCAGTATTAAGTTTTGATATATATAAACTTGCTCTCTCTCTCTCTCTGTTCCATAGCCTAGGAAACTAGATAACTATGGAGTTGCTCTATTTTGTTATGTCTCTTGCTTATCCTCATTAGCTCTGCATAACATCTTCAGGGTCAAATTCCTTGTAATCTCTGTAACGTGTTAGTTTGTACTATAGGAAACTGTTGATTCAATTAGAAATTATATAAATAGTAATTAGGGGTGGGTATACTTGTATTCATTATTTGCTTATTAATATTCATTTTATGGGATTTAACATTACTAAATAAGGTTTTAGGAAAAGCAGTGATAGACGTGTGAATTAACATACTAAAATAGATTAAAGGTTCTGACTATTGCCAATTCGGGGCCACTTGGACATTGTGTTGAATGTCCAAGGTAAATGTGCATAGGCAATTAAGCAGTTCCTTTTACCCCATCCGCTCCTGGGTCACCTGTTTCTTCTCTAACATCTGTGAGCAAACAAACAGCAAAAACCATAAGCTACAGCTACTTATTGGATGCCTCAAGAACCCAGCAACAGCTTAGAACATATCATATTTTTCCACAGCTGCTGACAAGAGAGTACTAGGAAATACATCTCCCTCTCTCACTACATAACTAGCATAACCATCTGGAAGAATTTGAACTGATCTTCCACCAAAAGAGAAAAGTGTGTTTAAATTCTCTAGACTACTTTGAATGTCTTAGCAATACATGTAAAACATTTATCTAATACTCAGACGTTTCTAAAAATAAGGTTGGTGTTTCTGAATGACATCTGACTAAGGAAAGCAGCAGGGAATAGAATGGGAGTGACTAAATTTTCAGTAGCTACCCAATTAAATTCATCTTGTTTATATGGATCCTGCAGTTAGACACCCACGATGCCTTGCTTTATTCTCTTGACTCTGACAGCATTTTAAGTTAACTAAGATTCCTGGTCAACATTTCTTTAAACACTGAAAGAAAGCATCCCACTGAGGTTTTGAAAAACATAACATTAAAGGCCAGTCCTGTTAATCTCTCACTGCTTGGGATGGGTTTGCCAACCTTTTATGACATCACTGTTGCTTCATGATATTATGAAGACAAACTAACTGTAACCACAAGGTATTTAACCTCTTAAGATGTTTCTATCTCTTTATGAATTGGCAAAACCTTAATATTAGTGGTTCATAACTCTTTCTCATCATTTATATGATGATGGTAACACACAAAAGGTTGTCAGAATCAGAGCCGTAACATGCTGGTATATAAAATCTAGTACAAGGCTGCTCTAGCTTCTGGAAATCACTGCATGCCGCATGATGGGCTTAAACAAGGCACTTGTATTGAAATTTGGCTTTTGTACTGATTCTGTCCTTTGTAAACAAGTTGTTATTTAGTCAATGCCTTCTGGATAACAAAATAATGATGCATCTTTATTTGTATAATTGGATACCTAAGAGCACCCAGTCATGGACCAGGAAGCCACAGTGCTTGTGCTGTGCAAACAGAACAGAGATGGAGTGTAAGCTCTTTGGGGCAGGGACTAAGCATTAAGACAAGAGAAAGATACAGATGAACTGAGAAGGTATAAAAGAAAACCATGGTAAAATACTAATCAGTATGATAGGATGTGGTCTCAGATATCACCAGCCTACCCCTTGTCAAGCTTTTTGTGACACTGTGGCAAAGGAAAGTTTCCAGAAGGAATATGAAGAAGGATAATGAAGTTGCTTTATGAATTATTACAGGGAATGCTTCCCGAACATGAGGCGCAGCATGGGAGAAAACACAAAGGTACTAACAGATGGATGACAGGAATTATGAGCCAATCAGCAGTGGGAACTGACATTATTATATTGAGAGATGATAGGTAGCGGGGCTGTGTAATGAAGGGCTTTGAAAGTACAGACAAGCAGGTTTTTTTGATATGATAGAGAAGAGGGAGTCAGTTGTGAGATAAGAAAGGGGTGACATGATCAATGTGATAGGCTAGGAAGGTATCTTTGCAGCACCATTCTGAAAGGATATGAGACAGAGAGGAAAGACTGTATCTTAGATATGTTATGCGGAAAGCATCTGCAAGATGTGAGGACGTAAAGAGAGAGGTCTGAGTGGAGGATGACAGCCAAACTGCAGGAAGGATAGTTTTGTTATCCATAGCAAAGATGTAATGGAAAGGGCTGAGAGGAGAGGGAAAACGATTAAGAGCTATTTCAGCCAGCTTACACTGCTCCCAGGCCCTACTGCTTACTTATGCTGCTCACCTTGGATATGTTCATATTGCCATCCCACACCTGACTGAGGCTCCCTGGGCTAAGGGGCTGCTTAACTGCTGTGCAGGCATTCGCATTGGCGCTAGGCCTCAGTGAAGTGGGAGGGTCCCAAAGATCAGGATGCAGGCCAAACCCCGGCATCTACACGGCAAATAAACAGCCCCTTCCTCCGAGGCCGGCAAGCCAGAGCCAGCCGAATGCAAGGCAGACATAGCCTAGGCAGGCAGCACAGTGCTGGGGAGGGCCGAACAGGAAGGCCTGGAGCAGCCCAAGAGGGGGAGCGAGAACAAATGAAGGAGCCGGGGCCAAGGGCAGTGGAGGGGGCCCCCACTGTCACTGCATGAATATCAGCGCCCCCCCCCCCGGGAACCCTACCTCCCCAACCACTGTGCTGCTCCCCGCAGGGTGCCCAGGGAGCGCTCCGGCCCCCACACTGCCCCGCCCCCGCCACGCTCCGGCCCCGCCCCGGCGCTACCCCCCCCCGGACCGGCCTTCTACCTCAGCCCGCCCCCGCGCTCACCTCTGCCGCGCTCCCCGCTCGCTCGGCAGCGGCTGCCGGCAGCTCATGGCGGGGCTCCTGGGGGCGGGGCTCAGAGGCGGGGTGTCTCCGGCCGGAGCCCAGAGCGCGGCCCCCGTTGCCGAGACGAAGCCCCTTCCTCAGCTCTCACAGCCGCTTCCGGCGTCTCCGCCTCCCGCGCAAGCGCATTGGCCCATCCTCACCCCTCCTCCCCCGCCCAGCTGTCCTCCGCGCAGGCGCACTGTCCCATCCGCTGGGCACTGCCCTTACTGCGCAGGCGCGCGCACCAAAGCCCGCCCCCTCCTGCGTAGACGTAGTGACCACGCCCCACTGCACGACGCAGTATTTCCGTATCGCGCTTGCGCACTGGCTACGTGCCGCTTCACTGCGCTTCTATGCGCATGTCTGCAGGCCGGACTACCGGCCTGGCGCACATGCGTATTTACCTCAGCGGGTTCCTGAGTCTTTGGCGCATGCGTCTCCCCTCAACCTAGACAGGATCAACAAATCAAGCGCGTGCGGTCGCGCTAGGCCCCCGTCTAGGTGACCATTGCATTTCCTGTTTGGAAATGTTATTTTTAGGGAATCCTAGCGGGGTATCCCAGGCAGGAATCTGAGTCCTCCCAGCGACTCAGCCGGACTGATGGTAGCACAGCACCAGTCAGTGACATTTAATATCAGGCAGGAGAGAAGACACCCTGCTGCTGGGTAGGTCCCCTTCAACAGCAGCTTTATTGACACCCTCAGGGCAAACAGTCCTCATGACCCCCTTCAACAACAGCTTTATTGACACCCTCAGGGCAAACAGTCCCCATGACCCCCTTCAACAACAGCTTTATTGACACCCGCAGGGCAAACAGTCCCCATGGCCCCCTTCAACAACAGCTTTATTGACACCCCCAGGGCAAACAGTCGCCATGGCCCCCTACAACAACAGTTTTATTGACACCCGCAGGGCAAACAGTCCCCATGGCCCCCTTCAACAACAGCTTTATTGACACCCCCAGGGCAAACAGGCCCCATGGCCCCCTTCAACAACAGCTTGATTGACACTGCCCCCACATGGGCTCCTTCACTCAGTTTTACTGACGCCCCTCAGTGCAAACAGTCATTCCCCCAATCAGGGCAACCTTCAACAATGGCTTTACTCGCCTCCTTAAAAGGGTCACTTACTGCCGATGGCTTTATTCTGTTTCTTTTTATTTAGAGGCTCATACTAGTGCCCGTCACCCCAACCTTTGAACACCTCCCTCGTGAGGTTGGAGACTGGCAAACGTGATAACAGCAAAGGGGCTGCAGAGGCATAGACATTATCACTGCTCTTCCTAGGGGAAGGAGGGTAGGGAGATACTCCTTATTTGGGGGAAGGGGAGGGGGAAGGGGAGGGATCATGAAACCACCCTCCTGCCCCACCGTTGTCCTATCTTTTCACATTGAGACACTGGTCACTACAGAAGGCCTAGGTTTAGCCGCTGCTTTTAGTTACCCAACTCATGGTTTTATCATCACACGTGTCAGGGACATCAATGTTCCCTGTAAGCTGTGTGCTTGGGCGGCCGCCCAGGAGAGATTCAAATGCCTCCCAGCTCATTAGCAGAGCACCCACAGCTGGCATAATGTGTTTTCTGCTGGTGGAATACATCCACACCTGCCTTGGTGTACAGAACAAAATGTATGCACGTGGATGCAAAAAAAAAAAAAAAAAAAATAGAGGGAACCTTCCTTGGTCAGGGTATTTTTGTGGTTTTGCGTAAACCCCTGGCTCCCAAAGTCGTGATGCTGTCGACTTTCATTTAAAAACAAAAATAATCTTCTAGCCCTCACTCTTGCAGAGGAAAGGTGAACCTTCAGGCTCAAAACCCAAAAGGCAAATTTAAAAAAAATCAGTTTTATTTGGATTCTGGACATCCAACACTCCGGTCATCCGAAGAAGGGGGCTGTGCCCATGAAAGCTCATGATGCCATCTCCATGTTTTGTTAGTCTATAAAGTGCTACCAAACTATTGGTTGTTTTTTAAATTTATCCTGTACAGAGTAACTCAGCTACCCCCTGAAGCTAAAAAAAATCAACTACTCTCCTCCTCCAAAAGGTATTATTTTTTACAATCACATAATTTTTTAGGCCACTCGCATAACGTGGGAGGGGGCTTTTAAAGGTCTGAGCCAGGGGTCCTGAACTCTTGCAGTTTGCAACAGGAGTGCTACAAAGTATCACATAATGTGTCATGTGACAGGGTCAAGCTTCAACAAGAGCTTTATTAACACCACCATGGGGGACTGAGCAGAGCGGTTTTCAGAGCAGGGCAGAGAGGATGGTGCAGCCATCAGGACACAGAGCTAGAGCCAGCCACTGCTCTAGAAGGGCTTGTGTTTCCCCTCCGAAATGCTGCTGCTGGCTCGAGGCTCCTGGAGCGCAGGGCTGGAAGTAAAGCTGTCCCCACTGAGCAGGTAGGAAATAGGATGGGAGCAGCTGGTCTTGCTGCAGGAGGAGGGGATGCTAATGGAGCAGGGGTGGAAAAGGAAGGAGAAAGCTTAGCCAGAAAATTGTGTGTATTTCTGCTCTGTGAATTGTCATTGTGACAAAAGGCTGGGGAAGGAAGGTGGGTTTTTTTATTATTATTTACACATTCAGCACCCAGACAAATCAGGCAGCATTTTGAATCCCATTTTGTTCTCTCTCCCCTTCCCCCAATGCATTGAGAGAGAAGCCAGCCCTTCTCATTGGAAGGGGTTGGCAAACTTTTTCGCTTTGAGGTTTTTGCATGTCTAATTGTTGGAGGGAGGGAAGGGAAAACATCAGAAGGAGCCCCGGGGGTACTGCAAAACTCAAATCTCCTTCCACTGCAGCAGAGGGTTTTTTGTAAGGCGGGGGGGGGGGGGGGAATGGCAGCATGAATGAGTTATCCTGTTCTGGGACCCTCAGCGTCAAAAGGGCAATGTTCGCACGGCTGCGGCAAGGATCAATCATGCCAGGTTTAATGCAGGCAGCACATATGGGAGTGCTGTGCTTAATGACATGTTTTCTGCATGTGACCCTTGCAAGTTGCATTCACTTTGCAGTCTTTCAATTGTGGCCAATCGAGAACTGTTGCACTTCCATCTCTCTCTGCCACGGTCATTTTTTTTTTTTTTTTTACTTAGGAGTGCTTATCACCCCTTAACCATGCGTGCGTCCCTTTCCATTAACTAGTCCTGCATTTTATCCTGCTGTCAAACAACTTCCTGTTGCTAATCTAGCCCCTGCTGCTGGCCTCTATCCACTCCTACACACCTTTCCTGAGCAGCATTTCACCATAATTCCTATCACAGAATCTCTTCTTGCTCGTAAATAACACTTTTTTATTTTCCCACCTTTGCAGATAGAAAGATGGCAGGTGTCCCACCAGGAATGGAACTGTGCCCCTATTGTGGGAAGCCATTTAAACGACTGAAATCCCATTTACCACACTGTAAGATGGCAGGAGACAGAAACACTGCTTTTGACTCAGGCAAGGTGCCATATCCTGACTTGGAAGCAGCTTATGCCAAGCCAGTTAGACCTCTGGCCCCCGAGAAAAAAAGGGGGCAAAGCAAAGAGAAGATGACAGGCATAGACAATGGCTCAGAAAGAGAAAGTAAGAAAAAACCCCTTGACACAACAGGGAACAAAGCAGAAAAATTAAATCCCTTGCCAAGAGGGAGTTTTGCTGGCTCAGAAATAGCCAGCAGTTTGCCTGCAGAAAAGCCAGGTAAAAATACAAAGCGGCAAATTAAACTGGCTTCTGAAAAGACCCACCGAGAGGAAGGAATGAGACTAGTTCAAGAAGAGGCCAGTATGCACACGAATGCATCAGAGGCTA
Source organism: Rafetus swinhoei (assembly GCA_019425775.1). Lineage (NCBI taxonomy): Eukaryota > Metazoa > Chordata > Testudines > Trionychidae > Rafetus > Rafetus swinhoei. The sequence continues at coordinate 26,752,836 of CM033438.1, forward strand.
GAACTTCAGAAGCAAAGCATGCGAAGAAGTTACCCAAAACCCAAAAAAGCAGAAGTAAAAATACCTCCGGTGCTGTGAATTCAGCACCTGGTGGCATTCTAGAGCCTCCAGCAAATGAGCATGAAAAATCTGCCTCGAAGTTCCCTAGCGACCCAATAAGATCTTCTGCAAAACAGAAACAAAAAAGGTAGGGTCTCCAACACGGGAGGTGGCTGGTTCTTTGATTTACCCACTAGTGAGCTTGAAAGTATTCCTAGGGCAGCTATTGAGGGAGCTAAAGTAGTTATTAAGAATCATCGTGTCAAAGTGCTAAGAGGTAGGACTGAATCCAAAATTCAGGGCTCTCTGGCAGACAGTGCTACCACAGGTAATTCTACGACCCAGAGATGGCATATGGAAGTACTAGCCCCAGACAGCTCTGAAAGCCATGCTGCTATAGTCCAGCCTGACCGTTGGAAGAACGAGAACATAGAGGCCGTGAACACAAATGGTTTGCGTTTGGAGCTTGCAGAAAGTAATACGTTGAGTGCAGACAGTGAAAAAGGGGATAGTTTAACAGCAACTGAAATGCACACACGCACTGATGACAGGGAGGCCAACTGCCGAAAGATTCCAGGTTGCCTCGCCCCACTGGACAGCGTGGATAAAAACGAGACAGAGAGAAGCAGTTTTACTTAAATGGGGACGTGGATTCTAAGGCCGCTTTCTCTGCTTCCCTCACCGAGAGGCCCCACTCATCAGCGAGAGAGACTCTTAGTAGAGCCAGCGAAGGCATAGCCAGCCACTACCTAACCTGTGTGCAACAGCTTCAGAAGGATGAAAAGCAGATTGGTTTCCTTTCTGAGCCTGCCCTGATTGCAGGGAGAAGAAACAGCAAGCTGGCTTTGAAACACCACTTGGTCCACACCCTCCGAAAACCAGCCGACTTGTCTGTTCCAGTCTTCTGGCAGAGATATACAGGCAAGATCCATCGGGCTGGAGTGGTTTCCCAGAACTGTATCCTAATTATCAGAGGCTGAGCTTGCTTCCAGGGAGACCTGTCCAAGGGGACACGGAAATCAAGATGAAGAAGATAGAGCCTGGTTTCTTGGAAGGCCCACAAGGTAAAAAGAGGCTTTCAGTCACTACTTTTGACATGTTCTGCATAGCAGTCACAGATGGGCTACATCCATTATATAAAATCAGGGAGGGGATCCCTTCCAGTTCTAGTCTTCTATGATAGATAAGGGGCAAAACTATCATAGAACACTAGAACTGGAAGGGACCTCGAGAGGTCATCAGATCCTGTCCCCTGCCCTCACGGCAGGACCAAGCACTATCTAGGTCAGCCCTGACAGGTGTCTGTCTAACCTGTTCTTAAATAGCTCCAGTGATGGAGATTCCACAACCTCCCTAAGCAATTTATTCCAGTGCTTAGCCACCCTGACAGGCATTTTTTCCTAATGTCCAAACTAAACCTTCCTTGCCACAATTTAAGCTCATTGCTGCTTGGCCCATCATCAGAGGCCAAGGAGAACAATGTTTCTCTCCTCCTCCTCGTTACACCCTTTTAGATACTTGAAAGCTGCTATCATGTCCCCTCTCCATTTCCTTTTTTCCAAACTAAACAAGCCCAGTTCTTTCAGTCTTCCCTCATAGGTCATGTTTTCTAGACCTTTAACCATTTTTGTTGCTCTTCTCTGGACCTTCTCCAGTTTCTCCACATCTTTCTTGAAACGTGTTGCCTAGAACTGGACACAATACTCCAACTGAGGCTTAACGAGTGCAGAGTAGAGCGGAAGAATTACTTCCCGTGTCTTGCTCACAACACTCCTGTTAACGAGTGATTAATTGAGTGACTGTTTCTCAAGTAAGCCCTCATTTATGAGCTGTCACATGGAACCATAATTTGTATTCACTAGGATTAGCATGGCCTTCCCTAGAAAAGCAAGCATGCTTCCCTCAATGTGAGCCTTGTTTTTTCTAGATAGGACGCACCTCTTCATGCGGCCTACGATCTCTTCAGTCCAGGGGGAAGGGTGGTACGTTTTTCCTCCTCGAAAGAAGCTGGGAAAGTCCCACTGTTGGAATCATTTTGAACTCTGCTGCATGCAGGGAGTGCAGATTGCAGACTGGGAGGGAAGGGGAGACAAAATAACCCAGTCCTGTTGTCCCACCTCTGACTTTTGTTTCATAGTTCCCCTTGTAGAAAGGCGTCTGATGGATGTAAAACTCAAGGAGCTGCCTGGCTGGCTGGCAGCTTGTGACTTCTCTCCAAAGGGACTGGTCAGAGCAGTGCGGAAAGGTGAGTCCTGGATCGTTTGCTTCCTTTCTGTACGTTGACCTGTCTGAAACCTAGTCTAAAAAAAAATTAGATTGGCCGTCCCTGATCTGGCACCCTCGGGACCTGACTGGTCCCAAAGGAGGGAGTTTGCCGGACCAGGGAAGGTCAGTTCCAGTCCCCCTGCTGACGGACTCCTGGCTCTCCTGGGATCCATCAGAAGACCCAACCAGGCTCCCTACCCCTGGGACACCAGGCCCCCTGCTAAGCTTCACTGCCTTGGGGCTACCACCACGGCCAGCCCTGGGATACCAGGCTCTGCTGTTTTGGGGCCACTGCTGCTGCTGGGCTTCTGACTCCCTGGACAGCTCCGGATGCCGGGCTCCATGCTGCCAGCCTCCCAGAGCTCTCCGGTCCAGAGAGTCTGTTGTCCAGCAACAGCCGTGGTCTGGTTGCCAGACCAGAGAGTCCCAGACCAGAGAGGTTCAACCCGTAGCAACACCACGTCGGGGTGGGAGACAAGGCGAGTTATGTGGCATGAGTTATCTTCATGGAAAAGGAAGTGGCTTGACTCATCCAACCATTCAGCTTCTAAAATTAGTCTGTTAGCCCCAGCTGGAGACGAATAACCAAGCTGGCCTGCGTTTCGGTTTCCCCAGCCTGGAGCTGTTACTACAACAAATACATCGATGTAAAGAAGGGCGGAGCTGCTGGGATCTCCATGCTGGTGGCTGGATATTGCATCCTGAGCTATGGCTGGAGATATGAGCATCTGAGTAAGGTTTTCTTTTTGGTGTTTTGTCTCTTCCAAGCCAGTCCTTTTATTTTGGAGGGAGGGCAAATCTCTGTTAGCCAAGTGATTTCAGGGTTATCATAGAACACTAGAGCTGGAAGGGACTCGAGAGGTCATCAAGTCCAGTCCCCGGCCCTCACGACAGGGCCAAGCACCATCTAGGTCAGCCCTGACAGCTGTCTGTCTAACCTGCTCTTAAATATCTCCAGTAATGCAGATTCCACAATCTCTCTAGGCAATTTATTCTAGTGTTTAACCACCAGGTGGTGCACATCCACACATGCCTCAGTGCACATAACATTTATTCTGCACATGGATGGGAAAAAAAAAAAAAAAAAATGAGGGAACACTGAATACTAGGACTGTCGATAATCACAGTTCTCAAAAAAATAAAGCATGATTAAAAAAACCGAATGACAATAAATCAGTTTTAAACCCACTGTTAAAAAGTGAATATCAATTGGAATTTATTAAATATTTTGGATGTCTTTCTACATTTGCAAACATATCGATTTCAATTACAAACAGAATACAAAGTATGCAGTGCTCGCTTTATATTATTTTTATTACAAATATTTGCTCTGTAAAAATGGTAAGTGAAATAGTATTTCTCAGTTCACTTCAAACAAATTGCACTACAATGCCTGTACATCATAAAAGTGCAATTTACAAATGTAGATGTTTGGGGTACATAACTAGAGCCCTGCAAATCCGCAGATATTCACTTTATATCTGCAGGTATCCGCATTCATGGATAGGAATGCGGATATTCGAGGCTCATTTTTGTGGATACATGTATACATTTTGTATCTAACATCTTGCACATTTGTGGATAGCTGCAGGTATCCACATACATGAATTTTAACATCCCTAATCCACATACATGTTTACACAAATCCATGTAACCGCTGAATTCACTCCTGAATTCATGGGGGAGCAAAAGCAGGCTCCCCCACCCTCCTCAACTGCTGCCTCAGATACAGAGGCAGCATGGGGAGGGGAGGGCTGTGTGTAACCGAGAGGGTTAACCCATGAGCCCAGGCTCATCGATTAACCGTGTATTCGAGTACACATTAACAGTCCTAATGTGGATGCAGATATCCGCAGATCATTTTTGCAGATGCGGATGCCAATATTATAGCCGCCCAGGGTTCTATGCATAAATGCACTCAAAACCAAAACCACGTAAAACTTTAGAGCCTACAAGTGTTTATTTTTGAATGTGAGGGGCGGGGTGTTGTTTTTGGTACATAAATCTACATTTGAAAGTTCAACTTTCATGAGAAAGAGATTGCACTACAATACTTGTAATGGGAAAATTGAAACCTTTTTTTTTAAACCAGGCAAATAAAGTGAGTCTTGTACCCTTTGTATTCTGTTGTAATTTAAAATCAATATCTAGGAAAGTGTAGAAAACATCCACAAATATTTAAATAAGTGGATTCTATTATTGCTTAAGTGCGATTAATCGTGATTAATTTTTGTAATTGCTTGACAGGCCTAAGGAATACCCCTGCACAATAGGAATTGGGCATGCTAGAGAGGCAGTGGTCTCATTCCCCAGCACATTACTCAACTCTGAGCCGTCTGGCCTACGAAGGGATTGATAGGTCAGACAAAAGTGATAGGTGTTCCTACCTGTGCAGGAGGAGGGTGACTGTGGTCTCTCTTCCCATTAGCCAGCACCATACTGCCTTCCTTTCCTCTTTGAGAAATCAATCGCTTATCCTGCATACCCCCCGTTGCAGGTGGTTTCTAAGGCTATGTCTACACTGCAGGCTTCTTGTGCAAGAACTTTTTGTGCAAGAGTTCTTGCACAAGAGCGTGTCGCACTGCCGTGTGCTTTTGCGCAAGAGCATCCATGGCAGTGTACACGCTCTCTTGCAAGAAAGCTCTGATGGCCATTTTAGCCCTAGGGGTTTATTGTGCAAGAAACCCCTGTTGCCCATCCACACATGCCTTTTTGCACAAAAGCTCTTGCGCAAAAAGGCATATTCCTCGTAGAAAGGAGGAATAACTCTTGCGCAAAAAGCTCTGTGTTCTTACGATTTACTGTACTTTTTCTTGCACAAGAACACACTTGGGCTGCATCTAGACTGGCATGATTTTGCGGAAATACTTTTAACGGAAAAGTTTTTCCGTTAAAAGAATTTCCGCAAAAGAGCGTCTAGATTGGCACGGATGCTTTTGCGCAAAAAGTGCTTTTGCGCAAAAGCATCCGTGGCCAGTATAGACGCGATTTTGCGCAAGAATGCTCCGCGCCATTTTCGCCATCGGGCTTTCTTACGCAAAAAATTCCTTCCCTGTCTACACTGGCCCTCTTGCACAAGAACACTTGCCCAAGAGGGCTTTTTCCCCGAGCAGGAGCATCAAAGTATTTGCGCAAGAAGCACTGATTTTGTACATTACAAAGTCAGTGCTCTTGCGCAAATTCAAGCGGCCAGTGTAGACAGCTGGCAAGTTTTTGCGCAAAAGCAGCTGCAACTTTTTGCGCAAAAACTCTGCAGTGTAGACATAGCCCAAGTCAGGGCTTTCCTCACACTCCTGAATTTAAGTAACTGCCCATCATGCATCCATTTTTGAGCTGCTCTAAATCTGTGAATTGAAAGTTTAACATTGGGAAGATGAAAACCATTGTTATTTAAAAACTGAATTCCCAGCCACCTCTCCCTTTCAGTCAGGCTACGTCTACACTACACAGTTATTTCGGAATAAGCTATTCCAGAATAGTTATTCCGAAATAGCTTATTTTGAAATAGATGTCTACGCTGCAGGGAAGCCTCAAAATGAATCCGAGGCAGGTTTCCCTAATGTAGACGTGCTACCTCAATTTAGAGTCCCAGGAGGAATAACTTAGAAAGCCCCTCACCAGGGCCAGTTTTGAAATAGCTGAAGTGGAGAGTCTACACAGGCATTATTTCGAAATAGCTCTTTCCGAATAGGTGTTATTCTCCTTAGAATGAGGTTTACAGAAGCCGGAATAAGCCATGTTGAGTAGTCCTGCTCTAGCGCAACTTACACAGCACACCTCACCCACTCGACGCCTTGCGGCGCTGCCTTGAGCAACACCCCCTCACAGCTGCCACGTTCACCCTCTCCCTGCAGGGAGAAGCCCGTGTAGTGAACGGTCTTATTCTGGGAGGGCATTCGGTGGGCTCAGATACACATGCTGCTGTGTATTTATGCTGGGGAAAGCACAATCAAAGCGGCGTGCCTTGCACTCTGTGTGGATACGTACATGGAAGCATCTATCCAGTTGTGCTCGCGATGTCGCAATACTCTTATTTCTGCTAGCTGGGTGTAATTAGGATGCATTTCCCCCGGGTTCTCTTCCTTTCCTGCTTGAACTATCATTCTTCCGCTGCCTGGCATTTACAGGACAGCTGAGTTAACCTGCAGGAGACAATTACAGTGAACCCAACAAATAAGTGAAATCGCACTCCGGCTTAGACATTGATGGCCACTTGAAAGTCCCGGATGAGCTTAAATGCTACCAGAGAAACGTTCACGTTGTATTTCTCTCTCTCTGTAAAGAACAGGATCGCTGGCGCAGGCATCACTAAGGAAGGCACAAGGGCATTTGAGGATCAGAGACAGAAAATACACGACCGCTGGGTGAGACTCAGGCACGGCGCGTACGACCCACTTTCCGGCAGATCGCACAGCTTTGGAGGCCAGCGCTTCTCCTCTGTTTTAATCAGCTCCGTTAATTTATTGCTGAAGGGAATGTTTTCTATTTACTCTCCCATACCATGTACTGTTAGCCAGAGGGGCACATTCTGCAGAGACTGACAGTTTTCCGAGAGCACTAGCAGGAAATCTGAGCTGATGTTTAGTACCCACAGAGCCAGACCTGGATTATAGGGCAGAAACTGGAAGATCAAAACCCGATAGCTCCTGCTTTTAGCTCATATAGCACCTGAATCTGGTGCCAGATGTTCTAGGCCCCTGACAACTTGCAGGGGAAGGGGCAGAGACTACAGGCTCCTGCTCCCCGCATGTTTTAGTTTCAAATGTTACTGGCAGGTTCCAGTGTGAATATTGGGCAGAGGACCCCAGCCAATAAGACAGGGGTGGGCAAAAATGTTTGAAATGGCCCCCGGGCTGCCCCAGAAGGGGCGGAGCCAGGACACTTCCCATGCTTCCCCACCCACAGACCCTGATTGGTCTGTGGGTGGGGGAGCATATGAAGTCTTTGTCCCCACTACCCCCCCCCCACCTCGAGAAAACCGCCAGCTGTTCTGAAGAGCTGGCAGCTCCCTCTAGGCGCCCACACCCCTGGTGGTGGGAGGAGACTTTGCATACTCCCTCCCCCAGGCCCGGATTGACCCAGGGGCGCCGGGGAAGGAGCACGTGAAGTCTGCCTCTGCCTCCGCCCTGCAAGGGAACATCGTGCTTAGTCACCCACCAGCTGAGCAGCCCCTGGAAGTTGACTAAGTGCTGAGCCTCTTGCAGGGCTCCCTGCCCTCCAGCACGAGGTGCTTAGAGTCAACCGCCAGGGTTGGCCAAGCACATCCTGATTGGCCTGGGGGCAAGGAAGTGGCAGATTGGGCCCGCAGAGGCCCTTTTGCCCACCCCTGCAATAAGAGGAAGCAGAGGAGTTTGGAAGGACCATCTGCCCGTCCCCCCAGCTCAGTTGTAAAAGTGGGATGGCACCAGAGACCTGTGACAGACGCTTGGAGGGGGAAGCACGACAACCCCTGGTCCCATTCCACGTCCTGCACCCGTGCTAAGCAAGACGTGCTGTTTGGCCCAGCTCTGCACGACAGTCTAGGCATGAGCCCAGACTCCACACTCTGCAAAGCCTGGCTCATTTAAGGACAGGGCTGTGGGCCAGGCAAGTGCTGCAGGAACCACGTCAGATCTTATCTGGAGAGCTCCAAGCCGGCGGTTCGACAGCGCAGCGATCGGGGTAAGACAGACCCCTTCTCCGCCTCCCGCCACACAGCCACCGCGATGCACGAGGGCAGCCACCCAGTCCGGTCTCTCCCTTGTAAGCAACACGCCGGCCTGTCAGAAGCTGTTGCCGTAATGACGTGTAAAGAGGCACTAAAGCAAAGCAGGAATGACATTAACTCAGCAGCATCCTATTATCGGCAGAGGACAAGCCATACTATTCAGACGGTCCTCTGGGTAGAACATGACCCTTCTAGCAGAACAAACACGAGTCAGTGATTAGAATAGTGTTGATTCTAACCCCCCCTCTAGCCAGCTAGGATTCTATTTCCTCTCTCCAGGACAGCGTAATGCAATCAAAAGGGGACCCAGAACTGTTGGCCAAAAGCTTTATTACAAATACGTTACAGTAGCATTAAAAAACAACACTCCGGCAGCTGAACAAGAGTAAAACCACATTTTACCAAGACTTCTCTCTCCCCTGCAATAAATCTCCTGGTGTTTTCTTAACTCCGACTTTGTACGAGGCGCGCTGTTACAAAGCAATATCATCCCGCCTTCCAGTGGAGCCTTAACACCCCTCTTGAGGGCGTGTTAACCCCATTGTACAGTAAGAGAAGTAGAGGCGCACAGCTATTAAGTGACTTGCCCAAGTTCACGCATCAAGGTGGAGGTTAGTGATGAAACCCAGTTCTGGTCCCCGTCCTGTAGTCTAACCACTCCAGGCTACGGAAAGGTCAGCTTCTTTCTCCATCTCTCAGCAATTGCATGAGATGTTTCAAGAGAGAGCACCTCGGGTATTGGGAGAGGAAAGAACTTGGATCGGGCCGTAGATTCACAGGATCCTGCTAAGGGCTGTGAATTGTAGTCTAGAAGCCAGAAACTGCCCTTTTCAACTTCACGCCTACTGAAATACTTCCTTACCCCAGCACACAGCAGGCCCCTGAATAGTAGTCAGAATCCAAGCCGACTGTTCGACCGTGCCTTTCAAAACCACGTTTTAGTGCTGGCGTGATTATCAGTGTCTGACACACCAGCCGGGCCTGAGCCCCCTGCCAACACAACAGGGTGGGGTCAGAAAATAAACATCCCGTTTACAGTTCCACCAAAGCAACTGCATTTCTCCCTTCCTCTTCCCCAAGCAAAGAGTGGTAAAAAACCTGCCTGGAGCAGGATGACTCCGACTGGGCTTTACAAAGACACCCACTGTCCTGACTGGCCGCCAGCATATCCCAAAACAGCCTCTTCCTTTGGCTTCTCTTCCTGGCATGCTCGCCAATCATTTCCCCAGCTGGATTCCCAGCCGACTCTTGCGGCATTTGTTGGCATAGTGGCCCTTTTCTCCACACTGCAAGGGAAGCGAATAGCAGGACATCCCCATGGGCAAGGAGATCAACCTAGTACAGCACACAGCAATTGCCCAGGATGGAGGGTTTAAACCAGGTGGGGAGCCTATGGCCCCCGGATTGCCTGGATCCAGACCCCGGGGCTCAGGGCTCCACACCCCTAAGGACTGGCTCTCCAGCACCCTGGCTCTCCGGCTCCCACTGCCTCCCAGCCAACTAATTTTTCTGTGGGTCAGCAGCCCCCAACCCCAAAGAAGGTTCCCCACTCCTGGTTTAAAACAACACACCTTGTCCTGGCATAAGAGACGGAGATATCGGGTTGGTAGGATCTGGCCTGGCTCGTCTGCAGGAATACTGGCAAGCCAGCTGCGCCACACTTTCCCCAATTAATCGATGGTAGGACGGAGCGGCCGTCCGACGCGTGGGGTCACCGAGGCACTCGACGTACCGACCCCACGAACCGACACTCCTGACAAAAGTCCCCCCTTCCCCAAAGTAACTAGCGTCCCATCCTTCCACCTCACCCCCATTGCACTGGAGTCTGTTCTGGTTTTATGGCACCGGCCCCCTCCCCTGCCAATCCAGATCCCCACCCCGGTCCTGGGGGCTGCGTGAGAGATCGTGGCAAACCCAGGAAGACAAAGGGCTGAGCAGCAGGTAACGACAAGGGCAACGACAAGGCGGGGAGCTGCTGCAAGCCAGCAAACTCAAGTGCTTTTTAAGCTGGAGTAGAACCTTGTTCCATCCCCTCGGGGAACAGCAGCCGGACAGCGACAGCTTTGAGTTCGTGGGTCCCGTAATAGCAGTAGCCTCGGAATAAGGCCAGACAAGGCTTGCTCCAAACACTGGCATCTCTGGAGCCGAGAGCATGGGGGGAGAATCATCATTTTCAAAGGGCTTCCCAGCACCAGACACTGACCTTGAAACACGTGACTTGTCCGAGGGGCCGGAGCACGGTGTAGGGGTAACCCCCAGTCTCTTGGGCCTTCTTCATCTGGCATGGGGCAGCCTTCGCCCCAGGCTGGTGAGAAAGCGAGGGGACCTCCGAGGCCTGCAGCTCCTGACCTCGCTTGCCAACAGTGGCTGGTGGGGGCAGCCCCTGCAGCACAGGAGAAATCAGCCAGGCCAGCTGCGGTCAGGGCAGGTCTGGCACCTCCTACTGCACAGTTACAGGGCAGGAGCATCCGGGGTTCACAGCCGGCTTTCCGGTCTGCTGCAATCATCCCCCAAGCTGTCAGCTTGCATGGTCACCCCGGCTGTGAATTGCCACGGATAGCCGCTGGGCCAGAGAACGTTACAGTTTCTCCTGTAACACGGGAAATCTGGTTCAAATCCCAGCTCCACATCAGGCGTTGGGGGGGCCGGGAGTTGAATCTTGGTCTCCCACATCTTAGCAGAGCACGGTAGCCACCAGGCTAAAGGGTACAAGCAGGCACCTTTTCCCAACCCCACCCCCACCCCAGTGGTGGGTAAATCCAGTCCTTGGGCTTCTGCAAACATCCCCAACACGCAAGTAAAAAAGCTTCAGGGGGTAGCTGAGTTCGTCTGTACAGGATAAACTTAAAAAAACTACTGATAGTCTTTAAAGTGCTACCAGACTAACAAAACACATAGAACTAACAACCCACTTCTTCAGGTGACTGGAGTGTAGGATGTTCGGAACCATCTGAAGAAGTGGGCTATGCCCACGAAAGCTCATGATCCCATCTACAGCTACGTCTACACTTGCGGCTTCTTGCGCGAGAAATATGCAAATGAGGCTACGCGTGGAATATCGCCGCACCTCATTTGCATACCTAATGAGCCGCCCTTTTTGCAGAAGAGGCTCTTGCACCAGAAGGAGCTGTCTACACTGCCCCTTCTTGCGCAAGAAAAACCCTCTTGCGCAATGCCGCTATGCCAATTATTTTCAGGAATAACGGCATTGCGCAAGAGGGTTTTTCTTGCGCAAGAAGGGGCAGTGTAGACAGCTCCTTCTGGCGCAAGAGCCTCTTCTGCAAAAAGGGCGGCTCATTAGGTATGCAAATGAGGTGCGGCGATATTCCACGCGTAGCCTCATTTGCATATTGCTCGCGCAAGAAGCCGCAAGTGTAGACATAGCCTACATGTTTTGTTAGTCTTTAAAGTGCTACCAGACTTTTTGTTGTTGTTTAATACTTACGTAAAACTTTTGGGTTCAATTTCCTCATTACTGAAGAGTGCTGATTTTGGGAGTGGGGGGGGGAGGTCAGTTTTTAGGGATCTTGATGTGAATTTGTGAATGGTTTTGGATCATCCAAGACAGGGTTCAGGGGAGGGGAAGATGCCAGTCGCTGAAAAACGTCCAGCCCTCACCTCAGGAGAAGCCCACATGGGCGCCTTTCCAGGCCTGAGCTGGGAGAGATCCGAGTTACACAGCGTCACGTCTGCCTTGGGGCTGTCGGAGGGGCAGAAGGAAAAGACAGTCAGTGAAACCAAGCAGGGGATTTGACAGGCCAGCACAGGCCAAGCAAACCGCTGTCACAAGCAGCCCTGTCCGGCCGGCCCAGGAGGTGTCGTGCAAACCCAAGTGCGAGACCCAAGTGGGGGAGGGGAGGCGGGAGGGCAGAGTGGGAAGCCAGGGAATTCCCAGGCTCGGAATTCCGGGAAGCTGGTAGCCACATGCAGTCACCTGCCCTGCCCAGCAGATGGCGCCACGGGCACAGACCAGAACTGGTGGGGCTGCCTGGAAGGGATTAACTCAGGTTTAAGATCCAGCTGTTCTGCAGACAGAGGTGCTCCTCCATCTCACCGAGACAACTGCCCACTCTCTGGGCTTTGGTAGAGGAAGTCTCCATGGCACCCTTCCCCAAGGCCTTGCCAAAGTCCCTCCTATCCCCTCCCAGATACATACTGCATGAATTTGCATTTGGGTCCTTCGGGGCAGAAGCCGGCTAAGTAGTTGACACACATCATTCTCCTGGTGTGTTTGTATTTACACAGCGGACCTGCCACAGACGCACAGCCAAAGAGGGAGAGAGGTCAGTCAGCACGGAAAGGGGGCTGGGCTGCCACCGGGGCTGGGTCAGCAATGGGCCCCTTCCCGGGACCAGAGAACGGAGCACCTCCCTCTTTGTGAAGAGTTTGTGGCCTCATTTCTTCCTTTACAGTCTAACTCCCTGCCCCCCACTTTGTGCTCAGTGCCCAGAATTCCAGCCAGCTGCTTAGACACACCATATCCAACGGCCTTGCATTTTGTGGGGCATGAGGGCCAGCTTTCGCACGGACCCTCTTCCATTTCTACCTCCTGTTGGTCAAATACTGGCTGCCAATTTTTTAATTAGCTTCACGAACAATCGTGTTGCAGAATAATGCAAGGGACTCTAGAGAGAGCAAAGTGTTTAGCACTGGAAGATCTCAAAACATCTGAAGGGCCTTCAATATGCCCAGAGTGCTGCCAGGCAAGTATTGGGCCCATTTTACAGATGGGCAAACTGAGGCATGGAAAAAAAAAAAAAAAAAGGCTGCGCCACACCTAGGTAACCAAGCCAGGAATAGAACCCAGGCATCCTGCCACTTGGTCTCCTGGCTCCCATCCTTAGGCCCCGCTCCCGTTCCCATAGTTACCAAGCGCAAAGCATTCACCTTGTTTGCAGAACCCTCTGTTGTACCAGGGACAGTCCTTAATTCTGGAGGCTGGGTCAACGTGCAGGAAGTGGCACTCTCTGTTGCTGCACTCGCCTGGGACAGGATATTTATGGAGAAGAAAGAATTGTAGTGCCACATATTTGAAGTCCTGTTGCTGCCTGCCTCTCAAGATGACAGCCTGCAAAGATTCCCCCCCAACCCTGTAAAGTACCATAAGAACAGCAGTTTAGAGAGCACCAAAATTCGAGAGGCAGCCACCTCTGGGCTCCAGCGAGCGGAGACCATGCTGCAGAATAAGAAGAGGAGAGGACGTTTTGGGCCACAGCACCAGGTTGAACCTCAGCTCTTCAGGAAACGGGCATGCGTTCCACTAAAGCAAACAGGGCTTTGGCCTGTAAGGTCCCAAGCCAGAGACACGCCCTTTCCTACCCCCAGCAAAAGCACGAAGGGTCAAGTCAGCACAGGGCCAAACCTGAGCAGTGTTCCCTGAAAGCTGTGCACTTGGGTGGCCGCCCATGAGAGTGCTGCCCAGCTGACTAGCAAAGCACTGCCAGCATGTGTTTCAACAGGTGGTGCACAACTGCTCATGCTTTGGTGCACGCAACAAAATTTATTCTGCACGTGGATGGCAAAAGTTAGAGGGAACGCTGCTTGGGATGATCTGGGGGAGTCCAAGTGCTCCTGACCTGATACTTACAATGCCCCCTTCCTTCTGGGGGTTTCCTTTAGCCCCCCAGCTTGGCAATCACTCACACGGTACCAGAAGGTTAAACACACCTAAGCACCTGCCTCCAGCCTCTGCCCCCAACCCAACGAAGAGCTCTGGGTTTGCACAACCCCACCCCATCTCAGCTGCTGGCCCTGCCAGACACGGATGGTGCTCTCCAGAGCTCACACCCTGAACAAGAACAGGGTGGTAGAGGGGCCGCCCCCCCATGCGGGCACATGGACCTCAGGGTCCGGGGAGCAGCCGTTAGCATGAAAGGCCTGGCTAAGCAATGCACCTCGACAAGGGACCGGCTCTGCTGCGCTGGGGGCAGCCGGCTCGGCCGGCAGGGAATTCCCATCTCCCCTAGAGCAACAGGAACCCGCTGCGAGGTCCGGATTTATAACGGAGCCAATGGCCCCGGGCCAACACTCAGCCTGTGCCCCTTCCCACCTGCATGCCCCCTGAACTCCTCTCCCCACTCGGCCCTGCCCCCTGCTTGCTTCTCTCTGCCCCTTCCCCACCCCCACGCCTCTGTCCCCTTCCCCACCCGCATCTCCCTTCCCTCTGCCCCTTCCCCGCCTTGCCCCCTTCACATTCCTCTCCCCCCTCCTCCCCGGCCCCTTTCCCCTATCCGCAGCTTGCTCCTCTCTGCCTGACCCCTTCCCCAATGAGAGCAGCAGGCAGGGCCTGTCAGGGTTGCTGGGCAAGCAGAGGCAAAGCCTCAGGGTGACGCGTGAGGCAAGGCCACGGGCAGGGCCCACGCAAGGTGAATCTGGCCCTGGCAGCTGCAGAAGGGGTAGCCAAGGGGACCGGCCGGCCAACAGAGACGGTCCAGAGGCCGGTTCTCCTCACACGCAGCCGACGGTGCTGGCCCAACCATCTCAGACCTACGCCGACTTTGGGCACAGACCCGCCTGGGTCAGAACTCAGTAGTCAGGCAGGACCTGAACGTGCCTTCACTTTCGCACGGGAGAGGCCCCATTCCCCACCCGTCCCGGCAGAGCGAAGCCCGGACAGGCCAAGAACCGGCTCCGACGGGGTCCAGAGCGTCCGAAAGCTGCCCCCCCTTCCCCAAGCCCCGCAGGAGCTGCCCCGCTCAACGAACCACGCCACAAAGCTGCCAGGCCCCGGCACCTACCAAACTTGGAGTAGAAATAGCACTCGGGCATCTTGGTGACGTCGTACTCGTGCAAGAATTCGCACTGGTCCCCCCTCTTGCACAGTCCCCGCAGCCAGTGCTTGCACACCACCGTCTGCTCGCCGCTGCTGTGCCGGAAGGGGCACATCAGGCCTGGACGCGGAGCAGAGGAGACGCCTTCGTCCCTCCTTCTTCCACAGGAGCCCACCCTTCCCCCCGCCTGCCGAGAGATGCCCGCTCCTGCTCCCACCCCAGCCCGCGGCTGCTGCCTCTGACTCTGCCCACGTGCTCCTGAGCAGCAGCTATGAGGCAAGGGGAGGCATTGCCTTTCCAAACTGCCCCGCCTGGCCCCGCCCACACTCTGCCCCCTTTAGCGTGGCTCCCGGCCTGTCCCTGGGCTTCTGCCCTGCTGGGGCTGCCGACACTGGGGCAGGGCGCTCTGTCTGGGGCCCAGCCCAGGAGACTGGGGATACCTGCCCTCCCCGTGCTCCGGGGGCCACATGCCTACCTACCCTCCATGAGCCCTGGGGCCAGGGAGGCTCATGCAGGGGGCTGGAAAACTGCCCCTGTGGTGGGGGTCTTGCCGGGGCGCACATGGAGGTGTCCCTGGTGGTGGGGAAGGATCATGCACAGGATCTTGGGGGCATGGAACCATTCAATGGGGGCAGAGCAGGGGGCAGAGTGCAGGGGTACGTGAGTGGGTTGGCTCCCAGGGGAAGCAGGGCAGCGGGCAGGAGGGGCTCAGGGCTGGGGGGTTTGCCCCCCCCAGTGCTCGGTTTGCCTGCCACCCCGTGAGGCCTCCTTGAAGAGTCTCTCCCCCTCTCCAGCACCCCCGCAGCCGGGGCTGCCATAGGCACAGCCGACAGCGTGGGAATCCCCTTCTTAGCAGGGTTTCGCACGGCACCGGGAAGGAGACGCTCCCGCGCCCTGGACCTCCGGGGGTGGAGCCCAAGGCTCTGGTGGGAGCAGCCCCAGGAAGCGCACTCGGCTGAGCTGGGGTCTCGGATGCTAAGGGCTCCCTGCCGAGGTGCTTCCGTACCACCCCATCGGCACGGTACCTGGGCACCCTCCTCACAACGCCGTGGGAGGCCAGGGCAGGGCATTAGCGCCATGGAAGGGGACAGGCGGAGACAGAAACAGACCAAGGCCTTGGTCCCGAGGCCAGCCACTCATTCCTCCTCCCTGGGAAGCCTGTGGAGCAGGGCTGGGGAACCTTTTTTGGGTCAGGGGCTGCAAAAAAATAAGCAAGCAACACCCCCACACACACACACACGCACATTCCCCTTGCACACCAGAGCCTAGGGGAGCTGGGGCTAGTAGATTTTGTGGCACCCTTTCCCCCCACACACACACCAGAGCCTAGGGGAGCTGGGGCTAGTAGATTTTGTGGCACCCCTTTCCCCCCCACACACATTCCCCTTGCACACCAGAGCCTAGGGGAGCCGGGGCTAGTAGATTTTGTGGCACCCTTCCCCCCACACACACACATTCCCCTTGCACACCAGAGCCTAGGGGAGCCAGGGCTAGCAGATTTTGTGGCACCCCTTCCCCCCACACACACACAGTGGGGTGGGGCCAAAAATGAGGCATTTAGTTGAGGGAGGGGGCTGCTGAGAATTGGGCTTGGGAGTGGGGTCGGTGGGAGGCAGGGTGCAGAAGCAGAGTGGGGGTGTTGGGTCTGGGTGGTAAGGAGGGTGCAGGAGCGGAGGGGGGGGGCAGGGCCCGGATAGGAGGGGGGCCACAGGGCCGGAGCACCAGCTTCCCAAAGCTGGAAGGGGAACCCTCAAGTCTCGGGGGCCAGATCCAGGCAAACCGGGCCCTGGGCCATAGGTTTCCCCACCCCTGCTATAGCAGGACCATGCTCAGCTGCCGGCCCTGGGCAGGAGGGTCCCCGTTAGGTCAGGGAGCGGTGCTGCCAGCCTCCAAGCAGCTCCACTTGCTCCTTGTTGGGATGCTGGCTCCTGAGCAGGGGGCAAACCCCACAGGCTGGTCCCAGAATCTGCCTGGGGGCCTGGAGACGAAAGGCTCCCCGCCAGGCTCCCAGCCCCTGAAACGCCAGCGTCCCTGCGCCAGCCCCCGACTCACCCTTTGCACACAGCCCTCGCAGGAAGAACTCACACACGGACGCCCCCGACTCTGGGGGGAGAGAGGCAGTTAGCAGGGTGGGCGGGGGACGGGTTGCCCACTCGTAAGCCCCTGCAGGACACCCTGCTCCCACCCCACTTGTCGCTCTGCAGAGGCGGGACCCCGGGGCTGGGCCAAGCCCCCGGCTAGGATGGGGAACGCCTCCCCCTCCGCCCACCAGTCTATCCCCATGCAGCACCCTCGTGTTGCTCTGGGGGTAGGCCCCTCACCATGGCACCTGGGCGCTGGCGCTAGCATCGCCACCTGCAGAGAGGCTGGGGTCAGGGGGCCCTTCTCTGGGCTCACCACACCACATCCAGCTCTACCCCAGTGCTGCTAGCACCAGACCCCACCTGAACTCCTCGCCAGCCCCTGGCTGGGTAAATCTTACCCAGCCGCTCTGCATGGCCCGCCAGAGCCCTCTCCGGGCCCGTGGCTGCAGAGAGACACGCCAGGGAGCTGGGAGTGTGAACTCAGAGCTGGGGCAAGACCTGGGGGTCAGGCCAGGGCCTCTCAGCTTGGAAGCCACAGGTCCCCCACTTACTGTCCATGCCTGGGAACGGCAGGAGCAGGGCCCCTCGCTGGAGGGCCACATCCCGCTCCAAGTCAAACACCAGCTTCTCCAGGCCAGCGATGAGCTCCTGCATCTCCACTCCACCAGCGGGGGGCACCCCCCACCAAGCCCCAGGCCCGGGGAGCCAAGCCAGCCTGCACAGCCCCTGCTGAGGAAGGGGAGCAAAGACGGGGCCAGCTGCAAGTCTCCTCTCTCCGATCTGCCCTTCCCCAGATGCAGCAACCTCCCTGCCACCTTCTTCCCCTCCTGAGCCCCCAGCTGCTCCCAGACAAGCCCCCACCCAGGTCAGAGCCCCCCAGAAATCTGCACTCCTCCTCCTCCCCCGCTCTGGCAGCAACCCAGGGAACTGGGCAAGGAGGCCGCAATGTGGAGGGAACAGCTCCCAGCATCTGCTCTCAATTTGCAGCAGTGATTGAGTGGGGCTGCGCCCCAGCTGTAAGGAAATCACGGCTGGGCCCCAAGCAGGCCGGCCAGGTTAACCCCTCGCTCCCCGTGGCCCTCCGCACAGACATGGGCGTTTCCTGCCAGCTGGCCAGCATCTCCCCCCCGAACCCCAGGCTCCCTCCGAGTGCTTTCCCTTAACCCCTTCACCGCACAAAGCTTTGCTGGGGGCAGCTCCGTCACCGGGGGTTGGGGGGCGCTCCGGGGCCCGTTTCTCTGGGGAGCCGCCTGGGTCCAGTTCCAGAGAGCGAGGGACAGGCCTACGTGGTTTCCATCAATCGCCTGACACTGACAGCAGCTCTTGTGCTCAGCTGGTGACGTGTTACCGAACCCCCCTCCCCAGCTGGATTTGGATCTGGCTCCGAACATTGTGGCTCCGCTCTTCCCGGCGCCTGGCCCGTGTTATAAAAAACCAACAGCCCAGCACGCTCGCCTCGCCAGAACTGTTACGATTATTTATTGTTTCGACCTGTCAGGAGCAGCAGTGGTGGGCGGCCCCCGTTGCGCTCGGTGCTGTACAAACACCCCACTAAAAGTGGCCCTCATTTGCCCCCTCTTTTCAAAGTGCCACTGGCCTGTGTTACGTCCGTGCCCACGAGCCAGCGGTCCATTTTTTCCACCCCCAATGCGGAATAAATTTTGTCCTGCGCACGGAGGCACCTGTGGATGTGCACCACCTATAGAAACACATGCTGAGCAGCGTGTGACTCTCTCCTGGGTGGCCACCCAAGCGCGCCACTTACAGGGAACTCCGGGGTTGCAGCCGCGCTGCAAGGTGGCACAAAACTCCGGAAGGGCAGCGACATGCCACCCAACACGGTGCGTCTTGGGAGCTTCAGGTGCAGCCTTCCTGGAGCCAGCTCAGGCCTTGCTGAGCCCTGGGATGCTGTGCCCGGCTCCTCTGGTACCTGACTGGGGGGGCCTGGGCACAGCTTGCTAACATGGGCCTCATCCAAGGGGTACCGAGGCCAGAGGCAGACTCTGGCTGTCAGCTCTAGGCAGGGACGGAGGTATCGGCATCATCCCAGCCCAGCTCCTGTCTGTCCTCTGGGCGGAGCCTGAAGGGCGTGGCCTGTGCCACGTGGCTTGTGCCTCGTGGCACCCGCTGCCCCTGTGCCCAAGGAGAGGCTGAATAAGGAGCTGGCCTAGGTATTAACTCTCCTGCAATGCCCCTTCCGGAGGTGGCTTTGCAGCCATGTGGGCATCTCAGCCTCCACCACTGTCCTCCCTGTGTTCCCCCCGGCATCCGGCCCGGCAGCCCCGTGCGCCCATGCCAGCGCCTCCCTCTCCCCCCGCGGGCCCTGGCTGATGCCTGCTCAGCCAGCCGTGCTGCGCGCTCGGCCCTGTCAGCGTGAGGCATGGGGCGCTCGCCGACGGGCGGCCGAAGGTGACAGCTGTCGGAACAATCTGGGTGGCTGCTTGACGGCCGAGGGGGCTCGCGAGGCAGGTGCTGGCCCTGGTGGCGGGGTGCTGCTCGCGCACCATCTCCAAGGCGAGGGGCCGGCGTGCCACGGGGAAGGAGGGCAGAGTGGCCGGGTTCCCCCGTCCTGCTCCCGTGCACGGCGGGAGCCTCCTTAAGATCCTGGCGGCGACAGAGCGAACTGGGCGGCCTTGCGGCAGGACAGAGGGGGACATTTCGCTCCATAACTCGCCACACTCTGCTCTGGAGACCTGGGCCCGGATGTGCCACGTGGGCCCTGCCCACGTGAGATGTGGTGGGGGGGCTGCAACTTGGAGCACTCCACGCCCAAGAGCATGGCCCCCGGGATCCCACCGGGAGCCTAATTTTCAGAGGCTCCCACTGACTTGGTCTCCCCCTGCCCCTGAAAAGCAGCTTCCATTGCTGACCAGGGCCAGTGGCTGCAGCCCCGCAGAAGGTCTGAGATCTCGCTTCTCTCCGAAGAGTAAGTGTTAGCAAAGTGGGCATGAAACTGGTGTGCGTGGTGCGCATTAGGGACCCAGGCAGAGTACAGGAGATGGGCACCACTGGGGACCCTAATACATGCCAGAGGTCACCCAAGGAAATGAAGAGGTAGCAGGTTTAAAACAAACCAAAGGAAGTTTTTCTTCACGGTCAACCTGTGGAACTCCTTGCCAGAGGATGTTGTGAAGGCCAGGACTTGAACAGGGTTCAAAAAAAGAGCTAGATAAATTCATGGAGGACAGGCCCATCAACGCTTATTAGCCAGGATGGGTAGGAATGGTGTTTGGCAGAAGCTGGGGATGGGCGATGGGAGGAATCACTTGATGGTTCCCTGTTCTGTTCACTCCCTCTGGGGCACCTGGCATTGGCCACTGTCGGCAGACAGGACACTGGACTAGATGGGCCTTTGGTCTGACCCAGGATGGATGTTCTTATGCAGCTCATCCCATGACGGCAGGTACAGAGGAGTCTAGTCCATGGTTATGGGGATGGCCACACTGCTGTTGTACAGCCACGGCCAGCTGTAGCATCTACAGGGCTGCGATGAAATGGGAACCGTCTCTAACAGTTTTACAATGTCGACGTGTGCCTCAGTTTCCCCTGTATTATACCTGACTACACTGTGGGGAAAACAGGACCGTTTGCTCTCTGGGCCGGCTAAGAGACATAGTTGTGAACGTCACCGTGCTGTCTGAGCCAGGATGGGTCAGGACAAGGGACTGGCCCAGGCTGGTCCCACGTCCGTGGAGAATCAGACAACGGCAAATCCAGCCACCGGGACATTGACACCTACCAACCAGGCTCCACAGAGAGCTGGATTTCCCCACCTCTCAGCAGGGGAGCTGGGCAAACGCCCCGGGTCCCAGACAAAGGACAGAGAGATGTAAGCGTTGGCACCTAGCAGCAATTGGAGGTCCCAGCTGGGCTCTGTGACAACTGGACTGTCCCATGGCCCGGGCTAGGCTTTGACCTGCGGCTCTGTGCGGACCTAGGCCGCGTGCCAGCTGACGGTGCGAGTGTCAGCGGGGGGAGGCGCATCCGACCTGCAGCACGGCCCTGTCTCTGCCGCACTGAGCTCCTGGGGCGAGCCGGAGCCCCATGGGAGGCGGGGAGGCCAGATGGCCAAACCTGAAGGAAGCAGGAGACACCCCTGCCCGGAGACTGGTCCACAGCCGGGAGAGGAGGGCTGAGGGGCTGGTAGCCTGCTCCTGTGCATCCGTGACCAGAGCAACACCGTCCTCCCCAGCCTGCCTGCATGGAGGTTGCGGCAGCCGGTGTTGTCCGGCTCTGGCAGGCAGCCAAGCCCCCAGGCAGCAGGGGAGCAGTAGGGTTAGGGGTCAGGACCAGCCGGCGGAGGAAGCTACCGCCAAGGAGGCTGCACCGAGCTCCAGGGCCTGGGGAGCTCAGGGAGATAAGGGTAGAGCAGGGTTCATGGTGGGGGGGGGCAGCCTCTTTCCGACCTACTGTCTCCCCCCCTGCCAAGCAAGGAGGGACCCGAGCCAAGCCCCTAAGATGCAGACCAGGGGCCCAGCCCCCCAGCCCTGCCTAGGCTCCCACTGGCACATGGGGGCTTGCCCCTCTCCCCCCAGTGCACCCGCCGGGCCAAGCCTCCATGCCCAGAGCCTGCTCCCCGGCTGGGGGATGAAGTGGGGGCAGGGCACACACATTTATGGGGGTTCCCATTTTTACAGGTGTCCCTGCCCAGAGCATCTGTCTCTCCTCCTCCAAGGCCAGCAGGGGGGGAGAGGTGGCCCCATTGTTTCCTCCTCCCCACCCCCGAAGCCAGGCCTGCCCACCCAGCCCATTCTGGCTACGCCACTGATGCAGATCTGCCCCCCCCCCCGGTGGCACCTGCCCCAGCTCCCTTCGCTCCAGCATGGGCAGGGCAGGGGGCTCCCCTGTTCATGCACACACGGAATTCAGCCCTCCCGGCTGCCCCTGCCAGCTGGTACAATGACGCTGGGACTTTAAGAAACAACAGAGGGCAAACCCCCCACCCAGCCGCCAGCTGCTGATGCTTTCTTCCCCCAACAATAGGCCAATGTCCCAGCCCACTGCTCCCATTGTATCGGCTGCTGCCTGCCCAGAGACCCCGCCCTGCGCTGCCCTGCCTTCGCCCTCACTTGGCACTGCCCCTCTGGTGTATCGGAGGCTTAGAGGCCTGGCCCCACCCTCGCCGCTTTGCACCCTCACCCCCAGCACACCAGGGCGTTTGCACACTGCCCCATGTGCTTCGGTCTTTCTCTGGCCTTCCTCCTGCTGTACAAAGTGACGCTGGTACATTAGAACAGGCCCCCTGCCGCCTCCCCCAACCTTGCTAATGCCCCTCAGTCCCGCCCCACAACCAGTGGCCCCTGGAAGCTGGGTGCTTGGGCGGCTGCCCAGGAGAGGTTCAAATGCCACCCAGCTGATTAGCAGAGCACCGCATGGCTTTGTACTGGTGGTGCACATTCACACATGCCTTGGTGCATGTAATAAAATTTATTCTGCAATGGAAAAATTAAGAGGGAGTATTGCCCACAACTCCCTGCTACTCCCTCCCCCTCCCAGCTCTGCCAATAGCCCTCACACTTCCCCACCCCCCCTTATAGTACAGCTGCCCCAGCTTGGGTAGCACACCACAGGCAGCACCTGCCGCAGTCCATGCTGTTCCAGCCCTAGTGCTTCCCACCCCAGCTCTGCATCTGCCTCTCCAGGCGGCTCTTCCCCACCAGCCAGGCCTGGCTCCCCTCAGAGTGCAGCCAGCTCCCTATGCCTGACTGCAAACCCACCAGCTGATCCATTGCAACATAGCCCAGGCCCGGTCAATTTTCCCCACACCTTGACTTCGGCTCAGGAGCTTCTCCGGCATCCAAGGAGCCATCCCCCAGGCCGCTGGGAGGCGAGCGAAACCAGCTGGCCCGGTGGGGTCTAGCCGGGGGCGCGGCTGCGCAGCTGGGCCTGGCCCCCGTGCCGAGAGAGGCGTAGGAACCAGATCAACAGCCCCGCGGGGTGGAAGGTTACAAAAGCAGCAGCTGAGGTCAAACACTGGCCGCCTTGTGCAGGGGTCCGGCGTCACTGAAAGAGTCGCTTTATGCACCATGGCTGAGCGTGCCACGGGGTGGGAGAGAAAGAGGCCGGAGCCTGCGGCTCAAGTTACCCCGGGCCAGTTTCCCCTGGGTTTGGTACATGATGTTCGGGAGCAGCCCAGCCTGGACTTACGTGGCTCTGGGGACTCACTCGGCAGGGCTGGCAGCAGCGGGTGAGGGGAAGGGGGCATGCAAAAGAGCAGCCTTCCAGCAGACGGAGATATGCCCGAGGGGCCAGGGTGGCACTGGCACGGGGAGCCACTGCAAAGCACTTATAGCTGCAGCCTCGCACGCTGCTGTTTCTTTCCTGGATCCCACAGCCCTCGTCCCTGCCAGCTGCGGGTTCGGCTTGGCAGCTGCCCCCTCTCCTCCCCCCAGGCAGGGATGGGAACACAGCCAGCCCTGCATCCCCCAACACTGTCCCGCTGCACGCTCCCTGTAAGCTGAGCACTGGGGCAGCCACCCAGCAGAGACTCAAACGCCGCCCAGCTGGTTAGCAGAGCGTGCCCAGCCGGGTTGTGTTTCTCTTGGTGGTGCACATCAGCACATGCCTTGGTGTGTAACAAAATTTATTCTGCACATGGATGGGAAAAATGACAGGGAACACTGCTGCCAGGTGCCACCTTCCCTGAGGACAAGAGCTCGGGGGGGGGAAGGGCGGCTTACGAACAAGTCCAGGCTCGCTGCGTGATGGCGTAGGGAATGGCCCTGCCCACGGATCATCTGCGGGCTCGGGGGCACCGGGGGAGACGGACAGCAGCCAGCAGGGGTGTGGCTGCTCCCCCCAGGCCCATTCTTTAGCCAGCTGATATCTGCTCCCCCCACATGATCTGCCTGACTGCAGCCGCACCAGCAATCCCATTTGCCCTTCGAACCTGCAGCCGTAAGCCCGCGTCTCTGAGCACGGAGGCCCAGGCGGGGTTCTGTGGGGCTGGGCGGACCTCCTGCCAGGAGAAAGCCCCACAGGCAGGATCAGCCTGGCGGCTCTCTCCCCCCACAGGGCGGCCCGGCGAGAGGCCGGCTCCCCGCTCCAGCAGAGAGATGCAACGTGTCTGGGAGCAGAGCGGGTGGATTCGTGTGCAGCCCTGGGGACGGCAGCAGGAGGCATGGGAGCACCAAGTAGACACTCAGCATCTCTCTGCCCCCCCCACACACACACTGCCCAAGCAGGCCTTACGATTGGAGTGACGACAGACAATGCCCCTCCATCCCCCCGCCAGCCCGGCACTGCAAAGACCCCCCAGGAGCCAGGCACTGCTTTCACTACTGTTTAATTCTGTTCTGCATTTTACATACATCATAAAATCCACCGCCCCCCAACATCCTCTGCTCGGCTGCGCCGTACAGCTCCCAGCACGGGGACAGAGCCCCAGTTGCAAGGCCGGGCAGGGCACGCTGCAGGATATCCAGCCGCTGCTCCCTCCTGGTGGGGCGGGGGGAAATTGAGCACAAAAATTAAGTTGAAAAAAAAAGAAAATAAGTTAGAAAAGGTCCCCGTTAGTGTTTTATTGCTACCCACGAGTGCACGGAAGGAAGGGCAGGGGCCCGGGGCGAGGACCCATCGCCCCAGCTCGGCACCGACAGACCCCGCACCCTGGTCAGGCTGCACCTGGCCG
Organism: Rafetus swinhoei; assembly: GCA_019425775.1. Taxonomy (NCBI): domain Eukaryota; kingdom Metazoa; phylum Chordata; order Testudines; family Trionychidae; genus Rafetus; species Rafetus swinhoei. Next base: position 26,777,331 of record CM033438.1, read on the forward strand.
CTCGGGCATGTCTGAACAAGGAGAAGACGGGGCAGGGGAGAGCGATTCTACATCTCTTGCGCCCGCTGCCCATTCCCAGCCTGCCGGCCTCCAGGAAGCGGGGCCAAGCCCATCATGCCCATGGGCGCAGAGATGGGCTCCCACGGCAGGCCGGGCAAGGGGCCAAACAGGGCCCCCCTAAGCTTTACGTCCAAGATCATGGGCTAACCTCCTTCCCCCAGAGGGCAGCTGGGTCTCACCCCACCACTGCCTGGCCACAGCTGCCTTCCAGAGCATCCCATCTGTCCATGCTGCACAGGAAAGGCACAGTGGGGTTGGGGCTGAGGCCAGCCTAGGGATAGGACAGCTGGAGGGCCGGCCAACATCTCTGCTCCAGCCCCGTGCATCCAGACAGCTGGGGCTAGTGGGACGCCCCAGAAGGCTCCTTCCACCATCACCCTCCACACATCTGGTACCAGCACCAGCCACTGGGTCCTGCTGCTACAGCGGCAGGCCCCCCGCCGCGCTGGCGACAGCTCCGCATCGTACCAGGATGTTCCGGTTGGGCGGTGGGGAGAGGATGGGATGGCAGATGAGGGATTTTCCAAGAGCAGCCCATCTGGGATGAGGTTGGGGTCCAATACATAGGACCAGCTAGGGCAGGCTCCAGGGAGCCCACGGGCCTCAAGACGCTGCAGCAGGGCACACACACAAAATGGAAATTAGATACAAAATTTTTTTAAAAACCCTCCTACTGCTCCTAGAGCGGCAGGCCCTCCCCAGAGACGTGCCGGCAACGTAACGCGTCTGCCGGCTTGGCACCAGCTGGCTTTCCGATCCCGCTCCACTCCACAATATGCAGAATTCTCAACTCCGGAGCCACGTTCCTTCCGACTGGAACGTCCCCTCCTCCGCAGTGACAAAGCGGGACGAGTACAAATCAGAGCCCAATAAAAACACAGGGGGGAGACGAGAGATGACAAAGGGCCCTCGAGCTGGAAGCCTGTTCCTTGTAGTTCAACTCTATATCGCTTGATGTGGGCAGGCGATCGCGGTTATAACCAAAGTCCAATGGAAACGATAGTAAATTTCCCCCTGGCTGGAAGCGCTGGAGTTTTCTTCGGGGAAAGTAACCGTCTCCCGCGTGGCGAGCAGGCTCGGCCCAGCTCCCGACCGCTGTTCTCCCCTGGCTCGAAGAGCCGTACAGGAAGAGGCTGTGTGACGTAATCCTCGGACTTCAAACCCAAGTTCCTCCCTCTCCCGCAACAACCTCAGAAAAACCCTATAACATTTATCATCTTCCTGTTCCACAGGTTCATTCACAGTCCCCGGAGGGACGGCAGAGGAGCAGAAGGGACTCTGTCTGCAGTCTTTGGGGAAAGGAAGAGGAGTTAAGAGTTAAGTATTTCCCGGTGCTATTTCTTCTGAGACAGTCAGTTGCCAGTTATTCCTTCGTGTGCCCAAGCTACCGCAAACAAACACCAGTCTCGCCTTGCTACACTCGGATCTCGTCGTCCTCCTCATCCGTGAAGGAGAACTCCTTGTCGGGCCGCTTGGGAGGGCCGTGCCCGGCATCGGCGGGGACCCCGTAGCTCTGTCTTGCGGGAGATGGGTGGCGTTCCTGTGCCGAAACCGAGCGGCTGTCCCTGCCGAGCGGGCCACGGGCGGGGCCCAGGCTGGAGGCCGCAGCTCTGCTCTCGTCCTGGCAGGGTGGTGCCGTCGGTACGGAATCCGGATTCCCTTCCCGGATGAGCTGGTGGGCTGCGGGTACCCGGGTCAGGCCTCCATCCCTCCAGGGCTCCTCCGTTACCATGGCACCCAAGTCTTCCTGCTGGTCCCACTCGTCTTTGTCCATGATGCTCAGCACATCTCCCAGCATGGAGGGCCCCAGGTCGATGTGGAAGGACATGATGGACTCGGCGTGTTTCATGCCATAGCTGCTCTTCGGCACCACGACGGGCAGCTCCGTGAGGTCCCCGAAATCGCGCTCGTCCAGGCTGGGGCTCTGGGGCCGGGCGGCTGCACCGTTGGCACGCAGCGTCTGCTCCGGGGCCGCCGCCTCCTCCGGGGCCTTCTTCACGGGGCTGGAGGAGAGGCTCTTGGGCAGCTTCCCGGCGCTTTTGTCCGCCTCCTTCTCGTTGAGCTGAGGCAGGGAGACGGCGTTCTTCACGAAGATGGCCGAGTCCCTCAGGGACCCCAGCATGTCCCGCCGGTCGCCGCGGGTGACCGACTGCGAGCGCTTGCTGCTGCGGAACTTGCGCGACAACAAGCCGGGCTTGGAGGAGCCCGACTCCGCAGGGGCTCCGGCTCGCCGGCCTTGCTGTTGAGGAAGGAGGTGTCCCCGAAGGCGTCCCCCGCGCGGCCCACGTGCATGGTGTGGCGGAAGTCGCCCAGCGGGGCGCTGATCATCTCGGCCGTCAGGTCGGCCCGAGCGCCGCTTGGAGTGGGCCGTGTTGGAGACGAGCTGCTTCAGGATCGGCATTGTCCCGGCAATGGGGGGAGGGCACTTCCACAGGGCCGGGCGGTGCCCCCTAGAGCCCGGAGCTGGGCGGCGAGGCCTCGCGGTCCTCCCCAGCGGCACTCACCTACACGGAGAAAAGAGAGGACGCGGGTTAGGCTGGGGGGGCGGAGAGCGCGCCGTGCCGCCTCACCCGTGTCTCGCAGGCAGCGGCCGTGCCAGGAGCACTTCCCTTTGCACCCCTCAAGGCGCTGACTGCGCTAGAATACTCCCCGCACCCCCTGTCCCCGACACAACCCAGAGCTGCTCCCAGCCCCCAGCCTGTTTCCTGCTCAGCCCCCCGGGGCCAGGAAACCTGCATTTGCTGCTGGAATGCACTGGCTTGAGTTCAGCGCCCTGCACGAGTGAATTCAAGAGGCTCTCCCCTGCCCCCTCTCTGCAACTGACACCCCCCCAGAACCGCCCCGACAGACACAGGGGAGCTTTGCACAGCCCAGACGGCCGCCCTCCGCCACCGAGCTCCCTTCCTCCCCAGCCTACTTCCTTTAGTAGCAGGGGGTGTCAGATGCCAGAGTGCGGGGGGGAGGCCGGGGGAGGAGTTGGGGAGCTTGGAAACAGGGTTTGTCTCTATTTCCTGTGCTAAACGGGCAGGTACCGCTGGGTCTGCGGAGGAGCCGCTGCGCTCCACCCCAGAACTGGGGCTCCCTGCTCCGTCAGCTCATCGAGGGTGCTGGGATTGGGATACATTTTCCATCCTGATTACGGGCGGGGGGGGGCAGGGGAGGAACCAGTCGTCCTGCCCACCATAGCATAAGAGGGCCACACACAATACAGGGACGGAGCGTTCAGCCGCCATGCGGGGACAATCCATGCTCCGAGCTGGAGAGGAACAAGAGAAACTGAGGCAGGGAGCCCCAGGAGGGGTTTTGAGGAAGTCAGAAACAAGAGCCCAGTGCAGAAGTGGCCGGCCTGTAGGGCCAGGGCGGTTCCCCCCTGCTCTGGCCCTGCGCCTCTCCCCGAGGGCAGGTCGCGAGGTGGCGGCTTTGTTCGAAGCCACATGGCGAAAATGCTTTGGATTTTTCCCCTCGAAAGCCGGCGGCGAGACGCGGCCGCGGGGACGAATTGGAAACAGACGGCAGGAAGCGCACGAGGAGGGCTGGAAAGATGCCGAGAGGCCCCGCGAGCGGAGGGCCGCGCCAGGCGGCTCGGAACCAGCCAGTCGCCTTCCACGGGAGGGAAAGGGGCTCGCAGTTGGCGGGGCGGCAGGAGAACGGGTCTGGGAAGACGTAGGGATGTGAAATCCCCCCTGATTTGTCAGTTAAAAGGGAGGGAGCTTCCAGCCCATCAGAGCAGCCCCCCCTGCCTGCGGGGTGCCTGGGCTCCCTGTGGACAGAAGTTGCTCCGGAGGTGAGAGCAGTCCGTCGGTGGCAGGCCCCCTCCAGCCTCCATGGGTCACCGGTTAACTGGAACCAGTAAGCCCCACCCGTGTACTGGTTAACCTATCACATCCCCCCAGCTCCCCATGTCGTGGGGCTCGTCACACCAGGGTGGCACGCCACCTGCAGCCGCCCCGTGGAATGGGAATCACCCACAACCCGGTTCTTAGCCATTCCAGCCCCACACTCCCCAAGCTGGGAGGTAGCCAAGAACCCCCAGCCACAGCCCCCTCCCTGTACAGCAAGCTGCGACGGACCCCCCAGCACTGACGGGCCCGGCTCCCCCACCGGGCTGGGGCAGGGAACACTCAGCACGGCCGGGGTTTAAACCCCACGGCCGAGGCTTGCTGTGAGCCGCTGGGGCAGCTGCCGGGGCAGGAGCGTTCCCCGCTCGGACCGGGCCTGAGATCCGCAGCGCAGCGGCCAAGGCCAGGGAGCCAGATGAGGGAGCTGCGTTTGTAGTATGCCCAACACTTCCTTGCTGGTTCCCAGGGGCTGGGAGCAGCCTGAGCCGGGCCCTACACACCCAGGGCCCTGCCCCCCAGCCCCGGGGGGCACTAGAGCCCTGAAGGAGCGGGGCAGCCAGCGACAGACCAGTCCCTGCCCCTGCCACCCGGCACGGGCGGGGATCAGCACAAGGAGCCATGCAGGCTGGGGCAGAAAGAGGCATCTAAGCTTCGCCCCATGTTGGCTCCAGCTCCCAGCTCAGCCTACTTCCACCCCCCTCGGGCCACATGCACCAGATTCCTTGGCTCGGTCACGCAGAGCCGCCGGCGGAAAGGGGATCCCCTGGGTCAGAGCGGACATGGCCGGGCTCCCATCGCCCCCGAGCCGCCCCAGTGGGGACGTGGCTGGGTGCCAGCTCTCCCCTGCAGGCACCCCTGCCCTGTGCAGCCCCCTTACTATCCAGGCAGATGCTGGAGGCAGGGGTGGGAGCACACGGGGGCTCTGGCATCCTCAGGCAAAGTTCCGCCCTTCTAGTCTCTGCGCAAGGCCTCCGGACCAAAGTTGCCCCTTCAGCCCGGGCAGCTCTTTGCTGGGGCCTGCAGGGAAGCAGGGCACCAGGTCCAGCTCCTAGGCGAGGGACCACGGAGCTCCACATGCCACGGAGCCACCCCCCAGGAGCGGGACCTGCTGGCTGTTTTCAGGGTGCAGCTCAGTGCCCTAGGACAGGCAGGCAGCCTGCCTCAGCGCCACAGCCCAGATAAGCCTGAGTCCCCCCCCCCGCCCCTCCCTGAGCCCCACCCAAAGCCACCGTCTGCACCCCAAACCTTTCATCCCTAGCTCCACCCAAAGCCCAGCCCCCAGCTTCTACTGCCTCCTGCTCCTCAACTCCTCCTCAAAGCTGGAGCCCCCCTCCTGCACCCCACCCCCTCATCTCTGGGCTCACCCCAGAGCCATCACCCCCTTCTATATTCTGACTCCCTCAGCCTCGAGCCCCCTCCTCAGCGGCTTGTGCAGAGGTAGCAGTTTTGCCGGGGGAGGGGGGAGAGAGGGGGGCTGCTGCACTGCAGAGAGAAGCCGGCCAGGCCTGCAATGCAGATGGGCATCAAGAGAGAAAGGACAGACCGATACACACACGCGCACAGACATACGACTTTTTCCACGGCGGCTGTGGACCAGAACCTGTGACTTCAAGCCCACGGCAGCTGCAAGCTGTGGTGGAGGGAGAAATCCCGGACCCCACGCAGGCCCCTGCAGCTGCAGGCAGTGTGGGGACCCTGCCCGGAGCTCCCCACTGAGTCAAGACTATTTCTAGTACAAGTCAGGGCCAGGTCACGGGCTTCTGTGAATTTTCCTGCCTTGCCCAAGACCTGGCCCGGAACGTCTGCTCGAAATGTGGGCGACACCTGTCCCTATTTCAGGGGACAGGCCCTCTGGCCCCCTCACCCCAGCGGGCTGCGATGGACTCCTGGTGTTTCTGGACACGATGTGGGGTCCCCGGCAGCGGCATACAGGAGCCGGCCCGGAGCCCACACCGACTGGGCCAGGAGTCTATGCAGCGGGGCGCCCCTGCGCCCTTTTCTCCCTCCTTGGGCCTGGGCCTTCCACCGCTCGACTCCTGCGCTGCCAAGTCCCAGAGGCTGGGGCTGCTGGGACTCCGGCTAGAGAAGGGGGGCAAGACGCTTTGGCAGATACCACCCTGCCCCCACATTATGGGAGAGAGGCTCCTTTCTCCAAACCTGGGGGAGGGAATTAAGACCACAGGCTCCCCCGGCCCAGCCATGACAGGCCTGGACTCCAGCCGCACCAGAGGCGCGTAGCCGACCTGAGCATGCCTCCTGCCTAGCGTTTAGCTCACATCCCTCTGCCCCTTCAGGGCTAGCGATGCTGAAGGCTTCCTTAGGAGCAATCAATAGCCCTGAGACACGGCCTGACACTGCCGGGCTGCGACCTCGCTCTGCAGGGCCTCTGTGCCGTGGGGCTGCTGCCCATTCAGCCGTGGGCCTGTCCCAGTGCCCCTTCCCCCAGCGCTGCAGCATTAACCCAGATTCCCTGGCCCCTGGTACCCCAGCCTGGCACTCAGCACACACAGTCCAGACACCCCATTTCCCCCTGCAGAGCCCTGGGGCGGAGGCTGCCCCGTCCGGCAATGGACTGAGCCGTGTCGCATTCACCCCCCAAGCAGGGGCGTGGCAGGGCAGGGCAGACCCAGCTCTACAAGGACCAGACTCCGGGGATGGGGCTGGGACCCTGAGCAGGGACGGAGTGGGGCGGCCTGGGCCTGGCATTGGGTCTTATTCATTCGTCTGTTCCCGCTGAGTTTCATACCGGCAGCCTCTGATTCTTTGCTACCCGTCCCTGGGCCCAGGCACAACCCCCCATGCCGGCGTCTTAGGCTCAACAGGATCCCCCCCGCCAGCTGTGGGGCAGCCCTCCAACAGCTGGAGTTAGGGATCCCTTCACCCGCCTGGCGCCCACAACGGCTCCAGCTCTCTCGCTCTCCAAGGCCTGGGGAAATGGGCACCGGGTTACGGAGCATTTTGCTGCCATGCAGCCAGCTCAGCCGCGCCCCTGGGTCGAGATGGCTCTTCAGGGGCCGAGGGGATACTTCGGAACAGCTCTCCGGTCAGCCCTCCAGGAGGGCGTCTCCGCAGACAGACCAAGGACTGGCCGCCACACGGGAATGCCCCTGCCCTCGGGCCAATAGCAAGGCCCCTCCAGGCCAGGTCCCGCCCACGTCTGCAGGGTGCTATGGGGAAGCAGCTTCCCACAGTGAGCAGGGTCAGGCACACGCGCTCCTGGTTCAGGCACTGGGGGCGGGATGAGCTGGGTTCAATTCCAGATTCTGCCACTGACTCCCCGTGTGCCTTGGGCAAGTCCCTTTGCCTCTTCGCCCCGGAGGAGCAGGGGAAACAAGATGCTCTCCAATCCCCTCTGGAGGTGCAGCAAAGCCTTGTCTGAACAGCCAACGGGGAAGGCTGCGTGGGGCCTGGCCAGGCTCTCGCTTGGTGTCGGTGCCGCACTCAGCGTAACGGAGCCAGGACTTGAGCTGCTGCCTCTGTGACCGGAATAATAAATCGGCTGGGCTTTCACACCAGCCCTGTTCTCTCTGCACCGCACAGCAGGGCAGACAGGAACAGGCCTGCATGCAGAGGGTCCTCGAGGAAGCCTGTACTTGCTCTGGGAGCCGAGCCATCGGGAGATCCTAGCCCAGGGCCACGGGACACCTTCCCCACGCTGCCACAGGCCACGGCGGGCAAAGCTTCGTGCTCCTTTCCCGGGCGTTTTTCTGCTACCTCCGGAGAAGCTGGAGGCCTCGCCCAGAGATGGCGCTGGGCTTTGGAGGGTGGGACACGTCCCCCCGCTCCTGCGCCCTCCTGCCTCGCTCGGCCACAGAGCACCAGCCACGGAGCACCAGCCACGGAGCTGCTCTTCCCAAAGCGGCAGCAGCTGCCCTCCACACACCTTCCCGGGGCAGCAAACGGGCACCCGAGTCACCTTCCCTCCCAGGTTTCTATGGGATGCTCCAGATTTGGACCCGGCTGCTCAGCCAGCGAAACGCTCCAAGCCGTCGACATCTCTCAGACCCAGCGAGACGTTGTCACAACGCAGCCCCGCCCTCCCCGCCACGGTTGGCACAGCAAGACCTCGCCTGGCAGCAGCGTGTAAAGGGACTCACCCACCCCTTCCTGCTAGTGACCACGGCATAGAGACCTCTCCACAGGCAGATCCCCATGGCAGGCTGTGACCAGCGAATGCCCACGAGCAGTTCTGGCATCCTCGGAAGGCCGGTCCATTTGCCGGAGCAAAGTCCCGAGACTTTCTCCATGAGCACGTCCCCAGCCCGGCAGGTTTTTAGTTGGCCCCGTTCTCCCCTGCCCTGCGTCCCAGCTCAGCCCGCCCTGTCCCATTACAGGGGTTCCCCCTGCTTCCCCCGCAGGGACAAAATACAGCTACACTGCAAGCTACTCTCCCCCCCCCCGCGCGACAGGCCTGTATCTACCAGCGCAGGCTGCGGGGCTATGAAACCACAGTGGAGATATTTGCACTGGGAGGAAATTGAGGCTCTGAATTCCTCCCCAGCCGGAGCCGGGTCAGCCGGCCAGGGGAAAGGGTTTTCTTGCTGTACGGAGCCCCCCCCCCGCCAGACACACCCCGCGCTGTGGCCACGGCTGCTCCATTGCTCAGCTGGGGTGACTTCCTGCTTTGCAATCACTTCCATCTCGCCGCTCTTGCTTCACGAGGCTCCAACGGTTTCCCAGCTTCTGCCCCCGTTAAACAATAACCCGTTAGACAATCTCTCCCCCGCCCGCCGCCGCCAAGTACTTCGGCCCAAAGCTCTTCCGGGCACGGCTGCCCCTCCCTCCCCTCCCCAGCGTCCTTTGAAAGGGGACGGAAAATTAGTCCCACGGAACTTGCCGACTGCCTGCCTCTCCCAGGCAGTTCAGAGGAATTGATCCACCCACCACGGCCGGTCCTTGCACGTCCCCCCTGGCTACGGTGCCGGAGAACGCCGCTAACATACGGATCCATCCTCCTAACACGGGCTCGGGGTCCTAGCCTGGACCACGCGGGCCAGAGACCTTTCCCATGTTCATTGAGGATGTGCCACCCCGGGGCTGGCACCTTCCTTTGCCGAAGGGAACAGCCACGCTGCAAAGAAAAGCCGCACGGACGCGTGTCTCAAAACCCGGATCCGCTGAGTTGGGCTCACAGGGCCAGGTTTTAGGGGAGCTTCGACCCAGTGTAAACAGACGCTAAATGGCTTGCCACAGGAAGCTTGTGGTCGAGCAGCGATTTGAATACCCCGCTCTCCAGGCCCAAGTCAAGGCCTTGCATAGAGGTGCTGTGCTTGGTACTGAAGCGAGGGCATGGTTCCCCCCGCCCCGGGGTGCCCAATAATCCTTACAAGTTGCACCTCCCAAATCCGGGATTCTCTGATCTGGCATGACCATGGATGCTCCCGGATGAGAGCGCCCCAGAGCAGGAGGGCCAGCAGCTGGGAGCCCGGTGCAACCCTGAGAGTCTGCTAGCAGCGGGGCGCGATTGGGGCTGTCTGCCACCCAGCAGTGGGGCCGGGACCACGGCAGCCCAAGCGCGGGAGTCTGGCCGGGCCGTGTCAGCCCGGATGGTGGTGGGGCCGCAGTATCCTGGGCGGCGGTGGCAGTGTCACAATTGGCGCAGCGGGGCTGAGGTTGTGGCAGACCCATCGGGCAGCGTGCTATTCAGCAGAGGGGCTGGAGCTGCACGCCAGCAGCTGGCAGTGGAGCCGGGGCTGGCCTGCAGACAGCCCAGCCGGGCCGAAGGAGACGGCAGCGAGGAGGGGCAGCGGGCTAAGGGGCTGGTATCAGGAGACCTCCCGTTATCTGGCAAATTCCCTCAGGTCCCGAGGGTGCCAACAAGGGAGGTCCAACCTGTACTAACTCATCAGTCACTAGCTCCTCCTTATAAAAGCCAAGCCTGCTTGGTTCTCGTCCTTTCTCCAGCCAAAAGGAGCTACAAGGGATGGGAAAACAGACTCATCGGTTTCTAATCAAATTTCCCTGCCAGGTTCTCAGAGGGGATTACACGCTTGCCCATGCGCTCGCCTTTGCCGACTTCTGGGCCACATTTCTATTGGCCTTGGGTTTGACATAAACCAGAGAGAGGCCCCAGGCCAGTGCACGTCACTGACAAGCCATTGAGTTAGGCCAGCTGGGGACTCAGCCCCACCAGCTCATTCTGGGACAAGCTGGTTTCTTGAGCAGCCATAAGAGACTCTGAAGGCTTGGCACCAAGGCAGCCGGAGACCCAAGAGTTACTGACTAGCATGGCCAGCAGCCTGCTACAGGCTCAGAACAAGCCCCTGCCTAGACACCGGATGTCGTCTCTCTCCTCTGTCAAGCTTCGCTCCAGAGATAGTTGGGGAAGACAGGGGGGTTGTCGAGTGGGAGAAGAAACTGTGCTACCTGGTACTTTCGGGGCACTCCAGCCCCCCCACAGCTGGCTGCCGCCTAAGGGCTGGCTTTCCTCTGCCGGGAAGGGGGGAGAAGAAAGAGCCCCTCTCTCGGCTTCTTACGCCGCGCGAAAGCAGCCAAGATCCCATGACACTCCCGCCTGCGGCTGCTTTTCTACAAAGACGAGAGAAGCCGCACAGCCGCCTGCCCCCTCGGATGCCGCAGAGAAAGGGCAAGCGTAACCTGAGCCACGGAAAAGCCACGCCAGCGTCCAGGGTCAGATGGCTCCAACCGCCCTCCCCGGGCACAGCCGCGCTTGGCAGGGCAGGCGGCCAAAACCCCTTTCAGAGGGTGGGTGGCTTGTAAGCAGGGGAGTAGGAACGAAGGGGGCCAGAGATTAATCGGCTCGGTCAGTTACACACCCTTTTCCTCCAAAAATCCACAGCCCACTTGTACCACAACCTCCATTTTTCTGCATCTAAAAGCCCGGCCCAGCATTAGGGAGTTGCAAGCAAGCTGGGCAGGACTCGGGGCCAAAAGGGCTTTGAGATTCAAATGCCTCCCAGATAATAAGCAAAGTGCCCACCGGCGGTAGCACGCGTTTCTACTAGTGGTGGACATCTGCACCTGCCCTAATGCACATAAAATTTATTCCACACACGGGTGGCAAAAACGAGAGGGAACGCTGCCCGTACCTTGTGGCCTTTTGCAGCAGTCTGCTTTAGAAGCACGTCACACCGGTGCCAGCAGCTACAGGAGGTGTTGGGGGAGAGACCGCTCAGCCCAATACATCTGTACAGCGCCTGGCGCAGCCGGTCACCAAGTCCGGGGCAGAGCAAGGATTGGCACCCAGGGGCTCTGAATTCCCAACCCCACGTCTATGCCAGTTCCTCCCCCGGCTTCCGCCCACGCTGCTGCACAGATAGCATGCTGTCACACAGGGCCAGAGAAGGGCAGGCCGGGGCGACAAGCCGGAAGTCACTCGACGTGGAGAGCGTTGACTCAGGGTTTTCCTGACGCACTCACACAGGCCGGCTCTGACTCGCCCCGTCACCATGACTCTCCTCTGACATGTGTAACAAGGCTGGCTGGCTGGATACTGGAGCCGCCAGCTTGTGTGTTGCTTCACAAGGCTACGGGATCACGGGAGCTTCCACCCCACCCCCTTCCTCTGTCACGCTTACCTGGGCTGCTCAGTCCTGCTGCAGCGAGGGTGCCCCAGCTGAAACCGGGCGGAGGGAAAGCGTCCAAGATCAGTCCTGTGCTATCCAACACCGCGCTCTGCTCACACCCTCCCACCCCCGGACAGGGCCTGACTGCACACCGGAGCCTTACCCCAACCAAGGCATCCGACCAACACAGAACAACTGCAGGAGGGGAGTGGCGAGATTATCTTATCTCACTGCAGACAGAAGATGCAACCCAGGACTAGCCTTTGCCAAGGAGCGGATACGATGAACCTTCAATGCATTTATGAGAAACATCTGCAGCATCGATTGCAAAGCAGGCAGGGGAAATTAGATCCCCATCTAGAGTGTTTGGCCAGAGAGAGACACAGATCTTGGCTCTTGCCAGCATACTCCAGCACTCGCAGACACAGTTAACCTGTGGAACTCGCTGCCACAAGATATCAACACCCTGACAAGCTTAGCAGGATTCCCAAAGGGGGATGGGCAGTTCTATGAATGACAAGGTTGTCTTTGATGAAACTCGGGACAACAGGAGTTTGGGAAAGGCTAGAAACACTCATGCGTTAGGGCATGAGCCAACCTCTAATCAGTGGGGGGAGAGGGAGGGCTAAGGAGAAAGCATTCCCTGGGGGAAAAGTTATTCCTTAAGTACCTCTTATACCATCCCCTAAGATAGCAGATACTGGCCAGTGTCTTTGCTGCATCCCCATATTTGGTTGTGGGTGCAAGACCACTGCAAGGCAACACAATGCAGCGGGGAGTGCCCAGGGATGACTCACCAGGGCACTGATTAACTCTCAGGCCCCATATCACAGTTTCTGCTCAGAACAAAGGCACAGAACAATGGGACCCAGAACGCAACCATCAGCAGAACTCACTCCCGACTCCCAGCCTGGGCACACTAACCTGCTGTCACTGCAGGAGTGTCAAGAGAGGGTTCCCCTGAGTCACAGAATGCCAGGGCTGCTCCCAGGCAAAATCCAGCTTGGATTCCATCAGGACCCACCCAGACTGGTTTACCCATCGCTTGCCACAGAGGAGGGCCCGGGCGCGGCTAGCCAAGTGCCATGCCAGGGTATGGGGTCTGCTCCATGCCAGCCTATGACCTGTCGGTTAGGCTCTGTCAGTCTGTGACATGGGGACACACCCCTTTCTACTGGGGGCCAAGACAGAGGCACGGAATCATTTTCACTCTGGACCTCACCTGGAGTAAAACCACGCTCCAAGGAGCAGCCGAGATCTGGTACCAAAGGTGGCCCTGCCAGCAGCATGGCCTAGTGGATAAGGCCCCAGATCTGCCCCTCTGTTGCTGGCTGGCTTTGGGCCAGTCATGTCCCGCCCCGTGCCTCAGTTTCCCCACCTGCCAACAGGGATTGCACGGGCGCTTGTAAAGTGCTCGGGAGATTTACACTCATCATAAGCTACGGCCACGTTTTCACAACTGGGGTGGGAGGGAGGGGTCTTACACCGGCAGGGGCCACGCCACCGATTTGTCCCAGCTCTCGTGCCACTGGCCACGAAGGCCCTGCCCTGGACCGAGCGGATGAGCACAGAGCGGATACTTTCCCCAGAGCCCTCGGCCGCCTGACAGAGCGCCCGCCCCATGGCGGTTGGGGCACTCGCTGCGTCCCCTGGAGAGCCGTGGGGCCATGAAGCAAGATCCCAGCCCCCGGAGCCATGGCAGAGCCCAGGCTCAGCCTGGATCCCAGCTCTAACAAAGACAATAGGATGCAGAAGCCTCCAACTAGCTCCCTTCTCCCTCTGGCTGGCCCTGTGGTCCTGCATCAGCTGCCAGAGACAACCCCAGAGGGTGAGTGCGGAGCATCCCCCGAAGGGACCCATGGGTATCTCCCAGGAGGGGAGGGGCCAGCCCCAAGCACTGTCACGCTCTGGCCCCTCCCCGCAACTGGCTGACCCCGGGGAGCTCCCCAGAGCCCTTTGCCCTGGCTCTGCCCTCCCTTCCCACGCTGCCGCTGCCGCCTGCGAGCTCACTCTCTAGCCGGGGGCAGGCTCCCCCCTTCTGCACGGGCGGGGGCAGGGCCGAAAGCCTGCATCCCCCAGCAGGGCCAAGCCCAAAGGGCAGATGGGGCTTGGCGGCTGGGCCCCCGTCAGTGACCCCCACATTGAAACACGCCCAACTCAGCCATTCCTGGAGGACAGGTCCGGCAATAGCTCCCAGCCACGCTGGGCAGAGAGGCACCCCGCGCTCAGGACCGTCCCGCGCCTCGGTTTGCCAGGAGCGGACAACAGGGGAGGGATGTAACGGCGTGTCCGGTTAAACGATTACCCAGCGACTGACGACACGCAACTCCCCTTCCCCCGCCACTGCGGCTCTGCCAGTACATTTTTTAGCCGACGGGCAAGCAAGCTGGCTCAAGCCTGGCTCGCACCAGTCCCAGCAGCTAGCCCCGCTGCGGCTCTGCATTAAAAGTACTTTAGGAGTGAGTGGCTCCCAAGGCACTTTTAATGTGGCACCGCAGCAGGGGTAGCTGCTAGGACCTGGCACAAGCCAACCTGCCCGCCCACCGGCTCCTAAAGTACTTTTAATGCGGCACCACAGCGGGGGGAGCTGCTAGGACCTGGCGCGAGCCAGCCTGCCCGCCCGCCCACCGGCTCCTAAAGTACTTTTGATGCAGAGCCGCAGCGGGTATCAGTGTAACCGAGAGTGTCAGCTACACGGTTAGCAGATGACACGCATTTTAACATCCCGAGTGCCTACCCCTGCACAGCTGTAAGTTAGGGTCCTAGTCTTGGCCCAGAAGTGGGAAAAAATCAAGCCCAGGCTAGGAATAAGCTGGTTACCCGTGCCCCCCTGCCAGGTGTTGGTGCCCACCGACTAAAATCCGCTGGCCCCGAAGGCCCGTGCGGTAGCTAGCCAGACCCAGCATGGACACGGCAGAGGCTGCGTTCTCGCCGCAGCTATTCTGAATCCTCCTGGCCTCCCAAGAGGGGCCAGCTAAATAATTCATGGTGGCTGGGAGCTGCCCCAGCTGGCAGGCCCCAGAGCAGTTCAATGGGCTGTTCACAAAGGGTGCAGCCAGGCTCAGCTAAGAGGTGGAGGCCGCTGAGAAGAAGGGATCTGTTGGAAGAGGGGTTGGCTGCTCAAGGCGAAACCTGGCGACCTCGCAACCAGCCGGGGGGGGGCTGCAACACAGCTCGCCTGGTCCGTGCCAGGAGGGGGTTACCCTACGGGCGAAGGGGCTTTAAAAACACACCCCGCCGGAGCCCCGCGGCCCAGTCTCGCCGCCCACGGGTCTGTTTTGCAGGAGGCTTGGGGAACACGGAGCCACGCCGGAGTTAGCAAGTTAGCCGGAGTTATTCGGAGTCAGGGAAACTAACTGCTCTCGCTGCCCGCCTCCCCAGCCAGCCACAAACCAGAGCAACCGCTGCTCCGCCACAGCTTGGCAGGGCGGCTGGGGGAGGTAACCCAGCAGGGCCTGTGTGTGTGCTTGGGTCTGGGGCTCTTTGTTTCATCACATTTCCCTCCGCCAGCTGGGGGGTGGAGGGGGAGTCACCCAGGGCACCCCAAGGAATAGCCCCTTCTTACAGGCACCTCCAGGCACAGCGTGGGGGGCAGCGTATTGGCCATTGTTGGGCCTGTGAGATTGGAGGGGGGGGGACATAAGCCGAGAAGAGGGACCCAGGCCAATCCGAGAAGGTGAGTGCTCAGCTAGACCAGCCTACAAGAGGCCTCTAAACCGGAGGGGCCCATGGCCCCTTTCTCACCTCCTTGCCCAGGATGCCCCTTCCTGCAGCCCGCCTCTGCCCAGCCCTGCGCGTCCCGGGCTCGGAGGGTCTCCAGGGCAGGGCGCGCACAGACAGCCCAGCCCTCGGGCCGGGGCGCATTTGGGGCCAGTTTCTGCAGAACCCCGCCCCCTCCAGGGAAAGCCCCTCTCCAAGCGCAGCGCTTGGGCTCAGCCACCGCCTGCCCCCCTCCAGGATCAAGGCACCTACTTGTCTCCCCGCGCAGCAGCCGGGACCGGCCCCCTCTGCGCGAGTTTCCCGGGGCGCCAAGCTCTGCCCAGCCGCGCAGCGGGGCCCTTCCTTCGCCAGGCGCAGGCGGGCTCGCTAGGGAATCATTAACCGCGCCGCGCTCCCCTGCCCTTTGCTCGGCGCCCAGCGCGCAAAGCCAAAACAACGGCGGGAGCGCGCCGGTCCCCGCCCCTCCCGGCTTTAAAGAGCCCGGCGAGGCAGACAAAGCCCCGCGCCACTGCGGGAAGGAGCCGCCGCAAGCCCCCGCCCCAGCCGAGCGGCCGGGAGTCTCCGCTTTCATAGGCGGGGGGCGCCTCGGGGCGCTCCTGCCCTGCCTCCCGCGCCCAGGGCAGCGGCTGCGAACGTGGAGCCGTGTGTGTGCGCGCAGCGATTGTCTCCTTCCGGACAACGGGGGGCGCGAGGCGGACTTGGCCCGGGGTCCCGGGGAGTGACCCCTTCGGCCAGCCAAAGGCAGCCCCTCCCCCTCCCAGATCGTCCCCCCCCCCATCTCATTTTAAGCGGCTAGGCAAATTGCAGCCATGGGGGGACCACCCCTATTGTCCCCACACTCTGCTGCCAGCCAGCCAGGACCCTCCCCACCCCGCACACAGCTGGCTCCCTACCACCTCCTCCCCGTGGGAATCCATCTGCCCCCTCCTCCCCAGGTCTGTGCCGCGTGGGGACCTACCTCGTCGCAGCCCCCCGGCCGCTCCCAGCCGGGCTTTGTTCCCGGAGCCCTCAGCCTGACAGCGCGCTGCGCTCCCGGGTGCCCATCCCGTGTCACTTTCCCAGCTTGTTTCTCCTCCGGATTGAAACTGATCAACCCCCCCTCCACCTTCCCCCCCCATCCCGCAGCTAACCACTTATTCAGGGATGATGTCATAGCTCGGCCAGGGCCAATGGGGTGCGGCGGCGTCACAGGGACTGCCCCCCTCCCGCCATTCAAAACGGGACTGGCGTTGCCTTTCTGTGCCATGTGGCAGGCGGGGAGGGGAAATACGCAGGGAGCCGGAGGCCGCCTCGCCCGGGGGGGGGGGCCCGGTTGCCCAACGCTGGAGTGTCCCTCCCGGGTCATACTCACATGCATCTGAGAGGGGATTGTCCTTAGGAGGGGAGAGCCAGTGAGTCAGCGCTTTCCCGGCCCCAGGGGGTGGCCAAACTGTCTCAGCCCCAGAGCACAAAGAGACACTCAGGCAGCAGCTGTCAGACTGTGGGGCTGGACCCCAAAATGGGTCATAACGACCCCCCCTGTAATGGGGTCCCCAGGGCTGGCTTAGACTTGTGGCCTGGGATCAGACCCTGTCGGTTTTAGGCCTGGCAGCCGGCTCAGGTTTACTGCCCTCCTGCCTAGGGCTGAACCCTTGGACTTTGACTTTGGCCGACACCGCCAGGCTCCGGGTGGCTCAGACTTTGGCCCAGTGTGCCCTGTAAGGTGAGAGCTTGTGTGGCCCCGCCGGCGAGACTGCAGGACCGCCCACCTGATTCGCAGAGCGCCCACCGCTAGGTTTGTGTTTCTATAGGTGGGTACATTTGCATGCGCAGCGGTGCACCAAAACATTTATTCTGCACATGGATGATGCTAATTATCTTACCCATTACAAAGATAGCTTCCCCAGTTATCACCCCTAATATCATTATCTCATAGACACTAACCTCCCGCCCCTCCCCCTGTTCTAAAATCTGATTTGTCAATTTTATATGTGTTCACTTTTTTTTTTTTATTGTATCCCTTTGGTATATATGGTTGTGCCAATTTTCTTCCACAATTTGATCTGAGGAAGTGGATCTGGCCCACGAAAGCTCATCACCTAATAAACCATCTTGTTAGTCTTTAAAGTGCTGCATAGTCCTGTCTTTTGTTTCAGCAAGACCAGACTAACAGGGCTACATCTCTCTTACTATAAAAACAAGAGAGGCCCTCTTTGTATTGTTCTTCTGCTTTTGGAGGCTTTCGGTGACTGAGGTCACGTTTTGAGGCTTTCTCTGCTGCCACGAAGACCTAGCACCTTACTTTCCCTTTAAGAAGGGAAGGCTGAAATCGGCATATCTCCACTGAATTCCAGGAGGTGGGAGGTTGAGGGAAACACCAGTGATCAGTAACAGACTAGAAAGTCGTCTGAAGATGTGGGTTGTGCCCATGAAAGCTCATGATCCCATCTACGTGTTTTGTTAGTCTAGGTGCTGCTAAACTATTGGCTGTTTTTAAAGTTTTTCCTGTTACAGACTCACTCGGCTACCCCTGTGAGGCTTACGACTAGAAAGTTGTCAGACTTGAGCAAAAGCACTTCACAAACAGCCTGCAGCTTGAACCTGCGGGGCTGGAATTCATAGGCAAACTTGACACTATCCGAGGGGGTATGAATAGAGCCTGGGCGTGGTAAGCCGTAGGTGGTGGGGGAAGGTTGGGATGAGGTAGCTCCACCCACAGCCCCGCCCCTTCTGCCCAGGCCCCGCCCCCCACCCGGAGCACCACATGGAGATGGGGTAGCGGGCACTCCCTGGCCTTGGAGCATGGGGAGGGAGGGTGCTCGGGAGCAGCAACACATTGCCCTCAGTCTGCCTACAGCTGGCATTCTGGGGGTGGAGTCTGGGTGGGGCCAGGCTGGTGGTTTGGGAAGGCAAAGCCTCCCCCTGCCTATTATATCCAGCGCCCCTGAGCAAGCCCCTTAGCCTGGCTCATGGAAACCTGCTAGTTGTCCTGGAACTGGCACTCTAAAAATAACAGCGTGGGTTGCTGCCTGGCGGCACAGGCTGGCCACCTGAGGACTGTCCCAGGGGGACAGATGGGCTTGTACTGGCTCAGACTGCAACGTTCACATCACTGTGTATAACTCTGCCTCTGCCGGGAAGGAAGCACAGGCGGCCCTTCTCCTGGTCCCGCCTCTTTCCCGCTCCCCCACGGGTCTCATTCAACATAATAACGCCCGACACAACTATTTTGAAATAAGCTTATTCCTCTCCACAAGCAGGAGTAATTTCAAATGACCAGCCCCTTATTTTGAAATACCAGGCTTGCTGTGTGGATGCTTGCCCCGTTACTTGGAAATAAGGGGAGTATTTGGAAATAACTCCCCAGTGCAGCCAGGCCCTTAGGGATTAGGGTGAGACCTCAGTGGGAAGTGGCTGACTGCACATCTGCCGTCTGTGGGGTTCCTGCTACTTCACACGCACCTACTTCCTCGGAAACAGCTACTTCACACACAGGCAGCTCAGATGGGTGGCCCACAGGTCTGCTCCAGTCTGGCTGTTCCTAGCCTCTGCAGGCAAATGCAGCAAGAAATGATTTGCACCCAGCACGAGCTCATGTGTTGCCTTGGATGCTGTAGTGCCCCTACCTAGTGTTGATGCTGGGCCACTGTAATATAGACGCTGTGCAGCTATACAGCCCTCGTGTAGACATGGTGCTGCCGCAGTGCCCTAGTGTAGCTGCTGTCCCGCCGCAATGCCCTAGTGTAGACGCTGTGCCGCCGCAGTGCCCTAGTGTAGACTGTGCACAGCTGCAGTGCCCTAGTGTAGACGCTGTGCCACCACAGTGCCCTAGTGTAGATGCTGCGCCGCCGCAGTGCCCTAGTGTAGACGCTGTGCTGCCGCAGTGCCCTAGTGTAGACTGTGCACAGCTGCAGTGCCCTAGTGTAGACGCTGTGCCACCACAGTGCCCTAGTGTAGATGCTGCGCCGGCGCAGTGCCCTAGTGTAGACATGGTGCTGCCACAGTGCCCTAGTGTAGACGCTGTGCCGCCACCAGGGGCAGCCCATGAGCCTAGGCAGACTAGGCAGTTGCCTAGGGCGCCGCCAGCCCGGGCGCCCCGTGATTACGTCACAGGCATTGATGGCTGAGCAGGCAGGGGTGCCGATCGCGCCTTCCGCCTAGGGCGCCAGCTGCCGCAGCCAGCCTTGGGCCGCTCCTGGCCTCCGCAGTGCCCTAGTGTAGACACTGTGCCGCCGCAGTGCCCTAGTGTAGACGCTGCGCCGCCGCAGTGCCCTAGTGTAGACACTTCCTCCCTCAGTGGAAAGCCTTTTTCCTGCCACTATAATTAACCCACCTCTCCGTGAGGCAACAGCTAGCTGGGGGGAAGCATCCTTCTCCCAACTGAGCTGAATCTACACCGGGGTCAGCCCAATGTAAGTGGAGTGCTCAGGGGCTGAGCAGCCAGGCCACTTCAATCTGATTGCAAGTCTGCCTGGGCCCAGGCATGGGAAGTTAAGTGGCTTGCCTGTGGGCAAGCAGTAAATCACTGGCGGGCATTAGATGCACTCAGACCTGCGCTCTGGCCTCTACCTCAATGGCTTCTCACCCGTGAGCCCGGCTCGCTGACTCTGCAGAAGGAATTCACCTGGACGGCGGCCACTGGCGGTTTGCAGCAAGCCAACTCAGTTCTAATGTCTCATCTGCTGGCTCCATTGATTGCTGATGGCGGCTCCTCTGCCACTGGGGAGTGAGCTCGTTATTCCTGAGCACGGGGAGAGCAGATAATGGGCAGAGGAAGAAATTGCTGCACAAACGGTGCCTGGCTGGGATTTGCGGACAAGGAATCCAGCAGAGCTAAGGGACCACAGGGTGCCCACCTGCCTTGAGGATATTCCTGCCTAGCTGCTGCATGCAGTGAATGCCTCAGGTGGAGGGTCCAGAGCCCTCAAAACACTTTGCAAAGGAGGGCTCCATTATCCCCATTTTACAGCTGAGAAGACTGAGGAAGAGGAAAGCTGAAGTGACATGCCCAAGGGCAAAGATGAGCCAGAGGCAGAGCCAGGACTGGACCCCACCTCTGCCAAATGCTAGCCAGGGGTCTACCCACTGCCCCACGCTGGCTCCCTACTCATTGGCTGATAACTGTTTGTATGCACAGTACAAACTACATTTAACTTAACCCCCTGGCCTCCCAGCCCCCAGCGGCTGCGTCGCAGGGTGCTGGCAGGAGAGCGTGTGTTTGTGTGAGACAGCGCAGTCAGGAGGAATTAGAATCAATCGCCCCACGAGGCTGCACCCAGAGGGTCAGCTGGGCTTTGCAGGAGTGTGATGCGCTGTCCTCGAAAACCTGCCTGTCGGCGCCGGGTGCACCCAGTCCGCCCCAGCTCGGCATGGGCTGCAGGTTTGTCCCCAGGCAGACAAACGGGTGGGAGGGGGAGCTGACTCCATAAGACACCCCCCCACCCGCCCGTTGCTCCGGAACACTCTCAAAAGAAGTGGCAAGAAACCAATTCACCTGCTCGCGCGCAAGGCCGCAGAGACGGTGCCCGCCCACGCCAGCGTTCTGCCAAGCTCTCTTGTTGAGCGGCCAAGGCATCGGAATGCCAGGCTCGTCTAACGAGATTGTCGGCCGGGGCGCAGGAGACCCTCTCGGAAGAGCACGGCCGGAGAGAGGTGAGTCCAATCCAGCCCACACGGGAAAACCAGAACGACCCAGGTTTGGTTGACGTACGAGAGTGCGCACCCCCAGAGCAGAGCCATCTCTGCTATCTCAGCAGCCTGGCTCTCCACCAGGGGACCAGCGGCTCCAGGGAAGGTTCAAGAAACTCCGCAGGAGCACGATGTGGGGAAATCTGGCTCCCCATGAAGGTCTCAGCCTAATGCTTGAGTATATAATGGAGATGGGTTTAAACCCTCCAACGGGAATGGTTTTTTAAAATCTCCCTTCCGATACTCCTTTTTCACAGGAATGATTACAACTCTGTCCTTGTAAATGTCCAGTCTGTCTTTGAGGCTTGCTAAATTCTTGGCCCCAATGACATCCAGTGGCAGAGAGTTCCACAAGCTAACCATATGCTGAGCCAAAAGCAGGTTCCTGGCCTAGTTTTGAATTTGCAAGTTCATCGCTTGCCTCCTCCTCTCCTTTTCACCAGGCTGGGCTTTCGCGGTCTCTGAAACGGGGAGTGAGTTTCCTGGTGGTGGGGAGGGGCAAGCGGTGCGGCTCCCTTCCCCATTCGCCACAACGACAGAAAAATGTCCAAGCTCCGAGGAATTCTGTTTAGACTCAGCCACGTGAGTAACTATAAACAGCCCTTCAGCCATAACCACATGTGGCTAATTAAAAGCTATTTCAAGGATTGAGGGGAAATCAATGGATTTTGCCCGGCTGGTGGGGACGGCGGTTTAGAGGCCCTCCCATGCACGTGTGTATGCACGTGTAAGTGCACATGTGTGCACACACTTGTGTGAGTGCACAAGTTGCACGTGTAGACCCCTCACGTTCCTGCTTCCTGCCTTCACCTGTAGCAAGAAGCAACAGGTCTGACTGTGATGCCAGGATGCAAACCTAACTTCCATATGCCCGCCAAGTCACAGCGTCTGCTCTGGGGTGATGAGCAATGTCCCCTCTAATCTTTTCCATCCACGTGCAGCATTTTTTCCATCCGTGTTCAGAATAAATTTTGTTGTGTGCACTAAGGCACGTGCAAATGTGCACCACCCCAGGCACACAAACCTACCTGGGGTGCTCTGCTGATCAGCTGGGTGGCACTGGAATCTGTCTTCAGCGGCCACACAGGGCACCGCTGACAGGGAGCGCTGGCCATGGGTGGGGGTGGGCAGAGGCAGGAGAGCAGGGGGCTGAAAGCTATGCTCCAGGCTCCATCAGGGGGGCAGCCTAGCAGGAGGGATTAACTAGCCCATTCACAGCGATGGGCACTGCAGGTCCCAATGGCAGGTTCCTCTGTGAGTGGCGGGATCGGGACTCAGCGGGACAGGGCCTGGCAGCTGCAGCCAGCTGGGGGTGGAACCCCGCGGGGAAGGCTCGGCGGGGCTAACCCCACAGCCGTATGAATGGTCCAGGTCGCTCAGAAAACAGCCAGGGATGGTGCAACCCAAGTGTGACTTACACACGGCTGGCCCCTCCTCTGTGTCCCACCCTATTGTCACCCACTGGGTCTGACTCCGAGCTTGCTGGGGACCCTTTAACCCTGGGACCGTCCCTCTGAGGGTGTCCCCCCCCCCGCCTGAGGGTTCCCCGGGTGGGGCAGGGCAGGCGCTAGGGCCCTGTTCTTCGCTCATAGTGCAGGCGATGGTGTGGCCAGATTGCAGTGCCCTACTGCGGGTCTCAGCTCCTGGGGGGACCCTGGGCAGTGGGACATACATTAGAGCAGCCCCCCCCACTGCTCTAAGGGGCGGCAGGGTAGGGCTGGTGCGTGGCAGAGGGAGCCGAGCCACTTTGCTCCACAGGGGAGGACATGACGCGCCGAGAATCACACCCCTTGTACACTCGCCTGTTCAGCGTGCCAATTTCCCCGGCTACGTTCACCCCCGTCCTCGCGCCGGGCATGAATCGCCCTGTTCCCATCCCACAACAGCAAAACTAGGGCAAGGAATTCTGCTCCCCGCTCGCCCCTGCCCCAGGCCAGGAAAGTGCTGGGGGAGGGGGGGGTGTGACCTGTAACTCTCACCCACTTCGTTGTGACTGCGGGATGCGGTCTCAGGGACCTGTCCACTTTGGGTCGGGGCGCTGCTTAGCACGGAGGGTGGGATCTGTCTCGCAGGGGCCTAGCGGGGTACCCTGGGGACATGCCCCCCCTTGCTACTGAGTTTCATGGTGCAAGGATCCAGCCTTTCACCAAGTCCCTTGCACCAAAGCCGAGTCCTGCCCTGAGAATTGTGCTAGTGTCACAACGTGCCTTGGGCAACGGGGCGGCTGCAGGGCCCAGTCCCCCGCGCTGGCTGGGTCCGGGGTGCTGGGGCGCCCACGCAGGGCCACCACGCACGTGGCTGGAGGGCGCTATCGGAGGAGCAAGGCGTGGCGGGCGGCTCAAAGGAACAGGCCTCCTCGTTGGATCTGATAGCACAAGGCAACCCCCGGCAGCAGATAACCTCCCTGCTCCTTAGCTGGCGGAGCAGCCTTGGCTGCACTCCCTGCAAAGGACGCCTCGCTAGACGGAGCAGCCCCTCCCCAGCGCTCAGGGTTCCTTTGCCCAGGCTGCTTCCTGGTGGCTCACTGGGGCTGCCCACAGCACATGGGGTGCTAAGGAGCGCCCAGTGCAAGGGGCCAGACTGTCTCAGGGTACCCCAGTGAGACACAGGAATGATTCTGCACCAGTGCCGGGAGGCGCACGTCAGTCTCAAGCAGCTCTGGGAATCTCAAAGCCAGTTCAGGGACCGCGGGGGGTAACGGCTGCGGGATGAGGGTGTGGCTGCCAGTCCGGGAGGAACGCAGGTGTGGGGCCAGGTTTGACCCTGCCCGGCGCAGAGCCAGGGGATCGGCTCCACCTCCCACGACACTCGGGCAGGCGAACACACGCCGCATGGGCCCATCGCTCCGGGCTGTTCGGTGCTTTCCAGGTGCCAGGCAGGCCCAGATCTGGCTTCCGCTCCCGCCCAGTCGCCTAGCCAGGGCGTGTGGCTCGGGAAATCACCTGTGGGCAGGCGAGTTCAGCCAGGTGGCCACTGAGGCAGCCAGGAAGCATCCAGCCACTCTCTGCCCCAGAGTTTTGCCTGCGGATTTGCTCCCTCTCCCCCCTTCCCGGGTTTGCAAACTGCTGCTAAGCGGCTGTGTTTTGCCCTTGGGAGAAGCTCTAGTCACAACAGTGCCAAACTCCGGAGGCCTGTCAAGGCCCGTTTGGTCCCCGTACTGATCCAGGGCGACAGCGCACACTCCCCGAGCCCGCTGCTCCCTCGTACGCATGGGCGGCCACGGGTATCTGCAGAGCCCAGCGCTGACAGCCGCTGCCGAGGCCAGCGAAGTGACGAGACGCGAGCTGGCGAGTTCACGCGGCAGCGCCAGGGTATCCGAGCGGAGCCTCGAGCTGCCGGTGAGCTTCCCCGCTTATCTGGCCAGACCTCGCCGCACCTTCCTGCCCCCCTCGCCCCTGTGCCCGCTGACTGCCCCGGAGCAGGGGCAGCCCTTCGAAGGCAGGCGCTGCCACCTTGGGAAACGTGTCCCGTCCCGGCACAACACTGGCGTGAAAATGTCCTGCCAGTCCTTGCTCAGCGGGCGGCCCTTAGGTGCAGCCTCAGCCCCAGACGCCCCATTTTACCAGTGGGGAAACCGAGGCACCACACTGTCAGCGCTCACACTGTCAAGCCCGACTTCCTGAGTGTGGCTGTTGCGTTCTGACTATTGAGCACCACTGCCTCTCTGTGCTGGCGGTGTTACAATGGGGGGATGGGCTCAGGGGAGGGGGGGAGCCAGCTGACGTGTTACGATAGGGGTATGAGGGTTGTATACAAGGGGAGGAGCCATGTAACCCTTGCTCCCCCAGACCCCTCCCTGTTTTTCAGCAGCTGCGGGAGCAGGGGCGCCCTGCTGGCAGCATGGGAAGGGAGTCTAGGCAGTGTCAGCCATGGGGCACCAGCAATCAGTCCACCCCCCGATGGGGAAGAGGAGCCAAACGAACCCTGCTGACCCAGTTGCAATTGAGCAGGCGGGAGGCGGGGAGGGGGAAGTGCTCTGAGGCTAGATGGAGCCGCTGGGCCCTGCGTGTACAGAACACCACACCAATGTCTGCTCACCAGGAGCCCAAGCCAAAGGCAGCGGGAGCCCATCCCCTGTTCCATCAGGCCTGCCCCGCAGGTCAGCACCTGGACTAGTCTATCGCCTGACTCAGTACAGCTCCTGCCAGCCGGGAGTCCCGGAGAGCGGCGCTGTGATGTGCTCCCCGCCAGCTCCTGGGGAAAGGGATCCTGGCCCCGACCACCAACATGACCGCCTGTTCAGGCAGACTGGCCTCGCACACTCACTGAGGGACAGTCGCCCCACGACACGCCCAGGGCCGGGCGGCCTTGCCCGAGAAGCCTGCGACTGACCCAGGACTAGATCCCATCTCGTCCCAGCCCAAAGCCCTTTCCACGAGGCTCAGCTCCCTGCCTTCCAGCTGGAACAGCTGCCGGGTCATTCCTGAACATGGGGCAGGTTCAAGGCCGTCCCCGAGAAACAAACAGCAATTCCCCGCTTCAGCCAAGCCCCGAGCAACCCCGGCCCTCAGCCTAGGAGCTTGTGGAATCACCATCACTGGAGATATTTGAGAGCAGGTTGGACAGACACCTGTCAGCTGAAGAGGGTGAACTAACTGCAGCCACTTCCCGGGCGAAGGGCTGAAACGCAGAAGAAACAAAACTCTGTTTAGAAAACGCCGACCCACCATGAATAGGGCCCACCTCTCCCCCCACCCCCCACTCTTGGAGTTAAAAAAATAAACGCGCTAACACGCTATTGTCCGTTCCTGCTCTATGCCATCTGGCCACCTCTCACAATGATTTCACCTTGGAGTTTTTTTTTTTAATGATCTATTTGAAATAAAAACTGGTGCTTTCTGGTGGCGGGGTTGGCTTGCCACAAAAGCAAATGCTGAAGGTGATATTACAAGGGTGTGAATGGGTGGTACACGGAGGAGGGAGAAAAATTGTTCTTTGGCCTCTGAGGACAGGACAAGCAGCAATGGGCTTATGTAGGGTGGACATTAGGAAAAACTTCCTGTCCGGGTGGTGAAACACTGGAATAAATTGCCTAGGAGGTTGTGGAATCTCCATCACTGGAGATATTTAAGAACAGGTTGGACAGACACCTGCCAGGGCTGGTCTAGATGGGGCTTGGTCCTGCCGTGAGGGCCGGGGACTGGACTTGATGACCTCTCGAGGCCCTTCCAGCTCTAGGGTTCTGTGATTCTACGTGGGGTCGCCAGCAATCACAGGGCGTTGGGTTATTTGCACAGAAATCCCCTGCCCACGGCCTGGGCACTGGTTGTCGCGCTCTGCCCTGGTACAATGCCACAGCTACATGCATGCAGGGTCGTATGCTCCAGCCAGTGGTACAATTGTGTGTGTGTGTGTGGGGGCGTATGCTCCAGCCAGTGGTACAATTGTGTGTGTGTGTGTGTGTGTGTGTGTGTGGGTCATATGCTCCAGCCAGTGGTACAATTGTGTGTGTGTGTGTGTGTGTGTGTGTGTGTGTCGTATGCTCCAGCCAGTGGTACAATTGTGTGTGTGTGTGTGTGTGTGTGTGTGTGTGTGTGTGTCGTGTCGCCAGCCAGTGGGTACAATTGTGTGTGTGTGTGTGTGTGGGGTCGTACATGCTCCAGCCAGTGGTACAATTTGTGTGTGTGTGTGTGTGTGTGTGTGTGTGTGTGTGGTATGCTCCAGCCAGTGGTACAATTGTGTGTGTGTGTGGGTCGTATGCTCCAGCCAGTGGTACTATTTTGTGTGTGTGTGTGTGTGTGTGTGTGTGTGTGTGTGTGTGGTATGCTCCAGCCAGTGGTACAATTGTGTGTGTGTGTGTGTGTGTGTGTGTGTGTGTGTGGGTCGTATGCTCCAGCCAGTGGTACTATTTTGTGTGTGTGTGTGTGTGTGTGTGTGTGTGTGTGTGTGTGTGTGTCCCTCCCTGCGTGCAGCTACATTATAAACACAATCTGGACTAGCAGGTGCTTTCGGTTCAGTTTTCTCATGGAGGTTGCTGGGACCAGCAAAGACTGAAATTAAACCCAGCGGCACCACTGCGGAGCCAGCCCTGTGGCATGTGGCCTGGGCACTGCTCCCGAATAAAGCTGCCCCGCGCCAAGCTCTCCTGGCAGAGCAGCTGGGCAGGTGGCTCCGTGTGCCACTCATTCGCGGTGACGTTCCCTCCAGGGCCGAGGGCCCAAAGCGTTACACGGTGCCTAGGCCTCCGGCCAGCTGTCTCCATGGGCGGCGGGAGAGGTGCGCCCTGGTGGCAGAAGCAGCCCGGCGGCCATGGGGCTGCGGGGCTCTCGCTGTACATGCCGTGGAGGCTGAGCATGGGGCTGAAAAGCAGCCCCGGGGGCTCCTGGAAAGGGTCTGGGGCAGGCTCATTCGCCAAGCGACCGGGGCTGGGAGAGACGCCCCAGGAAGGCTGCTGGTACCATGATGCGTTGCCGTGGAAACAGCAGATGCTCCATGCAGGGGCTGCCAGGCCGGCGCTGGTGGGGGGGCCTGGGTTTGTCACATGCTGGACTTGGCATTGCATTTCGCCTGCCCTTCCGCTCTCCCTCCCCGCCCGGCCGAGTGCTCTAGCACCTGGACCCCCGCATCCCATTCCAGCTGCAAACGCATCTTGTCTGACAGCCAATAATGGGGGCACTTAGGACCCCTGTCCTGAGGCAGCTTTGGTGGCTGGTTTCAGTCCCCTTCCCCTTCGTCCCCCAGCACTCGCTGTTCTTCCACCTCCCCCTCCCTTGTGGCTTGATCTCCCCCCCTGCCCCAGCTGGGCTCCCTCTGCATGGGGAGAGGATGGGAGCCTACAAAACCCCTTTCCACCGGCCTTCCCGGACCTCCAGCAGCTCTTCGAGTGGTTACACTCCCCGGCCTCCTTCTGGGCCCCCTTAAGCCGACACCTTTCCAGTCAAACTCGGTCAGGAGCGATGCACTAAGGCCCCTTCCCCCTGTGCTCACTCCGCCTGCTTGCAGCCGAGGGGCAACGCTGTGGGGAACGCGGTTTGCTGGGCTGCCCCATCAGCACCACCACCTTCCAAGGAGGCCGGCAGGCTCTGGGTGCGGGCCAGGGTGTAAGGAACTTAAATGTCTTACAGGGCTGTCCTATTGCAACCGGCGTCCCTGCCAGCGCTTTCAATTCCTCTGCCTGCCCTGATCTTGGAGCAGCGTTGCCAGCTGATGGAAAACTAAGGAAAGGTGGCAGAAAGGGAAATCCCTGCTCTTTTCCAGGGCTTTCAACCCAGGGCTCCGCAGCCGATGTGATGTTCCAGGCAAGATGCCCTCTAATGTTTTCCCATCCATGTGCAGAATCAATTTTGCTATGTGCACCACGGCATGTGTGGAGGTGCACCACCAAAAGAAACACACCCTGCCGGTTGCGGGCGCTCTGCTAATCAGCAGGGTGGCATTTGAATCTCTCCTGGGCGGCCGCCCAAGTGCTCAGCTTAGGGGAAACGCAGTTTCCCTTTGTCAGGCAACGAGGGCCTTTGTGAGCATCTGGTCCGACCTCCTGCCGTGACACAGGCCAGAGACCCCCACCCAGGCATCTTGGCATCCGGCCCATAACTCCCATTTGCACTAGAGCAGACCCCGTGGACCTCTGGAATGAAATCCATCACATGATGAAGGCTCCACCCCATTCCTTTGCTGAGAGGTTCAATTCCCCCCTCTCGCCCTCGCCTAAAAATGTACAACTTACTCCTAGTGGGAGTTTGTCCAGCTTCAGCTTCCAGCCCCAGGACCTCGTTAGGTGCTAGATTAACGAGCCATCTGCTCTGAGAAAACTCTTTCCCAGGTAGGGACGGTGATTGAGTCTCCTCCCAGCTGTCCCCAAACCGAATGACTTTCCTTGCGCATTCTAAGCCCCGTTTCTGTAGCCCTTGGCTTTTCCAGCGGACCCCGGAACTGGACAGAGTATCCATGAAACAGGCTCACTGTCAGAAGCCGCTTGCTGTTCCCTGCTTTATCTATGTGCTTGCCTGCGTTCTCTCAACTGCAGCCTTGCGCCAGGAACTCGTGTGGAGTCACGGCCATAGCATCCTTTTCGGCGTCCCTGCATTCCTGGAGAGAGTCGCCTCCCCTACCCCATGACCCACAGCCTTTGTTCCCAGATGTAGGTCCTTGCACCGGGCAGTATTAAAATGCAGGCTGTTCCAATAAGCCACGTGAACGTGTGATCCATCCCCATTGAGCGTCAGCTGCACACGTCACCCGCCCTGATTTTATCTTTTCTCCCAGATCACGAAGATATTGAATTCCCCACCCCCGGATCACGGTTCTTCATTTACAGTGTATGTGGGCCAGGCAGTTAACCGGCTTCTAGTCCATGTCATATAGGCTTCCTGGCTGAGTCCTCTGGCCAGACAAAGGACACCAGCTGTGTGAAACCCTTTCTCCGTGTGATTCCTTCTTTCCGTCCTGGCCCTGGCTGTGGGCTCTGGGCATGGGGATGGTAGGACAGGCAGCAAAGCTGCACAGGAAGGCGTTTGCACATCTGACCTCCCCACTTGAACCCACGCCAGGCTATGTCTACACTACAGAGTTTTTGCGGAAAAACGGCCATTTTTCCACAAAAACTCACGGAGCGTCCACACCTCAAGCGCATTTTTGTGCAAGTAAATCAAAAGATCAGAAGGTTTTTGCACAATTGGTAATCCTCATTCTATGAGGAAGAATGCCTTTTTGCGCAAGAGCTCTTGCGCGAAAAGGCGCGTGTGGACGGGGAAGAAGGGTTTTTTGCGAGGGAAGAGGAAAAAGCACAGGTGCCCTGGTGGCCATTCCATCCATAGCAATCACTGCTTATGTGCGAGAGCGCCTCCAGGCAGTCTGGACACTCTCTTTCGAAAAGGCGCATCGCTTTTTTGATGCACTTTTGCAGTGTGGACGCTCTCGCGCGAGACGTTTTTACAGAAGCTCTCTTCCCACAAAAGCTTCTTGCGCAAAAAGCCTGCAGTCTAGATGTAGCCCCAGTGTGGGGAGTTTGAGATCAGCTGGGGGCACGCATGAGGCGCTGCCCAGGCAAGGTACCCCCAACTTCAGCGGGGGCCCTCTGCATCCAGAGCGACCTGCCCCCATTCACCCCGCTGAGAAACCAGCCTGGCTGTGAATGGGTCTGGAATCTGCAAATTAAACTCCCAGCCTTCCCCCCTGGGAGTCTTTATTGCCTATTTCCTGGCCCTAGGCTAACCCTTTCAAGTGAGCAACCAAACCAGCCCTTGGCCTGCAAGTCAGGGTCAGTGTCCGCTCTCTGAATTAGAAGGGGCAGATAAAATCCTGGGCTTGAGGGAAGCCCTCAGTCATTGCCCGTGGTGGTGGTGGGGGGTGCAATTTAGCTGCCTTGCCGTGAGGGGGGTGGTGGTGACACTCCCGGCTCTGGCACTGCCTCAGGGCCTGGCGCCAGCCCGGCCGCACAGCGCACAGCGATAGGAGCCATTTTCTGTCCCCGCTCGCTGCGAGGGGGTCATTAGCCCGGCGGACGCATTCCTCTCCTGACCCTGCTGCGCCGACGGCGGCATAGGCCGGCCTCACGGCCCCACGCAGGCCGCAAGGTTTTTCGCAGGCTGTTCAATTCCTGGCCTTCACCACATCCTCTGGCAAGGAGTTCCACGGGTTGACTGTGCGCTGCATGAAGAAAAACGTCTTTTGTTTGTTTTCAACCTGCTACCTTCGTCTTCAGGCGCAGGCCAGGCCTGGCAGCGGGACCTCAGACACGGCACTCACCTTCGGTAGGCTGCTTGCCTCCCCTGCCAAGCAGTGGTACGACCTCAGGCTGCGTCGTCGGAAGGCTCGGCTCGGTAACGCTCCACCAGGAGGAACTGGAGTATCGACGAGACTCTGGCGGCACTGGGATTTTAGCCCCTGTGCTGGCTGGCTTGGCCCTGAACCCTAAGCATCGGTCCCCATTTCACATCCCTCTGGCCAACGCTTGGGATAACCATTTGTCAGCCAGAAGCCATCACTCCTTCTCCACCCACCTCAACGTAGGAGCGAGAGAGACCCCATGGGCCACAATGACTTAGCCCCATCACTCTCCCATGCAGGAACATGCCTGCAGCTGGGACAGTTGGGGTGATTCCAGCTCCATCCCTTTCAGAAAAAGTTTAGAAAAGGGCAGCAAAAATAATGAGGGGTTTGGAACGGCTGCCAAATGCAGAGAGATTAAAAAGACTGGGACTTTTCAGCGTAGAAAAGAGGAGACTCAGGGGATATGATAGAGGTCTATAGAATCGTGACGGGTATGGAGAAAGTGAATAAGGAGAAGTTATTTACTTGTTCCCACAATATACGAATGAGGGATCACCAAATGAAATGAATAGGTAGCAGGTTGAAAACAAACAAAAGACGTTTTTCTTCATGCAGCGCACAGTCAACCTGTGGAACTCCTCGCCAGAGGATGTGGTGAAGGCCAGGACTTGAACAGGGTTCAAAAAAGAGCTAGATAGATTCACGGAGGAGAGATCCATCAATGGGTGTTAGCCAGGATGGGCAGGGATGGTGTCCTTAGCCTCTGTTTGTCAGAAGCTGGGAATGGGTGACAAAGGAGGGATCACTTGATGATTTCCTGTTCTGTTTGCTCCCTCTGGGGCACTTGGCATTGGTCAGTGAAAGAAGACAGGACACTGGGCTAGATGGACCTTTGGTCTTAGCCAGTGTGGTCGTTCTTATGTTCGTTCAGCAGGTTACAGGGTTCTTCCTGAGCAGCTCTCTCTAATTTTGGGGGAGAGAAATAAAAAACTAAACAAAAACAACCCCACAACCCATTCCAGTGCTCTTGATTCTTTATTCAAGGGACCCAGCACCCCCGGCTCAGCCCTCTGTCAACCCGACAGTGCAGAGAATGTGCAAGGATGGGCAAGGGCAGGTGGGGCGCAATGGATGCAGCTATGTCACCCACGGTGACAGCTCCGGACCCCCCCCAACCCTCCGCAGGACGAGGACACAGAGAGAGCCAGCTCGACCCTCCAGCTGGTACTTTGCGCCCAGGAGGAAGGGAAGACGGCAGAGGCGTTCGGGATCCAGCTGACGAGTAGGCACTGTGTGTGTTTTGCAATGCTGAAAATCACCACCACCAAAGATCCCTCCCCTCGCATCCCCCCCACAACCTGTGCCCTCAAGTACAACACCAAATAAAGGCTGCAGCTGCCAATCCGCCCCGCTGGCACCACCCTGACCCGGCCCCTGGGTTCTGCTGCAGTTCAAGGGGCAGCATCCGGCCCACGCCAGGAGAGGACCACGTTGTAGGCAGAGCGTGCATCTCGCCCCTCTCCCCGGAACCGCCCGGGGCATTTTCCTTTCCTCCCCCTGTCTCCAGAGCGGGGTCCAGGGTGGAAGAAATGAACTGCAGCTGCGAACGGAAAGTAGGTGCCACCCTGCCCGGGTCACCTGCCCTGCGGCGCAGTTTGGCCGCAGAGGCCCCCTCGCCAACGGGCAGTGCTTCTCTCCCGGGATGAGGAGGCCGGGCGGGGGATGTCTCCTTCAGAAGACGGACCATGACGCCAGTGTCCCCGCCCCCCCCAAAATCTGCTCTCCACCCCCCGTCCTGCAGCAGCGCAGCCAAAGAATCAGCTGCGTACGGGCTCCGTGGTCACACGTTTCCACGTGAGCGGAAGGGAGACGAGAGTGGCAGAGGCGGGACCGGCCAGCAGAGTGGGCAGCCTCGCAGCCCAGGGGGGAGCCAGGGCCCGTGGGCGTCGTTCCCACCCAACACGGAGCAGGAGGGCCACGCCGGAGAGCTCCCATCCCACGTCCGGCTCGGCAGCGCTGGGACGAGGACCGTTGGCGGGGGTTCATTGGTTGAAGTCTTGTGCAATCACGCTGGCCCACAGCCCTTGCACGCCCCGCTCCTTCGCACGCGAGCTGGCCGGCCCCTCAGGGATAGCACAAGGGAAGCTTTGGCCAAAAAGGAATGGGGCTGTCCTGTCAGCAGAGGCCCTTGTGGAAACCTGCCTGCAAAGAGCCAGCGTCCTGTGGAGACACCAGCGTCCTGAGGAGACACCAGCATCCTGTGGAGACACCAGCGTCTGTGGAGACACCAGCTTCGGCCGGGTGCCTGGCTGCAGTCCTTCACTCTGTGGTCTGCCTCGCCGTGTCCCAGCCTCACAGAGAAGAGAAGGCCCCTCCAGACGGCCTCGTGGCCCCACAAGCCTTTGCAAAGGTCCTTCAAAGGGGCTCCTCTTCCAAAGGGCTCTCCACGCCTCTGGAAGCAGCAAATGATAAGAAACAGAATGGGGGCCGCTTGTCTCCTGCTGGCCGGCGCTGGGCGCGCTCTGCCGGGCGCCTCGGGAAAAGTCACTCCAGGCGTAAACGTGGGCGGGGGGTTGTTTTGTCCTTTTTTCCCTTTGCTTTCTCTCCTTTGAAACCATCAAACGAAAGAGGAAAATCCGGCAATGGGGGCTCGAGAGCCCGGCGCCAGGCTGCTGGGGGGGCGGTACAAGGTGTTCTGCTGGCTGGGGGGGTTGATGGGAGTCTGGGGGGTGGGAGTCCTACTGACTTTGGGCCGGAAGAGGCTGCCTTGCTGGGTGCTGGTGCTGTTGGACAGGGGGCAGTGGTCGGGGTCGCCCGAGTCGCTCTCCGTGTAGCTGTAGGCCTGGGCCCGCGAGAGCCCCTTCTGCTGGCGCCGCCAGGAGTTGTAGTAGGTGGGGTCGCTGATGTAGTGGTTGATGAAGGAGTGGGCCTTCTGGTGGTTCTGATCCACTTCGTACTCGCTGTCGCTCCCCTGCGGAGACAGAGCGCTGGGTTGCCTCAGGCCTGGCCGCGCCCGCCCGCAGGGACACGGCGCTGGCGCTTGCTGAGCGGGGTCCTGCCGGGCAGTGCCACCAGCAGGCCCCGGGGCGGACTTGGGAGAGGCAGCTCGGGAACCGTGAGCCTACGTGACGTCAGAGACCTGCCCCCGACTCCTTCACCCACCTCCCCCCGGGCTGCAGGCTGGGCGGGGCCGGGGGCAGCAGCAGCCCCATGGGAACTTAGGGAATTGGGCGGGGTGGGGGGCAGCAGCAGCCCCCATGGGAGCACTGGCGTGAGGCCAGGGGATCCCAGGGGAGAGACTGAAGGGAGGGAGGGTCAGAATCAGGCCCTGAGGGAGCTGGTGATAGGGAGAGAACAACCAGACCCAGCACCCAGCCCAGCGACCAGACCCAGTGCCCGCCCCAGCCCGGCACCTCTCCCCCAGCACCCACCCCATCTCAGCGTCCCCTCGCAGCGCCCGCCCCAGCCCGGCACCTCTCCCCCAGCACCCACCCCATCCCAGCATCCCTCCCCAGCACCCACCCCATCCCAGCATCCCTCCCCAGCCCGGCACCCCATCCCAGCACCCACCCCATCCCAGCGTCCCTCCCCAGACCCACCCCATCCCAGCATCCCTCCCCCAGCGCCACCCCATCCCAGCGCCCACCCCAGCCCGGCACCTCTCCCCAGCACCCACCCCATCCCAGCATCCCTCCCCAGCACCCACCCCATCCCAGCGTCCCTCCCCAGCGCCCACCCCATCCCAGCATCCCTCCTCAGCGCCCACCCCGGCCCAGCGCCCCTCCCCAGCGCCCAGACCCAGCACCCCTCCCGGCCCAGCGCCCCTCCCCCAGTGACCAGACCCAGCACCCATCCCAGCCTGGCATCCCTCCCCCAGACCAGACCCAGCGCCTGCCCTGGCCCAGCACCCCTCCCCTATGGACCAGACCCGGCGCCTGCCCCGGCCCAGCATCCCTCCCCCAGGGACCAGACCCAGTGCCTGCCCTGGTCCAGTGTCCCTTCCCCGGCATCCCTCCCCCAGCACCCAGGCCCAGGGCTCTCCTCGCTGGGAACAGCTGAATTATTTGGTCAGCGGGCACAGGGAGGAGGGCCGGGAGGAGCAGAACGCTCAGGCAGAGGTTGGCTTGGCTCAGGTCCCTCCTTTCAACTCATCCCCTGCTTTCCATAATTGAATTCAGCTTCCTCCTTCAGGGAAGGCACAATGGGCCCTTTCATCAGGGAGCTGGGCCGGGCCAGGAAAGCAATCAAGCGACAGCTTTCAGCTCCCTCAGCTCTTAACAGCTCCTCAAAGGCACTCCAGGGCGATCCGGCGAAGGGGGATTCGCTAGGCCGGGCCCAGAACTGCGGGCCGAGGGGGGGCTGCGAAGCCATGGAGAGCTGGCAGCCCCCAGCAGCCTGTTCCCCTCCGCGGCTCCGAAACCCAAGTGTGCCCCAGGCTCAGGTGATGGGAAGGGCCTCGTGCCAGGACGGAAGGCGCCTGAGAATTCCCAGCTGGGCTGCAAATGTCTCGTGTAACCAGCCCCACCCCGCCTGGGCCCCATCTCTCCTGCAGGAAGAACAACCCAGCCTTTGGCTTTCCCCTCGGCGTGGGGCTACACAGCGCGCCCCCTGCGGCCTGCTTTTCGGGGGCACCCCCTCTCGTGGTGCCCTCGGTGGGCTTGGTGCTCATGCAGCCTGCAGGCCGGGAGCACCCGCCTCTCCACCCGCTCCGGCTCCCCCTGCCCCTTCCCAGCGCTCTGCGTGGCCCCCCCCAGCCAGAGCCCTCCAAGGTGGGGGGAGGAAAGAGCTGGTCGTCCTGTCCTCAGAGCCAGAGTCCCACCCCCATTGCTGCGGCCACGTAAAGGAGTCTTGAGCGTGAGCGAAAGGACACAGGGGCCTTGGGGCAGCGCCCGCCAGATCCCTGCTACTCCGGAGTATCCCCCAACTCAGCGTGGACCATCCCCCCGCTCCGGGGCTCCAGCGGTTCCCGAGCCTTGCTCAGCGCGGATGCTGCAGCCTCGCCCCGGTGAGGGGAGCCCGGGGGTTGGGAGTGGCCACGCCCAGAGCAGAGCGAGAGCGTTGCCAGAGTGGGGTACGAAGGCCTAGGCCCCGAGGTGCCACATGGCCGGCTGGACAGCCCCCCCCGGTGTCCCACCCAGGGGCCGGGTGGCTGCACGCAGCTCTGAGAGCCGAGCGGCAGGGTCTGGGTCTGCCTCACAGTCATTCACAGTCCGCCTGATGGAGCGGGGGCTCCATGCGGCCGGCTGAATCTCAGCCCCCAGGGCCGCGGCAGGACAGGGGCTGCTTTAGGCCGGCCTCGTGAATGGCCAGTCCCAGCAGCATCCGTGCCTGGAAACGCACGGCCGGTGTCCTGGGGCCATTCACCTGCGGGGCTCCTTGGTAGCTAAGGGAGGGGGGAGAAGAACCCGCTGTCCGGGGCCAGATTCATGCTAGCTACCCCCCAGCAGGGGCGGGGGGCAGACAGACCCTGCAGTTCAGCCGTGCCCCTGCAGAGGGTCTCCCTGCCTAAACCTTGGCGTGGACCCTGCAGCCACTGCTCGCTGTGGCCCAAAGGGGGGCGTGTCAGACGGGGACACAGGCCTCCCTGGGGTCCCGGAGCCGATGGTCCTTTGGCAGGAGCTGGGGTGGCCCAAAGCAGCGCGCACCAGCGTGGAGAGAGCCGGCGGTGCGGCCCTGTTTCAACCTTCCCCGGGTATATTCGGCATCCGGCAGTGCCCGCAGGTCGGTCCCAGCCCCACCTGATCCCAGCCTCCTGGACCCGGGCTCAAACCCCCACTAGGCGAACCCACCCCCAGCAAGGGGAACGCCAGAGACCCGCTGGCCACGCGGGCAGCCTGCGAGAGCTGTCTGAGCAGCAAAGCAGGGGCATGCGGGTGCATCTGCCACCCCGCCCAGGTGCTGTGCCTGCGAGGGCAGAACAAACAGCCCCGCGGGCACATGCCAGGGCCCAGGAGTTTTGTGTCGGTCCGGCCCAGCTGAGATGCTGAACCACAGCCTGGGTGCTCGGCGGTGGGGGGGGTTGGTACGGGGTGCTGCCCGAGGCTGTGGCGCTGCCCAGCATGCACGGGGGCAGCCTGCAAACAGTGTACGTCCCACGGCGGGATCCTTTAGGGGCGTACACCCCACAGCGGGAGCGCCGGGCCACAAAGGGGCTTCTGCCAGGAATGAATCGGGGGTGGGGAACTGTATCGTTCCTCCCTCTCCCAGCGTGCAATGGGGGACACTCCTCTCTCTGTCGTGCCCCTGAACCCCTTTACAGGGTGGGGGAGGGACTGAGGACGAGGGGTGCAGCTGACAGAGGGGACAGGCATTGCGGGGGGAGAATGGGGGCAGCCAACCTGGGGAGTCCCAGGCAGCAGGTACGAGGGGCAATGGCCATATGGGGTGGCCTGTCTGATTCCGACCCCCCAACCCTTGGCCTGCAGATGCCCCTCACCCTCCGGCCAGGCCCAGCACGTGCTCTTGGTCCCTGCCCTGCTGAGCTGAAAGCCCTGGCCGGCCTCACCTGGGAGTCGGAGATCTCGGAGGGCTTCTCCGTCAGGCTGCTGCTGTCGGCCGGGATGAGGTCGTTGTACTTGGTGACGTCCTCGTCGGAGTAATGCAGGCTCCCGGGGCTGGGCCGCGGCGGGGACCTCGGCAGGGACACAGACGCTCTACGTGTCGTTCGGAAAGGGGGCGCCCTGGCGCGGGAGCCGATCCGGGGAGCCCCAGCCATGGCCACCCCTGAACCCACTGCTCCCCCGTGTGCTAGCAGGGCTGTTAAGAGCGTCGGGAGCTGGCACCTCACCCTCCCCACTGCTGGCCTGCTGGGGCTGAGCCATTAACCCGCGGGGCCTCGGCCCCGGTTCCCTCTGCTTTCCCTGGCGGCTCTCCGCTCGGCGAGGTTGGGTGCTCGGGAGCGGGAGCGGACAGGGCTGCGGCTGCAGCGAACGTGCCGCTGGGGCAGGACAGGCCCAAGCTCCTACACTGACATCCCTGCCGGTGCCCCACACTCCTCACCCGCAGCCCCGGCCGGCCTAGGGCTCCCCCAGCTCTGCCAACGCCCCTCAACCCCGAGCCAGCGGCAAGACTGGGGTGCTGGCTGCCTGGGGGATGCCTACGGGCTTGGCTTTGCATTCCAGCGCCCAGATTCTCCAGCGGCCACGGGCAGGGGCTGAGCAGCACAGCCCCACTGGCACCGATGGCCCCAGAGCCATATCCGACCCCTTTGTTGCCACCGGCTCCACCGCCCAGCCCAGAACCCCCTGTGGGTGCAGCTGGCGTTGGCAAGCGTCTGAAGGTGCTAGCTGCCAGGAACCCGCCGGTGGGGCCCAGCGGCTCTCACCCAGGGTGGGCGCGAGCTGGCCCCAGATCTCGGGTGGGACACACGGAGCCCCGAGCCCGGCCCCGCCCCACCCCGCCCCCCGGGCCGGTACCTGGTGTAGATGCCGTTCTTCCGGCAGAAGGAGTTCTTGACGGAGAGGCGCCGGTTGTTGAGCTCCAAGGCGGGGAAGCTGCCCTCGTCGAGGCTCACCATCTCACCGTGACTCAGCGCGTTCGACTTGGAGTTGTTCCCTGTCGGGGCGGGAGGGGAGACCTCAGCCAGCCCCGGGGGAACCTGCCCTTCACATCTGGCTCCGGGGCCAGCTTGGACGCCGGGGCCCACCCACCCGGACTTTTGCTGGGGAGCGGCCTGCTGCCCCCGCAGGCCTGGAGACGAGCAATGGGAAGCCGCCCCCAACCCCGGAAGTTGATGGAGAAAGGGGGAGCAGGTAGGGGAACGGTAGCCAGGGGTTCCCCAGGCCGGTGACCTCTCCTAGGTGCGTGGGCATAGGACAGCTCTGGCTCCGCCCGTGGGCACCACGCCCGGCACGCTACACGCCCGGCACGCTCCGCCTGTGGGCACCACGCTCGGCACGCTACACGCCCGGCACGCTCCGCCTGTGGGCACCACGCTCGGCACGCTACACGCCCAGCACGCTCTGCCTGTGGGCACCTGTGATGTAGTGGGGGGGCTGTCTGCTCTGTAACTCGCTGTGAGGTGTGATTCCCACTGACTCACCCACGTGTGGATCGGCCCAGACACCTAGGCCCAGCCTGAGCAGATAACAAGGCTCTTCCCAGGGGGAGAGCCAAAGGAAGGAGGCGGAGACGGCCACCTGGCTGGGGGGCAGGGGCTGGGAGCTGGGCAGTCTTGGGCTGGGAAAACATGAAGAGAAGAGACTAAGCTGAGTAGTGGGGGTTGAGGGGCCGATGGACCCCTGCCCCAAGGGGTCTGAGGCTGCCTGGCCCTGACTCCTGTAGCCACATCATGTCTGTGCTGTATCCCGTAGAAGCACTAAACCCCCTCTATTCTACTGGCGGGCCGAGTCTCATCTTGCTGCTACGGGGGTGCAGGATCGGGGGGCTCCCCGACGCGCCATCACAGTACCATACACAGCACGCTCCACGCCCGGCATGCTCTGCCCGTGGGCACCATGGCCAGCCTTCACCTGCCCTGTCTCATCACTTGCTCCGGTGACAACCATGGCGTTGAACAGGGCTGGAAGGGCTCCGAGGGCAGAGCTCCCCCACCCGCCAGCCAGCCCTCGGTGCCATCCTGCCAGGGCTGAGGCGCCTCTGTGGGGCTCGAGACTGGGGTGCTGCTCTTCACAGGTGCCCAGCGCGGCCCGGGGGCATGGGACACACAGAGCTGCCCGGGCTGGCCCAGCCCTCTGCGCAGCTGGAGGAGTGAGGCGCGGACCGCAGGGCTGGTGCATCGGTCTCACGGCGGTGTCGGACCAGCCCTGCTCGTCCCACCGCGAGCATAGCACGGTCCCGCCCGGCATGACACCCTCAAGCAGACCAGGGGCTAATGGCGCGCTGTGCCCAGCGAGGGGGGAGCAGGCCCTGAGCATCAGGAGATCTGCACCCCAGCTCTGCCAGCGGCTCCCGGGGGCACGGCACCATGCTGCTCATGTCTGGCTTTTCCCCTTCCCGATGCCTCCTGATCTCCCACATCGGCTAGTTAATGTCTGTCGAGCGCTTTGAGAGTCCTGAAGGGCCAGCGCTGGGTTGGGCACAGGGTTCCAGAGCCAACAGCTGCACAAGCTGCCCGGCGCTAGTCCCCTTGGGGCTCACCTGCCCACTGCCTTCCAGCCAGAGCGGCCGTCAGCCCCCGGCCCTGGCGGGGCGAACGGTGCGGTGGCA
The DNA here is from genome assembly GCA_019425775.1 of Rafetus swinhoei. NCBI lineage: Eukaryota > Metazoa > Chordata > Testudines > Trionychidae > Rafetus > Rafetus swinhoei. Next base: position 26,817,022 of record CM033438.1, read on the forward strand.
TCTGACACCCCTAGCGAGCAATGACCCAGCAGCAGGCTGGCGGAGAATCGGACCTTTGGCTTCTAACTCCAGGCCCCACGAACCCCCAGCACCAGCCCTTGCGGCTCTCGTGCGACTCGCCAGCACTAGGAGCCAGGAACCTGGGCTCCCAGGGCCAGCCACCTCTCCCTGCTCTGCTACACTAGCGTATTGACTGAGCAGGGCGGCTGCCCCCCAGTGTGAGCCCTTCCTTTGGCTGAGAAAACAGAGCCGCGTGTGCTAATCCCAGCGGCCGGTCCTGCTGCTGGCAGCTCGCCAGGAGAGCAGCCATTTGGTCAATCAGTGGCTCCCCAGGGACCTCCGCACGGCCAGTGATGCGCTTTTCCAACCCCCGCCTGCCGGCGCGGCGCAGGGCCGGGTGGGATGGGCCTGCTGCGCTGGGAGCCGGGTCTGGGGTCGCTCTGCCACTCCCACCAGCTCAGCAGCAGGCACAGGAGGCCATGGGGTGTCCGCTGCAGGCCAGGGAAGGGAAAGTGCCCATTGATCAGTGGCTGCTGGGTGGAGCCTTTGGGGACACTCCAAGCCCTGGGCAGCCGGAGCGGGCAGCACGCCGCCCCCAGGGATGCAGGAGCACAGTGCGCACCCTGGCGCTGGCTCCCCTGGGCGTGGTGGCACCGACCAAGCCACCTCCCATCCTGGCACTGATGTAAGGGGTGCAGGGAAGGGCCTGGCCACCAGCTACATGGATCCAGGCGGGCAGGTCCAGGCAGTATGTCTTTAGCCAGGCCCCATGGGCACCGTGGGAAGGCTCAGCTGGGTAAGGCAAGCCCCAGCCCCGCCCCTGGAGCCAAGCCCCACCCCTGGAACCAAGCCCCGCCCACCCCAGCCTGATCCTTCCTGGCCATGCGGAGGCACCGTTTGCAAGCCGCAGACAGGGCCAGGCTGCCCGCCGCCCTCCACAGCCCTCCCCCCCTGCAGACAGGCTCTGGCGCCCCGCACCCCCGTCTCTTCAACAGGATTGTTGCTTGGAGCCAGCCCCCCTTGTTCCTGGCACCGGGTGGCCTGCTGGGGGGCCCGGGTGCTCCTCCCACACCGCAGCCTCCGTGGCTGGGGCAGGCAGTGGAGCGCCCGGGAAGCACTCACCTGAGTCTGACTTCTTGGCATACTTCTTGCTCTGCCCGCGGATGATGAGGACGAAGACCAGCAGGAGGATGAAGATGAGCCCGACCAAGGCGATGACCACCAGGAACCACCACTCCTCGTAGAAGGGGTTGGCTTTCTGGGCTGGAAGGCAGCGTGGCCAGCAGAGTCAGTGCCTGCCTGCCCTTCCGGCTCAGTCCCGGCCTGTCCTGGCCGCTGGCAGGGCCCGGGGCCTTGTGTGTGCCCTGGGGCAGGACCCGGCCCATCCCAGGGACCGTTCCTCTGGTCCCAGGAGACCCCCAATAGAGGTGCAAACAATGGACCCGCTTCGACTGGGGGGGCCGACAGCTTGGGGCACCGGCAGTGCTGGGGGGGAGCCCAGGGCTGGGCTGGGCTGGCAGAGGTAGTGGGTGGGGAGTGAGGGGCACCGGCAGAGCTGGGGGGAGCCCTGGGCTGGCAGGGGCAGGAGTGAGTGTGGGGCGGGAAGGGGAATCACAATGGGGCAGCCGAGTGCCCTGGCTGTATCTGCCCCGTTTCGGTGGCTGGCTCTCCAGGCAGCTGGGCCGAGCTGCCGAGCATTTTCTTGTTTCCAAGGAAGCCGCTGCCTGTGCAGATGGAGAGATTCCCCCCTTCCTATCCCTCCCTTAGCGCCCTTTAACACTTCCTCCGAAGAGCCGCCCCCCCCACGGCCCCTGCCGCCAGCACCCACTGTCCCCCACCCCTCTGCTGTTGGCTCCCCCAATGCCAGATCTCTCCTCCCCTCTCCAGCCAGGGCACAAGGGGGGACTGGCCCGCAGGGAGGGGGCACACTGGGAGGGGGCAGGGTGGAGGAGTTCCCCGCCTCCCCGTGGCCCAATCCCCCTTCCTGGCACAGTGGCCCCATAGACAGGCCAGGAGAGCAGCCCGGGGCACCACCCCCCCGCCGGCCCCAGCACCTGAGACAGAAGGGGAGGGCGCGCTGGGCGTCCCGTAGCCGTAGTCGTTGACCGCGATGACACGGAAGTCGTAGCTGACGCCTTGCTTGAGGATGTCCATGCTGAAGGTGTAGGACGTCACCTCCCGGGGGATGTCCTTGATCAGGATGTCCCATAGCCCCTCGTCTGGGGGAGAGAGGCCTTGCGCAGTGAGGGGAGGAGCCCAGCAGCGAGGGGAGGAGCCCCAGTGGTGAGGGGAGGAGCCCAGGAGTGTGGGGAGGAGCCCCGTGCAGTGAGGGGAGGAGCCCAGCGGTGAGGGGAGGAGCCACGTGCAGTGAGGGGAGGAGCCCAGTGGTGAGGGGAGGAGCCCAGGAGTGTGGGGAGGAGCCCCATGCAGTGAGGGGAGGAGCCCAGCGGTGAGGGGAGGAGCCCAGCAGTGAGAGGAGGAGCCCAGCGCTGAGGGGAGGAGCCCAGCAGTGAGGGGAGGAGCCCCGTGCAGTGAGGGAGGAGCCCGGAAGTGGAGGAGCCCCGTGCAGTGAGGGGAGGAGCACAGCGGTGAGGGAAGGAGCCCAGCAGTGTAGGGAGGAGCCCCATGCAGTGAGGGGAGGAGCCCAGCGGTGAGGGGAGGAGCCCCGTGCAGTGAGGGGAGGAGCACAGCGGTGAGGGGAGGAGCCCCGCGCGGTGAAGGGAGGAGCCTGTGCAGTGAGGGGAGGAGCCCAGCGGTGAGGGGAGGAGCCCCGTGCGGTGAAGGGAGGAGCCCTGCGCGGTGAGGGGGGGGAGTGGCCCCGGAGAGCTGGAGGTGGGTGCACGGCGGGAGGGAGTCAGGGCAGCCAGTTCCCAGCCCTAAGTGAGGCGTGCCAAGCTGCGGGCTGAGTGGCACACACGGCGCCAGGGTCTGGAGTCAGCACCTTCGGGGAGCACCGGGCCCCGGAGCTAGCGGGGAATCGCCGTCCGCCGCAGCCGCCACAGGGCTTGGACGACGCGAGGCTGGTCTGGCTGACCAGCTGTCCCATTGCAGTGCACCGGGCCCCTCCGCACTGGTGTGGCTGGTCCCCTGCCCCCGGCTCTCAGTGCAGCACAGGGTGCGCGCCCTCCCCGCCCCCCAGGGAACGAGCCCTGGGCTGCGCAGGGTGGAGTTCTGCAGGGCGGGCGCTGCCCAGCTGGCCGTGCGCTGGCCGGATTGGCGTGCAGGGTGCCAGCGGGGTTACAAAGGCAGGGGGGCAGTGCGGGCTGGGCAGCAGGGCCACCCCAGTGCAGGGCTGTGCCTTGCTTCAGGGGAGCTATTCCCCTCGGCCGAACGGCCGAACGGAGCTGGCCCTGTGGTAACGCCTGCTGCTGCCAGGCGCCGTCCATCTCCACATAAGCCAGCGCCCTGGCCGGCGTCTGTCCACACCCCCCACCGCAGCAACCGCCCAGACTTGGGGGAGGCGCCGTCTGGCGTGGAAGATGCTTGGGGGGGCCCGTCGGGCCTGGTCCCGCGCTGGGCCCTGGAGACGGCCCAGAGGCGCTGCCAGGCCAGCGACCCATGTCCCGCCCGGCCGTGATGGTAAGCACAGGGGCAGAGCCGGGCCCTGTGTTCCAGCCAGGCCGGCGGTGGCCGGAGAGCAGAGCGAGCCCCCCCAAGGAGTGGGAAGGGGACCGAGGGGCAGCGTACGCACCTGAGGGCCGGGCCTCGATGACGTAGCGGGTGATGGGCCCCTTGCCGGGATCCCCGCTCGCCCAGTGGATAGTGATGGCTGAGCCGTACCGGGAGATGAAGGGCTCGCCCGGCGGCCCGGGGGCACCTGGCAAACCAGAGCCAAACACACCGTCACAGGGGGGAGAAAAACCGCAGCTTTTGTCTGATGTCGCTTTTGGGGAGAGGGGAGAGCCCGGCCCTCTGCCCGCTTCTCTCCCCAGCCCCCCATGGCTCCACCCTCCACGTCCAACCCCGACTGGGGCCCTTTGGGTGACTCCTTCCTGCCCCAGACAGCTCTGCGGGTGGGAATTCTGGGGGCCCCGTCCCGAGGCCGCGTGAGTCTGCGTGGCAGCACCCTACCGTCCCCCGGCCCCGTGGTGATGTTGGCCTCCACCTCGGGCCCATAGGCGAAGGTTTTGGCCCGGATCCGGAACCGGTACGTCACGCCCTCCGCCAGGTCCTTCACCTTCAGCCACAAGGGGCTGGTCCCCTTCACGTCCACCGTCACGATCTTACTCACGCCTGCAGGGCAAGGGCACAGATGTGGCAGGCAGCCACCCTGACGCTCACCCTCCCTGTGGCTAACTCTCCCGGCTGGTGTGAAATCCAGGCCCGAATCACCTTGCCTGGCCTCCATGGAGCAGCAGTTTCTGGACTAGTGTCTCTGCCCCTCTGGAGACCGGATCCCAGCTCGACTGCGCTATCGTGTGACCCACACGCCTGCGGGGAGTGGTTCGCTGGCCCCTGGAGAGGCACTGGGACCACTTACAGAGGGAGGGGATGAGTTTGCGCCGCAGCCTCAGTTGAGAGCCGGCTGGCTCTTGACTCAAGCAGCGAGCTCCCGAGGTCCCCGGTTCAGTTCCGCCTGTCGGCGTCACAATAGCTAGGCTGGCTTTGTTAACACACAGCTAGTCCCGCATCCTGCCTCCAGTGCTCCGTTGGGGCTGCCTGGCGCTAGCTGGCCTGGCACCAGCCTTCCTGACCCTGTGGGACTGGCACATGCCCAGCGAGTCGGAGTCGCAGGATCAAAGGGCATCCTGCCTGGCGTGGCTTTAAAGAAAACGTGCTCCCGGGGTCGCTGTGGCCCCTCTCCAGAGCCCTGGCTGCACGGCACTTCCTCTGACCTGGACTCTCCCAAGCCCAGGTGGCAGCAGTGAGCAGTCCTTGTTGGCCGATGTGGGAAGGAGGAGGGGGGCCAAGGTCTCTCCTGTGCTGGGGAGCAGATGTGGTGGGAGCTGGGGAGTTGGCGGGGGGAGCCTGGAAGTGGTGCTGCCCTTGCTAAAGAAGCAATGAAGGCCCATGAGAGCTGGCAGCACGGGGATGTTTTTAACCTCTCAACATCCCCCCACATTCCCCTCTCGGCCCCGTTGGATTGTGGTTTCTTTTCCGGGTCCCTGGAACGTTTCAGCCCCAAAAGGACAGTGGCCGAAATGTCCATTTTGTCAAAGGCACGGCCCCGTTTTCGCCATCACACCGGGACGGGCGCGCCCGGCTCCCGCGGCGACACTTCGGGCGTGCTCAGGCCCGTGCAGCCTTGCGCACTCCGCCGAGGCTTCCCCGGCCTCACGGGCCTGCAGCCACCTCTGGGGAGCCACCCGGGAAGGGTTTTCAAGAGAACAGGTGGGAGCTGGGCCAGGACACAGGGCTGGTGGCCACACCCAGGGGGCCACGTGGCTCCCAGCGCCCCCACCGCTCTCCTCCTCCTCCCCTAGACACAGGAGCCTTCGGCCTATTTCGCCAGCTGTGCTTCCCAGCCCCCCAGGGAGCCCTCGACTCCTGGTCACAGCTCTCCCCTCTGCAGCGAACGGCCCTGCTCCCACCCCCGGCCCCTTACCGTCCACGGGCGTGCAGGGCTCATAGACCAGCCGGTACCCTTCCAGGATGCCGTTGGGCAGCAGGGGCGGCTCCCAGGAGACGTTCACCGAGGTGGTGGTCAGCTCGCTGAAGCGGATGGTGCTGGGGGCGCCGGGGGCTGCGCGGAGAAAGCGGAGGGGCTTTGCAGACTCCCCCACACCCCTGCGTGCGAGAGGCGATCCTGCCGGCCCCGCGCTCCTCTCCCGGCGGCTCGCTGGCCTGAGGAGCTTCCGTGTGCCGGGGGAAAGGGACGGATTCCGGCCGGCAGCAGGAACAGGGGGGTGTGTGTGACATGCCCAAACCTCCCCCCACCAGCTCCCCTGAGCAGGCCCCTGAGGGGAGTGGAACAGGGCCTGCCCCACGGGTGGCCGAGCTCCGTGGCCCCCCCTGGCTCCGGGATCCCAGCGCAACAGGAGCAGCAGAGTGAGGACGAGACCTGGCCACGCAGGGGAGTGACTGCACAGGCCTTGGGGCAGGGGGAGCTGCAGGCAGGAGGGGCGGGAGGCAGACAGGCAGCCCCCCGGGGCGAGTATGTGTATGAAGGACCCTGGGCACGTTTGGGTTCTCAGGAGAGACACGGCGGCCTGGGGCTGGGGCCGGGAGGGGGTCGCGGGAGGTACCTTCGGACCGAGTGAGTGCTTCACGGGCCCTCCAGAGGGGGGACACTGAGGCAGGGCGCCATGGAGCGATCCCGGCCCTGAGGGGGCGCTGTGGGGGGGGAGGGGACGGCCCGAGTGAGCCGAGAACGCCAAATGTGTCCCCAAGTCCCCAGTAACGCCTCCGCTGCAGGGCTGGACCCTGCAGGGCCCCCTCTTCCCCCCACAACTCCAGAGAGCGAGAGACACGAGCCGGGTGGGACCCTCTCTGCGCCCGGCGCGCCTGGGCCGCGTCCCCTCCTGCCGCCAGCGCCGGCCGGCTGCCCTGGCGACAACCGCCCTGCTGAGACACCTCGCACGGCCGGGTTGTTTTGGGGAAAGGCCACTTCCTGCCCCGCCCGGCACCGCTGGGGCGGGCGAGAGGGGAAGGTGTGAGAAACAGGTTGGAAAGTCTCCCGGGGGCTGCAGAGGGGCCAGCGGGCCATGTCCCCGCGACCCATGGGGGCAGGGACTGTCAAGGAGAAGGAGGCTGAGGGCAGGCCACCCCTGCGGTGCACAAAGCCCGCCGGGCCGAGCGGGGCGGGGGCGAGGTCCCAAAGATTTCTTGCCGCGTGGGGCCTGGCTCAGCAGGGAGCCCCGGCACTACCTGGGCAGGTGCAGCACAAAGAACAGGGGCGATTCTTTCCAGCCTCCTCGGTGCTGGGCTGAGAACAACCCCAAGGGTGTGTCGGGAGGCTGGCTCCAACACCGCCGCTGCCCCGTCCCCGCGGGAGAGGGGCTGGAACCTTGCCCAGCGCCTCTGCGGGCGTCGGAGCTGTTGGGGTGACCCGGGACAAGCCCAGGTCTCCCGCTGGGCTCCCCGCTGGCTCTGCACCCGGAGCGCGTGGAAGCACAGGCTGCAGCTCCCCTTCCCGTCTGGCTCCCCAGCCCGACGCCAAAAGTGGGACGAGTCTGCCAGGTCTCAGCTTAGAGCCTCCTCTGCAAACAGCACGAAGCTGCGCCCCTAGGAGCACTGCTCGGCTCAGGCCAGGACTAGCAGGCAGAACGAGGGGCTGGCAGTGCGCAGGGCTGGGCGGCAGGAGCCCAGGGCTGGGATAATGCAGGGCGAGGGGCTGCAGGTCGGGAGGGAGCAGCCAAACCCGCAGTGGAACAAGGCCTCTGGGAGAGCCCGCCTGGTTTGTGGCCTCATGGACGGGTGGGCCCGGCGACCCCTCGCCCGGCCAGAAGCCCACCTGCCTGCTGCGTCCTGCCCCGGACAGGGGTGCTGCGGGGCCCGTCCCCGGCGGCGTTGAAGGCCGAGATGCTGATGAGGTAGGAGGTGTATCCAGTGAGGTTCTTCAGCTTGGCCCCGTTCTCGGGCAGGAAGAGCGTCTTCACCCGCTCTGTGCCGTTCCGGCGCTGGGCCTCCCAGAAATAGATCTGGGGGGAAGAAGGGGACGGGGGTAAGGCCAGGCCCAATGCAGGCAGGCGGCCAACATGGCTCTAGCCCCACTGATCCCCGGGGGTGCCCCTTACAGCCTGCTCCCGGCACCCCACACAGACTCCAAGAGCGCCATCTTGGGGGACCCTGGCAGAGCGACTAGGGACGGTGGCTGAGACGTGGGGCCTGACCCCCAAGAACGACCCCGGCCCCATCGTTCCGCGGGAGATGGTCAGATGCGCCAGGAAGAGGAACGCTCCCGACGGCCTTGCCGACCCTGCGGCTGCATAGCCAGGCTGGTGCCCTCTCCGAAGAGACGCCCCCGCTTAGCAGAGGGCCGGGGGAAGGGAGTTAAGCCAATGTTACCCCCCCCCATGGGGGGGCGGATATCAACAGTGGGTTAAAAGCGGCTTTTCTGGGCTTAACGTAAATGCCTGCTGATCAGTTTCAGCCAGGGCCACTTGCAAAGTGAAGCGGAGCAAGCGCGTCCACACGGGGCACCGGTTTCATGAAGGCCCCTGTTCCGCCCCGCCAAGGGGAAGCCCTGCAGTGGCTGCGTCTGGGCCGTCCCGCGTTCTAGAGCCAGCAACGCGGGCTGGGTCACCCGTGGTGGTACCCGAACATCCGGGGAGAGTCTGCCCGGCCCCAGGAACCCTCCCCCAGCTCTGCTTCCCTGCGAGCTGCAAGGCCCCGGCCCAGAGTGGCCCTGGGCACGGACCCGTTGTGCCCCCGTCGCTGACCCAGCGTCCCGCAGCCGGCGGCTCCCTGGGGCCCCCCGCCCCAAACTGCAGCGAGCGTCAGCTCCAGGGCACCGGCGATGCAAGGGAGTGGCTGGCCAAGCTGCAAGCTGCCCCGGGATGTGGAGCAGGGAAGTCTGGCCTGGGGGAAATGCCAGGGGCCCCCAAATCTGGCAGGGCCTTGCTGGGGGGTGCACCCCAGCCCCCCAGAGGGCTGCGAGAAAAGGGCCGGTGTGGGATTGGAAGGGCAACAGCGCCACCTGCTGAGCACACCGGGAACAGCCACAGCTGTGACTGATTCTGGGGGCGGGGCGGGGTAGCCCAGCCCCTCTGCATTTCAGTGGGGTTCCTGCCCCTGGGAAGGCCCCAGCCTGGTTCCCTTCCTGGCTGCGAGACGGGTGCCCAGGCAGGCCAGCTGCACCACCCCAAATTGCCAAGAGGGGGATGTTGTGTCCAGACACTGGGTGTGTGCCTGTGTGTGTATCTACTGGGGCTTCTTGGAGCCGGGCGCTGCCCAGCAGCTCTGGCCCCCCACGCCCGGGAGGGAGGAGCACGGGCACAGGGTGGCAACAGACTGAGCAAGGAGGGGTGGTGGCGACATCCCCCGATGCCACTGACTGCAGGGCATGAGCCCTCCTGGCTCGGACGGACTCGAATCAAACTGGATCCCGGTGCCTCATATTCATGGAGCGCCTTCTACCCACGGATCCCCCCAGCACGGACCAGTTAAACTCCACCCCTGCTTTGGCATGCACCTGGGACTGTTCCTGGCCCCGTTGGCATTAGAGGGAAACTGAGGCAGACAGGGTTGATGAGCTGGTATTAGAGGGAAACTGAGGCAGAGTGGGGTTGATGAGCTGGCATTAGAGGGAAACTGAGGCAGAGCGGAGTTGATGAGCTGGTAGAGGGAAACTGAGGCAGACAGGGTTGATGAGCTGACATTAGAGGGAAACTGAGGCAGGCAGGGTTGATGAGCTGGAATTAGAGGGAAGCCAACGGGAGCTCTGGGGGTGCCCCTCAGCGCCATGTCCTGCAGGGAGCGGGGTGGCGTGGGGGTGGGCTCCTGGGTGCTGTGCCGACTGTCAGCCATGCGTGCAGCCCAGGCAGTGGGAGACGGGGCCAGTACCTTGTAGCCCTGGATGTCGCCGTTCTGCGCCTCCCGGGGCGGCGGCTCCCATGTGACGTCCAGCTGGGTGGCCGTGGAGGTCTGCACGGCCACGTTCTGCGGCGGGGCGGTGGGCACTGCAAAGCGGAGCGAGCTGGGGTGAGCGCGCTGGGGCCCCCCAGTGCTCCCGTCCCCCGGCCCGGCGACGGGGTATCAGGAGAAGGGGACGTCCCCTCTTCCGTCTGATCGCACCCTCTGCCTGGGGACACCGGCGGGGCCTCTCCTGCAGCGCTGTGCTGCCGTCACGGGGTCCAGGCGCCGCGCCCCAGCCCTTGGCTGCTCAGATGGCGGGCCAGGCTGGCTCCTTGCGGGGAAGCGCGGCAGCTGCCACTCGGGGAACGGCGACCGCTCTGGGAAACATGCCCTTAGCTCAGCTGGGCCCGTGGATTCCCCGCTGAGGGCCGGCCATGGCCACGGCCCTTCGTGACCCATGGGGGAGCTTGACGCGGAGATGCCCGCGCAGCCCTGACTCACCCGCCTCGCCCACGAAGACCTCCTGGGGGGGGCTGGAGGGCCCCTCGCCCACGGCGTTGTACACGCTCATGCGGATCTCGTAGCGCCTGTGTTTGCTCAGATCTGCAGGGGGCGAGAGGGGGGATGTAGGTGCCAGGGAGAGCCGGGCAGGGGCACTCTGCAGGGAGTTTCATCACCCCCATAAGCCCCTTCCCTTCCCCGGGGCCAGGCGGGGTGGTGGCATGCCCTGTCCTGCTGGGATGCCCCCGCCGCAGGGGAGTTCTGCCGGTAGGTCTGCTCCGCCCCCAGGTGCGACGGGGAGCAGTGATGTGACCGGGCATCCTGCCCCCGTGGGCAGAGGGGTGTACGTGGGCTCTGCCGGGGGTGCACTGGCTGGGGCGCTGGCTACAGAAGGCCCTGGCCTGTTTTGGACTCCTTCCCCACTCCCCAGGCCTCGCCTCTGCCAGCCTGTCCTGGACCCTGTTCCCAACTCCCCTGGGTCCTGCCTCCACTGACCTGCCCTGGACCCTGTTCCCAACTCTCCTGGGTCCTGCCTCCACTGACCTGCCCTGGACCCTGTTCCCAACTCCCCTGGGTCCTGCCTTCACTGACCTGCCCTGGACCCTGTTCCCAACTCCCCTGGGTTCTGCCTTCACTGACTTGCCCTGGACCCTGCGCCCTGCTCCCTGGGGTCCTGCCTTCACTGGCCTGCTCTGGACCTTGTTCCCAACTCCCCTGGGTCCTGCCCTTCACTGGCCTGTTCTGGACCCTGCTCCCCACTCTCCTGGGTCCTGCTTTCACTGATCTGCTCTGGACCCTGTTCCCAACTCCCCTGGGTCCTGCCCTTCACTGGCCTGTTCTGGACCTCACCCCCCAAGGCTTGCACAGCTGTGACCCAAGGTTGCACCAGGGCTGGACAGCTGCAGAGCTGGGCTATCCCCAGCGGAGGGTGGGGCCTGTCTCCGAGCCCATGGCCTTGCGAAGGGGCCTGGCGCCTGGCAGAGACGTGCGCACAGGACCCGAGCCGTCCTGTGACTACTGCCCTGCGGGGAGCCTGCCCTACCCCAGCGCCTGCTCAGCCCCACCAAGCTCTGCACTGGAGCAGGGCTGGGCCCAGCTGCGGGGGCTGGGTGCATGTGCAGGGCCAAGCAGTTCCCTGTAAGCGGAGTGCTTGGTCAGCCACCAGGAGAGATTCGGGTACCGCTCAGCTGATTAGCAGAGTGGCCACAATGGCATGTGTTTCTATGGGTGGTGCACATCCATGCATGCATCAGTGCACATAACAAAATTTATTCCACACATGAAAGGCAAAAATCAGAGAGAACACTGAGTAGTGGCCCCCTGGCTTCTTATCGGCGCCACTGGGAAGATGCCAGCCCTGCTGCCGGGTTGGCCTGCTGCCCACATTTCTAACCCCCCCACCCAGAGCAGCCGGCCACCTGAGAGCTCCCACACCTGACAGGGGCCCCGTTTCCATCAGCTGGGCTGTCAGGAGGATTCATGAGGGACAGGGGATGACTTGGCTGGATACAGCCTCGCCAGCCTGGTGCAGAGTCTGCCGGCCAGGAAGGCAGTGGACCATGGGGGGCAGCCATACAGGGTGCCTCTCTGGACAGCTTCATGCCACCATGACGGCACCATGGCCTGGAGCTGTGGGCTGCTGATCCGCCAGCGTGTGCGTGTGTGAGACTCTGGGATCAGGGTAACCGTTTTCCGGCGGGACAAGGGCGCTCGACTCCCTGGTGTATGTGGGTGCACCTCAGGGGCTGACTACCTGGCTCTCCTTCCTACACTAAGTAAGTAGTAGCGTCGCGTTCCTTCTTCCAAGACATTGGGCCAGGTGCCCTTTACCTGCAGACACCGGGCATCGCTGGCAGGGGCCGAGTCCCAGGCTGTCTGGCTGCACTGGGCACAGTCCGGGATTTAAAGCTGGTCACGAAAGCCCAGGTACGGTTTGTGCTTTTTAAAAATGTCACGTTTTTCTAACTTTCCTCTGAACTTTTGGCAGAAATGCGCCAGGCAGGACATGGGCGCCTCCCCGGCTTTTGCCAGAAAGGGTTGGTTTTTCCACGGTGCTTTTTCCCAAAGCGCCTGGGGGCTTCAGTTTCTTGGCGAGGAAATTTCCACCCAAAGGAAAGTCGTGGCCCAGCTCTGGTGCCAGGGGCAGGTGGGGGCACGAACGGGCAATGCCGTGGCACCTGCTGGCTTCCAGAGAAAGTGGGGCATGGGGGTGTCCCCACCTGCCCGACGGTACCAACCCCCACCCCACTGCCACAGGCCTCTAGCAGAGAGGAGAATTCAGACAGCTCCCTGGGGCGCATGCAAGGGCAGAAAGGCAAGACGTGGAGCAGGAGAGATTTCCTATTGCAGGTCCCTGTGGACGCTGCAGAACCCAGAGCTCCCCCAGCACAGGTCTGGGGGGGCTCAGCCCCGGGTCTCCCAGGGGTCTCTGGCCAGTGGACGAGCCCGGCATGCGGCGGGGGCAGGGAGGCCAGGCGGAAAGCGGCACGCAGACGGACGGGGAGACACCAAGGAGCCCGAAGCAGCCAGCGGAGACTTACTGTCCAGTTCGTGCTGCGTGAGGCTGGCTCCGGTCAGGTTCCGCACGGCGTAGCCGGCTGCGGCGTGGAGAGGCAGCGCAGGGAGAGCGGTCAGTGGGTTAGGCACACACGCGGAGGGACACAATCGACGGAGCAAGCAGGGCAGACGCCCCGCGGAGCTGGGAGCGGCGGGGCGGCTGCCCGGGGTAGCGCATGGGCAGCGTGGTTAGCGGGCGGGGGCAGGCCCCCTTGGGAGTCTCTGCCGGCCAGGGCTTCAGAGGAGAGGGAGTTGGGGAGAGCCGGGCAGCGGGCCCTGGGAGTGACAGGGGCTGGCGGTGCCCTGGGCTGAGTGCGCACCCCTGGGACCGCCCTCGGGACTGCCTCTCCGGCCCGGCCTGGCGCGGGGGGCCGGGTCTCTGCCCCTTCCCCCTCTCCAAAGGGAGTCCTATCTGGAATTAGCTCTGCTGCCCACCTAGCACTGGGTGGGCCCTGCCCTGCCCTCCCCTTCTGCATGACCAGGGCATAGGCCTCTGCCCTCCCCAAGGGCTGTTCCCCTGTGTAGCAGCCTGGGCATGAACGGGTGCCAGGGAGTGCACCCCATGGGGCCAGGGGCGGGGCCAGGGTCCGGGATGACTGACAGCCCTCAGCCCAGCACCCCCTTGGGGTGGGGCTGTTGTCAGGGGCTTTGCACGTGTCTGGGGGGTCCCCAGCCTTCCCGTTCCCCTTGGGGAAGCAAACAAGAGACTTTGCAAACGGGGAGGTTAAAAAAGCGACAGGTCACATTTTGGGTTCTCCCCAACCAACGTCCCTCTTGCCAGGCTCCCATTGCTCCAGAGCGCCCCCCCGGCAGAGAGCCCCCCGCCCCAGCCCCTTGGCGTCAGCGATCACGCTCCCCGCCCGAGGCGTGGGCTCAGCCTGCTGCCCCGAGCCCCTGGGGCCGGCCGGCTGGTGTTCCCGCACAGAGCACTCGGGGGGGCAACAAGGCAGGGCCCAGGGTGGGGCTGGGGGTCTCGGAGAGCCCCATGGGCTGGGGTGAGGAGCCCCCCCCCCGACACTCCCTCCCCACCCGTCTGTGTTCCCAGGGGCCGCGGTTCCTGCCCCGCCAGGGCCGAGCAAGGGCACTCACGCGTGAGCTCCGTCCACTTGGCGCCGGGGCCGCCCAGGCTGCGCGTGGTGAAGCTGCGGGGCCCGTCGGAGACCAGCTCGCGGTAGCGGATCCGGAAACCGAGCAGGATCCCATTGATCTTGTCCTCAGAGGGGGGCTGCACGGGGGGCGGGGGGGGCAGGAGCCAAGAGGCAGGTGCCGTCAGGGACGGGGAGCCCACGGAGACGGTGCCTTCCCCACCGATCTGCGCAGCGCTGGCCACTCCCGGACCCTCCTCCCCACCGCTCGCCGCCCCACCGCGCTCTGCAGGCCCCCTGTGGCCGGGGAGGGGTCTGCACCCCGCCTTGGGGTGGGGAGGGATCAGGGCTGAGAGACGCCAGCAGCACCCCCAGCCCTTGCAGGTCCCTGGGGAGCAGCAGCACCCTCTGGGGCCAGCCTGCTTGGCCTCTCTCCGCGGCCGGCCGCTGGGTTCTACCGACCAGCAGCGCCGGGCGGGAGCTTTGGGAGACGCCGCGCCGGGCGGCCTGGCCACAGGGCCCTGCCCGGAGAGAGAGTGAGACCAGGAGGGGAGGGCAGCGCGGTGCTGCAGGGACGCAGCTCACAGGCCCTCCCGGCCAGGCGGGGTGGGGCAGCGGCTGTCGGGCGCGGGCGGGGGCAGCGTGGTGCCGCTCGGTACCTGCCAGCGGATCAGGACGGAGGTGGTGGTGTGCGGCGTGACCGAGAGGATGGTGGGGGCTTCCTCTGGGGCTGAGGGGAGAAGAAACACAGGTGAGCAGCTGAGAGGCAGGAGGGTCCCCCCCGGGCCAGCCCAGGTGCAGCTGGCTCCAGACCCCGGCTCTCTCCCTGACAGCTCAGGGGGTCCCCGCCTTCCACGCGGTCCCTGGGTGGCATCCCCGCTGCACTGGGCCGGGTGCGGAGTGAGCCGAGGGGCCCCCGTGACAGCCCCCCACCAGTCCCTGGGGAACGAGGGTGCTCGGCTGCACCCTGCTGCTGGAGACCGGGCGCCCTGCAGCCTCCGGGCACCGTGTCTCCCAGGCCTCCTGGGGCTGGGGCTGAGCCCGGCCGGCAGGGAAGGGGCACTGACCGGCCTGCAGCGTGGTGAGCGACTCCGACTCGCGGCTGTACGCGCTGTCCCCGATGTCGTTGGTTGCCTTGACGCGGAACTTGTAGGAGGTGAAGGGTTTCAACCTGAGGGAGGGGCAGGGCAGGGGCGTGAGGCACAGCGGGGGGAAGGGGGCATGGGTGCTGTCTTCCCTTCTAGCTGGTGGGGAGGGCACCCCCAGGCCCTGCCCCTTCCCCCAACCCTCCTCGCCCTTGCTCCCGGAGCCTCAGACCCCCACAAATCAGCCGGAAGTGCTGGGCAGGCGGGAGGCCCGGGGGAGAAATTGGCTGCTGGGTGCTCCGCACCCACTAATCCCCGCCCTCCCCCCCCGGTGCTCCAGCCCCGGAGCACTCCCAGAACCGGCGCCTATGGCTGGGGGGCTATGGGACCGGGGGCTTGTGGGGACCCATTGCTTTCCAGTGGAGGCAGGGTATGAAATGGAGCAGCCCTACTTTGGCCAGGGTGTGGGGGGATGAGATCAGCCAAAGAGCCCAGGAGGGCGTCACAAAGCCGTTCTCCTGGTGGGGAAACTGAGGCACGAAGGTTGGCAGCAGCAGTTGGAAGAAAAGCCAGACCTCCAGACTCCCAGCCCAGCGCCCCGCGCTGCCTCTTGCCTCCCCCCACCGCTCCCAGGCCTTGCCCACCCCAAGGCCCCGCCTCACCTGTCCACGACGAAGGAGGTGGCGTTGTGGCTGACGGAGGCGGAGTGCAGCGTCCACTCGCCCGCCGGCAGCTCACGGGTCTGCACGGTGTAGTAGCGCACCGGGGAGAGGCCGTCGCTGCCCGGCTCCCAGCACAGCAGCACGCTGCGGGCCTTCACGTCCTCCTGCTGCACCACGGGCTTGCTGGGGGGCTGCGGGCGGTCTGAGGAGAGGGAGAGGGGCGTGAGGGCTCGGGGCTGCTCCCATCGCCCCTTGGGCAGGGCCTGGCTTCCAGGCCCGCGGCTGGCTCGGAGGGTAGTGCCGCGGCACGTGGCATCGAGGCCTCTGTGAGGCGGCAGTGGCGCATCGCACGAGGCCTACGAGGCCTCTGTGAGGCGGCCATGGTGTGGCGCACGAGGCTTCTGTGAGGCGGCTGTGGCCCGTCGCACGAGGCCTCTGTGAGAAGGCAGTGGCGCGTTGCACGAGGCCTCTGTGAGGCAGCAGTGGCTCGCCGCGAGAGCCTCTGAGGCGCCTGTGAGGCGGCACGAGGCTCTGTGAGGCGTGGCGCGCACGAGGCTTCTGTGAGGCGGCTGTGGCCCGTCGCACGAGGCCTCTGTGAGAAGGCAGTGGCGTGTTGCACGAGGCCTCTGTGAGAAGGCAGTGGTGCATCTCACGAGGCCTCTGTGAGGCGGCAGTGTCGTGTCGCACGAGGCCTCTGTGAGGCAGCAGTGTCCCGTTGCAGAAGGCCTCTGTGAGGCGGCTGCGGCTCATGGCACGAGGCTTGTGAGGTGGTGGCATCCTGCCCTTCCCCACCTGGCACACGGTTACCTCTCTTCTCGGTGGTCACCACCAGCGCCTCGGCCGCCTCGCCCCAGCCTTTGCGGGTCTGCGCCGTGATGCGGAAGAGGTACGTCGACTCCGGCTGCAGGCCGGCGGCCGTGTACTGGCGGGCGCTGGGGTTGAGCACTTCCACGGTGGCGTTGGCGCTGGTGGTGTTCAGGCGGTGGGTGATCTGGTAGGCTGCGGAGAAGGGCGACGGAGACGGTCAGCGAGCGCTGGGGTAGGGGGAGACATGCCGGGGGTGCCCCTATCCCTGCCTGCCCAGAGGGGGCCCCAGGCTGGGGGAGATGTTCACAACGGGCCCTTTAGGGCTCACTGTCCGGTCTCCCCTGCAGCGGGACGACGGGCCCAGGCCCGTCCCGTCACAGCGCCAGGCAGCGCTGGCACCGGCTGCCATACCCCACCCTGCGGCAGCTCGCTCAGCCGCCCACCCGCCCACCCGCAGTCTGCTGCCAAGGGGGGGCAGGGATTCTGCGTCCCTCCGGCTGCTGATGGGGCTTCCCCAGCTGGCTCCGTGATGCATCAGGGGAGCAGCTCGGGCGTGTCCAGGAGCCGAGGTCGCTGGCTCCTGCCTGGTGATTTATCAGGGGAGCAGCTGGGGCCCCGAGGGAACATGCCACGCCGGGCACGCCCAGCCCCGGCCCGCTCACACCTGGCTGCCCAACCAAGGGCTCCCAGCACAGCACCGGCACGGCCGCCCCAGGCCCGCTGGGGGAAGCGCTTACCTAGGATGATGCCGTTCGGCGCGGCGGGGGGCTGCCAGATCAGCCGGACGGACGTGGTTCTCACTTCCGGGAAGAGGATGCCCACCGGGGGCCCTGGCACTGAGCGAGAGCAGAGGGCGCTGGGTGATGGGCAGCCAGGCTCAGAGCCCTCGGGGAAGGGAGCCCGTCCCAGCCCAGCGGCTGGGGGGAGCCCCCTGGCCAAGTCCCGATGCTAGTACCCACTGGGGCTCCATTGCAGAACCTGCCAGGGCAGCTGGGTGCAAAAACTCCCACCCTCTTAGGGACACACACTGCCCCCCCTTAGGGACACACACTGTCCCCCGGGACACACACGGCTCCCCCTTAGGGACACACACTGCCCCCCCTTAGGGACACACACTGCCCCCCATACTGAAGGGACACCCATGGACCCCTCCCTTAGAGACACCCTTCCCACACCCGCAGCCTCTGTAGGGACACACATGCTGTTAGGGAACCCCCCATCCCTACACACCCTTTTTGGGGCATGCACCCCCCTTTTGCCCCCTTGGGGCACACCCCAGCACACCCCCACGTGACCGGGCACGCACCCCAGCGTGTGTGCGTACCCCTACCCCACCCCTGTCACACTCGGGGGCAGAGGGAGGGCGATGTGCTCGCTCCTCCCTGTTCCACCCCCACACTGTGTTCCTGGGGCAGCAGCTGCACCCCTGCGCCCCCAAGGACGGGAAGACGGGGGGGCTGTCCCCACCGGGCGTGACAGAGGGCCAGCCAGGGACTGTTTTCTCCCCATCCTTGTGTCACCGCCGGGGGCCAAGGCCCTTTCCCCCCCACCTCAGACCGTCCCTCAGCGGGCGCGGGCCCTACCATCGTCCAGTGTCCGCTCCAGGATGGGCCGGGAGCTGGGCACGCCGTCGCCGATCCTGGTGAAGGCCAGCACGCGGATCTCGTACAGCACGTACTTGCCCAGGCCTGCCAGCTGGGCGCTGCGGGAGGCGTTCCCCTCCGCCGGCCAGAACTGGGCCCGGGCGTCCGAGTCCTTCTCCTTGTACACCACCTGGAAGGCATCCCGCGTGACACCCAGGTAGCCCGCGCCACCCTCCCCGGGGCTGCCCTGCCCCCTCGCCGGCAGGGCTGGGGCACACGCCAGTCACGGCACAGCCCCATCACAACGGGACCCTTGCCCTGGCGCCACGTCCCAGAGCGCCACGCCGCATGCCACGCAGCTTCGCCCTGCGGAAAAGCCACGGGGAGCATGGACTGGCACGTTTCAGGGAGCTCAGCAAAGGAGCAGCCAAGGGCCACGGGACTGGGATCGCGGAGGCCTGGGGTCGGAATTGGGGAGCAGAGCTGGTTGGGAGCCCAGGGCTTTGCTGCAGGAGGCTGTGTGGGGGGGTCCCAGCTGTCCAGAGCGGGGGCTGCGGGGTCCCAGCGAAGGGTCGCAGGGGCCGGCACCCACCTTGTACCCCAGGATGCGCCCGTTGCAATCGGCCTCGGGGATCTCGCTCCATCGGACCAGCATGCTGCTGCGTCTGCTCGTGGCGGGTGAGGCCCGCCCAGGCTGGGGCTCTGCCGGCATGGCAGGCTCAGGGCCAGTGGGGTGCGGGAGGTACCTGACTCCCTGGTGCGTCCCACCACGACGTGGCTCCAGGGCCCGGCCCCGATGGCGTTGAAGGCCTGCACCTGCACGCGGTACTCCGTCCACTCCTCCAGGTCCTCGATGGTGTACTCCCGCTCCACCCGGTCGTGGATCACGTGCGCCACCGTCCTGCCCCGCCCGTCCGCCCGCGTGTACCGCAGCTTGTAGCCCACTGACTCCGGGTTCCCGTTGTACTCCAGCTCGGGGAGCGGCTGGGGGGGAGACGCTCAGCACCAGCCGGCTTCACCTGGCCCCCCGCTACCTGCCCTGCCCCACGCAGCTCTGCCTGGCTCCCCCAGTCACCTCACCACACAGCCCCCTGCTAACCCACGTGCCTTCCCTAACACCCAGCCCCAGCACTGTCCCCGCTAACCCACGTGCCTTCCCTAATGCCCAACCCCAGCACAGCCCCGCTAACCCACATCCCCTATCGCCCAACCCCCAGCACGGCCCCTGCTAACCCGTCCCTTCCCTATCGCCCAACTGGCAGCACAGCCCCGCTAACCCATCCCTTACTATCGGCGCGCCCCACCACGATGTGGCTCCAACCCGGCCCCCTGCCCAACCTGCACCTGCCCGCTAACCCACGCCTCCTTCCCTATGGTGTACTCCCCATCACAGCCCCGCTAACCCATGTCCCTTCCCTAATGCCCACCCCCATCACAGCCCCGCCCCATGTCCCTTCCTAATGCCCACCCCCAGCACAGCCCCCAACCCACGCCCTTCCTAATGCCCACCCCCAGCACAGCCCCCAACCCAGTCCCTTCCTAATGCCCAACCCCTCCAGCACAGCCCCAACTCAGGTCCCTTCCCTATTGCCCAACCCCAGCACAGCCCCCAACTCATGTCCCTTCCTAATGCCCAACCCCACGGCCCCCTAACCCACTTCCTAATGCCCAACCCCAGCACAGCCCCGCTAACCCACGTCCTTCCCTAATGCCCAACCCCAGCACAGCCCCCAACCTCACGTCCCTTCCCTAATGCCCAACCCCATCACAGCCCCGCTAACTCCATGTCCCTTCCTAATGCCCAACCCCAGCACAGCCCCCAACTCACGTCCCTTCCCTATCGCCCAACCCCAGCACAGCCTCCCCTACCTCCCTCCCCTTCACCTAACCCCTCCTCACAGCCAGCACAGCCCCTGCTACCCCACATACTCTCCCCATGCCCAGCCATAGCCCCTGCGAACCCACGTACCCTCCCCACACCTAACCCCTCCCAGCCAGCACAGCCTCTGCAGACCCATGTATCATACCCCCGAGACAGCATAGCCCCAGCTAAGCAACGTACCCTCCCCCAACTAACTTCCCAGCCCCCATTTCTTACCCAGCCCCCAACTCCTCCATATGAGCCTCACCTGAGTCACCTCCCTTCTGCACTCCTCAAACAAGCCCCCCATTCACCCCTATTTATCCTCTGGCCTGACCCACCGCCCATAGGCAGTCCCCCCCCCCGCACACAAAGGCCTTTTAGCCTCGAAGGCAGCGGCTAACGCTGCGTCAACACAGCCGCAGCCCCCAGGCCCTGCTCCGAGCCTGGCTCCCGCCCAAGGCAGCGCCCCGGCAGGGGGTGGGGACAGGCCTGGTGTTGCTGGGACAGGTCCCCGGGTCACTCACCATCCAGCGCAGCCACAGGCTGGTCTCGCTGGCCGTCCGCAGGGTGACGTTGGTGGGCGCCACATCTGGGGGGGCCTGCAGGGTCTGCACCCGCCTGGAGGGCAGGCTGGGCGGGCTGGTGCCCACGATGTTCACCTGCCGCAGGCGGAAGCTGCGAGGGGCAGAGCCGAGTCACCGCGGGCAGGGCAGGGGCTCAGGGCGGCTGCAGGCACCGCTCCGCCCCACCCCTAGCGCAACAGGGCGTGGGCCACAGTACAAGCCCCGGGGCAGGGCAAAGCGCGGGGGGGCCCCGCCAGCAACGCTGCCTCCGCCCTGTGCTCCGGCCGACACGAGAGGGCGCTGCTGCTGCTGGGGAAAGGTTCAACCCATGTGCTGCCCAACCGATGGGCAGAGCGCCCACATTTTGTTTCTACGGGTGGTGCACATTTGCACGTGCCTCGGTGCACATAAAACATTATTCCGCACGTGGATGGGAAACGTCTGCACATGGAAGGAAAAGAGTAGAGGGACGTTGACCTAGAGCCGCCCCCGTAGCAGCCATAGTAGGGACCGGGAGGCAACCTCGCCCGGTCCCGGCACCCACCTGTAGTAGGTGTAGGGGCGGAGGTTGGGCACCTCCATGGCGGGGCGTCGGGGTCGTTGGCCAGCTGGTGAAGGAGCTCCCACTCCTCGTTCTCGCCGGTCTGACCCACCTGTGGACAAAGGGAGGGCGTGAGGCACCGGGGCGCTGCCTACGCCACGCCCGGGCCCCGCCTGTAGAGCAGCGTCCCAGCCCTCAAGAGCAAGGTGCCCCCCCCCACAGGCCCGGGCTCCCCGGCTCCCCTCACCTGAGCTTCCACCAGCCAGCGGGAAATGGAGGTCTTCCCGTCGTAGCCCGGCCGGAACTGCAGGGCGACGGAGCGCGGGCCGATGTTGGAGATGCCCAGATTGGTTGGCGCGCCGGGGAGCTCTGCAGGGAGAAGGCGGGAGGAGGCGTCCCGTTGTGGGGCCAGGGGCCGAGGGTGGCTGGCCTTCCCCCTTCTGTTGCTGCCCACGCCTGGGCACCCGGGCCCGTGGCAGCAGCAGGGGGAGACTGTAGGGCCACCCACCAGCTCTCACACACACAACCACACACACACACACTGTACCACCCACCAGCCCGTCACACACACACACACACACACACACACACACACTGTACCACCCACCAGCCCATCACACACACGCACACACACACACACACACACACACACACACACACACTGTACCACCCACCAGCCCGTCACACACACACACTGTACCACCCACCAGCCCATCTCACACACACACACACACTGTACCACCTACCAGCCCACACACACACACACACACACACACTGTACCACCCACCAGCCCACACACACACACACACACACACACTGTACCACCCACCAGCCACACACACACACACACTGTACCACCCACCAGCCCGTCACACACACACACACACACACACACACACACACACACTGTACCACCACACACTGCCACACACACGTCAGCACACACACACACACACACACACACACACACAGACAGAGCTCTAGGGGCAGATACACCCCCAGCACAAGCAGCCGGGCCTGGCTCATGGCCATGAAGGCCTGACGGGCCCAGCTCCTGCTCAGTGCTACAGCCGGGGTGCTGGTCAGCCCCGGCCCTGGCTCCAGACCCACGCCCAGGGCAGTCTCCGTGGGGTGCCAGAGCAGGCTCGTCCTCTGCCAGAAGCCAGCCGGAGGGCGGTGACGGGCGGGTTTACCTGGCGGGACTCCGGAGGAGATGGTGGAGGAGGAGACCAGGCCCTGCCCCTTGGAGGTCATGGCAGCCACCTCGATGGTGTAGGTGGTGAGGGCGGTGAGGCCGGTGACGCGGTACTCCAGGGTGACGTTGGGCAGGTAGTGCGTCACCCGCGTATTGGTGCGGTTGTACTCCTCCCAGGAGATCCTGTAGCCTGGAAAACGCAACCCAGCCACATGCCCCCGGGGGAGGGGGGGGTGTCACACTCTGCCCCCAACGTGGGACCCTCCCCGGAGACTCTCTCCAACTCACCCAGGCCCCTTCCCTGGGCCCCCTCATGCGTTGCCCCAGTCCCCCAGCAGCCTAGCACGAGGGGCCATTACCCGGAGGCAGAAGGGCACGGCCAGCCCCTCGAGTGAACGCTGCTCCCTTCTCCCCCCTCCCTTGCCAACCCCTCCGCCGTGGGAAGTTCAAGCTGCCTGGCTGGTTGGGGAAGGTCCCGCTCGACGGCTCTCGCCCCGAATTCTTCACCAAGTGTTTGCCATGAAGCCAGCCCTCCCCCCACCCCGGGGCAGGGTAACATCGGTCCAGTGTAGGGCGCTGCCCCGGCCATGCCAGTGCCTCCTTGGCACACCGGGACGCGGAGGGAGCCAGACGTGGCCGGGATGTGGGCGGGGGAGGGAGCAAGGGGAGCAGGGTGGCGATCGGGTAACTGAAGTGCCCCAGGGGAATGCCCCAGCTGCAAGACGACCCCCACGTGGGAAGGAAGGCATTGGGGAGGGGAAGCCAGAGGAGACCGGACTCTCCCGCAGCACAGAGCAGCTCAAATTGCGTCCTCGGACCCGGCTGCGGCCCTGGGCAGCGCCCGCCTGCCACGGTTCAGTTGCACGGAGCTGTGCTGGCCGGGCGGTGCCTGCAGCCCCCTGGCGGGGGGAAGGATCCGGGGGGCAGCCTCTTACCTGTCAGGATGCCATTCTTCTCCAGGGGCTCCTGCCAGCTGACCTTCAGGGACGTGTCCAGGATCTCGCTGAAGCCGAGGTGCCCCACCGGGCCGGGCGCTGCCCCCAAACCCCCCAACGGCACAAGTTAGAGCTGAGCAAACCCAGCGCCCAGCT
This sequence comes from Rafetus swinhoei, assembly GCA_019425775.1. Lineage (NCBI taxonomy): Eukaryota > Metazoa > Chordata > Testudines > Trionychidae > Rafetus > Rafetus swinhoei. The sequence goes on from CM033438.1 coordinate 26,840,012, forward strand.
CGGCACCCCCAGGGCAGCCACTTCGAGGGGAGCCGGGGTCTCCCTGGGGTGCTGGCCATTGGGAGTGCATGGAGGGGGGTGTCCCCCCATGGTGAGCAGGAGTGAGCAGGGGTCTCCCCAGAGTACCCCCCTTGCGATTTGGAGCCAGTGGGGTCTCCCAGGGTGTCCTGCAGGGGGAGTTGGAGTGAGCAGGGGTCTTGTGGGGTATCCCCCCTTGGTGAACTGGAGTGAGTGGGGGGTCTCTCCGGGGTTTCCCTCCTGAGGTGCATTGGAGGAAATGGGTGTATCCCTGAAGTGCCCCCCAGGGTGAGCTGGAGCGAGCAGGGGTCTCCTTGGGCTATGTCAAGTGGAGCAAGTGGGGGTCTCCCAGGGGTGTCCCCGGGGGTGAGGAGGGGCAGCGTCTCGGGCCCAGGTCCCTGGCTGTGCAGGTGCCACTGGGCCCGCCCCACCCAGTGTGACGAGGGAATGCGAGGCCTCCCCGTACCATCCTCGTGGGTGCGCACCAGCTGCGGCAGGCTGCGCGGGCCGTCCCCTGGTGTGGTGAAGCACAGCACCGAGGTGAAGTACTCCGTGAACTTCTTCAGGCCCCAGATGTAGCCCACGTGGACGCTGTCCTGGAAGTTGGGCCTCACCGTCACCACGGTCGCCTCCTCCTCCTGCTCCGGCTCCCACGCAATCAGCTAGGGGCGCAAAAGCAGCGTCACAGCCCTGTGGGTATGTGTGTGTGTGTGTGTGGTGTGTGTGTGTGAACAGTGTGTTTGTGCACGGTGTGTGTGTGTGAAAAGGGTGTTGGTGTGAACGGGGTGTGTGTGTGTGTGTGTGTGTACGGTGTGTGTGTGAACAGGGTGAGTGCGTGTGTGAGAACAGGGTGCATGTGTGTGTGTACACAGGGGGGTGAACAGGGTGCATGTGTGTGAACAGGGTGTGTGTGTGTGTACACAAGGGGATGAATGGGGTGTGTGTGTGTGAGACAGAACCAGCCCTCAGCCCCACGGCTGCCCCCTCAGCAGCTGCTCCTTCCAAAGGCCGGGTGGGTAAGTGACGGGTGCCCACTAATCCCTGGGACCAGAAGGACACCAAGCCACCAGGTCCCTTCAGGCTGACGGCGTGGGGGCTCTGCAAACAGCTCGTTAGCAGGGCATGTGGGGAGATGACCAGGCCGGAGGGGCCATTCTGAGCAGCTAGCCCGTCCGACCTCCTCCGTAACACCCTGCCCAGCAACCGCCCCCCCCGTTACACTCCACCATCTGCGGCTGAGCTGGCAGGGCGTCTTTCTGTCTCCAGGCAAAGTCACAGGGTGAGGGAGAATCGCCCCCGTACTACCTCACGGGACAGGCAAGCAGGTGTGACTGGGGCAGGGCGAGCCAGACGGCAATCGATAAGCCAAAGCCGCATGTTAATCTACTTTCTGCTGTTGCTGAGTCGGCCCTTGGGAGCCAGGGTCAGGCACTAACAGTTTGTTTCTGATGAGTCCATGAGAGGTTCTTCCTCTCCTCTGAACTTAGCTCACCTCCCCCGCCTGCTCCAGCATCCGGCAAAGAACCTCCGAGGTGCTAGCTTTGGAGGGGGGTAGGGTTGCCAGGTGTCCGGTATTGGCCCGGACAGTCCGGTATTTGCGGCTTCTGTCCGGTAAAAAAACCCAGAAAATACCGGACATGTAAAATGTCCAGTATTTTCTGTTTTTCTTGGACAGAAGACCACTTGGGACATTCTTCCCCGGACGCATCTGGTGGGGGCAGGGGGAGCATGGAGATTTAAAGGTGCAGAGACTCTTTTTTTTTGCTCAACCAATTTTTTCCCCGCCATGTTCAGAATTTTTTGTGAAACTATCTGGCAACTCTAGAGGGGGGCAGTCAGACAAGCTCAGAAGGGAGCAGCTTTGCCGTATCCACGGAAACCGTCTCAGCGTTGTGTTTAGCTGGGCCCTGAACACCGCGGCCCGGGGCTACGGCAGGAGACTCCCCAGGAGACGGAACCCAACTGTTCCACTGCCCGGGCGCTGTGAAGGGCAAACCAGAAAGCAGATCAGAAACCCGGGCAAAGGTACAGCGGGTGCTTCCATCGAGGTGGCAGCCAACGCTCACAGGAGTTGTTCGTGAGGCAGGCGGCGTGGGGACGTGGGCGTTGGAACAGAGGATTGTTAACCTTCCAGCAGCAGCCGTTACCAACTTGGCAGGCACAGCCACGGAGCTGAACTCGGAGGGCTGGGCAGGGAGGGGGGGGAATGCTTTGCTTTCTCCAGGGTAACAGAGATTTCCTGTTTTAGGAGGCAACTTCTCTCCATTCGTCGTCTCAAGACAATACCAACCCTCCAGCGCATCTCCAAAGCCAAGCCTTTCATTCCGGGCCTTCCATTTATACAGAGTTGATTAAACATCAATTAATGATGAAAACAAACCCTCAATGTGTTTTAATAAGCGTGTGTATGAATCCATAGAAAACAATAGACAGCTGATGCTTTGTGATTAATTCCCCCTGATAACAACGCACAATAGCTGCTTTGCGATGGCGTTACATTTAGACGGGATGTCTGGGCATTAAATTGGGACCATGGAAGATAGCCTATAGCAAGTTAATTAGATACTAATTAGGCCCTAAAATACTAATAAAAAATACTAAGTGGCATTTAATAAGTATGTTAAATATTCTGCTTATTTTGGTTATCTCGTTCCGTGGCAATTAAATTCCTGAACTTCTTTGGAGTAGATTAAGAAACAAGTATAATATTGTAATTCAATGTAATTAACGTAAATTTGAATTAATTATGATTTGGAATTAATTACAGAAGCATCGGAGGCTGAGCTCCTGGGCAAGTGTTAAAACTTAGTCAATATAATTTTAATAGGCGTCACTTAATTAGCATACCTGCTTTTGGGGGGTGTTTACATGCAAAGAGGAGCCATTGTTATTAAGGATCTGGGAAGCCGACAATGGAAAGAGATACAGAAAGTTTGAGGACTTGAGTGTGAATTGAGGACTTAAGCTGCTGATTCTGTTCACATCGCCGGCGCGCCTTCCTGGAAGAGCATCCAAGATGGTGGCGTTCTTCTTGGGGAAACTGAGTCATAAACGCCACCTTTTCACTAATGAATCCAACGTAAGCAGGAGCTGAAGGAATGTGTCCCTGACAGTGAGCTGGAAGGAGGGACAGACCCTGGGTGTGTCTATGGAAATGAATTGTACCCCGGCTTTGCTTAGGTTTGTTAGATAGTAAGCTACGAGCGTGGTGTTTTGCTCTCTGCAATCAACTGGGTTGCTGTGGGGTCACAAGTTGTGTTAATACTGAATGCAGGACCTGTGACATATGCTCCCCACGGCTGGCAGTTCTTGTGGGACTGCAGAACAGCCGGACGTGTTCAAGCCAGTTCCAAAGGAAGGAGACACTGTCAGTGTAAACGCCCGGGGATGGACAAGGGCTCCGCTGCCAGAGCTCAGGGAGGTGGAGAAGGGAGGGCAGGACTGTGAGTCAGCAGCCGACATGCCCTCCTGGCGTGAGCTGTACGGCTGGTTCAGTCGGCTCCTCCCCGCCGTCTCAATGGGAGAGCGAAAACAGGCTCCGTACGGAGTCTCTTTTATTATTTTAAATTGACTCCCATGGCTGCTGGGTTTCTTGGGGCCGGACTGTGCCTCGGGCCAAGAGCTAAAATCCTGGGGGGTTTGCCCAAAGCCAAATCCACCACAAGCAGGTGGCAGGAACGAGCAAGCGGCTGGCGGAGAGAGGTGAGGAGAGGCCACACTCGGGGTGGGAGATGGATTCTGCAGCTGCACCGCAGCGACTGGCAGTGGGGTGCAGGGAAGGGCTGGGCCCGTGAAGGAGATATTTCCATGGCTGGACTGAAGAACCTAAGCGGGAAAGGACCTTGCCCAACCTCCATGGGGTGGGACAGTTACTCCTGGTTTTGATTATGAGCCCTGTTTGTGGTGTTTCCCCATATTCATGCCATGTCACCCCCACCCCCTTCCCTTTTATTAAACATTTCTTTCCTACGCTCAGCCTCTGTGCGTGCATGGGGGAGGGGAGTCTGGGGGTGTGTGTGAATTTCCCAGGTTACTGGGCAGGGGCTCGAGCCAGGTCTGTGTAGGATAGATGGAGACGAACCCCTGGATATCGAACCTGGCCCTGGCTGCTGGGTAACACCACCCAGCCGCAGTTCAGAGCCAAGATGGATGAGGGTCTCCCAGTGCAGCGCTGAGTGTGTGCAACACATGGGCAGTGTGTCCTGGCCGCCCTGTCATGGCTGGCTCACACGGAGGATAACAACCTCCTACTGCTGCCAGCTAGTGGAGTTACTCTGTTGGCTCACTGGGGAGCGTGGTTCGGACCCGAGCCAGGGCCCGTGGCGTGGGGGATGCTGTTACACTCTCTCGCCAGAGCGGGTGAGGAAATGAGACACGGGCCGGCTGCCGCTGGGTGCGAATGCGGGAGAAGAAAGGACTGTAATGGCCGTGGGCTGGGGGGGGCTGCCCCCCCGAGGGCCGCCTGCCGGTGCCCATCTCGCCCGCGCACCAGGAGGTCGAGATGCGCAAGCAGCAGCTGCCCCCGTTTCACTACCTGGGCCTGTGAGCGGCCTGTCCCGAGGTGTGTGGGACGCAGCCACCCACAAGCTGAGCTCCGGGGCTGGCTCCGTGCAGGGACTATAAACCGGCTCCTCCTGTACAGGCTGCAGCCCCTTCTCCTCATGCAGGGACCCCCCCCAGGGCTGCTGCAGCCCCCAGCGGCTCCATGCCCAGGGCAGCCAGACGCTAGGAGCTGGGAGCTGCCTCAGGGCCTTGTTCACACCCCTTCCCGGCCTCCAGCGCGCCAGCCTTCCTCTGGGAGCAGGCGGTAGAGGCCAGCAGTGGCTGGGAGCCAGGACGCCTGGGCTCTCTCCCCAGCTCTGAGGGGGAAGTGGGATGAAAGCAGGACTGCGAGGGAGCTGGGACTCCTGGCTTCTCCCCCGCACCGTGCCCTGCACCGGTTCCCCGCCTCGGTACCTCAGTTTCCCTCCCCGGATAACCACCTTGTATCCCTGGTTGATGCCATTGATGAACTGGGGGCTGGGCGGGTTCCAGGTGAAGCGGATGGTGGTGGCGTTGGTGGCTTCGGCCTGCACGTTGCCCGGGGGCACGGTGGGAACTGCAGGAGACAAAGGGAGGCTCAGCACGGGGGCTGGGGGCAGCAGCCGCCACCCTCTGACCAGGCTGCCTCCCTCCGAGCCGTGGCACTGGGACCGCGTGTGGCAGGGAGCAGCAGGTTGGGCTTCCCTCCCCGCCCAACTGCACTGAACCTCAGAGCCCCCCCTCCCCTAAACCTCCCTGGAGTCGGGGAGCACCTACAGGGCAGGCTCACTCGGGAGGCGGGGTCTGGAGCAGCTTGGGGCAGGCACCGGCTGGGCACTCGGCTGCCTGGCACGGGCCGCTTTGCAGGGCGGTGACCTGGGGGGGTCTGGCGGCTCAGGACAGCGTTGGAGCGGAGGCCAGATGAGCGAATCCTCGGGGCACGCCCCCCCCCGCCCTTCCCCACGCAGCCCCGGGCCAGCGGAGACCGGGCCCCTCCTCCTCGCCCACCTCCCTGCAGGGTCCACTCGGTCACCCGGGCGCTGTAGACCCCCAGGCCGGCGCTGTTGTACGCCGCCACCTCGATCTCGTAGTTGGTCCAGATGATCAGGTCCTCCAGGAGCAGGTTGTTGACCTCGGCGTTGGTGATGTTCTTGAACTGGTAGCCCACGGGCAGGCCGGCCAGGCAGAACCTGGGGGCAGGGTGGGGAGGTCAGGCCAGCGGGACCCCTCTGGCTCCAGCCGGCCCACGGGCAGACGCTGCCCCCCGGACCAGGCTGGGTGGGGAGGGCCGGCTGCCCCCCGTGGCCTACCTGATGAGGTAGCCTTTCAAGAGGCCGTTCTGGTGGCTCTCGGGGGGCGGCTGCCACTGGATCATGATGGACTGGTTGGTCCTGCCGCTGGCGATGACGTTCTGGGGGGGCGCCGTGGGGGGCTCCTCCGGCAGGGACACCCTGGCAAGGAAGGCAGCAGTTAGCGCGTGAGCCCCCCTTGCCCTGCCCTGGCCGGCTCCCGGGCCCCGCCGGGCTCTGCCCGGCCCCGCCTTACCTCTCGGTGTCCTTGCTGAACTGCCCTTTGCCCACGTCGTTGACGGCGCAGAGGCGGAACTGGTAGGAGCGCGCGGGCACCAGGCCTCGCACCACCACCGAGGTGGCCTCCGGGTCAACGCTGGCCATGAGGGTGGTCCAGGGGGCGTCTGCGGGGCACAGAGGGGAGGGGTGGAGCAGGGCGCCAGCAGGTAGGGCGCCATCGGCCCCCCCAGCCCTGCTCCCAGGCCCGGTGCCCGCTCCTGGCTCTGAGGGGGCCGTTCCGTGGGGCACACGGAGAGCACGGCCCCAGGGATGATGAGGGCAGTCTGCTCTCACCTGCAGGCCCTGTCCCGGTGGCCGGTGGGGCAGTGCCACAAACCAGGGCGCTGCATGTGCCAGGGGCCCAACCGGCCCCGTGCACGCCCGTCGGTAGCTCGGCCCTCGCACGCCGGCCCCCCCATGGCCTCGGAGCCCCGCCCGGCGTGCCGGGTGAGGGAGGCAGGCCCCTTACTGTTCTCGGAGACCTCGAGGGTGTAGTGCAGCAAGGGGCTGTTTCCGTCGAAGGGCTTGGCCCAAGTCAGGTTGATGGCGCGTTTCTCCAGCGGGCTCAGCACGGCCACGGGGTTCTCCGGCGCATGAGGGAGCTGCCTGGAGGGGAAGGAGAAACCACGGCTGGAACCGGCGGGGACGCTGCCCTGGGGGCAGGGCGCTGCGGGCGTTTAGGGGTGGGACACAGAACCCCTGCCCGGGTTGTCTGGCTCTGCTCGGGTGGGCAGGCCTGTGCCGCCCGGCAGCCGTGGCACGGGGGTGCGGGAGACCGGGGGCTTGGCTGCAGGGTGCCCAGATTAGCCGCCTCGCAAGAGAGAAGGTGCCACGCCGGCAGGGGGAGTCAGGGTGCAGGGGCAGATGCCATTGCAAGGCGTGGCATGGTGGGAGGGCACCCGTGGCAGACGGCAGGATGCGTAGGGCGGGGGGAAATACTCAGGCAAGAAGCCAGCAGGGTGCATGTGTGTGTGTGGGGGGGAGGTGTGCCCGGGCAGGAAGCCGGAAGGGTGCGTGTGTGTGTGTGTGTGGGGGTGGGGTGCCTGGGCAGGAGGCTGGCAGGGTGCGTGTGTGTGTGTTGTGGGGGTGCCCGGGAAGGAAACCGGCAGGGTGCGTGTGTGTGTGTGTATGGGGGAGATGCCCGGGCAGGAGGCCGGCAGGGTGCGTGTATGTGCGTGTGTGTGTGGGGGAGAGGTGCCCGGGCAGGAGGCCGGCAGGGTGCATGTGTGTGCATGTGTGTGGGGGAGATGCCCAGGCAGGAGGCTGCCCAGGTGCGTGTGTGGGGTGGGGGGAGGGTGCTCGGGCAGGAGGACGCGCCCCGCAGGGTCCCCGTCTCGCAGGCCCCCTCACCGGACGCGCAGGTGGGCGCTGCGGGAGTCGTTGCCCCCGGCGGAGAGCACCCGGCAGGTGTAGGTGCCGATGTCCCCGGACCAGGTCTGGGAGATGTGCAGGGCGCCCTCCTCATCCAGCCGGAGCCGCGGGACGCCGTCCACACTGAGGGGCGCGCCGTCCTTCTCCCACACGTACCTGCCGCAAGCCCCCGCAGCTCAGGGCCGGCGCCGGGCATGGCCCCCAGGCGTCCTGACCCCACTGCCCCCCAGCCGCTGGGGGGGACCTAGGTATCTCAGGCCATCACCCGGCCACGTCTCGCTCTGGCTCCGTCCGACCGGCCCCCAGTGGGATGCGGCCCCACGCGCTCTGGCTGCAGGGTGCTCAGAGCGACCCCCAGCCCGGGTTTCTGCCGCCAGCAGGGGGGAGCGGGTGGCCTGGCCTGGCACAGCTGGCAGCCTCCAGCAGGCGCTGCACCCCGGTCGGGCACTGGGTGGCAGTGCAGGGCTGCGATGCCACGGCTCAGGGAGCTGGTGGGGGCGCACCCACGGCCCCGGCAGCGTCTGCTCCCATCAGACACTTAGCTGGGTTCAGGGGAGCGGGTCGGTCAGGGCTCAGAGGTGGGGGAGGGGAGGGTTAGTTCACCCCGAGTCTCTGCCTTGCCTTGGGGTATGGGCAGTCCCTGCTCACCTCCCTGGCAGCAGGGCTGGGACCCCCGAATGCCCCATAGGAACTGTGGGAGCCAGGCTGGGACCCCCGAATGCCCCATAGGAACTGTGGGAGCCGGGCTGGGACCCCCTGAATGCCCCATAGGAACTGTGGGAGCCAGGCTGGGACCCCCGAATGTCCCATAGGAACTGTGGGAGTTGGGCTGGAACCCCCCAATTCCCCTCCCCCAGGGAGCTATGGGAGCCGGGCTGGGACCCCCTGAATGCCCCATAGGAACTGTGGGAGCCAGGCTGGGACCCCCGAATGCCTCATAGGAACTGTGGGAGTTGGGCTGGAACCCCCCCAATTCCCCCCCCAAGGAGCTATGGGAGCCGAGCTGGGACCCCCCGAATGCCCCCCAGCAGCTGTAGGAGCCGGGGCTCCCGGGCCAGCCCCCCGCTAAGCCCAGGCCACGTACCTGACGGCCACGCTGGGGTCATGGGTGACGCCGCAGCTCATGGAGGCTTTGGTTCCCTTGATGACGCTCTGGTCCTGAGGGGGGCTGGTGATGCGGGTGCGGGCTGGGGACAGACACACAGTGAGCCGCCACCGCCGCTCCCAGGGGTGGGGGCCTCTGGCAGCCGGGGGGCCAGCCTGGGCAGGGCTCTCTCTGGGGCAGAGGGCAGGAGAGAGTGTCCCAGCCTGGCCAGAGGGCTCGCACTCCGTCCTGCCATGCCGGGGCCCTGGGGTTGAGCCCCACGGGAGCCAGCAGGGGGCGCCGGGGAAAGTGGGGCCGGCGGGGCGCAGGAGACGTGGTTGGGTCGGGGCAGCGCTGGGCCCCGCTGGCAGTGGGGGGCATGGGCGGCGCGGCCTTACCCCACACGACGAGCTCCGCGGAGGCCTCGTCCACCCCACGCGAGTTGGTGGCCAGGCAGGTGTAGCTGCCGGCGTCGGCGATGTGTGTGGGGCTGACCAGCAGGCTGCCCGACTCCAGCAGGGTGAAGCGCGGCAGCTGCACCGAGCCGCTGGCCAGGATCCGCTCCCCTGAGGGCAGAGGGGCAGCCCCGTCAGCGCGGGAAGTCATGGCCCGGCAGCCGGAGGCCCGCCCAGCCCCATGCTCCCCAGCCAGACGGGGAAGGAGCCAGGGGGCCCCCGGCTCGTCCTCCCGGCCTGCAAACCGGCCGGCCCACACGTGACACGAGTTGCAGAGTCCTCCAGGGCCGGGAGAATGGGTTGCAGGGCTGTGGGGGGCGGAGGGGGAGAGCCCAGTGCTGGGCTACCAGAGGGCTGCGGGTTGGGAATGACGGGCACTGGCAGGGCTGGGTGTGGGGGAGCCCAGGGTTGGGCTAGCAGGGGCTGTGGGTCGGGAGTGAGGGGCAACGGCAGAGCTGCATGGTGCCTGGCTCTGAGCCCAGCTTCCAGCCCCCTCAGTTTCATGCTCCTGGAGCCGGCCCCCCGACCTGGGCTGGAAACGCCAGCGGGAGGCAGCCCGGCTCCGAGGCACTCAACTGGGCTCCGGTCCGGGCACCGCCTCACACGGATGCTGCGGCCTCGGGAGCTGGCGCCTGGTGGGCAGGGGCCGGCGGAGGGAGCAGCGTGACCTGGAGCCGTCCTCCCAAGGGGGCAGGCAAGCCGGGCACCGAGCGTGAGCCCCCAGCTCTGGAGGCTGCTCCTGGAGCGAGGGGGCCATGCTGGGGGCGTGGCATAAAGAGACCCCGCCCGCCTGGCCCCATGGGCCCGATGCTGTGGGGCAAGGAGCGCACTGCCTGGGAGTGAAAGCCCAGCTGAGCCCCACCCGGGCTCTGCCCACGGACGGACACCCCTCCCCACTGCCCGCTGGCGTGGGGCCGGAGCCTGGAGCTCTGGCAGCTGCCAAGAACCGGGGCAGCCCCACTGCCTTGGCCAGGCTCCGGGCAGGGGGAGCTGAGCCCCCGCCCAGGCCCGACGCCCTGCCCAGGTCACACTAGCCCAGGGCCCACTGCGCCCCCAGTACACAGGCTTCTGAGCCGAACCAGCCTCTGCGCTGATTAACCCCCGACCGCTCCCCCCGTCTGGGCGGGGACCTCGGCAGTGGGCAGGGGGCCGGGGGGAAGCCGCAAGAACACTGGGCCGCTGGCAGAAGGGCTGGGAGGGCTCTGCCCTCGCATGTGGGCACAGGGCCGGGGGGGGGGGGGGCGGGGATGTGCAGCAGCAGGCAGGTTCTGTTGTGGGGCAGGGCCCTGGTAGGGACTTGCTGACAAGGACCTCAGGTGACTGAGATGCGGCCTGGGAGTGGGAGGGGGCCCTCCGGGGGGCCCACCCTCCCCACGACCCCCTGTACCTTTCTGCCAGGTGATGGCCGGTCTCGGCGCCCCTGAGGTCTCGCAGCTGAGAACCACGGACATGCCGTCGATCACTGTGCTGTCCAGAGGGCCCTTGGTGATGTTGGGGGCGATGCCTGAGCAGAGACACAGAGAAACCCCTGAAGCGGCTCCTGCAGCCCGGCTCTGGGGTGACCTGGCGGCTCCCCTCAGACGGAGGCAGCCCCTGGCCCATTTGGGCTCTCAGCACCTCCTCCTTTGGCCGCCCCAGGCCAGGGACCTGGGACCCACTGCCACCCCTGCCTGTGCCGAAGTGCCTCCTACTGGGGATCCCCGCAGCACAGCCCCCCAGTGCCTCCTCCTACTGGGGATCCCCGCAGCACAGCCCCCCAGTGCCTCCTCCTACTGGGGATCCCGGCAGCACAGCCCCGCAGTGCCTCCTCCTACTGGGGATCCCGGCAGCACAGCCCCCCAGTGCCTCCTCCTACTGGGGATCCCGGCAGCACAGCCCCGCAGTGCCTCCTCCTACTGGGGATCCCGGCAGCACAGCCCCCCAGTGCCTCCTCCTACTGGGGATCCCGGCAGCACAGCCCCCCAGTGCCTCCTCCTACTGGGGATCCCGGCAGCACAGCGCCCCCTAGTGCCTGACTGGTGCCAGCGCCTCCTACTGGGGATCCCTGCAGCACAGCGCCCCCTAGTGCCTCACTGGGGCCAGCGCCTCCTACTGGGGATCCCCACAGCACAGCGCCCCCTAGTGCCTCACTGGGGCCAGCGCCTCCTACTGGGGATCCCCACAGCACAGCACCCCCTAGTGCCTCACTGGGACCAGCGCCTCCTACTGGGGATCCCCACAGCACAGCGCCCCCTAGTGCCTCACTGGGGCCAGCGCCTCCTACTGGGGATCCCCACAGCACAGCACCCCCTAGTGCCTCACTGGGACCAGCGCCTCCTACTGGGGATCCCCACAGCACAGCGCCCCCTAGTGCCTCACTGGGGCCAGCGCTCCAGGCTGGGGATCCCCACTTGGAGGCCAGCACTGAGAGCCAGGGGCGAGTCACGCACCCCACTCCCGGCAGGGCCTAGCTAGATTCTCTCTGGAGGTCTCCCAGCTAGGGGCAGCCTGGGCCCATCCCAGCTGGGCTCCCAGCCCGTGGCACACCCGAGGGGCTGGTGCCAGGCACTGACGGGCCCAGAAGCCAAGGGTCCTAGGCCCCCGGCTGGGCGCTATTCCCTGGCCCGCGGGGCTGAGAGCTGGCACCTACTGGTCACTGCCAGGTACGTGGAGGTCTGCACCTCGCCGGCCGCGTTGCGGGCGAAGCACTGGAACATGCCGGTGTCGTCGGGCACCAGCCCGCTGATCTGCAAGCTCCCGTCAGCCAGCAGCCGGAACCGCGACAGCTTCTCTGCGTGGACCAGGGCCGCGTCCTTGTACCAGGCCACGGCCGGTGGCGGGACGCCTGCAACCCAAAGCCCGTCCCCAGAGGCAGCGTGAGACACAGAGCCTGGGCGCTGGGCAGCGGCAGGGCGCCACGGGGGGCAGGAGGGGGGTGGGACTCGTTACCTTTAGCCTGGCAAGGTATGGTCACCACCTTCTCCATCTCAGCCGTCATGTGCCTCTCCGGCTCCTGGACGAACTGGGGCGGCTCTGCAACAAGACGCCCAGAGGTGGAGGCAGGAACAGCCGGAGCAGCCTCCTGCCCCGTCCCCGGCCGTCAGTTGGCAGCCCCCGCAGGGCCTGGCTCCGATGGGCCCCAAAAGAGCCCTTCCCTCAGGCAGGGAGGAAGCTGCAGGGGCCAGCGCTGGCCTCTTGGGACCCCAGCCCTCACTGTGCAGCCCGGGGGAGTGCCCCAGAGGCAGGGGGAGCCTGGGCAGCCTCAACCCACGGCCCAGGCGCTGGCACAGATACGCTCGTCCCCACAGGGCCCCGGCACCGAGCACAGGCAGGCCCCAGATCTCCCCAGCCTTGCTGTCCGTGGGCCTCAGGCCTGGGCTGCCAGAGAGCCCGCCCCGCCCGCCTGCCTGACCCTTACCCAGCACGGCGAGGAAGGCGCCCCGGGCCACGGCGGGCACGCTGCTGCTGCGCAGCACGGCCTCGCACTCGTAGTAGCCGCTGTCACCCAGCGAGGGGGTGAGGATGGTGAGCCGGCGGTTGTAGTCGCTCAGCCCGCTGGACAGCGGCACCCCGTCCTTCTTCCACACGATGTGCAGCTTCATCAGCGGCCTGGGGGCGAGGCGGGCATGGCAGAGCTGCCTCGGACACGGCCCCGGCCCCCCGCCCGCCCCACGGGGAGTGTCTGGACATGGCAACGGCGGGCTACCTGCCCCCCATGCCCATGTCACTGGGCTACCTCCTGCCCCCAAGTGGGAGGTGGGTTCAGAGCCATCTCCGCCATCTCCGCACTGCACCCCTCAAGCCGCCTCCTGCTCCAGCGGCTCTGGGTCCCAGCCAGGCACGCCTCCCTCGCCATGGGGCAGCGCCCCCTAGACCAGGGCACTGAGGGGCCTTCAGAGCCAGCCCCACCCTGGGCTGGGCCCACCCTTGGGCACATGCTCTGCATCCTGAGCCAGCTGCCCATGCCAGCAGGGCTCCCCAGGCAGCACAGATGGTGGGTACCACTGGCATCAGGATGCCAGGAACCCAACCCCACGCCTCTGCCAGGCTTAGAGGAGCCTGCTCAGGATCTGCCCCACGCGGGGGCCCTGCCGAGGCCTCCGACAGGAGCCCAGCCCCAGCGACCCACCTGGCGTTGGCCACGCACTCCATGGTCACTTCCGAGGTGCCGGCCACCACGCTGGTGTTCCTGGGCGGGATGATGATGGTGGGAGCGATGGGATCGGCTGGGCCGCCGACATCTAAGGGGAGCCAATGGCAGAGCAGGCGCTTAGCAAAGCACCCGCCTCCTCGGCTGGCGGGCGAGCCTCCCACGAGAGCAGGGTGCAAGGCCACGCCCCAGCTCTGAGCACTAGTGAGCCGGAGTGGACAGAGTCGCACGCTGCCAGCCCTGTGGGTGCGAGCATTAGTGAGCCGGGGTGGTCAGTCGCACACTGCCAGCCCTGTGGGTGCGAGCACTAGTGAGCCGGGGTGGTCAGTCGCACACTGCCAGCCCTGTGGGTGTGAGCACTAGTGAGCCGGGGTGGTCAGAGTTGCACGCTGCCAGCCCTGTAGGTGCGAGCACTAGTGAACCGGGGTGGTCAGAGTTGCACGCTGCCAGCCCTGTGGGTGCGAGCACTAGTGAGCCGGGGTGGTCAGTCGCACACTGCCAGCCCTGTGGGTGTGAGCACTAGTGAGCCGGGGTGGTCAGAGTTGCATGCTGCCAGCCCTGTGGGTGCAAGCACTAGTGAGCCGGGGTGGTCAGAGTTGCACACTGCCAGCCCTGTGGGTGCGAGCACTAGTGAGCCGGGGTGGTCAGTTGCACGCTGCCAGCCCTGTGGGTGTGAGCACTAGTGAACCGGGGTGGTCAGTTGAACGTTGCCAGCCCTGTGGGTGTGAGCACTAGTGAGCTGGGGTGGTCAGAGTCGCATGCTGCCAGCCCTGTGGGTGCGAGCACTAGTGAGCCGGGGTGGTCAGAGTTGCACGCTGCCAGCCCTGTGGGTGCGGGCCCCCACCTGCTCTCCGTCACGACCTAGCCCACCAGCTGCCCAGCCGTGATCAGGGATGCAAGGGGCACTTTAGCTGAGTGCCGGCTATCCCCGTTGGGAAGGGGCTCAGGGGTCCTGCGACCCGCCCTCCCGCACGGTCCCGACTAGCCCTGAAGGGCGCCGGGAATCCCCCCCACTCACCCCCTGCCACGGCCCCCTGCCCCAGGTAATCTTGGCAGCCGCTCGCAGCGTCGGCAGGGGAAGGGGGAGCGGGGACGTGTAGAAGGTAAAATGATTGCAGCCATAAAAAACCCTCATGTAGGCGCTGTAAAAAAGTGATGGGCGGGAAAGCTGCTGATCTAGCCGAATCCATAACCAGGGCCTCGGCGTTGTTTATTTACATGGAGAGACGCCCGGTGCAGCACGACGGATTAACGACCTGCCAGACCCAGCAGGGCAGATAAAGCCCGACAAGGGAAGCCATAAAGCGGCCGCGGCGCGCAGGCCGGGGGGAGGGAGCAAAGGGGCGGTGATCTGTGCTAAGCCATGGCCTCAGGACGGGCCTCGGGAAAGCAGGGGCTGTGGGTCAGGAGGGAGGGGCCCCGGCGGGCACTGGGGTGCAGAGCCCCGGACGGGCCTGGCCGAGTTGGGGAGCTGCAGGGCACAGCCCCGGTGCACTGGTGTCCGGGGAGTTCCTGTCCTGTGCAGAGTCCCCAGAGCTTCTCCCATCCCCCAGGGTCTGTGCCGGTCTCCCGGGTCCGGGCTGGGGCTGGGCGGTGCTGAGGCCAGGGCAGCCCTGGGCCCCGGGGGCCTGTGGCAGAGGGAGGGCATCCGGGGAGCGGGCTGGGCTGCCGATATAATTAGCGCCTGCCGCCTCCTGCAGCACGGCCCAAAGAGCCGAAATAAATTTCAAGGAGGCTGAGCTGTTAAGTCAGCAAGAAGCTGACGCCTCCAACAAGATTTACTGCAAATTAAATGTGGGTCTGAGCCAACGGGCGCGCCGGGCCAGAAGCCAGACACTGGGGGGACCCTCCTGAACGGGGCAGGAGCGGGATGGAGCGGGGACCCTCCTGGGGCCAGCAGAGCTATTTATGGGGAGCAATTCCCTCAGAGAACAGAGGGAGCAGGCTGCACCCCCGCTCAGGATCCGGGAAAGGCTGGCATGTGTTCTGCCGCTGGCTGCTCCCCCCAGTGTCCCTGGGACCACAGAGCCATTTACACTTCCCTGCCCCCCAGGCAGTTCTGGGTAATGCCAGGCTGAGCATGCAGGGCTGTCGCCCTCCTCTCATTCTACACAGAGGGGAAGGAGTGCACCCCCACCCTTCTGTGCACACCTGCCCGCCCGTGTACACCTACCCAGCCGTGCACACGTGCCCTTCTGTGGACACCTACCCGCCCGCGTACACGTGCCCTTCTGTGCACACTTACCCACCCTTCTGTGCACACAAGCCTGTACATGCACACATTCCCTTCTGTGCACACTTTTCCGCCCGTGCACACCTACCCACCCGTGTACACTTGCCTTTCTGTGCACACCTACCGGCCCTTCCGTGCACACATGCCCGTCTGTGCACACATGCCCTTCTGTGCACACTCACCTGCCTGTGCACACCTACCCATCTATGCACATGCGCCCGTCTGTGCACACCTGCCTGCCCGTGCACATGCGTCTTTCTGTGCACACATGCCTCTGTGCACACATGCCCTTCTGTGCATACCTGTCCGCCCATGCACACCCGACCACCCATGCACACGCACCCGTCAGTGCACAAATGGCCTCCTGTGCACACATGCTCACCAGTGCATGCCTGCCCACTCACGCACACACACACCTGTGCACACGCACCCACTGGTGCACACAAAAGCTACCCAGGTGTCATCCCAGCAGCCCCTCACCTCTCCGCTCTCTCAGGCTGCTCACGCCCAGCATACTGCACTGAGTCTGGCGTTGCAGGTTAGGCCCTGGGACCATGAGCCAGGCGGCCCAGAGCCGGCAGGACACATATGTTCTCCCTGGGATTCCTGAACTGAGGAACACACCTCCGGGGCAGCCTCCAGAAGCTCCCACAGCCCCCGGCTCCCTTTCCATCCCCCCCACGCCCTCAGAGCCCAACACTTACTCTCCACGGTGAGCGTGATGGGCTGGCTGGTCTTGTTATCCCCGTTCTTGTCGTTCACGGCCTGCACGTAGTACCGGCCCGCGTCGGGCGCCACCGTCGACAGAATGACCAGGGTGTTCTCCAGCGTGATGGCTCTGCCAGGGGCAGTGCAGAGGAGAGAGGGTGAGACGCGCGAACCCGCTGAGGGGAACGGGGCGGTGCGGAGAGGGATCTTTGGCCCTGGGCTAGTTTCGGCTCTTCTCCAGGGAGGGGACCCGGCAGACATTCGGCTCCCGAGCTCGGTGCCGTCGGGTGGGGACGGGAGCTTGCGTTCCAGCTCCGATGTGGTTCACACGCTCCCATCGCGAGTTTCGCTGAAAGGCCACAGCGGGCACCAAGAACGGCGCAAGGAGCCACAAACGAACGAGCCCACCAAAGCCTTGATTTCGGGCAGAGCGCCGAATGTACACAATGGCTCACGTCCGTCTTTACGGTACCCTGTGTCTAAGTACGGGGGGAGGGGGCCAGCCGATCGGACAGTTGTCGATTAATAGAGTTTTCTTTTTTTACCCAGGGATCTAATTGGCTGGAAGCATAAAATGGTTCGCGGGAGATATTTTGCCATTAAATATGAAATAAAGGAGTTTTATCGCCTCAGTCCTGCTTTGCAAATAGAAAAGAGACCAGTTCAATTCCCACATAATGTGGGTTACAAATTCAATTCCAGCTCGCCGCGGCTGTCAGACCACAGTGCTGCTGCCACCGCTGTGCGGGCGTGTGGCTGTAGGTGTGTGTGTGTGTCACTGCACTGGAGTGTCTCCCAGGGCGTGGGAGAGCGAGTGTGTCTCTCCGATCCGGAGAGGGGGGTACAGGTGTGTGTTCGTGGGAGTGTGAAACGCACACGGGGAGCACGTGCCTACTCCAGCAGCTGGTCTGCAGGAGAAGTTACAAGCCTCCTACCGCTGCCAGTGAATGGAGGTACTCCATTAGTGAAAACAGCAGGTAGTCAGGCTTTTAGGTAGGGGTGGGAAACTTTTTTTTGGTCAGGGGCCACTGACCCACAGAAAAAAAGCAGTCGGGACCCACACACAAACAAACAAAACCCCAAAAGCAAAAAATCTCCCTACTCACCTGATCCCCCTGTGAGAAGCAAAAAAACTCCCAACACAAAACAAAACAACCCCACACGTAACTCCTCGCATGCCAGCCCTGCAGAGGTGGGTGGCACCAGGTTTGCTCTCTGCCCCTTTGTGGGGGAGACCAAGACTTGGGGCTTCCAGCCCACAGCACAGAGACTTACTGTGGGCCAGATCCAGCCTGCAGATTCCCCACAGGCTTTGGAGTTCAAACCCCAGGGCTGCCTGAAGCAGAGGGGCTGTTTCACAGGCCTACACGGGTGTGTGCAGGTTCATCATGCATGACTCTATAGGGGTGTGCATGCAAAACAGTTGTGCACATTTACACGTGCCTTGTACAGGCGCATGTCCGAGGCTGCAAGCCCTTTTACTATTACCTTTGTGTGTGTGCATCCACCACCAGGTGGATTTGAACCTGGGACTTCTGGAACTTAGTATAGGAGCCACTAACCTCTGAGCTAAAAGCCAGCTGGCTCCCAGGCCAGGTCTTAGCTATTGCTGCGGTCTAAGTGCCACTGCATGGGACAGTGAACCACGCTAGGTGTGTGGGTTACACACATGTGAGTACATTCGCTAGGTATGTAGGCAAGCAGATAAGAGGCTGGGGTGAGAGCAATCTTTGCTAAGGACTAAGCCAGGGGAAAATTCACGCCTCTCTATGAATGTATCTGTCTGCGTGGGAGATAGAGTCATTTTCCCCCGCAGACTATTCCAGTCTGTACAAGTTGCAGCATTCTCCCTCTCCTATTTTGTTTGGCTCCCTCTTTTTTTTTTTTAAATTCATTTTCTCAATGATAAACAAAACCATTCGCTTGTCAAGTCTATCTCCGGCTCCTAATGTGATGCGCCGGCGACATCTGTTAAGCATCTTTAATGCTAGTTTAACAAGGACAAATCCAGGCGTGTTCCGTTCGCGTTCTCCCATTAGGTGAGCGTGGCGAAGTTGGGATGGATTCTCTCCCGTCAACAGCGCCGCTAATGTCTCTGCCTCCCCGCAGTCGGGCCGGCGGGAGGAGGGGATTGCAGCTTCTGACACGTGGCTGAAAGGCTGAGAGAGACGGCCGAAGTACTGTACAGCCTCACGATAGCGATGATCCAGCAGGCCGTGCTGTCCCGGCCCAAACTCAAATAGCCTGACCCACAGCTTAGCACAATCCAGGGGTGCAGGTACACCCCACCTGGCTCTGCCCCCTTCTGTGGTCCCACCGCCCCTCGAGGTTTCAGAATGAAGATGAACGTAGCCTCTCGGAGCTATGGGAGCAGGCTCTCTGCAAACACAGGCAACTACAGTCACGGCCAGTTCACATTTTTGTGGTTTTCGTGGCACGCAGGCATCTCCCGGGCCTACGATGCCCGTCATTTAAACCAGCCCTTGGCCCAAGCAACCCGGCCACGCAGGACAAGTTTGCTGCGCCAGCGTGACTCCGGTGTCACATGCTGGAAGGCAGTGTCAGGTCACGGCTTAGCAGCGGCCGCGTGTCTTAAGGCTGGCGTGGCAACGGGGTGGCAGGCCCGGAGTAATCTGGGAGCTGTGTTAACCTCTGTGCCAGCTGGCGAGACGCGTGACCCCACAAAACCCCAGGAGAGGTGGCAGCCCTCGGGTGACCAGCCTGCTGGCCTAGGGAGAGCGCGGGCCAAGTCTTCCACCTTGGGGCTGCTGGAGAGAGCAGCAGCCTTTGCATTCAGGATGGGAAGGGAAGTCAGGTCTACAGAGCCGTCAGAGCTGAGAATCCCTCCCAATGGCAGAAGGCGACTGGGCCTTGATGCATGCTGGGATGGGCTACTCCGAAGGCACTGGGGGTCCAGTGAGCAGGTGCCCGGGACTTAGATTTGCAGAGCACCGGGAAACCAAGCGCGACAGAGATTTTGAGGTCAAAAGGGATGTGGCTCCCGTTAACATGATTATCCCCTTCCCTTTGCCTCTGTACAAGGAGAAGAACCGGCACTCCACAGGTCCGTCAGCAGGGGGCGCTCTTTGCTCCCAAATGCTTTCGGAGCAACGCTCCGGCGTGCCACTAGGAGGCGCTGTGCTGCTGGAGGTGCTGCAGAAGGGTGGTTAGTGTGCTGGACCGGTTCTGTTCTGCTCCGGGCTCCCCCTGGAGAGTTCGGCTCCTTCGCCGTATTCCCTGGTGCCTGCCGCGTGGCTGCTTGCTGTCCCGGGAGGGGGCGTGTGCCAGGACGGCTCTAAGAACAGACTCGAAAGCCCCGTGGATGAGAGGGGTTCTAGGAACGTAAGGACAATGATGGCTGGGCAGTGACTGTACGGAGCGGCCTGGGCCCCCCCGTGGCTGGCTGGGTCTGACCTGCTCCCTGCCTTTCAAGGAAATGAATTCAGGTGGCTGACGGCCGGGGAAGAGTCGATTCGTCCGTGTCCCGCAGGCAGACGATGCAAGACACAGCGCCAGCTGCTCTCAGGCCGGCTCCACCCCACTGGCTCCAGCGCTCGGGGCCGTGAAGCGTTCCACGCCCGGTGCGCCATAGCGTGGATGCTCTAGGTCGGTGGAATTCTTCCATCCACAGAGCCGCCGCCGCTGCTCGGGGAACTGGATTAGCCACGCGGAGGGGAAGGCATCTACGCGACAGCGGCCCAGTGAACGTGGGGGAGGCGTAGTACTGCTCCGCTGAGGGATCATGGGGAGGGTGACTCTGGTGTGCTGCCTCTCCACAGGCTAACCTATCCAGACTGGAGGTCATGGGTGGTCGGTAATGTAGGCAAGGGAAGGCACAGCCTTCCCAAAGCTGCCTACATGCCCGACCGCCGAAGGCTGGGGCGGCGGCGCAGCAGGTGGGTGGGGTTTGACTCCAGGGGCGGGACCTCGGGCGGAAGGGGCGGGGCAGGGCTGGGGCTTGCCCTCCCCAGCTGGGCTCTCCCCCGCCGCCCATGCTGCCGGTAGAACGACGACACTGAATGTCCCTCCGAGAGTGGCACGGTGCAGGTGCCATTTGGAAGCGGGGCAGGAGTGGGGGGCACTTGGCGAGCCGCCGAGGGCCAAGCCCCACGATGCCCAGGGCACTAAGGGGTGGCAAGAGGAGGAGAAGGCTCTGCTGTTTGGATGTGAGCCGTCACCTACGTCCCTGCCAGCCCGTGCTAAATAAATGAAGAGCTGCGTCTCCTCGTTATCCATTGTTGCCATGGGTACGTTTCCTCCCTCTCCCTGCTCTCCGAGACAGGATTCTGGAGTTAGTTAGTTAGTTAGCGGAGCTCCTGCAGCCGCCTGATAATTTAATTAGGGGACACAAGCGAATCAATCCCAAATAAATAAGTGAATAAACAAGGCCACCCCCGGCTGCTCTGTCACAGCGTGGGCAGGACACGGCCCGTGGGTCGATAAGCGGCTGCTAATCACCACTCGGGGGCAGAAAGCTAAATTTCCCGGTCAGATAGCGGGCTCCCAGGGCTGGTGGCGACATGCCACCCTGGCTTGTCCCTGCCAGCCCGATAGCATTCATCAGATCCATATCTCCGCCGCGCAGACGCCAGCCGATCCGCTCCCAGGGACCCCTTTGAACTCCGCCATGAATATTAATCGGCGGTAATTGCCAGGAGCCGGGTGATGGAGCGGGCGTTTAATAGAATCAGCATGGCGCCCGGGGAGGAGGCGGGGGGCTGGGAACGCTCCCAGCCAGGGTGGGTTTGCAGGCTGGCTCCTCGGTGGGCTGTTCGCCACGTGCCGGAGCATCGACTCCCCCAGAGGGAATGCACCACACGGGGTCTCCGGAGGCGATGGGGGAGGCGCGCAGGGATTCTCTGGCTCCTGACGTGCAGCCGGCAGGGGGGAGTGACGCTAGACGGGTCGACGGGGAAGAGGAGGCCCAGTGTGCCCCGCACATGCCCTGTGGGAGGCTGCAGGAGGGGGCCGAGTGAGCGGTGCCCTCATGCCATTCGATCCCTGGAGGAGAAGCTGCTTTCAGGCCCGGCTGCGTTGTGGCCCGGGGGGGCCGCGCTCACTACTGGGGTGCGAGCGGCGGCGGGAGGTCCCCTTGGGCAGATGGGGGCTCTGTCACGGGTTATTGATTTAGGGGAGCCTCTGCCTGAATGGATCATGCTACCCCCCCCCACAAGCCCCAAACTTTCACCCCGTCCCGTTGCAGGTGGTGTCGCTGGAGCACCACGGCAATGGCCTTTGGCCTCACCCCACTCCCAGGTACCCCGCCGGGGCCGGGACCGACTCACATGCGGCTGCTGGGGGGGATTTTCCGGCCGTCCCGGAACCAGGTGACCTGCGGCTGGGGGAAGCTGGCGATGCGTGGGGCGCGGACGACGGCCGCTTCGCCGTGCGACACGCTCTGGTGCGCCTCACTCTCCTCGAAGCTGCCCATGTCTGGAAAACAAACAGAGACCGAGGCATGAGGGCCGGCAGGGAGCCGGCAAGGTGTGCTCGGAGCCCAGCGCCGGAGAGGGGCGCCTGTCTCCGTGCCGTAGCGTGGGTCTATTCCTTGCCCTCCTCCCGAGCAGGAACAACATGGCTGTCCGGGTACCCATGCTGCCTGGGCCAGCACGAGCCTCGCTGCTCAGCTGCCTGGCTCGCTCCGGCGGACACGGGCGGCTCTTTGTCTCCTCCTCGTGGCAGGGCTAGATTCTGCTCTGCCACAACCTTGGCCACGATTCGGCTGTTGGTGTGTTGAGACCACAGCCTGCCATGCTGACCCCTCCTGTCCAGCTGCCTCCTTATGCCCCCAACCCCACCTGTTGCATCCATCTTGTGTCTTTCACTTTCACCGGAAAGGCCTGATTTCGCTACCCAGTTCCAGAGCGAGGCTGCAGCACTGGAATTCAGCTACAGATTTGACACCGTCACCCTGGGCGTAAACAAAGACACAAACTGGTTGGCACATTACAAAGCCAGTTTCTCCTGCCATTCTCATCTGTGTTTCCACATCCAAAGCGATGACTGGGACACAGCCAGCCCACTTAATTAGCCTCATTACCATGGGTCCTACAATTGACAGGCACTTCTGCCGTTGCATATTTATCTCTTGGTTTCTGTTATTTCCACTCCAACCCATCTGAGGAAGTGGCTTTTGCCCACGAAAGCTCATGAGTTCTATACATGTTGGCCTTCAAAGACTACTCATTGTTTTTACAATTAGGGTGCATCTATACTGCACCCATAGCTCGAAATACGCTACGCAATTTGAGCTACGCAAATTGCGTAGCGTATTTCGAGTTAATTTCAAAATGGCTTATTTCAAACTTTGGCACTGTCTACGCAGCACTGATTTCGAAATAAAGCGCTCTTCCGAAACGTCCCTTCCTCCTCGTGGAATGAGGTTTATAGGGTCGCCGGAATAGCGAGCCCGCTATATTTCGAAATAACGGGCACGTTCAAAAGACGCGGAATGGGTATTTCGCGATACCGGAGGTATCCCAAAATAGCGCTGCAGCGTAGACGTAGCCTTACAGACTAACAGGGCTGCTCCCAAGACTTTTTTTTTCTGGGTTTGTACAGCGCCCAGCATGCTGGGGGCCTGGTCCAGGTCTGGGGCTCCCAGGGGCTGCAAAGAAATAGCATATGGGGGGTGGGGGGCAGAGAGAGGGCTCTGAATGCCCTCCTGCCTCCACACGATGGACCTGATGCTTCAATCCAAGAAGAAGATGACCCACCCACACCCCCTCCAGCTTGCCCACGGGGGCCATCTTGAAAAGCAACAGGTAATCCGAGCTGAGGAGAGAAAGGCTCCAGACCCTACGTGGATAACCCTCGACCCCGCCAACACGGGGGGAGTCGACAGGGCCCAGAGAAGCAGGAGGAAAGGCCAGCGGTGTGCATGGTTCGCGACAACTCACGACCTTGGCATTGCGGGCAAGGTCGACGTCTCATTCTTCCTCCTTATTGCTCCGCCATTTGCTTGCTGGAAGTTTATCGCAGTTAAAAAAAAAAACCAAAACAGGAGTAAACTAGGGCGTGTGAGGAAGGGGGAGGGAAGGGGAGATATTTTATTGACTTCTCTTAATTGCTGTAATTAAAAACATGTAAAGAATCTTTTTTTAACGACTTTGCCATTATCATTAGTTGTTAGCGCAGCTGCCTTATTAATTTCTCATTAGCTTCTTGATTTGTCATCGCTCTTCGGGAGCCGGGCTGGCGGGGATCTGGCTGGCGCCAGGTTTGGGGGTGGCAGGGGGGTGGGATGGGGCTCCCATTCAAACGAGCGGAGGAGAAAGCCAATCGCTCAGCCCTGGGGTGAAATCACAGCTGGGGAAGGAGCTGGCACAGGGGCTTTCGCGTGCTAGGCCCCCGCAGAGGTACTGCGGCCCACACGAGGAACGGTCCTGGTGCAAACTCCCAGCCCCGAGTCCTGGCCCGTTTTCACGCTACGCTGCAAAGGCCGATCAGGGGGCTCGTGTTGTTCTGATGTGGCTTGGCCCTGCGCGGACACCTTCACGCCAGACGAGACGCCGAGGCACACGCCGGGCCTGGCTCGGACAGATTCAGCAGTTCATGACGTGGCCCGGAGAGCCCTCGCACTGCGGAGGATGGGCCACGTGTCTGAGGAGCCCAGGAAAGCTGGCCGGGCTCTGCCGGTTCTTTTCGAGTCCCAGATTTTTAAGGGTAGAAGGGCACAGGGAGGCCATCTGATGCTGGGGTTCTCCAACGTCACTGCCCTGCGACCCTCTTCGGACAACAAAATCACGGCACGACCCTAGGAGAGGGAACTGAAGCCTGAAGTGGACCAAGCCCCATCACCATGGGCTGGGGGACCACAGCCCGAGTCCCGCCTCCCCCGGCAGGATGGGTCAAAGCAGAAGCCCAAGGGCTTCAGTCCTGGGCAGGCAGCTGGTAAACTGAGTCACGATGCCCAGCGCTGATGGCCCCTTTAGGCCGGGGTGGTGGGACTTGGGCTTTGATTTCAGCCTCAGGCGCCCTCAGGTCTAAACCAGACCTGGTGACCAATGTTCCCTCTAATTTTTTCCACCCATGTGTGGAATAAATTTTGTGACATGCACCAAACCATGTGTGGATGGGCACCACCAGTAGAAACACATGCAGGCAGCTGTGGGCGCTCTGCCAATCAGCGGGCGGCACCTGAATCTCTCCTGGGTGGCTGCCCATGCGCTCAGCTTACAGAGAACACTGGTGGGGACCCATTTAAAACGGGGTCCCGACCCACAGTTTGAGACTCGCTGGTCTAATGTGGTCTCCTCCGCCCCACGGTCCCTCCCCCTGCAATTCCAGCATGCGGCCCACACTGCCTGGCTGAGCAAGAGCGGGTCAATGAGCAAGCCCCCCAAGGACGGAGCAGCCCCCGTGTCCCTAGCTATGTTGTCACAGCGGCAGGTTGCCCTCCCTGCAAACCACATGCGCCTTATTTCCAACCCGAACTGCTCTAGCTCCGGCTCCCAGACCTGCCTGGCATGGCGCCGATTTCACCTCGGTTTTCAAAGATGCCAGCAAGCGGGCTGGCTACCGACCGAAAGGGCCGACGGCGTTCATCTCTACAGATCCAGGAGCTGCGAGTCGGGGGGGGGCATCCTTTCAAACCGGCCCCGGATGGCAGCTTGGGCTGGGTGAAACCCCTCGCAGGATGGCCTGGGACGAGGCCTGAGGGAGCCTCGGCCTGCCATTTGAACAGTTAACCTGGAAAACTGCTCTACCTCCGCCTGCCCCCTGCACCAATCCGCGTAGCAGCACGGGGGCCAGCGTACGGCGCAGGCTGCCGATTAGTTGCCACATGCAGAGCCCAGCTGAGAGCAGGAGCCGGTTGCCTCTGGCTCTGTATTTAGCCATCATAGGAGACGGCCCCTCGATACCTGAACAGATGACAAAGGATCGGTATCCCCCGTAAATGAGGCGGGAAGAGGGGAAGCGACTTGCCCAAGGGCTCGCAGGGAGGCTGTGGCAGGGCTCAGCCCTGAACCCCGATCCCTGGAGTCATAGAGGAGAAGTTGCCCTTCCCTTCTAGCAGGGCCTCTAATTCACCCCTCTGCCGGCGGGGAGCAGGGAGGCTGCCACCCAGCCAGGGCGCACAGCAGGGGCAGGTGACCGGATGGTGAAAAGGCCCGAGAGTAACGTGTCATGCAGCCTCCATCTTATTAGCCCGCTGGTGGTGAATCATGGGGCTTGTGCCCCAAGCTGGGGCCAGGCCTTGCTCCAGTGCGGCTGACCATGACGCCCCTACCCAGACCGCGCGAGAGGGCCCTGTTCGAGAGGAGGCTGGCCCGCCCCCGGCCTGCTCAGGTGTAGGGTTGCCAGGTGTCTGGTTGTCCCCCGGACAGTCCGTTATTTCTGGCCCCTGCCCAATAAAAAAAAAACAAAACAGAAAATACTTTTGTCTCCTGGTTTTTTTTTTTTTGCTCAACCAAGTTTGGTCCCTTTTTTTTCCCCCCCAACCAAGTTTTTTCCTGCCAAGTTCGGGATTTTTGGTGAAAGCATCTGGCAAGCCTACTCAGGCGGCTGGGGCGGGATCCCAGCCTCGCAGGGGGTTGCACCTGAAGGCCGCAGGGGAGGGGCCACTCAGTGTGGGGGCTCATGTTTGGGGGGATGGCGCCATCCCCACAGGCCTGCGCAGGGACGGAGCTGGCAGACCCAGACACGGAAGAGAAGCAGAAAGAACAGCGGTGGGGGCGGGGGAGACAAACATTCAAGGACAAGACCCCCCCGGATGTGGTCAGCGGGGGGGTGCCTTTTGCTCCAGTGTTCCCCTTCCAGCCCCCGCTGGCTGCGTGGCTGAGAGGCAGCTCAGTGAATTAGAAGGAGCCACCCGGCTCCTACTGCTGGGTCCTGGCCCAAGGCTTTCATCCCAGCGCTGAGCGAGGGAGGTTGAAAGAGCTTCGGCACCGGGGGACGCGGCAGGCTCTTGGCATCCCTGCTTGATCGGCTCCCTGCCAGCCGGGGCGCTCTGCCCCATGGTGCGGCACCCCCCTGCCCGTGTGGACAGCACCGTGCCCAGCGAGGAACCCCTTCTGCCGGCTCCGTCAGCCTCGGCCGCCCCTCCCTTTTCACTCTTCCCAGCCACGTCTGCTTCTGCCCCTCTCCCAGGCTGAGTTAGGTCAGCCAGTCCTGGGCGCACGGCCGGCGCTGGGTCCCTGCCTTCCGCGTGAACCCCCAAAACAACCCTCCTGTCCACCCGAGAGGGGCTGTGCCTGCCTCAGGGCCTGGCCCTGCCTGCCTGGTCTCTGTACACCGCCCGTCTCTCACTCCATGTCTGTGCAGCGCCCGGCACAACAGGGTGCCGGCCTGGGTTGGGGCTCGCCTCTGTGCCCATCGCTTCCCCTCGCCCCTTTGCTCCCGGTTTTCCCTGTCTCTCCGGTGGAGGCCAGCCGGCGCTCCCGCGCCTCTCGCCAGCCTGAAATCCATCATCTTCCCTCCAGCCTTTCCCGCTCTTTAGGGCGTCTGCAGCTGCCTCGCTGCTGATTTATGCGGGCGCCGCTCCCCGCACCAGTGTTTGCATTTGCTTTCCATAATGATTACAAACGCTGTTTACTTTAGGTGCTGGTCCAAGGCTACTCATGGGAGCGGGTTCCTCTTGCTGGGGCGGGAGGGGGGGAATTTTACTCCTGAGTGAAGCCGGGAGGATGGTGGCTTGAGAGAGGAGTGGTGTAAACTGCCTTAGTTCTGTCACAACACCTCAGTCCTGGCCCATGCCCTGGGGCTTCCCACCTCCCAGCTCTGCTGATCCCCCCCCCTTGCACTCTCCCGCTGTCTCACAGGTTTGGAAAACCCCTCACCACTCCGCCAACGCCCCCAAATCACGGCTCGGTTGCAGTGAATTCCAAGCCCAGTGAGGGGGGGGGTGGCGTGGCTCAGAAGA
The DNA here is from genome assembly GCA_019425775.1 of Rafetus swinhoei. Taxonomy (NCBI): domain Eukaryota; kingdom Metazoa; phylum Chordata; order Testudines; family Trionychidae; genus Rafetus; species Rafetus swinhoei. The sequence goes on from CM033438.1 coordinate 26,866,963, forward strand.
TGCCTTTCCAGCGTGTATTGCCTCGTGTCCCCGCGTGCTGCCGGTTGGCCTGGCTGCATTCGCTCCTCACGCCCTCTCCTGCGCCCTGACTCGCAGAACGCATTTGGGCCATCGGCGCGTTTGGTCACCTCGCTGCCCCACCCCCCCCCAAATTTTCCAGCCGGGTCTAGGATCTCCCGCCCTGCCTCCCCCCGTAAAGCTTTTATTGGGTTGAAAATGGAGCACGGATGGCTACCCAGAGCAAGCCACATCGGCTGCACGGAGCATCTCTCCAGCGGACGTGATGTGGAGGAGTTACAGATTAAGGCAAGCCCCAGCCCCGCCCCTTCCGCCTGAGGCCCGCCCCTGGAACCAAGCCCCGCCCACCTCCAGCCCGTTCCTTCCTGGCCACCTGGACCGCTGGGGCTGCCGTGCTCTAGCCCTCCCTGGCAGCCGGGGAGCCAGGCTGCCATGCCGTGGCCCCAGCCTTCTTGGCGGCTGCGGTGTGTAGGCAATTTTGGGAAGGCAGCGCCTTCCCCTTGCCTACGTTACCGGCCGCCCATGCTGGAGAGGAATTTACACAGAGAACTGCAAGCGCCGGGCACCACTGCTCCCAAAGGACTGCCCATGCGGACCTGAGACTGGACAGTCCTTGGGGCCGGGACTCCTTGCTGTTCTGTGCTGATAGAGCACTTAGCACAGAGGGGGCCCCAGCCTTGGTCAGGCGCTACCGGCAGAACCCTAATTTAGAACAATGACACCCGCCCGCCGTGGGCCGGGAAGGTCGTCTGAGCCCGGCTGGGCATTCAGGGCACCCTGGCTGCTGGGACAAAGACCCCCCAATGGAGCCATGAGGAGAGTGCCACTTACATGCCACCTGTACTTCCGTCTGCCTTTGCAAGAGGGCCCCCATCCGATTGCGGACGATGCAGCGGTAGACGCCGGCATGGGTGCGGTCCAGTGAGGTGATCATGTACCTGGCGGGGAGAGAGAGGTGACTAAGTCGATACAGACGCACTGAGAGAAAACACCCATCGGAGACTACGTGAGTTCCTGCTCCCTTTCCAGCATGACCAGGATCCACATCGCCCTCGGCACTTACTGACTCATGTGCAGTCACCTCCCCAGGGACCCGTTCACTTCTCCAAAGCCACAACCACACACTTTGCAACCCGCCAGACAGCTGGAGGAATGGAGCGGGGGAAGGAAATAGAGATAAACCAGAGAAACGGTCTGAGGTAAATAGGCTGAAGTTCAATAAGGACAAATGCAAAGTGCTCCACTTAGGAAGGAACAATCCGTGTCACACACACAGAATGAGACGTGACTGTCTAGGAAGGAGTCCTGCAGAAAGGCATCTCGGCGTCATAGTGGACCACAAGCTAATTATGAGTCAATAGTGTGACACTGTTGCAAAAAAACAGGCAAACATGATTCTGGGAGGCATTCACAGGATTGTCGTGAGCAAGACACGAGAAGTCATTCTTCTCCTCGGCTGTGCACTGATTAGGCCTCAGTTGGAGTATTGTGTCCCGTTCTGGGCCCCACATTTCAAGAAAGACATGGAGAAATTGGAGAAGGTCCAGAGAAGAGCAACAAAAATGATTAGAGGTCTAGAAAACATGAGTTATGAGGGAAGACTGAAAGAATTGGGCTTGGTTAGTTTAGAAAAGAGAAGACTAAGAGGGGACATGATAGCCGTTTTCAAGTACCTAAAAGGATGTTACAAAGAGGAGGGAAAAAAATTGTTCTCCTTGGCCTCTGAGGACAGGACAAGAAGCAATGGGCTTAAACTGCAGCAAGGGAGGTTTAGGCTGGACATTAGGGAAAACTTCCTAACTGTCAGGGTGGTTAAGCACCAGAATAAATTGTCTACGAAGGTTGTGGAATCTCCATCACTGGGGATATTTAAGAGCAGGTTGGACAGACACCTGTCAGGGGTGATCTAGATGGTGCTTGGTCCTGCCATGAGGGCAGGGGACTGGACTCGATGACCTCGTGAGGTCCCTTCCAGTTCTAGTACTCTATGAACTCTATAGCCCCCTGCTGGCAGCAAATAGAATTACGAGAACACCGCCTGCAGGATACATTTGCATTTTTTACCCATGATGCTTCTTGGAGGATAGGTTGACCAATGGTTATTAGCCAAGGTGCGCAGGGACGCAAGCCCATGGTGTGGAGGGGTCCCTACACCTCTGGCTGCCAGGCGCTGAGACTGGGTAGTCGGGGACGGACCAGTCAATAAACTGCCCTGTTCTGTTTGTTCCTTCCGAAGCATCTGGGGCCGGTCACTTTCAGAAGACAGGATACTGGGCTAGATGGATCCAACATATGCACCGTCTGTATGAGTTGCCGACCCCATGCTCTGCCCCAGACCCTGCCCCTCCCCAAAACACACTCCACTCTTCCTCCTCCCTCTCCCCCCACTGTCTCCTACATGCTGCTGAACAGCTGGTCCCCAGCAGGCGGGAGGTGCTGCGGGGCAGGAGTGGATGGAAGGGGCTGTCCATGCCACTGGTGCCTACGTGACCCAGTATGGCCTTTCTTCACAGCCATGCTGTTTCCTGTGTTCTCACACAGCTCTGGTAGTGTGCGTGCCTTTAAAAACCAACCATGCCAAGGGAGGGATGGGGGAAACCTCTTGCTGTGGTGAAATCGGTGCCTGGGTGCAGGGTTCGGCCCTCTCTCTGTACAGGAAACAACGCTGAGGACGTGTTTCTGCCAGGAGAACCAAGCAGCGGTCACCGGCGGCAGGGGGGGGGCGCCCGGCTGTCAAAGGCAGAAGCGTTTAGAACTCCTGACCTTTGCAGTCGACCTCTGAGCTTTGCAGAGGCCAAACCGATTCCCAGCAAAGCGCTGCTCCAAGCCACGAGCGCCCGGCTGCGCAGCGCTGCCCCGAGAGAGGACGCTGAGTCCTTTCAGTCTATTCTGCGCCATGGGGAAGGAGACCCCTGGGCCCCACTTACCCCAGGAGGGAAGGGGATTGCACGCAGGTCTCCTTCCCGCCCCCCCATGTGCTTTCTCCCTTTGTTGCTATGCCATTAATGGCCTCTCCGTCCCCACATCTGCCATTCAGCATAGCAGGGGCGTTGGGGGCTTGTGTGGGCCCCTGGCCTGGGGGATCCTCACTTGGGGGTCGCTGCTGGGAGCTGGTGTCACTGGTCAATGCATCACACCGGACCCCCGGGCACCTGCTTACAGGGGGCTGTCTCTGGAAATGACTCTGTTCTGCCCCCTTGCTGAGGGGCCCCAGCTAAGGAAATGACCACCCGACCCGACGTGAGCGGGCAGAGCTGAGCCTTTAGCTAGGCCCTCCTCGGCGTCTTTCGGGGCCTGTTTATTACATTTGTGCTGCTCCTTTCACTAGGTCTTGACTTCCAATTTTGAAAGGAGGCTTTTTTGCTTCTACATAAGAACGGCCAGACTGGGTCAGACCAAAGGTCCATCCAGCCCAGTGTCCTGTCTGCCGACAGTGGCCACTGCCAGGTGCCCCAGAGGGAGTGAACAGAACAGGGAATCATTAAGTGATCCCTCCCCTGTCACCCATTCCTGGCTTCTGGCAAGCAGAGGGTAGGGACATCATCCCTGTCCATCCTGGCTAATAGCCATTGAGGGACCTAACCTCTATGAATCTATCTAGCTCTTTTTTGAACCCTGTGATAGTCCTGAACTTCACCACATCCTTTGGCAAGGAGTTCCACAGGTTGGCTGTCCATTGCATGAACTTCTTTTTCTTTGTTTTAAACCTGCTATTTATTAATATTAATATGTTTTAAGGAAAACAAATTATAATCATTATAATCCTTTTTTTAGAACAAACAGGGTTAGGAGGGATTTCATAAGCAATGCAGCGTTGACTGGTTTTATTTATTATTTTGCTTTTCTTTGAAACATCAGTAATTGGCTATTTCTGAATGAGGAATATGAACCGTGGCAGGGCCAGTGGGTATAATTAGGTATTACGAATCATATGTTCATATAACTAATAAGATTTACGCTCATTTCCTTTCTTATTGTCGATTGTGAGCCCGGCTCCTCACGCATGGAATTTCTAGCTGTCACGATGCTGCGGGGCAGTTCGACTCCTTCCCGATTTTGACTCTGACTCAGTGCGTCTTTCCCACCCAGCGCCACTCCCCCAGCAACGCCACCTCCTCGGCCACTCTCACCCCTTTTGTACCCGGGTTCGACCGTGTCTCACGCATTAGCCTCATCCCACCGAGTTTCCGCTGTATCAACAGCTTCGTTCCATGCCAGGCGCTCTAGTTCCCCTATCGTAGGAGTTCGACTCCAGTTTTTGTACAGGTCGCGTCTGCAGCCAAGGACTCCTGTGTGAACGGAGCCCCGGCCCCTCTGCTGAGGCAGCCAGGAGAAACAAGACCCCCGTGGCTCAAGGCTCAAGTCAAACGCAGCGGGAACCGCCGAAGAGCCAAGTTCTGTTTGGCCGGCGGCGTTCTTCCTCGCCTGCTCACGCCCGGGGCTAGCGAGAGGTCACGGAGCTCTGCCTTTGCTGTCAGAGCATTTGCTAATGCAGAGCGGCCCGATCCCGTTGCTTTCTCGGCGTGGCTGTTGCTGGGACCCGGTACAGCCCCCCAGCATGACCCAAAGGGAAACCCCGCCTGCTCCGGAGCAGCCAGCAGCTTCCCCCAAGGATGGGGGACACGGAACAGCCTGGCCTCCCTGCTCTCGTCAGGAGACGAGCCCAGGGCCAAAGCCAGTTGGCCCAGCTCAAGGAACAATGCTGACGGGCATCACCCAAACGAGTGCCAGGCCCTGAAACCCCACGGATGCCTCCAGCGAACTCTGCCCTTTGCCTGCTCCTGGGCTGAGCCGCTGCCCCCTCGAAACTCCTCGCTGCTCACTCCCAGACTGTGCTGGCAGCATGGCTCTCTGGCTCGACGCCGGGGCTGGACTGCAGAGACTGGGTGCAGCAGTGGGGCCAGCCGCTCCCAGGAGGGGGAGCAGGGCTGGCCCGCCCGGCACGGTTCTGGAGTCTGGATCGTGCTGCACGCCAAACCGCTTATCATCCCCGCCACCTGCGGCTGCTGCTCTTATCTCTCCCTCGCCAGCCTCAGACGATTATTAGGAGATAAAATAAACGCACATCGGCTCATTCGGGTGCCCTTGGGCACGCACCGTAAACCCTTCCGTCCCAGCCTGGTCCCCTTCCCCCAGCTTGGAATGGGGCTCCAAGTTCCCCTGTATTTAATATTCAACCCCCGCCCCCATATTTAATCATATGGGAATTACAGGGCCCCTGCCTCATGGCACGCTCGGGGCACGTCTACACTAGGAAACTATTTCAAAATAACTAAATTCCACTTAGCTCCCGATTTAACAAATTCGAACTAGTGCGTCCCCACTACGGGGAAGCCTCGAAATGGATCCAAGACAGGCTCCGTTAATGTGGATGTGCTACCTCGACTCAGAGCCCCTGGAAGCATGGGAGTAATTAGCTCGAATGACTCTGGGGATCGTTATTTCGAAATAGCGGCACCGGCGCGTCCACACTGCCGCTCCTTTCAAAATAACTATCTTGGAATGAGCGTTACTTCTCGAGGAAAGCAGGAGGGCAGATTTTGAATTAAGTGGCTTGTTATTTTGAAAATAGCCAATTAGCCCGTCATAAACGGGATTTTCAGGTCTCTCCTCCACGTCGGTCTTCTCTCCTGAGCCTCCGGTCTCTCGCTCCGTCTCCCTCTCTCTCTCTCCTCCTCCTACTGCCTTCTCCTTTCTCTCTCAGCTCTCCTCCGCCTTCTGCCTTTCTCTCTCTCTCTTTCTCTTCTCCTCCCCCTCCTGCCTCTCACTTGGGGGACCGCGGAGCCCAAACGGCCACTTGCGCCACTTGCTCCCATGCGGCGGCCCGGCTGAGGGGCGTAGCACTCAGTTGAGTGCCACAGCGGGAGGGGAAGGGGAGGCGGTGACGTACATGGCCCCGCCCCCAGCTGTGTACGTCACCGCCCTGCCCCCTTCTCCTCCGGCCGTGGCGGCTGGGCTGAGTGCTGCGCCCCTCAGCCGGGCCCCGGCGGGGGAGGTGAAATGGGGGCAGTGGCGTACGCGGCCATGCCCCCTGGCCGTCTACGTCACCGCCCCAACCCTCCTCCCCCGCGGCGGCCCGGCTGAGCACGCAACACTCAGCCCAGCCGCCACGGCGGGAAGGGAAGGGGGGGGTGGTGACGTACATGGCTGCACCCCTGGCCGTGTACGTCAGCGCCCCGCCCCTCTTCCCCTCCAGCGGGGGAGCAAGTGGTGGCAAGCGGCCGTTTGGGGTCCTGCGCTCCCTGCAGACCCCAAACGGCCGCTGCTCCGCTGGGGCCCAGCTGAGCGGCGCTCGCGCTGCGCCGCTCAGCTGGGCCCCGGCCGGAGGGGAAGAGGGGCGGAGCGTTGACGTACACAGCCAGGGCGCATGGCCATGTACGTCACCGCCCCCCCTTCCCCTCCCGCTGTGGCACTGAGTGCTGCGCCCCTCAGCCGGGCCCCGGCAGTTGCTCCCCTGCTGGGGCCTAGCTGAGCGGCGCAGAGCGCCACGGCGGAAGGGGAAGGGGGACGGGGCGCTGACGTACACGGCCAGGGGGCATGGCCGTGTACATCAGCATTACAGACGCACAGACGCCTGGCTACTATATATATGATACGGGCTTAGTCGCGTGGACGCACGGCTTATTAATTTGACTTTAGCCGGGTTATTTCAACCAAGTGTAGACCAGGGCTTGCAGTCTGCCCCGAAGTGTTCAGAGTCCAGACCAGGCAGGAGAGGAACAGATGCAGAGAAAGGGACGTGATTTGCCAAGGTCAGTCAGTGGAGTGCAGACCTAGGAAAAAAACCCAGCTCTGCGGGGTCCCAGGCTAGCACGCTACTCACTAGGCCATGCTGCCCCTTTGCTTCAGGCGCCTGACCTCGCAGGTTCAAGCAGTACCAGACTGCTTCTGTACGGAGCAGAGAGAAATCAGAGATGTAGGCAAGGAAGAAATAAATATGGAAACCCGAGCCTCCCCCCTGAAATCCAATCAAGTATTACAAAGGGCCGCAGGCTGCTTTCACACGGCTGCGTCTGTCCTTTTGATGCACGGTTTAAATGAAACTTTAATAACAAGACACTAACGGACAGTCACTGCCTTGCAGACTGGAACCTGCTGCCCAGCCGCCCACCTGCTGCGGGCATCAGCCCTGCCCGTGTCCCCCCCTGCCCCCTCCCACTCCCCTGGCACCCTGACAGGAGCGCGAGCTGAGCACCTCGGCCCCCGGGCTGCTGCGCTGGGAATTTAATCCGCCCCATGCGGCGGCTGCGGAATAGGAGCCGGGAGGCTTTGGTGGGACAAAGGAGAAGAGGGGGATGGAGGTTTCGGTCCAAGGCTCCGCAGACAGCCCGGCAGGGCTCCGACGCCAAGTGGGGGCGAATGGAGTCAGGGGAGAGGCTGTTTCACCCCAAGGGGTCTCAGCAGGCCTCATCGTGCCCTGAGCCACCCACGGGTGCAGTTGCGAGCTGACAGTGCGGGGCAAGTGGGTCAGATTGTGGGGACGGACGGTGCAAAGCTTCCCTCACCGGCTTCCATGACGCCCGTCGATCCCAAGCTGCAAAATATCTCCCCGCGCCGCTGGTCCAGCCCCAGGCTCCCCCAGCTTTGCCAGTGCCCCATACCCCGACCTGCAGCCCCGGCTACGCCAGCTCCAGACTCCCCACACACAGCTCAGCCAGTGTCCCTCACCTCTGACATGCAGCCCTGGCTATGCCAGCCCCAGGCTCCCCACCCCGCACAGCTCTGCCAGTGCCCCTCACCCCCGACCTGCAGGCCCCAGCTACGCCAGCTCCAGACTCCCCACACACAGCTCAGCCAGTGCCCCTCACCCCCGACCTGCAGCCCCGGCTATGCCAGCCCCAGGCTCCCCCCCCCCACAGCTCTGCCAGTGCCTCACCCCCGACCTGCAGCCCCAGCTACGCCAGCTCCAGACTCCCCACACACAGCTCAGCCAGTGCCCCTCACCCCTGACATGCAGCCCCGGCTCGCCCAGCCCCAGGCTCCCCACAGCTCTGCCAGTGCCCCTCACACCCCGACCTGCAGCCCCAGCCACGCCAGCTCCAGACTCCCACACACAGCTCAGCCAGTGCCCCTCACCCCGACCTGCAGCCCCGGCTATGCCAGCCCCAGGCTCCCCACAGCTCTGCCAGTGCCCCTCACCCCCGACCTGCAGCCCCAGCTACGCCAGCTCCAGACTCCCCACACACAGCTCAGCCAGTGCCCCTCACCCCCGACCTGCAGGCCCGGCTAGGCCAGCTCTGGGTTCCCCACACACGCTGCTACCGCGCTGAACTGTGCTCTCGGGGAAATGGAGGCCTTCTGCTCTGCTGAGACCTTGCAAACTCCCGTCACTCAGCGCCACAGCTTAGATGGCTCCCCCCCCTCCCTCCGTCTCGCCACAGCTCCAAAGGAACGCCTGACAAGCCGGGAGGACCCCAGGGCGGCCGTGGGCTGCCAACACCAGGCCATCTCCTGTCTGCGCTGCCTGTCTGCTCCGGCCGTGGCAGGCGGCCGGGGATTTGCAGGAACAAGACGGGCGCTGTCCAAGTGTGTCTGAGAGCAGGATCCTTGTATCTTCCATCCCCCGCCGGCTCACGGGGACGGAGCAGGCTGGCAGCTCGGAGCCGGGGCCAGGTGCGGGTCGGCCCGGTGTGCGGGTCGGCACGGGGGCCAGGCGCGCTGCGAGGCCAGAGTCGGCCGGCTTATCTCGGTCCCCTTCTTCAATGCAGGCGGCCACGCCAGTCACCACTGCCACCGGCTCCCCGGTTAGCCCCTAGGTGGCAGCGCAAGCCCCCCATTGGGCCGGTACCCTCGGTGGCTGGTCTCATCAAGGGCTTCCTGGCTCTCCCGCAGTGACCTCACCTGGGAGCCGGGCCAGGTGCCCTCCGTGTCCTGCCCGCTCCCCCCCGCCCCCGGCTTCCTTCCGGCGGCCAAGCACGCCCGCGGTCCCAAGCCCCGGTTGTCCCGAATCGTTAGCCTGCGGGAGATCTGGCAGGCGTCACTGTCACCGGCTCTTGAGGCCAGAGGGATCACCGCCAGTCCCCTGCCCTCCAGCGGCACCTCCCTCTCCGCCGCGCACTCCGGTTTCCTGCAGCCGGGAAGGTCAGTGCTCCCGGCCGGCGAATCCCAGCCTGGCTTCAGCGGCAGCCCCCGAATGCAGCCGCCTCTGGGGTGGAGGTGGGGTTAACCCGCTGGCACGCAGCGCGCTGCACTGGGGCGGCCGGCAGGTTATCAGCTCAGCTGGGGGGCAGGTTGCTGGATGCTCTGGGCTTGTGCCCGGAGCTGTGACTGCTCCTGCCCCTGCCCCGTTCCCTGCCTGCTCACTCCTGACTCCTGCTCCAGCCATTAGGCCTGCTTGCCCATGCCCTGCCTAAGTGGGGATGTGGGTGAGGGCCATCCGGGGGTGCCTGCCACACCCAGCCCTGGATCTCCAGTGCTCTCCTGTGCTCTCTGGGCCGGTGGCCAGCAGTCCCTTGGGCGCTGTATAATTGCCCCATCCCACCGCTGACCCCCAACAGGACCTGGTTGTCACTGGTTTCTGCCGGAAACATCTGACCCAGCTGCCCCTTGCTAGGAGCCAGCAGAACTGGGTGAGCGGGGCCGGGCGAGCCCCAGGGATGTTCACTGTGGGAAGGTGCCCGGCAGTTCCCAGCGCCAGAGCTGGGCACTGCTGGGACAGAGAGTCCAGCCAAGGGGTCTGGTCCAAGGTGGGTGACACCGAGCATCGCCCGTGGGGAGATCAGACCTGGGCCTGCCCCACGGCGCGGGCTCCCCTGCTGTCCCCATCCGTGGCCTGACCCCCGAGCGCCCGGCTGCCCAGCAAAGCTTTCCGGAGCGGGTCCGGTTCGAAAGACAAAGGCAAAAGAACCGGATCGGCCCGGGGCTCGTGCCTGGCCCTGCCGGAAGTGCCCGGTGCCCGATGGAGAGAGCCCTGGCGTGTCACTCACACCCGACAGCGACAGAGACCCTGCCTGGCTTTCACGAAGATATTTCCATCCCGCCGCGCTGTCAGGAGCTGACGCGGACGCCAGGAATAATGGGCCGACTCTCCTTGCACTGTCCTCGGCACTGAATCTCACGCGCTCCCAGCGCCGGCTTCGAGACGCACACGGGCTCACACACACACACACACACACACACACACACGGAGCCACGGACAGGTACACACACATATGCGCTCACACCCTCCCCCCCAGCACAGACCCAGGCATGTTCCCTTACACAGACACACACACACAGCTGTGTGCTCGCACCCCTGCCCACCCTCCCCCGGATCTCCCCACGCCATCCCCCCGAGAAGGGAGGGGAGGCCAAGGCCCGGCAGGACTGTGGGCACGGCGGACGCACGGGCTGGCAGCGCCGGGGGAAGAAATATAACGCGGGAACCAGGCACGGAGTGTGGCAGAGCGGGTGCCTCCCTGCCGAGTCACACACAGGCAGACAAGTGTGGGGCCGGTGGGGGGAGGGCAAAGGGGGGAGGCAGCCGTGTTCCCTGTAAGCTGAGCACTCGCGGGGCCACCCAGGAGAGATTCAAATGCCTCCCAGCTGATTAGCAGAGCACCCCCAGCCAGCACCAGGTGTTTCTAGGGGTGGTGCACATCTGCCCACACCTTGGTGCACAAAACAAAATTTATTCCGCACAGGGAATGGAAAACCTTAGAGGGAACACTGCTGGGCAGGGATTTGCAGAGGACTCTGTGTCCTGGTGGAAATTAAACAGGGTGCCCAGGGGTTTGCAGCCACTCCGGGGCCCAGAGCAATGACCCACCCAGCTGAGATGGAGCAAGCAGCTGTAGGAGCTGGGCACAGCCCCGGCTAGTCCCCACTCCTGGCAGGAAGCTGTCCCCTGTCCTAACCCCTCCCCACCCTCCATCAAAAACTCCGTCCTTCAGCTCCTTGGCACAGCAGTGACTTCAGTTCCTGCTCGCTGACCCAGGAGTCCTGGGCCCCCTGCCCTAAGCAGGACACCAGAGCCGCTCCCCCACTGAGCCCAGACCCCAGGAGTCCTGGACCCCTTGGGCAGGGCAGGGGACAGGCCGTAAGCACCTCAGCAGGCTGGCAGCTCCCTTCAGGCGTCTGGCCTGTGACCGGGGCCGCCCCTCCAACCCATCCCTCCAGGACTCTCCGGGCTCACCCCGAAGCAGCGACAGCGCCCGGGCAGAGCGGTCCCTGCTCAGCCGCGGGGTTTCGGTGCCGGGGTAGTCCCGGAGGGACGCGCCGAACCGCATCTGCCCCCTGCGCCTGCCCCCCGAGTGACAGCTGGGCACTCCCCCAGGCTGCCAGCCACGGCTGGAGCCACCCGACTCAGCTCTGCGCTGCCCCCCCCCCCCGACACACACGCTCGTGTCCAGAGGGAGCTGGCAGGACGCAGGGACCCTGATGCACCAGGGCACGGGGGCAGCCAGGGAACCCCAAGCATGTCAGCTGCCCCCCCTTAATGGCTCCCTTCTCATCTCAGGCTCCCACGGGAGGAGAGTTCCGCTCAGAGAGGCGGAAGGGCTGGCCGCCCCTCCGGGCTTCTCCCTGTGCCGCGCTGACAGCATGCGCCCCGCACACCCAGCTCCCGCCTGGGTGCCATCCGCCAGGCAGACACGGCCTGCGCTCCCGCCGGTCAGCGAGAGAGCTCCCCGGGCAGAGCGCACGCTGCACCCAAAGCGCCGCGCTCCACAAGCCCCCCCCCCCAGCGGGCACGCCCGGGTCACGGTGCTACCCAATGCCTGCTCCTCTCGGGGCGCGGCCGACGGGGACACAGCACCCGCACGATGCTGCGAGCGCAGAGGGCAGAGGGCAGGGAAGCTCCCGGCTCTGACACTGTCTCGCGGTGTGACCTGCGACCACGTGCCCGCTGCGTGCCTCAGTTTCCCATCTGTAAAAGGGGGATGAGAACCCTGCCCTGTCCCCCTTCAGGGCACTGAGCAGGGCAGACAGCATGCCAAGTACTGTGTAAATGAACAGGATGTACACACCTAGGGATGCAAAGGGTTAACCGATTACCCACTTAGCATTCGCCTTAGCAGCATGCTTACCGAGGTCGGCCCTGCTGGTGCGGGGGGCTCGGCCCAGCCTGGCCGGAACAGCCCCCTGCCGCTGGGGTTTGCATCATGTGTGGTGCACATGCAGCCTGCTCATGGATGTGGCCCGTGTGCATGCACAAGCGTGTGCACTGTGCACACCCACGTCTGCGTGCAAATGCACTGCGCCTGCTGAGCGTGCCACATGCGTAAAGGCACAGACAGACGCAAAACGTGTCTGCTGCTGCACCCGCCCCGAGTTTGTATTGTGTGCTGGGGGCATACCGACCCCCTCATCCATTTCACTCACAGCCCTGGATTAATGCTGCCAGGGTCCGCCCACGCCCGGGAAATTTCAGTCTCATCTCAGGCCAGGGCTCGAGCCTCATTTGCATTCAGCCTCCCCTGCTGGCTGGTTCTATCAAACGAGCCGCGCCAGGCTGCGGGGCCTGGAGCGTGGGTCGGGGAGAAGTCGGGGAGATCCTCCGCTAGGGCCCTGACTCCAGACACCCCTGCAGGCTCCGGGAACTGGCCGCTCCCCCCCACCCCAGAGGCAAAGGGGCGGTTAAAGAGCCGGCCTGGTTTGCACACCTGAATGGATGAGAATCGCCCAGAAACAGGAAATAAATTCCTCCGCGCAGCCCGGCCTGCAGTTATTAACCAAACCAGAGGAGAGACTTTGTTCTCCACGGCTGGCCGTCCGTAAAGGCTTTTCTCCACGTGGCCTTTAATTGGCTTTCCTTGCTGAGCTTCCTTAGCATGCAAAGGGTCATCACTGAGTGGAGCACTAAGGGACCGGGCTGCTGTCAGGGGGGCGGGAATTCACTGGGGAGCACAGCGCCAAGGAGGGCGGCTCTGAAATCGTTAGGAAGGAAGTGTGGTTTATGGTATAAACCCTCACGAGAATGGGGATAAATGCGCTGGATTGTTATTGTAGGGTCACTCGCAAGGGTGGGGACACGCGTTGGTTTGTTATTGTAGGGTCACTCACAAGGGCAGAGACACGCGCCGGTTTGTTATTGTAGGGTCACTAGCAAGGGCGGGGAGTCGCGCTGGTTTGTTATTGTAGGGTCACTCGCAAGGGCGGGGACACGCGCTGGTTTCTTATTGTAGGGTCACTAGCAAGGGCGGGGACTCGCGCTGGCTTGTTATTGTAGGGTCACTAGCAAGGACGGGGACTCGCACTGGCTTGTTATTGTAGGGTCACTCGCAAGGGCAGGAACACGCGCTGGTTTGTTAATGTAGGGTCACTCGCAAGGACGGGGACACGCACTGGTTTGTTATTATAGGGTCACTCGCAAGGGCGGGGACACGCGCTGGTTTGTTATTGTAGGGTCACTCGCAAGGACGGGGACACGCGCTGGTTTGTTATTGTACGGTCACTCGCAAGGGTGGGGACATGCGCTGGTTTGTTATTGTAGGGTCACTAGCAAGGACAGGGACTCGCGCTGGTTTGTTATTGTAGAGTCACTCGCAAGGGTGGGGACATGCGCTGTTTTGTTATTGTAGGGTCACTCGCAAGGACGGGGACACGCGCTGGTTTGTTAATGTAGGGTCACTCGCAAGGGTGGGGAAACGCACTGGTTTGTTATTATAGGGTCACTCGCTAGGGCGGGGACACGCGCTGGTTTGTTATTATAGGGTCACTCGCTAGGGCGGGGACACGCGCTGGTTTGTTATTGTAGGGTCACTCGGAAGGACGGGAACCCGTGCTGGTTTGTTATTGTAGGGTCACTCGCAAGGGTGGGGAAACGCACTGGTTTGTTATTATAGGGTCACTCGCAAGGGCGGGGACATGCGCTGGTTTGTTATTGTAGGGTCACTCGGAAGGACGGGAACCTGCGCTGGTTTGTTATTGTAGGGTCACTTGCAAGGGCGGGGAAACGCACTGGTTTGTTATTATAGGGTCACTCGCAAGGGCGGGGACACGGGCTGGTTTGTTATTGTAGGGTCACTCGGAAGGACAGGAACCTGCGCTGGTTTGTTAATGTAGGGTCACTCGCAAGGGCGGGGAAACGCACTGGTTTGTTATTATAGGGTCACTCGGAAGGACGGGAACCTGCGCTGGTTTGTTATTGTAGGGTCACTTGCAAGGGTGGGGACACGCGCTGGTTTGTTATTGTAGGGTCACTCATATGTGCTGCTGGCATTGATTCCCAGGCTCTTCAGTGCTAGAGCAAACATCGTTTCGGGGGAAACCCAGGCCTCCGGAGAGGAATGCCTACGTGCTATGTGCAAACTCGGCACACAGGGATGCGCTGGTGGGGAACAGCTTCATGAAGCCCCCTTCCCTGTCCATCCAGGAAAGCAAAGAGGCCCGACAGGTTGGCAGCTTTGCACGGCCCCGCAGCTGTCCCCCCGCTGCTCCTTCCCCCAGTAACGCTGTTCTAATCCCACGGAGCACAGGCGAAGCCAAACAAATCCACGCGGCGGGCGCCTGCCTTCGGGGCCTGGAGAATCCGGTGCCGGGACAGCAAAGGCCGAGAAAAGAAACAGCCCCTGAGCCACCCCTGGAAATCCATCGCCCAAAGCCCTTCCCCTCCAAATGGGGTTTGGAAACGGGGTGACCACCACCCCCTCCATGGGGTACCCCTGCTGGGAAAACAGGCCCTTCTGCCTCGGGGAGGGGGGGGGGGACACGTGGGGATTTCTAGGTTCATCTGCTCCATCAGTTTGGGTGGGAGACGCTCTCTTGGGCTCCTTCCCCAGTCCTCTCCTGCGTGAAGATGAAACGGTGGCTAGCACTTCCCTCCGTAGCCACAAGCCTCATGCAAAGGCTGCTGGGATATTTTGGGGTGCAGCGGCCTGGCCCAAGGCATCACTCTGAAGATCTTCTCGCTTTGTTATTGTAGGGTCACTCCCAAGGGCTGGGCAGCAGGTGCCGGTTGTTACGGTACGGCTGCTTACCAGCCCTGGGATGCTAGCACTCATTTGTTATTGTAGGGTTGCCCACGATCGTGCAGGCTGATTTGTTATTGTAGCGTTGCTCAGGATCGTGCAGGCTGATTTGTTATTGTAGGGTTCCCCAGGATTGTGCAGGCTGATTTGTTATTGCAGGGTTCCCCACGATCGTGCAGGCTGATTTGTTATTGTAGGGTTGCTCAGGATCGTGCAGGCTGATTTATTATCGTAGGGTTGCCCACGATCGTGCAGGCTGATTTGTTATTGTAGGGTTGCTCAGGATCATGCAGGCTGATTTGTTATTGTAGGGTTGCCCACGATTGTGCAGGCTGATTTGTTATTGTAGGGTTGCTCAGGATCGTGCAGGCTGATTTGTTATTGTAGGGTTGCCCACAATCATGCAGGCTGATTTGTTATTGTAGGGTTGCTCAGGATCGTGCAGGCTGATTTGTTATTGTAGGGTTGCTCAGGATCGTGCAGGCTGATTTGTTATTGTAGGGTTGCCCACGATCGTGCAGGCTGATTTGTTATTGTAGGGTTGCTCAGGATCGTGCAGGCTGATTTGTTATTGTAGGGTTGCTCAGGATCGTGCAGGCTGATTTGTTATTGTAGGGTTGCCCAGGATCGTGCAGGCTGATTTGTTATTGTAGGGTTGCCCAGGATCGCAGGCTGATTTGTTATTGTAGGGTTGCTCAGGATCGTGCAGGCTGATTTGTTATTGTAGGGTTGCCCAGGATCGTGCAGGCTGATTTGTTATTGTAGGGTTGCCCAGGATCGTGCAGGCTGATTTGTTATTGTAGGGTTGCTCAGGATCGTGCAGGCTGATTTGTTATTGTAGGGTTGCCCACAATCATGCAGGCTGATTTGTTATTGTAGGGTTGCCCACAATCATGCAGGCTGATTTGTTATTGTAGGGTTGCCCAGGATCGTGCAGGCTGATTTGTTACTGTAGGGATGTCTAGTGGCTGATGCCACTGATTTATTTTGGAGGGGGGCCAGGGGCACGCCGCAGCTGAAGTGTTTGTTCGAGCAAATCAAAAACCAGAACGTGGCAAGGCCCGTGTGATGCTTCCCACGCCGGCCGTGGCTCAAGAGCTCTGGGATCGCGGCTCCTTGGCACCGCCCCTTTGATTAACATACTGTGTAACGACTAATTAATTCTACAGGGGGGACATGTACTCGAATCGTTATTGTGTGTTAATGAAATGGCAAGGGAGCATTAAAACACACTTAGCAAGATTTACCAGCTTCCCACACGCTTTAGCACCAGGTATGGCGAGAGCAGTGGCCAGCCACAGTGGGGGGGACCTCACTCCGTATGTTTTTAACTCCCCTCAACACTCTGGTATTTAATCAGTCCAGGTTAACGATATTATTGACTCTCAATTAGCTCCTGATTGGAGAAGGCTGCATTTTGACACATGCGGCCAGGGCCCTCCATCGCGGCGCCTGCCAAAGAGGCATTTTGCTGCGGTCAGGGGAATTCCAGTAACTCCGGCGGCCTTGTAAATCGCCAGCTCAATTGGTCCGGCTAGAACAATAAGCCATTTAATAATTTATTCACATGCATTAATCTGCTGGCTTCCTACAGAGGGCGGTAGGCCCAGCCACGTCAGGCGGGGGAGACGCACAAACAACAAGACGGCTGTTCACGTTTAGGTATCTAAAAGGGATGCAGCCAAGGTCAGGGCGGGAGACTGGGAACACGTCCCTTTTTTCCTCCACTGCTGGGATGAGTGCTTCCCTGAACTACTGCTCCAAACTCCCGCATAGACACTGGTTAGGTATCCTATGTTCTAATCTCTTCCACCCATGCGCGGATTTTTTCCCAGCCACGTGCGGAATAAATTTTGCTACATGCACCGAGGCATGTGTGAATGTGCACCAACAGGAGAAATAAAAAAACCCAGCTGTGGGCACTCTGCAGATCAGCTGGGCCAGCATCTGAATCTCTCCGGAATGGCCGCACAAGGAAACACTGTTTGTAACTCGCTCTTGCACAGTCCCCTCCCTTCCCCAGGAACCAATCACCATGCACAGCTTGGTTACCCAACAATAACAAACCCCACCCAGCCTTTCCGAGCAACCCTACAATAACACAGCAACCTGGGCAGTTCAGGACTCACAAGAAAACGTAAAATCAGAAAAGCGTCTCATTCCAAATATAATCGGGAAACACTCCCCTTTGCATTGCCTGCTTCCCAGGACAATGGCCTTTTCCGTGTGTTAAAAATCACGTTCCCTCTCCAGAAGCAAGCGAGGGCCAGGAACGCTGCCAGGGCACAGACCTTCCTGCCGGCAATGGGGCTAGAACTCAGAGCCCTCTGCTCTGGAAGCACCTCCCCTGTCATGTGAGCTAAAAGCAAGTCTCCGCTCCTACGGAGAAGCACGGGGTCTGTCACACTGAATAGAGCCGTTCCCATTGCTCCCCAGTAGAGGGCAGTGGCACCTGCACACATGCTGCACTGAGTCGACCCTTAAAACAAAGTGATCCCCAGAAATTGCTTCCAGGGAGTTCAGCCCCCTGCCCAAGGCAGGACCAACCCCAACTCAATCCTCCCAGCCAGGACTTTACTCAAACCGGGACTTAAACACCTCTAGGGATGGAGATTACACCCAGGGGCGGCCCTAGATTAGATGCCAGCAACTGGCGCCCTAGGCGAACCATGCAATCGGCACCCCCGGCTCCAAACCCCTCAATGATATTGCGCCACCATTTGGCGCCCCATTTAACTTGGCGCCCTAGGCAACCCCCTAGTTCGCCATATGGACGGGCTGGCCCTGATTCCACCCCCTCCCTAGGGAACCCATCCCAGTGCTTCCCCACCCTCCTAGGGAAATAGTTTTTCCTAAGATCCAACCTAGACCTCCCCGCTGTAACTTGTGACCATTGCTCCTCGTTCTGCCATCCACCACCACTGAGAACAGCCTCTCTCCACCCTCTTTGGAACCTCCTTCAGGTAGAATCCTAGAATCCCAGGGCTGGAAGAGACCTCGGGAGTCATCGAGTCCAGCCCCCTGCCCAAAGCAGGACCAACCCCAACTCAATCGTCCCAGGGAGTTGAAGGCTGCTCTCAAATCCCCCTTCACTCTTCTTTTCTGCAGACTAACTACGCCCAGTTCCCTCCGCCTCTCCTCACAAGTCATGCGCCCCAGCCCCCTAGCCATTTTCGTTGCCCTCCGCTGGACTCTCCAATTTGTTCACTGAACTTTCAAGAACCTCGCCGTGTTTGGGATGCGTCTGATTTTTAACTGGCTGCATTTCCCTGATGAGCTCTATGATCGGTTCCGATCAGCTGGCCACATCCTCAGCTCTTGACTCAGCCTAGATCCCCACAGCCGGCCGGTGTAACCCTTGAGGAAGGAGCCCAGAAACCAAACTGGAATTTTGCTCGCCGGTTTTAGCCGCCGATTCTTGCTCTCATTTGCGTCAGATTCGCACTGGCGCAAAACCACTGAGTCGGGCAGAGCCACTCCCGTGAGCAAGAGTAGAACTGGGCCCGTTTCCTTCCCAGCTTCCTCCGAGAAAGGTATTGCGAGACAAAATGACTCTCCTGAGCCAGAAAGGGAACCCGCGGGCGTCCGGCCCACGCAAGGAGGTGTGGGAGCGGGGGTGTAGGAAAGACCAAAGTCTTGTGGGGAATTAGTCATGCAAAGATATTTTGGGGGTGAGCGATGTGTCTGGTGAAACTCGAATGCAAGCCAAGGAACTAATTAAATTTTCTTCGCCTCCAAGCTTCTGGCAGAGAGATTGCTGGGCTCGAGAGAAGCCATGGGAAATTCTCTGGGCGGGCGCTGGAGTCCTGGGTCAGAGGTGGAGGGGAGAAGGGATGGAGGCGGAATGAGAATTTATTTCACAGAGGGAGAGGAGCATGTGCACGAGAGTCCGTCTGTCTGTCTGGATATATTCTAATATATGCACCAAGTCATTTTAGAAGGGAGCAGAACTCCGTGCAAACCCTAATACGACAATCTCATGTGATAAATTACCCGCCCTAGCCAATCTGCATGTTAAATTTCTTGCACGGGAAATAAATACCCACAATCCGCCAGAGACGCGCTTTCCTTCGGAGGGTTTCATTAAAAGACCTCGTGCTGCCTGATTTGCATGTTCTGATTCCTGGTATGAAAAGAGCTCAGAGAACCCACAGGAGAGCCACACGCTGGAGAGAGGAGCCGTGGAAAAATCTCTTTGCCCCGAGCCGTCGGAATGTGTCTGCATGGAGCTGGGGTGGAGAATGCACAGCACACGCTAGGCAAAATCTTTCCAACTTCTTGGCCTCAAACTCTCAGGGGATGCTGGGTTAAGCTGCCTTCTCCCCAAGGAAGGACAAAACTCTCCTCTGAGTGGTTTAGCTTTTCCCCTAGAGCCTCCTCGGGATTTTTCCAGATGGATGTAGCAGGCAGGTAAAAGGGGAGGGTGGGAGCAGATCTACAAGCACTGATGCTCAGAAGCAAGCTAAGCAACAGAGCGATGAAAACAGCGTCTCTTGGTGCGTCTACACTGCACCGTTATTTCGAGATTACTAGCGTTGTTTCGAAATAACAATGCGAGCGTCTTCACAGCCATTCCGTGACTTCGAAATAATTTCGAAATCACGGACGGCTTATTCCAAAATCTGAAAACCTCATTCCACGAGGAATAACACCTATTCCAAAGTAGCTATTTCGAAATAAGGCCTGTGTAGATGCTCCACTGCTGCTATTTCAAAATAGCCACTCCCCAGGACCATTCTTATCATAGAATCATAGAATATTAGGACTGGAAGGGACCTCGAGAGGTCATCAAATCCAGTCCCCTGCCCTCATGGCAGGACCCAGTACTGTCTAGTCCATCCCTGATAGACATTTCTCTAACCTACTCTTAAATATCTCCAGAGATAGAGATTCCACAACCTCCTTGGGCAATTTATTCCAGTGTTTCACCACCCTGACAGTTAGGAACTTTTTCCTAATGTCCAACCTAAACCTCCCTTGCTGCAGTTTAAGCCCATTGCTTCTTGTTCTATCCTCAGAGGCCAAGATGAACAAGTTTTCTCCCTCCTCCTCATGACACCCTTTTAGATACAGGAATTCGTCATTTAACACGTGCCCACTTAACACGTTTTCGCGATAGCACCATTTTTTTTTTAGGGAACGTTTTTTGAATTACACGACCGTCCCCGGAATAACACAATTTCCCCAGTGTTGCCGGCGGCTGCGCGGGGCTTCCCCTGCCTCCCTGCAAAGCGGCGGAGGGTTCGCCACTCACCGCGCCGTTCCCCGCTAACTCCGCCTCACCGGACGCCTTGCCCCCTCTCCTCCGCCCCCGCTTGCAGGCCGGCGGCTGGGTTTCCCCAGCCGGCCCGTTGCCGGCGGCTGCGTGGGGCTTCCCCGGCCTCCCTGAGAAGCGGCGGAGGGTTCGCCGCTTGCCATGCCGTTCCCCGGCGACCCTCGCCGGACACAGTGTGGGTCCCGGCAGACCCGTCACAGGGGCATACTCCCAACCCAATCCCCTCCTTCTCCTCCCCTTCCCTTCCCCAGAGCCAAACACCTCCCCTCCTTGCTGTAACCCAGTCCCCTTTTTCTCCCCAACCTTATGTCCTGGTCCCAACAGACGCCACCGCTTGAAACGCAACCCCCACCTTTTCCATTATTTTCAATGGGAAAATTGACCCCGCAGAACACGTTTCCACGTAACACGATCATTTTCTGAAACATAGCTCTAGTGGAATTACTGCACCTGAAAGGGATCCGCCCCAGTGCCTCCTGGGGCTCTGAATGGAGGTAGCACGTCTACACGAGGGAAGCCTGTCTCGGACTCGTTTTGAGACTTCCCTGCAGTGTAGACGTGCTATGTCGAAATAATAAAAATAGCTTATTTCGAAATAGCCATGCAGTGTGGCTGTACCCTGGCAGCGCCCTGCAGGCCAGGCTAGCGGAGCCACAGCGAGCGAGCCCTGCACGCTTGACAGCGGAAGCTCGCCGGCTCTGCGCCAGGCTGAGGCCGGCACGCGGAGGAAGGGCCGTTTGACCCGCATCCTTCCCCCTCGCCCATCTCTGCTCCCCTTTGTGTGCCGGGCCCAGAATCACGGCGGGAAGAAAAGGGGCGTTGCTATGGAAACCCGACGCCAAACTGGGAGAGATAGGCGCCTTTGCTTTGAAAAGGGGAAAAGTGAACTTATTAGCCTTGAATGCCGTAATGACTGAAAGGCTGCGCGGGGCCCCCCGCTGGGCTAATCAGCCTTCGTGCCCCCGTGCCTTCCTCCTCCGCCGCCGGAGGTTACGGCCGCAGGGCTTCGCAGGGCCAGGCCTGCTCCTTTCAATCCTTTCCGTGTCTGCAGGGAAAGGTGGGGGAGGTGGGGACGGAGGCACCCGGCCCTCGGCCCCATCCGGACCCACAGCGGGTGCGAGGTGGGAAAAGCAACGGAGCTGATGCCCGGCGTGGTGGTGGCGTGCTTGCATTGGGAATTAGCGAGGCCGGCCTTGGTGAGGGGAACCTGAGGCCGGGCTGTCCCCAAGCCGGCACAAGGAGCCAGCAATGCCGCAGCCAGCTGGCCGAGGGCTCGCCTGGATCCACCTCGGCAGACGGGCTGCCACTTCCTCAGATGCTCCCTGCAAGGGCGGATTCTGCCTTGCCGGGGGGCAGCACAGATTGGGGCTGGGCAGGGGCGGAGGTAGCACCCTGATTCAAGAGTGCACCGCTCTAAACTCCTCTGGAGTCACGGCCCTCACTCCCCATGGGCAGGGGAGGCCAGAGAGGCCTGTCGGGTCATTGCTCTGCCCATGGGGTTGGGGGGGGTGTCTCTGCCCGGCGTGTGGCCGAGGGCTGCTTTCCTGTCAGGGGCGAGAGAGTGGGTATCGCAGGAGCAGTGAAATGGGAGACTGAGGCAGGATGCCTGGGTTCCTGGCCCACCCTGCCTGCGCCTTGCTCCGTGTCCCACAGACAGCCAGGGGCCAAAGCCACTCTAGATTGGAGGGTGGGTGCACCACATGTCAAGGAAGATGTGGAGAAACTGGAGAGGATCCAGAGAAGAGCAACACAAATGATTAAAAGTCCAGAAAACATGACCTACGAGGGAAGATGGAAAGAACTGGGTTTGTTTACCCTGGCAAAGAGAAGACTGAGGGTACGTCTACACTAGCCCCCTAGATCGATCTAGGGAGGCTAATGAGGGTGACCGGAATTGCAAATCAAGCCCAGGATTTAAATATCCCGCGCTTGATTTGCATGTTGGTCGCCATTTTAGAAATTGACTAGCCTGAAGGTCTGCGCAGCAGTGAAGCGGGATTCGATTTAAAGCCTAATTCGAATTAGCTGGTAAACCTCATTGCAGGAGGAATATCAGCTAATTCGAGTTAGGGCTTTAAATCAGAATCCCGTTTCACTGCTGCATGCAGACGCGAGCAGTTACTTCCGGCTAGTCAATTTCTAAAATGGCAACTGTTTGAACATGCAAATCAAGCGCAGGGATATTTAAATCCCGGGCTTGATTTGCAATTCCAGTCGCCCTCATTAGCCTCCCTAGATCAATCTAGGGGGCTAGTGTAGACGTACCCTGAGAGGGGACTGAGAACTGGTTAAAAGACAGGAAACAAAGGGTAGGAATAAATGGTCAGTTTTCCGAGTGGAGAGAGGTAACTAGTGGTGTCCCCCAAGGGTCTGTCCTGGGACCAATCCCATTCAACTTACTTATAAATGATCTAGAGAAAGGGGTAAACAGGGAGGTGGCAAAATTTGCAGATGACGCCAAACTGCTCAAGATAGTTAAGACCAAAGCAGACTGGGAAGAGCTTCAAAAAGATCTCACCAAACTAAGTGATTGGGCAACAAAATGGCAAATGAAATGTAATGTTGATAAAGGTAAAGTAATGCACATTGGAAAAAATAATCCCAACTATACATGCAATATGATGGGGACTAATTCAGCTACAACTACTCAAGAGAGATCTTGGAGTGATAGTGGATAGTTCTCTGAAAATATCCACTCCGTGGGCAGCTGCAGTCAAAAAAGCAAATAGAATGTTAGGAGTCATTAAAAAAGGGATAGAGAATAAGACAGAAAATATCATATTGCCTCTATAAAACCATGGTACGCCCACATTTTGAATACTGCATACAGATGTGGTCGCCTCATCTCAAAAAAGATATATTGGCATTGGAAAAGGTTCAAAAAAAGAGCAACAAAAATGATGAGGGGTTTGGAACAGGTCCCATATGAAGAGCAATTAAAAAGACTGGGACTTTTCAGCTTAGAAAAGAGGAGACTAAGGGGGGATATGATAGAGGTCTATAAAATCATGACTGGTGTGGAAAAAGATAACAAGGAAAAGTGATTTACCTATTCCCACAATATAAGAACTAGGGGGTCACCAAATGAAATGAATAGGCAGCAGGTTTAAAACAAACAAAAGGAAGTTTTTCTTCACACAGCGCAGAGTCAACCTGTGGAACTCCCCGCCAGAGGATGTGGTGCAGACTAGGACTTTAACAGGGTTCAAAAAAGAGCTAGATAGATTCATGGAGGTTAGGTCCATCAATGGCTATTAGCCAGGATGGGTAGGAATGGTGTCCCTGGCCTCTGTTTGTCTGGAAATGGGTGACAGGAGAGGGATCGCATGTGGATTATCTATTGTGTTCCCTCCCTCTGGGGCATCTGGTATTGGCCACTGTCGGCAGACAGGATACTGGGCTAGATGGACCTTTGGTCTGGTGCAGTATGGCTGTTGTTATGTTCTTTATAGCAGCTTTCAAGTACCTAAAAGGGTGTCACGAGGAGGAGGGAGAAAAATTGTTCTCCTTGGCCTCTGATGATAGGAGAAGAAGCAATGGGCTTAAATTGCAGCAAGGGAGGTTTAGGTTGGACATTAGGTAAAACTTCCTGTCGGGGTGGCTAAACACTGGAATAAATTGTGAAGAGAGGTTGTGGAATCTCCATCCCTGCAGATATTTAAGAGCAGGTTGGACAGACACCTGTCAGGGATGATCTAGATGGGGCTTGGTCCTGCTGTGAGGGCAGGGGACTGGACTCGATGCCCTCGCGAGGCCCCTTCCAGTTCTAGGATTCAGTGGTAACAACTCCCCCACCGCCCCCACGTCCAGCACTCGCATCTCTCAGTCCAGGCCTGTGGGCTCCCTGTGGAAGGGGGAGAGGCTGCCCGTGGTTCGGGGCTGGGCGTGGCTCTCTGTCCAGTGTTTGTCCCGCATGCAGTGCGACCACATCCTGGCTCCATGTCGGGGCGACACAGTGACCCACACAGTAACCAATGGCCAGGGCCACTGCCCAAGCCGTGGCTGTCAGATAACTCCACACGCCATGGCCGGCTTCCTCCACTGGACGGAGAAAGATGGAGAAATCCCCCTGGGCACTAATTCGTAGCCTCGGCCATGGAGCCGTCCAGATAACGAGCGGCTGGAAACGGCCTATGCTCACCCCGTCCTGTTGCTGTCTGCCAGCTCGCTGCACCTCTGGGGTCTGCTGCCAACACCTCTTGTCTGAAACTCAGTGTTGCAGGGCAGGGATCGTGTCTGCTGTGCCCAGGGCCATGGGTCGCGGGGCTCAGATCATCAATGCATTGGAGTGCCTAACTCCCCTTGAAATCAAGGGGCCTATATACCTTTGGGTCTGGGCCCTGCCCTCTTGGTGCTACCACGGTGCATCTAAAATACCACGTTGGGCCTTTCAAAAGCACCTTGTCCCCCCCAGCACCCCAGCCTCTCTTTAGAACCCCTTTACAAATCGGGGAAACTGAGGGCAGAGGGGAAGGCCGGCGACTCGCAGAGGCAGGATCAGAACTCCCACGCCCCCCGTGCTGAGCGTTAGAACAGCCAACTCCACAACCCGCCTGCCTTCCTCCCGGCGCACCTGACAGGAAAACACTGGTGCCCACAGCGGCAGAATCCATTCTTAATTGTGAAATAACTTCACTGCTAAAGCAATTGCTCCGAGCCAAAGCCCCGGCTCGAGCAGAGAAGCACTAAACATGATAAACAATTGTGACCCACGTAATTACTTTTTCCCCCCTGAAACTGGTAGTTGCTGAAAAACCGAGAGTGATTTTCCTGTTACGAGGGCCACACAGTGCAGTAATTGTGCCATTAAACGCGAGCTCTTGGCAGGGCCGGCTGAGCTCGGCTCCAGAGACAAGGGGAAGAAAGCTGCAGCATTGGGTTTCAGGTCACATTCCCGCATCGCAGCTAAGCCCCAAAACATCCCGGCGGGTGACCGGCTGGCAGCTGTACGGGGGCGTCTGCTGCTCGGCTGACGGTCCCAAGGCGCCGTATGCACCCAGACCATGTGGACGAGGCTGGGGAGCACGCCCTGCCAGAGCGCCTACTCAGTGCACCGGTGGATGGACGCAGGCTCGGTGTGACCAGGCCGGCGGCCTACGGCGAGAAGCGATGCCCACGCAGTTCCACATCCTTCCTGCCCACCCCGCTGCGATGCCCCGCCCAGGCCGGGCAGCGAAGGGGAAGGCGGGTTTCCTGGGGGTGCCTCATTCCTCAGGCACCCGGGACTGGTGGCACAGATGGCCCGGCGGGCGTGAGTTCTGCCAAGCCCAAACCGGCAGCAAAGAACAAAACCGCCAGAGCGCCTAAGGCGTAAGACGCTCTGCAAGGCAGCCTCACGGCGCCGATATCCTCCCCTGCCAGAGAGGTGCCCACAGCGGCTCTCCGGCCACCTTAGCACGACCTTCCCGAGGGCCAAAGGCAGGTCGGCACCCTCAGCATAAAGGGACCGCCCAGCCCTGCCCCGGCCATCCAGGCCATCCCCAGGGACAGGTCCGTTTCTAAATTAGTTAACGGCTCATTACAGCTGCCCCACTAGCTGCGCGGGCTGGCGCCGTGCCACCAACATCTCTATTAACCTTTCGTGCACGCCCATCACGGCTAATTCCAGCGCTTCGGCTGCCTTCAACGTCCAGACAAGAGGCCCGAGGCCGCCTCTCAGGGGCATCGGTCTCCTTGGGGACTGGTGCAGCCGGATGGGCTGAAACGAGCTGCCGAGGGCCAGCGGGACCCGGGCTGCTGGAGAAGGCAGGTTCATGGCAGGCAGTGGTATGCTTCATTTGCCACCGATCAGCGAAGGGGGCTGCTTGCTTTCCCCTGCAGCACGTGTGCGTCTCCTCACGCAGGCCTCTGGCCAGATGCTGGATCAGTGACTCTGGAGCGTTCTTCTGCCCCTCGATGTTGGCAGGGATTGACCGAGGAGAGGGACGCCCCGTGGGCGAGGGGGCTGCAGAGTCCGGGGCCAGAACTGTTACTGGAGAAATGATTCTTTTTCACTCTGCACCACGTGCTTGTTCCCGCTCGTTTTCCAACCTGTCCAGGCCACCAAGAGCGTGGCTTGACGTCCTCCGCCCGGCCCTGCGCCCTGGATGCCCGAAGTCCAGGAATCCTGGGCACAGCCTTGAAAAATCCAGAGAACGTCCCCTCACGCTCTAGGGCTTGTGGCCCAATGTAGCCAGGGAGAGAAAGCCGGGGCAGGAAAGGGTTAATCTCTACCGACCCTTTTGGGAGCTGGATCCTTGTCTACACTGGGGAGTTATTTCGAAATCACTTACTTCGAAGTAATAAGCTTATTCCCCAAGGAAAGCAGGAGTTATTATTTTGATAACTAGCCCCTTATTTCGAAATAACAGGCTTGATTGTGTGGATGCTCACCTCGTTATTTCGAAATAAGGGGAGTTATTTTGAAATAGCTCCCCAGTACAGATTTGCCCTGGTAGCCAGAGGGTACGTCTACACAACGGGACAAAGTCGAATTAAGCTACGCAACTTCAGCTACGTTAATTGCGTTGCTGACGTCGAAGCACCGTCACTCGGCTTTTGGCCCTGTCCGCACTGCAGGAAGCCGAAGGGAGAACACTTCCTTCAACTTCCCTTGCTCCCCGTGGAAGCAGGACTACCAGCCCGGAGCTCCCCTCTCAGTTCGAATCAGCTGTCTTCATGAGACCCGTTAAGTCGAACCCTGGAAGATCGACAGCGGCAGCGTCACTCTTCCTCTGTAGTGTAGATGTACCAGGATCCTTAGAGCATGGGTTCCCAAACTGGGAGGGCATGAAGAAATTCCAGGGGGGGCACAAGGCGACCCAGACCCTATGGGGCGGGAGAGGGTGTGACGTAGTGGCGGGTGCCTGGCTGGTTGCTATGCTGGGCCGTGGGTTGTGAGTGACCCCCACTGGCTGCTGTCTGCAGCACAGCCCAGCAGGGCAGGGGGTGAGTCATTATGCAAAGGGGCTTCGAAACTCATCAGACAGGTATCTCCCATGGAGCGGAACAATGGGAAGAAGGGGAGTGGAGCCCTGGCTGGGGGGCAGGGCTGGAAGTGAGTTAGTTAGTTTCTGTCTGGGATCATGGAGGAGACAGCCTAGGGAAAGGGCTGGAATTTAGGGGCCCAGTCTCCCCCATTTCAAGGGGGGCTGAGGCATCCTAGGCCCGGTTCCTGTAACCAGATTACATCTGTGCTGTGCTGTATCCTGGAGAAGCAATAAACTCCCTCTATTCTACTGGCTGGTGGAGTCTGTCCGTGCCATTACGGGGGTGCAGGAGCCGGGAAAACCCCAACGCGCCATCACACTGGTGTCAGAAGTGGGATGCACTGCACCCCGTGGATGGAGCTCCCAACAGCAAGTGACAAGGCGCAGTAGAAGCAAGGGCCTTAGAGCCAGGCGTGCTGGAGACAGAGCGAAGCGGTTCCTGAGAAGCGTGGGGCGCTGCAGCACTAGACTGGTGAGTCTGCACCGAGGGGACCAGCAGGGAGATGGCCTACGCCCGACTCTTGAAGGCAGAGCTGGTGAAGCTGTGCAGAGAGAGGGGCTTGCCTGTGAGGAGCGCAACCAAGGCCTAGCTGATTGCCCGGCTGGAAGAGAATGACCAGCCACAGGGCTGGGATCCTGTCCCAGTGGGGAGCAGCCAGACCCTCCTGGGAGCGTGTCAGGCTCTGGGCGGGGGCGGAGCACTGGAACCCACCGGAGAGACGGGACAGCCTCCCAGGGGAGCCCTGCAAGCCGTAGTCCGCCCAGGGGAGGGTCCAACCCAGCGGAGCTGCGCGGCCAGAAATCCAGCTGCAGATGAAGGAATTGGAAGTCCAGGACCAGAGAGCAGCGACAGCATGAGCTGGCCATGGCAGAGCGGAGAAGCGGCGGGGCCCGGCTGCGCCGAGTGCGGAGGGGCCCCAAGGGCCCAGGGTGGCCAGACGCTGGGAGAAGCTCGTGGTGGCCCAATTGAAGGACATGGGCGACATAGACGGGTTCCTCAGCTCCTTTGAGAGGGCCTGTGGACTGCAACGGGTCCCCCTAGCTGACTGGCTGCAGGAGCTCATCCCTGCACTGAACCAGGAGGCTGCCGGGGTGCTCAATCAGCTGGAAGACCTACAACCAGGGGATTACAACCGAGTCAAGGAGGCCCTGCTGCACAAGTTCGGGCTGACCCCCGAGATGTACAGGAAGAAGTTCCAGGGGGTGCAGAGGGGGCCACGGGAGACCTATGTGGATCTGGCCTCCGCCTGGCGCAATACTGCCGCAAATGGGTGTCTGGAGTCAGAGCCCAGACCGCAGAGGAACTGCTCAAGCTGATCATGATGGAGCAGTTCTATGAAGCACACCCAGCCTGAGGCTGTGGCTCAGGACCGGAGGCCAGAGAACCCCCAGGAAGCTGGGAGGCTGGCGGACGAGTTCACAGAGAGCCGGTCCGGGTGTGAAAGGGAGTCCCGGAGAGAGAGGGAATCGCGCCGAGACCGGATCTCGGCTGAGCGACGGAGAGAGTCATCTACGAGGCGAGCCCAAGAGACAAGTCGTCTGCACCCCAGATAACCAGCCAGGTACCCCCCCACTATGTCACAGAGGGTCAGACAATTCTGGAATGACGGTGGACTTGAGAGTCAACATTTTCCACGTGGGATCCGCAGGAGGGATGTTAACGATCGGGGAGTTGGGTAAACGTGTAACTGCACAACATTTTAGCGGTTACACGTTTACACGCGGGGGGTGGGGGAAGGCTGGTGGGAGCCAGTGCTCGCGGGCAGGCGGCTCCCCACAAGCACCGGCTCCCACCTGCCCCCCCGCACTGTGGGAGGCAGCAAGGGGGGAGGGTAGGAGAGCTGCCTTAAAAGCTGGCTCCTTGTGCATGCAGACCCTGTCTCCCCTCACCTTGCTGCCTCTGATACAGCAGCAGTGGGGAGTGGCAGTGCACGTAGTCAACAGGATTAACCGATAATCTGACTGGTTAATCGAATAATCGACTACACATTGACCCCCCAAGTCTGCAGTCGATGTCTAAGATTTCCAAAGGGGTCCCTTCCAAATCGTTCAGAGGTCTGCAGATGAGCAAAGGGCAACCCGCCCCCCTGCTCTGTACCCCTTAAAACACACCAGTGCACACCTGGTTACCGAGCTCTGCGACTTTGCCCTCACCCACACCTGTTTCCGATTCGGGGACAATTTGTATCGTCAAGTCAGCGGCACAGCCATGGGCACCCGCCTGGCCCCACAATATGCCAACGTCTTCCTGGCTGCCCTTGTACAACGTTTCCTCAGCTCTCGCCCCCTAGCATCCTTACTCTACTTACGCTACATCAATGACATCTTCATCATATGGACCCACGGGGAAAGAGACCTTTGAAGAATTTCACAGGGATTTCAACAACTTCCACCCCACCATCAACCTCAGCCTGGACCGGTCCACACGAGAGATCCACTTCCTTGACGCTACAGTACAATTACATGACAGACACATACCGGAAACCTACCGCCCGCTACACTTACCTTCATGCCTCTAGCTTCCATCCCAGACACATTTCTCAGTCTATTGTTTACAGCCAAGCCCTTAAATACAACCAGCTTTGCTCCAAACCCACAGGCAGAGACAAACACCCACAGGATCTATATAGAGCATTCTTACAACTGAAATACGCACCCGGAGAAGTGGAAAAACAGATCGGCAGAACCAGAAGAATACCCAGACATGAACTACGTCAAGACAGGCCAAGAAGAGAAAACAACAGAATTCCACTTGTCATCACCTACAGCTCACAACTTAACCCCCGCCCCACAAAGCATTTTCAACAATCTACAGCCTATCCTGGAAAATGACCCCTCACTCTCACAGGCCTTGGGGGGGAAAGGCCAGTCCTTGCCTACAGACAACCCCCTAACCTCAGACAAATTCTTTCCAGTAACCACGCAACACACCTCCATCACAATCACTCAGAAACCCACCCTGCAATCAGCCCCAGCGCCAACTCTGCCCACACATACACTAGCGATTTCATCACTGGACCCAACCACTACATCAGCGGCTCATTTAACTGCACATCCACTAATGTGATCGATGCCATCAAATGCCAGCAATGCCCCACTACCACGTATACTGGCCAAACAGGACAGTCTCTGCGGGAAAGACTTAATGGACACAAAGCAGATATCCAAAGAGGCAACACACAGAAACCTGTTGGAGAACACTTTAACCTGCCTGGGCACTCCTTAATGCAGTGTTTCCCAATTTTATTTGGCCACGGAACCTTTTTAAATTCGAAAGAATTTTGCAGAACCCCTAATAACAGTTTTATATATGGAGCTGAAAAAGTAGACCACTGATAAGTAAGGATAATAATAAACAAATGCTAAACAAGATCATGAGATCAACGCAAATGAAAATTGTTTTCAATAACATTCATAAATGCTTAAATATTAATATTAATTATTATATATTTTAAAATCATAAAATGCTATTGTAATGGAATTTTCTCGCAGAACCCTTATTTTCACTTCGTGGAACCCCAGGGTTTCGTGGAACACCATTTGGGAAACACTGCCTTAATGGATCTCAAAGTCACCCTGTTGTTTCAGGCCAATTCCACAAGCCAGATACACAGGGAAGGGTTGGAATTTAACTTCATGTACAAGTCTGATTCCTATCAGAGAGGATGAATAAAGCGACAGGCTGGCTGGCACACTCCCTTCCACATCCTAATGACTTAACCAACCAACCTAACAATGAAAAAACTTAAAAAACAACAAATAGTCTAGCAGCACCTTAGAGACTAACAAAACCTGTAGATGGGATCATGAGCTTCCGTGGGTACAACCCACTTCTCCAGATGACAACCTAACAATGAGTACTTACAGAGGTGCAAATTGTTCTTATCAGCCTCTTGTCATTTGAACAATCTAATTCACTACTTTTTTTCCTTTTTTTTTTCTTTTCCCCCTTCCTTCCTCCCCTCCCCCCGCCGCCGCCTTCCCTTATTTATTCTTGGATCTGGACTTTTAATACTCCAGTCATCTGAAGAAGTGGGTTGTACCCACGGAAGCTCATGATCCCATCTACGTGTTTTGTTAGTCTTTAAGGTGCTGCTAGATTGTTCGTTTTTAAAATTTTTCCAGTTATAGACTAACTCAGCCACCCCGCTGAGGCTTTATAATGTAACGAGCCGTAAATCGAAGTCAAACGAGTTCTCAAGCAACAGTCCCCTTCCTCTGCCTCGCTGGATGTTTCGCTTCTCGCGGATGGAGCGCCTGGTGCGTGGGTTCGTGTGTGCGTGGGGAGAGAGGTGAAATCGACATGTCCTGACATCTCTCCCTTCCAAGCAGCCCTAGCCACCCGGCCCTTTCCCGCGGGGACAGGCCTCAATTCCCCGTCCCCATGCCGCTCACAAAGCTGCTGGCGGGGTTCCCGGCGGAGCCAGCCCGGATCGAGATGCACTGCGGCAGCGAGGCTGGCAAGCAGGGTGGCTCCGTGGCCCGGTGCTGCGCCACGCAGCCGTGGCAAGTGGACGGGAAGAAACCCCGGGCCACGCCGCCCCGAGCTGCAACAAGTGAAGCGGGAGCCAATTTTCCGTCTTCTTGACGAGCAACGCCTGGCTCCTCTCCAGGCAGCTCTGCGGCATGCCGCCGTGCCGGCCCCAGCACCTGTCACATGAATAAATAAACCCACCTTGGAAACGCCGCGGCAGGCAGCTGCCAGAGGAGCTGTCATGTCGGAATCCACCTCGGCGCGTCTCTCGCTGCCCTGTTTAATTGGCTCCCCATATTGCTCATCACGCCGATCCCCGGCCCCCCCCCGGCGGCCCAGAATCCACACCCCCAGCACCCACGGTTCTTCTGTCGCCTCCAGCAGCGAAGGGGAGTTTACAGACACTGACAGCAGCCCCATTCTGGCTCCTTCTCTGTGGGGCCATGGCCCGGTTGGGACTCTCACAAGCTTCCCCCCTCCAACTGTGCCCTCTAGTTCCCATTTCGGTGCCTCCCCGAGCCTGTCAGTCCCTGGAGAAGGCTGCACTCAGTGTCCCTGTGGGTTTCCTCCAGCGGCGGGTGCTGCTGAAAGCCAAGGAGGGTTTCTTGGGGCTTGCAGGGCATAGCAGAGCTTTCAGACCCATGACTGGGACCCTTTGCACCCACAGCTCCCTAGCACCAATGTTCCCTCTAATGTTTTCCATCCATGTGTGGAATAAATTTTGCTAAGTGCACCCAGGCATGTGCAGATGTGCACCACCAGTAGAAACACACGCTGCCAGCTGTGGGCGCTCTGCTAATCAGCCAGGTGGCATTTGAATCTCTCCTGGGCGGCCGCCTGAGTGCTCAGCTTACAAGGAACACTGCCTGGCACCCACGAATTGTCAGCTGTGTTCATGGGACTAGCTGTATTGCAGGGGGCTCTCATAGACCCTGGACAGCTTCCCCCCCCCCCCGCTGCACACTCCTCATGAGCACACGAGGCTTCTATGGGCATCACGGTGGGGCCTCCCTCCCAGGCTGGGGCGCAGGAGCCGGGGGCAGTGTGGTCTCGTGGCAGGGAAGGCCGAGCGTGTGATGGGCTGTGTGTGAAACACCCGTAGGTCGTGCCGGTTCTTCCTCCCTCACCAGACCCCGACTCCACTGGGTGGCACCAGCTTTGCAGGCGCTCCATTTGTTCTACGCTTGTCCGGTTGGTGAGTGCCACACCCCAGACCTGTCCTGGAGATTCCCCGCAGGCCTCGTGTGCTCACTGGGGGGTAGTGGTTAAGGTGTTGGGCCGGTACCGGGGAGCTCTGGGTTCCACACCCCCCAGCTGCCTCTGGTTCTGCACGCAAGACTTGGTGCAGCTCCGTGCCTCAGTTTCCCTCTCTATAACATGGGGACGGTGACACTGGCCCAGCTCCAGGGATTTATGCAAGCTCATTAATGATGGCGAGGTGCCCTGAGGGGAGCCACGGAGAGGCATCGTTCACCCAGGCCAATGCCCCGAGGGGCTAGCTGGGGCGCAGACCCCAGGAATGGGCCTGGGGGCAAGGGGCCGAGGTGTGACTCTGGCCTTCCCCTGGGCGCAGCACAGAGGGGCAGATGTGCCTCTCGGCTCTGTATTGCTCCTCCCAGGATTTCAACAGGAAAAATAAAACCTCAAAGCAAAGCCTCCCGGCCCGGTTGCACTGTGCAAGGTGGGACAGAGCCGGCATCCGGGGGAGGGCTCCCACGGACACGCCAGGTACTGGGGAGCTCTGGGTTCCACACCCCCCCGCCAAGGCCGAGCGCAGCCTCCCCGGGTCCTCCATGCTCAGCCCGCACAACACAAAGTTACTTCCCTCCGCAGCAGGCCCGGGGCCCAGCCGCCAGCCCCGGGCCCCCGAGAAGGCTGTCGGGGGGGAGCGGAGGGGGGGCAATTTCACAGGCGGGCCCATTGTCTGCCTTCCCAGGGTCCTGGACCACTTAGGCGTTGCTAGGGCAACGAGAAGCCTTTGGATTTGATTACTGGAAATGGGGAGCGGCGAGTCGAGGGCTGAATTATTGATTAACATAGAGGCTGACACATGCGGAGCAGACGGGGAGAGGCGCCCGGCATGATGTGAAGGCGAGCCCTGCGTGGCCGCGACTCTGGGCCGGCGGGTTTCCTGCCCCCTGCCCGGAGAGCTGGGAGGAGGGAAGCAAGCTGGGCCCCAGGTCGGAGCAAGGGGCCGTGGCCGCCGGGCTGAGGGGGCGGCCTTGCCAAGTGCAGTGAAATCCATCGCTAAATATTTCAACGTCCAATGAGGATTCTCCATGCTCCCCGTGCCCCGCACCCGCTCCCTAGAAATGTCTCGGTGCTGGTCCGGGGCAGAGTCTGCAGCCACGCTGCTCCTGGGAAGCAGGTTTTAAACCTTCCTGGTAGCGAGTTTTGGGCTCCAGTTCCTGCCTCCTTCCCCCTTGACAAACACGCAGGCCTCTCCCACCCGTGCCCTGGCTTCTGCCCGCGACACAGCCCTCATGCCGCTCTGTCGGAGCACTTCCTCCCGATGCTGGCATGGTAAAATCCGCTTCCCTGGCATGTCCGCCAGACATGCGCCAACGCCATGGGCACCGCACGCATGGCTCCTTCCTCCCACCCAGATGGGCCAGAGCCAGAGGCCAGTCTCGAACAAGAGTGGCCAGTCCCGAAAAAGAAACGCAGTAGAGGGTGGGGTGGGAGGGGGCCACACAATGATCTCTCTCGTTTTTCCATCCATGTGTGGAATAAATTTTGTTATGTGCACCAAGGCATGCACTGATGTGCACCACCAGGAGAAACACACACTGCCAGTTGTGGGCGCTCTGCTAATCAGCTGGGCAGCACCTGAATCTCTCCTGAGTGGCCGCCCAAGCGCTCAGCTTACAGGGAACACCAGTGCCACGTCATTTGCCTAAAAAATGTGGCTAGTACCAGTTGCTCTCCTCTGTGCAGGGGGCCAGGCAGCAGAGAGCACAGGTCTCTGCAGGCAATGCGCCCCCTTCATTCCTGTACTGGGCCTAGATGGAGCCCTGAATGCTGGGACCTGTAGTCTCGACGGGCCATGCTCAATGTTCAAGGGAACGGATCGGCCCCTGCCCAGCCCCCTGCCTAATGTCTGTGGGGCAGCCCCCAAGGAGAGCTGGCAGCAGCAGGTGGGCAGACGGCAACCGACCGGCACATGCCTGAGACTGCCCATAGCGTCTGGGAGAAGGGTGAATCCGGGAAGTAACTGGCAATTCCCTCTTGGACAGGCCTGGCCAGCGCAGGGCAGCTACCCACAGCCCAGGGAAACCAGCCAGCACCTGCCACCCTTGCTAGCCGGTTGCCTGGGGAGGGTAGCCAGCACCAGCTGCCCAGGGATGAAGCTGGCTCCAGCATTAGAAAGGTGCAGGATAAGGGACCGTCTCAACTTCGGATGAGGTTCTGGCGTGGCCCAGGAGCTAGGGCATTCATCTCAGGAGTGCAGGGTGGTGGGTCCCCTCCTAGGAGCAGCCAACACCACCTACCCCAGGCATGGAGCTGGCTCCTGCATTAGAAGAGGAGGATAAAGGATGCCGTAAAGGTAGGGAGATGAGGTGAATTCTTGAGAGACAGGAGCTCAGAGAGCAAAGGGGGACAGATGTTTGCCACCACTTTCCCTGTGTCCTCAGCCCCGACCCCTTCGCTGCTCTCCAATCCCTTGGAGGTGGGGCTGGTGCACCCCTGGGAGTCCTGCCTGCTCCTCTCTCCCAGGCCTGGTGTGTTGACCAGCCTCTGGGGGCAGAGGAGCGGCAACACTGTTAGCAACGTCCTGCCACTGGTGGACTGGGGAGAGGGCTCCGTCATTCCATCTTGGCTCGGAGCTTGTCCCTGCTCCCTCTTCCCTGGCAAGTCACGCCTGATGTGCCCCCACACCCCGGGGGGGGCTTGTCCCTGTGTGTGCCCCCCCCCAGGATCCCCCTGTGCTGGGGGCTCCCCCACACAACAGCCTGAGCAGACAAAAGAGCTGAGAAGCACAACCCTGCCGAGAGCAGGAGCCATGGCCAGCCTGCCTGAGACAGACAGCCTCAAGAGCCACATCCGGAGGGGCTCCTCCGGTTAAACGAGAGAGAGCCGGCTCCAGGGACAGAGCTGGCAGGTGCCCGAGCAAGGGGAACAGCGTGGCTGAGGGCTCCGGGACCGGTGTGGCTCCGGCGCTTGTCTGGGGCGGGCGCGGGGGCTCACTCACCTGTATTCCAGAGAGAACTTGGTCAGCTCCTTGTTGTTGTGAAGCCACTTGAACTCCAGCGGCCAGCTGCCCTCCGCCATGCAGGTCAGGACCAGGCGGTTCCCTTCCAGGTGCACCTGGCTCCGGACGGGGCTCCGTTTTGAAATACGGCGCGACGTCGTCTGCAGAGAGAGGCCAACATGAAACCCGCTGGCTCCCCAGCGCCCACCACAAAACTGCCCCCTGCCCACGGCCTCGCGGGTCTCCCGCAGCCCCCCCAGGAGTGACCCAACCTCCCACGACCAGCCTCAGCCCGTCGGGGGGGCACATGCCTGTCCAGCCGCCTCCCCGAGCGGCTGGCAGGGGCGTCCGTTGACTCCCCACAGAGCAGCAGGGAGACAGGGGCAGCACCACGGGGCTGGCGTGAGTCTGAGGCCTCCTCCTGGCTGGCGGAGCCTGGACGGTGCTGGGCTCAGAGCCCTGTTGTCCGGGCACTGCCCAGGCAGGAGGGGAGCGTGCCAGGATGACACAGTGGGGACGGAGGCCCTGGGAGGTGAAGAGCCCTGCCCAGGGCACACCGGAGCTCAGTGGCAAGGAAGGGAGCTGATCTCCCGAGTCCCAGCCCAGTGCTGCACCCCAAGGCCTGCTTCCCTCCCCCAAGGGTGCCAGGCCTAGGCACAGCGCTTCTCCAGGGACCCCTCCGCCATTCCAGGACCCCCCCGACACACCACAGCCAGTCTCAGCCCCGCTTGTCAGATGGAGAAACCAAGGGCAGGGCGGCACGGGGCAGGGACAGAGCCGAGAGTCAGGATTCCTGCTCAACCAGCTAGAACAAGCAGCCTCCTTCAATGGCAGGAACCTGGACTGTCGATGCCACGGCCTGACCCGCCTCCCAGCCCCCTGCTCTCCCCTGGTCCCCATGCTCACAGGCCCGGCCCACTGTTGCCGGAACCAGGGTAACTCGTTATGCCGGAGCTGGGAGGGGGCAGGGACAGGTTTTCCACCGAGAACCCACCCCCAACAGAGCTGCCGGGGCGTACCCATCGTCACCCCCTGGCTGGCAGGGCCGCAGTCCGGCCGGGCTGTGACACGGAGCCGATTCTCTCCTCCGCAAGCACCGCGAACCGTCTGGGCTGGGCCTCAGCGAGGCAGTGCCAGCCCCGGCAGCCTTGCTCTCGGGCTGCGCCCCTCGCCCGCCTGGGCCCTTCTCCTCAGAGGGGCAGAGGCCCCGGGACCCGTCCGGGCGAGGAGGCGCGGACAGCCGGGGCGGGAGGGAGGGACGGAGAAGGAGGAAAAGCGCAGGAAGAAGTGAAGCGAGAGAGGAGCAGAGCGAGGGGGCTTTGAAGGGTTTGTTCTTTCCAGCCACCTGCTGCTTCAAAGAGTCCTGCCAAGGCTGAGAGGAGACTGAGGCCGTCTTTGCCCCGGGGAAGATTCCTCCTGTGCTGACAGTGACGGCTTCCAGGCTTGGCCGGGGGAGGGAGGGAACGAGGCTTTCGTTCCAGGGGGTCTCCAAGCTCCCCACCCTGCCAGGCAGGGCAGGAGCCGTGCCCTGGCGCCGCAGACCGGGGAACCCGCGAGGGCAGAACCCCCAGTTGCACGAGGGGGTAGAAGCCAGGAGTCCAGGCTCGCAGGCTGAGGCCGTTAAACATAAGTACATCAGAACGGCCAGACGGGGTCAGACCGACGGTGCATCCAGCCCAGCGTCCTGTCTGCCCACAGTGGCCAACGCCAGGTGCCCAGAGGGAGTGAACAGAACAGGGAATCATCAAGCGATCTCTCTCCTGCCATCCATCTCCACCCTCTGACAAACGGAGGCTGGGGACACCATTCCTTACCCATCTTGGCTAATAGCCATTAATGGACTTAACCTCCATGAATTTATCTAGTTCTCTTTTAAACCCTATTATAGTCCTGGCCTTCACAACCTCCTCTGGCGAGGAGTTCCACAGGTTGACTGTGCGCTGCGTGAAGAAAAACGTCCTTTTGTTTGTTTTAAACATGCTGCTCATTAATGTCATTTGGGGGCCCCTAGTTCTTATATTATGGGAACAAGTAAATAACTTTTCCTTATTCACCTTCTCTACACACCAAGCGCTCTCCACCCAGGCAGAGTGGGGGGCACGTGGCGATAGACAGTGTCCCTTGAACATCTCCCTGGCCACCAGCTGTCACCCAGACTGCCTTGGCACCCCGCCTTCCATGGGCCATCAACCGAACAACGCTCTCCCCCTGCTGTCTGTCCGCCGGACACCACCCCCTCTCGCATTCAGCCCCTCCTTTTCCACCAGCCTTTGCCCATGTGACGCTGGTGGAGCAGATGCCGAGAGCCCTGCCCATCCACGGACACCCACTTCCCATCCGCGGCTCCTTTGTGCAGGTCCAGGCGCAGAGACACCTCGTGCCCAGGGCCCCCCGACACCTCGTGCCCAGGGCCCCCCGTCTCTGCTGGATGCTCGGTAGCTGCGAGCCGCTGGGCTGGCAGGCGGGCGGGTATTGATCCAGCCGGGATTAGAATGCGAAGGACGCTGCCGGAATGGCTCTCCCTGGCAGGGCTGGCGCGCCATGCGGCAGGGTGATGCTTCAGCGGGTGTCGCTGTGACCGTCTCCGCGGCGTTCATTGTGGAGAGGTGCTCGGGGCCTGGGGACTATTTCTGGGGTTGGGGTGCCGAGCCACACTCCCCCTCCCCCCTCCAAGCCCTGTTGAGATCGGGGGGCCAACTCCACCGGACCTTGCTGCAAACGGCACCCGGTCCATCCAGTCCGGGAGAGTTGGCAACCCTTACCACCCCAGGCTGGGGTCACAGCTGGGGGCAGCTGCAGAGCCCGTGGGGCCAGCTGGTGATGGGACCCTGAGGGCCAGCAAAGTCCATGGAGGCAGGACCCCAGGGGGCAAGCAAAGCATGTGGGGCTGGCAGGGGCTGGAGGAGCAGGCAGGGGGGCCAGCTTATGGCGGTGCTGCTCTTCTACAGCGTTGCTCCCCCCCTCCCGAAAGAGATTCCTCCATGCCAGGCTCTGGGTGGATCTGAAAGAGGGAGCTCCCTGTGTCCAGACTGGGGAGTCATCCGCACAAGGACCCTGTGACGTAGTGGGGGTGCTGTCTGCTCTGTAACCCGGGGTTCCCCTGCGCTGGGCTGTGTGATTCCCACTGACTCACCCACATGTGCATTGGCCCAGACACCTAGGCCCAGCCTGAGCAGATAACAAGGCTCTTCCAGGGGGAAGAGCCAAAGGAAGGGAGCACACTGCAAGAGGGGGATAAAACCCGCAGAACGAAGGATCTTTGTGCTGCTTGATCTCAGGTGGGCCGGGGGTTTCTGGGCATAAGCAGATCCCCAGCGTCTTAGCTGAGTTAGCCCTGACGGACAAATCAGACTTGCTTGTCTGGCAGGGTTTGCTGTCTCCGGGAACGCAGGACGCAGTGAAGGTTTCCAGAGCAGCGATGGTTAGCCAGGGGCACGCGTAGCCCTGGGAGTACCCAGCGGTCTTGGAGGGGCACAGCCGTTTCTCTAGATTAACTGTCCCCAACCTTTTGGGGCTGCCGGGTGCCCAGGGCGGGGCTGCTCACGCGCCCGCGCGTCCAGGGCAGGGCTGCGCCTGCGCCATGTGCCCGGGGGCGGGGCCGTGCATGCGCTGTGTGCAGGGCCGGATTAAGGGGAGGGCTAGCCGGGCAGCTGCCTGGGGCACCAACCTATGGGGGGGCGCCTCATGGCAGCTGTTAGGGGCGCTGCGCACCCGGCCGCGCGGCACTCCTTAGAGCTGGGACCGGGGGCCACACGGCGCCCCTTAGAGCTGCCATCAAGCGCCGGGGGGGGGAGCCCGTGCATGCGTCGTGCGCCCGGGGGCGGAGCCATGCATGTGTCGCACGCCCGCTGCCTGGGGCGCAGGAACTGCTCGAGCCGGCCCTGGCCGCACGCCCGGGGCTCGGGGCACAAGAATGGCACACGCCGGCCCTGGTCACTCGGCGGGCGCACATAAATGCCCCGGCAGGCGCCATGACGCCCCGCGGGCACTGCGTTGGGGACCACTGCTCTAGATCATCGCCTCGTTTGCCAAGTCAGCACCAACTACACTTTCATACCAAGGCTTGTTTTCACTGCTCTGAATACTAGACCTTGAAATGTAAGCTCCACATTTATATCGCAGTCGATGTCGTTTATAATCCTGCGGGGCAAAGGCGAAGGTAAGCGATTTGTCCGTCCCAGCACGCTGGGACACGCCTGGGTTTTGTGCCCGATTTTATAGAGCAAGGCGTTCTGAAGCGAGGTGGAACTTGGGGGCCCACAAGACCAATCAGACGCCTGAAAGGGGGGACCGGTGTCTGGGCAGGTTGAGAGCCGCTGCTCCACCCCAATTCTTCCCCTGCCTTATTGCACCCCGTGTAAATGGGGTTACTGACTCAAGCCAATTGGTGCTCTCGGGACACCTAGGAGTTCACGGCTGCCGTTCCACTGCCATTGGAACGTCCTGGCACAAATGGGGCAGAATTTGGATCTTCCTATCCAGAAGCTCAAGCCCCTGCCACCGGAGCTAAAGGAGAATCTCCATTAGCGATGACCATATAGGTCCTATGCCACACAACGGAGCTGTTCTGATCCATCCCCTAGAGGGCAGTGGGCCCACAGACACAGCTAGATGCAACCCCCTTTCCCTCTGCCAGACAGTCACTCTTCAAACAGGGGGTGTCTGAACCTGGTTACCCCCAAGAGGTCACCTCTATTAATTACACGGCTCCGAACCCTCCTTCCACCTCTCCCCTCCAAGCCCTTTTGGCTACCCCATTGACAAGGGCTTAGTCCGCCCAGGGCTTACTGAAGCCGCTTTGTTTCCTTTATTCCCTTTGCAGGGGCGCTGACAGTGCGGGACTTTTAACCCTGGGGGCTGCGGTGCGGCAGAGAGAGAAGAAAGCGACGCTCCGCTCTGCTTTCATTTGCTGAGGGAACGCTAAATGGAAACACACCGCTCCATTTTCGGCTTAACAAATGGAAGCCCTTGTACTTCAAAGGCGCATTCATATTCCCCCGTAGCTTTCAAGTGCGCTTTGAATTGCAGTTTTATTTGAGTTATTTATTTACTGGGGGGGGGGGCAAATAAACACAGGGCACAAAGCCCACTTCCCGACCCTCTTGTCATCACCGTGTGCTTGAAGACAATGCGCCCCCGGGGATGAAATGCCCCTTCGTGGGGGCCCGCTTCACAGCCACCAGCAACCCCAGAGAGGGGTGAGAGCATTAAAAGGCTCGACGTGCCTTTCCAGCCCAAAGAGGAACGTCTGGATTTCCTGGCTTCTCTCGTCCGCTCCGGACTGTCCAGGTAAAGGCAGCAGAAAGTCTCCGCTGAGCACTTAACACTGAAAGCCTCAGGTTCTCATACGTGGCTCTCGGCGATCCCCTTGTGCCCAGAGGCTGGCTGGGCCCAGAGGAGGGCAGGAGCAGGGTCGTCTCAGCCGTGCCCAGCGCAGACAAGGGAAGCCAGTCTGCACACATGCACCCAGATTATAAACAGTCTTCCCTCCCATTTTTCCACCCATGTGCGGAATACATTTTATGTGCACTGCAGCATGTGCGGGTGTGCACCACCAGGAGACACACAGGCAGCCAGCTGTGGGCGCTCTGCTAACCAGCTGGGTGGCTGCCCACAGCTTGGAGGGAACGCTGATTATAGGTGATCTATTCCCCCATCTAGACCTGCTTGCTGTGCCCTTCGGGATTCCCCCGCCGCACGCAGCTGCCTAGCGGGCACGCCGTGATGCTGGGGCAGTGCTTGAAACCCAGCGACAAAGGGTACCTGCAGCAGGCCCACACCCAGGAACAGGACAATAACAAACTGGATCCTGGTGTGTTTTGGGGCACCCCACACCGCAATGGGGGGTCTGACGCCTTCTCATGCTCCATCCTCTCGGGGGTTTCAAATTCCCCCCCAAACGTCTCCTCCGCCGACTCCCCCAGAGTCTCCAATGCTGGCGAATCGTCCCTCTCTTTTATTTTCAATCTTCTTGGAGAAGGAAAAGAGGGAAGAAGGAGAAAACGCCTTCACCCCCGCCCCCCAGGATAAGTCAAGCTCTTTGGCTTAAGCGAAACTGCTAAGTCTTGGGACCCGAGAAGAAGACAATAAATTGATGCCAATCTCGACTACAAATGCCTTCTGTCTACTAGCCTGACGCATTCCTCGCAGTGGAGGGAGATCAGAGGGACCCCTCTGCCCCCGTGCACGACCCTTTGGCAGGGAGAGCATGGGATACACACATCTGGGGTATGAAAGGCCCCCGCGCCCATCCCCCCCCCGGCTGAAACGCGCCAGCCAGAGCTGGCTGCTTCAACAGACCGACCCCGCACTGAAAGGGAAGGCCCCCGCCCGCCCCCCCGGCTGCATCTTCTTGCCTTGCTTCCAGGCTGGAGGTCCCCTCCCCATTCCCATAGGCAGGCAGACCCCACACTCAGCTCTCTGCCCTGCCCCCCAGCACGCAGCCCCTCGCTGTGCCTGGCCGGACCATTTCAGACCCGCAGCGGGCAGGCCAGGTGGCGACACGGCATCTGTGTCTGGGCCCCGCCGGGTTTATTCGGCCCCCCCGTCCGCCGCGGGCCGCGCCTTGCTGCTGACTCCGGGACAGCCAGCCCGGGCGCGAGGCCCTGCCCGGGGTGCCGAACACACCCAGAACATACCCCTGCGAGCCAGCTAGCCCCTCACCCACGCAGGCAGAAAGCGTCCGGGGGACAGGGCCTGGCGGGAGACAAAAGAACGAGCCAGGGAGGGTCCTAGCCACTGGACAGACGCCTCCTCCCACACAGCCAGTCTCTAGCCCTGCCCTCGTGCCCTGACTGCCCCCAGGGAGGGCAGGAGAGGGTAGGGGGTTGGGGTTATACTGAATAACCCCAAGCTCTCCCCCCAGCCAAGCTATTGCCCCAGGTGGGCAGCACGGCCCCTCTGAAATGAGCAAGGCCCATACATCCCGGATACAGGTGACTGGCAAACCGGATCGGCAGGAGAACACCCAGGAGGAGGGGAAGACAGACCACGGAGACCCAGGGAGGGAGGGAAATAGCCCATTCTGGGCATGGGGGGGGGGGACAGGCGAGGCATTGGGGGCTCCCCCTGAGGGGCGAGAGGAAGCGGGGATAGCAGTCGACCTTTGGGGCTGGGCAGAGCCCTGTGCCCATGGGGGGGGATTGCTGGAGTGGGGGTGTGTGGAGGCAACTGATAGTTCCCCCCAATCCAGGACCCCCCCACACACAGCCCAAGTCTCCCTTTCTGGCCACCACAGACTGTGACCCCAGTCACGGCAGCGGGGTGAGACCAGCCCCTCCCACCCCAGAAAGCGTCAGCAGCCAGGTCAGGGCCCCAGAATTCCTGTCCCCACAATCCACCAGCAGCAAGTGATGCGCTAGGGCTGCAGTCAGCCGCATCGGAGACACCCAGGGCCGAGGCCGGGCATCTTCAGAGCGCCCGGGCTTCCCCTCCTCGTGCCAAGCCGAGAGCCCCCTCCAGGTGCGGGGGGCCAGGAGCGACGGCCTCCCCCTTCGGCCCTGCTGCGGCCCGCACACGCCGCACGGGAGCTCAGACAGCGAACTCTCTGCTGCCTTGAAGCCCCCCCACCCGGGCCACTGAGACGCAGAAGAGGAGAAGCAGCGCGGCCTGGATCCTGCCCCGGTTATGCGCTCGCAAAGGTCACATTTTAGAGGCAGCTAGTTCTGTGTTCCCCTGTCCAGCCCCATCTGCCGAGTGCCTGCCAGCAAGCAGCGGGGACTGCAGCAGCACCGGGAACGCATCCCAGCTTGGTGCAGGAGCCGAGAGGGGGCAGTGGAACGCTGGCAGCCAGAGCTCTGCAAAGCATCGTCTCTGCACCCCCACGGATCTGAATTCCCCTCTCAGCACCGAAATGCAGCCACCTCTGGGGCGAGGCACAGCAGCTGTTTCACCGCCCCACAGCAACGCTGCACAGGGATTGCTCATTCAGCACCGCAATGCAGCCACCTCTGGGGCGAGGCACAGCAGCTGTTTCACCGCCCCACAGCAACGCTGCACAGGGATTGCTCATTCAGCACCGAAAGGCAGCCACCTCTGGGGTGAGGCACAGCAGCTATTGGCTAGAAAAAGCAAACATCGTTCTGGGATGTATGAACAGGAGTGTCATGAGCAAGACAGGAGAAGTCATTCTTCCGCTCTACTCTGCGCTGATACAGCCTCAGCTGGAGTATTGGGTCCAATTCTGGGCTCCACATTTCAGGAAGGAGGGGGACAAATAGTAGAAGGACCAGAGAAGAGCAACAAAAATGATTAAAAGGCTAGAAAATGTGACGAACAAGGGAAGATCAAAAGACCTGGGTTTGTTTAGTTTGGAAAAGAGAAGATTGAGAAGGGATATGATAGCAGCTTTTATTACAGGGAGGAGGGAGAAAAATTATTCTCCTTGGCCTCTGAGGACAGGACAAGCAGCAACGGGCTTAAACTGCAGGAAGGGAGTTTAGATTGGACATTAGGAAAAACTTCCTAACTGGCAGGATGGTTAAACACTGGAATAAATTGCCTAGGGAGGTTGTGGAATCTCCTTCATTGGAGATAGTTAAGAGCAGATTAGACAGACACCTGTCAGGGATGACCTAGATCAGTGTTTCTCAACCAGTGGTACAAGTACCCTCAGGGGTACTGGAGAGAAGTCTGGGGGGTACGTCTACACAACTGAAATTTGGAGAAAACTGAATTTTTGTTGTAAGTTTTACAGCACTTTATTATTTTTGTACTTTTTACACTCAAAATGTCATCGCCTGCCCAGCTACAATTAAGTTGTTTAAACAAATGTGTTGCAGTTGTAGAAAAAAATGTGTGTCTGAAAACTGTAGGTACTGGGGGTACTTAGAATTG
This sequence comes from Rafetus swinhoei, assembly GCA_019425775.1. NCBI lineage: Eukaryota > Metazoa > Chordata > Testudines > Trionychidae > Rafetus > Rafetus swinhoei. The sequence goes on from CM033438.1 coordinate 26,911,613, forward strand.
TTTTTTTGGAAAAAGGGGTACTTTATAAAAAAAGGTTGAGAAACCCTGCTGTAGATGGTGCTTGGTCCTGCCGTGAGGGCAGGGGACTGGACTCGATGGCCTCTCGAGGTCCCTTCCTGTTCTAGGATCCTACGATTTTATGATTCTATTTCACCACCCCACAGCAACACTGCGCATTCAGCACGGAAATGCAGCCACCTCTTGGGTGGGGCGCAGCAGCGATTCACACACCCCTCAGCAACGTCGCACAGCGATTGCTCGCTCAGGACTGAAACGCAGCCGGCTCCGGGCAGAGCCTGCATCGCTCTTTTAAATCCTCGGCCAACTCCCCCCCCTCCCCAGGTCCGTCTGCATTTCTGCCACACCAAGTGTCTCATGATGGCTTTCACAGGGCTGAGGGCTTTCCCCGGCTCGGCTTTCGGGTCTCCGTGTCTGTTCTGTGTGCTGGCAAGTGGCCGCGCTCCACCCCAGAGGTGGCTGCGATGGAACGGCGTAGGCAGAATGTGACTAGAAACTCTGATTCCCTTCCCTCAGACGCGCTCCTCGTTTGCATGCCGAGGGCACGCTGGGGCCTGAAGATTTCGCTTGCTCCTTCCCCACTGGAGTCCTCCAGCCCCGCTCCATGATGACGAGGATGGTTGCTGTGGAAATGAGGAGGCAGCTGGCGGGGGAGGGAGGCAGGGCAGGCTGGGATTTCAGGTGGGGCTGGGAGAGGAAGCAGCAGGAGCCCAGAGAACCTGAGCTGGAGGCCTGCGGGAGGTCCGGAGGCCGAGGAGGGAACATGAGGCAGGCTGCTCACAAGATTAGCTTGCTCCCAGCCTGCCCTGCCAATCTCCCCTCACAGGCCCTGCTCTGCCACCTGCTGAAACCGAGAGCCAGACGCCCCCGGACTTTGCAGGGAGCAGGTTCAGCACCAACCAAAGGCCTGAGTCGGAGCCTGCTCCTGAAATCAGGTGGCAGCTCACAGCTCAGCTCTGCCCTGTCGGTGTCCGGCTCCCTGCTCCCCTCAGTGGGAACAGACCCGCCAGCTAAGGCACAGGCTTAGAACTCTCCGTTTCAGCTCCTAACTCTGCCACTGCCTCCCTGTGCGCCCTTGTGCACCTCCCTTCATCTCTGGGCCCCTCCCCTCCTAAGGTCACTGATCCCTCTTTTGGGGCAGAGCCGCTCGATCACCGGGTGTCCGTCCTGCACGTCAGGCTCCGGTCTCAGCTGCAGCCCAGTGGGGCCACTGCCATTCAGCCAGCGACTTATCCTCAGTCGAGGCAGAACTGGCATCCCCGCTTTCCTACTAACCCTTGTTTTCTGCCTCGCCGCTGCCGCCTTTGCCACCCGACGCCCTGGAGTGAAGTTAATATCCTGGCGGCAGCCGAGAAAACAGTTTGCTTATGAACGTGGTAGGTCTCGTGAATGGGGTGCCGCTCCAGCAACGTCTTACTAAAACCCCAATCACAAAAATCCCGCGCGTGACGATGCGGGCTGGGTCTGGCCGAGGGGCTCCGGAATTCACGCATCAGCCGTTGACTTACCGAACTGGAGCACCAGCAAGAATAGAGGCCGGGAGATTTCTGGGCCTCCAATTTACATGCAGCAAAGTTCTTTCCCTGGAAATTTTCTATGTCGATTTTTTTTTTTGAGGCCCTTAGCTAAGAGCTCCTGGAGTTTGAAGGCAGAGCATGTGGCTTCTGGCACCTGGGTGGCTCAGCTTTGAAAAGGAGGCACTGCGGGGGGAATACAAAATGACTCAGAGGTGCTCAGGGGCTGCGCAGGGCTGGGAGAGAGAAGAAAACCTGGCTTAGTGCGGAGACGGATCTCTGAGGGTTCGGGCATTAGCCTGGGTCTAGGCAGTGCTGGGTTCAATTTCCCGCTAGGACACCTGCCTGTGTTACCCTGAGTAAGCCACGTTATAGCACTGTGCCTCAGTTTCCCCATGGGGATAACAGCAGCGCTCTCTTGCTCAGCCAAAGAGTGTGCAAAGGGCACCAGGGTCTGGAAGCGGCCCTTTAGCCTATAGAGGGCCCTGCAGCCATTGTGGTACAACGCACAAGTGACAATGCTGCTGCCTCTGCCTGCCTGGGAGGGGTACGGGGGGTGACAGCTGCTGAGGAGCGGTGGGACGGGAGCCAGGTGGCGTGTTACACCTCCAGGTGGCTAGTTTGAATCCTGCCCAGAGGGGGAGGGCATTGGTGGCAGGCGGAGCAGCCAGGCAAGCGGGAGGAAGGCTTGATGCAATGGTGAGGGGCTCCATAGGAGGAGTGGCTGAGACACACGTAGCTAGAGGGGAGTGTAGGGAGACAGACAGACACACCGACCTCTCCCCGCCACCGTATAGCATTTCCCAGCCTTTCGCCCTTCCTACCCCCCCGCCGAGCAGATGCAGCGCTCCCCAGTTCCAGGCGGCGGTAATGGTAACTGACAATGCCATTATGCAGCAGGCGTGCAGCGGCCGGATGATTGGCACTTTGACAGGCGGGGACGTGAGCGGCTCAGGCGTGATTGATGGGCCGAGTGTATCAACAGGCCATTTCCAATTCTCTCCCCCGCGCCGGCGCCTTCTCTTGCTCAGCCAAAGAGTGTGCAAAGGGCACCAGGGTCCGGGAGCGGCCCTTTAGCCTACAGAGGGCCCTGCTCCTGTGCCACATGGGGCAGCAGCTGTGCTGCTGGGCACCCCGGAAGGGGCAGCAGCGTCTGCACCAATGGCTCCCCCGGACGGGCACACACAGACACGTCCTGGCGGGTGCGGCGCCATCGGAGGGGACACAGCCCCGGCGGGGCGCTGCCCCTCTCCCTCAGGTGCCAGGGCCTGGCAGGAAATTCCCTGGCAGAGGCAGCCCTGTCCCTGCCAGGTCATTATTGCCGGTGCCACCTTCTCCCCCCTCGGTGGGGATTGTTGACACGCCGTTGGCTAATTAGAGACTAATTAGTTGGTGCAGGAATTCATCACTTCCCCGACGCGGGTGGCAGCGCTGGCGCCCGCAACATCTGCACATCTGCTCCTCGCCGGGGCGGGCGCCGGCGCCGTGCGGCAAGGGAGAGGGCTGCACGGGGGTCGGGGGCAATCAAACTAGGACCCAGCGGCTCCTCAGCGCCGACAGGCAGGGGCTATCGGAGCTCCCCCCTTCCCAGCTAACCCCCCATGCTGTTCCGACAAGACGGACTGGCCAGCAGCTTCCCCCTTCCCCCCCCCCACCCCGCTATGCTGGTCCTGCCCTTCCACAGCTCAGCCGGTGCCCCTCAATCCCGACTCACAGCAAAAATTTGCCTCTGTCCCCTGCAGGTTGGCACGGGCCCTGGCACACATGTGGGGCATGGAGGAGAGAGAGAACGCAGGGCTGGGGAGGGTGACTGGATGTCCCCATTTTATAGGGACAGTCCCAATATTTGGGGCTTTGTCTTCTACAAATGCCTACCCCCCTCCCCGATTTTTCACCCTTGCTCTCCGGTCACTGTCAGAGCTGAGGGGAAGCCCCTGGCAAGCTCCCGCTCCAATTAACCCCGGCGCTGGCTGCGGCGTTTGCACCCCGCCGGTGCAGGTTCACCCCAGCGGTCCTGGGGGCTGCGCAGCGGCTGCGGCTCCGGGAAAGGCGAAGAGAGAGGGAGCCGCTCCCGTCCCAGCCAGCGGGCGCGCCTACCCGCACAAGCCAGACTGCCCGAGCCGCCGGGGGCCGGGATGGCAAGCCAGTGGAAAGAGCAGGGTGCTCCCTCGCACGGCCCCGTTAATGCCAGAGCTGCGAGGCCCTAATCCTGCCTAATGGGATCCAGATCTTTGCCCTGCACTTTAGTTACACAACAGCATTAGGAGCCGCGCCCCGTGCATTAGCATGGGGGGGGCCGCTTATCTAGGTCAAGGGAGCGCTTGGCAGCCCCATGCTGACACCAAGTAATGGAGCCTAATTCCCCTCCGTAATGGGGCAGCTGTGCGGATAAACCCCCGAGAGAGCCCCTCGCCCTGCCCCAGGCAAATCCCCTTTTGCAGACGCCGCCTCCTAAGCCCCGAGACACCAGCCCTGAACCCCTGCCAAGCGCCACGTCGGCCGAGGGGGCCGCGAACGAGGGAGATCCACCGAGGGGCAGCCAAGGAGATTTGCAGGTGGCCGAGTCTACGTCGCGTCCTTGGCAGCCCCCAGGTGCTGTCAGCGGGCGAGGGCGGGTTAGTGACGGGCGCCTGGAGACGGGGGCGGGCCGAGAGGTGCAGGGCAGGGTGCAATTTTGCTTCCGTAACACGCAGCGGGCCTGGGGGCCGGGCTCAGCCCTGGCAGGAGGGCAGGGGCCACACCCAGCGAGCGCTAAGAGCTGGTGTCCGGCAGGCCTGGGCGGACAGGGCGGGAAAGGGCAGAGGCCGCACACAAATGGGCAGCAGGCTCAGCCGCGGCTTGGTGGTGCTGGGCAAAGCCAGTAAGAGAGACACTGCGCACCCCTTCGCCTGCTGCCAGCCCAGCCCCCCAGCTCCGACAGTGCCCTCACTCCCGACCCGCAGCCCCACTGCCAGCCCAGCCCCCCAGCCCGACAGTGCCCTCACTCCCGACCCACAGCCCCACTGCCAGCCCAGCCCCCCAGCTCCGACAGTGCCCTCACTCCCGACCCACAGCCCCACTGCCAGCCCAGCCCCCCAGCTCTGCCAGTGCCCTCACTCCCGACCCGCAGCCCCGCTGCCAGCCCAGCCCCCCAGCTCCACCAGGGCCCTCACTCCCGACCCACAGCCCCTGCCAACCCAGCCCTGAGCTAGAACATAAGAACGGCCAGACTGGGTCAGACCAGTATCCTGGTATCCCGTCCAGTATCCTGTCTGCCGACAGTGGCCAATACCAGACGCTCCAGAGGGAGGGATCACAACAGGTAATCCTCACGGGATCCCTCCCCTGTCACCCACCTCCAGACAAACAGAGGCTGGGGACACCATTCCTACCCATCCTGGCTAATAGCCACTGATGGACCTAACCTCCATGAATCTATATCGCTCTTTTTTGAACCCTGTTAAAGTTGCAATCACAGCGCTGTCGGTCTGAGCGCTGCCCAGACACCCAACGCCCGCGATCACAGTCCCATAGGGCCGGGCACTACCAAGACACCAATAAGCGTGATCACAGCCCCATCGGGCCGGGTGCTGCCCAGACACCCAACGCCCGCGATCACAGTCCCATAGGGCCGGGCACTACCAAGACACCCAATAAGCGTGATCACAGCCCCATCGGGCCGGGTGCTGCCCAGACACCCAACACCCGCGATCACAGCCCTGGCAGGCCGAGCGCTGCCCAGATATGGTTGCCAGGTGTCTGGTATTCACCCAGACAGTCCGGTATTTTTGCCTCCTGTCTGGTAAAAAAATTCAGAAAATACCAGACACCTAAGATTTCTGGTATTTTCTGATTTTTTCCTGGCCAAGAGGTGAAAATGCCGGGCACCTGGCAACCCTACAAACACTCAGCATCTGGCCTCCCAAGCCCCAGCCCCCATGCTTACCTGGTTCCGAAAGGCTGCCGGCACCAAATGGCTGCCAGCAAAAAGACCAAGGAGAAGCACTGACTCCTCTGGGTCTTAGTGCTCAACCACTCCCCTGTTCCTATCCCTGCACTCACTCTTAAAGGGGACATGCTGTTTTAATGCTGTTTTATTTTAATTTTGTTGTTGTTGTTTTTTTGTATTTTGCTTAATAACTCGTGGAGTCCTCTTTTTTTCCTTCAACAACTTTGGTCTCCCCCCTTTTTTTTTTCTTCAACAGAATTTTTTCCCGGTGTTTTTTTTTCGGGGGGTTGGGGGAGGGTGTTCGGTATTTTTGTTTCAACCATCTGGCAACCTATGCCCAGATACCCGATTCCCGCAATCACAGCTCCATTGGGCCGGCCCGCGGGTGCACTGAGTACACACCAGGCTGGCAGGTACAACTGTCCGTCTGCAGCCAGGGTGGTGAGTGGCTGGTCTTGGACCCCTCACTGGGAACGTGGCAAGGGGCAGGCGCGGACGTCAGAGAGGCAGCCTGGCACGTGGGAGGGGACAGCAGCTCCAGCCTGGACGCAGAAGGATCCCTGCCCTGCTGCGCCTCCATTTCCCTGTGGGGAGAAAGGCCCCGACTCCAGGAGCACGGGCGGGGACCCTGCAGGGGCAGGGATGAGCTTGGGGTTGCTGTCCCATCCCGGCGCTCTATTCCCGCCTCACTGTGTGTGGGGGGAGGCACCACCCTGCTGCGGACCTCAGTTTCCCCCTCTCTAAAATGGGGGTCGCCATCCAGCCCCACCTCCTGCGGGGGGAGGGGCATCATTCCAGTGCAAGGCCCGGCCCAATTCTCTTGCCCCCACCCCCTGAGGGAGGTCGGTTTATAGGAAGCGCCGCCGCCCGGCGCCTGCTCCCCGCTAATCGATGTTAATCAGGCTAAGACACCGCTGGATTAGCGAGTGCAGCCTCTGCGAAGCACTCCGCCACTTCCCTGGCCCCCTAACGATGCTCCCGCCAAAGGGGGGCGGCTGCCCGCCAGAGTGCGGCTCTGCCCTTCGCCTGGGCGCCGCCGGCTCACACGCGCCCCTGCCTTCCAGTCCCCCTGTGCAGAGGGGGTGGGCTGGTGGAGGCCTGTGGCACCCCCGGGGAGCGTCGGCGGGGTAACTCCACCGACCTCCCTGCCCCGGGCGCACGCCACGAACGCAGACACCCGGCACGGCTGCAAGTCCCTTCTGACACTGGTGAAAATACCGAAGGCAGGGGGGTGCACGAGGGTGGCTAAGCCAGTGTGGGCCATTGGAGCGTCTCTTGCCTAACCAGGACGGGGGCTCTGAGCTCTTCTCTGGGGCAGCTTCTGAGTCAGAACGGACAGGATCCCGGGACCAGCCACAGGCATCTGCCCTGGGGGCTGGGGGAAATTGCTCCCGGCAGCTCTGGTGGGAAAAGTCTCATCATGGCCTGGGCCCACCAAGTCGTGCAGATGGAGGCTGCTCTCCCTGCCCCGGACGCCTCCCCCCCACTCACCTCCACGGCGCCGGCTCCCCCCGTGGCCAGCAGAGGCAGCGCTCGGACCCGCCGGGAAAGGGTGGATTGGAGCCGGTGGCCCCTCTCTGACAGGGCGAGGAGCCAGCCCCACAGAGCTGTCAGCCAGCCTGGGGTTAGAAAAGCAGCGGGCGCCAGGACCCGGCACGGGGATGCACAGACAATCCACGGACTCATCCTGCCGGCTCAATCGGGGCCTATCAGCTCCCGGCCCGGAGCATCCCTCGGAGGCAGAGGGAGGAGGGGGCGCACCGAGAGCCCCTCGACAAGAACAGTCCGAACTGTTGTCCCCGGCAGCGCCTGGCAAAGCCAAACCCGCTCCCCTGAGGCAGCTCCCCGGATCCTGCCAAGGCAGCTGGGAACAGTGAACAGAAAACCTGCAGGAGGCTGCGCGAGTCCCACGGGGAACAGCAGCAGAGAGGCGGCCCGGACGCTGGGCGGCTGGCTGAGGGGGGCAGGGGTTAGCATCTCCGGGAGCTCTCTGCCCCTGCTGAGCGACTTACGGCCCGGCCAGAGGGACCCCGGAACGGGGCTGCTGCCCCCGACAGGGCTCAGTCTGACAAGCCGCCCTGGGCTGTATCCTCAGAGGAGAGTGTTTAAATCTGCTCGCAGGCGGGGAGAAGAGAGAGAGGCTAACAAGAGAGGCCTCAGTGACAAGCGTGATCCCTCTCTGTGTCAGCTCTGCACACGGCTCACTGCAGCCCTGTCAACACAAACCTGCTCGTTACACGCACGCACACGCTCATTACTCGCACGCACACACGCTCATTACTTGCACACGCGCACGCTCATTACTTGCACACGCGCACGCTCATTACTTGCACACGCACACATGCTTATTACTCACATACGCACACACTCATTACTTGCACACACATGCACATGCTCATTACTCGCACACGCACACACATGCTCATTACTCGCACACGCACACGCTCATTATTCGCACACACTCATTACTTGCACACGCACACACTCATTACTCGCACACGCATACAACTTCCACATGCACACACTCATTACTTGCTCATGCACGCACACACTCATTACTCACACACGCACACACGCTTATTACTCACACACGCACACACTCATTACTCACACATGCACGCACACGCTCATTACTTGCACACGCACACACGCTCATTACTTGCGCATGCACACACTCAGTACACAAGCACGCACACGCTCATTACTCGCACACGCACACGCTCATTACTCGCACATGCATGCACACACTCATTACTTGCACATGCACACACTCATTACTCACACACGCTCATTACTCGCACATGCATGCATACATTCATTACTCGCACACGCATGCACACGCTCATTACTTGCACATGCACACACTCATTACTCACAAACGCTCATTACTCGCACATGCACACACACTCATTACTCGCACATGCACACACACTCATTACTTGCACACGCACACCTGCTCATTACTCGCACACACACAGCTGCTCATTACTTGCACATGGCACACGCTCATTACTTGCACACTCACTCATTACTCGCACACGCATGAAAGCACACACATGTGCTCATGACTTGAGAAGCTGAGCCTCAGAGCAGCCCCGGCCCAGCTGGAAAAGTCTCCAAAGCCGGCAGAAAGGTTTGGAGCTTGTACCTCCCAGAGCTCGGTGATTCAGTGTTTCACCTTCTGACCCTGCAGGGAGGTGAAACGGGCAAGAGGCTCACAAGTCCCCTTTCCCCTGTGCACGGGGCGGTCACTCCTCCGGCACGGTGCCTCCGGGAATGGGCTACCCCCAGCGAGGTGCTGAAGGCAAGCGCCCCTGGGCACAACCTCGGGGTGTTCATGGCTAACGGGTTAACCAGTAAGCCTCACCCTTACTGGGCCAGGCTTACTGGTTACGCTTCCCCGGCGGGAGCGGGAGCAGCCCTCCGCCGCCCTGTGTAATCGGCTAACGAGTCAAACGCCACATTCAGCCAGTTAACTAGCTAAACGGGGGTTTACATCCCTCGCACGACCCGCCAGCCTGTGTTTGGAACATCCCTCGTGCAAGGAGCAGTGCAGGCCCGGCCGAGCGCCTGCCGAAAAGCCTGTGTATCTATTTATACCCGCGCTCCCATCCCGGAATCTGGGGAGAGGCCAAGACGGCTCGGCTCCAGCGGCGCACTGGTAATTGCAAGCAGAAGGGGACGGGGCAGGAGAACTTGCAGAGATCTCGCCTCCCAGCTGCCTTCCACCGACCCTCCCCGGGCTGGTCTCCCTCCAGGGCGTCGGCCCCTGAGGGCCGGGTGGTGAGGTGCCCCTCGGGGAGGCAGGGCCACGCCAGAGGGATGCAGCGAGGGGAAGGTCCTAGCCCAGCGAGCGCGCCCCACCCCAACAGCTGGAGAACATGGACACAAGGAAAACGTGGGGGGTAACTGGACAGTAAAGCCCAAGCCTGTTAAATCAAAGACGCAGGCCTGCTAAGGTACCCGTCCCCCACAATGAGCCAGCCGCCCGCCCGCTCTTAGCCGGAAATTACAGTGCAAGCCGCAGGGAATGCTTAACACCCCCCAGCAGAACCTCACCCCAGGGCAGGGCTGGCAGGGGGTCAGGAGTAAGAGGCACCAGCAGGGCTGGGGGGGCAGGGCTGGGCTAGCAGGGGCTGCAGGACTGGAGGGCACTGGCAGAGCTGGGGTGGGGGGAGCCCAGGGCTGGACTAGCAGGGTGGGCTGTGATCTGATTTGAGCAGTGCAGCCAGGAGCCGAAGGTCCCAGAACACTAGCAGATCCATGACTATTTCCCCCCTCTCTGCTGCATGGTGCAGCCGCGCAGGATTTGGGGGGGGGCGTGTGCCCCACAGAAGAGCCCATTAATCTATATTTGTTCCCCACACCGGTCCTTACAGACTGGGGTCAAAGCCTCTGACCCATCTCTTTGTTCAGCTAAACCAGGGGTGGGCAATAATTTTCGCAGGGGGCCACTTAATGAATTTTGGAACTTGTCACGGGCTGGCTCCACCCCACCCCCGGAAAGGGCGGAGCCTGAGGTGGAAGGGGCGGGGCTGGGGTCTCGCCCCCCGAGTGGTCTGGGGCTGGAGGCTTTGAATGAAACACACAGCCAAGGGCTCGCGGCTCCGGGCCCTGCCGCTACTGCGTTGCCTGACAGCTGCCCTAGCCGGCTGTGGCTATTTAAAGGGCTCAAGGCTCCGGCCCCTGCCAGGGTAGCATCATGATCGGGAGCGGAAATCCATTTCAATAGGATCCTGCTGCCGGAGCCACCGCCTGGAAATTCGGCTAGAAATCGAAAGTGGCCAGATGCCGTCGGCATGCTGGATCCAAGTGTTAGGAGGGCCGGATTCGGCCCCAGGGCCGCATCTTGCCCAGCCCTGAGCTAAACAGACAGAGCTGTGAGCCTGTCACTCCAAGGGGGGTTTCTAGCCCCTCGCCCATTCCCCGGGCTCTCCCACCCGTCACCAACGTATCGGCGTGTCGAACCGTGGACACCGGAGCTGCCCGCCGGCTCCAGCAGCTGCCTCACCCCAACTCCAGAGGTGAGAGAACCGCTCCCTTCCTACCCAGATGCCCCTCCTGATGCCTGAGCAAGGATCGCGTTCGCCCTTTTGCCGGCGGCGGGGGATCTCCCAGCTGATTATCCACCGTGATCCCCAAATCGTCCTTAGCATCCCTGCTCCCTAGGGCACCCCCCCTTTCCCCCGCTTGGCCTGGGGGCTCTGTTCCCAGATAGAGCCGCTCCCATGCAGCCGTATTAGAATCCCCGTTGTTTGCCTGGGCCCAGGGGACCAAGCGACGCGGGTCCCTCCGTGTCACTGACTTGGCCTCTGCTTATGACGTGATTCGGGGAGGCCTTTACACGAGTGCTCTGCGCTCATTAGGCCTCAACTGGAGTAGTGTGTCCAGTTCCGGGCAGCACATTTCAGGCAAAGATGTGGAGAAATTGGCGAGGGTCCAGTGAAGAGCAACAAGAACGATGAAAGGCCTAGAAAACATGAGCGATGAGGGAAGACTGAAAGAACTGGGCTTGTTTAGTTTGGAAAGGAGAAGACCGAGAGGGGACAGGATCAGCGGTTTTCAAGTACCTAAAAGGGTGTCACAGGGAGGAGGGAGAGAAATTGTTCTCCTTGGCCTCTGAGGATAGGACAAGAAGCAATGGGCTTAAACTGCAGCAAGGGAGGTGCAGGTTGGACATTAGGAAAAACTTCCTACCTGTCAGGGTGGTTAAACACTGGAATAAATTGCCTCGGGAGGTTGTGGAATCTCTATCCCTGGAGATATTGAAGAGCAGGTGAGACAGACACCTGTCAGGGATGGTCTAGATGGTGCTTGGTCCTGCCAGGAGGGCAGGGGACTGGACTCGATGGCCTCTCGAAGTCCCTTCTAGTTCTAGGATCCGAGGGTTTTATGATTCTATTTCACCACCCCACAGCAACACTGCACAGAGACTGCTCATTCAGCACGGAAATGCAGCCACCTCTTAGGTGGGGCGCAGCAGTGATTCACACCCCCCTCAGCAACGTCGCATTCGATGACCTCACGAGGTCCCTTCCAGTTCGAGGGTTCTGTGATTATTTCCTCCCATGTTTGCGTCGGCTGCCGACAAGCGTGAGTTGAGGTTTTCTTCCAGGTCATCGACAAACACGTGACCCACAGCAAGAGCCCCAGGGTGTCCCGGGGACACCCCATCCCTGCCCCCGGTCAGGTGACCCAGACCCCGTCTCCCACTGGAACGTTTTGGCTCGGAGCAGGGCCAGGCAGGCGGGCGTGCTCACCTGAGCCTGCAATGCAGCTGCAATGCGGGAGCAAAGCTGCATCTCGCCTGGGCCAAGAAAGGATTCCTCCAGCTGGGCCGGCCCTCCGTCCCCCCAGAAGGGAGACGAGTTCCCCTTCCAACCGAAGGATCCAGCCCCTCCATGCTGGTGAGAATCCAACAGAGACTTGGCTAGTGGCGCAGCCAACACAAGCAGAGCCAGGAGAGTGCCGCTCAGACTGCGAGCAAAGCCCACACCTAGCAGCTGGGGGATGTGACCAAGGTCGGCCTTCTGCATCAGCATCGCATCCCCTCACGGGATGCTCTCCCTATCTGTTGGAAGGGCACGTCTGCATGCTGGATTTCTTGCCCACTACACCTTTAAAATCTCTACGCAGCCACTTTAGCCTCCAAATTGCCACAGCCTGTGGCAGAGGAAACACCCACACTGCGCGCTCGCTGCAGACACTTTACTTCTGTTCTTTCTTGGAATGCTTTTCTTTAGTACTCGAGAGAAGGGGGAGCTGGAGGAGGGAGCCAATGAGGAGGCGGGGCAAAGGTGCGAAAATCCCATGTAACCACTAGCCGCCACCAATGTTCCCTCTAATTTTTACCGCCCATGTGTAGAATACATTTTGTTACATGCACCAAGGCATGTGCAGATGTGCACCACCCATACAAACACACACTGCCGGCTGTGAGCACTCTGCTAATTAGCAGAGCGGCATTAGAATCTCTCCTGGGCGACCGCCCAAGCGCTCCGCTGACAGGGAACGCTGGTCACCATCTGCTTCCCGGACAGCCAAGAGGCCCAACAGGCATGTCCGTCCCCACCCCTATTTCTTCTCTCCCTCACCAGGTCTCGAGTGAAGTCTCTTTGGCATCAAAATATCATCAGAGCCACACAGCACAGAGAGAGATTAAAAACCAATAAAGAGAAAGCGAAACCCTCCGCTATAATTACCAGCCCTTAGCCGCCAGCAATGAGAGCAACGGAGAAAAAAAAAAAGAAAAGAAATCCACTAAAATTTTAATAGAAACCACTGCATTTAATTTAACGACACATTTTTTCAATTACCAGAATAATTGTTTTATTCATAAAATGAGTTTCCATAAAGAGGGTCATTTTCCTTTGTTTTTATTATTCATCTGTGTAACATATTCGAGGTGTAATTCCCCGGCGCCGAAGCAGCTTCGAGGAGAAGCGATCTGCAGCTGGAGAAACAGGCAGGGCTGGCTGAGAGGGCGGGGGGAAGGGGGATGTGCTGGCACACGTGCACACACGTGTGACGGGGTGGCGTGTACACACATACGGCTGCACGCATGCACACGTGCTGGGGCGGAGTTTATGGGCATACGTGTGTAACTCACTGTCCCATGGAGGGGCACCAAGACCACTTACAGAGAGAACGCGAATGAGTCTGCTCTGCAGCCTTAGCTGCGAGCCAGCTGGTTTTTAACTCAAGCTGCAGAGGTTCATGCACAAAGGTCCCAGGTTCGGTTCTGCCTGTCGGCGTTGTCTGCCTAGTCGGGATCTGCATGCATGAGCAAGTACACACGCGTGCCCACAGGCAACTGGCAGGGGTGTGTACACACACATGCATAGATCTGCTGGGGGGCATGCACACACATTGGCCGAGGAGTGACAGCGTGAGCCCTTTTTGCCTCCCCCGAGAGCCGGGTTCGAATCCCGTTTTGGTTCTCACATTTCAGCAGCTCTCAGCCCTGTCTTCCCCAAGAGGTCCGGGCCCTCCCCTCAGGGCCCTGCCCCTGCTCTGCGTAGACCCGAAGCCGACCTGGGGGCATGCTCGGGCTGCATGGGCCCCAGGGACCTGGGAGGAATTTGCACGTGACTGGTCTGACCCCTTTCCTGCCGGCTGGAGCCTCACCCCTACCACTCTTACCCAGGGCTAGCCTGGCCCAGCAGCGTCTGCCTAGCGTTGCCTGGTGTCCGGTATTCGACCGGACAGTCCGGTTTTTGGGCCCTCTGTCCGGTAAAAAAATTCAGAAAATACCGGACATGTGCAATGTTCGGTATTTCCTGGTTTTCCACCTGGGCGCCCAACGGAAGTCTGGCGGGGGTGGGGGGGAGCGGCTGGGGGGCCGGGCGCGATCGGCGCTGGGAGCCTGTGGTTGCGTCTGACGTAGGAGTGACGCCTTGGGGAGGAGGAGAAGCCCCGTCCGTGCTCCTGAGCGCTGGTCAAGCGCGTTGTGGAGCTTCGCCGGGACCGTGTGTGGGACAGGCAGTGCCCTGGGATCTGCATGTTCCTGGTTCAATCCCACCTCCTGCCGGCCGATTCTCTCCCCCCCGGCCAGCCCCGCTCCCCCTGACCCTCCCCCCGATTTCCCCCAGCCAGCCCTGCTTCCCATCCCCTCCTCCCGGCCAGCCCCGCTCCCCTCCCGGCTGGTCCTTTCCCACCCCCCGATCAAGTGTGTCCGGGATTTTTTCTGAAGCTACCTGGTAACCCCACGTCTGCCCCCCTCCCACTCCAAAGCCACATGGAGCCAGCCCGGGTCCCTCCCCTAAATACAGCTCAGCAGCCGGCACTAGGAACACCGCTGCCCCCAGATGCGGCCTGGCTTGGCTAGGCTGCCGACTTCACAACTCCGGGCTCCCCGAAGAAGACCGCCCTTCCTCCGCCCTTCCCGCCTTCGGGAGCGTGCGCCACGGCCATGCCACTGGCCGTGCACGTGTACACACCCATGCACATGTCCCTACACGCATGCACACGTACATGAGCTGGAAGTTATTTAACTCTCTCCCCCCCACAATTAAAACCAACTCGTCAATTCCTTTGGCTGATGGGAAACCCCAGGTAAGGGCCTTCAATCCTCAAGGCCTCAGGAATGGGCAGGAAGGGTCGGCTTTGCTCCGCCTTCTGGTGCACCGCATTGCCCAATTGGCGTAATTAACCTGCGGAACTCACTGCCACTGGATGCCATGGAGGCTGAGCGCTTCAAGATATCGCTTCCCCCAGCTAAGGAATTCCAGTGGCCCAATTGCCGTATTTCTGTGCACCTCACAGTCGTTAATGTGTTTATCCTCCATGGTAGGCTGGGGGTCTAAGCCAAGGCCCAGTGAAACAAAGTGACCTGCCACGTATGTCAAAGCAAGGAATGGCACTCAGGTCTCCAGAGCCCTGCCCCATGCACCGGCCTTCCTCTGCACAGGCAGCTCAGCATGGCAGGGGAGGGTACCACGCCAGGCTGACCCGGGTCACCTGTCCCTTCGCCTCGCAGGTGCGCAGAGAGACGTGTGCTGGTGGCGTTAATTTTTCATCAGCTGTGTAGAGTAATTGCACTGATTAAATGGCATGTGCGTGTGTCTGTGTGTGTGTGTACACATGGCGATGGGGCACGGCCTTTCGTGTGAATGTGTGTGTGAGTGTGTGCACGCGTGTGTGTGTGTGTCCGTACAGCTATGGGTCATGGAACAGAATGTGTGTGTGTGTGTGTATAGGGCAACGGAGCATGGCACAGAGTGTGTGTGTGTGTACACATGGCGACGAAGCATGGCCCAGAATGTGTGTGTGTGTACAGGGCAAACGTACATGGTGGAGTGTGTGTGTGTGTACACATGGCGACAAAGCACTGGTCCAGAATGTGTGTGTGTGTGTGTATAGGCACCTGAGCATGGCACGTAGTGTGTGTGTACATGGCGCATGTGCATGGCCTAGAATGTGTGTGTGTGTGTGTGTGTGTGTGTGTGTATAGGGCAACGGAGCATGGCACAGAGTGTGTGTGTGTGTACACATGGCGACGAAGCATGGCCCAGAATGTGTGTGTGTGTGTACAGGGCAACGAAGCATGGCATGGAGTGTGTGTGTGTGTGTACACATGGCGACAAAGCATGGTCCAGAATGTGTGTGTGTGTGTGTGTATAGGGCAACGGAGCATGGCACGGAGAGTGTGTGTGTGTACACATGGCGACAAAGCATGGCCCAGAATGTGTGTGTGTGTGTGTGTGTGTGTGTGTATAGGGCAACAGAGCATCGCACGGAGTGTGTGTGTGTGTGTGTGTGTGTACACAGCTACAGGGCATGGCTGTGGCGGTGCGTCGGGGTTCCCCGCCTCCTGCACCCCCATAGTGGCACGAACAGACTCCACCAGCCAGCAGAATAGAGGGAGTTTATTGCTTCTCCAGGATACAGCACAGCACAGATGTAATCGGGTTACAGGGCAGGCCTAGGATGCCTCAGCCTCCCTTGAGCTGGGGGAGACTGGGCCCCTAAATCCCAGCCCGTTGCTTAGGCTGCCTCCTCCATGATACCAGACAGAAACTAAAACTCTCCTCCAGCCCTGCCCCCCAGCCAGGTGCTGGTCTCTGCCCTCCTTCCTTTGTCTCTTTCCCTGGGAGGCTGAGCCTGGGTGTCTGGGTTAATACACATTAGGGAGAGTCAGTGAGAATCTCCCATCACAGCGCAGGGGGAACCCGGGTCACAGAGCAGACAGCCCCCCACTACGCCGCAGTGGCACAGAGAGAGTGTGTGTGTACATCACTATGGCACAGATCATGAGTGTGTGTGCATGGTCATACCCGGCTAGGGGACATGACATGGTGTGTGTGCACACAGCAACGGGCCATGACACAGAAGCAGGCGCGTGTGTGTGTGTGTGTACATGGCTATGGCACAAAGTGTGTGTGTATTTGTGTGTGTACACAGCTACAGAGAGAGAGAGAGAGAGAGAGTGTGTGTGTGTGTGTGTGTGTGTGTGTGTGTGTTCCCAAGCCTCTGTGTTCACAACCTAAGCTCTCAGCTCCCTGCCCTCTGACCTGCCCACCTAGGCCCATCTGCAGCGCGGGCAGACGGCTGCTCCCGCTGCTCCAGCCCCACCGCGACACTCCCGAACCCTGACTAGGTTATTTCAGACACAGGCCCCCTATTGACCTCTGGACTCTTCTGCCACGATAGCCTGTCGGCCTCAAACGTGGGGAAAGGGGGAAGAACGGAAAAGCTCTTCTCTAGACCCCCCAGCCAGCCCGGCCTGACGCCGCATGTCCCAACGGCAAGCCCTCTCGCTGAGCCCCCGCCCCAACCCCACCCCCAGCCCCGGAATAGTTTCTGGCTTTTTTGAGTACAAGACAATATGGGACTAGACATCGCCAGCCTCCTCCGACAGCAAAACCCGACCCCCCCCCCCGACCCCTTCTTTACGGCTCCTTCCGCTTCCCCACCGCGCAAAGGGAGGGGTTCCTAAACATCCCGCCAGCAGTTTGTCATTGGCAAGGTGGCCGGGGGGAGGAACAGCACCGCCCCGGCCCCAAGGCCGCGGCCCCAGAGGGCGGGCTGCCCCAGGACAGGTGGAGCGAGCCAGCAAAACTTTTACGTACCCCGTTCTATTGCTGCTCTTCACACCCCGGTTATCCCAGCCCTGGGCTCCCCCCAGTGCCCACAGCTGTACTGGTGCCCCTCGCTCCCGACCTGCAGCCCCCTGCTTTTCCTGCTCTGAGATCCCCCCCAGCTCTGCTGGTTCCCCTCGCTCCCGACCCGCAGCCCCCTGCTTTTCCTGCTCTGAGATCCCCAGCTCTGCTGGTTCCCCTCGCTGCCACCCCGCAGCCCCCTGCTTTTCCTGCTCTGAGATCCCCCCCAGCTCTGCTGGTTCCCCTCGCTGCCAACCCGCAGCCCCCTGCTTTTCCTGCTCTGAGATCCCCAGCTCTGCTGGTTACCCCCACTGCCGACCCGCAGCCCCCTGCTTTTCCTGCTCTGAGATCCCCCCCAGCTCTGCTGGTTCCCCTCGCTGCCGCCCCACAGCCCCCTGCTTTTCCTGCTGTGAGACCCCCCCAACTCTGCTGGTGCCCTTCACTCCCAACCCACAGTCCCCTGCTATCTCGGCCCTACCCCCTACCCCCGGCTCTGCTGGTGCCCCTCACTCCCGAGTCCCGACCTGCAGCCCCTGCCAGCCCAGCCCTGGGCTCCCCCACCACACACCCTAGTTGTGCCAGTGCCCCTCACTCCCAACCCGCAGTCCCCTGCCCGCCCAGCCCTGGGCTCCCCCCAGCTCTGCCAGTGCTCCTCCATCCCAGCCCACAGCTCCCTGCTATCCCTGGTCTTGGCTTTTCCCTGCCCCAGCTGACACCCCTCAATGCTGACCAACAACCCCCCTTAATTTACAGGCTTCCCCCCCAATCCTTCAGCAGGCCTCATCTGCCCCGAGCATCCGCTCCCCCTCCCCCCCGCCAGCTCTGAGGTTTACACGGGGCACCAGTGTTTTAACCACCGTAGCGCCTCCTCCAGCTCTGGGCTGCTCCCGGCGGGACCCTGAGCCTGTCCCACCCCCAGCTGCCGGCTCCTCGCACACTTGGGGAGCCAACGCTGAGCTGGAACACAAAGCCGCGCCAGCAATATCTGTCTGCAAAGGGTTTCTTTTGGTCCCCTCTTTCCGTATTCCACGAGCGGCAAATCGCAAAGCAAAAGCTCCTTTTGCTCCTCTCTAATCTGCCTCTGTCACACACAACGCCACCGGCAAAACCCAACCTCGGCAAATATTTGCTAAAGAACAAAACGTAGCTGGAGGGAAGGAACTTGTTTAATTTTTATGCACTCGTTAAAGCGACAAACATTAAAGGGAGCGTCGCCGCGCAGAAGCTGCAGTTCAAAGATCCAGGGGAGGCGGGGGGGACGGGGGAACGCTTTCCTTCGGGGGCCGGCGCCCTGCCTGCAGAGAGTCGGGCTGGGAATCACACGCGCGCCTGGGGAGAGGCTGTTCTCTTCAAGGGCTCTTTCGGGGGAGAAGATAGGACAGACCCTCCCCACCTCCTTGCCATGCGCCCACACACAGCCTGCCGGGACCCCCCTTGGTTCTGCCAGGGGACCACACAGCCTCCCCCGCCCTGCGCTGTTCCAGTCCAGGGACCCCGTCGGGCTCTGCCGATGCACCTTAGCTCTGGCCGACCGCAGCGATTGCTGTCTGCCCCCATTCCTGCCCCCCAGACTCCCGGCACCTCGCTCCGATCGATGGAAGGGCTTGGGAGAGGGCAGGACCGGTGTGTTCTTCTGGGGGGGCTTTTAAAGAGTGGGGTAGGGGTTGGGACTAATGTGAACAAACCTGGAGGGGGGGCAGGGACCCCCCGTGCAGACCCTGGGAACTGCCCGTGGTGCCCGCGGGGCACAGCTCCATGCAGCGAGCCAGACGCAGAGGAATTCAAGCCATTTGCAGGTAGGCTCCAGCCTGGGCTCCGGCCTTTCCCATCCTACACCCGCTGCTGACCCAGCCATGGTCCGGCCGCAGACTCCCACGTCCCCTTCCCAGGGCAGCAGCGCGGGGGCAGCGGGCCCGAGGCCCTGCCATGCTGGGTTGGGGGCCGGGATCGTGTGCTTTGCTGTGAGATGGATTTGGGGGAAAGCTGAGTTGAGGGACCGCGGAGACGCCTCTCTGCACCCCCCACCTGCAGCCCCCGCTAGCCCAGCCCTGAAACTCCCCCCACACGCCCGGCTCTGTTGGCCACCGCCAGGGACCCCAGCGCGCCAAAGCCTGTGTCTGGTGCTGCCCCCAGGGGACACCAAGCAAGCCGCTATCTGGGGGTGTCCTGCCCCACTTTCCCCAAGCCCCATGAGCAGGTCTGGGGGCCTAGGAGTGGAGCAGGTGAAGTGCAGCCCTGGGGTGTTTGGGGCAATTCCCAGCCAGGACAGGGCTGTGGAGAGAGTGAGGCAACCTGGCAGCTACCCTCTGTCCTGCAGGTCCCCTCTCCCCGCCGCTCCCCACTTTCAGCTCCCCTGTCCAGACACACAATCGCCAACGGCTGGGCCCCGCTGGGCCCGGTGCTGCGCAGACACAGAGAGACGGGCCGCAAGGCCGGGCTGCAGAGCCAGGACAGAGTGAGTGCGCAGAAAGACAGGGCCAGCGTCCCTGGGTAACTGGGAATTACCGGCTGGGTTTGCCAGCACCCAGATTGTCACCAAAATAAGTGACTCGCCCAAAGTCACTCCGGGAGGAGCTGGGAACTGACCCGAAATCTCCTGACTCCCAGCTCAGTGCCTTCCCCCATCACCCCATGCCTCAACCCTACCCCGGAGGGACGCCCACACGGAGCACAAGGGGAATTCAAGCCCCGTGGCTTCTCTGGGGATGACGGACGGGATGCAGGGTGAGCTCCCCATGTCCTCAGCCCTGCTCGAGTTCTCCCCCGAGCGGGGTCACGGCTCCCAGGCAGCGAGTTTTCAGAACTGATCTCTCAGCCCCGGCCATGACCTTAAACGGCAGTTCCCTGCCGGCCTCCAGGCACTTGGTTCTGTGTAGGGCGGCTCGCACGGCTCAGCCTGGCAGCTACAGGGGCCGCGCCAGCCGCGCGCCTGGCAGCCAAGTCCAGCGCACACAACTGTGGGCACACAATGAGAACAGCTGCTTCCGCGCTCCCTCTGCCTCAGGCCCACAGCGAGGTCAAAGCCAGCGGCCATGGAAAACACAGCCAAGCTACCCTAAGAAACCAGTGCACACAGCCCCCAACCCTACCCTAACACACCAGTGCACACAGCCCCTGGCCAACCCTCCCGTAACCAACCATCCTGCACGGCCCCGGCCTCTGGACCAACCCGCCAATACTAAACCAGCACCAGCAGCCCAAGACAGAGGATACCACAGAGCCATGCAGGGCAGCACAGGATGGAGATCAGGGCCGGCTCGGGCAGGCTGTAGCCCCGAGAGAGGGGACTGGAAGGATGCCCTGAGCCCCTACTGGCATCACTCTCAGCAGGTTGAGCCCCCTGCAGAGCTGGGCTGCCCCCCACCCTGGGGGCGAGCAGGGAAGAGGCGTTGCCCCCCCCCCTTCCCTAGCTTCTGTGCCAAGGGTCTTCATTAGCGCAGCCCCGGCGCTGCCTGCCTCTCCCTGCGCTTCCTGGGAAGGATCAGGCAGGGTTCATTTGCATCGCTCACTCTGCTTGATTGATCCCCTTGGAACCAAGACGGCGAGGTTGAAAGAGCCTCGTTCCACCACCCTCCCCTCCCCCCGCCGGCCGGCTGCGGATTGACAGCTCCGCATCCCGCCCTGCCAGGAACGCCAGGGCGCCGGGAACGCCAGGGCGCTAGGCCTGGGGTCCAGTCGCCCCCTCGCCCCCCTGCTCAGACCCACTCGTCCGGCGAGATACAGCAGGCTGCTGAGCCACGGCGGAGCCCCCTGTTCCTCGCCAGCCCTGCCCTCTCCTCCCCAGACATGGCCGCAGCTTGCCGAAGGGAGGAGGGAACGTGCCAAGCACTAGCCTGTCTCCTGCACTCTCGCTTCCTAGATGGGCCATATCTACCCGTATGGGACCAGCGCTAGCACAGCCCCCTGCTGAGGGTGGGTTACAGGTCCCGGCCGTGCCCGATCCACAGCCCCACCTCATGCTCTGCCCCCCGAGATTTTTGCTCTGTGACGTTGGCCCTTCTCTCCCACCTCTCTGCCGCACGGGACTGGGCATCTCAGCTCCTTGCCAGGTGGCCACCGACACTTGCACTCACCTGGGCAGGCTTCTGGGCCGGATGGCTGCTCGCCGCCCCCTTCCGCGACCTCTCGCCTCACAGGGGACGCGGCACAAGGCTGGGGTCAGCTGGCGCTAGGGAGGTGGGGTGGGCCCCTGTGGCCTAGTGGATAAGACCTCAGCCTCCAGAAGCTGGGACTATGGGTTTGAGCCCCACCCAGGGGGCAGCCACCCATCTGGTACCACTACCCAGACATTTAGTGCCCATCACTCTTGCCAATGGACACCCGCTGGCAGCCAGGCACTGCGCCTGACTGTGTGGGGAGGGTTGGAAGAGCTCAGATGCTTTTCCCCCCCTTCCCCTGTGCAGGGGTAGCTCAGGGGAAAGGCTGTTTGTGACCCTACTAGAGGGGCTGGCCCATAACCCCCCCTCCCTCCCCAACATGCCATACAAGCTGCTGCCACTGGTGAAGAAGCTCAAGATGTGGGGGACACGTGCACAGGGACTGAATTGGGGGGGAGGTTGCTGAGGGGCATGGGCAGAGCTGGGGGTGGGCTGGACAAGCAGGAGGGCTGTGGGTCAGGATTGAGGTGCACGGGCAGTGTCGCAGACCTACGGCCAGGCCCATATGAGCCAAGAAAGCCCACGTACAGCCAGGGCTGGATCCCGGCTCAGTCTCTGAGGGGAGAGGCAAGGCAGGTCCTGACCCAAACCAGCCTTAGGCCCACCGGTCTGAGTGTCTCTGCCTGACCCAGACGCCAGGCTGAGGAGGGACTCGCCAAGGAGCCAGCTGCTGCAGGAAGGGGCCTAGCGGACACGGAGCCTCGGCAGGAACACGGGCTCCCCTCCCACGAGGACCGTGGCCACTACGGCCACACTTGGCTCTTTGGGAGAAGGCGCCTGACGTGTGACGCGGCAGCACCGAACCGATTCACACCCGGCCCCTTTCGTCCCTCTGCCATTCGCTTCCCCCTCACGACGGCACCGCTCTCGGGGCCGGGAGAAACCACCACGTCACTGCATCCCACCGCTTCCCTCTCCCAGACAGGTGGCCCTGGCTGGCGGAGCCGGGCGGGGTACCTCCGCCAGGAACCCACTCCCTGGGATTCAGCGGCACCCCCTTTTCCAGGGAGAGCCCTGGCCCGGCAGCTCTCCCGCCTCGCTCCACATTCGCAGGGCTCAGCGCCTGGACAGAGTCCTTTACGCCCCTGCCGGACCCTCATGGCCCGATGGGGTGGGGCCAGAGCCTCTGGGGGAAGCCCCCAGACTCTTTTGGGACCAAGCCCAAGCCCCACAGCCCCCAGCAACCTCGGGACCCAGACTAGGCAGGGCAGCAGCCTGGATCAGGGCAGGGAGGGGAGAAATAAGACAGAGCTGTCCCAGCTGGCCCAGCAAATGGCCAGCCATGAGTTACCTCCCCTCCCAGCCTGGGCTGGCGCTACCTGCCCTGGTCCGGGATGAAGGACTTGGCCCTGCCTCACCTGAGACGCAGCCTCCGGCGCCTGGAAGGACCATCCCATGCTCCCCTCTCAGCCGCCACCCCCACCCTTCCTCAAGCTCCTTCATCATCTGCCGCTCTTGCTGCAGGGCCGACACTGGCTCCGTCGCCTATCGCTGCGCGTTATTGATGTGACCTTCCGTGGCTCACCCGGGGCGCCGTGCCGCTCGGCGCGAGGCCATCAATAACCCGGGCAAACAGATGAGGTGTCCCAGTGCACGGCCTCCCGTCCCGCCCCGGGCTGGGATCCACACGGCTGCGTTCCTAGCAGAGATGGGGGGGATGGGGGTCGCAACTAGCCTCTCGTGCGCTCTGCGGAGCAGGCCCGCGCTTGCCACGGCCGCCACCAGCTTCGTGGCTGGGGTCTCAAAACATTCGGGGGAGCAGGCACCAGATGCGTTCCGCTGCCCATGCGGAAGACCCTGCACGAGAGGCACGGGGGGCACGGGGATACCCCGCCACAGCTGCTCCCAGGAGAGCCCGAGGCCCTCTCTAATTTACTCCTGAATCCCTCCGAGCTGCGGGCGCCGGCAGGGGCAGAGGGAGAGGCTGCGGCAACTCCAGGCAGGCACCGAAATGAAGCGACACCAGGCCGGGGCTGAGGCGAGATGGGGAGTCGCACACACCGAGGAGGCGAGCCCGGCTGGTCTCCTTGACGCGAGAGAGCCCTCGCCCCGTTTGGCAAGGGGGGTTCTGTGACAGACACGCGCACTTCTCACCTAGGGGGACAGCCAGCCGCACGGGACTAGATGTAGCCACGCGCTCAGAGCCCCGGACCCCGAGCAGGAGGCAAAGAGCCCACAGCCCCGGCGGGGCTGGGCAGAATTCACCGGGGGGTTTGAAGCCGCTGCGACAGACGATGGGGTTCATTCCAAAGCCCTGTTTCTAATGGCCCCGACCGAAACCTTGGCAGTTGTGGGACAGTCAGGAAATGGGGGCTGGAGGGGCGGGGATTGTGTCAGGACAGAGAGCCCAAAAGGGAAGCTTAAGAACTAAAGCCGGGGGCTGCCGGTGGGCAGAAATGGTGGGGGGACTCCCCGCAGCTGGAGCAGCGCACGGCATGGAGACCACCGGTCGCCCCACCCTGGGAGCAGCCAGACAGCCAGCACAGGCTGCCCCAGGGACGGAGCTGGCAGGATAAGACTGGTTGCTGTGTTGTGCCAGGTGTGATCCCTACTGCCCTATGCTGGTCTGCAGAGACTCTGGGTGCAGCGCCCAGCGGGGCGTGGTCCCTGAGGGGAGGCAGGTAGGCAATGGCCCAGCTGCCCGACACCTGGGCTAGGTGGAAGAATCTGAACAAAGCAAGAGGCGGGCCCGCCTGGGGTTAGCGCCCAGTTGCTGGGAGTTGAATTCGTCTGCGCTGGGCTGGGGTGAGCGAGGATGTTTTAGACCAAGACGGGGGGTGGGTGGGGTGAAGCCCCTCCTCCCCGAGAGGAATAAGGCTGCCTGCCCTGGCTCCGGTGCTAATATCGATCCTAAGCCGCGCTGTGTCTCTGTGAACCAATAAAACCTTCTCTGCTGGCTGGCTGAGAGTCACATCCGCCTGCGGGGAGGAGGGGGGCAGGGTCGGGGGCTCCCCCACGCACCGTCACAGACTCTTTCTCCCTTCCCCTCGAGTGGCACACATGCCCACGAGTGGCAGGCAGGGCTGGGGGACACGCCGGGGGGAGCGCATGTGGCATCAGGGAGACGGGCGGACGCAGGGAATGCAGGGGGCGGCAGGTGGTGACTTTGGTAGAACCCGGCCCCAGGCCAGGACTATTTCTGGTGCCAGGGCACAACGGGCCCCTATAACTCACCATCTGTGCTGAGCACACAAACGGTTCACCCCGCCAGCGCACACAACGGCACTAGCCTTAACACGCAACTCCGGCTCTCCAGCAGCGCCAGCCTGACTTTGCCTCCTCTCTCCATCACCCAGGGAAACCCTTCCCCACCGCTCCGCGTCCAGCAGAATCCACTCCTACCGCTGGACCCCCGATCCCGCCGGGCCGACGAGGCGAGCGAAGTCCCACCCCTCCTGCAGCCGCGAGGGTCAGAGTCAGTGGGCGAGCCGCACCGGTGGAGCCTCAGCCTGACAGATGCCGGCATGGAGGGGTACTCCTTGGTCCCAAGGGCACATTGGCGCTCGCTCAGCCACTCACTGGTGGCTGCTCCCTGGAGGCTCAGGGAGTCCGGAGGGCGGGGTGGGGGGTTCTGCCAAGCCCGTGCCGGCCCAGCCAAAAGCGGTGCCGGAGCCAGGAAGTGCGGCGAACTGCGGGGAAGCTGGTGGGACAGATCCGTGGCCGTGCCAGAGAAGGCAGGGGCGTCCTGGGACACAGCAAAGCTCAGCAGCCAAAGGAGGGGAGACGCTGCGCTCATCCAAGGGCCAAGGCACCCGCTAAAGGCCGGTGGACTTGCAAGTGCCAAGGGAAGAACACACTGCCAGGATGAGCGCCGGCCGGGGGCCGTGCGGGCAGAGATCTCTGCCTGCCGCTGGGGCACCGCACGGATCCAGGGCGTCATGCGCCAGGCAAAGTCAATACCACCCTGGGAAGATCCGCCACCAGGCAGAACGGGCACGGCAGAGCCAGGCAACGATCGCTTGTTGCGCCAGAGCATGGGGTTAATCTCAGACCGCGGGCCAGGACCTACGCTCTGCTCCCCTTCCCTTCCCTTTGGAAGGGCAACTTCTCGCCAGCCTGGCCCTCCCCTGGCAAGTCGCCCAGCACCTGGGAGGCATCATGGCTCCAACGCCCTTCCTGCCCCAGCCAGCGGGCCCCGGTTCTGTCAATCGCCGGCACAACCAGCGAAATATTTACATTAAAAGGCATCGGTCGTTAGTGCGGCCCAGATACAAGGAGCTTGGATCTGTCTCCATGGACCCTGCCAGGCTACTAGGGCCCAGTGACCCCGCTGTGGCAGATGAGAGGCAGCATTTCCCAGTGGGTAGAGCACTGGTCTGGAACTCAGGGGGTCTGGGTTCCGGTGCTGTCTCTGCCACTTGCCAGCTGGGTGACTGGGACAGTCACTCTCCCACTCTGAATGCTGGTCTTGTCCAATGCGCTCTCATCTTTTCCACCCAGGTGCAGAATACATTTTGTTCTGTGCACCGAGGCATGTGTGACTGTGCACCACCAGGAGCAGCAAAGCACCTAGCCGTGGGCGCTCTGCCAATCAGCAGGGCAGCATTGGATCTCCCCCAAGTGGCCGCATGCGCGCCCAGCTCCCAGGGAACCCGGGTCTTGTCTATTCAGAGTGCGAACACTTCAGGCCAGTCTGTCACTGGGTGTGCAGCGCCTGGCGTGGGGGGCCGTGATCTCAGGAGGGGCTGGGTCCCTCTGTCACTGTGCCCTCCCTGCACCCCTCGCTGACCGTACACAGAAACCACGCTGGGGTTTCAAATCCCAAGCCCAGCCTGCCCTCCACCCAGCAGGGTTAACGCATCCACAGTCCAGCTGGGGGCAGGCCCACGGCCAAAGTTCCAAGCACCTGCTTTCGGCTCCGGAGGCAGGACTCTTGCAGCCAAGTCCCCGGGGCAGGGCTGGGGGGGGCGTGCTTTGGGGCAGCTACAGAAGACACTAGGCTGGTGTGACGTAGTGGGTTGTGAGTGACCTCCACTGGCTGCTGTCTGCAGCACAGCCCGGCAGGGCAGGGGATGAGTCATTATGCAAGGGGGCTTTGAAACTGGTCAGACAGGTATCTCCCAGGGAGCGGAACAATGGGAAGAAGGGGAGTGGAGCCCTGGATGGGGGCAGGGCTGGAAGTGAGTGAGTTAGTTTCTGTCTGGGATCATGGAGAAGACAGCCTAGGGAAAGGGGCTGGAATTTAGGGGCCCAATCTCCCCCATCTCAAGGGGGGCTGAGGCATCCTAGGCCCGGTTCCTGTAACCAGATGACATCTGTGCTGTGCTGTATCCTGGAGAAGCAATAAACACCCTCTATTCTACTGGCTGGTGGAGTCTGACCATGCCATTACGGGGGTGCAGGGGACGGGAAAACCCCAACGCGTCGTCACAGCTGGGCAGCATGAGGATTGGCCAGGAACAGGCTGGGGGGGGGGGTGCCGAGAAAAGAGGACACGCACCGGGCCTCCGCGCCCAGCATGGTTAGCCCGGGAAGGGGAACCGGGCAGCTAGCCAGGCACGACTGCTGTGGACGGCTCTCTGCAACACCCCCCTTTTCTCTCCCCTCCCCCCGCCCGCGTCACCGCTGCGACCGTGCCGGCAGATAATTGCAGATGTGTCCATTAATCTTGGTAACTTACTTTGCTCCATTCTCTTCCCCTATCCCCCGGCTCGCCTCCCCGCCTCCCCCCGCCGAGACAAAGCGCTTTCCAACTCCTCCTGGCTATTAATTAAAAGCAACCTCTCTGTTATCACGAGTGTACTTGCCATAAATTAATCGCGGCCTTCTTAATCAAATCTTATCTCCTCGCCGCGCGCTGAGCGCACGGGGCAGGACGCGGCCTCGCAGCCTGCCGTGCCGTGAAATGTAATTTCCAATGCTCCACTACCCCCCCCCTCCCCGCACACACACCTTTCCCTAACCTGGATTCCCAGCCTCCCAGGCAATCACAACCTCCCATCTCCCCACTCGGGCATCGTGGGGTTGGTCCAGGCGTGTCTGAGAAGCCAGACGTGGAGGACAGGGAGGTCCGCGCATGGCCCTGGACGCGGCTCGCCACAGTCATGCTCCATTTCTCAGCCGCTTCCCTCGTTTAGACACAGCCTCCGCGGACGGCTCTACCATTTCTGCATTATTTAAAAAGTACAGCGGAGCGGGCGGGTTTTGGCTCAGCACGCCGCGAGTTTCCAGGAGACGCTCCAGGAACTTTCCCTCCCGGAGTCCTCCCCGCTGCCTCTCTCCGACAGGCTGGCGCACGAAACCAACATGGGCCCCGTCCACAAAGAGCCAGCTCCAGGGGCTGTTTGGGCCTCAGGACGTGTCCAGGGGAAGGGGCCGCAGCCCAGGAGAGATTCCAATGCCCCCCCCAGCTGATGAGCAGAGCGCCCACAGCCCGGTGGTGATTCTATCGGTGGTGCGCACCCACACATGCCTCGGTGCACAGCACAAAATTTATTCCACACCTGGATGGAAAAAAAATGAGAGGGAACGTTGGTGGCCAGGCAGCACGAGCACAAATCACTAGGGACAGAGCCCAGCACCGTCTCTATGGTCCACGAAGGGCAGGATCCAAAGGGAATCAGACTCAGAGAGAATCTTTCCGTCGACCTCTGCTTGGCTGCCAGGGGACGCCTAGGCCTGTCACAGCCCCGATCGCTATTCCCCCAGCAGGCCCGTCGCAGCTTGCCACGCCTCGCTGGGGGCAGGCAGGCACTGAGACGGGGGCAAAGGAGCAGGCACCTGAGAGCAAAGCAGCCATGGGGTCTTTCTCGAGTCCACTGAGGCTCCTCACACGAGGAGAATTGGGAGGGAGAGAGGGATGCAAGGGGAGCTAGGGGGTAGCGAGACCTGGCGGGATTCACCAGGAGGGCGCTGGCCAGGCCCCCAAAGCGGGGTGGTGAAGGGGTGCTACGCGAGGACGTTATCCACCCCAAACAGCTCCTCAGCCAAGTTTCCCCTGTAGCCTGCAAAGCACCCCCCCCACACACACACACACCACACACACACACCAGAGAGCCAGGCCAGGCCTGTGTGCCAGGCCCAGAGATGACCGAGGCTGGAGGAGAGGAGAGGCGCTAAGAGGCAGCCCCCCCCCACACACACCCTGGGAAGGAGGAGGAGGTCACACGCATGAGAGAAGCTGAGGGGCCATGCGGCTGCAGGAAGAGCTTTCTCCGCACGACCCAGGGAGCTTTTACAGCAGCGCGAGCCACGTCCCAGCGGCCCGGGAGCGCTGAGGGAAGGTCCCATTAGCCCTGGAAGTGCTCTGCCGCCTGGAGAACCGGGGGAGGAAGGTGCTAGGCGGGGGGAGAGGGAGGAGGAGAGAACGAGGTCCCCCCACTGCCAGGCTTTGCTGTTTCTGCGGGCACATGGCCAGTGCCTTGTGCCACAGGGCAGCTGCTCTCTGTCCTGGCTGGGGCCAGACGGCTCCATCTGCCTCTCTCCCAGCACCGCCGGGGCGGGCGAGCCTGGCACAGCCGAGGAGCCATTTGCTGGGGAGAGGAGGGTGGACGGAGACACCCCGCCCGCAGCAGGGCAAGAATGAGTCAACACAGCGAGGGAGCAGGAGGGTCCATCCGCCAGCTCGACCCCCTTTCTGGTTCCTGGAGCCCGGTGCAGCCCCCACGGACACACGCCCTGGGCTGTACAGGCCAAGCACGTAGGGGCAGTTCTGCTGGACCCTCATTCCCCCCCCCCCACACAATGATGGGGGCCCCCAAACCTCTGCCCTTCCCCCAGCCCAGCCCTGCTCTGGCCCGACGCCCTCAATGGAAGCTGCTGGCAAAGGCCAGCTCCAGCCCCGCCTCCCACTAGGAGCGTGTCCCGCTCAACCTTCGAGCCCCTCCCCCCGCCACGTGTGGGGGCAGGCAGCTCTGCAGCCCCTGCCGGGGGCAGGCAGGTGAGAGTCCCCGGGGTCATAGGACTGCTCCGAGTGGGTTGCTCTTGGCACCTCATGGGCGCCTCCAAACCACTAAGACTCGGGAACGTCCTTTCCTGCCCTACCAATCCGGGAGAGGGTCCAGGGAGCCACGAGCACAGGCCACCGCTCCCTCCCCACCCACAGACCCAGCTACAAGCCGCACCCTCCAAGCCCCGGCGTTGCAGCTGGCTCCCAGAGGAGCACGCGCAAAGGGACTGTAGGGAAGCCTGGACAGCCCTCCCGTGACCAGAACAACACTGTTTGCAGTGCTAGGCCTCTCCCAGCCTTGTCCAAAGTATGGATCTCTAACACACCACCCTAAGCCTAATTCAAGTCTGGGCAGCATGCACGCACACAGGCCAGGCCAGAAAGGGTGGGGGAAAGTCAGGAGTGCTTGCCCAATTATGCATAACTTGTATAGGACAGCGAGACCAGGCCAAGAAGACCAGAAACAACCTGGCACTAGTACATCCCATTTTTTGATAAGAGGAAAAACTCCAGAGACTAGGGTTGCCAGACGGTTTAACCAAAAACACCGAATACCCCCTCCCAAAAAAAGCACTGGGGAAAAAATTCTGTTGAGGGGAAAAAAAGGGGGGGAGGAACCAAAGTTGTTGAGCAAAAAAAAGAACTCCGAGAGTTAAGAAAAAAAATGTAAATAATAAAACAGCATTAAAACAGCACGGCCCCTTTCAGAGTGCCTGCAGAGTCAGAATAGGGATAGGAACAGGGGAGAGGTAGAGCACTAAGACCCAGGGAAGGCATTGCTTCCCCTTGGTCTTTAGGCTTTTTGCTGGTGGCCATTTTGTTTTCTTGATCAAGCCAGAACGCAGCTTCCCTGCGGAACCAGGGAAGCAGAGGGTCTGGGGGCGGGGGGCTGGGGGTATCGGGGGGAGAGGCCGGGGGGCTGGGCCTGGTTACGGAGTGTGTCATAGGGTTGCCAGGTGTCCGGTATTTTCGCCTCCTGGCCAGGAAAAAATCAGAAAATACCAAACATTTTAGGTGTCCGGTATTTTCTGAATTTTTTTACTGGACAGGAGGCGAAAATACCGGACTATCCGGGTCAATACCGGACACCTGGCAACCCTACCAGAGACAGCCAAAAAAACCTTATTAATTAAGCACGTTTGCAATATTTTGGCACAGCAAAATGTATCCTAGATATTGGCATACTAGGTATCTTACGTAACATGCAGTTGATGGGTAGATATGACGAGAACGACCAAGTCTCGCTTTGCTATAAATTGGGTTTAGTCAGAACAATCAGTGGGAGGCAATAAGCAGGATTGACCCACAGGATTGACCCATGTAACAAGAAGGAATGGACCCCTTCACACCGGCGAGCCCAGTGCCTGGCGTCCCGACGCGAGGGAAACAAAGGAACCACGACCGCCTGGGCTGGCACTGTAGGTAGCATACGGGTGAAGTGTACGTGAACTAGGCTTAATTATTGTATTATAGTAATCTTCTACTTTTGCATTGCTTTGCACTGTATTAATTGCTTTCGATTTTAAACCTGAAATAACTATGTTAACTGTTTAAGGCTTGCAATACATCAGAAAATGCGTAAGTCTCTCTGGAGTGTCCTGGCTTCCCTTGGATCTAAAAACCGAACCACATGACAGGACCCCACGCAAACGCTTGTTCCTCCCCTTCACTGCACGCGCCTCCTGGTGACACAACGGGCGTCATCCATCATCGCTGCAGGTGGGCCTCAGCATCCACGGGGGGACAGGCAGGCACCATGAAGGGGGGCACGGAAGGCTGCAGTGGTTGGGGGGTGATAAGGGAAAAGTTACAGGTCTTGCAGATGGAAGCATCCGAAAAAGCTCTGTGCATGGATACACGCAGACTGAGCACCCCTGGAACACCCCCTCCCCCCCCCACACACACACACTGCAGTGCACCTGAAACAACCCACTCACCCGCGCCGTGCAATTTGCTTTGGGTTCGGGGGCACGCCCACCGCTGTAAGGACACGGCGCAAATGCTTGAGAAACCTCGCGTGTACGTCTCAGGGAAAACCTCCCAAAGGGCCGACGGGCTGCCAAGGGAGTTAGGGGCTTAGTGAGATTTGCAGAAGCAAATACACAGGTGAGGCTCTCATTGAAAACCAGGGAGGTCCCCAACTCACCTAGGCACTTTGGAAAACATTGAGACTTCTAGCCGTGCCCCTCCCCTCCGGCCAGTGCCGGCTTGCTGCCGGCGTCTTGACCAATCCCGTTCTACAATGGCTGGCCGTCCCCCGAGGGGCCAGCCCACGTGCGAAGGAGTCACGTCGAGGCTTTCCCGGTGTCTTTCTCTGGGCATCCGCAGGGTCAAGAAATCCTTGGTCTGCATCGGAGATTGGGGCCCATCGTGTCGGGCGCTGCACGGAACAAGAGTCCCTGCCCCCAGTGTGAACAGACCAGACAAACCCTGGGGGGCAGGGGGAGGGGCCAAAAGAAGTGCCCCAGTCTGGCACCTTAACCCCACTTCCCCTCCGACACACCGATCCCCCTCGCCACACCTGCCCTCGCTCTCCCTTATGCTCCATTTGCAGGCCAGGTGGGAGCCACAACCCACTGGACATTGTAGGCCCTACAGAAACAATGAATACTGGGGGGGGAGGGGGGGGGAGGGTGTTTATGCCTCTTTAAGAGAACTTGAGACCCGAAACACAGCGAGGGACTCAGCCCTGCTTCCTGAGTGCCATTTCTTTGCCAGGCCAGGGCTGGGACTCATAACCCCTGCTTGGAAAAGCTCATTTTCCTATTTGGCAGCCACGCCCCGGCCTCCTGTTTCCTCGTTTCCCCATGGGAACAGGGTGGGGTTTGGGCTCTCGGCCTCTTTCTGAGCCCCAGGGTCAGCCCGAGGAGGGGTGTAAGAGACGCCGGGGGGAGCTCACACCCTGGGGTTGGGGATCCACCAGGAAGACGCTGTCTCTTCTCAGCGAGCGCAAAGCAGCGTTGCGAGGGTTTCCAAGAGACAGCGCGGCAGAGAGCTCCCCCCGCCCCCCCCCGCGGTGCCTAATGTGTGAGATCGTAGCAAGCTCTAAAAATAAACCTCCCTTCCCCCCGCCAGGGCCTAAAGGTACCCGCTAGGTCGGAGCTCAGCTGCCTTGCTTTGAAAGATGCACGAGCGCTTAAAAGCACCGGTGGCCAAGAGAGATGCAAAATCCACCTGGGTTACTCCCCCTCCTCCCCGTTCCAGGGCACCCACGTTCTTGGCAGAGCGCCTCCGGGTTGTTCCGTGACCTGACGCCGGGCTGGAGGGGCAGATCACTTCAGAGGGGGCTCTGGAAAGCCCAAGGAACGCCACCCCTCCGAGGGCACGGGCCTCCCGGCTGCATTCCAGCCCCCGCCATTCCGGTGTCAAGGTCACAGCACCGGCAGTCCCACTTGCTAATCACCGGGCTGCAGGATAAAACCTCCCGCTGAGCCACCAGGACTAATCCGAAAAGCAAGCACGAACCGTGGGCTGTCAGCCGCCCAGGCCAGCTAACCTGCGCTGACGCTACCCCGCGCGCTCCATTGTTCCGGCGCAGCTCAGCCAGCCTCCCCGGCCCCGGTGCCCTCTAGCCATCTGCCAGCGTGCCGCCCGCGCACCTTGCTGGCGGAAAGAGATCTGTCTGCACCCTGACGGCCTCACGCTGGGGCCCGGCCACCGGCGGGCTTCTTGCCGCGGGGCAGCCGGCAGCGCTGCCACGGTGAGGAGGAGCGAGGGGGGACCGCCAGGGCACGTCGGTTCAGAACCCACCCCCCGCCCAGAGGGGACCAGTCTGAGCTGGGAAGAGTTTACCCCCATGCTCCCCCCCCACAGAATCACAGAACTCTAGAACTGTAAGGGACCTTGTGAGGCCATCGAGTCCAGTCCCCCGGCCCTCAAGCAGCGACTAGATCATCCCTGACAAGTGTCAGTCCAACCTGCTCTGAAATATCTCCAGTGCTGGAGAGCCCACAAGCCCCCTAGGCAATTTATTCCAGTGTTTCACCACCCTGACAGGTAGACATTTTTTCCTAATGTCCAACCTAAACTTCCCTTGCTGCTTCTCCTCACCTCAGAGGCCAAGGAGAACAATTTTTCTTCCTCCTCCTTGTGACCCCCTTTTAGATACTTAGCTGTGTGTGTGTGACTTGTGTCATGCCCCAGCCAACAGCTATCCGGGCCGGAGCTCGGGTGGCCCGTTCTGACCGGACGCTCACGGCCGACTGTAAAATATTTAGGAAAGGCAGGGCTTGGAGTGTGCTCTTGCCGCCTCGTTCCCCTTCCTGCGGCTGCGTGTTGGAGTCACCGGCTCTCTGGCTTGTCTACAAGAGACCCACACTGGGGTTTCGCCCGTGGGGCACGCCAGCTTTCCCTCCGCCTTTGCTTTCAGCCGCTCCGGCTCAAGCTGGAGTCGGTTCGGACCCGCGAGGGCAACTTCCACACGGGCTGGCGCTGCCTTAACGTGGTAAGATTCAAAAGCTGTGAAATGGGCGCATCTTTCTCCGATGGACCAGGCCTGATTCTGAGCTGGGAAGAGCTGCTTGGGGGCTGGGCCAGGTTTCTGAAAGGGGGGTTGTGTACGTGTGTGTGTGGGAGGGAGGGGGTGTATGGTGCAATGCAAATAATAAACGGGAAGGCCAGACCAGCCGTTCATAGGGGATAACGCGTCTGGCTATGAAATGTATTTTCTCTGTCTCTACTCACTCCCAAGCCGGGTAAACCCCAGCCTGATTCCTTCCCTCCAAGAGAGTGATCGGCCCTGGGACTCTGCAGAACACGCCGCCTCTTTCTCAGCTGCTCACTGCACGGGGTGTGTGTGTGCGTGCATGTGTGTGTGCGCGCACACTCGTGTGTGTCTCTCTCAGCTGCTCACCGCACAGGATGTGTGTCTGTGTGTGTGTTTCTCAGCTGCTCACCACACAGGGGTGTGTGTGTGCGTGCACGTGTGTGTGCATGTGTGTGTGTGTGTGCACGCGTGTGTGTCTCTCTCAGCTGCTCACCGCACAGGCTGTGTGTGTTTCTCAGCTGCTCACCGCACAGGGTGTGTGTGTGTGTGTGTGTGTGTGTGTGTGCAGATACTCACAGCAGCACCCCCACATCATCACTGAAGAGGAGGGAAAGTGGACTGCTCATCACAAAGTGTAAGGGGGTGGAGGATATGCAAGAGGGAAGCATGTCTAGTGGTTAGAGCTGGGCAGGGCTGGGGGGAAAGGTGGCTGGATTCTACACCACTGACTCACCAGGGCGCGTAGCCCCTCCCTGCCTCAGTTTCCCCACCTGTACGACGACGCAAGCCAGGCTTGTGAGGCTCAGGGTTTGTGTCCCACATGACGGGTTGGCCGATGTCACTACTCAGGTTGAGGCGTGGACAGCAAACGCCCCTCTGAAGGGCAGCACAGCTGCCCCAGGGTTAGGAGAGCGGCCACACGGGCACGTCACTTCAGTGAGGATCAGCCAAGGTCTTGGTGAGCTGGGGGAAGGGAGATGAACCCTTTGGAAGCAGGTATGCCAGCCCGGCTCAGGCACCCCTCCGCCAGGCGCTGCACAAACGCAGGGAGAGGCAGCCGGCCCCAAAGAGCTCCCCATCCAAACACACTCGGCAGAGGGCAGACCCCACTTTCAGCCAGGGCCCAGGCAGGTCCCCCAAGGAATCCCACCCCCATCTCCCACGCCGTAACTCTCGTCCCCCCTCCCTCCGCAGGACCGCGAGGGCTGCTAGGGGAGCCAGCCTGCCGCTCCTGGCAGCAGAGCTGTTCCCAGCGGGGCCCCGCAGGAGCATATGGTGTTGAAGCGGCTTCCCCCGCAGCCACTCACATGACTCTGGCTGACGAGCTGGGGATTTCTAACCCGGCTAATCAGATTGCACAGGGGTGGTAAGTGGATTAGGCCGGAGGCTTCCGAGAGGGCAGGTCTACCCGGGGGTAAAACCCCTGCAGGTGACCTGGATTCGCTGACGAGGGAAGGGCTGCGGGGATAGAGGCTCTTTGGGTTGGGACCCCCCGTGGAAGGAGGGGTCTGGGGTCCCTCCGAGCCTTGAATGCCAACACTGCAGTTTTATAGCCCCGAGCTGGGTCAGCTGCAGGGGCTGAAGTGCAGAGCGCACACACACACACACTCTCTCTCTCATTAAGCAACACACACACACACACACACACACACACACACACACACACACACACACACACACACACCTCTCTCTCTCTCTCTCTCTCTCTCTCTCTCTCTCTCTCTCTCGTTAAGCAGCATGTAGCCTCCTGCCCACGCTGGAGCTGTTAACCTGCGTTCTTAACCTAAGCCCCTGGAGAGATGCCACTGCTGGAGGGCCGGCTGCCCCTCCCTTGGTGGGCTGGAGGGCTAGACGGCCCGGGGACAGGGGGTCACCGCACACGCACCCTGTGCTTGGCCCCCAGCTGCAGCTCTCAGGCCTCATGCAGTGGGTACAGGTGCATGAGTATGACCTGCAGGGCACTGCGGTCCCAGGCCACCTTTGCTGCAGACGCCAGCTCAAAATCCCCTTCCAACACGACACAGGAGGAAACCGGCTGCAGAGACTCCGTGCAGCTGCCTGGGAGGGTCGGGGAGGGTGCCCACAGCCGACCCACCATCACAAAGCCCAGGTGTCCCAGGGCTGTTGGTTGGCAAAGCCCCATGTAAGCAACCGGCGGGTTTGCAAACGCAAGAGCAGGGAGCTCTTGACCGAGGGGCCAGCCCCGGTCCTGCTGACTCAGCCGCAGGGCACCCCACCCCAGCTGGGGCCCAAAGGAAGCCACACGGAAGCCCAAAGGAAGAACTGTCCCACATTCCAGCACGGACAGTTCATTCACACAGGATCGGGCCCCCTAGTTCTGAGGTGCAGGATACAATGCGACCAGGACAAAGCCACAAACTCACCTGGCTCCTCCTGACCCGAGTGGCATGGGCCGCCTGGAGGGGCCCGGATCGGAGCTGGCAGAGGGGTGGTACGTGGTCAGGCCGTGCGGCTGGTGGGATGGGCTGCTCCTGGGGTCCCGGCAACAGACCTCCGGGTTGAGCTGTGTTTTCCATGGTTCCCTGTGAGCTGTGTGCTTGTGCGGCCGCTCAGGAGAGAATCCAATGCTGCCCAGCTGATTAGCAGAGTGCCCACAGCTAAGTTTCTGTTTCTACCAGTGGTGCACATTTGCACATGCCTTGGTGCACATGCAATTTATTCTGCACACAGATGGAAAACATCTGCAGTGAATGGAAAAGATTAGCAGGAACACTGCTTGTATTCCCTTGCTCTATGGTTACAGCTCCCTCTGGGGAAAGCCGGGGACCGCCAGCATCAGCTGATGGAGGTGCCAGCCTACAGCTGTGAGGGGACGGCGAGGCCAAAGTGACCTGGCACCCACAAAACAACACCCCCCAACAGATGTCAAGAGCCAAAAAGGCTCGCTATGGGTCTGGCAGGGCCCCCAGCCCCCCAGCACATTGGGCACTGCCCAGCATGTGTGCAGTGCTAGCATGGACCAGCCCCCACGCCACCCTGGAGAGGCAGGCACAAGCCCCGCTGCACAAAACAAGGCAGAGGGGGGAAAGCCACTCGGAAGAGGCGCCAGGAGTCCTGGCCCCAGGCCTCTGCTCTAGCCACTAGCCCACGCTCCCACACGCTGAAACAGCGGCGCTGGCAGCAGACACCCACGCGCCCACCCGCGGCGAGGTTCTTCCTGCCAGCCCCCCGGCCCGGCTGCAGCCCTGAGCTGCACGGCTACGTCCGGACATAACCTGCCTGGCACCCACGGCTCAATGGGAAGGCGCAGGGGACACGAGCCAGGAGATGCTGGAGTGAGGGGGTGAGAGGGGCTGCGATTGGCTGCAGCCTGTGGGGTTGCCATGGCGACTGCCAAGGAGGTCTCAGTGGTCCCCAAGAGGCCCAGGGAGGCAGGATCTCGGATTCCCCAACATGGGCACCCAGCTTTGCAGCTGGGTGAGGGGCAAGACGGGAGCCAGGAAACCCAGCCGCAGAGGGCCGAGGGCAGGGCCGCGACCTCGGGGGGCAGGAGGCCCATCCCTGGTGGGGTGGGAACCGGCCAGGGTGAGCCGGGGGCAGGGCACCCCTGTGGGGGGCAGAGGCATCCGCAGGGGGGAGCGAAACCCCTGATGTTTCAAAGCCGCTTCCCTCCTGCACTGTCCTGGCTCCATGCCCCCCCTCCGAGGACACAGCCGGGGCTGGCGCTGTCACGCCGCCAGGCTCCGCGCTGCCAACCTGGCCGGGGAACGGCCCATGCCCAGAGAGCAGAGCGCTCCGCTGGCACGGGCCCCATGCAATGGGCTCGGGGCCGCCATGAAGCTAAGGCCGGGGTGACCTTGTTTTGCAGGCGGGGGTCCAGTCCCTCCCGGAGTGCCCGGCGGCAAAGCCAAGGAAGGTCGAGCTGCCTTCCGCGGAGCCCAGGCAGAACTGGGAGGGCTGGGGGAGGGGGGGCAGCTGTCTCCCGTGCCCCCCTCGATCGGGACGGATGCGTGACAGCTCCCTGTGCTGACAGGACAGCTGACAGGGCAAGCGCCGGAGCCCGAGCTGAGCAGGGCGCCCTAACCTTGTCACGGGAGACACGGGGGGCCGGCTGTGCGGGGTCGTCCCCCCCCCACCGGGCGCCGACAGCTGAATCCCTCCCAGGCTGACAACGGCCCTGCCCGTGACCGCGGCTGCTTTCGCTGACGGTGCTCGCTTCACACACGCGGTCACAGCCATGGCCTCCCTCCCCTGCCGGTCACACCACCCCCCCCCCAGGCAACTCGGCTCAGGCCTCATGCGGGCTGCCCCTCTCCTCCCCATTGAGGGCAGGCTGGGAGGGGCCACACAGCGCCCCCCAGATTCCCGCGCTGGGTTTAAGGCAGAGGCGGGCAAAATCCGGCCCACGGGCCACATCCGGCCCACCAAGCCATTTGATCTGGCCCACCCTGTCACTCCCCCACCCTCCGGCCAATCAAGACCCAAGGGTGGGGGTGTGCACAGAATCTCCTCCCCCCGCCAAGGGCAGCGCCTAGAGGGAACCGCCCCTTCTGCCTGATGCCCCGCCCCATTCTGCTTTAGGCTCCACCTTTTGGTGGGGGGGGGCGGAGCCAGCCCGCGACCACTCTCAAAATTCAGGAAGTGGCCCCCCCCTGCAAAAATCATCGCCCACCCCTGGTCCACAGGCACCACCGCACAAGCAGCATCGCGAGGCTGGAGAAGGCGCGGGGGGGCTGGCAGGGAGTCCAGGGGGCGTGGGAGGCTGGCCACTGTCGTAGGCCCTGTGGGGTGGGGGCAGGGCTGGCCGTATCCATCAGCCACTTTGCTAGCCCATCCTCGGCTTCTCTCCCGGCGCTGGGCAAAGCCCAGAGGGCTCCCGCCGCCTCACGTGCTGGGCAGAGGCTGCGCCGGTTTGCAGCGAGACGGGTTAAACTCAGTTCCGACCACCTGGGCCGAGGCCAGAGCTACCAGCCCCCCCGCAGCCCTGACTGGCCCTGTGGCCCCGAGCTGGGATGCCAGTGCGACTCCAGAGTCACGCCACAGAAGTTAGTGCATTTACACCGGGCAGGAGCCGACCCCCTACCGCCCCGCCCCCAAACCCTGGAGCCAGAGCCTCTCCAGGGCAAGGATTAGGGTCACTCGAGCCGCGCCGGCAACCATCCCTCTGCCCGCTAGCCCAGCCTTCCCGGCCCCCAGCCGGGCCGCACGGGGACTTTCCGCTTCCCCTCCCGCGGCTGGCTCCGGGCCGAGATCATTTATTTATTTATTTATTTTAATTAGCGGCTGTTTCCATAACAAATGCGCTGGCTTCTCCTGGCCTCCCTCAGCCCTGGGGCAGCACTGTTAACGAGGATTTGAAATTTGTTAATTAAAAGCAGGCTGGCTTCCTAACGAGACCCTCTGCCCCTGCCCGCCTCCGCGAAGGAGGTCAGCACGCCCATGCCAGCGTGGCCCGGAAGACAGGAGGGGACACAGGCACCACCGGGGGGGGGCACATCTAACCCAATCGGGCTCCAGCGGCGGGAGGAGCCGGGACCTGGTGCTCCCACCGGTTTGTGGATGTGGGCTGGAGAGGTAGGAGGCTCTTGAGAGAGGCTGACCCCCAAAGCAAACAGCTCCATCTGCCCCGGCAGCAGTGGCTCTGGGCAGAGGGAGCCCTAGAGCTCAGGGGCTCTATCAACCCAGCCTGTAACTCAGGGTGCTGGAGAACCCCTCTCCCTGCCCAGCGTCCGAGGCTGGGGGCTCGGCTCTCAGGGCAGGACGGGCGGAGGTCCTGCTGGTGCGCCAGCTGCCTCCAGCCAGCGCAGGTTTGCTTTGCTCCACTGCAGGGAGGCTGTAACGCCACACGGCCCCGGGAACCCCAAACCATCCCCTCTTCCGGGTGTCCTCTCTGACCTCCCCTGCCCCACCCAACCGGGTCCCTTCACCCGCTGCAAACGGCCACCGAGGCAGGCAGGGGCTGCCAAACCCAGGGATCTCCCCCCTGGAGTGGCCCTCTTCTATCACCGCAGTTCTGGGAGCCTTCTGGGCCCAGGGCACACGCAGCCACAGGGCTGGGAACTAGGACTAGCAGGGCCCCCCAACATCCCTTTGCTCCCTGAAATCGGTGCCCATCTGGGAACAGAAGCAGGGAGCCCTGAGCGGTTACAGACTCTATGGAGAGGGGCAGCTGCCTCCCCCCTCCAGCATCCATGGAAGTCCCGTCTCAGCTGGCCTGGGGTGGGAAGACGCGTACTCGGCTCCGATCTGTTCGTGGGGGCCAGAGGCTCCAGCTCCGACACGTGGGGCCACGGGCGGGCTGAAGAGCAGGCTCCAGGGACAGCAGGGGCCTCGGCTGGGCTATTCCGGGGGGGGATTCGTGTTTCTCCCAGGGTGGGGCAGGCGCTGATGTTTCCACCCCCAGGGCGCTAGGCAGGGAACGGGGCCAAGACAGGAGAGCCAGCCGCTTTTCGGCTGGGCGAGGAGCCGTGGTCCTGGCCGGGGAACACAGTGGCATTCAGCCGGGGCCTGTTGACACGAGCTAGGAAAAGAAGCGTTTCTGTCTCGGGGAGGCTGGGCTGCCGCAGCGCCAGCCCTGCCCGCTGGAAAAACCAATATTTGCCCCCGGATGAAACGCACAGGCCTGCACATGGCATCTTTGTTCAGCCCCAACGGTCCGGGAAGGGCTGTTCCGGCTGGCCCCTCGCCGGGCGGGGCGGCGGGGCGCACGCCCGGTGGGGAGTTTGAGAACACACCCACGCCCACGGTGCCAGGCGCTGCAGGGGCGGAGGAGCGGGAGGGTGAACCAGCCCACAGGCCGGAGAGAACGAGAACCTCTGATGAACCCTGGTGACACGGACCCCCCCAATGTTGGCGCCGTTGTGGGCTGTGGAGCCATGGGACGAGAGACTGTCTGTCTGTCCGGCCCTGCCCAATAACACCCCCCGCCCCAGACTCTGGTGCAAGAGCTCAGTTGCTCTGCGTAGAAGGCCACTGGGCGTTCGGAAAGGGCGGGGCTCCGGTCCCCCCCCCCCAAATCCAGCCCAGGGCACTTGGTTCACTGCGGTGAGGCTACCAGCCGGTCAGGGAGGCAAGGAGAGCGCGATATGCGGCAAGGGCAGACAGGTTGCCTGCCTGGAGCTGCCAGGGTGGTCCCCGCCCCACCCCGGGAAACGGGCTCCCATGCTCAGCTCTTTCACCGTCAATGCCCCTTTCCCCTGCTTTTTGTTTGGAGAACCCCATGGAGCCTCCCCACCAGGACCCCAGCAGGCGTGTGAGGGGGGTGCAGCGCACGGGGGGGTGCACATGGAGACCAGCCCCCAGCCGGCGCTGAATCTTCATTTGCTGCCGGTCAGCTCGCGCAGGTCCCCACGCCACCCCCCAAGTGCCGCTGATATTACAGTCGATATTTTCGGCAAATTCACTTGTCAGCCTGCATCAGCGCACGGGGCCGAGAACGGCTGCCCGCTCCGTCG
The DNA here is from genome assembly GCA_019425775.1 of Rafetus swinhoei. NCBI lineage: Eukaryota > Metazoa > Chordata > Testudines > Trionychidae > Rafetus > Rafetus swinhoei. The sequence goes on from CM033438.1 coordinate 26,952,619, forward strand.
GCTGGCCAGCCGTCCCACCCGATCAATCAGCGCTGACACCAGCTGGGCGGTGCAGAGAACCAGGGGACACGACCGACACGGAAGCTGCGCTCCGGGGACTTTTGGGGGGGGGAGGGCTGGGCATGGGATGGGGGGAGGCGTTAACACTGCGGGGTCGCACTGTCCCCGAGCCCGGCCCAGCACTGCCAACCCTCCCGTGCGCCTGGCGCATTCCTTAGCGCTGCTTTGCATCACGCCAAGGGGCTGGAGAGGTATGGGGCACAGGAGGAAGGGGGCAGGAGACGGAGCCATTGCCAGCCCCCTTGCTAGCAAGAGGGTGGTGGGCAACCTGTGGGCAAGGGCCACGTGCAGCAGTGAGCAAACCTGCCCTCTCGCAAGAGACTGTCTTGGTTACGACAATCTTGCGGCCACTGAGATGAACGAGGACAATTCATGCGCCCCCCCCCCGGCCCGGCCTAGGTTGCCCCTCGCTCGCCTAACGCATCGTGCGCATGGCCCTGATGGAGAACCAGAACAGCCCAGTGGTCAGCACGCCAGGAGGCCTAGGCTTGCTTCCCTGCTGTGCCACCGCCACCCGCCTGGCGGCCACGCCACTCACAGCGTGGCTACACGCAGGAGAGCTCGCCCGAGCGCGCCGAAGGTGCCAAGCTGAAGCGTGCTCACCATCGGCGGGAGCCGGCCTGGCTTGGCGGGAGTTTTGTTTCACCCAGGGGGCACCTCTGTGGAGAGGGCTCTTCGTTGTGCCATGCCTCAGTTTCCCTGCTGCCCGGGGGTGCGTGCGAGGACAGACCCATTGCACGGCAAGGGGCTCAGACACGGAGGTTACAGGGGCCAGGCAAGGACCCTGCTTGGGCCTAGAGGCTGTGGACCCAACCCCAAGGGTTTTCCTGCACCAGTTGAGCGGGGTGGGGCGGGTTCATGCTCCATCCCCTGCAGGCAGGCTCCACGGCTGGAAGACAAGCACTGGGGTTACAGACATTGCGCGGCCCGGGCACCGGAGATGCTGGGTCCCCCCGGCCTATCGCCAGCCTCTGGGTCGGCCAGGAGCAGGCCGGCCGTGACTGCAGGCAGCAGCTGCTGGATTAGCACCCCGGCACCGGAGTAGGGCTGCCAATTAACGAGCTCAGCTCCAAGTGGCAAGCGGCCGGGCCGCTGACCCCGAGCCCCCACGCAGGGCTCAGCCGGCACCCCAGGACCAAAGCTGCCCCCCCCCCCGGCTGGCAGGGAAGAAGCTGTGAATTCACAGGGTTAAAAATAGCACCTGACCTGCTGGCACTTCTCCTGGGCTGCAGTGGGATCCGGCCCACACTGAGGGGAGGGAACGGAGCAGAGAGGGCAGGGGGAGGAGGGGGCAGGAGGGAGAGGCGGGGTTTAGAGGAATTTGGGGAGGCACAAGCGGCCCCTAAACTCTGCTCAACGCCTCCAGCTTTGGACCCTGCAGCCACACCCAAAACCCTCCCTGCTGGGGGGCAAAGAAGGGCAGGGGGGGTCACTGAGGGCCTGCCTGGGGTGCAGGGCTGGTGAGGGGGGAGGCATCTGCTTGCACTAGGGAACCCTTCCCCCACTCCAACACAGCAGCCATTAGCCTGGGCCAGGTCTGTGACCAGCACTGCCAGCTGCAGAGCTTTGGGGGGCACAGGGAGCAGGGCGGGGCTGTTGCCAAGTCCTTCCCGGCACCTCTTCCCCCCAGCCATTGTCACTGCCCGCCAGCGGTCCCTGTGAGCTGTGCTCTCGTGCAGCCGCGCAGGAGAGATTCAATGCCACCCAGCGGATCAGCAGAGCGCCCCCAGTTGGGTTTGTGGTTGTACAGGTGGTGCACATCTGCACATGCCTCAGTGCACATCCAAAAAAATATTCCGCACCAGGCTGGAACCGATTTGAGGGAACATTGCTGCCAGCCTCTTGGGCCATGCACCCGGCCTCTGCCCCCAACGTTTGCAGGGGAGGTGACAGCAGCTGTGCTCCCCCACCCCCCGCAGGGCCCTCATAGCAGGAGTCTGCAGGAATTCACAGGGGCTCAGCTCTCCCAAAAGCACCGGTGTAGGGAGAGGGGACACGCGTCCTCACTGCCATCGAAGCCCGGACCGGATTCACATTCACTCCCGCTCTGCATACCCAGGTGCTCAGCCAGGGGCCAAGATGCAGCGTGGGCAGGGGCCGGCATCCGGTGGGTGTCCGTCGAGCAGATACCAGCCACGCACCCGGCCCCAGCACCCCTGCTCTCCACACTTGGCCGCTCCAGCTACCGGCCCAAAATGCCTCCAAACTTCTTCAGAGGCTGCCAAATCCTTCAGACGCCAGGACTCTCCGTATCTGGGTCACTCGCTGGCCATGACTCAGTGCAAGGAAGCCTCTGCCAGAGCGGGGAGGGAATGGGAGCTGCTAATTTCCCCAGGAGTGGCTTTCAGGGCAAGGGGAGAGTGTGGGGAAGGGTCCTCCAGATTTTGGGAGGGGGAGGGTCAGGACAGGTCTCTGGCCTGTGTTTAGAGGAGGTCAGACGATGATCACCAGGGTCCCTTCTGGCCTGGGACTCTAGGAATCTGTGGGGAAGCCGCGAGAGGCCAACGAGCTCTTGAACGTTTCAGTCGTGGGGGAAGGGGGCACTAGTCACACAGGTGAAAGCGAGACCTCTGGCGCACAGCCAGGGCTGCACTAGTGACCTCACGCTCCGGCCCGCTCCTGTGAACCACAGCTCGGCAGGCGGCCCCTCTCCAGGACCCCTTTTAAGAACAGACCGGCCAGACTGGGTCAGACCAACGGTCCCGCTAGCCCAGTGCCCTGTTTGCCGACAGCGGCCAATGCCAGGGCCCCAGAGGGACCAGGGAACCGTCACGTGATCCCAAGGGCCGGCCGAGTCCACTGGGGCAGCAGGTGGCGGGACCCAAGTAGGGATGTTAAATATCGGTTAACGGAATAGTCGATTCACCTCCCGAATTCTTATCGGTTACTCGACTGTTCTAGAGTCGCCGGGGGCGGGGCCGGCAGCCAGTGCAATCCGTCCCTGCTCCTGAGGAGACCCTGCCACTCTGGATCAGAGGCGGCAGCGCAGGGTGCCAGGCGGGAGCTGGTCCGCAAGGGGAGCCCGTTTAAAAACCAGCTCCCCTCGCGGACCAGCTGCCCATCACTCTGCACTGCTGCCTCGGATACAGAGGCAGCAGCAGCAGGGATGGCAGCAGCCCCTGTCCAGGGGGGGGGGAGAGGGTCTGAGATGCCAGAACTGGCACGAGCCAGAACTGAGCTGAGCTGCCTGCCCGCCCGGCTGCTAATACACTTTGAATGCAGCGCCGCAGTGCGGGTAGGTCCCGGACCCGGCGCGAGCCACGACTGAGCCGGGCTGCTGGTCAGCCTGCTACAAAATTTCCTGGGTGGGGGGAGGGATGCATGTAGTCTATAGCATTAACCAATACGCTTTTGCTTATTGCTTAATCGACTGCACTATTACATCCCTAACCCCAAGGGGCCTGCAGGGGCTGTCCGGAGGCTGGCACCCAGGACTGGGGGAGTTGGCAGTGGGGCCGACCCCCAGGTGCGGGGAAACCTGCGGGTGCAGCAGCACCCCTCCCCCCACCGCTACATCCCACGTCCATGGGCACGGACAACCGGCGAGAGCGACGGCACGTTGAGGACTGCCGGCCCAGGGCTCCCCGTGGGCAGCGTCACCGACGGAAGGATGCAGGGGCCTGGCGCTTCAGAGGCCCACACAGCACAGCCCGGGCCAGGGCCGTCCGAGGGAACGCCGGGGGAGGGCAGGCGCCAAGGGCAGCGAAGGGGCTGTTTTGCCCCAGCCCCTGAGGCCCCCCTGCCTGGGAGCCCGCAGGCCGACGGGGCGCCAGGGAGCCCCCGTATCACCCCGCAGCCCTGGAGCTGGGAGGAGCCAGGGGGCTGGAAGGAGACTCAGGCCTGCGCCTCCGTGGATGTTTAAGGAGCCCTGGGGTGAGGGTGGGGGGAAGCCGCTCCCAGGGGCTGGCGCCGGAGGGGAAGGCAGGGAAGCGGATGCCATCACGGCTGGAGTGGCGGAGGAGGGGAGCAGCTCAAACCGCTCACGTCTCTTTCTCTGGCCCGGGTTAAAAATAAACGCCGGGGGAAGCGTGCAGCCCCCGACTGACGCTTGCTAAAGGTGACGGGGGATCTTCCCAGCAGCACCCGGCGCTGGGTCTCTCTCTCACAGCCGCAGCAAAGGAAAGGTCACGTCGCCCGTGATAAGCTTTGCCGGGAACACGCTCCGCGCAGGGAGCGCTGGCGTTTGCCCGTGGCTTGTGCCCCATTACGCTCGCACATAGACATGCTGCGTGGCTAGCCCCAGACGCTCTGCCTTCTCCCGGGGCTCGCCTCCTCCTGCCCGAGCGGCTACCCCACAAGGGGGTCAAGTGGGACCCTGCCGTTTTGATCTTGCTTTGTTCGGAGGAGACTCTGCGGTGCCGTAGATAGCGCACTGGGAGAGGAGTCAGGAGCAGTGTTCCCTCGAATTTTTTCCCACCCATGTGTGGAATAAATTTTGTTAAATGCACCAAGGCATGTGCAGGTGTGCACCACCAGTAGAAACACATGCTGCCACTGTGGGCACTCTGCTAATCAGCTGCGCGGCACCTGAATCTGTCCTAGGTGCCCAAGCGCACAGCTTATAGGGAGCACTCGCAGGGGCTGGCAAGGAGTTCAGGTCCTAACTTAGGAGACCTAAGTGCATTGAGGTAGATGTCTAGAAAGCACCAGAGTTATGAAACGTTGACACTGCATGCCCTGGAACAGCATGCCGCACACGGCTCCCATGGCCTAGTGCTGGCGCTGAGCAGAACGGATGCTAGGAATGTAAAATCCCGTTTAAAATGTTAACCAGTTAAACTATAATGAGGGGTTTGGAACAGGTCCCATATACAGAGAGATGAAAAAGACTGGGACTTTTCAGCTTAGGAAAGAGGAGACTAGAGGGGTGGGGATATGATAGAGGTCTATAAAATCATACTGCTGTGGAAAAAGTGAATAAGGAAAACTTATTTACTTACGGTATGTCTACACTTGCACCCTATTTCGACAGAGGGATGCAAATGAAGACATTCGAAATTGCAAATGAAGCCAGGATTTACATATCCCATGCTTTATTTGCATAATCGCGTTATGGCGCTATTGCGAAATACAAAACGCGGTGTAGATGCAGTTATTTCGGGAGAACACCCTTCTTCCGAAATAACTGTTAAACCTCATTTTATGAGGAATAAGGGGTATTTCGGAAGAAGGGCGTTCTCCTGAAATAACCACATTTACACCGCGTTTTGTATTTCGAAATAGCGCCATAATGCGATTATGCAAATGAAGCGTGGGATATTTAAATCCCGCTTCATTTGCAATTTCGAACGTCTTCATTTGCATATCTCTCTCGAAAGAGGGTGCAAGTGTAGACATACCCTTATTGCCACAATAAAAAACTAGGGGTCACCAAATGAAATTAATAGGCAGCAGGTTTAAAACAAACAAAAGGAAGTTTTTCTTCACTCAGCGCACAGTCAACCTGTGGAACTCCTTGCCAGAGGATGTGGTGAAGGCTAGGACTTTAACAGGGTTCAAAAAAGAGCTAGATGGATTCATGGAGGTTTGGTCCATCAATGGCTATTAGCCAGGATGGGTAGGAATGGTGTCCCTAGCCTCTGTTTCTCTGGAGGTGGGTGACAGGGGAGGGACCACATGAGGATTACCTGTTGTGATCCCTCCCTCTGGGGCATCTGGTATTGGCCACTGTTGGCAGACAGGACACTGGGCTAGATGGACCTTTGGTCTGACCCAGTCTGGCTGTTCTTATATGTTTGACTGGTTAATTGGCCCGCTGCAGTGTGGTGGGCCCGGCCAGCGTGGAACAGCAAGCCACGAGCGGGGGGCTGCTCCAGCTCGCCTGGGTGCCGGTTAACCAGTTACCTCGGTAAGCATGCCGGTAAAACAACACTTGCCGGGTAACTGGTTAACCCTCGCCATCCCTAATGGATGCGCGCTGATCCCCCTGCGAGATCGCACCTGGAAGCGGCAGTGTGCGGCAGCCAAGAACAATTTCTGTGTTGCCAGCAAATCTCAGCAGAACGGCGTTGCCACACTGAAAGCACGCCAACCCCGGCTCGTCACGTGGGGCCCGAGCACCACGCTTTGTGGCCCATGCTCTGCAGGGTTCCCACATACCCACGGGGCTCGGTTCCCCACTCACACACACTCCCATGTGGGGGAAAACCCAGCGCAAAAATGATGCTTTTGGACACTTTGTCACCCACAACACAATCCAGGTGTCTGCCAGCCCAACTCAGGGAACAACGCTGAATTCAAGGTCTTAGGGAGAGGGCAGGGGGTCTTTAACAATGACTTCCTTTCTCCAGAAAGTTGGTCAGTCATTGCAGTTCTAGTTGATCTAAACACAACCACAGTGATAGAGTCTGGCTAAAAATCCTTCCCACACTCAGCTGATCCACTTCCCTCTCCTAGGTCTTGGCATGCCACCTCCACACTAATTTGCCAGTCAGCCTCCAACAGGTTCCCCAGGCAATATAAACAAAGGGAGCAGCATGCTTGTGTTTATCGATACCGAAGGATCGATTTTTAAGGCCACACGAGGTCGCTGTGTGAACTTAGCCTGACCACCTGGCCAGAGCATTTCGCTCAGCAATTCCAGCCCCAGCCCATATCCTGTGGTTGAGCTACAGTAGTGTTTCTCAACCTTTTTTAATAAAGTACCCGTTAAAAAAAATTTATAAGTACCCCCAGTACCTACAGTTTTCAGACACAAACTTTTTTTCTACCATTGCCACAGATTTGTTTAAACAACTTAATCGTAGCTGGCGGGCGATGAAATTTTTGGGTGTAAAAAGTACAAAATTAATAAAGCGCTGTAAAACTTAACACAAAAATTCAGTTTTCTCCACATTTCAGTGGTGTTGACGCACCCCCCTAGACTTTGCTCAAGTACGCTTAAGGGTACTCGACCCACTGGTTGAGAAACACTGGACTAGAGCTCACATCATAGGCAGAGACACCTAATAACACTGCAAGGGCTGGACAATCCACCGCACCCTTTGGTAATTCCTTCCAGTGGTTAATTGCCCTCATTTCAAATACTGCGCCCTCTTTCTAGGCTGAAATTGTTTCGCTTTAGTGCCTAGACACTGTGTTTCTTTCTCCCTTCAAAGCAGTCAGCCCGGGCTTTCTGCGTTATCAACCAGCAAAATTGGGAAAGGGTTCATGCCTACTTCCCTCTCCCCACACTGCCTTATACTGCCCTCGCCATCTCGGTGCGCACCCAGAAACAGAATATACACACGCCAGACAGGGTGCGAATACTACCCATCAGCCAGTGAGAGGGGGAAATCACCCCTCAGCGGAGTTTTGAATTAAACATGCTGCCTAATGAATTGATTTTATTAGTTTGGGAATGCACTGAGAACTCATTATCAAAACAAACAGCAATTCGTTTCTCCAACTCCACTCCCCATCTCAACAGCGTGGCGGCTGAAAATTAACCAGGTGCGACTCCGTCGCTGCTGCTGTCGCCCCCCCCCCGCCCTTGTGTGCCGTTGCTCTTCTGCAAGGTACAAAATCAATCGGTGCGCCGGGTCCCCTCGTGGAGTTTGCTCTTCAACGTGCAGCGTTGCTAAAGTAACCGAGCCCTGAGCGGCAAACCCCGGGGCCCTCCGCAAGCTACGGGAGATGATGGAGCCTGCGTCTCCGGCTCTTTCCCTTGGGGGGTGCTTGACCTGGGCTCCCCAGCAGGAAAGTGCTGTAGCGGATGCAGTCCGTGCTCCAGGGTGTCGCTCAGAACGGCCGATGTATGGAGCAAGAGGGGATCTCAGTGGGATCAGCAATAGGGATGTGACTAGTCACTCCCCCTGCTCCCCCCTTGCTGCCTCTATCAGAGATAGGCGGGGGGGGGGGGAAACAGGAGCTGGTGCTGGGGGGAGCCAGCTTAAAAGCAGGGAACTGGCAGCGCTTCTGTCTGGGAAATGTAGCAAGAGCAGGGCTCTTGCTACATTTCAAAATAGGAAGCACAGTGAGGAGCACAGGGCCAGCGGGGGACTGCTTGAATCTCCTGCTGACCCCGTGGTCCCCGCGGTGCTTCCGCCTTTGAAACGTAGCGAGAGCCGGCAGGAGGTGGAGGCGCCCTTATCGACTAATCGAACCGTCGATGCAAATTCCATCGACTCTTCGATTCGCGGATTCATCTCAATTCAGCATCCCTCCGCAGCAGCCGCCCGGCCCTCCCAAATTCAAAGGCGACCCAGGGTCCCGTTGGCCAACTGCCCCCAAAGTCTTGGGGAGTCTGTGGGATTTAGAGCCGAGCCCATCTCTGTGGGGTGCAGGGCCCCCCTGATTCTAGATCGGTCGCTTGCAAGAGAAAGGATCGCTGGGAATAAAAAACACGCCAATGCGAGCCGCCCTCCCGCCACGTTACTGCCACCCTCCCACCCGTTCCAGGGCCTGCAGAAATGCCCCTGCCTGTCTGCGGGAGAGGCAGCCAGGTCCCTTAATTCTCTCCGCTGGAAGATGCTCCACAGCCTGCCTGGTCTGAGAGCAGAAGAGAAACACCAGAGGCTGCTCTCACCCTGCAGAGTAGCCCAGTTCGTAGTCCCCACGAGGCTCCCAGCCCCGGACGCACGCGGCCCTCTCCCTACATGGCAATGTGCTGGGAAACAGCCCTATTACAGAGAGGGGCGGGGCGGCAGCTGCTGTGTGTATGGGGGCGGAGGGGGCTGGACAGAGGCAGCGGAGACATGGGAGAAATTCCAGGGTGAAGAGGTGGGGTCGTGTGCTTGCAGAGGAAAAGTAGATGGCAGCAAGACGGCTCAGGGGAGGAAACGCAGGGCCCCACGGCCGGCCACAGCATTGTCCCGACCTACCAGCGCATCGGCCAACCCACATCCCACCCCTCCCCGCCCCTCGCCGCTCGGCGGGGGTTTGAGAAGTTAAGCGTGAAGCCGGCAGGACAGCGAGGGCATTGTCATGCTCGGCGGACTGGTCTCTCTTTGGAAAGGACGGGCTAATCCCATTTGATCCCCCTTCGCGGCTGTCAGCTGTTTTCAGGCATGCAGGATGTGGGGTTCTGAAATCGGAGCTATTGTGCCCGACCCCCGACCCCTGCTCCCCACCTACTGTGTCAGTCAATAGCCTCGGCCGGGAATAGGCCTTTCTCAAATCCCCCTGGAACGGCGTTCCTGCCCCCCGCCCCGGCGTGGCTAATTCAGGCTGGGAAGGCATGCCTCAGCGGGGCCGGGCCGGGGGATGTGCCCACAGGGCCTGGCGGAAAGGAATTTCCACGAGCGTGAGGACTCGGAACAAGAGCACCAGCTGCACGGAGCTGCCCACTCTATGGGGCACGGGGCCACGGGAAAGATGGAGGAGCGTTCAATTCTGCTCCCCGCTCTGCCCGGCGGGGGCCCCGGCCTGTTGCGGCCTGAGCTCCCGCGCCCCTGGAGCTCCCCAGAACTTGCTCCCCACCACGTCCCTCTTCCAGAGTACCCAGCCCCTTCCGCTCTGCAACCGTGGGCTCCTGGCCCCTCTGGCCCAGCCTGTCCCGCCAGCACCAAACAGAGTCACGGGGGCGAAGGGACCAGCTGATGGGTGGGGTTCTCGCAAACCGCCAGGCAGCTTATTCGCCCCGGCTCCCAGCCTGCTCAGCACCACAGTCCCGGGCACCAGAGGGAATCGGCTGGAGAGAATCCAGATCTTGCTCCACGGGGATAGGAAGGGGAGCAGGAGGGCAGGGCCCAATTAGCGACTGATGGAACACGGAAAACAGCTGCGGGAGACTCACCCAACCACCTGGGACCCCCAGCCCAGCTCCCAGTCTGGGCAGACAGGAACCTACACCCAAGAGCTGTCATGAGTGGGTCCCTTTGCTGGGTAGTGTAGAGGCCAAGGCCTGGAGACTTCTCCCCCCCTCCCTCCCACTGGTGGGGCCAGGGCCGGCTTGAGCCATTTCTGCACCCCAGGCAGCGGGCGCGTGACGCATGCGCGACTACACCCCTGGGCGCACAGTGCATGCGCGGCCTTGTCCCCGGGCGCGCTGTGCACCTTACAGCTGCAATCGGGCATGTGGCCCCTGATGGCAGCCCTAAGGGGCCCCGCGCGGCGCCCCTTACAGCTGCCATCAGGTGCCCCCCATAGGTTGGTGCCCCGGGCAGCTGCCCGGTTAACCCCCCCCTTAATCCGGCCCTGGGTGGGGCAGCACAGGGTGATCTGCTCCCGCTGGACCTGCTCTGTGGTCAGCCTGGCCCCCCCAGTCCTATATCAGCAGGGCAGTAGGAGTGAGGGGGGATGTGACTCGGCAGCAAACGGAGAGAAACGGCCGCGAGATTGGAAACCGGACACGGCGCTCAACTTCCGCCGTGGTGGAAACGGGAAAGGCAGGGCTGGAAAGGGACGTGAGGCAGGGGGACGCTGGGGCATCAAGGACAAGCCTGAATAGAACCCGCGGCTGTTGTGCTACTTAAACCACCCGGCCAGGTAGCCAGTCTCCTCAAGGCCTCACTCAGGCAGTGGGACGGAGGGGTCAAGAGACTAGGACAAGGGCGTGACCGAGTGCCAGAGCTGGGATTCGCTTGGCTTGGGCGGCCGTACAGGGAGTCAAATGCTGCCCAGCGGATCAGCCGGCAGCATGTGTTTCTGTTGGTGGTGCACCGCCACACATGCCTTGGTGCACACTACACATTTTATTCCGCACATGAATGGGGAAAAAAAAAATGAGAGGGAGCACTGATCCGAAGGGGTTACCTGGGAGGGGCGCAGCGGAATAATTCTCAGGCAGCAGCACAGCCTGTAGGCCAGAGCCCCTTTGGAAACGCAGGCGCCTGCAGCTTCCATGCCGGAGCCACCTGGAGAGGGAGTGAGCCAGGTAATAGCTGGCACCGATCGAGCCCAACGTCTCCCATTTTGGGGCAGCTCTTTTCAAGCTGCCGCTGGCTGAAGGACACACTCAGGAGCAGGTTTGGAGTTACCAAAAATCTAGAGGCAGGGGAGGTCTGGATTTGGGAGTGGGGGAAAGAAAGTAGGGTCACGCCACTCTCCGGAGCCAACCGAGTTCTACCTTCCCCACAGGAAGGCGACGGCGGGCTGATCCCATTCAAGAGGCCAGGCCCCCATGCGGGGGGGAGAGACAAACCAAGGAAAAACCGCAAGGAAGGAAGGAGCGGATTTAGTCACCCGTCCCCCCATTTCGCAGACGCCGTATGGGGATGTTGCCTCCCTCCCCTCCCCCTGCACTTCACGGAGTCAATCGTCCCGTCGAAACACCCGTGCGCTGGCCGGGGAACGTACACACAGCCCCGCCCCAAAACGGCCTTCCGTTCAGGCTCTAAAAATAGCACTCCACTCCCGCAACTTGCTCTTAGCTGAGAATGAACTCAGGCAGCCGGACGCTCCGGCGGCAGGAGTATGAGCTGCCCTCTCCCCCACCGCTCGGGCCTCTCCCGGCTGGCAGGAGAAGCTGGGAGCCATCAGATTTGCAGCCCCAATGACTCGCCAGCCTCTCGTATGGCTCTCCTCCCCATGCACCTGGGACCAGGCTCGGTTACCATCTGCCGAGGCCGCAGAAAGCGCACGTCCTGTGCCAGCAGCGTGCGTTGCTGCCCCGGGATGAAGGAACTAGCCTAGGAAAGTGTCCGCAGAGGGGTTTCGTTCCCCCGTCTCACTGGAAGGGGGCACCACGCCCCACCGCAATGGGGCTGGTCGCATCCCGAGCGGCCCATGCCTGTCAACGGCCGAAGAACAGCCACATGTAGGGTGACGGGGCAGCTGGACCAACTCGCTGCAGGCAGATGCCAGCTTCTCCTCCCAGCGCTGCTGGGAGTAACGGCATGCCAGGGAAATGCCCTGCGGCGGGCAGCACTTGCCCAGGTTGGCCGGGCAGCCCCAACACCGCGCTTGGCTCAGCCAACGGGGGCAGCGCCAGCTCGGTGCAAGGCCCAGTGGGAGGAGGCTGCAGCTACCTGGCCAGGAACCTGGCGTAAGAGCAGGGAGATGCTGCCCGTTGCTAGGCGCGTTGCCCGGGGTAGATCGGTTGCTAGGTGGCCACGTGCACCGACCTGTCGGGGAGCACGTGTGGGCAGCACCGGGGGAGCGGGCAGCCCGGCTGGGCAGGCCTCCACCAGCCAAGAACAGCCCCCAGGCAGGCGCCAGCAAGCCGAGATCGCCAGGCAAGAGCCCGGGTCAGTGGGGCTGGAGACGGGAGAGCAGAAAGTGAGGGGGGGGGGGATGGCACCCAGACGGTTCCTGGGGCAGCCCCCAGAGTTAAACAGCAGCCATGGGAGCTGCGCTTGTGGCATGGGGCTCTGTGAGGCCCCCTGGCACCGGCAGCTGGCTCAGGCCCCGCAGACCCCCTGGTCTAGTCCCACGGCTCCTTCCCTTGCCAGGCAGAGCCAGCTCCAGACGTACTGCTCAGGCACACAGCCCGGCCCGCAGTCCTGTAGCTGGCGAGGGAGGAGACCCCCCAGCCCTGCCTCCGACGGCTTGTTGCAATGAGACAGGGGGTTTCAAACGACGGGTCCCAGCTCCCTTCCCAACCCCCGCATTGAGGAGCTGGGCCTGCTGCCAGCAGCTTCTGGGATGCAGCGCAGTCTGCGGTGCCAGGACAGGCAGGGAGCTGCCTCAGCCTCCCCCCCCACTGCTCCCCTGATCCCCCTGCAGCAAGGAGCTCCCTGTCTCATTGCAACAAGCCGTCCGAGGCAGGGCTGGGGGGGGGGCTCCTCCCCCACTGCACAGCTGACTGGGAGCTGCTCGAGGTAACCCCCTCCTGCCCCCCCAAAGCTGGAGCCCCCCCATCCTCAGCCCACCCCGGAGCCCACACCCCAGCCACATTCTGTCAGGTGGCGGCATCAGCGATTTCCTTCCACGGGGTCATGAGACACCAAGTTTGAAACCCGCCGCACAAACCCAGGCAGCCAACACCAGCGCATCCCGCCTGCATTGGCTCAGCCCTTCGGGCCTCAGACGCGGGCCCTCCAGACACAGCAGGGAGCTGGACGGGGTCCCAGCTAGCGGCGCTGCCTCCCGACACGTCATGCATCTCAAGCACGCTGGAGCCAGGCTCGGCCAAGAGCCCACGGCAGTGCTGCCCTCTGCCAGGAGCAAAGCGCTCTCTCCGGCCAGGCGCCCTGGGCGCGGAGGGGACCTGGCAAACTTGGCGGGCCCGAGCGCCTGGCGCAGCGTGTGGAATTGCGCCCAGATGTGAGTCAGGGCGTGCGCTCAAGGTTAGAGGAGGGAAGGGGCTCAGGTAGTCATCGCAGGGAGCACCGTAAAAGGCAATTAGCCGTCGCTGCTAAAATTAGATCAATGACTTCCTGCCGCTAATGGTCGAAGCTGTCAAGGTTTCCTTCCCTTCCCCTGCTCCGAGGAATGTGGCACTGGCACGGGAGGGCTGGGAATGATTTATGAGACGGGGCTGAGCGAGAAGCATGCACATGCGCGCTTGCGGTGCCAACCAAACCCGGCCAGCCTCACGCAGAGGGCCGGACGCAGCCGCTGCTTCAGGGTCCTGGCTGGGGGTCACCCGCACCACAGCGAGGGGAAGAGGACGCGTGGCCCAGCAGCTGAAGTCATGGGTCGGACGCCTGGGTCCCCTCCCCAACTCTAGGGCTGGCTCGAGTCAAGCTGTGTCACCTTGGTACCTCAGTTTCCCCCTGTCTGAACGAGAGCACTCCCGAGGGCTGTAGGGATGAATGCTTAGGGCTCCACACCTCACTGGAGGAATGCTCTCTCATAGAGCTGAAAGGGACCTTGAGAGGTCATCAAGTCCAGTCCCCTGCCCTCACAGCAGGACCAAGTACCATCCCTGACAGATTTGCCCCAGATCCCTAAATGGCCTCCTCAAGGACTGAACTCACAACCCTGGGTTTAGCTGGCCAATGCTCAGACCACTGAGCTATCCCTCCCCCATTAATGCCCTTGGTTAACCCTTTCAGGTCAGGTGAAAGGGTTAACTGATGTTTTTATAACCTGAAGAACAAAACCCCTGGAGTGACCGTGAAACGAGGCGGAGGGAGACAGGGGGTGGGGGGGACACCCTGGGGCTCCAGAGAGCAGGAATGGCTCCCCGTGCCCTATTCCACTGACTAAGCTTCACCAGCCCCACGTGGGGCACCAAGCTCTCACCCCTCGCAGGGCACGACGCAGGGAAACCGACCCCTTCCCCTCTCTAGCTTCCCAGAGGCCTCCTCCCCACCTCGGCCAGGCAGGGCTTTGCGCATGGGGGCCAGGCCTGCACAGTGGTTTGGGGGTGCCGGGTGGCCCCCATTTCTATCAATATTCCTGCCCCGCCACGGAGCCTGCTTGAACGGGGGGGAGGAAAACCAGACGCAGGAGATGTCTGCTGTGGAAAATTCCAGTCCGATTTGGCTGCTTGTTCCTGCCCGTGACGCCATAATCCCGTTTGTGACATCACACCTAGTTGCCGGGGGGACGGCGCCAAGGGGCATGGCGCAGCGAGGCTTAGCGAGCCTGGGCGGTGTTTGTTTCAGAGCCGGCAGGGCTGGGGGAAGCCCCGAGGGCCGGGAAGCCAGCCCCTGCGTTCTCAGAAGGCAACACACCCACTGCCCCTCACCCCAGCCTCGCCCCGGCCCGTTCCCAGGCTCAGGTTACTGCGTTCCCAGCCACCTCCAGCGCCTGCCAGGGTTTTGGCAGCAGCCGCATTCCTGAAGTCCCAAGAGGGGGCTGCCCAACTGGCGGGAGGCAGGTGGCCCCCAGCGGGCTGCTGACAGAGGGGCCGGGAAGGAACGCGAAGCATTCCCCGGCTCGGGGCGGGGCGGCTCCGGGGCTCTCCGACAGCTCCTTCCACATGGGACAGAGGCCTGGTGCAGACCGGGAGATACGCCCGCCTCGGACCATCCCGCCACCCCCGAAGCAGCAAGGCACAGTGGGTCTGAAGGGAGCAGCCCCCAAGCCCTCTGTCAGCCGAGGGAGAAGAGCATCCGCAGGGGAGGGCTGAAGGGGACAACTCCGTGTCCCTCAACGGGCAGGGAATTTGACCCAAGACAGACAGCTCCCCAGGCCGGTCCCCGTACCCAGCACGGGCATACCAGTGCCACTGGCGGGCCGGGGACTTTGGGAGCTGGCCCACGGGACGAGGTCACCAGTGAGTCACCGAGTCGCCCGATGCCCGGGCTGCAGTCAGAGTGCCTGCCCATTCACCGGGCACACGAGGAACCCAGTCCTGCAGGCACTGCGCTTAATTACCCGCTCAGAGACACCGGCTGGAAAGGAAACCGCCTCCCTGCCGGGCACCCTGGCGCAGGGACCACACGCAGAGGGCGTCTCCCTCCCCGCCAGGCTGTTACCCTGCCTCCTGCGGCACCTCGCCAGCCGGCTCCCGCGTTTGGAGGCAAGGGTCGGGGTCCGCCCCGGCGCCAGGTGCACGGATGTGTTCCTGCCCTGTGTCCCGCAGACAGGCAGCTGCTGGAGTCCTTCGGCCGGGCTGCCCTGGCCTGGATTCCCCAGGGGGCACAAAGGCATGAAGGAATGCCAAATACAGCCAGCTGGACGGACCCGCGCCCGCCTAGCCACGCCGCCCTAGGCCAGGCATGAGAACAGCTGACCAGCCCGAGAGCCCTGCCGCCCATCGCAGTGCCCCCTAGAGGCTGGGCCGCCCGTCCCATGGTCAGGGTGTGAGCATGTGGCTTGGGTGAGGATTCTGCTCCGAAAACTCCCAGGGAGAGTCAAAGGCCATTTCTCCCCTTGGGCTGAGCCTACAGAGTCAGAGGCGGCCCTGGGACCGAGCCACGGAGGCTGCGTGGCAGGACAGTGCACGTAGGTCTCGCAGGCCACGGCGGCAGGAGTCCCAAAAGTCAACCTCCTGCCTCTCCTCCCAGGAAAAGTTTCCCTGACGGCCTCTGGCAGCTGCTGTCCAGCTGGAGGCTCAAGGGATCCCCTGGTGCAGGTGACTCCCTTTGGCACCTTCTTAACGCAGCAGCCCCCCCGGGCGGGCGTCGAACCCGGCACAGTGGCACGTTCCCTGGGAAGCGCCGTGTGCTCGGGGGACAGGCTCGAATCCCCTTTCACAAGCAGGTGTCGAACTCCTGTCGTGTTTCCCAGGGGCCACCGGGAGCAGCCCCCCTCTCGCTCGCCCACCACCTCCGCCCACCCGCCTGTCACAGTCCCCTGGCGTCCTCCCTCTCCGGCGGAACCCCGGGACCAGGGGGCTCAGCGCGCCCAGCCGGGCGGGGGGTAGCTTGTGGCAGCTCCCGTTCGCGGCTGATTTCTCTTCATTAGTGCAATCACATCAACACTGACAGCGGCATATTTATTATGGGCCCAGCACTGACTGCTTTCCACCCAGCACCGCACCACTTGATAATGAGCTTGGAGGGCAGCTAACGAGGGAGCTTTCTACGGCCCGGCCCCTCCGTGCCCTGCTTCACCCACCCGGAGTGGGAAGCTGGCATCTCGCTGGCCAAGAGCCTCGCCACAGCAGTGGGCAGCCATCGGGAGGGGAGGGATGTGCACAGCATGCTCGGGGAACAAAGGTGTTAATTGTTTAACTAGCCCGTTTGGGACGGAGCACGAGGATTTCACGTCTGCGGAGGTCGCGCTGCAGATCTGAGCTGGGCAGCGTAACCCGCCAGGCCCTGTGGATTCCACACTCGATTCAAACGCAACGCCCGAGGGTGGCCGAGAAAACATGAAGGCCACCCACCAGCCCTGTTTACGTAGGACCTACAACACACGGCGTCCTGCTCCCACAGGGTGGAATAGACAGCAAGCACAAGTCCCCCCATTGGATGCAAAAAGGGGAGCGATACTGGCTGAGATGCCATGGGGTAAGGAGTAGGGAGAAACGCCCTCCGTGGGGCCCACTAGCAGAGGCAGGGCAGGTAAAGGGATGCCCGACAATGGGAGTGGGCACAGGAAGCATCAATAGAACTAACCACGTGGCAAGTAGACAGGCTGCTCCCTGCCAGCAGCCCCCTGGAGATATCCCCCCTGCAGCAGTTTGACTATATAAACACAGTCGAAGAAATCCACCGGGGCTCCTCACTTCCCGCAGGCCCTTCCGCCAGCCAAGCGTCTCGGTAGCCCCCGATACACCATCAAACTCCAAAGCCATGGGGCTGAATTACCGGCTTTTGATTTCAAAAGCCGGGGAAGGCGAGGGCTTGCATCCACTCCAGGCCAGCGACCCCCGGACGCTTGGCTCCAGCATTTGATTCGTAAGTGCAGCTTCCTCCTACCAACCTTGTCTTGAAACATTCCCAGGCATGCAGCGAACCCCCTACCTCGCCCCCTCTTTGTTGGGATCAGCATGGGTGGTCGGTGAAGGTAGGGCTGGGGAAAGCAAGGCCTTGGCCCCAGCCCAGCCCAGCCCTGCCCCTTCTGCCAAGGCCCCGCCCCCCACAGGAGCCAAGCTGCCCCCCACCCCGCCCTGATCCCCCCACCATGGGGAAGGGAGGAGGGCGGTTCCAGCTTCCCCAGCCTGGAGCAGAGGGAGGGCGGGTACTGGGGGCAGCTGGCATTCTGGGGGCGGAGTTTCGGCGGGGCCAGGCTGGCATTTGGGAAGGCAATGCCTCCCCCTGCCTAGCGCACCAGCTGCCCATAGGGAGCAGGCTGCACTGGCCCTTCTGGAAACAGGCTGCGGAGGAGACACGAACTGATGGGGGAAGGATTATTCTGTGTTAAAGCAACAGCCCGGAGTTGGATTTACAGGGCCCGGCCACTTCCAAAGCCAGCTGCAGCACGGCTGAAACTGACCGCGTTTTGTGGGCCGCTCCCACGCAAACTTGCTGCATTCGGAGCCTGACCAAGGGAGGGTCACTGTGGCAAAGACCCCCCCCAAGAGCCCAACGGTCCGGTCCGAGCTGGTTCTGAAAGCGCCAGGCGGCAACGCCATCCTTCCCGGTGCCAAGGGGCCGTGCTCGGACGGCATGTCCCATCCCGCAGTGCTGCCTGGCCGGGGGGGCTCTCGAGAGGGCGCTGCAGGCTGGGACTCGCGGGCTCTGCGGGGTGCCCCTCCACGCCGGGAGAGCGTTTCAGGGGGAGGACAGCCAGCCGCTGCCGTGGGAACTAGCCTGGCGCGAGGTGCGCAAGCCAGACGTCTGACAGACGGGAGGAAGAGGCAGACGGTCCTTCCCTGGGACTCCTTAGACACAGTCCCCGAAGGCTGCCTGAACAGCAGCGATCACGCCTCGCATGACCCGCTCCTCCGGCACGCTGGGACCCACCGGATGCTACGTACCAGCGCGCTCCCGGCTCGCCTCGGCAGGCGGACAGCAACTCCCGCAGGCCTCCTGTTCCTGCCACGCCACAAAGCCAGAGGGGAGAAGTCAAACGGCCCAGGAAGCCCCAGCGGAGGGAGGGGGGATGGGACAGATCCTTTCAGGGCTTTAGAAGCAATGTTCCCTCTAATTATTTCCATCCAGGTGCGGAATAAACTGTATTACGTGCACCGAGGCATGTGCGGAAGGGCACCGCCAGCAGAAACACATGCAGGCGGCTGTGGGCAGCAATGGAATCTTTCCTGGGCAGCTGCCCAAGTGCTCAGCTTGCAGGGAACACGGCTTACCAGCAGGCAGAGAGCGAGTCTTCAACATGGCAGGGGTTTGCTTTCAAATGACCCCCCCGGTTCCCATGTGGAGCCCATCCCCGTGGCCTCAGGTCACCTCTCACAGGAAGGACAGACGGACAGGTTCTGATCCCAGACTAGCCGCAGCCTCGATTCCGCGAGCCCACGGCAACCCGGACGCAGTTCAGAGCACGCACCGAAGTCAGCGCTCAGCCCGGCCCCATGGCTGCAGACACCGAAAAGGGACGCTAACCCACAGGCAGGACAGGAGCCCCCTCCCGATGCTGCCTTTGGCGCTTGCCCCCAGACGCGCAGCCTGCCCTTAGGCACCAGCTGCCGCTCCTCCTCGGAGCTCTCTCCTGGCCCCCGTCCACCGTTAACCGAGTCCGGTTCCGCTCATGCTGCGCCCAGCCCAGACAGCTTCCGCGGGGGTTGAAAGGAGCCCGGGGGCAGCTGAGGGGCTGGGTTTTATGGGGAGCACTGAAGGCCCCTCAGCCGTACCCACAGCGCTGCGGGTCAGGCAAGTGGGTCAGACGCCCACCCTGCCCACAGGGATCATGTCATAGGGACACTCGTGCCACATACACACTACGGCGGGGGTGGGCACAGCAGGGTCCGCGGGACGGATCCAGCCCACCAAGCCATTGGATCCAGCCGGTGGCCGCCCTGCCACTCCCCCGCCACCAGGCCAAGTGAGTCCCTCAGTCTCCTCCCCCCACCTGGGATGTGCGGCAGAGGGAACCGCCAGCTGTTCAGAACGGCTAGGCACCTGGCAGGGCGGGCGGGGGAGGCTTTCGTGCTCCCCCAACCCCAGGCCAATCAGGGTCTGGGGAATCACACAAAGTCTCCTCCCCCACCAGGGGTGGGCCGCACCTAGAGGGAACAGCCCCCTTCTGCCCGAGGGCCCGCCCCTTCGGGGGCAGCCTGCGACCACTGCCAACATTCGTAATGTGGCCCCCTTCAAAAATTACTGCCCACCCCTGCACTATGGGGGAGCACCGGTTACGAAGGGCATCTCCCTAAGACCCAGTCGTGATAAGCCATGGGAATACGTTGCCCCTTTGCTTGGCAGACATGGGCTAAGCCAGAAGTTCCTGACTGAGGAGAGAGGGCCAAAAATAGCCTCCGTTTTTACAAGTGGGGAAACTGAGTCACAGAGGTGGGCAGTGACTCACCCCAAGAAACTCTAGATCCAACCAGTCCTGCTCAGCACCCCCTGGCACCATGCCAAAGGGGCATGGCACCCCCGCCTAGGCCTTCCTGCCCCTGCAGCCAGTGATCCAAGTCCGATCCTTAAGCGCTCACCTGGGTGGCCGTCAGGGGGAACTCTGCCCCCTGGCTTTAGGGCCTGCGCCCCGGGCTTTGCCAAGCCAGGGCCATGCCCCTCCCATGGCCTCAGAGGCGGGAAGTCGGAGGATTCTGTTTCTCTCGTTACCGCTGGGGAACCGAGACCCAGAGACCCAGAGAGAGACGCCAGCTTAGAGCCGCTCGACAAGGTTCCAGACAATGGCTCTGTGTTCCCTGCCGGCCTGCTCCAACCGGCCGGCCCGCCAGAGTCATTAACGGGCAGCGTGGCAGCCCATAATATGTCCCTCCCTCCCGATTATCATATCATCAAAATTTCATGGCCATCGCAGGCCACTAATGGCTTTCTAAGCCGCATCAAATTTTAATCGCCCGTTCTCCCTCGCCCCCTTCGTCCCCGAAAGCCACTTTCCCTTCCCGCCCGCTTCGCACCAGGCCGGCGGCTCGGGCGCCCGCCCACCCTTAAGAAAAGGGCAGTGCCATGGGGGGAAGGGCAAGCCACCCGGGGAAGGGGGGAGCCGCGATCCGGCACGGCGTTCAGCAGCCGGCTGGGCTGCAGGGTCCCGGGCATGGTGCGGCCTCTGGGGAGGCTAGATCGGCGAACGATGCTGGCTGTGCCTCTCCTGGCCTGCTGGTGCCTGCTACACCGCAACTCTCCCCTGGCACGGCGATGGGCACCCCCCAGCAAAGACCCCCCAAGGGGCCGGGCAGCGGGGTGAGACAGAGAATCGCACAAGAGGGCTCAGCCTATGGGAAATCGTGCGAGGCAGCAGTGAAAGATCAGTAGGACGGGAAGGGGGGATCTCAGCCTAGCGGGGAGCAAAGCTGAGGAAGGCCGCAAGCAGCTCCCCCGTCCCTGCCCCAGGGGATGGAGGAGCCCAGGCATGAGGAGCTAGGGTGGGTAAATGGTCCCTCGAATCTTTTCCAGCCATGTGTAGAATGAATTTTGTTCTGCGCACCAAGACGTGCGGGTGTGCACCACCCATAGACACGCTGCTGGCTGGGGGCGCGCTGCTAATCAGCCGGCCGGCACTGGAATCTCTCCTGAGCGGCCGCCCAAGCCCACAGCTCACAGGGATCAGCGGAGGACACCCACTCAGCAAGGAGAGATACTCATCTGCGGCAGCCAGGGCCATGCTGGTACCTAGGCCAGGAGGCCCCTGCACCGTCACCTCACCCGCACCGGCTTCCCCCCCAGCCCAGCACCTGGGGCTCAGCCTAGTGTAATTTGCAGGGAGGGCAGCCCACAGCCAGGAGGCTGCAGTGAATGACAGCGCCTCCCCCTGGCCATGGGAAGGACAACACGCCCGGCGGGAACACAGCTTAGCTCAGCTAGGATGGGATGGGGCAGCATCCCCCAAGTAGCTAAACCAGGAATGGGCAAGGCAGGGTCTGTGGGCCGCATCTGGCCCACTGAGCAATTTGATCCGGCCGTGCGCTTCCCCCCCTC
This sequence comes from Rafetus swinhoei, assembly GCA_019425775.1. Lineage (NCBI taxonomy): Eukaryota > Metazoa > Chordata > Testudines > Trionychidae > Rafetus > Rafetus swinhoei. The sequence continues at coordinate 26,973,882 of CM033438.1, forward strand.
TCCCCCCAGGCCAATTGAGAGCTGGGGGCGGGGGGAGCGCGTAAAGTCTCCTCCCCCCACCTGGGATGCGCAGCACCAGAGGGAACCACCAGCTGTTCAAAATGGCTGGTGGTTCCCTCTAGGCACTGCGCACCCCTGGCAGGGCAGGGCAGGGCTGGGGGGGGGGGGAGCGGAGACTGTGTGTGATCCCCCATCCCTAGATCCTGATTGGTGGGGAGGGGCGGGGGGAGTGCGCGAAGTCTCCCCCTGCCAGGGGTGGACCGCACCTCGAGGGAACAGCCCCCTTCACCTGAGGCCCCGCCCCTTCAGGGGCAGCCCACGACCACTGCCAACTTTCGTAACGTGGCCCCCCTGCAAAAATTGTTGCCCACCCCTGGGCTAAACCGCCTCCCTTTAAACAAGCCAAATGCTTGGATGCAGGCGAGGCCCAGCAGGTCAGCACCGAGGCTCCCCAGCAACGCCACGTGCAGGCTCAGCTCGCCCAGCGCTGGCCCCCGGCATCAGCTCCAAATTCCCAGTGCAGGTGGAGGACAGCCCCTTCCCTGCAGCCGGGGGAAATCGCTCCCCTTTGGTCTCACAGAGGAGCCAACCTGCCTCGGGGTCCCCACAGCCGAGGGCTGGGCAGGGAGAAGCTGCTTGCGGGGGGGGGGGCTGTGCAGGAACTGGGCTGGGTGGGAGAACGTGGGGCCAGAAGGTGATCGCCAGTCGGCCTGGGGTCAGGGCCGTTCTGCCTGCGACCCGGCCTCACCGCAGGCCCCGCTGGATCTGCTCCGACGAATTCCGACTGCAAACTTCCTGAGCCCCGTCTGCCTCCTGGTAGCAGGGGAACAGGCCTCTACCCTCCTCCAGTTCAACACTCCATCCCCACAAAGCAAATCCGCCCGGAGGGTGAGACGTTGCAGCCTGGAACACCGCACAGAGCCCGGCTAGAGGTGGGCGGGAAACCAGCAAACACGGGCGTGCAGAGCCGTGGGGCCGCCCAAAGCCCAAGCAGGCCAGAAGGTGCCCCTTTGGCTTGGAGACTGAGTCTGGTCTCCTCACCCCCCAAAAGTCCTGTCTGGAGCCCTAACCCTCCCAACCCCTTGCAGAGCTGACCACAGCAGTTTAAGTCCCACGAGTATCTTGGCTCCCTTCCCCCAGAGCCTCACTCCCTTCTGTCCCCAGACGGGATTTCATGAGAGGGGGTTGGGCAGAGCTCCCTGCGGAAGGGAACTGAGGAAAAAGTAGAAATTTGCCAGTTAACCCCCTGGCCCCTCAAAAACCCTTTTCAGTGAAATTTTTGAAACATTTGACGCCTCCATCAGCCGCTGGCTCTATTGCCCTGCCCAGCCCGGCTGTTCCAAGCAAGGTCACGAGGCCTAGTGCTGGCATTTCCTTCTCAGTCCCCAACAAAAGAAATTCTTGGGCAGCGTTCCCTCTAAGCTGCACACTTGGGCAGCTGCCCAGGAGAGAGTCAAATGCCGCCCAGCTGATTAGCAGAGTGCCCACAGCTGGCAGCGTGTTTCTACGGGTGGTGCACATCCGCACATGCCTCCGTGCATACGACAAAATTTATTCCACACATGGATAGAAAAATTAGAAGGAACCTTTCTCTTGGGCCAGGACAGGCTTGACAAACCAAAGATCTGACGTCCCCAAAGTGAAAGCATCCCCTGGACGGGGTAAGCAGCAGGCGCCATTTCATTGCCGAACGTCGGCGCGCCCGGAGCTGTACAAACACAACAGGCTTGAGACCTCACCCCAGGGTTCTCACCGTCAGAGCTTTAATCTTGCAACAGCATCTGGCACACACTAGGGCTCTGATCACGGGGTCGGGGCCTAAGCCAAACTCACCGCAGCCAGGAGACAGAGCAGATACATCCCCTGGCCACCGCAGCTGGGGAAAGCCAGGCAGTGAAGGGGGTTAGGGGGGGTATGCCACCCAGCACCCCACTTCTTCAGATGCGTGACTGATTAGCCAGTGCCGAGCGCTGCATTCTGCTGTGTAATTAGCAAGAGGCCCTAATCAATAAGTTATTTTTTGCTGTGGGTAATTAATAATTACATGGCACAGCCAGGCAGTAATTAGACTTTCATTCCCTCTTCCCCAGGTGTCAGGGTGTCTTTTGTTTTAATGACAGCCCGTTATAAACGCCCCCCCTCCTCTCTCCTGGGAGCTGGAATCAGCTGGCGGTGCCGGGCCGGTTCCGCCGGGGCAGCACCGGAGCGGTTTCACTTTTTCAGCCTTCTCCTCCTTTGCTCCATCGATCCGTCTCTCTCCAGCCAGCTGAATCGACAGCGCGCACACAAAAGCCGGCTGTAGCTCGATAGGAAGGTGGGGGGGGGGGCGCCGCCCCCACCAGGCAGGAACGTTTCCCACACTCGGGCCCGGGGGAGTTTCGGGAGCAGTGGGAGGCTGAAAGTCCCTAACACAAGAGGGAATCGATGCGCCGAGCGCGGCCCCCCGCAGCCCCAGAGCGTGGGCACCCAACCAGCAAAGTGCTACCCTGCTTGGTTATTTCCTTCCCGCGTCCAACGGCAGCGAATGGAGTCTGGGGCCCAAGACGTAGCCCTGACCGGCAGAGCCCTGGGGGTACTGTGAGAAGGGCTACGGGTGCCTCTGTGTACCGCACGTGATCTGGAGCCGGTTCTGTCTCCATGGCTCCTGAGTTCTTTGGCATCTCTGCCACCCCAGCGGCTGTCAGTGACTCACAGACAACCCAGTTTGCTACCTAGGTGGATACGAAGCAGCCATCAGCTGGGCCGGGCACTGGGACCAGGCTGGATTGGACCGTGGCGCCGTGCCACTCCCTCCCCGGGGCCCGCACTGGTGAGTCGCAGCTCACGCGGGCAGCGCCCAGACCGGGAGCCCCAGGAGACTGAGTCCAGACGCTCTGCTCAGCCCTGGGGACCACAGTCAAGGGACGGGGGTGCAGGCAGGCGGGATTCGGCCAGGCATTCCCCGGCGGGGTGCAGCGGGCACCCTGGAGGAGCCAGCCCGGGGACGAGGCACTTTTCCACCAGGAATGAGCCGCAGCGGGATCGCCAGCTCCCAGCCCATCGGCTGAGTTTCAGGCGGAGGAGGGGAAGAGGGTACTGCGAAGGGGGTCGGGGTCCGCGTCGGTGGGGAAGAGCGCTGGGCGGGTCGGACGAGGCTGGCATCGTGAGCCGGACACAGACGGCGACTTGATGAGGTTTCTCCCACTTGGGACCCATAGCTGGGGGATGGGGGTTAGCAGCTTCGCCCCCAACACAGCTGTGATTTTGCTCCAGCACCTGTCTCCCCTCACTGCCTCGCTCAGCCCACCGGTTTGGCCACGTTGGCTACAGCCGGACTCCTCCCAGCGGGCACCACTGGAATGACGCACACACGTTGGCACTGCGGTCCCAGCCTCTGTGGCCCAAAGCCACGTGGGGGGCCTGCTCCTGCGGGTTTCCTTTGCCCCATCCTCCAGCTGCATGCCCCATGCCTGGCCCTTGGCGAGGAAAACCCTCAGGCGCAGCCCCCAGGTGGTTAGTAAGGTGGCTCCCGCCCCGGGCTGCAGCCGGGAAGTTACCCTCCCTGCCAGCACGAAGGAGATGGCAAGCCACAGGTTTCAGCATCAGGGCCGCGAGGCCCAGATCTAGGCCAAGCCCATGCTGGAAGCATCCCCGTGTAAACCCCACATCACCTGGCTCGGACCAGGGGCTCCTAAAAATCCCAGCAGGTTGCAAAGAGGCGATGCCCCAAGCGACGTGCCAATGAGTCAGATTCAGCCAGATTCCCCATTGGGGCCATGCTGTCCGGACCCCAGCCCTGGTGAAGCAGGGGTGTTTGGGACCATCACTCTAGTATTTTTAAAATAAGGACAGGCTAAGCCTCACCACCAAATTCTCTCCCATCTCCCCGGATTGTTCCATTTCCTGAAGCTCACACATATTTACAGGCCCGTGGAATTCAATTCAAGTTCTATTAAATAAATAATGGGGGGGAAGGGGGAACCAAGCAACCCCCCATCCCCATTTTTGACCCAGACACCTTTCAACAAGGCAAAACTATCCACCCAAACAAAATTCCATGCGCCCCACGGAGCCCCGCAGGAAGCAAGAGGCTACGTTCCTAACGCCAGGAAAGCGCTCCGAAGGCAAGGAACAAACGCAGCCGCGGGGAACCTGAAAGGCAGAGATTCAAAGACAAGGAGAAGAGCAACTCAGAGAGAAAGTGAATCAATCAAAGAGACCTTCACCGCTTCCGACCCAGGGACTGCCTGGGTAATATACTGCCAGTTTATATGGTATGTTCGGAACTTAATTACTGAGAAATTATAGCGCCGGAGCTAAGGAGAGGCAGTGGATGGGGAGTGTGAAGCCAGGGGCAGAGAGGGCTTTGGCTCCATTTGCTGCTGAAAACGATGGCTATAAATTTAGAGGGAGCGTATATTATACGCCTGGAATACTGCCCGTCTCAAGGGAGGGATTTAGATGCCTCCCTCCCCACCCCGCTCCGCTTCTCCAAGCGACTTGTTTCGGGGGCAATCGGCCCGTCTCAGAGATTCCCCACCCTGTCTGATCACAGAGACACTGGACACCCAACCACCAGAACCTGGGAGCGGCGGGGAAGTGCTAAGCAGAGCTACAGAGCAGTCAGGAGGCAGGCAGTTCTCGGGCAAATCTGCTGCACGGATCCGTGCGCTTAACACGCATGTTGATCCCATGCACCTTCCGTGGACATACAACCGGGCGCATCAGACACCTGACTCCTTTTTAGCCCTCCCTCCTGCCTCTCTAGCTCGCGCCCCCGCGTCCCACTGCGGCTCCATCTCCTGTGCAGCTCCCGAAGCCTGGCCCAGCTGCCCCGTGATCCTCCCTCTGCAGCCTGGGCCCAAAGCGTATCCTTTCCCCCTTGCACCTGCCCAGAGAGGTACTCCCTGTTCCTGGGCTGCAAGCAGCTGGGAGGATCTGGAGTACTGTCTCTAGTTCTGGGCCTCCCACTACAGAAAGGATGTGGACGCACTGGAGAGGGTCCAGTGGAGGGCGACCAAAATGCTGAGGGGGCTGGAGCACATGACCTACGAGGAGAGGCTGAGGGATTTGGGTTTGTTTAGTCTGCAGAAGAGAAGAGTGAGGGGGGATTTGAGAGCAGCCTTCAACTCCCTGAAGGGAGGTTCCAAAGAGGATGGAGAGAGGCTGTTCTCAGTGGGGGCAGATGGCAGAACGAGGAGCAATGGTCTCAAGTTGCAGAGGGGGAGGTCTAGGTGGGATATTAGGAAAAACTGTTTCCCGAGGCGGGTGGGGAAGCGCTGGGATGGGTTCCCTAGGGAGAAGGTGGAATCTCCGTCCCTAGAGGTGTTTAAGTCCCAGCTTGACCAAGCCCTAGCTGGGATGACTGAGTTGGGGTTGGCCCTGCTTTGGGCAGGGGGCTGGACTCGATGACTCCTGAGGTCTCCGCCAGCCCTGGGATTCTAGGATTCTATGCCACACAAACCCAGCATGCCTAGGCAGGAGATGGGCCCTGGCGAGCAGCTTCCCCCTGAATTCTTTGCACCCTGACGTGGCTGGGGAAGCCAAGAGATTCTGTACTCGCTCGAGTCCTCCTTCAGGGAAGTCCAAAAGGGCCAGGCCTCTCTCTCCCAGGGCAAGCCTTCAGCCCGGCCTCGCCAGCGCTCCACCGGCCTCACCCTGTACCTCCGGGAACCAGGCCCCAATCTATCCAGCCCGTGCCCGGCGGAGGCAGCTGAAAATAGGCTCCTCGGCACATATGCATCCGGGAGGCAATTAGCTTATCGGAGGGGCCGGCGCTGCCCCACAGTATTAGCTCCCTGTGCGCGGCCTCCAATCCCCTTCCAACTGCAGCTCCCATCCGCTTCCACGACTGCAGCGGGTAAGGGGACGGACAGACGGACAGGGCAGCCGGACACCTCGCAGGCCGGCCTTTGAAATACCCCAAGCGCGTAACTTCTCGGCCACCCGACTCGGGACGGGGCCTCTGGAAGCCAGGGGCGGGAATGCATTCCAGGGCTGCCTCCCGGCCTCATCCCAGTGTGCACAGATGGTTAATCTCAGCAGAAAGCGCCTAGCGTGGACGCAGGAATTCAAGAGCGTGAAATAGGATGCAACCAAGGCATTTACCATCCACCTACCCAGAAAGATTATGGAGCATTTTCCTGCACAGCCCACTTTCCCCATTATAGGTATTTATAGCTCTGCTCCCCCCACACCTGATGCCTTTTTCCATGCCCCTGTAGGGTTTTTGTTCCGATTCAGCCGGCCCAACGGTCTGTAGCTGGCTGTGCTACACAGTTGCAGCTCCCTGAACAAGGCTCTGCTATCAAGAGCTGCCAGCTCTCACCAGACCTTGGAAGAAAAGGAATAAAGTTCAACGTCGGGGGGTTGGCGTACAGTCCCTCCCCCCTTCCTAAGGAACCGTAATAAGTTTCCAGGGTTCAGTCGGCCACCTTCTCCTGTCTCCTGAAGGTAAATCTCTTCTGGCTGTATTGTTATCTTGACAGGTCTTGAGATAAGGCAGAGAGAGAGAGTAAGGTGCTTGGGAGAGATACACACAGTGTAAAAGCTGCTCCTAGTCATTTAAGGCAGCTGTTTGGAAACCTCGCCAAACATTCAACCCCTTTCTGAAACTTTCCAAGCAGCGAGTGCTGGGAACAAAGGAGGAGGGAGAGAGGTTGTATTGAAATCCCCTTCTTTAGTGCATGGTGAGTGTCACATCAGACAATCAAATAGTCAAAGAAGCCTTTTTCCAGTGGCTTTTTCCCAATGCGCTTTGCCGCCTGGAAAGCACATTCCTGATGTCAGCCACTGGCTTTCGCTCTCTGACAGCCGATCCGGAGCCTGGCTGGTGTAAACGGGGCTTCTAGACAGCCGCCCCAGAGCCTGGCTGGTGTAAACGGGGCTTCTAGACAGCTGATCCGGAGCCTGGCTGGTGTAAACGGGGATTCTAGACAGCTGATCCGGAGCCTGGCCGGTGTAAATTTGGCTTCTAGACAGCTGATCCGGAGCCTGGCTGGTGTAAACGGGGCTTCTAGACAGCTGATCCGGAGCCTGGCTGGTGTAAACGGGGCTTGGCAAATTGACACTGTTCTCCAGGTACACTGCCATAGCCCCACGGTTGGGGAAAAAGAAAGCCAGCCTTGGGCAGTTCGCTGATGTAACACAGTTCACCACTTCCTGGCATGGAAACAGCCTCCCGCCCAGCGACTGGAACCTGACAGAGGGCTGCATGCAGCCTGGGGAAACAGCCAGGGCACATCCATGCTGCACGGCCCGCAAACCGCCAACTGGGGAACCAGCCCCACGAGACGAGCTCTGGAAAAGCGGGCATGGGGCAGGGAGCCATGCGCCCCAGAGCCATGGTACAGACAAGCTTGGCCTTGCTCCGGCAGCTCACCAGCTCCACTTGTCACCGAGACCCCTTATGGTCGGGCACCAGATGGGAGGGCCTGGGGAGATGGAGGTCACCGTTCGCAGTAGAAAGCCAGCGTGGGCCAAAAGGCAAAGGCCAGCGTCCATGGGGACTCAGGACACGCACAGACGGATGGGACGCCCAGCTGGCTACCGTCACCCCTACGGGTCACCCGAGGAGCCGGGTTTCGCCCACGCGTGTAGATATGTTGGTGAGTCTCTGAGGTGCCACGGGACCCACTGGTTGCTGTGAACTCCCGACCACCCGGGGGGGACAAGGAAAGAGAAATCCCAGGTCTCGCCCTTCACCCTCCTGAGCCAGGCAATGCAAACAAACCCGCCAACCAACCAACAAGCCCAAGACTTTCTGAGCAGCCCAGCCAGGGCGGGACACAACATCCTGTCTGGAAAGGGCTCCGCTCCCCTCCCCGCAGCCCCACTAAGGTTGCACCAGGGTTTTCATGGTTGGAGGGTTAGTCACAACCTGGCCGGCCAGATCTCAGCCAGGCAAAGATTTTACACCCTCCCCCGTGACCTTTATCTACAAGCCGGGCTCCAGGGTTTGGTTTGGTTTTTCCAAGCACAGACCCAGGACCCGGCTCCTTCTCCAGAGCTCTGATCGGGGGCGCATAGTCTCCATCACGCTCAACTTTCCACCCCACCCCCGGCTCCGCCTCTCCGGCAGCAAAGCGCTGCCCCCCTCCTCCCCCTTCTCCTTTCCAGAATCCAGGCACAACAAAACTGTTTGAAACAACCGCAGGCACCCGCCGCTGCCTGGCCCCGAGGCGCAAACGCAACCCCAGAGACAGCCCCGAGGGGAGACCCCTCCAAGGGGGGGGGGTCACATCTCTGGAACCTGCAGGAGCCTCCAAGGCAATCCCAAAGGCTGCTCCAGGCCTGGTGGGGGCTGAGCTGGAAAGCCCCACCCCACAAGCCTTAGATCCGTGCCCCCCAACAGCCCCCAGTTTTACCTTGAGCGCCGGCGCCGGGGGTCCGCTGGAGAGCCAGGAACACGCCGAGCAGCAGCCGCCAGCGGCCGCCCCCTGCCATGGTCCGCGGGGGGGCGGGCAGGGAACTTTCCCCGACTTTTATAATCCTTTGGCCGGGCCGGCACACGCGCCCCGTCGCTCCTGGGGCACTCGGAGAAACAGCCCCCGGCCGTCGGGCGAGAGCGCCGGGCGAGGAAGGCTCCGCTCCAGGTCCGGGGGCAAGACACGTGGCCCTCCCCGGGCTTGTCCGCAGCAAGGTCCCGCCTTGGACCGGGGCTCGGCTGCCCCCCTCTCACCGAGCCCCCCGCGCGCCCCGCCCCCGCTTCGTGGGGGCGCGCCAGGAGGGCACAACCCGGAGCGTGGGGAGCTGCGGGGGGATCCCCCCCCCGGACACGCGGGGCGGAGAAGCCGCCAAACGCGGGGCAGTTTTAGCCACGCGGGACGAAACCCCCGCTCCGCATCCAGGCAGGAAAGTTATTTGGGGGGAGGGATCCGATGGGGGGGAAGGGCGCGCCCTCCGCCGCCCTCCTTATCCCGCCAGCCGAGCGATCCCCATGGCCCGAGGCTCCGGGGCTTCTCCTGCTGCCAGCCGCGCTCCGGAGCCCGCAGAGGTGCCCCAGGAAAGCGAGGCACCGGCGCGCCCCGGCTCTGCCTGCCGCCGCCTGGCGTGCGCCCCTGCCCGGCTCTCGCCTCTCCGGCTCGCTGGGCTCTCGGGCGGGCTGCCGCCTCGCCTGTGGCTGGCAGCGGAGTGAGGCGCTCTCTGGCAGCGGCAGCAGAGCCGCGAGCAGTGGGGGCAGCCTCCGCCGGGGGAGGCGGGGAGACGGAGCGGCGCACAGCGCTACCCGGTGGCCAGCCGTGGAGAGGGCGCGGAGCTCGCCACCAGCGCCGGGTGCGCAGAAGGGCCCCAGGGCGGCGGCGGCGGCGGCGGCTGCTCCTGCCTCCTCCTCCTCCGGGCCTGGTAACCTCCAGGCAGAGCTGCTCGTCCCTCCCTGCGCCGGGCTGGAGCTCTCTGGCAAAGCGCAGGGGTGGAACTTGGCCCCCAGCGGACCAGGGCGAGTCAAAGGGCCACTGAGAGAGGCCGGCAGCGCCTTGGGGCAGGAGGGGTCTTCTCCTCAGATGGTGCGTCCGGGCAATTAGCCAAGCAGGGCAATAAAAGGATGAGGGGTTTGGAACGGCTGCCACGTGCGGAGAGAGTGAAAAGATGGGGACTTTTCCGCTTGGAAAAGAGGAGACTGGGGGGAGAGGCTAGGGGTCTATACAATCATGAGGGGTGTGGAGAAAGTGCATAAGGAAAAGTTATTTGCTTGTTCCCATCACATAAGAACTAGGGGTCACCAAAGGAAATGAATAGGTAGCAGGTTTAAAACAAACAAAAGGAAGTTTTTCTTCACTGCAGCCCACAGTCAACCAGTGGAACTCCTTGCCAGAGGATGTTGTGAAGACCAAGTCTTTAACTGGGTTCCAAAAAGAACTAGATACATTCACGGAGGTTAGGTCCATCAATGCTTATTAGCCTGGATGGGTAGGGGTAATGTCCTTAGCCTTTGTTTGTCAGAAGCTGGGAATAGGTAACAGTGCAGGGATCACTTGATGATTCCCTGTTCTGTTCACTCCCTCTGGGGCACCTGGCACTGGCCACTGTCAGCAGACAGGACAGTGGGCTAGATGGACCTTTGGGCTGACCCAGGGTGGCCGTTCTGATGCTGTTAGATAAGCCAAACTGGAGCAGTCCTACGACCAGCTGGGAATAGAACTCAGGGATCGGGTTTTGCTCCCCTCCCTGAGTGCCCTAGTCAGGGATAGCTCCTGGCCTTTCTTCTCCGATCTTCTGTGTAGTCTGAGGAGGGTGGCTGGGGTCTTTAAAAATCCATATACTTAAAAAAACAATACAAACGCATACTGAGCCAGCGGAACTCACCACCACTAGATTGTTGAGAAAGCCGGCTTAAAGGCATTTCAAAAGAAGAGCTTTAGACACTTATGAATTAATAGCTCCACCCCCCAAAAGACTCCAGGTCCCAGTCCTGCCTCCACAGGGCCCATTGCAGGACTGTGGTCCACCCCCAGCAGGACTGGAGGCCTTGGTGTGTGAACCCTTTGGGACAGCAAGCTGCTTCTGTGGTGTTGGTGCTGCGCCCGGCACAGCACCGATGGCTGTGACTTCTGGGCCCTGCCGTATTGTAAGTAAGTAGCGGAAATCCGCCCCCGATTGTCACAACTCATCTATGACCTCACGTCTGACTCCTCCACCCGAACCCTGCGGCGCAGAGGGGGCGGCGCGGCGGGCAGGGGGCGTCTGTCTCGGCGTGGGATGATGCAGCTCCTTGGTGCCTTTTGCCAGCGCTCTGGAGACGATTTCTTCATCCCGCTGGAGCAGGGGTTTGCAAACGATGGGTCGCACCCCAGCACTGGCTCTGGAATGTCTGGGGCCCGTTGCGGCAGGGGGATCAGGTGAGCAGGCTAAGGCAGCTCCCTGCCTGGCCTGGCACCGCAGACTGTGCAGCAGCCGGCAGCAGGCCCAGCTCCGAGGTGTGGGGGAGAGCACAGGGCTCCATGCACTGCCCCTGCCCCGAGCACTAGCTCCACACCCCCATTGGCTGGGAACCTGCTGCTGGCTGCTTCTGGGGTGCAGCATGGTCTGCGGGGCCAGGAGAGGCAGGAAGCTGCCATAGTCCCCCCGCTGCACTGCTGCCCAGGGCCACTCGAGGTAACCCCCTCCTGCCCCAGCCCTGCCCCCCCTCAAAGAGTTGGAACCCACCCACTCCCTGAGAAAGTCAGCCTGGAAGAGCCGGGCCTCGGAAGGAACACACAGAGATGGGGCGCCTGGTGAGGAGGGATGAAGGGAGGGCACGTGGCCGGCCCCCCCCCCCCATGTGACTGCTCCCTACGCCGCTAGACCGGAGGAGGCCAGGACAACCCCCGCCCTGCTCCAGGCACCGGCCCCTCCCCTGCTCCAGGCACCGGCCCCTCCCCTGCTCCGCCCTCTCCCTGCCTCTATCCCACCCTCTTCCCCACACTCACCCCACCCTGCGGCACTGCTTGGGGGACCTGCATGCTGGCAGCAGGGAGAGGGGAGCTGTGTTGATCCGTTCGGAGGGGGCAACCCCTGCCTTGGGCTCCAGGCCCTCCCACACCCTATAGGCTCTGGCCCCTTGCTCCTCCCACCTACAGCATTTGGGGGAGTCATGTGCCCCTCCCCCCCCACGCACCACCCCTTTATCCGTAACTGTCCATGACTGAGGTTCCCCTACTTTCCCTTGAAGCATCAGGTACTCTCTCTCTTTGCCCTTAGCTCCTATGGGAGCATAGGCCAGCCATAATTTCTTTCCGAGCCTCTCTGTCTTGTGCCACCTTTTCTAATTCTCTCCAGCTTTTGTCCGTGTTCCTCACATTCACATCCAGGTCTTTTCTCCGACTATTCTTTGGCCTGCCTCTTCCCCTTTTCCCCTGCGCGTTCCAAGAGAGGGATTGTCTGGCAATGCTGTTTGGTGGCTCCCTCGGTGTATGGCCAATCCATCGCCATCTTCTTCTCAAAATTTCTTGCTCGACTGGGCATTGCCCTGCTCTTTCCCATAAGCTGATGTCTGTAACCTGGTCAGGCCAGTGATCTTACGCAAACATGTATTAATAAAAGTTTGCAATCTTTTGATGTTTGTCCTTGTTGTTCGCCATGATTCTGAGCCATATCGAAGTACTGCATCGGGTACTAGGGATGTAAAATCCTGTTTAGTCAGTTTAATGTTACGGTTAACCGGTTACCCGATTACGTGGGATCCCATGGGACTGCCAGCTCCTATCTGCCGGTCCCATGGGGCTGCCGGTTAACCAGCAAGCATCACCTGGTACAGGGGATACTTACCAGTTGCCCATTCATATCTCTATCAGGTACTGGACTAGAGTCTCTCCTACGCAGATGTCGAGTTCTGTAACCAGAGGAGAGCGTCTGGGCCACGGGCAGGTAGGCGTCACTGCCCACCCTGCAGATGTTGCATTGGGCAGCCTTCCCCACCGCACTACTGTTGGCGATGCTGCCCTGCCACCACGGTGCGGGGAGGAAAGCCGGCCATGCCGTTGTGTAGCTGTAGCAACACTGTCCAAGCCAGAGAGCAGCCTGTGGAGTCTGGCTCAGGATCTCTGCTCAAATGGACAAGGAAGCCGGTGCAGCAAGGGACTCCTGAATTTCTGTAGTACGTTTGACTTGACAAAGTGCAAAAATGGGAGCTTAGGTGCTGGACGGATCGCTGCACTAGTCTGGGCCAGCAATTTTTGTGCTATTAAGGAGGAAGGATGGTCTAGTGGTTGGGGATGCTGCAGACCCAAGATCAGTTCCCTGCTCTGCCACAGCCTTCCTGCATGTCCATGGGTGAGTCACTTAATCTCTCTGTACATTGGCGATAAATGGCCTGGCCCTACCACACAGAATAAATATATTGGGTGGGCTCAGATGCTACAATGATGGGGACTGTAGAAGCCCCTGAGGTAGAACTTACATGAGTTTCTCACTCTTTGACCCAGATGAATACAGAGACGGGTAAAAGGAAAATGGAGTAACTTGGGAACAAACTCAATTCGTGGGAGGAATTTAGAAGGTTGAATTGGGTTGGGAATACAGGACATTTTTAAAATAAGGTGTATTGCTGCTTTAGACATAAAGCAGTTGTCTGCATTTCTTAGACACACAGCTATTATATGTTTGTGTATCGTCATGCACCCATAAATCTACTATATATTTGTCTGTCCATCCATCAGTCTGTTTGTTCAAGGCCATCTCTGAAACAATAAGAGCTAGGACCACCACATTCAGTAGGCAGCTTCCACTTCGCGTAACTTAAATCAAGGTCAGGGTTTGGTTGTGCCAGGACAATGGGATGCGTGTGGAATGGGATTGTTTCCCGTCAAGTGCGAAGGGAGGGGTATGATAGCAGGGACAGTTACACTCACAAATGACCACAAGGGGGCAGCAACTGCCTCAGCCGCAGGGAGCAGCCACCCACCATGCTGCTCAGCCCCTGCTACGCTGAGCCGGCCCTGGGGAGAAGCTGGCGGGAGGTTTGCGCGGCCCTCCTGCTGCCCCGGGCCGGCCCTAGACATAGGCAACACTGGGTAAGTCTTTTAGTACTACATATTTGCATTTCTCTGTGTATCTAGCACACACAACTCCTCCCAGTGTGGCATCATCTGCAAACGTTATAAGCATCCTTTCTATGGCATTATCTAAACTGTTGATGAAGATATTGAACAGAATGGGACCCCAAATGAATCCCTGCAGAACCCCGCTCATTATGCCCTTGTAGCATGAGTCTGAACCCTCAATCACTACGCTCTGGGAACAGTTTTCCAACCAGTTATGCACCCACCTAACCGTAGATCTATCTAGGTTGTACTTGTAGTTCCCTGGTATGTGCGTGAGACGGTCACACAAGACTGTATCAAACGCCTAACTAAAGTCTGGATAGAACCACATCTACCCTGTCCATATCCACAAGGCTGGCTCCCCTGCCAGAGAAAGCTATCAGGTTGGTTTGACACAATTTGCTCTTGACAAATCCAGGCTGACTGTTACTCATCACCTTATTATCTTCAAGATGTTTGCAAATGGATTCCCTAATTATTTGCTCCTTTATCTTTCCTGTTACAGAAGCCAAGCTGAGTGGCCGGCAATTCCCTGGGTTGTCTTTAGTTCCCTTTTTATAGAGGGGCACCAGATTTGCCCTTTTCCAGTCTTTTGGAATCTCTCCTGTCTTCCGTGACCTTTCAAAGATGATAGCTCATGGCTCAGACACCTCCTCAATCAACACCTTCAGCATGCTAGGATACATTCCCTCAGGCCCCAGTGACTTGGAGACACCTCGCTTGTCTAGGTAATTTTTAATTAGTTCTTTCCCAATTTTAGCTATGAGAGTTTAAGGATATCAGAACAGCCACGCTGGGCCAGACCAAAGGTCCATCTCGCCCAGTGTCCTGTCTGCTGACAGTGGCCAATGCCAGGTGCCCCAGAGGGCATGAACAGAACAGGGAATCTCTGAGTGATTCCTCGCCTGTCATCCATTCTCAGCCCCTGACAAAGAGAGGCCAGGGACACCAGCCCTGCCCATCCTGGCTAATAGCCATCGATGGACCTAACCTCCATGCATTTATCTAGCTTTTTTTTTGCACCCTGTTGAAGTCCTGGTCTTCACAACTTCCTCTGGCAAGGAGTTCCACAAGTTGACTGTGCACTGCCCTTGTCAAAGAGAGGCTAGGGACACCATTTCCCACCCATCCTGGCTGGCTTATATGAATCATGGCAGCCAGATTTTCTGGGGAAAAAATGGTCAACTTGTGTTGAAATGACACCACCAGGAAGAACCCAGCACTCACTCAGTTACCCTCCCCACATGGGCTCGTTAGCCTCTTTGCTGGCTTTCCCAGCAGAGGACAGGGACTGTCCAGGCCCAGCAGCTTGTAGTCCTACCTCATCACTAAAGGGGGCCATTGTCATGAGAAGTCCAGGCCTACAGGCAAAAGGGACCAGGCAGGCACCCGGTTGCTGCACTTGGCTTGAGCCCTCATCCAGGAACACTCTAACACGTGAGCTAGAGAAGTAACTCCATTAGCCAGTAGCAGTAGTAGACTGTTATCCTGTAGCAGAGCAGCGATGGGCAACCTAGGCTAGTGAGGGGGCCTTCATTTCGGTCGGCCACAAAATTATCGTAACTAAAATGCTCTCCGGGGCGAGGGCAGTTTTGCTCCCGGCGCTGGCGTAGCTAGAATGTGCAGGGCGTGCCGACTGAACCATGGCAGAGCTGGGATTGGCTGCAGAGAGAGCTCCCGGGTCTCTCAGTCAGTGTTGTGTGCAGTCAGCACGCAGCTATCTTCATGGGCCAGTGCTCAGGTCTGACGACGGGGAGGTTAAGGGGGCAACTGCCCTGGGACCCGGAGATTCAAAGAGGCTCCCGGCCGCCAAAATCCCGGTCCCTTTAAATTGCCCCCGGATCCCTGTGCAGCGCACTTCGGACAGCGCTGAGCAGATCGGGGATGGCACAGTCCCAGCAGTGCTGCGGGCCGGCTGCCTTGCCCCGCCCCTTCCACCGAGGCCCTGCCCCTTTCAGGAGCGTGGAGCCGGGCCCCACCTGCCTTGCCCAAGGGCCCAGCGAGTCTGTCGGCTCACCTGCACTTGCGTTCTGTGCATGTCACTTTCGTAACACGGGCAGGAAATCGCCCAGTACAGACACCAGCGGAACCTGGCAACCCTGCGCGTGGGCAGCAGTAACCAAACGGGCCACACGGAGATCCCCCATGGGCCACGGGGAGCCTGCAGGCTGCTGGTAACCCACCACTGCACTAGAGACGAGCGTAGCACGCTGCTGTGCCTGCCACACAAGTTGTTCTGCACAAACCTTTCCGGGATCAAGGCCTTGCTCCATAGAGAATAGGGACTCCTGTCTCCAGGGCACTGACACCCTCCTGGTCCACTAGGGTTGTGAGGTGTCCGGTATAGACCTGGACAGTCCGGTATTTTCGCCTCCAGAAGCCTGTTAGGGCCAAAAAGCCTCAAAAGCATTTCTTAAAGGGGTTACGCTTTTTTTTTTTTTTTTGCTCAACAAGTTTGGCCCCCCCCCCCTTTTTTTCCCTCAACAGAATTTTTTCCCCGGTGTTTTTTTTTTTGGGGTGGGGAAGCGTGGTTTGGTATTTTTGGTTAAATCATCTGGCAACCCTATAGGCCACGCACTGCACTTACCCCAGAACTCTGGAATGGCACCTGCCCAGCCTTCCCCCCTTCCAGGCCAGCATGCGGGGCCCCCGTACTTTGTATGAACCTTTGAAGGGTCATGTTCTGAACAGCAAACTAGCCCCAGTCAATGCTGCATGTCTGGAGCACCTGCCCTGAAATGGGACCGGCGCCGGAAGGGGAAAATGCAGGAGTTGGACTGCGCCAGGCCAGAGAAGCAGGTCGGTTTGGGTACCAAAATACCGTTCTGGGACTTTCTGTAGGAATCCTCCCCCGCGTGAATCCCACAAGTCTCCGGCAGTGGCACTCCAGAGAGAGATCAATTTACAGTTTCCCAGTCCACAGCTCCTGCGCACACGCTCTGCGGGGCTAGCGGTGCCTGCCGCCAGCTTGGCCCAGAATTTACGCTCTTAAACCAAGGGGGAAGGAAAGCAGCCGTCTCCCTAATGACCAGTTAGCTCTTGTGTAACCCATGTGGCATGTGGCAAATGGGCTGACTGCACTATTTGCAGGTTTCAAAGCTGTTATTTTGCTCTGAGCTTGAAGAGGGCGCATCAAAGAGAAACCCCAAAATACTTTGCTGGGTTTGAATTAAAACTTCTCCTAGAAACCGGGGCCAGTTACAAAAAAGATGAAGGGCTTATCTGAAATGGAGAAATCCTCCCTGACGTGCCAGACTCTCTGGGATTTGCCAGCCTGTGATGCTGGAGAGAAACCAGGCAACAGGAATGGATTTCTTTTCCCTGCTTCCGAGCTGCCAGGCTTTCTGCTTGGCATCTTTCCCCTCCCCCCTTGCTATTCACAACAGTGGGGCTCAACCACGGGGATGCGTACCCCTTGGGGTACACAGAGATCTTCCCAGGGGGGACATCAACTCATCTAAACCGCGCCTAGTTTTACAAGAGGCGACATAAAAAACACCGGCAAAGTCAGTACCGACTAATCTTTCCTACAATGACTTGTTTATACGGCTCTATAGCCTATACACTGAAATGTAGGTACAATATTTATATTCCAGCTGGTTCGTTCGAGAATTCAATTGTAAAAAGGAGAAAGTCTGTGATTTGTCAGTAACCGCGATTTATCAGTAACCGTGCACGGTGACACTTTGGTGTTTTTATGTCCGATGCTGGAAGCAAGTTGTATTAAAGTGAGGTGCAATGCGGGGCAAGGAGCCATCAAGACAAATCAGCTCCCTGAAAAGGGACAGCAGGCTAGAGGACACCAAATGAAATTAATGGGTAGCAGGTTTAAAACTAATAAGCGAAAGTTCTTCTTCACACAGCACGTAGTCAACCTGTGGAACTCCTTGCCAGAGGAGGCTGTGAAGGCTAGGACTATAACAGAGTTTAAAGAGAAGCTAGATAAATTCATGGAGGTTAGGTCCATAAAAGGCTATTAGCCAGGGGGTAGGAATGGTGTCCCTGGCCTCTGTTTGTCAGAGGCTGGAGATGGATGGCACAAGACAAATCGCTTGATCATTGTCTTTGGTCCACCTCCTCTGGGGCACTTGGCGTGGGCCACTGTTGGCAGACAGGCTACTGGGCTAGATGGACCTTTGGTCTGACCCAGTCTGGCCATTCTTATGCTCTTATGAAAAGCTGAGAGCAAGTCCACCGACAGGAGGGGAAACGGGGGGTGGGGGAGGGGGAGAAGAGGGCAGTTGCCGGAGGGCCTGGCGATTCAAAAAGGCCTGCAGTTTCCAGCTGTTGCTGCTGCTGCTACTGCGAAAGCCAGATCGCCGGGCCCTTAAAATCTCCACCGGGAGCCCCAAGCCCCGCCCTTTCGCCCCAAGGCCCCACCTCTTCCGGGAGCGCGGAGCCAGCATGCCCAGGTGCCCGGCAAGACTGTCAGATCCCCTGGTTGAGAACCACGGATTTAAAACACCAGCATCCCCCCGACAGCCTGGATCTCTCCCATCTCTAGGGGTCGTGGGATGGCATCAAGAGGGAAAGAGGCCAGCCTGGGACGCAGAGAAACGTGTGTTGTATCATTTGGACGTTGGATGGATAAACAGAGCCCTGGGGAGGTCCCCTTACCTCTGTACTCGCTGCTGGCGTGATCAGCGCGGCAGGACTCCCACGCCCAGCTCTGCCGCTCGCATTTTAAAAGAGGGCTCAGAAGCCAGCCGTGGTCTCGGAGGGGCTGGAAAACCTGCCTTCTGGTGATCGGCTCAAGGAGCTCACCAGCGCGGACGTTAAAGAGCGGCTCGACCGCAGGCTGTAAGTACCGACGCGGGAAATAGAGCAGCGTTCTCCCCAAGCTGGCGGAGGCAGGTCTACCATGCTCCCATGGCGGGAAGTCAAAGTCCACGACTTCAGACTGGAGCAAAGGCCTGTTTGACCAGTGCGGGTAATCAACCATTGGGACAATTTACCCAGGGGGGTGGCGGATTCTCCGGCACTGGGTATCGGTAAGTCGAGATGGGCTGTGTTGCTAGAAGAGCTGCTCTAGAGGAATCCAGAGAAATCCCAGGGCCCGGCTCAGAGATGAGACGATCACGGTGGTTCCTTCTGGTCTAAAACACTCTATTCATCTCTTGTTTCCGATTCCCCTGCTCACAAGGCCGGCCCTAGACCAAACAGCAACCCCCCATTTCCTAAACTTTTGAATACCTGACAGCACCCCAAGCATGACCATAGGCGCAGGAAGTAGGGCTACAGTACCCCAGGTTTTCCATCCGGCCAGCCCCTCACCCTGGCCTCCCGGCCTCTGGGCGGCCCCTGCTGGGGCCTCGCTGGGGTCCCACCACACCCCGGCCTATTGGCGGCCCCCGCTGAGGTCCCACTGTCCCTGCGCCCCGGCCTCCGGGAGGCCCCCATGGGGGTCCCGCCGGCCCCGCCAGCTTTGGCACCCCCTGGGGTACTGCCACCCGCTGTCCCGACGGGTTCTGCAGCCCACCAGCCCTGGAGGCTGCTCTGCCCCTGGGGTCCCGCCGCTGGCCTGGGCTCTGCAGCTGCCTGCGACTATGGCTGGGTTACCAGCGCTTCCAGCCCAGACCTCATTAGCAGCAATGGCCTCCAGTCCGGGAGAATTGGGAGCCCGAGGTGTGACCCCCGCCTGAGGGGCGTGAACAGGCTGGGGGTGCAGCTTAGCTCCCCCCCCCAAAAAAAAATAGTGCCAGCACCCCTGAGCATGACAACCTCATTGCCTGGTTTCCTGCCCTATATCTGGCCCTGCGGGCTCTCCTTCCGGCATGACAGTCCCCAGCCTGGCCCGGACCACGCCTGCCCAGGCTGCCTGAGAAGGGGTTGTCCCCAGCTCTTCCATCCTCCTGAGGACCTCGCTCTGCCCAGCAGTCATGGGGACCCCCTCAAGTACCCACCTGGCACGCAAAGCTCGCGCTCCAGCCTTGTCATGCGACGGGGCCGCACGGCCCACCTTTGCGGTGCCCTCGGAGCTCAGTTCAAGGGGCCGGGCCCTGCCCTGAGGTTCTGCCGTAACCCTCCCCACAGCCCGGGCGTGCCCGGAGAGCCGGACGAGAGCCGGATCAGCGTCCCCGGCCGGGCCCTTACCACTCCGTGCTGCTGGCATTGGGGGAAATTGTCCCGCAAGAGCCTGGCGCCCCTCCATCCACCTCCCTCTGGCTTTTCCCAGCCACACGCCTCCCCCGCCCCATGTGCTCCCCTTATGGCCGCCATGAAATGAACCAGCAGGAGGACGTCCGGGGAGGGGAAGGGACATCCAGGCACCACACAAAGGACGCGGCCGCTCACGACCCAGCCTTGGCAAGTGTCTTTCAAAGGAAGCCCGAGGACAGCACATGAAGGCCCTTTGCTGAGGGCGTGTTCCCCTTGGAGCCCGCGGGAGGGACCAACCCAGCTCTGTTCACATCAAGCCCCAGGGCATGCCGGACTTTTAAGTATTTATTTCACCAGTGGCTCGGCCTTTCGTTTCATGCGCTCCAGGAGCCGGAACAGCTGGTTGAGAGGCACACGGCGCACGCCCTTACCCCCGTTCATGGAGGCTGCGGACAGGGAAGGATTTGGAAGGTACTGCATGGGGGTAAGGAAGGGTAGGGAGCACAGGGGTTAATAGATACAAGCTCCAACTAGCTGCGCTCGTGTGAAGCAAGGAAGCAATTTCCCAGGGGTGATTCGCCGAACGATGTCGGACTGAGCATCCTACAGAAAGGCCGTGGTGGTTGGCATGTTTTCCGCTGCCCTGCTGCCAGGGTGGAACCTCCAGGCAAAATTGGCGGACAGGCCTCTGGGAAAACAGACCAGACTCATCTCCCCGGCTCCGGCACAGACCTGGCCCCCAAACTCATGGCCCAGCCGTACCAGGGGAGACGAAATCCAAAGTCGCCCCTCCCAAGTGTTCCAAACCCATCAGACCCCCCCTCTCCAAATCAGAAGATGTTTAAAAAACAAGAATTCGTGTGGGTCTCTTTCCTTTGCTGTCCGGCAAGAGCCCAGATGTCGCACCCGGGACACGGTTCTGAGGTTGTCCTCGGAGTCGCGAGGACAAAAACCCAGCCTCGGAGATTCCACGCGCCCCCCCCCCCCCCGAAAAGAGTCCTGGGACCCCAGAGCTCGGAGAAGAACGCCAACCATCATGAGGCTCACGATAAAATGACACAAACTGGCAACGCTCCCCCCACCCCACTCTCCACCTTGTCAGTTTCTTCCGGGAGCTCACTGGGGCAGGCCCATCTCCCCCCCGCCTTGTCCTTGCAGCACCTGGAACAACCAGGCCGTGATCTCACGTGGGGGGGGTCTCAAGATTAGGGATGTGAATGGGTAACAGGTCCACCGGGAGCCGGCCCTCTGTGTGTGGCGGGGGAGCAGAAGCTCACTGTTTCGCATACATGGGGGGCTGGCAGCAGGAGCCGGCCGCCACCCCACACGAGGCTGCTGGGAGCAGAAGCTCCTGGACATGGGGGTGGGCAGCGGGAGCTGGGAACCTCACGCACCGGGGGTTGGGGACGGCAGCCCGCTTCATCGGTTAACCCTGAGCTTTAACCAGCTAACTGATTAACTGGGATGTTACGTTCCTACCCTAGATGCTGCTGTGGCCCAGAGAATCCGATGAGCCAACCCCCTTCCCCCCGCTGCTGGATCCGTTTCCCCCATACGGGAGGGGGAACGGTGGGTGGGGTGGAGCTGCCCATCTCCCCACACGACCGCAGGGACTAGGGTCTGTGGGGTGGACGCAGACACGTCCGCTGCAGCTGCTGGGCACAGCCCGGCCCTGTGGGTCTCTCTGGCTCTCAAGCGCCCATGCTGATGCACACAGCTTGGATTCCACACACGGGCCCTGCCTCTTGCCGCCCCCCACCCCACCATCTTCTCCACAGGCCACGCCCTGGTTTGGGGGGCCTGCCCCTGTTCCTAGTTAAAGGGACAGTCCCTTGTAAAACCACGGATTTGCCACGGGCCCCAGCCCCTGAAAGCTCTCTGCAGTCCTAGGCCGGTTTCCATTTGCCGGCGTCCTACCTGCCGCAGGTGTGAGCGACACCTAGGACTGGGCGCCCCGGCCCATGTGCCTTTGGGGTAACTCCTGGTTTTCGGAACGGCCATGGGAAGAAAAGAAACAGCCAGGCCAGCAGCAACACAGAGACGTAGGTTAAATCCCTGAGGGGCTTAAAAGAAAACCAGAGAGAGAAACCACAGAGCGGGCGAGAGAGAGTAAAGAGCATGGCTTAAACATCTTCTTTGGCCACCAAGTCAAATGCCATTTGCTTTGCCCGGTCCAGAACTGCCCACCCCAGACAGACGCCCTGAAAGCTCCCGTGCCCAGGACGATCTACCTTCCGCCCTGGAATGTGGGTACGTGAATTCTGCACCCCGAAGGGCCAGGCGCCGGGGAGCTCAGGGCTTCATCTTTCTCCAATACTAGAGTGAACATACCGGGGAGCAGGGGAACCGGCTCAGCCACGGGGTTATTCCTGGGGCAGGAGGCCACGGGAAGCCGTCTGGTTAGGATTACAGCCCCGAGGGCTTTTGGTCTGAGTGCCTGGAAAATACTTTGCACGGGCCGGTTCTCCCCAGGGCTCGCTCCGGACTCCTGAGCCGTTGGCCCCGCAGTATCTTCTCTTCCCCGCTGCTTCTGCTCTGTGGGCGGTTTGTTTCCAAGAGGGCTGGGAGCAGGGTGGGTTCCTCCGAGGTTGTGTGCCAGCGGGAGGACCTCTTCCAAGGAGTCTCTGTAACCGCAGCCGCTCGCACGCTGCAGCCCCCGTCCCAAGCCCAGCCCCTGCCTGTACCGGGTCCGTCGAGCCAAGCTGGGCTATCCCAACACAAGAGCAGCCAGTCTGGCTCAGCCCAATGCCCATCTGGTCTTGACAGGGGCCTGCACCGGTGCTGCAGGGGAGAGAACTGGGCAGTTATGGGGTGATCCATCTTCCGCTCCCAGCTTCCAGCACTCGGAGCTAGAGAGTCACCCCAGGCCCGGAGTTGCATCCCTGACCACCTTGACTAGGAGCCAACGCTAGACCTGTTCCACCCCACCCCCCACAACCTCTGCAGCACTCAGGCAGGGCCCGGGCGGTTGTGTGAAGGTGACAACATTAGCTGGGCAGCCCCTGGAGGTCCAGGCCAACCGTGTGAAACCAGGCAGGGCCACTCCAAACTGGGCCATTGGGGTAGCTGTCCACCAGGGCCCCTTGGGAGGGGTGCACAGGAGGGGGTAGGGGCAGGTAAAGCTGGCACAGAAGAGAAGGATTATTGGGGCTGATGTCCCGGGCTACAGGAAGGAGCCCCAGTTAGCACGGCAGCCCCACGGCCCAGGCGATAGAGCCTGCGGAAAGCACTTGGAGCCCAGCAGAGAAGGTGCTGGAGAAGTGGAAGGATTCATCTCTCCAGGCGGAAGTCTCTGACCACTACAGTCAGCTGCCAGCGGCTTTCTAATTCAGGGGTCAGCCGGAGCCAGAAATCCTGACTTGGAACATCTGGTTTTGCGCCACCTCGCTCATACACCCAACACAAACCCTTCCAGGCCCTGGCCCAAAATGCCTCCAGCAGCTCCCAAATCCCAGACCCCGGGTTCTTTCCTGCCTGTCCTGGAGACCCGAGTTTCCTTATTGTGCTTGGAGGAAAAGCCACCATCCCAGAATCAAGTTGGCGGCATCTCTGCTAGTCAGCCGATGGAAGTGTGACCGCTGGGGGGTAGTGACCAGTGTGTCCCTGTAAGCTGGGCACTTGGGCGGCCACCCAAGAGGGATTCAAATGCCACCCAGTTCGTTAGCAGAGCACCCAAAGCCGGCAGCGTGTGTTTCTACGGGTGGTGCACATCTGCCCATACCTTGGTGCACGTAACAAAATTTAACTCACTCATGGATGGAAAAAAATTAGAGGGACCATTGGTAGTGACCCCCTCCACTGGGGCTCCAATGTCTCCCCTGGAGTTCAAAGCAGCCAGCCTCAGGTATCCCACAATCCACAGCCAAGCCCCCCAGCACGGCGTGCCAAGGCTGGCCTATTTTACTTGGTTTTGAGCTTTGCGCAAATTTTCCTCTGCAGCCCCCAGTGCTGGAGAACTTGTGGTTTTTGTTTTTTTTCCCAATAACAAAGGCCGAGTGTCTCACTGAATCCCGGGAATCCGGGAGCTCGGGATTTAAAAGCCCTCGCCAAATATCACCTCCGTTTTGCTGAACTACGGCCTCAGCTCAGCTTCAATGACTCCAGCCCCTGGATTACTGGCAATGAAGAGGTTTGGGAAAAGGGCTGAGTTCTCCCTCTCGGCAGCTCTGCATGGTTTGCAGCTAGGACAATGGGCTTTTTAGCTCCACCTGGGCCCAGAAGCCGGAGCAAATGGTTCCAGCACGCATGACGAACACTTGCCAAAAGACACTTGGGCTTTTATAGCAGCTCCCTGTTTGTTGTTACAAGAGCGTATTTTTAACAAACCGTCCCCCCGCCAGCCCTGGAATCAGCCCACGCCCGGGCGCGGGGTGGGGAGGCCTGGCAGGCAGCCTGGAAGGGAAGATTAAAGAGCAGTTGTAAGAAGTGGTGTGAATGGAAAAGACCGACTGGTTTCCTGCTGGGCGCTCCCCCTCCCTGCGGGCTGGGCCCCGAATCTGGAAGGGCTCAGGAGTCGTCCCCTTCCGCTGCACATCCTGCCTGGTGCGGCTCCAGTGAACGGCCCCACCGTCTGCAGCCCGGCACAGGTGTGCGGGAGGCTGAGCAGCCCGGGGGCGGGTTTGCCAGACTTCCTGTCCACGCGTCCCCAAGTGCCCCTCATCAAGCTGGTCCGTGTGGCGCTGCCCTGGCCTGTCGGGCAGCAGGTTTCAAACTAGCTTTCTCATGAGCCAGCTGATGCCGCGACCTGGGGTGTGGGCTCCGGGGTGGGGCTGAGGATGGAGCTTGGGGCTGCAGGAGGGGGCTCCATCTTTGGAGGGGAAGGGGTCAGGGCTAGGGCAGGAGGGGGTTACCTCGAGTGGCCCCGGTCAGTGGTGCAGCTGGGGGGCTAAGGCAGCTTCCTGCCTCTCCTGGAACCACAGACTGTGCTGCCCCCAGAAGCAGCCAGCGGCAGGTTCCCAGCTGGTGGAACTGCGGAGCTAATGCTCGGGGCAGGGACAGCGCACAGAGCTCTGTGTGTTCTCCCTCACAGCTAGGAGCCGGGCCTGCTGCCTGCCGCTTCAGGGGCGCAGCGCAGTCTGCGGTGCCAGGACAGGCAGGGAGCTGCCTTAGCCCCCCCACTGCTCCCCTGATCCCCCTGTAGCAAGGAGCCCCAGGGCCCGACATTCCACCGCCCAGTTCTGGGGCGCGACGTGTTGGTTGCAAACCCCTGCTGCAGGGCAGTTCTGCAAACCCAGCAAGGCCTCTGGGGGTTCCCAAAGCCCGGAGACGTCCCTGGGGTTTCTTTAGCATTCCCAAGGAAACAGACTCCTTGTCTGGCTTCAGACGTTCCCCCTTAACGGTTGCTCCCCCACCAGCGGCAGCAGCCTTGTGGTCGGGTCTGGGCGCTGGGACGTTCCGCTCGGCTCAGGCTCCCGGATGCCAGTGGGGGGTCCACTGCCTGTCTAGCCCTCGCCCATCTCCCTGGTACTGCGTGATTGTCGGGGCAGGAATTGGCACCCCCCCCAGCTAGAAACCTAAGTGGCACCTGCAGGGCAGCAGAATTCCCCACCCCAGCTGTTCAAAAACCATCCCCCGGCCCCATCGTGAGCTCTGCTAAGACGTCCTGAGATGAACCCTAAACCGAGCCTGGCTCGTTAGCGTGGTTTCCTGGGTTTTTAATCCCTTGGGGGGTGGGGATTTTCAAGCTTTTCTCCACGACCTGCAGGCCTAGGAACGCATGCCTTGGTTTCTAAAGGAGAGCTGGAACTCTGGCCTAATCACAGGACTCCCGGAGCTGGGACGTTGCACAACGCCAGGTGTCGCGAGACTCCCGGACCATCGCAAGAGTTGGCAGCCCGGGGTGCGCCTGGACCGACCGGACCGCCAAAAGCAAACAGGGTCAGTGGGAACAAGGAAACAGGTGACGGGGGAGGGAAGGGAAGAGAGAGCAAGAGAAAAGGGAGGGGTAGCTCAGTGGTTTGAGCATTAGCCTGCGAAACCCAGGGTTGTCAGTTCAATCCTTGTGGAGGCCATTTGGGGCAAAAATTTGTCAGGGATAGTGTGATGGCACGTTGGGGTTTCCCTGACTCCTGCACCCCTGTAGTGCCATGAACAGACTCCACCAGCCAGTAGAATAGAGGGGAGTTTATTTCTTCTCCAGGATGCAGCACAGCACATATGTAATCTGGTTACAGGAACTGGGGCTAGGAGGCCTCAGTGCCCCCCCTTTGTGATGGGGGGTGGCTGGGCCTTACAATCCCAGCCCCCTCCCTAGCTCCTTCTTCCCTGACAGAAACTAACAGACTGTCCCTTCCAGCCCTGCCTTCAGGAGTCGGGCATAGGCCATCTCCCCTGCTGGTCCCCTCAGTGCGGACTCACTGGCCTAGTGCTGTAGCGCCTGATTCCCAGGAACCATTTCACTCTGTCTCCAGCACACCTGGCTCCACAGCTCTTGCTTCTACTGCGCCTTGTCACTTGCTGCTGGAAGCTCCATCCACAGGCTGCAGTGCATCCCACCGCTGACACCAATGGGGGTCACCCACAGCCCGCAACCAGCAAGGTACCCACACTACATCACAGCTGGTGCTTGGTCCTGCTGTGAAGGCAGCAGGCTGGACTCGATGACCTTTCAAGGTCCCTTCCAGTTCTAGGAGATAGGCAATCTCCATTAATTTAATTTAATTTAATTTAGGAAGTTTTCCGTTGCTCAGAGGCTTGGGGGTTTATTAGACAAAACAGGGAAGGAATTTGTCTCGTAGAAACACACCTTGGACAGGCCTGTGTCCCCCTGGGCGGGGGGTTCGGTTTAGCCTGAGACCATTGCTGTGGATAAGGCTTGTCCCAGTGCCGGGAATGCCTCGCTGTGCCCCTTCTCAGCTGTGATGCATCTACCTCCCCACCACAGGCAGCCGGTGGCAGGGGCGATTACTCTGTCCTCACTGGCCACAGCCTCCTGCACCCTGGACAGCCCTGACCGGGGAGGCAGGGCTGTTTGCTGGTGCAGGGAACCCTGCCTCCTTCTGCCGTGCCCCACGCATACGCAGGCCCCCCCTCCACGGCTGCCCCACACACGCTGCCCAGTCTGCTGCCGGCTCAGAGCCACCGGGGCAGCGTGTCAGAGCTGCCGGGGACACGTCCAAAGTCTTTACAGGTGCGTCAGTTGCCCATGGCCCAGGCGTAGCTGCCAGTTCTGCTTCTGCGGAGGGAGAGAGCGCCAGGGTGTACGGGAAACACCCCAGGCCTCGCCCACCAGCTGGCATCGCACGGGCCTCCCTCGTCATGCAGCTCGGAAGCATCCCCTCCCCCCGTCTGTAATGCACTTTGCAGATCAATACTTCATTTTTTCCCCCAGTGGCCTACAGGCCCCTGCGTCAGGGCCGGGATTTGCCGGGCTTTAGAAAGCTGCAAAGAAACTCCCGAAGCAGCCAGCAGCCCTTTGGCGCACACACTTCTCAGCAGCCTCTCCCACACGCCGGGAGGGTGGCGGGCCCCAGCCAGCGTTAGTCTGTGTGACAGGGACCAGCGCGCGCTGGTTCGCTCCCTCTCCTGGCTGATTGCATTTGGGTCAGACGTTTGCATGACGGTGAACTCCCCATTGGCCAGCCCGGCTCACACGCAGCCTGGTCCCACAGCAAGATACTCCCCAGGGCCTGGATGGCTCAGAGACTTAGGGAGAAGATGGAAGGGGCCTCGAATTCAGCGTGACGGAGGCACCTAACTCCCTTTGGCAGCTGTGAAAACCCCCAGCCCCGGAGCCTTCCACCTTTCAAACCTACGTGGGATGAGCTGGGTGGGTCTCAGGACAGTGCCCAGCAGGCCGGGGTCCCCATCTCACAAACTGGCATCACAGACAAGAGCAGCCGGTGCCGCTCAGCCTGAGTTCACAGCTGCTGGAAACAGGATCAATTCCTTGCAAGCCCATTTACAGCAAACACCGAGAATGAAATATCCCTCGCCCAGCCAGGCCCACTGAGGCAGAATGTCCCCTGCAGGGGGCGGAGGGGCATCGGCCGAGGGTGTGGGGCGCCCAGGGCTGGGATAGCGATGGGGGCCGCAGCAGGTCTGTAGAACTGGGGGTGGTACCCAGAATGGGTCCAAGTCCCCACCCCCCGTCTAAGGACCTGGGTGGGGGAGGGGTCTGAGGTGCAGGCTCTGAGGGAGTTTGGGCACTGGGTGCAGGCTCTGGGGGGTAATTTGGGTCAGGAGGAGGGTCACCTCTGTAGTCACAGCTAAGGGTTGGGGCGTTTCAGTTCTGGTTCGGTGTGTCACCTTTTTTTGGCGGTTCAGGGCTGCTGTTCATTATACATATTCATAATGCACCTTATTTTCCATATCATCCATCTTACCGGGGGCAGCACGGATTCCAGGAGCTACAGAATTAAGTGATAAATAATAGATAATAATAGCAGAAAACAGTAAATAATATATTTAGAGACTAACATAATAAACAAGGCAGAGTTCAAGCCATGCTGGAAAATTCCAGCTCCCAACACAACGCAGCCACCAAAGGCTAAATCGACTAATGGATTTAGGTACCCAGATGCAAAGCGCACCCAAGGGAGTTAGACACCTGAGCGGCTTAGGGTTCTGTCAGACCCCCCTGGTAGCTTCAACATCTGTCCCCAAATCCTAGAGGCCCCATCTGGTTCTTGCGAGATTAAGCCAATTATCTGGAACAGCCCTTCAGACTGTCTTGTTCACAAAGATCTCAAGCGTAGCTGGTGTCTTGACCCCGGCAAAGCCTGGCTCTAGGATAATAGATTCCCCAAATCTGGATGCAACTGTCTACACGGTGGGTAATGGAGCAGGGCGGGTGTTCGGCTAAGACTGGATTTGGTTTGGCCTGGTGGACTGTTAATGCCTGTGGAATATAGAGACCAGCACCGAGACCTAGAATGGATCACAGGCGCTCCCGGGGGTGAACTCCTGTGAGTTTTTGAATGAGGACCACACCGCCCCCATACCTGCTGCTCTTTTCCCTGTGCGCGGCGCGCCCCTTGGAGTGCCGGCTGCGTTTACACTCCGCCTAATGGATCCGGGATGGTTCCTGTGGCGTAATTATGTTCAATAAGAGTCTGTCGATACAATTTGCTGTCAATTGTCACTCTGCGCTGGATTGCGCCTAATGGGTTCAGGTGGGGGGGGAGTGGATATGGAGGGAGGCAGAAAGTGCTGACTCACGAGCAAAGCTGCGGCGGGCTGTGTAGCCCCCGATTTCACTTCAGGCCCTTGCGTTCGCCTGTGCATGCTGCGTGAGTTTCATGCCGGTGGACCGGACCAGCCAGCTAGGGAAACTGGAATGTGCCCACGTGAAACCGCACAGGGGCAGCGTGGGGTGCTTCCCCCCCTCTCCCAGCCCTTTGCGAGGGAGTCTGAAAGAGAAAGGACAGGCGAGCGCTTAAGGATCTGGAGATCTGCACTCAGTCCCTGGCTCTCCTCGTGCGACCGGGGCGGGACGCGGCGGAGTGCCTCAGTTTCCCTGTCTGTAACTGAGGACAAAATCTCGCCGTCTGTCTTGCTGACGCAGATTGCAAACCCTTCAAGGCAGGGAGAGTTTGCCACTCCACGGGGGGCCCAGCGCTTAGCACAGCAGGGTCTCGCTCTGAGGAGCCGCTAGTGTAACGAGCTTAACGAATACTCCCCACACTGCTCTAGGCTGGAAGAGCCAGCACCAATCGCCGGGATGGCCGAGCGGTCCCACCTCTGTTTTTACCCCTCCATGGGCTCTCCTCCTGAGCCTGCCACGAAGGGGCACCCGCCACCGGGGCCATGGGCCTTGTGGGGTCCCTAGCGGCTTCAAGGGAAAGACTCCTTGGGTCCCTGGGAGCATGTTTGGGGTCTGGGAATGGGAGGCAGGATGCCTGAGTTTCCCTGTTTCCCCGTCCTGCCGCTGGCTCTGCCTGGAGCAGGGCTGGGCAAGATGCGGCCCGGGGGCCAGATCCGGCCCACCTAACACTTGGATCCGGCCCACGGACAGCAGCTGGCTGCTTTCTATTCCTAGCCTGCTGCCCGTGCTGCTGAATGTCCAGGGAGTAGCTCAGGCAGCAGGATCCTATTGAAATGGCTCCTGGTCACGGTGCTACCCTGGCAGGGAGTGGAGCCATGAGCCCTTTAAATCGCTGCAGGAGGCTGCCAGGCAATGCAGTAGCGGCAGAGCCTGGAGCCGTGAGCCCTTTGCTGTGTCTTTAATTCAAAGCCTCTGGCCCCAGACAACTCTGGGGAAGGAGCTAGTCCCCAGCCCCGCCCCTTCTGTCCAAGCCCCGCCCCTTCCACCCAGTCTCCGCCCCTCCTGGGGGTGGAGCCAGCCTGTGACCGCCTACCAAAATTCACTAAGTGGCCCTCCTATGAAAATTATTGCCCACCCGTGATCTGGAGCCTGGTGCCAGCTGCGGTGGGTAGACGGGGGGTAACGGGGCGCCCCCCGGGAAAAAGCACAGAGCCATACGGCAATCCCAGCTGGGGATATTATTGTCACCGAGCGCGACCAGCGGCTGCCTGGGCGGCAGCAGCCGATTTCTGCCTGAACGGCTCTCTGGTGCCAGCCCGGATTGTTTCAGACCTCTGGGCCCACGGAGCGCTCGAAATGAATCATAAACGTTGTCTGATAAGAAACCTATCGCTCCGATGACTCGGCGGCCTGTTGAGCTCCTCGCTGTAGCACACAGCACAGCAATGTCAACTCAAATGCCCGCCCGTGCGCCTGGGAGGAGGCAGCCTGACTCAGGGGCCCTGTCCCAACTCGGCCCCTGACTCATTGCCGGGCCACGTGCCGTGCCTCAGTTTCCCCACTCACCCACTGGGGCTGACACCTGGATGGAAGCCCTGTCCGGGGTTGTTGTGATTGTTCATGCAGGCTCCATCATGCACTGGCTGCGCGGGTGGAATCCGAGAGGCCTCTGGATGATTCTTGGCTCCCATGTATATTTCAAATCCTCTGTTGGAAGGGTTGCACCTGACACGGATTGGAACAGAATCAGAGTCATGCTCGAGGGCTGCCAGCGGCGGCGGAGCCCAACCTTCAGGTGCAGGCGAGCCCTTGTGTGTGCGTACCAGGAAAGCAATAAAGGGAAAAGATCCCAACGAGACACAGAATAGAGCAGAATTAGAGAGAGAGATTAAACACACACACACCAGGGCAGACAGCTGGGGAAATTGACTTCCTTCTTTTCCCATTATGCTTTGCAAGATGAAAAATCCACTGTGATGGGGTGAGATTTAAAGAAGCGGGGGTGGGCTTTGAAAAGGGGTCACATGGACGCCAGAGCAAACAGCCCTGCGGTCTGCAATGGGGATCCGAGTGAATTGGGGGGGGAGGGGGGATCTGTCTTCCTGCCTGCAAGACAAAACGGTTACATTTTCAGATAATTCCAGATAGTAAAATTTTTGAGTCCCTATAAGCTAAAATCAATATTGGCACAACTGTGCGTCATTAAAAACTAAATGAACATGACAAAGCCAAACTGCTGCCTATTAAACAAATGAGTTTTCTATCCACACAGGCACAGCGGGTTATTAAATTCTTCATGACTGGCGCGTCGCATGTCATCAAAGGGTAAAAAATTCGTCTTCCGCCGAGGCCCAACGGGTGGCAGCGGCCGTGGAAATCTGACCTTCCCCGACCTGATGAGAGCGGAAAGAGCTGATCGCCCCGCGCTCCAAAATGCGGGACACGAGGATCAATGCCTGAAATGATTCAACGCCCACAGTGGGATAACAGAGCCCAGAACAGTCATGGGCAACCGAGGCATGAGCGACCCTCTTTCACCTCAGTGGACACAAGATTGTCATAACCAAGACGGTCTCCTGGAATAGGGCAGTTTTGCTCACTGCGGTGGCGTCCTTAGAATGTGCGGGGGGTGCTAGGATAAGGTGACCAGGCAGGTTGAAATGTTCCCCTACGGGTTTCTGGGTGTTGCCATTCCTGATGTCCGATTTGTGCCCATTTATCCTTTGGCGCAGAGACTGTCCGGTCTGGCCAATAGCCACGGCAGAGGGGCCTTGCTGGCACGTGATGGCAAACATCACATTAGAGGATGTGCAGGTGTCTGCATTACGATGCAGTATTTCTAGTAAGGCAGGAGTCAGGAGCATAGCTGACAAAACGTTTTCCCCCTGCCCACCTCCTCTGGAGAGCCGCACAGCAGCACTCACACGGCAGGCAGCTGCTCTGGCTGGCGGGGCCGGCTGAGATGGCGCAGTGAGGGAGCCGCTGGGGCGAGGGGCCGGGATCTGCTGCGGCCGTGTGGCAGGGGGAGAGGTCTGCTCCGGTGGCTGGGGCTGCCACGTGGCAGGGGGGGACCAAGGCCTGTTCTGGTGGCTGGGGCCAGGAATGGGAGACAGGGGGAAGGGTCAGGAATGCATGTGTGTTAATAAATTGGGTGGCACACATCCAAACCAGCGCCCATGACCTCAATATTGGCGCACAAGCCAAAACTCACTCCCATCGCCATTGGAAAATCTTAGAGGGAACACTGGCCGGGAGGTAGGTAGGGAGGAAGGTGGGGTGTGTGTGTGTGTGTGTGTGTGTGTGTGTGTCTGTGTGTCTGTGTCTGTATGTGGGGTCCCATGCCTTGCCATCCATCTGGCTAGCTGCCCAGCTGAAGTTTCAATCTGCAATAAGTGGCACTGCATTCTCAAAAAAGCAAGAGAGCCATTCCAAGATGCTCAGGGACACAACCTTTGGCATCAAGTTTCTAACCCTCTGGCTGCCAGAAGCTTGGAGAGGAGACGGGTCATTCGATTGCCACATTCTGGTCACTCCCTCGGTAGCATTTGGCACTGGCCACTGACGAAGACAGGCTACTGGGCTCGCTGGATATTGCTCTGACCCAGTGGCCGCTCTTATATAACATAACGTACAGGATCAGCGCTGCAGATGATGTAAATTGGCCTGGTTCCACTGCAGGGACTGACTTCACGATCTGCAGCACGACCCTCTACCACCTGAGCTAAAGGAGTAGCTCCATTCGCTCACAGCAGGAGTAGGTTGTTAATCACAATGAGGCCCTGCCGGAAGCAGG
This sequence comes from Rafetus swinhoei, assembly GCA_019425775.1. Taxonomy (NCBI): domain Eukaryota; kingdom Metazoa; phylum Chordata; order Testudines; family Trionychidae; genus Rafetus; species Rafetus swinhoei. The sequence goes on from CM033438.1 coordinate 27,006,475, forward strand.
GAACCCGGCTCATTTAGCCAGTGTGACCCCCAAGAATTTTATGCATCAAAGAGCTTTCCTTCTAAAACCCCCCCACATCTAAACCGAGTGAAAACGGAGGCACCGGCTTGCCGGGACTCGGCTGCTGGGCCTGGAGCGCGCCCACGGTCTTAGCCAGCTCCCTGAACCAGCAGGGTGCACACACCGGGAATGCTGCATAACCCGGAGTGGCGTTGGACGGGGCGGATGTAATGGGCCTGGCTTTAATTGCAGAGCTGATGGATAATTTATAAAGGCCTGTTCCTCCCTTTTTGGGGGACGGGGGGGAGGCACAGCGCACCCCTGCTTCTCCGCTGACAGCTTCTCCCCTTTTATTTGTGCTGTCAGCGATGTCAGGGCAGCGCACTATCGATTTCACAGCCAGGGTTTTTTGGTAGGTGTCCCAGACATTCGATCAATAAGGCAGCTCCATCTTCATCGCAAGCCCGGCCTGAGCTGGGAATTCTCCCCGCCGCTCACCATGAGGGTCACGGGTCGGCCTGCCAGAAAAGAACACCGCTTTGGAGGCCGGGGGGTGCACGTGCGTGGTGGTGGTAGGGCGGTGCTTTCGGTTGAAGGGCAGCTGCTGTCGAGACCTCCAGCCCCGCAACCGGAGCCCTTTTCAAACCTCCAAGAGGGTTCCGGAAAACAGCTTTCCGGCGGCAGGCCGAGGGAGTGGACATAGCAGCACAAAGAGCCGCTCCCTGCGGCCTGAGCCCTTGCAGACGTTCTGCCAAACTCGGCCAGACCCTGGGTTTGAACACCGACGCAAGCGTGCCAAAGGGGCGGAGGAGAGAGGGGGTATGGGAGTCAGGGGGCTGGAGGTGACTGTAAGGGGTGGGAAGAGGTGGTATTAGGGAGCAATGAGGTATGAGGGGGAAGCGGGGATGCCCAGCCCTGAAGGACGATGGGGCACGCACGACACAGCCCCACTGGTTGCTACGCTGGGGTGTTTTGCTCAGCAACCCGAATGAAATGCCGTTTGGCAGAGCTGCTGAGCCGGAAAGGCCCTGAAGAAGGGCGCATGGATTCCAGAAGGCAGCCCTGGCTCCGTGGGGGGCCAAAGGGCGACAGAGAACGGGGCACTGGGGCCGCTGGGGGTCACAGCCTGCGGGGCTGAGGCTGCGGAGACACTCCTCAATCTGGGCCTGTTGCCGATGTCACAGCACCGCCCTGTTTTTCTGCAGGAATTGCCGGCAGCGCCCCTCCTCCCTCGTAGCCGGGTCCCTGAGATGGCCCATATCCCGGGGATGGCTGTGCTAGCCACAGAGCAGGCTGCTTCCTTACGGCAGCCGGGGGCCCAACCTCTGACGCCCCTCCGCTGCCCCCCCTCCCGTATCTGCTCCCGACCGAGGGGCAGGAGGTGGCGCCGGGACACAGCAGGGAGGCGCCCTCCTGTCCCGGGACCCTCCGGGGTCTCCTCCTTTCCCCGCCACAGTCAGCGGGCTCATGGAGCCGGCCACCCCCCCAGGGACAGGAAAGTGACACGTCCCCTGTCCTCCCCCTCCCATGGGTGCCCCGGCGCCCGGTGTGGGGCCGGGTCGGCGGCAAAGCGAGGACGGGTGGCGGCAGTGGCTTGTGGTCGTTGCTGGGAGAGGTTCCAGTGCTAAACAGCGGAGGGGGGGGAAGGGGGGGGAAGCTGCTGCCTACCGCAGCCACTTGACGCCAAAGGCCAAGACCCGTGCCAGCAACTAGGAATGTCCTTTCTCCAGCGTCCCCTCAGCGGTCATGGCTTCCCGGATCCCTTCCCCCACCCGCCAGCCCTCTGGCCTCCTGCACAGTGGGACCTCAACCCCCGCGGAAGAGTCTTGTGCATCAGCGTCGGATGATTTGCACCACTCGGGTGTGACCTGCACTAGGGCAGTGCGAATCGCACCATGCACGAGCCACGGCAGGGCCAGGGGGTTGCCTGGCCCCAGTGATGCCAGTGGCCTAGTTCCCTACAGAGGCAGGGCCCCGCCTTTCTCCCCCACATTGCTCTTGGAAAGAGATGGAGAAGCCCCGAGACTTTCCAGACAGTTGGTGACGGCGGCTCCTTCCCAGCTGTTTGTGCAGGAGCTGAACTCCCTTAAAAACTCCACCATCCCCCCCGTTGGTGCCCCATGGCCTCCCCAGACCCTCAGGGCAATCGGCACCCCTCTCCCCAGTTCTCTGCCCTCCTCTGGGCTGTCTGGGTTTGAAGATGGGGATACCGAGGAGGATTAATCGCACCAAAGAGCAGAGTCAATGCCTCCCCCAAACTGCCCGATGCACAAGAAGTTTAGGTTCCCTCTCCGCCCCCTCCCCCCCGCTTCTTCTCCAATTCTTCGGTGAGAGGCAATGTCAGCTAGTGGTTAGAGTGGAGACTGGCCTTGAGAAGCACTGGCCAAGCTGTGGGCACGGGTTTCCAGGACTGGAGGAGCAGAGCGTGGGGGAAAAGCCCACGCCAGGAATAGCAGCTGACGCTGCTGGACAGGAAGGGAGGCGCGTCGGCAGAGCGGTACGTGGGGTAAATTTTACCCCGCTCCTGGCTTCACCGTCCTTGGCTCGGGCCTGAATTAGCAGGACTTGGCTCGGCCGCATAGAAAACTCGCCGCCACGAGGGGATTAATTGATTCCAAAGCCAAACTTTCCCCGATTTGTTTTCTCCCTGGGAAAAAGAAAAAATGAAAACCAACCCCCCACCCAACAGTGTTCTGAGTCCGCTTTCTGCGGCCTCGCTCCTGATTGATACTTTGACAGCTTGATGGATGGGCTTGGTGCACACTTTCTGACAGAGCCGCATAGATTCTGCATTCCTTCGCTGGAGAGGGCCTCTGATGGGAAGCTGAAAATAGGCTGCTCATAACAGGAATCCCAGATAAAATTCTGTTAAAGACAGAGGAGTCAATCAAGTTCCTATTCAATAGAGCGTCACTCGGGGCTGGAAGGAACAGGCTGGGAAGGTGTGTAAGCTGCCCGGGGAAATTTTATGGGGCTTGAATCAATCAGTGGGGATTCCATAAAAGTCAGTGGGTATAAATGTGTTACTCAAATTGGTTTTGACATCCAATTGTCTCTTCCATTTTAGATAGTATAAAGCTATTATATATACACACATACATGGACTCTCTGTACACACCCACACAGTCTATTTGCACACACACGTATACACCCAGTCTATTTGTACGCACAGTCTATCTGTATATATACACCTAGTCTATTTGCACACACATGTGCACACACAGTCTATCTGTACACATACACACACTATTTGCACACAAGAGACTATCTGTACACACACACAGTCTATTTGCTCACACACAGATTCTATCTGTGCACACACAAACACACACACACACCCTCTATGTGCACACACACAGACTGTACACACACACAGTCTATTTGTACACACACCCAGTCTATTTGTACGGACAGTCTATCTGTACATATACACCTAATCTATTTGCACACACATGTGCGCACACAGTCTATCTGTACACACACACAGTCTATTTGCACACACACGGACTCTATCTGTGCACACACACACACACACACACCCTCTATGTGCACACACATGGTCTGTACACACACCCAGTCTATTTGTACACACACGTGTACACACCCAGTCTATTTGTATGCACAGTCTATCTGTACATACACACCTAGTCTATTTGCACACACATGTGCACACACAGTCTATCTGTACACATACACACACTATTTGCACACAACAGACTCAGCGGGGAACGTGGCGGCTGAAGCCAGACCCCAGGATGCTCATGAGCGACAGGCTGCAGAGTCACTCACCATCCTCCGGCTGGCACTCAGGAGAGCTGGGTTCCTGGCTCTGACACCGATTTGCAGGGTGACCCTGGGCAAGTCACTTAGCTTGCTGCGCCTTCGTTCCCCATCTGTACTGCAATGATAATAACCCTTCCCGTGTCTGCCTTGACTTCAGAGGCAAGCAGTGACTGTCTCTGACTGTATGTCCGGGCAGTGCCCAGCACAGCGGGACCCCGATCTCAGCCAGGGATTCTAAGTACCAGTGGGATCGAAAGAAAACTAAAGCTGGCTCTCCCTGCCCAGAGGAACACCGAGGCACAGGCCTCCCCGAGCCTCCTCGAAACTTGCCAGATCCTCACGTCCAGCTGCAAGGTCCCCACTGTTCCTCTCCCCACAGCAATGCTTGGAGTGGGTCCCCCCAAACCTCCGTCAGTCCATCAGCGCGTAGGCCGAGGGGGATGGAGCAATAACCATCTCTCCGCTCTCCCTTCCTCTGCTAACGATGTCCCTGGGGGCCAGGCGGATCTAGCCGGGAGTGCCATTAACCCCGGGCAGAGCGCGGAGATGGGTGGCGGGGGATCGATCTGCAAGCCTCTTTGAAAACCTCCTCTTTTTTTTTTTCAAACCCGCCAGCTTTCCCTGTCTCACTGCTGCGGCCCCGCCTCTTTTCAAATGGCACCGTCCAAAGGCCGGGGGTTCTGCGGAGAGATGTCACTTCCCCGGATAAAGCTCAGCTCCCCTCCCCCTTCCTCTGCAGAGAAATCTTAGCTCCAATATTAGCTGCAAACTTAGATGAGCAAGCAGGTCGTGTATCATCTCTCCGTAAATCATCCGCTGCCCTTGAGGACGTGAGCGCCGGTGTTCGGGGAGACGCCGGCGCTTAACTAACACAAAACGAAATTTACACACGCCGAGGAGAGCGGAGTGGAGGAGTACAAACCGGGGGCAGAGGGGGAAAAATTGCCTAGAGATGACAACGCAGAGGCAGGGTGCAGATTGTAATGCGCAGCTCCCAGCTTACCCCAACAGCACTTGGGGCTGAAATTAATCTCTTGATTTTGCTGATGATTAATCATCTCTGAAAGTACCACAGACTTTCTGTCACACTAAGGACCAACGGCGTGCAGATTAAGACGACAAGCCAGACTTCCTTGCTACGCTTGGTTCAACCACCCGCCCCCCCCTCCGCAGCAAGAGCAATGCCTCGCTGCACCTCCGTCTCGCCCCCCTCCGCCAAGAATAGGGAGCAGGGTTTGACTGCTCGCAGCATCAAAAAAGGAGAGGGGAAAGAGCGTGAAGGGGAGGGCCAGCTGTTGACTGAAAGACGCACACTCTAGGACCGGCAGGTCTCAAAGCCTGTTGCAAATCTTTAGCAATTAAAAATTGCAACAATCCTGGTCGGGGGTTTTGTTGGTTGGTTGTTTTTTAAATGCAGCCACCTCTGGGGCGGAACATGGAGCTGTTTAACAGCACACCATAACACCACATGGCAGCTGAGGAGAGGGAATAAAGAATAAGGTATTCAACTGAACCTAACACAACTATGGGACCTGTAACCACCACGAGCTTTGGCAGCTTCGCTGGGCCAGACTGGGGCGTTTGTGTGGTACTGGCTCAGAGAGGGGTGTAATCTTTGAACTCACCACTCCCTGCCGTTCCTGGCTGCATCCCTTCCAGCCCTGGCCCAGCCTCCCTTACCTAGCGAGATGGGATGTTCCCACAGCTACGGCTGCCACGTGCTGCCTTGGACCCTGGGACCCGTCGGCTCCCTGGGCCAAATGTAAATAATTAAGGCCACTATTGGTGACGATAGAAAAGCCCCTCCAGGGCGTTAGCTCTGGCTGAGGCTAATCAATGCTGCTCCCAGGGCCACGCGTAGTCTTTCCCCACGGCCATGCCCACGACACAGGTACCCCCGGAGGGAAGCAAATAAAACCGCAGCCACCGTGAGCTGCTGCTGGACTGGGAATGCAGCCACTGCCAAGTGCGGCAGGATGGGCTCGGTGGGTGCAGAAATGCTGCAGACAAGCCCCAGAGAGGGGGCAAAGCAGAGATGGAGGATCTCAGAGAGAAGCAGGGGAGACCAGGAACGCCCGTTATCTGCTCTCCCTCCCCTCCCTGGGTGGGGAAGTTGACTCCCTCGGACAGCCTGCCGCGTGCGCTGCCTGGAAGCACCCACTCTGGCTGAAGAGTTACAGCCTGTTTATCTCAGCCCCTACGGAGCTTGGGAACAGGCGTGCAGGGGATGAAGGCCTCGGCTCCAGTGAAGCTGAAGGAGCCTGCCTCGTATTTCCTCCTGACTCGTTGGCTTGGGCTGCCGCCTGCTTCCCCAGAAGTGCAAAATAGGATTGGAGTGCCGTGGGGGTGGGGAGGCGGCGTGACCTGGAATGCCGTGGGGCTGCCACGCCGCCGTGGTGCCCAGCCTCTGGCTGCAGCTCCGCAGAGGGCTGGGGGGGGGGTCCGGGGAGCTCGGCTGGGTGGGCGTCTCGCTGGCCAAGGCTTGGTGTCTAATGCACTGTGGCGGGGAGTTCCCCTGACACATGGCAGCCACTTGGCAGGACCCCTAATGCCACTTTCCACGGCACACTGGCTGCGCCTCCTCCGGGCACAGATACCGGCACTGTGCGGGCCTGGTTTCCCTCCAGGCCCCTGCGCTCCCTGGCTGTCTCTCCCCTCCAGCCGGTGCAGGGCGTCTTTTGGAACTCAAGCAGTGCCTAGCACACACCACGGGGCTGCTGCAAAACAACCCTGCCGGAGCGAGACCTCCCCCTTTAAGAGCTGCCCAGCCCCAGGGCCCAATCCTGCACCCCTTACTGACACAAACAGTGCTGTGGATGAGGGAGGGCTGCAGGGCGGGGACAGGGCCAATATGAGACTAAGACACGCTCTGTGAGGAAGAGTGCGGGAAGGGGCAGGCCTGTAGGATGGGCGGGGTGCAGCTCAGCTGCCGCCCGAACCTCACTGCTTTTCAGAGAGAGGAGGAAGTAGCTCCTGGGTGGCTGGAGGGGCAGAACAGGGCCCCTTCCCCACCCATCTCCCTAGGGAGCTGCAATGCCGGGTGCCTTAGGGTGGATTTTACCTTCCTCTGAGCCAGATCTGATGTGGCTGATCCCCGCCTGGGTACAGAGCTCTGTCGGACCAATCAGTCTCTCGCCGGGGGGGCACTCTCTCTCTCTCTCTCACATGCACGCACACAGGCGCCCCTCCTGCAGCCATATGGCCCCGGGCGAAGGAGTCTTGCTGACAGAAATGTGCCGCGTTGTCAGATCCACTGTGGCCCCAGGGTGTTAGACAGACCAGGTGGGGGAGGGATAATGTAATGGATGTGGGGTACAGAGAAGCTTTCCTAGCTCTCACTCCCCTCTCCCCCAGCGGAGTTTGTTGAGGGGTTGGGGCTGGCAGCGTCTCATCGCTCTGTCCCCAGAAGCCGCGGCCTGCAGGGGGTCACTGAGTTAATCCCAGATTAAGAGGCCAAGGTCTGTTATCTGGCCAACTAGCTCAGCCGTGCATCTCTGGGCGACTGAGGGAAACGGATGCTGGTGACCCCCCCACCCAGGCTGGTTTCCATCACACTGGGGCGGGGGTGGGGGGAAGGCTGGGGCTGCTGCCTCTGGCACTGGTGCCTGCAGTGGGATACTTGAGATAAGGAACGACTGCCGCAGAGCCAGCGCCTCCCCCTTCCCCGTGCTGACAGGAGCCCAAAATAAACAGCTTGGAAACGTCTGGCCAGGGCGCGCTGGACCAGCAAACAGACCCCACGGTGCTGGAAGGGGGCTCGCCAGACGTTCCGGAACGTCGGCCCCTTTTCTGGGAGCTGTCCGCAGACTCCACTCTTGATCGTTAAGTCCAAAGCAGACTGTGAAGAGTTTCAAAAGGATCTCACCAAACCGGGTGACTGGGCAACAAAATGGCAGATGAATTTTAATATTGTTAAATGCAAAGTGATGCTCATTGGAAAATATAATCCCAACTATACGTGCAAAATGACGGAGACTAATTTAGCTATTACCACTCAAGAGAGAGCTTGGAGTCATTGTGGGTAGTTCTTTGAAGACATAAAAAAGCAAATCATTAAGAAAGGGATAGAGAAAAAGACAGAATATCTTATTATCGCTATATAAATCCATGGTGTGCCCACATCTCGAATACTGTGTGCAGATGTGGCCGCCTCATCTCAAAAAAGCTATCTTGGCACTGGAAAAAGTTCAGAAAAGGGCAAGAAAAATGATTAGGGGTTTGGAACGGCTGCCTTACGAGGAGAGATTAAGACATGGAATTTTGAGCTTGGAAAAGAAACAGCTAAGTGGGGGGGGGAGGATAAAATAGAGGGTTATAAAACCATGACTAATGTGGAGAAAGCGAATAAGAAAAAGTTATTTGTTCCCATAACACAAGAACTAGGGGATTGCCAAATAAAATGAATAGGTAGCAGGTTTAAAACAAACAAAAGGTAGTTTTTCTTCATGCAGCGCACAGTCAACTTGTGGAACTCCTTGCCAGAGGATGTTGTGAAGACCAGGACTTGAACAGGGTTCAAAAAAGAGCTAGATAAATTAATGGAGGACAGGTCCATCAATGCTTATGGACAGGGATTGGTTTTCCTAGCCTCTCTGTGTCAGAAGCTGGGAATGGGTGACAGGGGATGGATCACTGGATGATTCCCTGTTTTGTTCATTCCCTCTGGGGGCACCTAGTATTGGCCATTGTCGGAGACAGGACACTGGGCTAGATGGACCTTTGGTCTGACCCAGTGTGGCCGTTCTGATGTTTCTTATGGGCTGCATCCTGCATGTATGGGTTTCAAGAAGGGGCCACCATGGTCAGCTAGCCTGGCCTACTGCTGGCTCAGCTGCTGGGGGGCTGTAGTCACATCTGGGCAGCACCACATCTCAGCGGCTACCTGCCTGGCCCAGCCGGGGGAGTCCCCCCCCTCGCTCCCCATAACGCCTGCATCGGCGGGAACCGTACCTCCCCATTAACCTCAGTGAGCACCGTGCAGCCCCTTGCTTTGGGGTCAGCATCCAGTCTCGTTGTGAAGACTCAGCATGATGATGGGTTTTCCAAGTCCCTGCGGGTCTCTCTACACCGAGAACTTCCCAGCTCGGGCGGACAGACTCATGGGAGCGGGACTCACACGAGTGCCCTCAAAATAACTGTGTGGACAAGCCTCTGCCCGTGCCATAGTGTCCACACTGCTGTTGCTAGCACTCGCTGGCTGTCCGGGCTGGAAGGCTCCCTCCTAGCTCCAGTGTAGACACAGCTTCCGGGTCCCTGTAAACCTACAGTGGAGTTTAGGCGAATGACCCTTTGCCTAAGCCAGCGATTGTCAAACTTTTCGGCCCGTGGACCACCTGGCTCAATGCAAATCTTTCCGAGGACCACCAGCTGCTAATGGAAAGTGACCGTTAATTACATAATTACACCTGCGCCATTTTGCTAGTGCTGCAGCTGGGGAGAACGGTATCATGTACATTATTAAACAGACTGAGCGTTTGAACTTTCTCATGTTGGTTTATCAACCTTCATTTTAAATAAGGTAAAATATTAATTTATGTCCATCAAAAAAAGGTTGCAATCTTTTCTTTATTTATGGCAGGGGTGGGGAAACTTTTTTGGGTCCAGGGCGGAGCTCGAACCACGGACCAGCCCACTAGTGGTGTGGGGACTTCATTTTGAGAACCACTGGCTTGTTTTCTTTACCTAGCTGCTGCTCATGAGTTCTGAGGAGGGGGGGGGCAATTGGACACTCAAGTCATGTGACATTGCCGCTGCTCCCTAAATGATGCCGTAGCAAAATTTCAAACGTCACACATCCCGGCCAAACTCTCCGATAACCCTTCCTGCTAACATCTGGGAGACTTCCAGGCATGTTGAATTCCACGACCCCCTGAACACAGAGAGCTAATCGGTTGTCTTTATTCATGCGGGGGTGAAATCCAGCCAGGACTGATGTACCCTGTAAGGTCAGCTCGGACGTCTTGTGCTGGCTCTCTGCACTTCACATCCTTGTGGAGCCTTGTTTGGTCCAGCCCCAGGAACCGTGCCGGGTGGAAGGAGAAAGGAACGGCTGACTGAGGGCACTGATGGAGTTGTCTCCAGGGAATCAATGGAAACAGCTTCCTTTGGACATTCAATGCTTCCCTGGCTGGCCTCAGGGAAATCACAGGATCTTCTGGTTGGAAGAGACCTCAGGAGTCATAAGTCCAACCGCCTATTCAAAGCAGGACCAACCCTAATGAAATCAACCCAGCCAGGGCTTTGTCAAGCCGGGACTTCAAAACCTTCAGGGATGGAGATTCCACCCCCTGCCTATGGAACCCATTTCAGCGCGTCCCCACACTCCCAGGGAAATAGTTTTTCCTAATATCCAACCTAGACCTCCCCACAGCAACTTGAGGCCATTGCTCCTCGTTCTGCCATCTGCCACCACTGAGAATAGCCTCTCTCCATCCTCTTTGGCACCCCCTTCAGGTAGTTGAAGGCTGCTATCAAATCCCCCCTCACTCTTTGCTTCTGTAGACCAAACACGCCCAGATCCCTCAGCCTCTCCTCGTAGGTCCCTCCAGCCCCCTCATCATTTTGGTTGCCCTCTGCTAGACTTTCTCCAATGTGTCCACATCGTTTCTGTAACGGGGGAGCCCAGAACTGGACACAATACTCCAGAAGTGGCCTCACCAGAGCCGAATAAAGGGGAATAATCACTTCTCTAGATCTGCTGGCAATGCTCCTCCTAATGCACCCCACTATGCCGTTAGCCTTCTTGGCTACCAGGGCCCCCTGTTGACTCACATCCAGCTTCTCATCCACTGTCATCCCTGGGTCCTTTTCCTTTGCTGGGTGGGATGAGCTAGCAGAACTTGTCCATCTCACTTCTAGGATGCTGCACGTGTATGTAGGCAACTGTCTGGGGAGCTGAGATTCTGCCCACCGTAAGAACCAACATGGGCTACTGAGTTCCTTGCGGGCAGTACCTCTTGTGTTTACACTGTCAGTGCCTGGGGCAGGGGCTGTCCCGTGTTTGTGGTATAACAAGGTCCTGGGTCGTTACTGTGGCTCCTAAGCTCTATGATAATTCTGGTTGAATTATCACTGGTCCAGCCACAGCCGTGGTCCAGCATGGCTTTAGATAACTGGATGCCTGCTTGTTGTGGGCGAGGCTACATTTCCTGCCCCCCTTGCTGCCCCAGGCTGGGGCAACCGCTGGGGATGGCAAGAGAACAGATTCCCGGCACTAACCCCACGGGGGGGTAGGAGGGGATCTGCCACAGAGGCTGCCACGAGGCCACGCTGCAGCTCCGTCTCGTGGCCAACAAGGGCCGGTGCTGGGGGCACCCAATTCATGTCAGCCCCAAACTGGCTGAGCGATTAATGTGGGATTTTCAGCGCTTTCATCTTGCAGACTTGGCCCAGGCTTAAGTTGCCGATGCCTAGTGCCCATCACGGCTTCTTGCCTTCTTTCTGTGTGACACAGCCTGGCATGGCTGAGGCACTTGAAGTACAGGGCTGCATGACGGGCTGCTGGAAGAGACCCGAGAGCAATGGCAATGCTCTTTGTGTGGCCCCAGGAGTTATGTGCGGCTTTTGCAGGCGGGGCGGAAATAAACAGCTGATGCCATGCTGCTAGGGAAGGCACAGGTGTGCGAGTGTCCCTGGGTGGGGAGGCGGGGAGCAATGCTTCTTCTAATTTTCTCCAACGGTGTGCAGAATAAATTTTGTTACATGCACCGAGACATGTGCAGATGTGCACCACTCATAGACACACACGCTGCCCGCTGTAGGCGCTCTGCTAACCAGCTGGGCACAGTCACCTGGAAATCTGCCTGCCCCGGGGTTGAAATCGTAGTGCACGCAGCCCAGCTAGGGCTCAGCTGGAGGGACGGTGCTGCATTGTCTAGTGATTGAGGCGGCCAGGAGAGCTGGGTTCACTCCACTTCTTCGTGCTTCGCTTTCCTTTTGCACGCTGCCCCTGTTTATACTGTGAGTGCTCTGAGGCAGGGGCTGTTTCACTTGGTGTCTGTGCAGAGCCCTGATCGCTGCTGGGGCTACTGTAAACACCAACATGGGGTGCGGTTGGTCTCTGAGGTCCGGAGGAACAGACTCCGGAAAACTCCCCTCTCCCAACAGAATGGGGAGCGGAGCAAACAGGGCACAAGTCCTTAAAGCCGGCCCATGGCTAGGTAGAGCTGGTCTCTCTTCTGAGCGTGGGGAAGGGGCGGGAGGCACCTGCCCACTTGAAACCAAGCTGAGGTCAAGATTGTCCAAAGGTTTCCGGGTGTCTCAGCCTTCGGGTGCCCAACCTGAGGCACTGCAAAGAGGCTGAATTTCAGAACATGCTGGGCACCCACCTGCTCCTTGAAGGCACAAGAGGGGCTCCTGGAACTACTGGTCAGGTAAGAAAATCCTGTCTCAAAGCCTTGACCTACATCAAGTCAATAGGAGAAACCCCAACCAGGCAACGTCCTGCGTTTAAAGCAGGGGCGGGGAACAGCATCCGGCCCCCAGGGGGCCTGGATCCGGCCCCCCCAGGCTCGGGGCTCCCTTCCTCCCAGAATTAGGGAGCCTGCACTGGTGTCCCAGCCCCCCTGCAGATCCCCCCGCAGGGCTGGAGGACACCAAATCTACTAGCCTGGGCCCCCCCCTTGGCTCTGGTGGGGGAGGGGAATGTGGGGAGTGTCCTTCTCTTTCTCAGTCAGGGGCCGCTTTGGTGAGGGTTGCTTCTCACTTGTGTGCAGACCCCCGATTGATTTTTCTGTGGGTCTGTGGCCCCCGACTCCCCCAAACGGTCCCCCAGCCCTGGTTTAAAGACATGCGCCAGGACAGAGCACGTAGGGTTGCCCGGTGTCCGGTTTTCACCCGGACTGTCCGTTATTCGGATCCCCCGTCCGGTATTTCCTGTTTCCCTCTGACGGAAGCCCAGCGGGGACAATTTTTTTTTTTTTTTTTTTTGCTTAATAACTTTGGTTCCCCCCCCCCGCCCTTTTTTTTTGTTTTTTCTCAACAGAATTTTTTCCCGGTGGTTTTTTTTTGGGGGGGGGCAGAGGAAGGGGTGTTAGGTATTTTTTGTTAAACCATCTGGCAACCCTAAGAGAGTGACCGGGGAGAGAAGAGCAGAGTCGAAAGAGCTCAGCACGACCTCCCGTTGGCCTCACACGTGCAGCCAAAGTTGATGCGAGGCACTTAGCCGGGGGTCTGGTCCTGAGGGGCGCTGAGCACTCCCGTCTCAGCGAGGAATCAGCACAAGCCGACAGCGTGCACAGCTCCATGTCGGGGCGGGCCTTCGGCACGTGCTGGTGCTGGGTTATGAACCGCCTCAAAGCGTGGAAAACATTGGAGGAAATAGGTCAAGAAAGCGTCGGGCTTTTTTCCCCAAATGTATCAAGTTCCCGCCTCCATTTCTCAGCCTCCTCGCAGGTGTGATCACGCCGGCGCCCGAGGCTAGATGATAATCGGGGCGAGGGGGCTGTCCATGTTCTCCCAGCCTCTATCGCCTCTAGACAGCCGCCTGGTGGGACCAATCCTGCATCCCTGGATGCTACGGCATCTCCGAGCTGGTCGAGGTGTCTGTGGCCAGGAATTGACACACGCGGCCGCCGTCCCTCGACACGTGATCGCTGACGACCGGGGCTGCGGCATAATTGGTGACACTTCACACGCAATTTTTTATTCCCTGCTGACCTTGAATGGCTTTTAGCATCAGCTGCGATTCCTGGCAGTGGTCCAAGGACTCCGGTCTGTGGCCTATGTACATGCGGCCTGAATTCTCCGGGAGACGGCCGGTTTTCGCCGCTCGAGCAAGTCCCTGGTGCCAGCACTGACTTCGGATTGCCAGCCTTGCTTGGAAATGGCAGGATTTACTTCCATCAGCATTCACGGGGAAGCCAGTTCTGAAGCGGCTCGTTATTGAGGTAACGGAGAGTCTCCACGTTCGCTGGGGAAGACTCAGGCTGCTCCGGCGAACGTCCAATTTTTTATCCTTAATCCCTCCCTTGGGTATTCTGTATGCAGCATGAAAGATGGGCGAGCCGGAGCTGGAGCCGGAGCCGGAGCTCTACAGGCACACCGGTGCCGGCTCCCGTCGGGCCTCCATCTCAGCTCTCCGTCCTTTCTCCTGTTCTCCAGGCCGGAGGGCTGGGCGGAGCTGCGAATCACCCAGATGCTACTGCCAGTGGTGGACTTTGCTTTCCATGGCTGGAGTCTTGGTGATGGAGCTGTGCTAGACAGAGAGACAGAGCCGGGGGCTCCGGACAAGTTACCCACCCAATCTCCCCCTTGCGCTGCCATCTCCCAGGCTCCCCCGCTGGGTTTGCTGCTGCTGAGCCGGGTGCTGACAACAGGAGCCGTGCCAGAGGCAGGAAGAGGAGGACGAACGGCTGCGCTCCTGCAACAACGGATGCAGAGGGAGGTGGCCCAGCCTCCCTGAGCTAAGGGAATTCGCTCCCACCCAAACCATTGTCTGAGCCCTTCAATAGCTTTTATTTGTGGGGGTGGCGGAGCTGCTATGCGGAGCCTTCCGCGGATCCCTTTAATCTTTTGACAGGCGCTGTCAGAAAGGCGTGCGTAATTAGGATGTGCTCTACCTTGCCGGCTGCTCACACCCCGCCCCCCACTCGCTTGTTTTGCCTTGTGCAAGCGGCTGCATTTTGGAGGCAAGCCGGGGGGATCAGATATCTGCCCGTAATTGGTTTTCTTGCTTCCCGTTGTCGCTGTCTTGTTGGTACAGGAATCGCTTACCGTGACTCGAGACGCCTTCCATGCCACTGCCGTGCCATGTGCAGGGACCCCTCCCCGAATCAGGGGGGTCTCCAGCATTGAATTGGGGCAGGGGGGGCAGGCAGGTGGCACAGAGACACGCAGAAGGACAGAAGGGCCCTGGGGGTGAGACTCCCGAAATTGCTGGGGCTGCTGTCAATACATGTGCCCCCAGACTGTTCTCTGGCTCCCACCCAGTTCCTCCAGCCAGGAAAATGAAGATTAATGGTCTCCCCGTGCATCTCCAGGAGCCCAGCCAGAGTTCTGGTGACCAGCTGCCAGTATCACAGCCACCACGTGTACAGCCCAGCGCTTCCAACCACGCTACCGCAACAGGAGTGTGCATGCAGCCTGGTGCTCATAAGACTGTAAGAACGGCCAGGCTGGGTCAGACCAAAGGTCTATCTAGCCCAGCGTCCTGTCTGCTGACAGTGGCCACTGCCAGGTGCCCCCAGAGGGAGTGAACAGAACAGGGAACCATCAGGTGATCCCTTCCCTGTCGCCCATTCCCAGCTTCTGACACACAGAGGCTAGGGACACCATTCCCACCTGTCCTGAGTCATAAGCATAGATGGACCTCTCCTCCATGAATGTATCTAGCTCTTTTTTGAGCCCTGTTAAAGTCCTGGCCTTCCCAACATCCTCTGGCGAGGAGTTCCACAGGTTGGCTGTGTGTTGCGTGACGATGAGCCTCTCCAAAACAACGGGCCAACATGTGCACCTTGGAGCTTTGTGAACAACCCTCCAGGGCGAGAGAGTCGCCACGGCCTGACTGTTGCTGTGTTGGAGGAACAGGGAAGGGTCTCGTGACTGAAGAGGTGCATTGCGTTGCATTCTCCTTTCCCAGTGCCGATCATTGACAAGCACTGGGCTTTGCCTTGCTTTCCAGAACTGAATGTCGTCCCTCCCTCCATGGGTTGCCCCCGACACCAGTCCTGTTGGTGAGGCAACCTCTGACGCCGGCCATGCCTTACGCCTGGTGCCTCTCGCGCTGGGTAACAAACCGAGGCGGCATCTGCCCGCCTCGCCTCATCGCCAGGAAAGCAACAGTCAGGCCTATGAATAAATGAAGTGAAAGCAAAGCATCTGGCTAATGGAATAATGACAAATGCGCCGAGACACCAAAGAGAAAGGGGAACAATTGGAGAAGTTAAATAATTGAGCAGCAGACGTCTGTTACCGTGTCTGTGCAAGGGATATGGGGTGGGGACGGCAACCTCGCGTGCTCAGCGCCTCTCCCTGGTGGGGGAGAGTCGGGGGCTTTGGGCCCTGTTGATGTCACATGGCACTTGGGCAAGGAAGACATTAATGCAGGGGTGGGGAACCTAAGGCCTGGGGGCTGGATAGAATCTGGATCTGGCCCCCGAGGCTCGGGGCTCCCCCCAGCATTGGGGAGTTCATGCTGGCGCTCTGGCCCCCCCTGCAGGGCTGGGGCACACAAAACCAACTAGCCTGGGGCCCCCCTAGGCTCTGGTGTGGGAGGTGTCTTTCTGCTTCTCAGTCGGGGGCCACGTCCACTGAGGGCCCCCCTTGATTTTTCTGTGGGTCAGCAGCTCCTGACCCTTAAAAGGATCCCATGAATGGCTCAGCTCCAGTAAGGAGGAACATTCAGAACTAGGAGGAAAGCAGGCAGATGCGGTAGCCACAGGGCCACACACAACCAGGAGCGTTTGGCAACACACCCACCACCTAGTGGCCCAGGTTGCCCCTTGCATCAAGATGGAGCATGGCACGCCACGACCTGTAGCCTGCACGGGCCACTCGCTGCATAGCGAAGAGGGTACCCAGCTCGGGGCTGGGGACCACCAACCTAGCCCGTAGCAGGTCTTGAACCAGGGACCGCCAGAGCTGTGAGCGCAGAGCCATAAACAGCACGGCCTGATGGGACCATTATGGGGGTCTAGCCTGGCCTCCTGTGTAACAGGGGCCATCAGACGTGTGTCCCCAGAGCCGCTCGGTTAGAAAAACATCCAACCTGGAGTTCAAAATGGCCAGTGAGGGAGAATCCCAGCCTGTTGTTCCAGCCGTTCCTTAACCACAGTCTTCAAAAGGGACATTTTATTGCCTGCCCGAACGTGTCGAGCCTCAGCGTCCGGCCACGGGACCCTGTCCGATCTTTGTAAGCTAGAGCGAAAAGCGTTAAGCTACATATATGGAGTTCCTGCAGTCTGTGGCTCTGTCCACACTGGGAAGGGCTGACGACCAAAGTGCTGTCGACATGCAAAATTTGCAAAATGTAAAAACTGGTCAAACCAGTTTTTTGCCTCCAGGCCAACATTTCATGGCCAGCACCCTGTCGACGGATAGAGCAAAGCATTGTGGGTAAGCAGCCCACAGAGCAATGTAGTGGGAAGGCAGAGCTGATCTCTGGGCTTCTTGGGATTCCCTCGTAGCTCTGGGAGCAGCACAGCCGTCTCTCCAGCCCTCCCCCTCAGCGGCTGCCTGCCTGCCGCTGTGTTCCTAGCAGGTCAGAACAGGAGCATTCCAATGATTTGTTCTTTGATCCCCAAATAGAGCAGCTCCCTCAGCTGTCAGAAACTTCCCAGAGCTTTGAAATGGGAGGAGCACTTGCTTGCAGGGCAGCAGAGATCACAAAACACTGAGCAGAGTCATCATGGCAGGCATTGTGGGATACTGGTGGAAGGTATTGTGAGATACTCGACAAAACAAACAGCAGAGTCCACGCTGGCTCTTTGTCGACAATAAAGGGAGGGGAAAAGACAAATGTCTCTTGTGGGCTACAAGTTTTTTGTCACCAAAACTGGGGGGTTTTCCTGACAAAAGTCGCACTGTAGTGCAAATGCTCTCACCGACAAAATGGGCCAGTGTAGACAAGGCCTGTCTTTAGAAGGCAGGTTTTCTAATCCTCTAATCATCCTGTCCACTGTATCAGTATAGAATCATAGAATACTAGGACTGGAAGGGACCTCGAGAGGTCATCGAGTCCAGTCCCCTGCCCTCATGGCAGGACCAAGTACTGACTAGACCATCCCTGATAGACATTTCTCTAATCTACTCTTAAATATCTCCAGAGATGGAGATTCCACAACCTCCCTGGGCAATTTATTCCAGTGTTTGACCACCCTGACAGGTAGGAACTTTTTCCTAATGTCTAACCTAAACCTCCCTTGCTGCAGTTTAAGCCCATTGCTTCTTGTTCTATCCTCAGAGGCCAAGATGAACAAGTTTTCTCCCTGCTCCTCATGACACCCTTTTAGAAACCTGAAAACTGTTATCATGTCCCCCCTCAATCTTCTCTTTTCTGAACTAAACAAACCCAATTCTTTCAGCCTTCTTTCGTAGCTCATGTTCTCTAGACCTTTAATCATTCTTGTTGCTCTTCTCTGGACCCTCTCCAATTTCTCCACATCTTTCTTGAAATGTGGTGCCCAGAACTGGACACAATACTCCAACTGAGGCCTAACCAGCGCAGAGTAGAGCGGAAGAATGACTTCTCGTGTCTTGCTCACAACACACCTGTTAATGCCTCCCAGAATCATGTTTGCTTCTTTTGCAACAGCATCACACTGTTTATAGAGCTGTGAACACTGGAACCGCCCACAGGATTCCAGCAGCTGTCTCAACCCAAGCCAAATCCAAAGGCGAAAGAACCTCTCCCGTCCTACTTGAGATCCCCCTGTAGATGCCTGCGCAAGGATCCTGTTAGTCGTTTGGGCCTCCGCGTCGCACCAGGAGATCTCATTCTGCTAATGATCTGCCATGGTCCTCTACTCGTTTTTCAGTGTCACCGAATCCCTCGTCCTGGCAGTCTGGCCTGCATTCTTTGTCGCTAGAGAGATCCATTTCCATGGCACCGTATTAAACTGCCCATTGTTTGCCTGCGCCCAGCTTCACTTGGCAGATTGTTCTGTATCACTGACCTGGCCGTCGTATAATTTCCCACTCCCCCATGGCTGAGTCACTCGCCAACTTTACCCAGGGGGATTTTAGGTTTTCTTCCAGATCATCAGTAAAAAAAGCCAAGAACCAACCCCGTTTGGACCTCACTAGAAACACACCCAATCGGGATGATTTCTTGTTGAGAGTTACATTCTGAGACCTATCAGTTAACCAGCTTTTAACCCACGGATTGCGTGCGCCACGCTGAGTTTCTCTCATTCTAGTTTTTCAATCAAAATGTCATGTGGTACCATGCCCAAGGCACGGAGACATCCACCTCTGGAGGCCATTTCTTCGTCCTGGGCCTCCCGGCTGACAAAGTGGGGATGAATTTGGGACGGGGGCATTGAGCTGCCGGGAACTGGACGAAGACTCGCCAAACCCACTGTACGTGGCCCCTGAGCTGTCAGCACAATTGGGGTACGTCTAGACTACAGGCTTTTGTCGACAAAAGTTTTGTCGATCGATACTGTCGACAAAGCTTCTGTCGATAAAGAGCGTCTAGACTATATCCAGTTCTGTCGACAAAGCAAACCGCTTTGTCGACATGACAGTGTAGACGCAAAGGACAATGTCGATGCAATAACGCCTTCTGTCGACAGAACTCTGTCGACAAAAGGCGTTATTCCTCGTAGAATGAGGTTTACCGCCGTCGACAAAACTGCTGAGTTCTGTCGACGTTATGTTGACAGAACTCGGCGGCAGTGTAGACGCAGGTATAGTTTTGTTGACAAAAGTCCACTTTTGTCGACAAAACCCTGTAGTCTAGACACTTCCAGTGCGCTCAGTTCCTGCCCTGAAGCATGAGGGTTTCTACTGCATACCGACTGCATACCCTACTGCATACCGACCCGGGGCGCCTCAGTGCGTTGTATCGATAGCACCGTTATCACCCCGGCTCTCTGCAGTGCGAGGGAAGGGCCGGTGTCTCTGATGCAGGCTGAGGGAGTTCGAGGGGGTGAGACCCCCAACGCGGCGAGGGTCCCAGAAGTACCCAGCGAGAGGGCTGAGAGCCGCTTGTACCAAGCCTGGGACTGCCCGTGGCTCGGGCCCAGAGGAAGCGTGGCAGAAGAGGGCCGCGTGGCAGGGAAACCAGAAGGAATTCATTCACACTTCGGCTGCCATGTCAGCGTGCCGGCAGCTTTGCTAGCGAGGTGCAAATGGACTTGTCAGGAGTTCGCTGCCTATTTAAAAATCCCCGTTTGCTCGGCTGAAGTTCTGGGCAGGAGGGGGAGGGCTAATCCCGACGGGTGCTGGGCCTACCTCTGACTCGCGGAGGGACCACGTCCCCCACAGACACCAATGGGTGCTGAGCACCTCACAGCCTCAGCCTGTTACCCGGGAATGGATGGGAACCTCCTGGGCAGCACACGGGACAAGGAAAAATCTAGTCGTGCGCTGTGCCTTTCCTTCCGAATCCGGAACGGTGGGTTCCGGGGCCACAGCAGCTGTTTATTTACATGGGGCACACCAGTTGTTCCCCCAAAGCTGACGGCTAGGGGGCCAGGTGTCCAGTATTCACCCAGACAGTCCGGTATTCGCGTCCCCCGTCCGTTAAAAAAAATAGAACAATGTCCGGTATTTCCTGTTTCCCTGGGACGGAAGCCCGGCGGGGACAATTTTCCCGGTGGGGGAGTGAGGCGCGCGGGGCCCTTTTAAGGCGCTGCTTTTTTTTTTTTTTTTCTTACCAACTTTGGTCTCTCCAGTTTTCTTCCTCAACAGAATTTTTTCCCCAGTGTTTTCTTTGAGGGGTAGGGGGGTTCGGTATTTTTCGTTAAACCATCTGGCAACCCTACTGACGGCTCAGGGGCCACAGGCGGAACAGCAGGCGGAACAGCAGGCCACGTGGGCAGAGGGGGACCGTGGCCAGAAGGCCAAGCTATGGGCTGCTTGCTGGCAGGCTATGGGATGCATGCAGTGCAGGTTCTTCATGTCATCCCCCATCACCCACCCAGACTCCGCTTTGTAAATGAATATCGACCCTCCAGGTGCAGACACCGCCCCGCCCCCCCCACACACCCCAACCCAAACACCCTGCACCCAAGCCACACGCAAGAAACGCTTCCCTCACGAAGGCAGCAACATGCTTCTTTCCTCTCCTCAACCTCTCCCCTGCTAGGAAACCCACCAAGAGACAGAGCCCATAAATGCAGCACACGTGCTGCTAGCAGAGAGAGCTGCAACCGGTCTGAGCTGAAGCAGCCGGCTGCCAATATACCTCCAACCGCCCTCTATCACACGTCTGAGAGAGAGGCAGCTACAGCCAGCCAGGAGATTGCACGATACAGCGGGGGGAGGTTATTTCCCCAGACCTGCTGGCCACTCCGGTGGTGCAGAGAATAATCATCCATTCGCCGCTATCACCCCAGTGCCATAGTATCCGAGGTGCTGGGCAGGGCCAACTTGCTGCCAGGGGTCTAGTGGGAGCAATTCTATCAGGACTCGGAGCTGGTTGGCTAGTAAGGGTAGCGTATGGCGGGCTCTGAGGCTGCAGCATTTATTGTTCAGGAGTAGCTCAGGGACCACCGCTGTGGGAAAGGGCTGGCGAATTCCCGCAGCCCCGCAAGAGTTTAGCCCAAGGCACCATGTGTCCGGAAATTCCCCATTGGTTCTTCTTATGGCCCTAAGTTTCAGCCATCCAATGCGGGAGCAGCATGTGACTCAGCTGACAGTCAGCCACGCAGCAGGGCTGAAAGACATCAAACATTCAAAGCCGACCGGCTCAGACGCAGCGCTCGCAAATGGGGTGCTACGCCAAGGAGGGGGTTGCATGTCCAACCGGCGCTAATGGCAACGTGCTCTTCTAGCGAAGACTGTTAGCAGCAACAAGCGACAGGTACAAAGAGTTAAGGGGTCTTTCTTAACACTCCCAAGGCCACCTGGGCTATGTCTATACTGGCGGGTTCTTGCACAAGAAAAGCCGTTCTTGCGCAAGAACCCGCAGAGCGTTCACACTGCCCGCCTGCTCTTGTGCAAGAAGATTTACAGTACGGTGTCAGAAGACAGGGCTTCTTGCACAAGAGCTACGCTCTTTTCTAACAAGTGTAAGCCCTCTTGCACAAGAGGGCAGTGTGGACGCTGGCAGGAGTTTCTTGCACAAGAAAGCCCTATGGCTAAAATGGCCATCAGAGCTTTCTTGCACAAGAGAGCATCCACACTGCCATGGATGCTCTTGCGCAAAAGCACATGGCCATGTGGATGTGTTCTTGCACAAGAACCCTTGCACAAGATGTTCTTGCGCAAGAACCCGCCAGTGTAGACATAGCCTTGAAGTCCCCACAAGAACAGCCAGGTTTACAAACGACATTTTTAAAACATCCACAATAGCCTCTCACAGACACATAGTCTGCATGTCAAACTAGGGGGGAAGAGAACAGCTTCAACTTGGGAAAAACACAGCAACAATCAATTTAAAGAAACAATCAATAAAACTCCTGCACTGGTAACTTTAGCCAGCATCTTTCAACTCATTCCCCATTTTTTAACCACAGCACAGCTCCCCACCCCTAAAATAAACCCCACTCACAATTTGGTATCAGGATATGCTTAGGCCCAGCTTCCTGAAATATTCATGAACAAACCTGTCTTGAGTACCACATAAAGGACAGCCTGGTTTTATCTCAGGGTATGACTATTTACCATTACCCAACCAATTGTGAGTTTATATCTGGTTATGGTGACCCCCAAAGTATCACTGGAAGAATTCTGGGTAGAACGCTTATGCAAATGAAGCTTTCTCTCCAGCCAGACTTCCCTTTCCTCACCAATAGGTGGTGGCAGAGAGCTCATTCCCCTCTGGTGCTTCAGTACTTCAGGAGTTCTGGGTAAATAGTTTATGCAGATGAAGCAATGCTGTGGCAGTTCTCCCCTCTGTTCACCAAGAGATGACAGCAGAGAGCTCCCTGCAAGTGCCTCTTGGAGGAGTGTTGGTAGAACCATTTTCCTTCAGAAATGTGGTTGTCAAAATCAAAACATTTTTCAAAATTGGGTCAAACGTCCTGGAATTTAATATTGGAAGAAAACCAGAAAAGAAAGTTCTGACAATGTTGAAATGTCCTGTTTAGACATACAAGCTGCTGTTTAACATACTCCTTAGTTATTGCTGCAGTGGAATGTATTTCATCGTCATGTTTTATGACTACACCATCTGGCTTTTCCCACATATAGAACAGAAATATTTATTAATACTTCTGGTTTTCTATATTTCTATCGACAATGGAATGAAATGGAATAATACCATAGTTAGGATTCCTTTTGCTTTTGATATACTTATAAACTCCTGGTTATCTTCAATTCTACTGTCTACAGATTTTGCCACCAATCCTTTTGCTTCCCTTATCACTTTTCTACAATTCATAGCTTCTGATTGATCTTTATTACTATCACTTTCCCCTTTCTCCCATTCAGTACAGATATTTATAGCTACTTTTACTTCCCTGCTAATCTGATTGTTTTTTTAACCCATGTGGTCTTCTCTCTCAGTTGTGATACTGTGCTTTTCAGACATCTAATAAAATTTCCTTTACCAGTTTTTAATTATCATTCTTTGTTTTTCTGTTTAAATTCTTCTATCCACCCAATCTGTCTCATGAGTGTTTTCAGCTGTCAGAAACCAGCCCTTTTAAAGCACCACGTATGTTTTCAACATTGATTCTAGGGCAGAGGTTGGCAAATACCAGCCCATGGGCCAGATGGTTTCCCAGGGTTAGCACCTGGTGGGCCACCACCACTATATTCACCTGCAGCTCCTGTTGGCTACAGATCATGGTTCCTGGCCAATGGGAGCAGCAGGAAGTCGTGTTCCGATCCATGCTGCTTCTCACAGCTCCCATTGGCTGGGAACAGTGATCTGCAGCCAATGAGAGCTGCAATTGCCCGTAGCTGTGGAAGCGCAGGTGAATATAGCGGTGGCAGCCTGCCAGGCGCTAGCCCTGGTGAAATGTCGCCATTTTATTGCCCACCCTTGTCTAGGGGGACTGTGCCTTTATCGCAGGACACACACAAAACTCTAACAGGGTCATGCAGGGTCAGGAAAGCCGCAGCCAAGACCACAGTCCAAGGTAGAATCCCTTAAGCATTCGTTGAAGCCTGTCGTAAGCTGATGGCCAACAGCCCAGACCTCAAACTGCTCCACCCCTGCAGTTTGGACCCATGGCCACCTCTGCAAACGACCGCAGAGGAGAAACTACGGAGAACTCAGCTGCCCATCTCCTTCGGCAAGGGCAGCAGCTGAAGGCCCCAAGTCATTTTGGTGGCCTCTCCACCGCCAAAGCTGCCAGCTTGGCCAGCATGCTGGGACTGAACCGGAGACCTCCCATCTATGCGCCCATCTAAGTCATTACAGCTTGAGCTAAAAAGCCATTGCTCCGCAGGGCTATATGGTAAGAGACGCGTATAGCCTGTTCCGGCACAGAGGAACGTTACGGCACAGCCTTCAGCTACCTGCTGGGGGGCTCCAAAGAGGCTGGAGAGAGGCTGTTCTCAGTGGTGGCAGATGGCAGAACAAGGAGCAATAGTTTCAAGTTGCAGTGGGGGAGGTCTAGGTTGGACATTAGGACAAACTATTTCCCTGGGAGGGGGGAAGCACTGGGATGGGTTCCCTAGGGAGAGGGTGGAATCTCCATCCCTAAAGGTTTCAAGTCCCGACTTGACAAAGCCCTGGCTGGGATGATTGACATGGGGCTGGTCCTGCTTTGGGTAGGGGGCTGGACTCGGCCTCCTGAGGTCTCTCCCAGCCCTAGGATTCCATGAGAGGGGCCCACTAATGCATCCACCCATGCCTGAGTCCCCTGAATTCACTGTCCACGTGCCAGACCTTCTTAACCATCTGTGCCTGCAGGGAGCCTCTTCAGGTCTCTTCCCCACCCTCTGTCTGCCCCGGCACAGGGAGCTGTTCGGGTCAGACACTGTCCTTCCCCGGAGGGCTGGGAAGCACCTGCCAGGCAGACCCTGCAGCAAGCAGGGGATGGGGGATTTTAATGGCACCTGCTCTGGTTCCAGGAATACAGTGGAGAGACGCTGCCAACCCACCCGACTGGTACCCAGAGTAATTCGGGGAGTCCTGGGGAGCTAACCACCTCAGCCTCCTGGCACCGGCAGTTTCTGGCTCGCACATACCCCCTTTGCTCAGGCTCACAGTGACCCGGTCCATACATCAGACAGAGCTGCTGAGGTGTATCTCGGTGCACTGGTTCCTGGCAGCCCCTCTCTGGGGAACACGCTCCGCCTCCTCCCCACTGCATTCTGCTCTCATGGAGCGGGCAGAGCCGCTTGCTGGCCAGGTGGCAGGCTGCCGTTTTCCTTCTCCGCAGTGCCTCGGGGTTGGAGACACCAGGAGAACAAGAGGGTGGCTGCATTTGTGCTCAGCCCCTTTGGGACTGGGAGGTGATCGGCTGGGAAGCAGGGCCAAACCCGGCCCTTCCTGCCTCTGAATGCCTTCGTCCTCGGAGTCCCTGCACAGACAGCAGCCAGGGCAGCTGACAGATGGAAGCTGGCTCATTTTCTCTGGCCATATGATCTGCCTTCAATGCACGGCCCACAAAGCCGAAACAAAGCAACAGCTTCCACTCCGCCCGCATCGGCATTTGCAAATGAGCCCAGCAAGGGCTACTCACACACACACACACACACACACACACACACACACACACACACACGTGCTCCCGTACACACATCTGCACACACATGCGTGTGCACACAGATGCACACATGCACACACACACAGAGGCACACACAAATGCACACACAAACATGCACACGCACACACGGGTACACACATGCACATACATGTATGCGCGTGCACGCACATACGCATGCATATACACACGCATGCACGCATGGGTACACACATGCACATACACGTATGCACACACACATATGCACGTGCACACAGAGGTACCTATGCACGCACCCCCCTGAGAGCCCAGAGCCAGCATGGCCAGGATGGGGGCAGGGAATCTGGCAGAGCTATTGCAAGTCCTCACCCTTGCACTAGAGCGCAAGAGGCGCATGCACAGAGCGGGTGGGAGGCTGGGGTGGGGGAGGGGAATTGGGGGAAGTGCTGGGAGCCCCAATCCCGCAGGACACTTGCTGCCTTACTCTCCGGAATGCAGCTCCAAGAGGGCAGGGCGGGGCAGGGGCGACAATACGCCACCATGGGACTGAGCATGCGCCATCTCATTCACGTCTCCCCGTCCGGCTCAGCAACACAGACCTCCCAAGATTTGCCCCAGCCCCCGGCTGGCTCAGGGCACCACAAGACCTGACCAGTCCCCTCCCCTGGTGGGGAGCCCAGGGGGTTCTCATGGTCCGGTGGAAGACATGCTTGGTCCAGACAGACGACAGATGCTCTATCTGATTATTTTATCCAAGGGACCCATAAGAGGTGACTTTGTCACAATCTAGTAGTACCTTAGGGGGAAAGGTTTTCTGATCTCAAACGGCTCATTCATCCAGCAGAAAAAGGCCTGACGAGACTGAAGTTGGAGCTGGCCAAATTCATTCTAGACTGACCTCGCAGATGTTTAACAGTGAAGGTTATTGTCCATTGGAACTCCTTGCCACAGGATGTGAGGGATTTGCCACCACCCTGAACTCTTTAAACCCAGACAGGATGTCTGGCTAAAAGACTTGCCGTGGCCCAAAGAGGCATTCTGGCTCGAGGCAGTGATGACTAGTGGGTCTCTGGCCCGTGTGCCGCAGGAGGGCAGATTAGCCGCCTGTCTGGCTGGGGAATGTAGGAAGCAATGCTCCTCCGGGATGCCACAAGGAGAAACGATGGGGCTGAGGCCAGGCGGGGGGTCCGCGGCAGATGGGAACCTAGGTGGAGACCAGCTCTCTTTCAATCAATCACGCCGCTCTTCTTCCAGAGCAAGGAATCAGCAAGCCTAGCCCCTACCTAGCCAGAGGCTGCGTTTATTCCCACAATGTTATGGCCATTTGGCCAGCATGCCTCAGTACTCTGAGTTGTGGCCCCTGGCTGTGCTTTCGGGCCATAAGAACATCAGAACGGCCATACAGGATCAGACCGAAGGTCCATCTAGCCCAGTGTCCTGTTTGCTGACAGTGGCCAATGCCAGGTGCCCCAGAGGGAGTGAACAGAACAGGGGATCATCAAGTGATCCCTCCCCTGTCGCCCATTCCCAGCATCTGACCCACAGAGGCTAGGAACACCATTCCCGCCCATCCTAGCTTATAAGTATTGATGGACCTAAGCTCTATGAATTTATGTAGTTCTTTTTTGGACCCCATTAAAGTCCTGGTCTTCACAACATCCTCTGGCAAGGAGTTCCACAGGTTGTCTCTGTGCTGCATGAAGAAATACTTTATTTTATTTGTTTTAAACCTGCTACCTGCTACCACCCTGTGATGAGCATCTTTTGGAGTACATGGGGGGATGAGGCAAACTCCTCACCTCATTCCAGAGGGCAAGGGGAGAGAGCAAGGTGGCTTCACCCCCCACCTCCCAGGACCAGCCAACCCCCTGCATGCCTGATGGGAGAGGTCTTTGGGAGCATGAGCTCATCGCTCCAGACCCATAGCTTGACCAGCTCTCCAGACTGACAGCAAGGGGGGCAGATTACTTGCGGGGGGGGGGGTGTTCTCTAATGTGGGAAGATCTCCACCAGGGATCGCACAGAGCTCTCTGGACCTCACCTGCCAGTCGTCCTCACCTACAAACTCTTTCACAGGGGTTCCCTGGCCGGCTACCTGCTCTCCCGAGACAGCAGCATGGACAATGCCTATGTGCTGATGATCAGAGCTGGGGGCTGTGGGACTGAGGGTTGTATTTCCTGGCTCCATCCGTGGGACCTTAGGGAAGCCACAACTCCGCCCCGTGCCTCAGTTTCCCCTTTCCATGGGGCAGGGATGGTTGCACAAAGCAGGTGGCGAGGCTGCCTTCCTTGGTGTCCATGAAGCGCTTTGGGCTCCTCAGATTAAAGGCCCCAGAGACACACTTAGACCGCCTGGCAGCTGAGAGCCTCACAGGGTTACCACCGAGCCAGGTTAATCACGGGGCAAAGGAGGGGCCGTCTCTGGCTGGGCCCCTCCAGGAAAGTTCCTGTCTCCAGAGCACACCCTGCCTCGGCTGGACCAGCAGAGAGAGGTCGCTGAAGTCCTTCCCGCTGAAAAGTCTTCTGCCCTCGGAGCCTGGTCTCCACTTGTCCAGGCTCCAGCAGAGGATGGCTCAGAGATCTCAAATTAGCATGGGGGTCATCTGAAGGCCCGAGGGGACCCAACTTGCTGGCAATGCCTGGGGCTGGGAGCTGGCGCTCGCTCTTGGCAGGGGCGCTGCTGCTAAATTGATGGGCATGTCCTGGAACGGTACTTGCCAAGCGATGTGGTAATGGGGGAATGAACGAGGCGCTCCCGCCAGCTGGCCGGCTCGTGTTCTGTTGGAACCGGCTGATGGGACGAGTCCCGAGCTCCATGTGTTATGCTGCCTGGGACTTTATAATCGCTACTTCCTGCTTTCTCCGTATGTGCCCTCCCCGCCACCTAGGACAGCCGAGAGATTGGGGAGTGCTTTTCCCACTCCAGCTGGAAGGCTTCCCTCCTCCTCCCATAGCCCAAGGAGATGAGCACGTACCAGAGGTCGAATCTCACACGTGTGAGCAACCCTACAATATCAAACCAGCGTGTGCAGCCCGGCTCTCACAACGGACCCTAAAACAACAACCCCAGCCTCACGAGCACCCTTCCGGGAACAAGCCAGCACCCGCACCAGGCGGCCCACGGCTGAGCCGGCGTGAACACACCAGCGCTCATTAACACAGCTCCAGTTTTGGCATGGAGGGCACGGCGCCTCCTGCAGGAACAAACCGGTCTGGGCGAGGCCTCTTCTCCCGAGCAGCCCCGCAGAGCGGCAGAGACCAGGAGAACCAATTCAGCCTCCAGGCTTCCGAGGGGGGCGGGCCTGCCAGCAGCCATCAAAGGGGGCAAAGCTGTGTTTTTCCGGCAGGCTGAGAGCCGCCCCAAGGGCTGTGGAGGGCTCGTTCCAGCCAGTCTCGCTTAAAATAGCCCCCTGCTAGACTGCAGCTGGCCAGCGTCCTCTCTGGTTCCCTGGGCGGCGGGTTAATGCGCGGGGCTCGCAGGTTTCTATGGTGCTGCTCCAGAGGCGCGTGGAATGAGCTAATTGCCGGGTGGGCGTGGCGCTTTGGAAGGGGAATTGTTTGTTTCCGCCCAGGCTGACAGAGCTGGTTTCCCAGGCCCGGTTTTGCAAGACCCCAGAAGACGTATGCCTGGGCCTGCCTCCTTTGAC
This sequence comes from Rafetus swinhoei, assembly GCA_019425775.1. NCBI lineage: Eukaryota > Metazoa > Chordata > Testudines > Trionychidae > Rafetus > Rafetus swinhoei. The sequence continues at coordinate 27,035,150 of CM033438.1, forward strand.
CAAACTCCGGGTGGGAAGACGAGGACCCAGCTGGACCAGGGAAGGTGATGAGCAAGGGACAGGGAGACGGTTTGACTGCACAGAGCTCCCGCCGGGGACTGCCTGGGAGAGATCTGTGCCCGCCTTGAGGGCAGTGAGATCTGAAAGCAGCCTGGGCGCCAGCCAGGGCGTCGGCTCAGAGATCACTGACGGGCATGGAGCCTGGGGCCTAGGCCTCCACCCCTGCAGCGTTGCGACCGCCGAAGTGGGGGAACGGAAGTTCCCCTCGGAGTAGGGTTGCCAGGTGTCCAGTTTTGAACCGGACAGTCCGGCATTTGAGCTTCCTGTCTGGGAAACAAATTGAGAAAGTACCGGACGTAGAAATGTCGGGTATTTGCTAATTAAGTACGTTTTATTATTATCATGAGTATCAGTACATAGTTGCGTATTGCCTAGCTCACTGCGTGAGCGTGTCTACCAGCCAGGTAGTACGCAACTACGCAGTAGAGAGGAGGGGGGTGGGGTGGGATGGAATCCCCGGGGCTGGACTTGCCCATGCGCCCCGCCGGGACCATGCGCGGGACGGGCAGCACCCCGGGATCTGCGTGCGCCCGGGCCAGCCCCGCTCCCCGCTGGCCGGTTCCTACCCCCGATCTCCCCCGGCCAGCTCCACTCCTCCTGACCCCCTCCCAGCCAGCCCTGCTTCCCGCCAGCCGGTTCCTTCCCACGATCTCCCCCGGCCAGCCCTGCTCCCCCCCACCCCCTCCCGGCCAGCCCTGCTTCCCGCCAGCTGGTTCCCCCTGGCCAGCTCCACTCTCTCCAACCCCCTCCCGACCAGCCCTGCTTCCCGCCAGCCGGTTCCTTCCCCTGATCTCCCCCGGCCAGCCCCACTCCTCCTGACCCCCTCCCAGCCAGCCCTGCTCCCCGCTGGCTGGTTCGTCCTCCCCGATCTCCCCCGGCCAGCCCCGCTCCCCCCGACCCTCCCGGCCAGCCCTGCTTCCCAACAGCCAGTCCCCCCGCCCTCCCATTCTGAGATCACCTGTGTCCGGTATTTTTTTGAAACCTATCTGGTAACTCTACCTCAGAGCCCCGCCGGCCGCTCCACCTGAGCCCTCTGTCTCAGCTCCCTGCCCTGGCTTTCTGCTGGGTCCCTTTGGCTTTGACGCTGGGCCGAATCCCTCAGGGGTCTCCAAAAGCTCCTATCTGCAGCAGGGACAGGCGCCGGGGCGTCTCCCAGGCAGGCACCGTGCTAAACCCTAAGGTGCCACTGGACTCCGTGTTGTTTCTACCTTCCATGAAACTCGCTTCCCGATCCAGGGAGCCCTTTGCCCTCTGAAGAGTCCAGTGACCTCCCATCCCATCCTGAACCCTCCCTCGGATCCAAACGCCCGCTCCTTCGCCCCCTACAACAGCGCCAGGATCCAAACGCCCCGGGGGTTGGCTCTGTGACATCGCTCCCCGGCTAGCGAGGCCCAGAGACCCAAGAGCCGCCTTGTTCGTCGGTCTCTGGAAGGGCTGTGCGCTGGGAGAAGGGAGATTTCACAGGACGCCTTCCAGGAGGGGGCCCCTGTTTGCCATGTCTGCCTCACGCCGGCACTGGCACAGCAAAGCCCGACCCCAGCGAGACGCAGAGCGAATGGCCCCAGGAATCGGTAAGCGTCCTGTACCCACTGGGACCCACGGCGTCCTCCTCTGGCCAGGAGAAAGAATGGAGGGAGGGAGGAAACAGGAGCCCCGCGACACACCGAGAATGGGAAGCCCGGGGGGCCACGATAACCCGACCCGTTCCCAGCCGGCGTGCTCCCGCATACGGAGCGCTCATTACCAATGCAGAGCCGTGGGTCTGTGTGCGCGCAGGCCCGCTTGGCAGCCAGTCCAACGCCCAGGGAAGGGAAGCTGGCTAACAAGTGTCTGGTGTCTGGAGCTGGGGCGAGGGAGACGCAAGCGAATGACATCACTTGGCGGGGTGCGAGCCAATACCCATGAGCTATTTCTGGAAAGGTCTGGCCCAGACACCCTGGCTAAGCTGTTGCAGATGTTGCTTGGAATGGCTCCCGGGGAGTTTTTCTGTTGGAGGGGAGCGGATGCGGTGGGCTGGGCTGGCTCATGGGCTAGCAGGGCAGCCACAAAGGGCTTTGGGGTGAGAAACACCCTCCTTAGGAGTTGCCATGAGGCTGTTGCATAAGTCCTGGGCTGGGCGGCAATGTGGGGAGCGTGCGCCTGCAGCTGGCACGGCTGTTTCGCCCTGAGTCGGGCGGTGCGTTAGGATCCGTAGAAACGCAAACCCCGGGGCAGAGCTGTCCTTATGCTTTATGAACTGGTGCCCCTGTGCCTGGTCGCAGCCCTGGGGGATGGGGACGATGATTTTTTAGCGATGAGCTTTTATACTCTTCAAGCACACGCTAACAAAATGTTTTAAAGCAAAGTTTAAACTCAGGTCCTGCCGACTCACGCAGTAAATTCAGAAACTGACAGTCTGTACCCGGGGGCTCCAAATGCCTCTTAAATGGCTTCATTACAATTGAATGGCTCTTTCACAGGTGCTAATAGGTCTGGCAGGCTTTTTCACGTTTACATTAACTAGATCCTCTCCCGAGTTAGACTTGCCAGCTGGCAGCAGCCACAAAACCGGGATAGGAAGAGGCAGGCAGGTGGACATTAAGACCCAGGAGTGCCCCAGATTTTCAGGTGCCCTACGCAGCTGTGTGTTCTGTGTGTGGGTAAGGACAGCCCCGAGCCCGGTGGGGCTCAATTGAAATCACCCACTCGGATGTCGGAGCCAAGTAATATCCGGCTCTGGGGCTCAGGAATTGAAGCTGCCGGCCACTGACAGACCCTATAGTTCTCGGCTTCGCTCCCCCGGCCGCTGCTGCCTAGGCTCACAAAAGGGACGGAACCCCAGCTCTCGTCTACACCACAAGCGCAACTGTGTTTCTGTCACCAGCTCTCCTAGCAGGTGCAGTGTGTTCACAACACGACCACGTGTTCGCCTATGTGGAGCCGCTCGTACCGCGCTGCCCAGCCGCCTCTGCCTCGGGGGATGCTGGGACGATCCGGGCAGCCCTCCCGTGGTTCCTCAGAAGGGCACAGAAAGCCCAGAGGACAGGCCGCCGAGTGGGGCAGCTGGGGGGCGTAGCCGCACAGAGAGGGGGCCCCCATGTGCTGCAGCATCGCAGGGGGCTCAGATGGCTACGGAGAGACAACGGCCTGCCGAGCTGCTCCGCAAGGGCAAAACGCTCTCCGTTGCCATGGTTACTGGCCTAGCATCCGCACAACCCACATTTAGCGCTTGTCAGGGAAGCAAGGCCCGGCTGTACGGTGTGCACTGGGCTTTGGATTTAATAAGTAGCCGTGTCTGGAGGCCCTGTACATACAAGCATCCAGCGCCCCGCACAGCCCTTCCCCCCAAACAAGTGGCAGACTCAGGATTAGAACCGACTCCCCTTGCAGCCCTCCCTGCGCTAGCCCGGGCAGCCTCCCTTTATGGGGCTGTGACCATGCCTTGCTGCAAGTGCTGTGGGCCACGTAGGGCTCTCCCGTGGCAGCCCCCGGGGGGTTCTCACTGGAAGAATCCAGTTGTTGTTTCCCCCCCACCAACTGCATTTCAGCAGCGGGAGCAGAGGCACTTAGGAAAGCTGACGTGTAACCCGAGGAAGCTCTCAATCCACTTAGCACAAACGTGCCTGCGGATCCCATTTCGTGGCTGGGGAAAAACAAGAACAAATATTGAGCAAAGGAACCTAACTCATCCCTGAAAGATCTTATTCAATAAGAAGTTATAAAGGAAGAGGACAAGCGGTGTTGACGCATTGTCTCCTGTCAGCCGGCGTTTCCCCCGTTATCAATCCTGGGAGCCAGAATTCGCTCCCCGGTGTGTGGATGAGAAGGTAAGTGTTTAGACAATTTACACTGCCTCAGGCGCTGGCAGAGAGGGGGTGGTGTAGGCATCGGCAGCCCCGCTCCGGCAACATGTCCTTTTCTCCCCTCACTTCTTCTGTGTTCTCTTTGGGGGCCACTGAGAATCAGATGTGGTCGCCGCCTCCCAAAAGAGATCTCTTGGCATTGGAAAAAGTTCAGAAAAGGGCCACCCAAATGATGAGGGGTTTGGAGCGGCTGCCGCATGAGGAGAGAGTAAAAAGACTGGGATGTGTCCGCTTGGAAAAGAGACGACTAAGGAGGGATATGATAGAGGTCTATAAAATCATGACTGGTGTGGGAAAAGTGACTAAGGAAGTGTTATTTACTCCTTCACATCACACAACAACTAGGGGTCACCAAATGACATGAAGAGGTATCAGGTTTAAAACAAACCAAAGGAAGTTTTTCTTCACCCAGTGCACAGTCAACCTGTGGAACTCCTCGCCAGAGGATGTTGTGAAGGCCAAGACTATAACAGGGTTCAAAAAAGAGTTAGGTAAATTCATGGGCCATCAATGGCTATTAACCAGGACAGGGAAGGAATGGTGTCCCTAGCCTCTGTCAGAAGCTGGGGATGGGCGACAGGGGATGGATCACTGGATGATTCCCTGTTCTGTTCATTCCTTCTGGGGCACCTGGCATTGGCCGCTGTCGGCAGACAGGACACTGGGCTAGATGGACCTTTGGTCTGACCCAGTGTGGCCATTCTGATGTTCTTAATCTGGAAAAGTGAGGGTAGGCAAAATGCCATAGAGCCATCAGCATGAATGAAAGACCTGGCCCCTGGTTCCTATCTTACCCATCACTCTCTGGCTCATTTATACCTGTGCAGCGCCACAGAGTCTCCTGATGTTACTCCTGGCAGTGTGGGAGGAGAGTCCCAGCCAAGAGTCATGGATCAGCTGCCTCGTGGGGCTTAGGCTTGGCTCTTCCACAGGGAAATCAACAATGTTCGTCGGAAAAAGAACGACTGTTCCACTTACAAGAGGTGGCCCGAGGTTTGTTCTGTTGCTAAATGACCAGCTGAAGGAAAGCGAGATTCTCCACTGATATCTTGGTTTAACAAACCTGGGAAAGGTTGTTGAGAGTTTCAGAGCAGGAGCCGGGTTAGTCTGTTTCAGCAAAAACAATGAGGAGTTTTTGGCACCATAAAGACGGCAAATAATTTGGGCATAAGCTTTTGTGGGCGGGAACCCGCTTGTATCTGACCAAGTTTATGCCCAAATATATCGGTGAGTGTTTAAGGTACCACGGGACTCTGCGTTGTTACTGTTGGCAGAAAAACTCACTTGTTAAAAAAAATGTGAGAAAGTGTTTTGCAATAGTACTAGCACAACAAGATTATTTTATATGAATAAATTACAGTTACTCTAACTTTAAGGCCACCTTAGTCTGGCATGTAGCATGGTTACTCGTCAGTAACTAAGGGCTCCTTCCATGAGATTCCTAAATATCCAGCAATCCAGCCCGTGGGGGAACTGTACTTTTAAGAAGTTTATGTTAAGGGGCACCACTCCCCCCGTACCCCGAAGGTCTCAGGTACAGAAGGATCGGAGCAAGTTAAGACAGATTAGATTTAGGACTTGACACGACGTCATAGCCATGAGACATAGCGTCTCCTCCCGCAGCAATCCTGGTATCTCTAAGGAGACCCGCGAATCCAAGCCGCACAGCAGGGTATCTCTCTGGCTAATTGCACTTGGACAGTGAGATTCTGCTATTGGCTGTTCATGGCTGTTGCTGCAGCTGGCTGGGACGGGAAGATGTGGGGAGCTGTTCCTTGAAGATGCTTCTGTTATGGGATGCAGAGGTGCTTGGAGCTGGGACATTGAATGATGAAGATCTCTGCCAAGTCCCTTGTCTCTGAAAACACTGCCCAGCCACCCAGGGACGCTCCTTTTCCGGTTTACTGCTTAACGGCAAATAAGCCCCAATGGTTTAGTCAGTTCTCCCTGGGCTGGGCCCCTGTTTGTAGCGATGTAAAAAGCCCAATAAAGTTTATATCCTGGGGGAGAGAGGGAACGAGAGGAAGAGAGGCATTCCACATCTCCTATCCAAGTGCTGGGGGAACTACCGCAGGCCGATGCAGTCATCTTGGCTCTCTTCTCTCACCCAGGCTTGGTGTGACCTGAGATTCTGTCCTCCAGACCCCGGCCCAAGCAGAGGAGAGAGGTTGTCAAAGCTACCCCGAGCAATCTGGGAACAAGAGTGCAACCCTTTGCGGCTGGAGTCAAGGTGTAATATGGCGCAACTCATCGCCACGGTGCCTCCTGCTGGTCCCTCAGGGGATTGCTAGTACCCTCCGGCCTTGCTTCAGGCCCTGCAGCCTGGGAGTTTGCCTGGCCAGAGCATCCCCAGCTCTGCCTGCCTTTCCCCAGCCCTGCTCTAAGTCAGGAAGCCTCCAGCTAGGGCTGCCAGGTGTCTGGTTTTGAACCGGACAGTCCGGTATTTGAGGGTTCTGTCCGGGAAACAAATTGAGAAAATACCGGACAGATAAAATGTCCGGTATTTTCGAATTAGGTAAGTGTTGTTATTATTAGGAGTATCAGTACGTAGTTGCGTACTGCCTGGCTGGTAGACATGCTCATGCTGTGTGAGTGTGTCTACCAGCCAGGCAATACGCAACTACGCAAGGGGAGGGCAGGGCCGGGGCCGGAGGGAATCCCTGGGGCCGGACTCACTCGTGCTTTGCTGGGACCGTGCGTGGGACGGGCAGCGCCACAGGATCTGCGTGCGTCCGGGTCAGTCCTGCTCCCTGCTGGACGATTCTCTCCCCCCACTCCTCTCCCCCTGGCCAGCCCCACTCCCCCCGACCTTCTCCCGGCCAGCCCTGCTTCCTGCCTGCCAGTGCCCCCCACATCTCCCCTGGCCAGCCCCGCTGCCCCCGACCAGCCCTGCTTCCCGCCTGCCAGTCCCTCCCATCTCCCCCGACCAGCCCTGCTTCCCGCCAGTTCTCCCCCTCCTTCCGGCCAGCCTCCCCTGACCTTCTCCCGGCCAGCCCTGCTTCCTGCCTGCCAGTCCCCCCCACATCTCCCCTGGCCAGCCCCGCTGCCCCCGACCAGCCCTGCTTCCCGCCTGCCAGTCCCTCCCATCTCTCCCGACCAGCCCTGCTTCCTGCCAGCCGGTTCTTCCGGCCAGCCCCACTCCCCCGGCCAGCCCCATCTGAGATCAAGTGTATGTGGTATTTTTTTGAAGCCACCTGGTAACCCTGCCTCCAGCTTCCCTGGCAGTCAGGTCGCTCCTGCTCCACCGCTGGAGCAAGAGTGAGTCTGTCTCCTCCCCTCCAGGAGCCTTTATTTATACTGCCCTCAGCTGGGCCCGAATTGGCTAATCCCTCCCACACACGGCAAGGACACACCAGGTGTGCAGTGGGGTGGGGGTGCAGGAGGAGAGCCCGCACATCAGGCCCCCTGGCTCTGGTTGCAGGGGCTGGGGAGGAGGAAGGTGGAAGGAGAAACTGGTGATTTCCAGGAGCAATCATCAGCCACTTGCTCCATGGCAAAATACCCTGGGCTCTCCCTCCCTCCTCTAAACCACAGGTCTCTGGGCCACGCGGAGTTGGCTCTCCCCTTGTATGGGCTCTGCCTGTCACGAGACCCTCAAGCCCCATGGAAGTCCAGGATGTTCCCAGTTGCCTGCCACAGCTGAGCTACTAGCCTGGGAATGGCTGGCGAGACCCCCAGGCTGAGCTAAACCCTTGAGTACACATGAAACACCGCCCCTCAGCTCTTGCTAAGAACCTGTTTGTAGCTGAAGATCTGTGTCACTCACAATACGGTTTAGAATGGGGTTAGAGAGCAGGCCCGGTAGGTTCTGGCTGGTAACAGAACCAAGTATTAATACAGATGACGTGGTTCTGAGCCAGGCTATGAAAGCCAAGGAAGGGGAGGGGGTGAAGGAGAAGACAAGAAAACTAACGGGGAAAAAAGTTCAATCAGATTTGTAAAGGGCACAATTTACAAAATCCGTCACATATTTTACTAGGCTGGGATTTACGGATTAGCCTGTAATACTTAGGCGGCTTTTTGTAATAAAACCCTGAGCTGCCGCAGCAGCCTTGGGAAAGCGAGAAGGTAGAAAGAAGCATTCTCTCTCTCTCACTTTCATTTTCCCAGCTTTTTTTTTTTTTTTTTTTTTTTGATCTAGGCAGCCCCATTAATCTGTGCTTTATCTGCCTATGGAGAAGGATTGAGCTGTTTATTGGATTTTTGTCAAGAATAAATGATTTAGTTTGGGATATTGTGGAAACGATTTTTGTGGTATTACACCATCTAATAAATGAAACAGCAGGGGATCAATTCCTTTCTTGCAGGATGTTCAACAGGCTGGGAGAAATATGCCCTACTGTTATTTGGCATTGCTGCATATGTGTATGCATACGGGCGCTTACACAACCCCCGCCCCCCATGCCTCCGTTGGTAAAAAGGATGACCGCATGGAAAAGGCCCAAGATGGATTTCATTTCCAAAGGGTTTATATCCGTGTAACTCAACTCACTTCAGTGCCGGGTACCTGCTGACTCCTTACGGAGGCTCCGTACATCTGGACTATGAGCCAGGGGCGTGAGTCTCCTGCCCGAATACATCGACTCATGCTGGTTTTCACCGATCATAAGAACATAAGAATGGCCATACTGGGTTGGACCAAAGGTCCATCTAGCCCAGTATCCTGTCTGCTGACAGTGGCCAATACCAGATGCAACAGGTAATCCTCACGTAATCCCTCCCCTGTCACCCACCTCCAGAGAAACAGAGGCTAGGGACACCATTCCTACCCATCCTGGCTAATAGCCATTGATGGACCTAACCTCCATGAATCTATCTAGCTCTTTTTTGAACCCTGTTAAAGTTCTAGCCTTCACCACATCCTCTGGCAAGGAGTTCCACAGGTTGACTGTGCGCAGATTAGAGCAAAAACTTACTTTAAACAAAAATGAAAGCTGAGAATTTCAATTCCTTACCTGGCTGCAGATCCTGGGGCTTTAAGAATGTCACGTACCCCGAGGCCTGCCACAGCATCATGAGGGCAACACAGAGAGATCAGCTCTGCTTCATTCGTAGATGCATAGATTCATAGCGTCTAAGGCCAGCACAGTCCATTGGACCATCTATTCTGACTTCCTGTATATTATAGGCGATTATATTTCACCCCTGTATGGAGCCACATAACTTGGGTATGGTTGCAGCTAATTTTCCAGGAAGGCCTCCAGTCTTGATGGGAAGGTATCAAGAGATGGAGCATCCACCATTTCCCATGGGAGTTCGTTCCTTTGGCCAGGCACCCTGACTGTGAAACATCTGTGCCTGATTTCTCATTTACATTCCCCTTGAGTCAGTTTCTAGCCAGTGAGGTCGTGCACGGGTAGATTAAAGATTACAGGAAGGTTCTCTTTATAAACGTGATATAAATCATTGGCAGGTGTTATAAACATATTAGAAACACGAGTAGCATGTGCCGTAGATGGTTGCACGCCGTGATTACCATCAACCTATGGGAATTTACAGTACACTACAAGCATTCATCAAGTATGCTCACAACATCCTCCGGCAAGGAGTTCCACAGGTTGACTGTGTGTTGCAGTCACTGAGTGCAGGGGCTTTTGTCCTCAGCTTTTATGCCTAACAACTACTATTAACACCAAGCTGAATGGCCATGGACACAGTTGAAGCTGCTTATCACCTTCCAACCTTTCTCAAACATTTTTGGGATGTGAGAATTATCTCCAAGGGCCAGCCAGAATTGGCTCATAACATGCACTTTGAAACTGAGGCCTTCAGCCCAGAGAGCTGGCAGCAGTAGTTAACTTTTATCCTCTTATGCAAACTGGCCAAGAGAGGAAGACAAACGCCCCAGCCCACGCTCTTGGCTAGGAGGGCAGAATGCGAAATGCTGACAGAAGCCAGCACTCTGCTGCCGGCTGACTGCTGTGTCAGGTCGCTGGGTTCCTGGCTCTCCAAAGCAAGCAAACAAAGGGCCTTTCCATCCACTTGGTTTTGCCCCCCAGAATGCTGACCCCTCCTCTGCCTCCAAACCCAAACTCCTCCGCTAAGTCAGCCTCGAGAGAGGATTTTGGCCCTGCAAAGCTGTCAAGCAAATAAAAAATTGGAGGCTCCGTTCTCTTTCAGGCCAGGATTATACGGTCCCTCACAAAAATTCCTCTGGATCGGCTTAGGGAAGCCTTAATTACGGTGGAGCAAACCTGTCTGGGGAGAAGTATAGCCGCTGCTTTTCCGCTGACACAACAGGGCCCATGGAGCAGAGCTCAGGGAAACAGCATACTGAGCGTTTGTCTGTCTGGTAAGAAGTGGTCAAGGAACATCTGGCGGCGACGGCTCTGTAGTCAGCGTGCCCAGTGGCTTTCGTCACTGACCGCCCAGCCTTGCCGGCTCCCTGGCGGGGCAGGGCGCACCTGAAGGACTCCGGCGAGATGGGACGGGCGTTGGGTAGCTTCTGCAATCTCTTAGATAAGGTCACAGGTTCAACTCCTCCTGCTGACAGCCAGGGTCTGTTGGCTCTACGGAAGCATGCGGATCTAGGGCAGGGGTGGGCAAAGAGCAGCCAACGGGCTGGATCCAGTCCACTCGGGTTAACCTGGCAGGGCCCCACACTGCCATATTTACCTGCGCCTCCACAGGTAGGGGGGATCACAGCTCCTGTTGGCTGCGGATCGCTGTTCCCAGCCAATAGGAGCTGTGATTGCCCGTACCTGTGGAGATGCAGGTAAAAACAGAGGCCGCAGCTCAGCAGGGGCTAAACCTGATGAACCGCCGCCATTTGATTGCCCACCCGGGTCTAGGAAGAGGGGAGCTCACGGCCTGGACCTGTTCCATGCCTGGGCTCGCAGCTGAGGGAAGGGGTGGGGGGGACGGAGTGTGAAAAGAAGAAAGCTCTGGGACCCCACAGGCTCAGGGACACTTTCGCCAACATCTCGCTGGCAGCTCCGTGCTCCCGTGGGAAGATGCTGTGGTGGCCCCGTCTCCATGGCCACCCTCCTTGGCTGGCCTGGCCTACAATGGGCACAGCTGAAAGGGCCCCTCAGACCTTCCCTGGGACTGGGGCATTCGGGCCCAACCCCCAAATCTCCCTCCTCCTGCTGCTGGCCCCCAGGGGACTGTGCCCCACAGACGGGCCACGGGACCAGCTGCCCACTGCTTAGGGGTCCCGCCAAGGTGATGGGCGTGAGATGGTGCCAGGCGGGAGCTGTGAATGTGGCCAGGTGAACCAGGTGTCTATATGTTCCTTTACTGTCTCATTCTCCAGAGCTGGGCCCAGCCCCCCGTGACGCTCCGAGGGCTGGCTCGCCCCTGCAAGCCACCGGGAGGGAGTGGGGGCTTTTGGTGGGGGGGTCTCGCTGTTTAACCCTGCAGCGTGGGAGGGAAGGGGCGCGCCACGCCGGGGACAATGGCAGAGGAGGGTGGAGCCTCGCCAGGCAGAAGGACCATTCTCGGGGGTGCGGGCAGCTGGCAGGCACCAGCTGGCACCGCTGCGCGCTCAGTGCCGCACAGGCGGGGCAGCAGGCATTGTTCTCCGGCTCCCGCGCTCCCCTCCCCAGCCGGGCCGTGGGAGGGAAGGAACAGGTGTTCCCCATTAACGGCCTGGAATCGCTTCGCGGAGGGAAGCGCCAAGCCATTAGCAGCCTGACACACAGCTCCGGTTTTGACAAATACGTTGCAGATGCAGGCGGCGCCGGGAGCCCTGCGCACCGGGGCTGGGCGGTAGCGAATGCCAGCGCTGAGGAGCGAGCAGCCGGCAGGTGCCAGCAGGGGAGCAGAGGGAGATGGGGGTGGTGCCAAGCCCAGGGGAGAGCGGTGGGGTTGGAGGGCTGGGCTGTTCGCTCTCGGAACGAGTCCCTTTCCTGGGTTGCAGGCCACGTTGGCTGAAGGACCAGCCGCGAGTCCCTGGGGCCTTGCCACATGGCCACGTCAGCTCTTATGACGTTGGTGAGATTGCTCCATGCACTGGGCTCACGTGCCCATTGGCCCTGGCCAGCAGGATCCCAAGAGATCCCACACATCATGCCCTCCCTGTGCTCCGATCCCCAGCCCAGACCCACAGGTCAACCTCACAGGAGCTCCCCCTCCACCGCCGTTCACACGTGTTCCTCTGCAGAGCCCCACAGGCCCCCTGGAAAGCCCATGCTGCAGACCTGATGCACTGATTGGCAGTACCAAACTCCCTCGCAGATATCATTGGGTTACTGGCTCTGTGGTAGGGATTTTTGGGGAGGAGATGTAGGACACGGATAGGTCATTATCAGGTGACCCACCCTACTCGCTCATTCCCAACTTCTGACAGAAAGATGCTCGGGGCACCATCCCTTCCCATCCTGGCTCATAGCCATTGATGGACCTAACCTCCATGAATATATCTAGTTCTTTTTTGAACCCTGTTAAAGTCCTCTGGCAAGGAGTTCCACAGGTTGACTGTGGGCTGCGTGAAGAAATACTTCCTTTTGTTTGCTTTCAACCTGCTACCCATTAATTTCATTTGGTGGCCCCTAGTTCTTCTGTGATGGCAACACGTAAATCACTTTTCCTTATTCACTTTCTCCGCGCCAGTCATGATTTTATAGGCCTCTGTCATATGCCTTCCTTCGCCTCTACTTTACTAAGATGAAAAGTCCCAGTCTTTTTAATCTCTCTTCATATGGCAGCCATTCCAAACCCCTCATCATTTTGTTGCCCTTTTCTGAACCTTCTCCAATGCTAAGAGAGCTTTTTTGAGACGAGGCGACCACATTTGTACGCAGTATTCAAGATGTGGGTGGGCCATGGATTTAAACAGAGGCAGTACGATATTCTCTGTCTTATTTTCTATCCCTTTCTTAATGATTCCTAACATTTCCTTTGCTTTTTTGACTGCCGCTGCCCACTGAGTGGATGTTTTCAGAGAACTCTCCACAGTGACTCCAAGCTCTCTCTCTTGAGCTGTTGTCGCTAAATTAGCCCCTGTCATTTTGTAGGCATAGTTGGGATTATTTTTTCAGGGCACTCAAGCCTCATTCATGGCAGACAGCAAGGCAGTTGCCTCCCATCCTGTGGTCCTACTGGCACACCTGCCCCACAGGGTCCGGTAGCTATTTTCCCCTTCCCAACAGCCGCTCTCTTTGCTCAGACAGAACGGCCCTCTCCCTGCACAGCTCGGGGCTCCACGGAGCGAGGCTCGCGTCCGTGCGGTGTCGGCTCAACGGATGTCAAAAAATAAAGAAGAGGCGGGTGGGGAGCTGGCTGGGAGAGACCATCCGTCAGCCCGCCCCTGGGGACCTCGGGGGTGACAGAGCGGAGGAGGATGCCGTTCAGAAAGCCCCGCTGCCGGGGTGGAGAAGGAAAGTGCCGCTCCCGGCACAGGGTGAAACCATGAATGATTACCCTGGGAAATGAAACTGCTCATAAATTCCACAGCAAAGCCGGGAAGGAAAAATTCCATTTGAAAGCAGCAGCTGGTGATTTATAGAGTCTTTGCCGGCTTCTCTTCCTGCCTCCCTGGTACCCCTTTCAGCGGCCAATGGCCACGAGGATGGCTCCGTCCACCCACCTCGCCTTTCGCAATTTCTTCCTGGCAGGGTCTTTCCATTTCCTTCCACAGCCGCCTCCTCGGAAACCCGGGGGAGATGCCAAGACACTGCAGAGCATTAGGCCTAATGAGCGACAGCAGGGCGACTGTCCCACCCTGCGCTTCCCCTGCGGGGCTCTTATTGCTAACAGAAGAACAGGAACAGAGCCTCCGCCCTGTACAGAACCAGCTCCCTGTACAGGCCCTTTTCCCATGCCACGCAGGCGAACACCCACCTGCATTGGCCCAAGCCTTCCAAGCCACCGACTAGGGTGCTGCTGGGGCGGGGGCAGGAATTAGGCACAGATCCTGCCTGCAGAATGCAATGCACCCACCTTTGCTGCAGCCAGCTCCCCTTTGAGGCCTGGCCAGACCCCATTTCAAATGGCAATGTTTTCATGCATGGAATGAATTTTGTTCTGTGCACCGAGGCATGTGTGGATGTGCACCACCAGCAGAAACACATGCTGCCATCTGTTGCCAGCTCTGGACACTCAGTTTATCAGCTGGGTGGCATTTGAATCTCTCCTGGGCAGCTGCCCAAGTGCTCAGCTTACAGGGAATGCTGGGGTCCAGCCAGGTAAAAATGCATCCAGACCCCAAGCCTCCTGAAAGCTTCTGGACACCCTGCATGTCAGCAGCTGAACTGATCCTCTGCACTAATGCTCAGCTGTATTTTACAGAGGCTGAGCAGCTACACAGCCGGCCGTGGCCGGCTCTTAGTACGTGAGATCGCTCCCCAAACCACACTCTACTACTCTGCCGCATTTCCGTGATGTGCCCTCATTGTCTGGAAGAAATCCCGTGAAACAGGCCTGCGGGGGAAGGGGAGAAGGAAAGGTAATGAAGGGACTCTTTGATTTCACACTCCCGTTGTTCTCCCGGACACAAAAGCCCATTGGCCAGGCCTGCCTGCTGTTGGGGCAGGGTCGTTACGCGTCCGGCGTGGGCCTCATGGCTGCAGGAGGACATGAGGCCAGGATCACCAGCAGAACCCTTGATCCCCAGCTGCTGGGCTCCCCAGTGAATCCATATTAAGCAGAGTTCTTTTCTCCTCCGCTTGCTGCCCATGCATGCGAGTGCTAACCAGATATAAGGTGCCCTTGTCTTGCACTGGGTATTTAGGGTGGGGGGGAAGCACTTAGATACCATAGCGACTCGCTCCAGAAGAGAAGCCCGTGCAATGAGCCCTGCTCACGGAGATCCAACGCACCCGTGCGTTTAGCTTCAAGGGCAAGAAAGCCTTTCCCTGTTTTACCTCTCGCATGGCGAAGCCAGGCCACCCCGATGAAGAAAGGGCATGTAAATAATTCAAAGCACTTTGTCTGCCGCATCCTGGAAGTTTCCAAAACTGGGGAGGGAGCCGGGTCTGCTGCTCTCTCAAGAGCCGAAGGAGCAGAGAGTGGCGGATGAAGTCCAGCAAAATCGAGGGAATCCAGGGCATGGGAGCTCCTTCGCACACAAGACACAAATTAGAGCTTCCATGACTTCCTGAACTCTTCGGATCCCTCAGGCTGATCCTCGTCCTCCACGGCCTTTTGTCCTGCGGAGCTGGAGCTAGTGACACCCAGCTGGTCTGGCTGCCGGGGTGAGTCAGCAGAAAAGCTCTGCATCTCCTCGCGAGGGCCGGAAGCCGGAGAGCGAGTCCCAGGTGCTTGAGGTGGGCTGGGACCAAACTCCCAATTCCAACCCTTTCTCCCATGCGAGGCAGATTCAGCTCTGGATCCAAGTCGAGCGTCATGTCTCCAGCAGGCTCAGCTCCACTCCGTTGTTCATGGGCGTGGAGCATCCATGCTGTGCAAGGCGCTGTCCAAACGCGCAGGAAGGGACAGCCAGGAGCTCAATGTGCAAGGACAGACAAGCCCATGGAGATTAGGGTTTGTAAGAGGCACATGCATGCTCAGTGGGTGGACAGAGCTAGGCTTGGCAGCCTACTGTCCATTGCAATAAAAATACAGTTACCGGCAACTGGACAACCCAGCGTGTCTGGGCTGGAAAGAGCACGTGGCCTTAGCCCTTGGGACTCGGAGGCTGCTCTGCTTCCAGGCAGGAGCTGTGCTGAGAGGCGCTCATCGTGATTGTGGTGTGCTCTGGTTATGGGCAAGACACGAGAAGTCATTCTTCTGCTCTACTCTGCGCTGATTAGGCCTGGAGAGCTGTGTCCAGATCTGGGCAGCACATTTCAGGCAAGATGTGGAGACATTGCAGAAGGTCCAGAGAAGAGCAACAAAAATGATCCAAGGTCTAGAAAACAGGAGTGATGAGGGAAGGGTGAAAGAACTGGGTTTGTTTAATTTGGAAAAGAGAAGACCGAGAGGGGAGGGGGGAGAGACCTTTCATTCCTGGGCCTCAAAGCTGGCTAAATATCATGATCCCCCTTCTCCAAGGGGGTGTTTGCCCCAAAATCTATACAAAGGGGGCTGTGTGAGGTGTCACATGAAAGCTTATGTTCCACTGATTCTATATATGCTATTCGTGTACTTGTACGATGTCTGTATGTGAAGTTATGAATATGGACTCTGTGCTGATACTGGCCTGGCCTGCCTGTGGTAAAGAACAATTGTTCAGTTTGACTATGCTAATTAGCGAGGCTCCAGGGACAATGGCTCTCAACGTGCCCAATACACACCTGAGGAATGCAGCTGGAAATCTGGATACCTGCAAACCAGCCAGGGCACAATGGCAGCCAGCATGTGAAACAGAGATAGGTCACTCGACCACGTGACCTGCTCTGGCCAGGAAGATGCCAAGGGAGGTATATAAGTGCCATCTGGCACCCTCCATCTTGTCTTCAGTTCAGCTCCTGATCCCAGATGCAGCCTTGCAGGAACAACGAGCCGGAAAGAACCGTGGACCCAACCTGACATAGGATGTACACCAGAGACTTATAAGATATAACATCTCTGCTAAGAGCCTGCATCGAGAACTGGGTGATTCGATGCATGTCATGTATTCTCCTTAACAACCTGACTCTCGTGCTTTTCTTTCCTTTAGTAATAAACCTTTAGATTGTAGATTCTAAAGGATTGGCCCAGCGTGATCTTGTGGGTAAGATCCAGAGAGTAAATTGATCGGGACCTGTGGCTGGTTTCTTGGGACCGGAAGAACCCGTTCGGGGTAGGTGAGATTGGGTTGTATAACCTCTCACCTGTGTGTTAGGCCCGGGGCTGATTGTAGCACAGGGAGAGCTGGGCTGTCTGAGGGGTTTTGCCCGTGAGGCTTCCTGCTGGCCGGATTGGCAGCGGAAGTGCTCTGTGTGACGGGTTTGCGGCCAGTGGTGGCCCGTCAATACAGGCGACCTAGGCGGTCGCCTAGGGCACCAAGATAAACTGCCGTTGAGGGCTTTGGAGGCGGGGGCGCCGATCGCACGTTTCGCCAAGGGCGCCAGTTGCCAGCAGCCCGTCTCGGGCCGCTCCTGTTTGCGGCCTACTTGGGAAGGGCCTCCAGCCAGAGGCTGTAAGGAGCCCTGGTTTTGAGCAATTCACCCTGAGCGGACGCCTTCGACGGTGCCCAGACCCGGCGTGGTCCGTCACACCCCCTCAGCCTTCTTTAGGCTACCTAGGCCCAGTTCCTCAGAGATCAGGGCTTCTACGGCAGGAAGGGTCTAGGCCCAGCCAGAGGAGGACTCCGTGGGACTGGAACCCGGGAGTCCTGCCTGGGGTCCCTGCAGATTTGCAGGAGAAATCCCTTCCCCCACCCCCGCCGTGGCAGAGCAAGGCAGGATGTTGTCGGCTCGCTGGTTATTTTCCAATCTGGGCGCTTTTCCGCGAGGTAATTCTATCACCGGCAGAATATGCTTTTTTAATAGAATGTTTTTGTATAAGCTGTCTGCCGCGCCGCTGTAAATGGCATTCTTATTTAGCAGCATTACACCGCCACTCCTGGGCTTTCCGGGAGGAAACAGCCAGCAACGCGGCGAACAGCAGAGCAACTGGCAGAAAGCGCGGAAAGGGGAGGCAGGGATGTGGGGTGAAGAGACACCAGGCTCAGCCACGTGGAGACTTGCCCCGTGTGTCTTATCTCCTGCCCAGCAGCTCACTCGCCCCGAGAGGAGCTGGGTTGTCCACGGGGGTCGCCTCCTGATGGACCTTGCGCAGCAGAGATCCTACCCACAGGGCACGGGGCGGTCTCGGAGCTCCGAAGTGCCTGCTCATTCCTCCAGCTCAGCTCAGACACTTGGATATCAGTGTCGCTGGCCACTGTGTCTTGGGAGCAACATTTCATTAGCTAATTGGGTAGGCAGGAGAACTGGAAGATGCAATATAGACACAAACACACACACACACACACACACACACACCGTCTTGTCTGCCTGCACATAAGATTGCTAGGCACCCTTCCCCCCCGCGCACAAGCAACCCTACAATAACCAACCCCTGGGAGTAAATAATGATGGGGGGGCAGGGGAAACCTGTTGGTGCGGTTGGATTTTCAAGGATGTGCTGGTGGGTCAGACACAGATTGGCAGATGGGAGCTCCTGTTCTAAGCCCGGCTGCGAAGCGAAGCGGCCATGTAACTTGGCCAAGCCACATAGCTACTGTGTACCTCAATTTCCCCACTGAGGCAAAAGCTACTCCGTGCCTCAGTTTCCTCACAGAGACAAAGGCTACTGTGTGCCTCAGTTTCCCCACTGACACAAGAGCTACTCTGTGTCTCAGTTTCCCCACAGAGGCAAAGGCTCCTCTGTGCCTCAGTTTCCCCACTGAGGCAAGGGCTCCTCTGTGCCTCAGTTTCCCCACTGAGGCAAAGGCTACTGCTCCACATACGGCTGAGTCACATGCATTAGTATTTCTGAAAACCTTCAAGCGCCATTGGTGGGAAGGGCTACGGAAGGGCAACGGATGATTATTTTCAGCTTCCGGCTCTGAACACTTGATGCTTAAAATACAGAGGACTCCCGGGGCCAGGGCCCTTCTGACCTACTCTGGCTGCAGCCTGCCATTTGCATGCTCATTTATGCCTCCCTCCAATCTTCCTCGAGTGCTTTGAGTAATTCTATTAAAGCAGGGCCCTTCCTCCCTGCCTGACAAAATGACCATGCGAGATAGATGGCCACCAATTGAGAGCTTTACTTTTCAAGAGCTGGGATGCTCTGCGGCGTGAGCTGGATCCGGAGACCTCCCTGTCCCCGTGCAGCTGCATTAGGACCTTGGTGCGTCAGAATTAGCCAGCGGGAAGGTTGCAGGGATCCCTGTGCCCCAGACAGCAAAGATGTTTCCAAAGGCAAAGGGAGCTAGATTGGTACAGGCGGACGGTACAGCATGCTCACTGAAAGGCACTTGGGGGACGGCCACAGAGCCCGCGGCTAGTCACGGTGACGTCGCTGCAGAGAGATGCCTTGAGCAAGGGCAGTGACCCACTGTCCCAGCAAAGGTGGGAGGGAAAAGAGAGGCGGAGTAGGTCAGGGAGAGAAGGCAGGTCCTCCAAGCCAAAAACCAAACCCCTAGGCCGCACTGCCTATTTGCAGACTTCAGTTTTACCTGGGCACGCCAAGTCCCACCCCAAACCCAAGCCAACAGGTCTTGATCCTCCCTTAAAGAGACACGGGCCCTTCCCAGTGTCAAGAGTTCTATGTTCTGATTAGCAGAGCAGTCACAATTGGCAGCAGCCGGCAGCATGCGTTTCTGCGGGTGGTGCACATCTGCACATGCCTTGGCGCACATAACAAAATTCATTCCACACAAATATGGACTAAAAATAGAGGGAGCATTGGCGCATCGACCCCTTAGCGCTCACGTTCTCCAGAAGAGACCATGGACATGTCTAGGATAGGGGTTAAGAATGAAGCTGGAGCATCTGCCATGGTGGGTGCGCTCCTGGGTGAAGGAATGTGTAACAGGGAATGAAGGAAAGAGACCCTTTGTCGGCCCGGGGAATCCTATGGGACTTAACACAGAGAACGTGCCAAGAGCAGCCCAGGGATGGCAGAGCCGTGCTGATGCCTAACTTCTTACAGGCTTTGCAGCAGAAGTCAGGTTGGGGACGGGGAGAGGGTATCATTCCCATTTTATAGAAGGGGAAACCGAGGCACGGGGCAGTTAATCGCCTTGCCCAAGTCACATTGGAATCCTTGGCAGAGCCAGGTGCAGAACCCAGGTTGCCCTGCCCACCTGGGCCCTTGACTGACGGTCTATATTTGAGTGATTGTAGCCCATGCTAGCACCGATCAGCTGGGCACACCGAGAGAGGCTGCCCTCACCCACTGAGATCACCACCGCCATTAGCACAAGACGTGACAGGCCCACTGAAGGGGTGGAGGCAGAGGGCTGTCCTTTGGGGCTAGCTCCATGGAAGGCAGCATGGTCTAATGGGTAAGACGCTGTCCTGGGGTTCAGCAGAGCTGGGCCCCGTTCCCAGCCCTGCTGGGTGACCGCGGACAAGTCACAACCTCACCGCTGTCTTCTCTGCGAGCTCTTTGAGCTGCGTCCGTCCGTCTCTACGCATCTGTCAACAGGCCCCCAGCCTGGGCTTCGGTGCTGCCACCCTGGGACTGGACTAGCAACTGTGTCTCTCGGCACATTTTGGGCACTGGCCCATTTGGCAGACGCCCTTTGGGGGCAGGGTGTCTGGGAACACCCACGTCTTGCTGGGGATGGGCCAGGCGATGGCAAATGCAGATACTGCAAAGGCAAGAGGAGGAAACCCGGGTCTGGCTGGAGGCAGCTGCCAGCAGCTGTGATGTTTCAAACGTCTCTGCTGGCTGGAGTGGAGCCAGGCAGCCGGGACGTGCGGGGCCAGCTGGGTCATAGCTTTGCAATGACCTCCGAAATAAACAAACAAGCCGCTCGACATCAACCCTCACCCAGGGCCCGATCTGGGGAGAGCGGCCTGCCGGCGAGTCCTGCTCAGCTCAGTGGGAAATGGAGGGGAGACAAGCACCCACAGGAGGCATTCAGGAGCTGGGCAGGATCAGGCCCCAGGTTCTACTGGAGCGTGAGCTGCCATAGACTCTGGAAGCCTTCAGCAAATTGGCCGGTTGCCTCCATCGTCTGAATCACCCCAGGAGGGTGGGCTGCAGGCTGCTTCTCTTCTCACCCTGCATCCTCCATCCCAGCCCGACCGGTGGCCAGCCTGTCGCTGGGTAAGATTCTAACCAGGGCGCCTGGAACGCCGTCCACAACTCCAGGTTCTGCAGCAGTATCTGTTGGCCAGCTCTGTGGTCTGTTCGCCCACCGAGCCCGTTGCTACTGGTGCCAGCCAATCTTCCCTTTCATCTTTGCCATCCATGTATGGATTGTTTTTCCTGCTGGTGTGCAGAATCAAATTTGTTATATGCACCGAGGCATGTGTGAATGTGCACCACCTGCAGAAACACAAAGCTAGCTGGGGGGCCTCTGCTAATCAGCTGGGGGGCATTGAAATCTCTCCTGAGCCCAGTTTACATGGAACACTGGTGCTAGCTAAGGGATGCAGGTTGGTATCCAGAGCCCACCAGAACATGAGCAGATTCCTTACTTCCTTTCCACTAGCTTCCGGGTGAAGTGGAGAAGGACAAGCCCCCGGCCAGCAAAGAGATGGACACCGAGCCCTTTCTGGAGATGGATACAGCCACAGGCCAGGCCTGGGGTGTGGGGAATTGCCAGGGGTCGGGGCCCAAGCCAGAGGCAAACAATTCTCTTCTTCCCATGGCACGCAAACCCGAGGCCCCGACGGCTGCTGCACGCGGGAATTCCCACAACGTTTTCAGCATGCTCGGCCCATGGTTGGGTGATTATGCTCTGCCCCCTGCCCTTCCCAGCAGGGGCCATGCTCTTCCTTACGGCTGCCCCTAAACACAGATCGCTGTGTGCTGTCAAGGGGCGGCTGTGCTCCACCCCAGGCCTGGCTGCACGTCCGAGGGCGGGTGCCAAGTCTGTGCATGTTGCGGATGCTGCGGGAGCCGTAGGTACGGGGAAGATTGGCTACCGGTTTGAGGACTGAGTGGCTCAGAGGATGGGGAATGGGGTACACAGTCCTTTGCCACTGCCCCTTCCTGCTCCCGGCCCCGTTGTGTTGCCAGTGGGTAGCTGGGTCCTTGAAACAAAATCCTGCTGGCACCTGTCTAGTAATGGGGTCCCTGGAGCATCTGCTGAGCCTGCCTGACCCTTGTCCACCCTGCATCCCGGAGCTCATGCTGTGTTTGGATTCAGTTCCCAGTACACACCTGTTCCACACCACAGCAGCAGCCCCTACAGATAGGCACGAAGAGGTGCCCCAAGGAGGTCCGGTGGCTGGATCACCCAGGACAGGGCTTCCCAAAGCAGGGGTAGATTCCCTTACGGGGATGGCAGTGCTGGCACTGCCTGTGCCCACACTCCTCTGGGGCTGAGTGGGGGCAGAAACTATGGCGCCATGGGAAACAGAGAACTGTGAGCAGCAATGTTCCCTCTAATTTTTTCCATTTGTGTGTGGAATAAATTTTGTGATGTGCGCTGAGGCATGTGTGGATGGGCACCACACTTCCAGGTGTGGGCAGCTGTGGGCGCGCTGCCAATCAGCTGGGCAGCACCTGAATCTCTCCTGGGCGGCCACCTCAGTGCTCAGCTTACAGGGAGCGCTGCGGAGCATGGCACTTTCTTCACCACGTTCTGTTCCCGGGGAGGGGAGGGCAAAGGCCCTTTCCAGCATGTGGCGATGAAGATGGCTGTGCCAAGCGGGCAGGCATGTGCCTCCAGCAGGCAGCCAGTGTCCTCTGCTCAGCCCTCAGCAGAACCTCACACAGGGGCCTTTCTCCGCTCCTGGTCCTTGAAACAAAAGGGCCTGCACCTGTCTAGTAGTGGGGTCCCTAGAGCGTCTGCTGAGCCCGCCCGCCCCTTGTCCGCCCTGCATCCCAGAGCTCGGCTGTCAGAAACACGACACCCGGTGCCGGGCAGAAATAGCCCCGCTTCCGACTCCTGCCTGCGTCCCGGGCGTCTGGAGGACCTTGCTCCTCCAGTTGCTTAGCTCCGCTCCTCACGTCATGAGGCAGCAGCACATCCCGGAGGGGGGCGGGGCAGCAGCCATGCACAAGAGTCATAATTACAGCTGCGGTTCTGCGCGCGCAGTGCTCGGGATAATTGCATTTCCCCCCCATCCGATCGCAGCCCGCCTGTTATCACACACGCGACAGGACACAACAACACCACGCCGCTAATTATTTTCTAGCGGGGCAACTTCCCTTGGGAAGGGCACCAAACCAACCCGCCAATCAGCAGGTTTATCCTTCCTCAAGAAAGGGTATGGGGCTCATTCAGAACTCCTCACACTTGCCAGAGCGAGAGAGCGGGCAACAGAACAGCTGTTTACCTGCTCCCCTCCGTTCCCCCGCCGCCCACTGACTCACAAATGCGTCTCTCGCCTCTCCGGTGGTCTTGGCAGGGGAGTGGCGGCCCTTGCAGGATCTCTCGCCTCCGCCTGCCAACGAAGGGGTCCAATTAGTGTCAGTTAACGTGGGTATTTGTCCACCTGGAACTGGACAGAAACATCACCATTTGCTGCTCAAAGGGGAGGAGCAGCATCCGGACCCTGTGGAGATGAGTCTGCCTCGGCGTTCGAAAGGCAAAAGGCGGCTTGGCCCACCCTGTCCTGCCGTGCCACGTGCCCCAAAGAGATGGGCTGAAGCTGAACAACGAAGATGGGTTCATTGCTGCTTGTGCCCACCCACGCCGCTCTCTGGGATGGAAGCAGGGAGAATCTGTGATGAAAGTTGTGCTGGGACTCAAGCAGCTACTTTACTTTCACAACTGATACAGCAAGGCCAGAGGTGCTGGGCTCTGAGCGGCCAGGCTCCTCTGTCCTTCCGTGGAGACCCCAGCCCCTGTTTCGACCAGCTACTTCTCCCTGGCCACTCAGCATCTTCTCTGGTCATACGTGTGTCTTCCAAGCGCCCCTCTCCCCCGTGCAGCCACGAGGAGCCAGCGGCAACCGGGAGAGTGTCCCAGCAGCATACCCGGCGAGGAAATAAAGGAAACCGAAAGACAACGCAGAGCGCAGGAGAGCACATAAGTTACCGCATCCCCAAGATATTCATAAATAATGGACGTGCCAGGAGGCCGGGGCGCTTTCTGCTCAGTTAATTAATATGTACAGTAAGGCACAGACACTCCAAAACCAACGACACGGGCTCCCCCTTCCCCGTGCTCTGAGGAAAAATATTTCCGGAAGGACTGGCACATTTATTATTCCGACCATAATTACCTGAGCGTGGAGCATTTGTAATAAAACACGTTAAGCAGCCTCAGCCCCCATCCTGGGCGTAGAGCAAGGGTTCCCCTTTGAAAAATGGGTGAGTTCAGCGTTCCTGCGAGTGCGTTAATACAGCCCTGAGGCCGACCCACGGCCCTGCCGCAGCCCCTCCACCTGGACCCGCACCCCCGGCTAGTCCAGGGCTAGCCTCCCTCCCCTCACACAGCTCCGCCATGCCCCTCCACCCTGCCCCACATCCCCTCTGCTGTGCCAGTCCTGGGCATCCATCTCACACAGCTCCGCCATGCCCCTCCACCCTGCCCCACATCCCCTCTGCTGTGCCAGCCCTGGGCACCCTCCCCTCACACAGCTCCGCCATGCCCCTCCACCCTGCCCCACATCCCCTCTGCTGTGCCAGCCCTGGGCACCCTCCCCTCACACAGCTCCGCCATGCCCCTCCACCCTGCCCCACATCCCCTCTGCTGTGCAAGCCCTGGGCACCCTTCCCTCACACAGCTCCGCCATGCCCCTCCACCCTGCCCCACATCCCCTCTGCTGTGCAAGCCCTGGGCACCCTTCCCTCACACAGCTCCGCCATGCCCCTCCACCCTGCCCCACATCCCCTCTGCTGTGCCAGTCCTGGGCATCCATCTCACACAGCTCCGCCATGCCCCTCCACCCTGCCCCACATCCCCTCTGCTGTGCCAGCCCTGGGCATCCACCTCACACAGCTCCGCCATGCCCCTCCACCCTGCCCCACATCCCCTCTGCTGTGCCAGCCCTGGGCATCCACCTCACACAGCTCCGCCATGCCCCTCCACTCTGCCCCACATCCCCTCTGCTGTGCCAGCCCTGGGCATCCACCTCACACAGCTCCTCCATGCCCCTCCACCCTGCCCCACATCCTCTGCTGTGCCAGCCCTGGGCATCCACCTCACACAGCTCCTCCATGCCCTCCACCCTGCCCCACATCCCCTCTGCTGTGCCAGCCCTGGGCACCCTCCCCTCACACAGCTCCGCCATGCCCCTCCACCCTGCCCTACATCCCCTCTGCTGTGCAAGCCCTGGGCACCCTTCCCTCACACAGCTCCGCCATGCCCCTCCACCCTGCCCCACATCCCCTCTGCTGTGCCAGTCCTGGGCATCCATCTCACACAGCTCCGCCATGCCCCTCCACCCTGCCCCACATCCCCTCTGCTGTGCCAGCCCTGGGCACCCTCCCCTCACACAGCTCTGTCATGCCCCTCCACCCTGCCCCACATCCCCTCTGCTGTGCCAGCCCTGGGCATCCACCTCACACAGCTCTGCCATGCCCCTCTACCTTGCCCCACATCACGCCTGCCGTGCCAGCCCTGGGCACCTTCCCCTCACACAGCTCTGCCATGCCCTCCACCCTGCCCCACATCCCCTCTGCTGTGCCAGCCCTGGGCATCCACCTCACACAGCTCCTCCATGCCCCTCCACCCTGCCCCACATCCCCTCTGCTGTGCCAGCCCTGGGCACCCTCCCCTCACACAGCTCCGCCATGCCCCTCCACCCTGCCCCACATCCCCTCTGCTGTGCCAGCCCTGGGCATCCACCTCACACAGCTCCTCCATGCCCCTCCACCCTGCCCCACATCCCCTCTGCTATGCCAGCCCTGGGCATCCACCTCACACAGCTCCGCCATGCCCCTCCACCCTGCCCCACATCCCCTCTGCTGTGCCAGCCCTGGGCATCCACCTCACACAGCTCCGCCATGCCCCTCCATCCTGCCCCACATCCCCTCTGCTGTGCCAGCCCTGGGCACCCTCCCCTCACACAGCTCCGCCATGCCCCTCCACCCTGCCCCACATCCCCTCTGCTGTGCCAGCCCTGGGCATCCACCTCACACAGCTCTGCCATGCCCCTCTACCTTGCCCCACATCACGCCTGCCGTGCCAGCCCTGGGCACCTTCCCCTCACACAGCTCTGCCATGCCCCTCCATCCTGCCCCACATCCCCTCTGCTGTGCCAGCCCTGGGCATCCACCTCACACAGCTCCTCCATGCCCCTCCACCCTGCCCCACATCCCCTCTGCTGTACCAGCCCTGGGCATCCACCTCACACAGCTCCGCCATGCCCCTCCACCCTGCCCCACATCCCCTCTGCTGTACCAGCCCTGGGCATCCATCTCACACAGCTCTGTCATGCCCCTCCACCTTGCCCCACATCACGCCTGCCGTGCCAGCCCTGGTCCCAGGCAGCTCTGCTGGTTCACCTCTGGCCCAGCTTACAACACCCCTCTGCTCTTTGATCAGCCTAATGCGTGTGCTCCCTCGGCTCCTGCCAGTGAGGTATCCCGGGTGTTTTAAAGGAGAAATAATAGAAACGGCTCCAAGTTCTGAGGCCCAACCTGTGGCCTCCTGTCCCACCCAGGCTGACGTTCCAGTCAGCGCAACGCAAGCCCACAAAGGCCCCTTCCCTCAGAGCTGCCATGGGGCTGCTACTGATCCCGCCCTCCGCCCTGCGGAAAGAAGAAATTAGTCCCCAGGATCCACCCAGTTCTTGGCCTCCCCATCTGTCTCTGGCCTGAACCGTCCCTGCAAATCAAATTGCCTGCCGCCCTCGGGCCAGGCAAAGATCCTCTTCACAATTGCTCCACCCTGCTCCGTGGATTCCTGAATGAATTTGCCACCCCATAAAAAGGGGTGAGGAGCCTGTTTTGGGTCAGGGGGCTGCTGACAGCTCCCCACAATGCAGCCCACACCAAGATTCATGCACAGGTGACCCGGGCTCCAGGTAGTTAAGTTCCCATGCCCACTAGGAAGAGTGACCAAGGGGATCTCAGCAAACGGGGCACTGGGCCACAAAGCGGCAGATGAAATTCAGTGCTGATAAATGCAAAGTAACGCACAGTGGAAAACATCATCCCTCCTACACATATACAACAATGGGGTCCACATTAGCTGCTCCCACTCAAGAAGGAGCATTTGGGGTCATTGTGGATAGCTCTGCGAAAACATCCACTCTGCATGCAGCGGCAGTAAAATAAATGCTAGGAGTCATTAAGAAAGGGTTACATAATAAGAGAGAAAATAGCCTATCATATGTTAATTCCATGGTATGCCCACATCTAGAATACTAGGTGCAGATGTGGTCGCCCCACCTTACAAAAGAGATATTGGCTTTGGGAAAAGGCAACAAAAATGATGAGGGGTCTGGAACAGCTGCCATGTGAGACAACTAAAGGGAGGATATTGGAGAGGGCTGTACAATCATGACTGGTGTGGAGAAAGTGACTAAGGAAGTGTTATTTACTCCTCCCATAACACAAGAGCTAGGGGCCACCAAATGGAATTAATAGGCAGCAGGTTTAAAACAAACCAAAGGAAGGTTTTCTTCACGCAGCGCACAGTCAACCTCTGGAACTCCTCGCCAGAGGAGGCTGTGAAGAGCAGGACTTTAACAGGGTTCAAAAAGCAAATTAGATAAATTCATAGGTCTATTGGCTATTAGCCAGGCTGGTGTTTCTAGCCTCTGTGTGTCAGAAGCTGGGAATGGGTGACAGGGAAGGGATCACTTGATGATTCCCTGTTCTGTTTGTTCCCTCTGGGGCACCTGGCTTTGACCACTGTGGCTACGTCTACATTGGCAAGATTTTGCGCGCAAATACTTTTAACGCAAGAGTTTTTGCGTTAAAGTATTTGCGCAAGAGAGCGTCTACACTGGCATGTGCTTTTGCGCAAGAGATGTGCTTTTGCGCAAAAGCATCCGTGCCAGTGTAGACGCTCTCTTGTGCAAGAAAGCTCCAATGGCCATTTTAGCCATCGGGCTTTCTTGCGCAAGAAATTCATGTTGCCTGTCTACACAGGCCTCTTGCGCAAGAACAGTTGCGCCAAAAGGGCTTATTCCTGAGCGGAAGCATCATAGTTCTTACGCAAGAAGCCCTGATTTCACACATTACAACGTCAGTGTTCTTGCGCAAGAACTCCCCGCCAGTGTAGACAGGCAGCATGTTTTTGCGCAAAAGCGGGCCATTGTAGACACAGCCTGTTAGTAAGACAGGTTACTGGGTTAAGTGGGCTCTATGGGCGTATTTACATAATGCCGATGGGTGGAATTGAACCTGGGACTTCGGTGCATGAGCCTCTACTCCTTGAGCTAAAAGCCAGCTGGCTCTCCGCTAAAGCTGTGGAGCAAACTCATTTGTTCATGTGGTCTCAGGGCCACTCCATGGGCTGCTGAGCGACACCCAGAAGGTGCGTGGGTTGCTGGACACACAGAGAGGGCTGTTCGGGCCAGACGTGGTGACTAGCAGGAGGGGCTCATGTGTGGTGATCCAGAGGTCCCAGTTCAGTGGCTGCAGATAACCGGACCCCAAGGCATTGTGGCCCCAGGATCGTAGGATTAAAGCGAGGACCGTGCAGGCCTGCTGCTGCGGCGTGGAAACTCCCGCCTGCTTCCTGTGTGTCCCTGGTGCCGGGTGCGCAGGCTGCAGGCGAAGGGCCTCGTGCCGATCCTCTCTCCAGCCAGAGGCCAGGATCTCGCAGCTCTCGAGAGTCAGCGGCCGCATTACCGAGGCCTGAGTCGGGACATCACGCTGTCCCCCTCCACGCTGTCGCCCTTCCGCCAGCGCAGACACAATGCAGGCGGCCCCCCGGAAACCACAGACACAATGCAGGCGGGCCCCTGGAAACCGCAGACACAATGCAGGCGGGCCCCTGGAAACCACAGACACAATGCAGGCGGGCCCCTGGAAACCACAGACACAATGCAGGTGGGCCCCCGAAAACTGCAGACACAGTGCAGGCGGGCCCCTGGAAACTGCAGACACAATGCAGGCGGGCCCCTGGAAACCACAGACACAATGCAGGTGGGCCCCCGAAAACTGCAGACACAGTGCAGGCGGGCCCCTGGAAACTGCAGACACAATGCAGGCGGGCCCCCGGAAACTGCAGACACAGTGCAGGCGGGCCCCTGGAAACTGCAGACACAATGCAGGTGGGCCCCCGGAAACCACAGACACAATGCAGGCGGGCCCCTGGAAACCACAGACACAATGCAGGTGGGCCCCCGGAAACTGCAGACACAGTGCAGGCGGGCCCCCGGAAACTGCAGACACAGTGCAGGCGGGCCCCCGGAAACCCACCTCGCTGGGTTCTGCCAGGTCCCCCTGGCAAAACATCTGGAGAGTGAAGCCCAGGCCATAACCAAGGACGAGAGCCCAGGGCTCTGCCGGAGGACTGGCCTAGCCCAGCCAGCAAGCACTGGCTGTCTCGTGTGACCGCCGAGCAGCAGGCCTCAGAGCTGGAGATAAGGCCGCACAGCGAGGCTACCCTTCTCCAGCCCCAGCGGTGCTGCAGGGGGGCTAAGGCAGCTTCCTGCCTCTCCTGGCGCCACAGACCAGGCTGCGCCCCAGAAGCAGCCAGCAGCAGGTTCCCAGCCCATGGGAGCGCGGAGCTAGTGCGCGGGGCAGGGGCAGTGCATGGAGCCCTGTGCGCTCCCCCCTCCACCCAGGAGCTGGGCCTGCTGCCGGCTGCTTCAGGGGCGCAGCGCAGTCCTTGTGCCAGGACAGGCAGGGAGCTGCCTTAGCCCCCCTACTGCTCACCTGATCCCCCTGCAGCCACGAGCCCCAAAGGCCGACATTCCACCCCCCAGACTGGGTGGCGACCTGACGTTTGAAAACCCCTGGGCTAAGATGCTCTCGCCATCCGCGGTCAATGGGGTGCACTTTGGCTCTCGCCCACTGCCTGTGTTCCCGGCCCGCCTCCGACATCCAGGCCTCCATCACCTGGGTGCTATGAAGCTCCCCCTAAAGTGCAGCATCCTGAATGCCCTGCAGCCCTGCCCTCCCCCCGCAGCTGGAAGATTTCAGACGGGAGGGTCTGGAAAGCGAGCCGGACGAAGGCAGGAGATGGTGAGATTTTGCAGGGGGAGGGGTGCGCGTTGGCCGGCTGGCAACACCTCCCTCCGACTGACATCCAAGCCGGGGAGAAACCCAACTGCAAAAGAACAGCCCTGCAGCTGGTCACTGGTCTCTTTGTGAAGCCTGCTGGCAAAGCCTTTCCCAGCAGCATGTGCGTTGCTGTCTCCCGCAGCCCGGGCGCTTGTCAGGCTGGGTGGAGAGGGGACAGGCTGAATGACTGTAATATGAGCCGTGAAAGTGGATATTAAAGGCTTTATTATAGGGTGATGGCTGCTAATTGCCACGCTCCTTTCAGGAAGCCAGGAGAAGAGGAGCGCAGGAGACAGCACCCAATTATTAGAACTCAGTACACGCCCCCCTCCCCCCTCCGAAAGTGCAATTACCAGACCGTTATCCTGGGCACATCACAAAGCTGGAATTTCGAAATGAGATTCGTGTCGGGGGGCCTGCTGGCTCCCATGTACGGTTGTTGTGAGGGTGGGATGAGATCGTTACCTTCATCATGGTTTCAAGCTGGCGTTTCCCATTTATCGAGCTGTCCGCACGGCGCTCCAGAGGTGCTGGGCCACGCAGCTGCTGTTATTGGGCACAGAAGAGGGGGGCGCCGGGAGAACTCGGAGCTCAGGACAGGCGGCAGCGGAGAACCAGCCCTGGCGTCCCGGTTGCGACGGCGAAGTCAGCTGTAAATAAAAGGGTGTGATAGTTAAATAGACCCCACCCCTTGCGTCAGTGTCACCCCCGACCAAAACCACTGGGCTGCTCCCACAAGAGGAGGAAGCCACCGCTCCAAGATAGGCTCCGGCAGGAGTAGAATTTCCTTACCGATTTAGAACAATCATGAGGATCTAGGCCCAGAGCCGGTGGAAATCTGCCCTCCCGCCCTGCTTTCCCGCAATGGGTCCCCTCTGAAATCCAAAGTCTCCCACCCAATCCGATCTTGGCTGGGGCTTCTAGACTCTGCCATGAGACACTTAAAACAACTCCTCTTGGGCAGCCTGTCCCAGTGGGCAGGAAATGTAGAAGGTTTTCTGCCTTGTCACCAGCTATGGGGATTTCATCCCAAAAGTCTGCTCTATTTGGAGATTTTTTTTTCCCCCTTCAAGGCCCAGCTCCTAGGATCCTCTGGTGATGTGAGAATCTTAAAAACCAAACAAACATCTAACTTTCCTGGCTGGTGAGAAGAGCTGGAAATCGTGCCTAGAATGGCTCAAACCAAAAGAAGCCAGCCAGGGGAGATATGATCGCGGTCTATAAAATCTCAACAGGTATGGAGAAAGTGAATAAGGAAAAGTGATTTACTTGTTCCCATAATACAAGAACAAGTGGTCACTAAATGAAATTAATAAGTAGCAGGTTTAAAACAAACAAAAGAACGTTTTTCTTCATGCAGTGCACAGTCAACCTGTGGAACTCCTTGCTAGAGGATGTTGTGAAGACCAGGACTTTAACAGGGTTCAAAAAAGAACTAGATAAATTCATGGAGGACAGGTCTGTCAATACTTATTAGCCAGGATGGATAGGAATGGTGTCCCTAGCCTCTGTCAGAGCCTGGAAATAAGTAACAGGGGAGGGATCACTTGATGGTTCCCTGTTCCGTTCACTCCCTCTGGGGCACCTGGCATAGGCTACTGTAGGAGGACAGGACACTGGGCTAGATGGACCTTTGGTCTGACCCAGTCTGGCCATTCTGATGTTTATTATTTGTATCAAATCTCATGGTTGTTAAGCTGAGCTTGCGATTTTGGGGGCTCCGGACTCATATTTGAATGCTGATGATTGGCAATCTTGTGTCCGGTAGGCATCTGGGGTCAGACCAAACTCCTCCCACCCCCGCCCCAGTTTGTGCTCCCACCATCCCTTCCACCCCAGAACTCCAAACACATGGCTACCCTGCTAGACAGAACTGCAAGCACAATGCCAGCTCATTTTGCCACGCTGCAGGCAGAAGCAAGAACGCCAAGAGCTTCTGCATCCTTCACGTCGGTGCTGGCTTAGTAATTGACAATTAAATTTAATTACACCTTTGAGAAATAACAGGATAAGGCTTTTTTTTTTTTTAACTGGGCCTGTCTAGAGCTGCATGATTTTAAACTGTAGAATCCCCTGAAAGATGCTCACACCTTTATCTAGGCCATTCGCCAGACGCAGGAAGAAGACAAACAAAACAGCACGGAGCATTTCGTATGTGACAAAGTGATCTCTTAGCATCGCTTGTGGTTCCGTGGGCTAGCTGTGGGTTGGGAGGCTGGGGGCCGGGGTAGCCCCTCTGCCTTGCCTGCAGCCATTTGCGCAGCTATCAGTGAAGCAGAACGGCCTAGCAGTTAGATCACAGGATGCTCCAGGATGCCTTGGTTCTATTGCCAGGTCCACTGTTGCTTTACTACTGTGGCTCCCAAAGTGTGGTCCAGGCTGTGGGTCTGGGGCTTGCCCCTCTCTCCCCACAGTGGGGAGCCTGAGCTGGTGCTGCAGCCCTGTCCCTCCCTTTCCCCCTCAGCTGGCCACTCCCTCTCCCCCTCAGCTGGAGGCTTTCCCTGCTGCTCCCATTGGCCAGAATCACGGGGGGGGGAGGGTGCCTGGGAACAGCAGGAGGCATGGAGCCAGGTAAGCACCCCCCCTCCTGCCCAGACCCCTCACCGCCATCTCCCTTCCGCACCCCTCTCCAGCTGACACCTCCCCACCCCCACCATGCTCCTGCACCCTCCCTCCCTCCCAGATTCCCCACCCTCAGTCTGCTCCTGCACCCGACCTCCTGGCCAGACCCTGCTCCCCTACCCCCCCTCCTGCCCCATTTTGTCATCATGGGTTGTTGGTTGGTGGTCCGCAGAAACAGCTGCATGGAGCAGGCTGGGCCACAGGCCAAACAGTTTGAGACCCACTGCTTTACTGCGTAGTTTGTGCAACTCACTTCAGTTCTTGTGTATAAAATAAGAGCCAGGCAGGAACAGCACTCAGACCCAGTACGTTATCCCCTAGAGCAGGGGTTCTCAAACTTTGTGATACCGCGACCCCCCTCTAAGTTGCTCATGACGCCCCGGGAGGTCGGGACCCACAGTTTGAGAAACGCAGCCCTAGAGCATGCTGCCCCCAATACAATACCTAGGATTTGCTTTATGAAATCAGACAGATGGTCCTTCTAGTCTAATATCTTGATTAATAGTGACCAGGATCAGAGACTGAAAAGGGAATCCCTGGTAAGGGGAATAACTCTTAGGGGGATAATTTCTTCGAGGGTAGCTTGTTCCTATCCCGTCAGGCTTGGCACGAGACAGTTTTATCCTGTCTGCTGTCATTGTGGATGTTGTCATTTTCCAAATAGCTGTCTGATCTTTTCTTGATGCTTTCTAAGCACCAGGGCATAAAGGGTACGTCTAGACTACAGGCTTTTGTCAACAGAGGCTTTGTCGACAGATACTGTCGACAAAGCTTCTGTCAACAAAGAGCGTCTAGACTATATCCAGTTCTGTCGACAAAGTAAGCCGCTTTGTCGACATGACAGTGTAGACGCAAAGGACAGTGTAGATGCAATAACGCCTTCTGTCGACAGAACTCTGTCGACAAAAGGCGTTATTCCTCGTAGAAAGAGGTTTACTGCCGTCGACAAAACTGCCGAGTTCTGTCGACATTATGTCGACAGAACTCGGCGGTAGTGTAGACGCAGGTATAGTTTTGTCGACAAAAGTGGACTTTTGTCGACAAAACCCTATAGTCTAGACACACCCAAAGATATCCTGTGGCAATGAGTTCCACTGGTTGAAAACATGTTTAAAAAAGAATCCTTTGATCGGTTTTGAATGTGTTGCCTTGCAATGTTATTGACTGGCCCTTCATTGCTGTAGTGAGAAAAGGGGTGTATGGCAGGATGGCTGCCCCACACTGGCCTAACAAGGGGAAAACTCAGGCCTGGGAGAAGGCTGAGAGAACAGAGCCCACAGTTGAGGCAGATACAGCCAATTAGGGCCCAGCGGAGGCTGTATAAAAAGGAGCTCCTGGAGGAAGGAGGACAGACACTCTTGCTCTAGCTAGAGAGCAGGAGAGACCTGGCTTCCTGAGACAGAGCAGGGTTGGGGAAAGGCAGGCAGAGCTGGGGAGCTTCGCCCTGACCTCACTCACAGGCTACGGGGCCTGAGGCAAGGGCTGAGGGTACTTCGGCTGTAGGGAGGCAGCCAGCGTAGGCAAAGGCAGCAACTTCACCCCCCCTTGCCTATGATGAGTGGCCATGTCAGACTGCAGTTTGCCTCTGAGGCAGGGGCTAGATGACAACTGGCTGGGGGTCCCTGAGGCAAGGTGGGTGTAGGGGGCTGGGTTCCCTGGGTGGGGAGGACCCCAGAGTGCTGGGGCACTGCTGTAGTGTGGTGTTGCAAGGAAAGGGCACCCTGCGCAGGAGGGGACACAGGGCCTGTACCAGTCCAGGAGACAGGAAACGGAGAGCGAGACACCAGCCAGCAGAAGGCGCGCTGAGGCTGAAGAGCTGATTCCCAAGGAGACCAGCAGGAGGTGCCACAGAGGTGAGACGCGACCCTGTTACAGGGTGAAGAGCAGCATCTAAGGTGCTTCCTCTACACTGTTTAAAAGGCTACGTCTACACTGCAGGCTTTTTGCGCAAGAACGACTGTTCTTGCGCAAAAACTTGCAGAGCGTCTACACTGCACATGCGTTCTTGCACAAGTAAATTTACAGTACAGTGTCGGAAAACAGGGCTTCTTCCGGAAGAGTTATTCCTCTCCCCACGAGGAGTAAGCCCTCTTGCGCAAGAGCTCTTCCACAAGAAGGCAGTGTAGACAGGCAACATGAATTTCTTGCGCAAGAAACCCCTATGGCTAAAATGGCCATCAGAGCTTTCTTGCACAAGAGAGTGTCCACGCTGCCATGGACGCTCTTGTGCAAAAGCACATCTCTTGTGCAAAAGCACATGGCAATGTGGACACACTCTTGTGGAAGACCTCTTGCAGAAGAACTCTTGCGCAACACAGTTCTTGCGCAAGAAGCCTGCAGTGTAGACGTAGCCTTAATGATTTCGTTCGTACGCCTCTGTCACATCCCTTCTTAGCCACCTCCTCTCAGCACTAAACAGTCCCAGTTTTTCCCGTCTCTCTTCCCAGGGCTTCTCATCATTTTCATTATTGTCTCTGAGCCGACCCTTCTTGAACTCGGGTAGCCAGACCTGAACACGGTACCCTGACAAGAAACACCCCCTCATTCCCATAGCAGCATGGTGATATTGTCAGTATAATTGTCTAGGCTAACCCCGGTGCACCTCACTGCTGTTGGCTTTTTTTTTTTTTTTTGCATCTGCCGCTGTGCATGGAGCACAGGTATCTATGTCGCTACCCAGGCAGATGCGCCGGCATTTTGCCCTGTGGGATCACAGTGAATTTAGAAGCCAGAAACATAGCTGAGTGCTTTGCACATCTTCAACTTGCTATGCCCCTTTTGAATACTGGCAAACAGACACAGAAAGGTCCCGGCATGTACCCAAGGTCAGTAGCAGAAACAACACTGTAACTCAAGATACTCCAGTCCTGGGCTCTGTTTGCTAGATCACACTGCTTTCCAAACCAGGCTTTGTGCTGATGGATATTGGACCAACAATGCAGT
This sequence comes from Rafetus swinhoei, assembly GCA_019425775.1. Taxonomy (NCBI): domain Eukaryota; kingdom Metazoa; phylum Chordata; order Testudines; family Trionychidae; genus Rafetus; species Rafetus swinhoei. The sequence continues at coordinate 27,070,225 of CM033438.1, forward strand.
CTATTTTCAATCAATATTGCATAGCCACCAGGCTGTGCTTTCTCTGTTCTAGTCTCTGTGAAGAGCTTCAAAAAGAACTCACCAAGCTAAGTGATTGGGCAACAAAATGGCAAATGAAATTTAATGCTGTTAAATGCAAAGTAATGCACATTGGAAAAAACAATCCCAACTATACATACAATAAGATGGGGACTAATTTAGCAACAACTACTCAAGAGAGAGATATTGGAGTCATTGTGGATAGTTCTCTGAAAACATCCACTCAGTGGGTAGCGGCAGTCAAAAAAGTAAAGAATGTTAGGAATCATTTAAAAAGGGATAGAGAATAAGACAGAGAATACTTTATTGCCTCTATATAAAACCATGGTACGCCCACATCTTGAATACTGAGTACAGATGTGGTTGCCTCATCTCAAAAAAGATCTCTTGGAATTGGAAAAACTTCAGAAAAGGGCAAGAAAAATGATGAGGGGTTTGGAACGGCTGCTATATGAAAAGAGATTAAAAAGACTGGGACTTTTCACTTTAGAAAAGAGGAGACTAATGGGGGGATATGATAGAAGTCTATAAAATCATGACCGGTGTGGAAAAAGTAAATAAGGAAAAGTTATTTACTTATTCCCACAAGAACTAGAGGTCACCAAATTAAATTAATAGGCAGCAGGTTTTAAACAAACAAAACAAAGTTTTTTTTTCACTCAGAGCACAGTCAACTTGTGGAACTCCTTGCCAGAGGATGTTGTGAAGACCAGGACTTTAACAGGGTTTGAAAAGGAGCTAGACAGATTCATAGAGGTTGGGTCCATCAATGGCTATTAGCCAGGATGGGTAGGAATGGTGTCCCTAGCCTCTGTTTGTGTGGAAATGGATCACAGGAGAGTGAATCACATGAGGTTATCTGTTGTGTTCTTTCCCTCTGGGGCATCTGATATTAGCCACTATCAGCGGACAGAATACTGGGCTAAATGGACCTTTGGTCTGACCCAGTATGGCCATTCTTATGTTCTTATTCAGAACAACTATACTATTTGGGGTGAGTCAAAAATACCGGACCATCTCAGCTGAAATCCTATAGCCATGCAATCTACACAAGAGTGTGACTAACGGAAAGGTGCAGTCAGCTCATACAAAGGAGTATAAAGGCAAATCCTTTGAGTTGAGCATTATTACCCACAATGCTCTGGAGAAACAATTGTCCTCATTAACATAATACAAGTGCCTGTACAATTGTCCACCAGTAGGTGGCAGTAATTCAATGTCATGCCTGTGCCCAGAAAATTAGCCCTAGAGCTTCTGAAAGATTGAGTTTAGATTAACTTGTAAAAGTTAATTATAAAGTCTAGCTCTTTCCCCCCTCCAAGCATTAATGCAGCCTGCAAGCTAAAAACCTCTCCATCCTCCTCTCGGAGGTAGCTGACCCCGTGTGATCTCTAACTGCCAAACAGATTGCACGTCTGCATATCAAGGTCAGAAAATCACTGCTTCGAATCAATCTTTAAAAAGGTTTTGTAGCATAATCACTTTAAACAACGGCTCTAGCCTATGAATGCAGAGATGGATCAAAATAACCATTTTTTTAAAAATACGTTTCAGGAGGAGACATGATACCTTTTTTGTGGCAGGAGGGGAGGGAAAGTTTTGAATTCTTTCGGTCTTCCCTTGCCATTTAATTCTTTTATTAGCCTTCCATTTGCTCCATGATAAAAGTTCAACCCCATAGAGCTGACAAATTAGGGCCCCCGTGGGGATTAATAATTCCGGTGACAGCGTTATTACAGCCATCCCAATGGGATCCCAGTGATCATGGTTCATGTGGTTATTGTAATTGCTTTGATTTATCTCGGAGTGAGGTCGGAAGGAGCTGCGTTTTGCTGCTGTTGGGGAGTTGGCAGCAGGAGCCAGCTGCGAGTGGGCGAGCGTAAACCATCACTTGCTCGACACAGCCTACAGGTGTTCGGTGCACACCGCCCCGTGGAACATCAGTGTGATGGCATCCCGGTGGGCAAATGATGTCTGTGTCCGTGCCCCTTCAAGGGATGCGATAAGATTGATTTAGGTCCCAACCTGCCGCTTCATATGGTTTCAGGAAGTTTAAGACTGACGGGAGGATCATTGATTTCAGGTCTGGTCTTCGACACACCCCTGCTGGGTTTGCCACCTGGACGGAAAGTTCCGAACAGAACCTGACTAGAAAGTGAAACTGATCAGTTTGCCTTTTGCTCCCATTCCCGTCCTCCTCCCCTGGTAAGCGACATGTCCCTGGTGACACAGCACAGCAGCGTTCCAAACTTACCTGCCTGGCCCCCAAATCAAAAGGTCGCCTTAAAAACCAAGAGATTTACGACTAGCAATAATAATGGGGCATTCATTTCCTTTCCCTTTTGAATTCTGAGCCCCATTTTCAAGCTTTTCTCCACAAAGCTCCAGGCCAGACACTTTTTTTTAATGAAAGCTGAGGTTCCCAAGTAATCCCAGGACTCTGGGAGTGGGGGCCTTTGGGGATTGTGGGATACAATATCCCTCTAATATTGTGGGATACAAATTGTGAGGGTTGGCAACATTGGCATTATTTATCTATCTTGTGCAGGCCCATCACCACAGCCTCTGTGGGTTTCTGTCTGAAACCGATTGGCAATACCAAACTCCCTAGCAGATATCGTTGGGCTACTGGTTCTGGGGTAGGGATTTTTGGGGAGGAGATATAGGGCACGGATAGGTCATTAATATGAGATCCACCCCTATCGCTCATTCCCAACTTCTGACCAACAGAGGTTAGGGACACCACCACTGCCCATTCTGACTAATAGCCATTGATGGACCTAACCTCCATTAATCTATCTAGATCTTTTTTGAACCCTGTTAACGACCTAGCCTTCCCAGCATCCTCTGGCAAGGAGTTCCACAGGTTGGCTGTGCACTGCGTGAAGAAAAACTTCTTTTTGTTTGTTTTAAACTTGCTGCCTATTAATTTCATTTGGTGGCCCCTAGTTCTTATATCATCACCATCATCAACAACAACAACCACCACCACCATGGGCTCAACGCCCGTTGGTGTCCGATGCCTCCCTCACTATTTCCTTCCATCTTTCCCCATCCAGTGCCGAGTGGCTTAGTTTCTGTAGACTAGCTCCGCACCAATCTACTATATCATCTACCCATTCTCCGTGGGGTCTGCCTCTCCTCTTCGGGCCAACCATTATGCCGAATACCAGGGTCTTAACTTTTCACCCGAATAGCTGTAACTTCCATTGTATAACCTTCTGCAGTAGGTTCTCTTTCAGCTGTATCTTCCTATATAATTCCTCGTTGGTGACCTTCTGCATCCATCCTATTCTCAGGATCTTTCTATAACAACTCCTCTCGAATGCCAATATCCTTCTCTTCGAATCTTTTGTTATCACCCATGTCTCACATCTGTACCACATGCTGCTAAATGCACACGTTTTCAAGATGCTCAGCTTTGTTCCTAAGCTAATCGCTTTACTTTTCCAGATCTTATCCATCACCTTCAAACTCACTCTTGCTTTCGCTATTCTAGTCGCTCTTTCCTTCTTACAGAGATCATACATCATGTTGCTCCCCAAATACATGAACTTCTCTACGTTCTCTAGCTCGATCCCATCTATACTGATCTTCCTTCCTATTTCCTTATCTCCAAATACCATTGTCTTCATTTTATCGATATTCATAATCAGCCCATACCGCTTCCCTTCCTCATTTAGCACTTGCACTGTTCTCGCTAGCTTCGCTTCATCTTCCTCAATAACTATATCATCCGCAAACCTCAAGTTGTTAATTCTCAACCCATGCACCGATATCCCTTCTACCTCTTCCTTGATCTTGTCCATCGCTCTCTCTAAGTGCGTGATGAAGATACTCGGCGATATCGGAGCTCCTTGTCTCATACCTCTACTCGTTCTAAACCAACTTCCCAACTATCCGCACGTTCTCACCGCTGCCTCTGCATTATCGTTGATATCCTTCAACACCTGTATCAGTCTGCTATCCACTCCGTACGACTCCAACACCGCCCAAGTCACTTTCTGATCTATGCTGTCAAACGCCTTCTGAAAATCGACGAAGCAATTGTAGATGTTTTTGTTCTTTCGCCAAGCTTTCTCCACTATCAATCTTAGTGCCAATATCTGCTGTATGGTACTTCTATCTTTCCTGAATCCCGCTTGCTCATCCGCTAGATGTTCTTCTAGCTGCGATCTCAATCTCTCCGTCAGTATCAGCAGCACCTTGCCTAGATGACTCGTTAAGACAATTGTTCTGTAGTTCTCGCACTTCAGTGCGCTAGTATTGTCACTAGCACAGGTCTTGTCCATTCCTTAGGTGCCTTCCCTTCATTCCAAGCTACATTACATAGTCGGTATATTTCCTGAATCATACTTTCTCTGCCATATTTGATCATCTCTCCCATGATTTTATCATTTCCAGAGCTCTTATTGTTCTTTAGCCTCGTTCATTTCTTTCTCCATATCCAAACCTTCCCATGACTCTCTCCCAACCTTCATTATCTGTTCAAACCTTTGCGTTCCAGTATCCTCTGATGATCAACACATCTCTCTTTGGTATCTCCTCCAGCGTCTTTGTCAAATCTTTATAGAATAGCTTGATCTCTTCCTCTGTGCTGTCCGACGTGGGTGCATACACCTGAACGACCGAGAGGATGAACGGTTTCGCTTCAAATCGCACTACCATCATTCTTGCACTCACCGGTTTGTATCCTAACAATGCTCCTCTAGCGCTTTTGCTAAGAAGGAATCCGACTCCTGCCTCAAGTTTCGCTTCATTCCCTGACCAAATGACTTCACAACTGTACATCTCCCCCGATGCCATCCAAGGCATCTCCGCCAGTCCAAGTATATCACATCGGTATCTCTCCATCTCCTTTTGAAGCAGCTCTAACTTTCCCGTCATCCACAGCGTTCGGACATTCCACGTTCCGATTGATAGTGTATGTGTTAGTTGTAGTTTCCTTTTGGTAGCCAACTTATCGACCCAACCCTGATCGCTCAATTGGTATTGCAGACCTTGTTTATCCGGGCGACGGCCGAACCAGCATCTTTTATCAGTTAGTGGTACTGGCATCAGATTTCATATTATTGTTGTTTTACAATCAGCGCATCGACACTCATCTGACCAACCCTCCTCCTTTATCCAGGCTTGGGACTGGCATGAAACCCCTAAAGCAGTGTTTCTTAAACTATGTTCCGTGGCACACAGAACTATGTGTGCCGCAAAGAACAACAGAATTTAAAAATGGCTGCCCTTAAAGGGGCAAGCGGCCTTTTTTTCTCAATAACTTTACCCTGACCCTTTTTTTTCTCAATAACTATCCCACCGACATTTCCCCTCCACCCCCCGACCTTTTTTTTTTTTGCTCAACAAAAAAAATCCATGGTGTTCCTCATTAAAAAAAAATTGTTTGGTGTTCCTTGGTCTTATAAAGTTTAAGAAACACTGCCCTAGAGGCTTCATGGAGGAGTTTTCTTATATTATGGGAACAAGTAAATAACTTTTCCTTATTCACTTTCTCTGCACCAGTCATGATTTTATAGACCTCTCTCATATCCCTCCATTAGTCTCCTCTTTTCTAAGCTGAAAAGTCCCAGTCTTTTTAATCTCTCTTCATATAGCAGCTGTTCCAAACCCCTCATCATTTTTCTTGCCCTTTTCTGAAGTTTTTCCAATTCCAAGAGATCTTTTTTGAGATGAGGCGACCACATCTGTATGCAGTATTCAAGATGTGAGCGTACCATGGTTTTATACAGAGGCAATAAGGTATTCTCTGTCTTATTCTCTGTCCCTTTTTAAAAGAGTCCTAACATTCTTTGCTTTTTTGACTGCCGCTGCACACTGAGCGGATGTTTTCAGAGAACTATCCACTATGACTCCAAGATTTCTATCTTGAGTAGTTGTAGCTAAATTAGTCCCCATCCTATTGTATGTATAGTTGGGATTGTTTTTTCCAGTGTGCATTATTTTGCATTTATCAACATTAAAATTCATTTGCCATTTTGTTGCCCAGTCACCTGGTTTTGAGAGATTATTTTGAAGCTCTTCACAGTCCGCTTTGGACATAACTATCGTGAGCAGTTGGCTGAGTTTCCTCAGGCTCTGGACTGGGCTGCCTCTTTGGTCCAGGGCTGGGTCCCCACCATCCAGAATGCTTTTCCTCGGCTTTCACAAGCTGCTGCCGGGTGAAACATCAATTGGATGCTTGAATCGGAGCTTGAATGCTCTCTGAAGTGGTAGCTCAGAGCAGGATGTTTGGGGTTTGGTTATATACATGCTCATTAACTTTATAAAAAGGACAGAGAGGCTAAAAAGAGTGCAACCTTGCACCAATCAGGATTTCCTATTGTGGTGATCTTCCCTCTGAGCCGTCGTTCAGGGCGGTAATATTTGCAGCTTTCTAGCACACAATGTTTAAAGAGCTCGTGCAATCCGCCTGCGCTGATAGGGCTCAATGCATGGAGGCGAAGGCTGTTAGAGGTCATCCGCACCAAGCAGGAGGAGAGGAGCCATGCAGGGAACGTGAGCCAAAGATGGAGAATGAGATGACGAGGCTCGTGAGGAAGCAAACAGAGCTGATGAGCCACCCGGTAGAGGGACAGGAAAAGTAATTGGAGCACGGAGCCCCCTGCATCCAATGATAAACTATCTGCTCTCCTCACCATGTTCCATAGCCTCCCCTCCCACATGGCTTAGAATAGGGGAAGGGAGCGGTAGTGGGCAGCCTTTCCCTGAACTCCCAGGGATGTCTCCTGGGGTGTGTCTAGACTACAGGGTTTTGTTGGCAAAAGTGGACTTTTGTTGCCAAAACCATACCTGCGTCTACACTGCCGCCGAGTTCTATGCCCGCAGCCCCTCTTCTTTCTGTTGTGTTTGTGTTTCCTAAATAAAAACACATGATTTCAGAACAGCGCGGTCTTCTCTCGCTGTTGGGATGTTAAATATCCGTTAATTGAATAGTTGAGTAAACTCATGAATTCTTATCGGTTAGTCGGCTATTCTATAGTCCCCGGGGGGCAGGGCTAGTAGCCAGAGCTAGTAGCCTGACACTCTGCGCTGGAGTTTAAAAACCAGCTCCCCTCGCGGACCAGCTGCCTGTCGCCCCCTGCTGCTGCTTCTGATAAAGAGGCAGCAGCGTGGGGATACAGCAGCCTCTCTCTAGGCGGGCTCTGAGCTCCTGGACCCATCACAAGCCAGACTGAGCTGGGCTGCTGGCCAGCCTTCTAAAAAATGTACTGGCAAAGAGTGGGGGGGAGAGGAGGGGGAATGCGTGTAGTCTGTAGCATTAACCTATACGCTTTTGCTTATCAGTTAATTGACTACACTATTACCTCTCTAGTCAACTGTGTTGGGGGGGGGTTAGTTTACAAGGCAATACATGTGCAACAGGGGCCAGCTTGGCAAGAGCAACACACATAACTGTTATGTCATTGTCTCATCATTCGCGAAACTGGTTTTCAAAGTCTTTCTCTGATGCGCAGGCCATCTCCAGGTGCTCTCCTTACTGTCCTCATGTGTAGCTGCTCGTTTTGGCCACTAGGTGATCTGCCTCGACCCCCTACCCTGCCAGAAACTTTCCTCCTCCTCCCCTTACTTTCACATATTATGTAGCACACAGCACGCAGCAACAACCATGGGAGTATGACTTTCACTGAAGTCTCACCTAGTCAGTAAACTGCGCCAGCGTCTTTAAATGGCCAAAGGCACTTTCTGCACTTGCTCTGCCTGTAGTTCAACTGCTCCGTGCTGCTGTCCAGGCTGCCCACGTACGACTTCATGCGTGGTGGGAGCAAGGGTGGGTCTCCAAGGATAACGATTGGCATTTCAACATTTCCAGTGGTGATTTTCCAGTCTGCGAGGGAAGTTCTGTCTTTCTGAAGAGACCGGAGTTTCTAAAGATGTGACCAGCATGCACTTTTCCCGACCATCCCGGTGAAACGGCCCTGGTGATCTACTAGTGCTGGCAGCACCGCTGAGAAGTACCCCTCGCAGTATAGCTACTCTTTGGCAAGGCAGTCTGGTGCCAAGATAGGCATGTGCGCGCCGTCTAAAACCCCAGCACAGTTAGGGAACCCCATCCTGGAAAAGCCTGCACATTCCCCAGAGTCACTATCCTTCCTAGCAGAAGGGTGTTGGTTGCCCTGGCAACTTGGATTGCAGAAGCCCCTGCTCTAGATTTGCCAACTCCGAACTGATTCCCGGCTGACTGGTCGCAGTCTGGCCTTGCAAGCTTCCACAGGGCTGTCGCCGCTCACGTCTCAGCTGTCAGAGCGGCTCTCAGTTTGGTCTTGCTGCGCTTCAGGGCTGAGGAAAGCAATTCACAACATTCCCTGAAAGTGGCCTCCTGCATGCACAAGTTTTGCAGCTGCTGGTCATCGCCCCATAGCTGCAAAACTATGCGGTCCCACCAGTCTATGCGTCTTTCCCAGGACCAGAATAGGAGTTCCATTATGTCACCGTATCCAACCACTGCCGGCATTTACCAATTGCTCCATGCAAAGGATGCCTGCACATGGTCTCCTTGCATTCTTTCTTGCACCAGCAGCTCTCATCTTGGCTCTGGAAAAAAAAGCAGCGTCATAGAATCCTAGGGCTGGAAGAGATCTCGGGAGTCATCGAGTCCAGCCCCCTGCCCAAAGCAGGACCAACCCCAACGAAATCATCCCAGCCAGGGCTTTGTCAAGTTGGGACTTAAACACTTCAGCTGTGTCTACACTGGGGCGATCTTGCGCAAAACGGCCGCTCTTGCGCAAAAACTTGCTGCCTGTCTACACTGGCCGTGTGTTCTTGCACAAGTAAACTGACATTCTAATGTATGAAATCAGGGCTTCTTGCGCCAGAACTCTGACGCTCCCACTCAGGAATAAGCCCTTTTGCGCAACTGTTCTTGCGCAAGAGGCCAGTGTAGACAGGCAACATGAATTTCTTGCGCAAGAAAGCCCTATGGTTAAAATGGCCATCGGAGCTTTCTTGCGCAAGAGAGCATCTACACTGGCATGGATGCTCTTGCGTAAAAGCACATCTCTTATGCAAAAGCACATGCCAGTGTAGACGCTCTCTTCTGGAAGAGTTTTTGCACAAGAAGCTGCCAATGTAGACGTAGCCCTCTAGGGATGGAGATTCCACTCCCTCCCTAGGGAACCCAGCCCAGTGCTTCCCCACCCTCCTAGGGAAATAGTTTTTCCTAATATCCAACTTAGACCTTCCCCACTGCAACTTGAGACCATTGCTCCTTGTTCTGCCATCCCCTACTGAGACCAGCCTCTCTCCATCCTCTTTGGAACCTCCCTTCAGGAAGTTGAAGGCTGATACCAAATCCCCCCTCACTCTTCTCTTCTCTTCTCTTCTCTTCTGCAGACTAAACAAGCCCAAATCCCTCCGCCTCTCCTCATAGGTCATGTGCTCCAGCCCCCTCATCATTTTGGTTGCCCCAGCAATGTGCAGCTGAGGAGGGTCCGTGTCTGTCATGCTACGGCAACTGCATGGATAACCAGGGGGGAAAGAGTGATTGTTTGGCATTGCCTTCAAGCAGGGAGGGAGGGAGGAGAAAAGTGCATCATGAGAGGCTAACATGCACCTGGAACCACCCGTGACTATGTTTATGTCCTATCGGGCATTGCGAACTCGACCCAGAATTCAAATGGGCACCACAACGGTGGGATAGCTACCCACAATGCATTGCTGTTAGAGCTGACGGTAACCACGGTAGCGGGGACGCGCTCTGTCAATCTCATGCACCTTCAGCTTTATACAATCGGAGGCTCAAAGGCGACCTCAATACATTCAACTTCATTTCGTAGTGTAGACGTTAGAAACCAAACCAAACAAGGCAATGGAGAAGTTCCGGGCACCACATTTCAGGAAAGATGTGGAGAAATTGGAAAAGGTCCAGAGAAGAGCCGCAAGAAGGATTAAAGGTCTAGCGCTTCAGAGGGGGAGCCGAGTTAGTCTGTAACAGGAAAAATTTAAAAAACAACAAATGGCCCGGTAGCACTTTAAAGACTGACAAAGCATGTAGTGGGACCATGAACTTATGTGGGCACAGCCCGCTTCTTCAGATGGCCAGGGGCGGATATAGGGCAGGGCGAGCGGGATGGCCGCCCCGGGCCCCGCGCTTCAAGAAGCCCCGCGCATGCGCCATGTCAAAGGGGGGGCCCCGCGAAATTGTGCTGCCCTGGGCCCCGCAAAATCCTCATCTGCCCCTGCAGATGGCTGGTGTGTTGGACATCTTTAAGTCTTTAAAGTGCTACCAGACTATTTGTTGTTTTTAAAGGTCTAGAGAACATGAGCTAGGAGGGAAGACTGAAGGAATTGGGCTTGTTTAGTTTGGAAAGGAGAAGACTGAGAGAGGACATGATAGTGGTTTTCAGGTCTCTAAGGCTATGTCTACACTGGCGGCTTCTTGGGTAAGAACATCTTGAGCAAGGGTTCTTGTGCAAGAAGTCTTGCACAAGAAAACGTCCACACTGCCATGTGCAAGCTGCGTTTTGCGCAAGAGCATCCATGGCAGTGTGGACACTCTCTTGTGCAAGAAAGCTCTGATGGCCATTTTAGCCATAGGACTTTCTTGCGCAAGAAATCCCAGCTGAGCGTCCACACCTCCCTCCTGCGCAAGAGGACTTACACCTGTTAAAAAACAGCATAGCTCTTGCACAAGAAACCCTCTCTTACCACGCCTTACTGTTAATCTTCTTGCGCAAGAGCAGGCAGGCCATGTGGACGCGCTGCAGATTCTTGCGCAAGAACGGTCATTGTTGCGTAAGAACCCGCCAGTGTAGACAAAGCCTAAAAGGGCGTCACAAGGAGGAGGGAGAAAAATTGCTCTCCTTGTCCTCTGAGGACAGGACAAGCAGCAATAGGCTTAAACTGCAGCAAGGGAGGTTCAGGTTGGACATTAGGAAAAACTTCCTGTCAGGGTGGTTAAACACTGAAATAAGTTGTCTAGGGAGGTTGTGGAATCTCCATCTCTGGAGAGCAGGTTAGACAGACATCTGTCAGGGATGGTCTAGATGGTCCGTGAGGGCAGGGGACTGGACTCGATGACCTCTCGAGGTCCCTTCTAGTTCTTGTGTTCTATGATGCAATGGAAGCCAATAAAAAAGGACCATACGTGCAACAGGAACAACCAGGAGCAGCGAGAAGCTCCCTGGGTTGCGAGGAGAGCTGCATTTCCCCGGCGGCAAACCTGGACTGCTGCATTGGCACCACTTCCCCGCCTCAGAATTGCAATTACAAAGGTCCCGTGTGGTACAAGCTGAACACCTGGGCCGCCTTGCTGACTTATGGACCTTGCCAAGGATACGCCTCCGCCTCACGGGTCGGTCGGGGGAGTTGGGATGGGGCCACTTTGCTGGCCAGGGCGGGTGGACAGTGCAGTGATGTAACAATGCACTCACCACAGCCTGTCTGCAAACTCTGCCGACGCTGGGCACGTCACGCACACCTGCAACTGAGGGCCCTTAGGCCCCAGGGTTCCTGGGAGAACTTGGGCAAGCCAGTTCACTTGCTGTGCCTCGGTTTCCCTTTGCCTTCGCTATGTAGGTCGCAGTCTCTCCTACCTCTCATGCTGTGGAGGTGTGTGCTGTGCCCAAATGCCAGAGGTCACCAGCATCAACCGTACCCTTCCCTCAGAGGGCAGGTTTTCTAACCTTTTGATCATTTCTGTGGCTCCCCTCTGGACTTTCTTCAGTTTGGGCACCTCTGTCCTGTGCACGGCACCCAGAAATGAACACTGTCCTCTTGCCGAGGTCTCACCTGTGCTGAGCAGAGCGGGACAATTCCCTCCTGTAGCTGACGAACAAAACTCCTCTGAATAGCTCCTGGATTAGCCTTTTTCATCCCTGCCTCAAACTGACGACTCCTAATCTCTTTCTGATTTACTAGCACCCCACCTCCAATCTGGCAGTGCACCCGCCTGGCCAGCGGGTCTCTGGTTTGGGTTGGTTTTTCCTCCCGAAGAGTCGGATGTTGCACTTGATTGAATTTCTTCTTGCTGTGGTCAGACCCAGTCTCCGATGAAGAAGGCGCCCCAAGCTAATCCCTTCCAGCAATAATAACCCACCGCACCCGGCCTCCCGCTCGGCCAGGACCATATGAAATAACACACTGTGCCGTTCTCCCATGCGGCGCGGTTCGTCCAAATTGCATCCCCCGAACCCGCTGCAGAGTTAAATGATACAATTACAGAGAGGCGCGAGGGCAGCCGCGGAGGTCAGTTTACTTCCAGGATTTCTCATTCTGAATGCATGTGGCTCTCCCTGTCCGACGTGACAGCCTGCCTCCTGCTCTCGCAAAGCAATGGTTTAGCATCACCAAGGCTAGTGAAGTCCCTGCTCCCGGGACAGCTGACCCGAACATGCACAGGTGCAATCTGTAGTTCAGGGGGAGGGCTGACTCTCTAGCCGTCCCAGCTGTTTGGGGCATGCAGGGTATTTAGATGCCAGCTCATAAGCCCTGCATGGGAAGGGGGTGCCCATGCTGTGGAGGGACTGACCCAGCCAGCTGGCTCACGCCGGCACAAGAGACACACGCGGCTCCAAAACAGAACAGATTCCACTCAGCGTGCAAGAGGCTGATGGTGTCGGTGCTTGGGGACAGCGGCCGTGCCCTTGCACGTCTGGGTTCTCCGGCCCATGGCGCGGCCCTGCCGGAGAGGGGGTGCATCTTTCAGTCCGACCTAGAAATGTGCTAGCCTCGATCAGGGGGGCTTACGGACAAGGGCAATATGGACCCGTAGATTTTTAAGGCTCATTTTTTGCTTTGACATCAACCAGTCCTGCCCCGTGGTAGTACGGTGGGTCGAAAACGCAAAGGGAGGAGACTCAAAGGGCCGGGCGCCTGATGTGGGCTCCTGCTGGTGTTACTACGGTGACACGCACACAAAGCCAGGGCCCGTGACGTGAGGGGCGGGCGGATTGCACCCGACAGTGACCGTGAGCGCCGTGCACTCCCTCTGCAGCCCAGCCCAGCGCCGCGGCGGTTCAGTCGGTTCCCCCCACACATTCTAGCGACGCCAGCGCAGGGGGCAAGATTACCCTCTGCCGGGAGACCGCCTTGGTCCCACGGAGATGACAGAGGCCACCCCCACAGCCGCCTCACTCGCCTCGGTGGCCTGCCGCGCCGTGAAATACACGGGGACCAATTTCCCCGCCGCCACCGGCTGGTGGATGGGGTCAGAGAAGTGTGGCCACTTGGGGCTGGGTGGGTTCCTGGAGGTTTGGTCTCGTGACAGCCCAGAACAAAAGCTCCCTCTTCCGTTCCTGGAGACACGGGAACGTGGCTGGCGGGCTGGTGGCCTCGGGGCTGACAGAGGCTGGGGCAGGGGCGGTTGAAAGGCGGGGGGGACACTGAGCCATCAGCAATCCGCGTTGCAGCCAGCCAGGTTGTGGGAAAGCAATCTTCGCCGCGGGGCAGGTGATACACGCAGAGGGCTGGGTGGGTCCGGGAGCAGCCTGCATTTCTCTGTGGTCTAGGTCCCTTTCCAAAACCTGACCCTCTTCCTCCAGTTTCTCCTGAGAAGGAAGGAGCAGGCAGGCAGGGTTAGCCCTACCGGGGCTGGTGCCCTACGCTGCCCATCACTGGCACTTCCCTCTCTCCCCCCCGCTGCCAGCGGCTACCGGACTGGCCCCAAGCCCCCAGAAGGAGGTGGCCAGAGGCTGCCACACCCCTGGCACTGAGCCTGCGGGGGGAGGATGGGGGTGGGGGCAGCTGGAGCCCATAGGCCAGGGGTGGGCAAAAGGGCCTCCGCGGGCCAGATCTGGGTGGATCCGGCCTGCAGAGGCCCTGCTGCTCCCCCGCCAATTAGGGCCTGGGGTGGGGGAGCACGTGAAGCCTTCTCCCGCCCTGCCAGGAGCACGTGGCACTTTGGAGCGCCACGCACTGCTCACAGGGCCGGGGGGAAAGTGGAGGGGGCTTCGCGCACTTCCCCGCCTCCAGGCCAATGAACCCTGGGGGTGGGGGAGCTGCGTGAAGCTTCCGCCCTGCCCCAGCCTGCAAGGAGCCCACGGCACTTCAAAGTGCCACATGCTCCTCACAAGGCAGGAGGAGGTTTCCCGCGCTCCCCCACCGCCAGGCCCTGATTGGCCTGGGGGCAAGGGAGCATGCCAAGCCTCTTCCAGGACATGGGTGCCTAGTAGGAAGGGGGGGCAAAGGGGCTTCCCACCCCCAGACCGGTGGTCTGGGGGTGGGGTAGCCCCTTCCCTTCCCGTTTAGTCCCCGCCTCTTCCGAGGTGGCCTGGGGCTACTTCAAAAATTTTTGAAGTGGTCCCTGGGCAAAAATGATTGCCCACCCCTGCCATAGGCAGTTCGTGGCTGCATAGGGCACCATGAATTCTGAGGCAATTTGGTGCCCCAAACTGCAGAGTGCCCCACGCAACTGCATGCAAGTAGGGGCAGCCCTGGGGCCAGGCAAGTGGCAGGTCTTACCTCATTTTTTCAGAAACTCCTCCTGCGGACAGGACCTTGTTCCAAAGTGCCTAAGCTGCCCCAGGACATCTATCTATCGGGTGGGTGAAGGGAGGGTCCATGGTCTGGATTGAGGGGTGCATGTGTAACCCCCACCAGTTGGATTTGAACCTGGGACTTCTAGAGTTGAGTATAGGAGCCTCTACCCTCTGAGCTAAAAGCCAGCTGTCTCCCACCCCATCCTGTAGAGGTCTCTTGATCTTAACTGTTGCTGTGGTCTAGGTACCACTTGCATTGCTCAGTAACCATACTAGGTGTGTGGGCTGCACATGGTAGGTACCCCACTGCTGGCATGGCACCCCCAAGCGGGGTGGGGTGGCCTCAGCAAAGGGGGAAGAGACGTGTGTTGCCCCTTTGGTGCGGAGGGATTAGCCAGCTGTGGGGCCCTGCACCCCCAGCTGCTGTGAGCCCCTCTGAAGAGCCGAACCTGAGGGTGGACCTGAGAGCGTGGCTTTCCGAGCGATGCGTCCCCTTTAATGCCCGATGCTGGCTGGCTCCAGTGAGCTAATGACAGCGGCCCTGCCGCGTGGCTGAGGTTGGGCAGGTTAATGCTTTCTGCGAGGCGGGCTGCCGGGGTCCATAATTAAGTGCTAACTTGTCATTTTTTTTAAACATGGAAGCACCCGAGCTGGAGATTTCTAATTGCTAATGAGCCAGAATAATAATGAGTTGGTTTTTAACGAGGGCAACGAGCACTGAGGCAGAGAGAGCAGGAAGATGTGTTCTGGCTTGGCTCTGGTTTTTTGGTTTCGGCGCTGCGTGGTGTCTCCAACCGCCTGGCGCGCCCGCCCTTCCCAGACCGGGGGCTGCACTTCCATGCCAAGCGCTGCTGGTACCATGGGGCACACGCAGCTGCACGGCCCCCCCTCCAGACAGGGGGCAGGAGGGGCTGCTCTGCCAGCAGATTGGGCTGTTTGCCAGCAGAGAGCGTGGCCATTGTGAGGGTATCTCTGTGCAGCCTCTGCTCTGCTCTAGGCTTCCCTGCCCACAGGCGCGGTGGCGTCGGGGCCGAGCTGCACGGTCTCGCACCTGTGGCTGCATTGTGGCTGGCGGAGGCGAGGGCCGTGCCGCTAGGTAAAAGGGAGTCCACGTGTGCATAACAGCGAGATAAGCTACCAGCGAGGGGGGCAGCTTAATATATTGTACTGCAGCGGGACCTGCGCTCTCGGGCACGGCTCATGCCCCTCCGAGAGCCCGGCCTACCGTTCCGCATCGGGGTGGACCAGGAAAGAAACAGGCTTGCAAAGCCGGGCTGCTAATCTCAGCTGCCCATTGGGAGCCCACAACTCGTGGGCTGCTTTCTGCAGCTGCCAGCGACTAGTCATCTGCCTGCTTCGCTGCCAGCCCTGGCCCGTGGGAGAAAAGTTTGTTTGCTGCAGCCGAGAAGTTACGGGGGGAGATGGCAGATCGGGGTCGGCCAGGCCGTGCCCTCCCTTCTGACGGGCGGGGAGGGGGCGGCCGTTCTTGAGGGTGTTCAGCGGGTCTGCGCTAGTCTGAGCCCTGGGGCAGTACGCCTCTCCCCAGGGCCTGCCCCACACTGGCCCTTTAAGGGTTAGCACTCAGCTGGGGAGAGGGCTGGAGGGGTGGAGCCAGCACCTGTGACAGGGATTAGCCAATCAGGGCCCAGCTGAGGGTAGTATAAATAAAGGCTCCTGGCGGGATGAGACAGACTCACTCTTGCTCCAGTGCGGGAGCGGGAAGAGGGCGAGGGCGAGGGCGAGGGCGAGGGCGAGGGCGAGGGCGAGGGCGAGGCGAGGGCGAGGGCGAGGGCAAGGGCAAGGGCAAGCTGGGGCTGCTCTGGCCAAGCAAGCACCTGGGAGGCAGCAGGGCAGGCAAAGGCAGCAGGTTCCCCACCCCCTTACCAATGCTGAGTGGACGTGTCAGATTGCAGTTTGCCCCTGAGGCAGGGGCTAGATGATGACTGGCCGGAGGTCACTGAGGCAAAGTGGGCCTAGAGGGTTGGGGAGTCCCTGAGGAGGAGGACCCCAGTGTGTGGGGGTGCTGTGGCAGGGCAGTACTCAAAGAGGAGGAGGCCATGGTCTGGGGGGGTAACACCGTGCAAGACACCGCCCAGAAGGGGGCACTCTGGGGCTGAAATGAGCTAATTCCTGAGTGACCAGCAAGAGGCACTGCGGCAGTGAGTCCTGCCTTACAATGAGACAAAGTAGCCTCTACTGTAGCCATGGTGCCTTCCCCCTCTCCATTGGGCTGCTCAGGCATCTGAGAGAAGGGATGGGGGGTGGAGCGAGACACCCCCCACCCACACACCCCGGGAGCAGCAAGCCCCAGCGAGCGCTGAAAGGGCGTCTGCACGGAAAGCCGAGGGGGAGAGCTGTTGGGCAGAGTGCTGGTGGAAAGGGGCGTGGAGTACAGATCCAAGACAACACCCACTCTTCTTTGATTCCTGCTGGCACTGAAGATGCCCCCCTGGCTTGCCCCTGCTGTCCCCGTCAGAGGTGGGTGGGTGTGCACTCGGGCTGGCAGCGGGGACGGGCTAGAAACCACCAGGAGAGATGCAGGCTGGTGAGCTGGGTTTCCACCCTGGGGCTGCTCCATTCCAGCCGGTAGCTCTGGTTCTCCAGTTCCCCCTTCCACACGTGTGGGTTGCTTGCACGGTGCGAACCGTTCCCATGTGAATGAGCAAAACACGAGGCTGCAGCAGACACCGGACACCACAGCCCCTGCTAGCTGGCACTGCTGGCAGAACCTCTCACACCTGCAGCAAACCACCAGGGAGGGTTACACCTCGCCTGCTAGGCCTGCTGCATCCGCTCCTTAAAGTAGCCTCTTCCAGCAACCTGGCAGCTCATGGGCCACTAAACCCCCTTCCCCTTGCCCCCTCCCCCCGGATTTCTCCTGGTATTTAATATGGATCTTACATCCTTAAACACTCAGGTGTTCTTTTAAGGGCACCTCTCCTCCACTCCCACCCCCTCCTTTGCCAGGTGGGACTGGGGCTGCTGATGGGTTGAGACATTATTTTCCTCCCGTTCCCAACACTCAAAGTCTTTTGGCTGGACTGCAATTGGCGAGGCTGGGGGTGGGGGGGCGGGATTTCCACCCCTCCCTTTGCACTGGGGTTTTGGCTGCGACTCAGCACCAGGGATGAAGAGAGAAGCTTCGGTAAAGGTCACGTTGACATGCAATTAATCCTGAGGCTGGTAAATGACAGGCGCAGGGAAGGCAGTTGGGCGGCAAGCGGGAAAGGCGTATTTCATCACAGTGGGGGGGCACATGCCGGGCGGGGGCGGGAAGAGCAATGATTTCCCAAGAGAGCTCATGTAGGAGAGGCAGTTGGGTTATGTTCCCAGCCGTGCTGTGGGCTTGTGGGATGGGTGACTTGGGCCAGGCAGGTCCCTTGCCGTGCCTCAGTTTCCCCTGGTGTAAAATCGCGCTCACGCTGCTCGCCTCTTTTGTGAAGTGCTTGGAAATGAGAAACTTACCAGAGCGAGATTTCATGACTATGATAAGGGTGGAGTCCCAGGAACAGTGCTAAGCATGGTGGCTCTACACCACAACAGACGGCAGCTGCCCTGCACTATTATCCATAGCACCAGTGTACTGGGCACAGTAGATCTAAAATGCCCCCATTCTGGTCCAGGAGCATTGGGAAGCAGAGGGCAGAACACACGTCTCCCAGGAGAGCTGTGAGCTGGGGGAACCACAGCAAAGTCGGGCACCAATGTTCCTGCTCCTTTTTTCCATCGGTGTACGGAATAAATTTTGTTATATGCACTAAGGCATGCACCAATGTGCACCACCAGTAGAAACACACGCTGCTGGTTGCGGGTGCTCTGCTAATCAGCCGGGCAGCATTTCAATCTCTCCTGGGTGGCTGCCCAAGTGCTCAGGTAACCTTTGGATGGGCAAAACTTCACTGCCCTTTTCCAGTGTCTAAAATAAAGAAAACCCCTCAACTCCCATAGAAAGTAGCTGGCGGTCCAGAGTTCAGTCTCTAAGGCTACATCTACACTGCAGCACTGTTTCAGAATGTCGGAGGTATCTCGAAATAGCTATTCCACATATTTGGAGCTCACCTGTTATTTCAAATTAGAATGGGCTCGCTATTCCAGCGTCCCTGTAAGTCTCATTCCGTGGGGAGTAAGGGACGTTTCGGAAGAGCGCTTTATTTCGAAATAAGTGCTGCGTAGACAGCGCCAAATTTTGAAATAAGCTATTTTGAAATTGACTCGAAATAAGCGCTGCAATTTGCATAGCTCAAATTGTGTTGCTTATTTCGCACTCCAGGTGCTGAGTAGATGCACCCTAAGGCTACGTCTACACTGCAGGCTTCTTGCACAAGAACTGTTTTGTGCAAGAGTTCTTGTGCAAAAGGTCTTCCACAAGAGCGCGTCCACACTGCCATGTGCTTTTGCGCAAGAGCGTCCATGGCAGTGTGGACACTCTCTTGCGCAAGAAAGCTCTGATGGCCATTTTAGCCATAGGGCTTTCTTGCGCAAGAAATTCATGTTGCCTGTCTACACTGCCTTCTTGTGGAAGAACTCTTGCACAAGAGGGCTTACTCCTCGTGAGAGAGGAATAACTCTTCCGGAAGAAGCCCTGTTTTCCAATGTTGTACTGTAAATTTACTTGCACAAGAACGCGCGTGCAGTGTAGACGCTCTGCAAGTTTTTGCACAAGAACGGCTGTTCTTGCACAAGAAGCCTGCAGTTTAGCCGTAGCCTAACTGAGCAGGTGACGAGAGCAGTTTGGCTACAATCCAAGCAGCATTCCCAGCACACAGTCAGAAGAGAAGAAGCCCTTCTCCTCTCAGTTCCCCTTTGCTATAACTAACATTGCCCATGTGCCCTGGCAGAGGGGTAAGACCAGCACATCCTGCTGCAAAGCGAGGGCTCCCAGCTCCGCCTTGCCCAGCTCACCCAGGACAGGAAGCCCTGAGCAAGGCAGCTGCCTGCCTGCTGGCTCATGGAGTCTGGCCCCAGCCACAGAGACAGACCCTATTGGAGCAGACCCCAAACTACCACCCCCTACTCCAGAAGCCGGGGTGCTGGGGTGCTAAACCTGCCTAGCAACAATGACCCAGCTCACTCCAACCTCCCCCCACAGAGGTCTCGTAAAGAGAGAGCTCCCTTTGAGGGGTTACACAGAGGTGGGCAAAAGGGCCTCCGAGGGCTGGAACCGGCCAAGTGGGTTGATCCGGGCCTGTGAAAACCCTGCTGCACTCCCGTCCCCAGGACCTAGGGACCCGGGAGCGCGTGGCGCTTAGAGTCAGCCCTGGTGTTTGACTCTAAGCCCCATGTGCCTGAGGGCAGGGAGCGAGAGACTTTGTGCACCCCCTACCCCCAGGCCAATCAGGGCTTGGGGGCAGGGGGAAGCGTGCAAAGTCTCCTCCCACTGCCAGGGGCGTGAGCACCTAGCGGGAACCACCAGCTGTTCAGAGCAGCTGTCTGTTCTCTCTGGGGGGGGGGACTTCACATGCTCCCCCCAACCCCAGGCCAATCAGGGTCTGTGGCTGGGGAAGCATGGAAGAGTCCTGGCCCCGCCCCTTCTGGTGATGCCCCGCCCATGCTGGTGAGGCCCCGCCCCTTCCCAGGTGGCCTGGGGCCACTTCAAAAATTTCTGAGGTGGCCCCCGGTCAAAAATTATTGCCCACTCAGCTTAGGGGGGACACTGCCGGGCACCCCGGCAGCGCTGCTGCACCACCCATTTCCCGTTGTGCGATCAACACGACGCTTGGAGACACGAGCGTGAGGCTGTGGCCTCCCTCAGCACCGGTGACTATCGACCGTAAGTCACACCCTGCCTCCCTGCAGCCTGTGCCAAGCGTGCGGGGATTTGTGAATGGAGGGGAGCAGGCGGCTGCCCGGGAGAGCAACACCGCGCGCTCTCCCTGCACGCTAATGGCTGTATCGATGTTAGCTTGCCTGAGCCCTGCCCCGTGACAGATGTATTAATGATACAGTGTGCGGCTCCCGGGGAAAGGGCATGCATAACTTAAGAATCCAAGCCGAGGCAGCTTTGCAAGGAGAAAGATGGCAGGAGACATCCTGCCCTGACAGGGGAAGCCGGCACTGCGTGTGTCCTACCGCCAGCCTCCATCCACAGGTTGCCTCTTGTAACCTGGCTGGTGCCAAGCGAGAAATACCCTCTGGAATAGGGACCTGCCCGCAGGGCTGTGGGGCGGTTCTGGGAAGCGCCTGGCTGGCAGCAGAGAGCAGGGGGCCTAATAAACGAAGCGTTGGTTTGGAGTGGGAATGTTCGGGGCAGGATGCTGGGAGTCTGGGGCCCCACCCCACAAGGTCTAGGCTCAGAGTCTCTGCCGGGCTCCTCCCGCTGCCTGCGTGGGTACTATCTGAATTCGTGGGGGATGGGCAGGTGAACCCCGCCCACTTCTAACAGCCCCTCCCCCAGGCTTGCGGGCAGGGCCGCTGCACCTGGGACTCCACAGATGACTTGGGACAATAAAAATCCAGCTCAGGGTTGCAGGCTCCGAATCGGGGAGCCGGCTGGGGACACCGAGCAGAGGACCCCGGACAGCGCCCACTGCTCCTCCGAGCTGTCCAGGGGACGCCGCCCAGAGGAACGCTGGCCTGGACGCGTGAGACACGGAGGCCGAGTTCTAAGCCTAGCTCCGTGTGACCTTTGACAAGTTGCTTCCCTGCCCTGGACCTCCACTGCCTCCGCTCTGCTCCACCACGCTACGGTAACACGGCCGGCGGGACTGAACCGGGGATCTCTGGAGCCTGAGCCTCGACTACGTGCGCTAAAAGCCGGCCAGCTCTCAGCTTGGGCTGCAGAGCAAACTCATCCCCTCGCTCTCTCTGCAAGTGGCCACGGTGCCATGAGATGGGAGGGTACCCCACGCCCAGAAGGTGTGTGGGTTACATAAAGGCCATTGCTGGTCCCAGCCATTAGCTGGGGAGCCCAGGGTCGCCAAAACTCATTTTCACCCACCCGCCCATTTAGTGGCAACGACCGAGAAGCGAGGGTGTTATGCGCCCCGAGGGGAAAGGCAAACGTTGCGCCCCCCACTGCTGCCGTGCCGAGGGGCCCAGAACCTGGCGCATGGCTGAGTCTGACCCTGGGAGTGGGGGGCCGGGGCAGCTTGTACTGCGTCTTCCCCGTCCTCCAGTTTGGGGCCGGGCCGCCGCATGCACTAACCCGCCGGCGGAGATGCAGGAGGGTGGGGCAGGGGGTTGAGAGGCGGGGAGGAGGCGAGCCGAGGGATGACAGGGGGAGCGGAGGGGACTGAATTGGTGCCCCCTAGCATGGCGCCTGGGGGAACTGCCCCCACCTCCCTGTGACCAAGCGACACCATTCACTCTTGGGGCGCACTCAGCCCTCCTCCCTGTCACCACCCCACCTGGCTGCTCACACATCCCATTGGCCCCACTCCCAAAGCAAGGGAGCCGCATCATTCCCACTGGACAGATGGGGAAACTGAGGCACGGGGCGGGGCGGGTCAGTATTTCCCGGCTTGGTGCCTGAAGTTAGGTGCCTACATATCAATCAAATGGGGCCTTACTAATGCCTCAATGTCAGAGCTCCAATTTCTGCGTCCCGTGCCGCCATCAGAGCTTTTCTCCGCTGCCACCGGTGCCCGGTTTCAAGGCAAGCTGGACTTCTCACAGGACTCCAGGCGCTGGGGCTGGAAGGAAAACCCCAGACAGCATGAGCCTTGGAGTCCACCCCTCCTTGCCCCCGAGCAGTCGGGCTGCACCTGGTCCGGTGCCGGGATTTAGATGCCTCACTCTGAGGCTCCGGGGTGCGGAAAGGTTGGGGATCTTGCCTGGGATCGCACGGAGCGTCTCCTTGTCGGAGCCGGGTTCAGCCCGCAGACGTGCCAGGCCGCCAGTGCGCATGCCCACACAATCCCTCCTGCTTTGGCTTTCAGCCAGGCTTCGTGGTCAGGTCAAATCGCAAACGAGCAATCAATCTGGCTGCTGAGCCTGCGGGCCCCTTGGCTTCCGTGGCACTGTGCGAGGAAGGAAGGAGGCCGTGGCCAGGCCTGAGGCATCGGGCACTGCGCCCCGTATTAGCCCTGTGCCCCCAGATAGCCGAGCTGGCCAGTTTCACACTCTACGGACTGGCTGATCGTGGCCAGATGCCTGCTCCCTGCCCCCTGGAAAACAGGCACCGCGCTGGTGTGATAACTCCCACCAGAGAACCTGCGACGGGGTCCACTCACTTCCGGTCTGCCTCCTGACGGCTCTGTCCGTGCATTAGCTTTCACCCCACCCCACCGGGCATCCCGTCCGTCCGGTGCTGCGTGACTTGGGTTAAGAACACCGCAACGGCCAGGCTGGGTCAGACCAAAGGTCCATCCTGCCCAGTGTCCTGTCGGCCGACAGTGGCCAATGCCAGGTGCCCCAGAGGGAGTGAACAGAACAGGGAATCAAGTGACTCCTCCTCTGTCACCCATTCCCAGCTCCTGACAAGCAGAAGCTAGAGACACTGTTCCTGCCCATCCTGGCTAACAGCCATTGATGGACCTAACCTCCATGAATGTATCTAGCTCTTTTTTGAAACCTGTTACAGTCCTGGTCTTACAACATCCTCTGGCGAGGAGTTCCACAGGTTGACTGCGCTGCGTGAAGAGGGTCGTTCCCTTTTTACAACTCGACCCTCTAGCCACATTGCTATATAGTCCCGTGCCCCCGTCTGTTCTAGGCTAACACAGTCCCAGGGCACAAGCTGGCTCTAGGCCTTTTCGGGCAGTCTTTTAGGGTCAGGGTGGCTGGTAGTGGGACCTGGCCCTCCCTCTGCACTGGGGCGCAGCCCATGCACCTGCTAACGAGCAGCCACAGTCTGCCCAGTCCCACTCCTTGCTGCCGTTTCCCTGGGCTTCCTACCCTGCCTTCTTTCCCACCACTGCTCTGGGCTGGACCCTCCCTCCTGGGCTAGATCCCAGGGTTCGCTCTGCCCCCTGTGTTTCCTTCTCCCCATGGCTCTGCTCCCAGAGGGCCACCTGCAGCCCCCTTCTGCTCTCCACTTCCGGGCTTGTTACGTTCGGCCCCCCTTCTGCCCTGCACTTTGGCCCCCCCTCCTGGCCCGCCTTCCCCCTCTCAGGGACCGAGCGGGGGGGGATGGGGTACGCCCTCTGCCACAGCCCCATCTGAACAGAGCACAGAAACACGAACCTCGGCCTCTTGTTTATTTCCTCTTCATGTTATTATCGCACCTCAGAGCCTCAGGCATGGACCCAGACGGAGCCGTTGGGCTAAGGGGGTGACTCCGTTCGCTGGCAGCAGTAGTACGCTATTATCGTCTGGGGGGGGCCACCCGCTTTCTAAGGGTGTAACGGGCTCCTCTGGGGCCAGGCCCTAGAGGTAGCCAGAGCCCTTGGGGTCGAACCCTCCTCAGACTATAATATGATTCCTCTGAGTCAGTGTTGGGAACCATATGTCGGGTCAATTCGGGGATGGGGGGGGGCACATGCTGGGTCAATTTGTGGATCTCTAAATAACCCTCCGGCTGGCAGCAGGAGGGGGGGAGTCTGCCTATCACCCCCCCACCCCCCATAGCACCCTCCCTTCCCTCCTCTCCGAAATAAATGGCACTTGCGCCGCGCCTGTCTGGGATGAGCGGCGTGATCGATCGGGCTGCTCGGCTGTGCCGTTCTCCTCGCCCTCCGCAGAGGCAATCAAGGCGCTGGAGACAGGGGCTGGCAGGCGGGGTGCGGCGCGCAGCCCCCTCCGCTCAATCAAGGAACAGATGGGGAGCTGATGGAGTGTGCGGAGAAATCAGGTTTCTGCAATAACGGCCCCGCCTCCGCCCCCTCTCGCCAGCTCCTTAGGCAGCTCTCAGCACTCCTGGACTCCCACACAGTCGCAGCCTGAGAGCCCCCCTCTTGCCCCCCCGCCGTGCGCACACTTGGCTGCTGTGCATCGATTTCGCTGGTGCAGCAAAGGGCAAGTGAACCTGACTTGCCCGGAGTCCGGGCGCACCAGCGTGTTGCGAACAGGCCGGGCACCAGGGCCACGAGGCGACCCAGCTGCCTCTTTCCTTTCCGACTAGGGAGTCTGTCCCCATTGATCAGTTTAACCCCTTGCTGCCCGTGCTGCCTGGCAGCCGCTTTTCCACAGGGCTCCCACAATGAGAGACACGACGGCCGGGCACGTACGCGCCCGTGAAATTGTCCGTGTCTGGGATACATCATTCATCATATCCCTGCTATGCCGGTCACAGCTGGGCGCCCTCTTCCCCTCCCTGCCCTGTTGTTGGCTATACCAGCTCCAGCTTCATCCAACTTCGATTTCCTCTTCTGACAGGCCCTGACGAGCACTCAGGACCCAGGAGTATCCTGGAAGGCAGAGCTACGAGATCAGCAACTATCTGGGGCAGGAACTGGCTTTTTGTGCTGTGTTTGTACAGCGCCTACCGCGGTGGGGTCCTGTGAGCTGGGTGCTCGGGCGTCCGCTCAGGAGCGATTCAGACACCGCCCAGCTGACTAGCCCAGCGCTCACAGTGAGGTGTTGTGTTTCTACTGGCAGTGCACATTCGCATACGCCCCAGTGCACGGGGAAAATTATTCTGCACGTGGATGGGGAAAATGTGCATGTGGATGAAAAAAAGGGAACATTGATCATGGACAGGGCTGGGCTCCTACAAGCTACTTCATGCGAAATAATAAAGGGGAGGTGGAGTTTCCTTCTAGACACACCAGGGTGTCATGTTACTGGATTTTAAGGGGAGCAGCCAGATAACTGCTGCACCCATGGGGGGGTATTTGCCCCAGAGTGTATACAAAGGGGGCAAAGTGAGGTGTCACATGAAAGCTTATGTTCTACTGATTCTGTATGTGCTAGTCATGTGCTTGTATAATATCTGTATGTGGAGTTATAAATATGTACTTTGTGTTAATGCTGGAAATTCTCTGTCTGAGGCAGAACAATGGGCCAGGAATGCTCGTTCAATGGCTATGCTAATTAGCGAGGCTCCAGGGACAATTAATCTCTAGGTGCCAAAGGCACACCTGAGGAATGAATTTGGATGCCTGCAGACCAGCCAGAATGATGATTGCTGGCGTGGGACACAAGGATAGGTCCCTGGGCCATGTGACCCACTCCAGCTTGGAAGAGACCAGGGATGGATATAAAATGCCATGTGGCAGACTTCATTTTGTTCTTCAGTTCAGCTCCTGATCCCAGATGCAGCCTTGCAGGGAACAACGAGCCGGAAAGAACCGTGGACCCATCCTGACATAGGGTGTGTGTCTAGACTACAGGGTTTTGTCGACAAAAGTGGGCTTTTGTCGACAAAACTATACCTGCGTCTACACTACCGCCGAATTCTGTCGACATAACGTCGACAGAACTCGGCAGTTTTGTCGACGGCGGTAAACTTCATTCTACAAGGAATAATGACTTTTGTCCACAGAGTTCTGTTGACAGAAGGTGTTATTGCATCTACACTGTCCTTTGCGTCTACACTGTCATGTCGACAAAGCGGCTTGCTTTGTCGACAGAACTGGATGTAGTCTAGACGCTCTTTGTCGACAGAAGCTTTGTCAGCAGTATCTGTCGACAAAGCCTCTGTCGACAAAAGCCTGTAGTCTAGACGTACCCAGGATGTACACCAGAGACTTTTAAGTTAGCAGTTTGTAACATCTCTGCTAAGAGCCTGCATCAAGAACTGGGTGATTTGATGCATGTAATGTATTCTCCTTAACAACCTGACTCTCATGCTTTTCTTTCCTTCAGTAATAAACCTTTAGATTGTAGATTCTAAAGGATTGGCCCAGCGTGATCTTGTGGGTAAGATCCAGAGTGTAAATTGACCTGGGACCTGTGGCTGGTTTCTTGGGACTGGAAGAACCCGTTCGGGGTAGGTGAGATTGGGTTTTATAACCCCTCACCTGTGTGCAGGCCTGGGGCTGATTGTGGCACAGGGAGAGCTGGGGTGTCAGAGGGGTTTTGCTCGTGAGGCTTCTGGCTGGCCAGATTGGCAGCTGAAGTGTTCGGTGTGACTGGTTTGTGACCTGTCTGGAAGGTCTCCAGTCTGGGGCTGTAAGGAGCCCCGAGTTTTGAGCATGTCGCCCTGAGCAGACGCCCTCAGCTGTGCCCAGACCCGGCCCGGTCCGTCACACAGGGCACAAGCCGGCTCCAGTTACAAAGGTTTCATTAGATTCATAGCTTCCAAGGCCCCCGCGATTGTCTCATCTGATCTCCTCCGTAGCGCAAGCCAAAGAACTGTCCCCACAATAATTCCCAGAGTGGAGCTTTTAGAAAAACATCCCCCCCCTTGATTTCAAAATTGCGAAAGCACCGCGGCCCTTGGGAAATTGCTGCAGTGGTTCATGACTCGCCCTGACCAAACGGTGCTCCTAGTGTCCAGTGCCAATTCCTCTAGCTCACGTTTCCCGCCGCTGGACTGCGGGAGCCTTCCCTCTGCTAGATGGAAGAGCCTGTTATTAAATATTTGCTTCCCGTGTCGATACTTATAGATGGTAATGAAGTCACCCCTCGACCTCCTCTTTGTTAGCCTAAGGAGATGGAGCGCTTTGAGTCTATCAAGGGTTTGCTGACCCTGTAATCATGCTCATGGCTCGTCTCGCAGCCATCGATCAACATCCTGTTTGAACCGTGGGCAGGCCCGAGGGAGCCAAAGGGGGCAATTGCCCTGGGACCTGGTGATTCTCTGCTACTGTGGCAGCAGTGGGGCTCTTTAAATCACCGCTGGGAGTACCACGCCATGTGCTCTGGGAGGCTCTGAGGGCTGGGTGGGAGGGGCTGCTCTCTGGGCCGCGCTCAGGGCTGCCCTGCCCCTTCTGCCTGAGGCCACTCCCTTTCTGAGAGAGCAGAGCCACCCCCCACCTTGCTCCGGGGCCTGTGGAGACTATCAGCACCCCTGATCGTGGACACTGGAACAGGATGCAGGATTCCAGCAGCGGTCGCATCAGGGCCCACGACAGGTGAAATAACCTCTCTGCTCCTTGCACGTCCCTTGATTTCCAACTTTCCGTTGTGCATTAATCTGAGCCCTGAAACACATTTCCAAGGCCTGGGACCCCAGAATGCATCCTGGAGATCTTGTGAAAATCCAGCTGGTTTTTTTGTGCCTATGTGGGAGCAGAGCTCTTAAACTGCCACAGCAGCAGAGAGTAGCACAAGGACAATTGCCTGGCATCTGTCCCTGCTTGTCACGGGGTCTCCTGGAGGTGCCGCCAAGCTGCCCACTGTTCTTGGAGGAGGGGGAAACCGTTGGTCCTTTCGATTGTTGAGAGACAATGAAATTCTCTAGTTCATGGCCCACCATAAAGAGCACGAAATTCACATTTAACCTGCAAGCTCGCAGCACCGAGAATGCAGCTGCAGCAGGAGGCAGAATGTGGGGCTGAGGGCCGGGAGGCCTGGCTCTTGAATTTTCCATCTCTTTTGTGTGTCTCCCAAGTGGTTGTGTTCCTGGGGCAACACCCTTGAAAAGTAGAACAACACACCCAGCCACCTGTTAACTCAGGGCAGCTGCCTGGGTTCCATTTCTTTCCCTTTTGGTGGTGAGTAAACAAGACCCTTGAAGGAGGAATGTATAGGGCCCTTTGATGGGGTGGCCTAGGCCAAAAGCCCCCCTGCTGGAGGCTGCAGGCTTTGCTGCCCTCCGCCCCAGGGAGAAGAGCAGAAAAGAGGTCTTCCAAGCAGGCTAGAGTGGCTGCTTCTGCAACAGCCAATCAGGGTGCAGCAGGCTGATATAAAAGAAGCTGCTGAGCCAGTTCCTCAGCAGTCTGGTCTAGACTGGGAGGGTAGCAGCACCTTGGACAGCTCTGACTGGGAGCCGGACTTCAGACTTGGTTGAGACCCAGGCGCAGTGGCTGAAGACTAGCCATTAACAGGCCACAACTCTTTACAGAACCCTGGACAGGATGCACTGAGAACCCGACCTAAAGCCCAGAGAGAGAGGGCTGGTCGGAGTGGCCACCCTGGACTGAGGTAGCAGCAGACAGCAGAGGCAGTTAGCTGGCAACTGCTACTTACAGGTACCCTGGGCTGGGACCAGAGGAGAGGGTGGGCCTGGGTCCCCCACCCCCACCCCCAGTCCCCAGCCATTACAACAAGGGGGTAAGGAGAAGCCTGGTCCCAGGCAGCCAATCAGAAAAGCTATCTGGGCACCTCCACTTCCGGAGACAGCCGGGCGGAGAAGTTGCAGACACGCCCTCAGCCACCCAGGGGGCGCTTGCGAGAGGGTGAGCCCCTCACAGGCCCCAGCTACCAGCATAGGGCAGCATCACACCCGCTAATACACTGACCCGCTCCGATTGGGCCCAGAGGTCATGCCGGAAGCTTGGAGCCGAGCCAGGAATTCCAGCCTGGTGTTTTAAGCCTTCAGCTGGAGCTCTAACCACTGAGCCATGCTGCCTCCGGCTGAGCCGGGGGCGGGGAGGGGACTCCCTTGAAGCTGCAGCCTGGCCGTTTGCTTCCAAGTCCAATCATTGTTCCCCATCTGAAAACATCCCACCGTAGTGCGGGGGAGAGGGGCAGAGAACCAGGAGAAGGGACTCTGCAATTGTGACAGAAAAAGCGACGCCCAGGAGTTCGGCCCAGGTCTGAGTGCGCTGACTCCGGGCACGTGAGGGTCCGCAGCAGCCTCCCCTGGAATTCGGCCCCTCCAGCCTGGCACGGGAGCTGCAAGAGAATCCCCATTCGCTGGTGCTGTGCTCAGAGGGGCCATCCCTGCCCTTAACCCGTCATACGACATCAAAGCTAAGGACGGGACGCTGCCAGCCCACTTCGTTGGCCTCATTAGCCCCGGCCCTACAACTGACAGGTTCTCTTCTTTCCCTGTTATAAATCACTCGGTTTCTGGTACTCCTCGCCAGCTCGTCCTCTGAGGAAGTGGGTTTTGCCCACGCAAGCTCATGATACCGTATCGAGGGCGGGGAACCCTTTTTTGGGGGTCAGGGGCTGCTGACCCACAGAAAAATCAGTTGGGGCTGCCACCAAGTGAGAAGCAAAAAAAAAAAAACCCCCCAAAAACAACAACAAACCCTCACGGACATGACCCCCGACTGAGAAGCAGACAGATGCTTCCTGCGTTCCCCTCACACACCAGAGCCTAGGGGGTGTAGGCGAGTGGATTCTGTGCTCCAGTCCCACTGCGGGGCAGTGGGTCTGGGTGGGAAGCCCTGAACCTTGAGGGCCGGATCCAGGCAAGCTGGGGGCCGCATCCGGCTCCCAGGCCTTAGGTTCCCCACCCCTGTACAATATATATATACTAGCCAATTAGCCCGTCATAAGACGGGATTTTCAGGTCTCTCCTCCATGTCGGTCTTCTCTCCTGAGCCTCTGGTCTCTCGCTCCGTCTTTCTCTCTCTCTCTCTCGCTCTCGCTCTCTCCTCTTCCTACTGCCTCCCCCCCCTCTCTCTCAGCTCTCCTCCGCCTCCTGCCTCTTTGTCTCTCGCTTTCTCTTCATTTGGGCTCCACGTTCCGCGTGCTGCATGGGGACTGCGGTGCCCAAACGGCCGCTTGCGCCACTTGCTCCCCCGCGGCAGCCCGGCTGAGTGGTGCAGAAGTCAGCTGAGCGCCACGGCGGGAGGCGAAAGACATGACTCAGGCAACAGCGCCGCCCAGAGGAATAGCCAGGGAGGCAACAGCGCCGCCCAGAGGGAACAACCAGCATTTCAGGCAACAGCGCCCCCAGAGGGAACAGCCAGCATTTTGGCGTTACAGACTCTCAGACACTGGGCTACTATATATACGATTTGTTAATCTCTAAGGTGTCATGGGACCACTTGTTCATAGAGGGGCAGCCACCTTTCTCTGCTCTCCTCACTTAGCTCCTCTCTGTCTTCAAAGCAGGGACCCTGACTGTGTGGGGGCATATACATCCCCCAGTGCAATGGTTGCTTTAATACAGACCGGGGGCTCCGGATGCTGATACAGAATATCCCCCCTTCCCTGCCCAGTTCTTCACAGTCAGATACAACTCTGCCCCGCTGCCCAGCGCCGGCACGGGACTCCAGAGTCACTTCCACGCCAGGCGTGGCTTTGAAAATAAGCCGCATTAAACCATTTTCGGATTATCGTCACTGCGCGATTGAGTTGTTTGGAAGCCAGGGAGCATGAAAAGGCTGCTCAACAGGACGCTGGATGCCAGCACGCCCCATTCAGCGCCATTAATTCCCCGTCTCTGGAGCGTTCAATGTGCAGCTCTGATGTTAGTCGCTCCAGCTCTACTGATCTTCCATTTCTCAGGGTCTCCCTCCCCGGCTGGAGTCTCTAATGCGGACTTTCATCCCCGCCGAAAGGACTGGCTTTGAAACACGCAACCCAGCAGGGCCCAGGTGGGGAGAGCCCCACAGGGAAGTGCTGCTAAAACAGAACGTGTTTTGGGTTGGGGGGGCTGCCAGCCTTGACTTGTGTCACTTTAGCAACAGGTGAGAGGGGATGAAAGCCTGCAAGGAAATCTGCCAGAAATTCTTCCGCCCGCTGGAGATGCAAAGCAAATGCAGAGGGAGACAGCGTGTTGCACGGTTGATGCGGCTCTGAAATCCAGGGTCTGTCCTCAGTTGCACCAGGGTGGGTGCAAGAGCCTTCTGCGGTGCCTCTCTTAGCACATCTTCCCTTGATCATTCAGTGCTGCCACTGGCTCTCGCTCTACAGGTGTCATCTGGGAAAAAAAAATAAAATGCCCCCCTCCTAACGCCTGTCTCCCCTCCCTGTTCCTCCCACCGTGCGTATGAGATGGCTGCAGCCTGTGGGACTGGAAGCATATTATCTCTTATTTCTATCACCCTGGGCCGTGTTTATGCGCCAGATCTCCACGGTTTTATTACTAACGCTCTGACATGTTGTGACGGCGCGTCAGGGTTCCCCCAATCCTGCACCCCCGGGAGCAGCAAGCACAGACTCCGCCAGCCGGTAGAATAGAGGGGGTTTATTGCTCCTCCAGGATACAGCACAGCACAGATGTGATGTGGCTACAGGAGTCAGGGCCAGGCAGCCTCAGACCCCTTGGGTTAGGGGATCCATCACCCCCTTCAACCATCAGCACTCAGCTTAGTCTGTTCCCTTCATGTTTCCCAGCCCAAAACTGCCTCGCTCCCAGCCCCTGCCCCCCAGCCAGGTGGCCGTCTTCGCCTCCCTTCCTTTGTCTCTCCCTCTGGGAAGAGCCTTGTTATCTGCTCAAGCTGGGACTAGGTGTCTGGGCCAATCCACATGTGGGTGAGTCAGTGGGAATCACACAGCCCAGCACAGGGGAACCCCAGGTTACAGAGCAGACAGCACCTCCACTATGTCACACATGTGTCTGCCATGCTCTGGAATGCAAGAGACTCCACAAAGTTTAGCATGAACTGTAGGGGAGTCTGGACGGCTCAGCCTTGACAATAATAATAATATCTGCCTTGACCACAGTATGGATCCCTAACAAGCAAAACACAGGCCTGTCTCAAGTCTGGGGCACGTAAGCACGCAGGCAAGGCTGGGAGGGGAAGCTTTCAGAGGCAGGAATGTTTTACACAACCACAGCATGATACAGCAAGACCATGTCAAGAACACACAGCAATCAAGCTTGTATTGGCACGTTATATTTTGGATAAGCCCAAAATTCCAGCTACAGCCATACAGCTGTTAACTACACCCGTAGTTTTCGCAACATCCTGAGTAGGATTTACCCCAAATAAGGGCATTGGGCATTGTAGATATCCTACACCAGTGTTTCTCAACCAGGGGTACACGTACCCTTGGGGTACTCGAGAGAAGTCTGGGGGGTACATCAACACAAGTAAAATTTGGAGAAAACTGAATTTTGGTTTTAAGTTTTACAGCGTTTTATTGGTTTTGTACTTTTTACACCCAAAAATTTCATCGCCCGCCCGGCTACAATGAAGTTGTTTAAACAAATGTGTTGCAATGGTAGCAAAAATGTTGTGTGTCTGAAAACTGTAGGTACTGGGGGTACTTATAATTTTTTTAAGGGGTACTTTATAAAAAAATGTTGAGAAACACTGTTCTACACAATATGTAATCAATTGGTAAATATTATTAGAACGCCCAAGTCTTGCTTTGCTATAAAATGGGCTTAGTAAGAAAATTTGGTGGGAGGGAGAGAGCAGACGAGACTCACAAGTCCTGCTCGTTGTAACTAGAAGTGCATACGTCCCGACGGGTGTGAATCAAAGGGACCACAACCTCCTGCCTGGTACTGTCGGTGGCATACGGGTGAAGTGTAAGTGAAATAGGCTTAATTATTGCGATATAATAAATCTTTTATTAATTGCTTTTGCATTGTTCTGTGCTGTACTAATTGCTTTAGAATTTATAGTATTTAAGGTTTAAATTGTGTAGTCATTGTTTTTAAGGCTTGTAAAACTTAAACAATTATATTAACTGCTTAAAGCTTGCAATAAATACGAAAGTGGTTAAGTCTCTCTGGAGTGTCCTGGTTTCCCTCGGATCTCAGATAAATTGAACCACAGGACATGAACGTTACCCTCCACATATTACAGGTGGATTGTGTCAGCTAGGCAGACCTGTCCCCCCTTCCTTCTGCAGACTTAGCTCGTTATGACCCAGCAGGATGGCCATGTGCTAGTAAACTGAGGCCGGATGGGAAGGAGAGAGGGCTTCCCCTGTCCCAACTAGGATCTGCAACAATGGGACAAGCGCAGAGGGGCAAAAAGGCAGGGGGAAGCTAGTTGCACTGTAATGAAAGCCACGTTGTGTGGAGCTGTGACGTGGCCTTTGGCGTTCTGCAGGACAGAGCCATTCTGTTCTCCGACTGCCACTGATTGTTACAGAGGAGAAGTTCACACCAGGCCCTTTCCCTGGAGAGTTCATCTCCTCTGCCCTTTGAGCAAAACTCGTTCGCTATCGAAAGCAAACAACTGCGGCGTGACCTCTGGGGTCATCAGTGAAGCCAGCAGGGCGACGTAGACTCTGTCACTCGAAGCGAAGGAGCAGCTCCATCAGCCAGGGGGTGTAGTTGGCTGCTATCTCGGACGGCCCCTAGCATGGGGTGAGGCACTTACCAACTGGAAACTGAGATCAACACGCTAGCGGTAGCTGTGTTCACCTGGGCACCTCTGACCTCACCCTGCGTGCAGTGAGCAGAGAAAAGCTGGCTCTGGAGATGCCTAACAGAGCATGGCTGAAGCGAACGGCCCAGCCACGGCCTTGCTCTCCTGTGCTGCCCTGGGAGCTGCAGATTGGCCGAGCTCTTCCTCGAGTGGAGTTGGTTTTGCGCAAAGTGAAAGTGATTGGGTTTGCAATCTCATTTTTTGCCATCCGTCACTGCCCGTGACACCCAGCAGTAATAGAAGGGCGCAGGAGTGCTGCATTTTCTATTTCCACTCGGCCGCTTTTCTCCTTCAGTGGGGTCATAAATTCTGCCCTTTTTGTGTGTGCAGATTTTGCAGAATTAGGCGCCGTGCGCAGAGCCCTCCCTGTGCTGAGCAGCGGCATAGGCACGGGGGAGAGGAGTGAGGAAGCGGGCAAGAGAGGAGACAGAGGGAAGGTGCAGAATTTTGTAGGGAATGGCACATGGGCAATCAGGCTCTGGAGAGATGCGCTTGTTGCTGGGCAGCTCACACATGAAACGAGTTTGAGGGGTCTCGGCTCTCGCTGCACAGGGCTGTAAATCACATACCCAGCTCACGATCTGGCACATGAGCAACTGTTTCTCAGGCCAGGGCTGAGGACTGGAACATAGAGTGGGATGCTGCTGGCTAGGACTGGGGTGCAGCTGCAGAGCTAGAGGAGAAGATGGGGAGACAGCGATGGGCGAGGAGAAGGTTTTGCAAATTCAGGGTTAAGGGACATAATCCAAGCTGGGGGGGCAACAGAAGGGGGGTGCTGTGGGTTGGGCAGAAGTGTAGAACTATGAATAGCACAGCTCTGAATTGCACCTACCTGTCATTAGTTTCCCAGAACCCAGCATTTTGTCCTCTTGTAGGCAATGGAAGATTTCAAAGCACATTATAAATCTTAATTGAGGATCACAGTATCCTAGAGCAGTAGGGAACTGTTGCCCCCACTGTACAGTTGGTCAAACTGTGGTAGACAGAGGTTAAGTGACTCACCCAAGGTCAAACCCCAAGTCAGTAGCAGAGCCAGGAATGACAACTAGGAGTCCAGTGCCACTAATGAGATTAGCCACAAAACCAGTTTTTATGCCACCCCCAAGCAATCAAACTTCCTTTTAATGGCCACCCGCCTCCCTCTATCCCTGATCTGTGGTTCTGCTTCCTCGGAAGATGATCTAGTTAACTGAAAAGTGACAAAGCCAGCCAGAGCTTTCCCACTGAACCTGGGAAAGAGCCGTTCAGGTGGTAATGAAGCCACTGAACGGACATTTGCCAACCTCAGGTACAGACTGTCAGTTTCTGAATTTACTGTGAGAGTCGACAGGGCCTTAGTTTAAAATTTGCTATAAAATATTTCATTAGCATGTTGCTGACAATTTTAAAAAGATTATTCCCCCCAGCTGCCGCTGGGCACACCAGGGTCCCATAAATCCTAAGGTTGGCCCTGACTACACAGTCCGCTGCGTCTAGACTGGCAAGTTTTTCTGCAAAAGCAGCCGCTTTTGCGGAAAAACTTGCCAGCTGTCTACACTGGCCGCTTGAATTTGCGCAAGAACACTGACGATCTAATGTAAGATTGTCAGTGTTCTGGCACAAATACTATGCTGCTCCCGTTCAGGAAAAAGCCCTCTTGCGCAAATGTATTTGCGCAAGAGGGCCAGTGTAGACAGCTAAAAACTGTTTTGTGCAAAAAAGCCCCGATGGCAAAAATGGCGATCGGGCTTTCTTTATAAAAACAGCGTCTAGATTGGCACGGACGCTTTTCATAAAAGTGCTTTTGTGCAAAAGCATCCGTGCCAATCTAGACGCTCTTTTCCGCAAATGCTTTTAACGGAAAAACTTTTCCGCTAAAAGCATTTGCGGAAAATCATGCCAGTCTAGACACAGCCTCCATGTTTACCCACAACAGTAGCTGCCGTGTCATCTCCCCAGCTAGAACCACCCGTGGATTCTGAAAGTGGGCGCAAAACTGTTGCCAAGTCCACAACACCCGGCTGGATTTGCAGCAGGACTCTGCTAAAGCACGGGGGACTTTATCCGGCCTCCCAGCATCTCTGGGACCCCATCTGTCGAGTAACGACCCCTCACTTACTGCACAAAGGTTCAAATTCATTTGCCTCTCACAGGTTTCCAAAAGCAGCGGGTTGTTTGGTTTTTTAATTGTCATAAAAGAATTTTTTGGAAAAAAAAATTCTGTTTCTTAAAACCCCCACATTTGGTTGCCACGCCAAAGGCAGGAGACGATTTGGCGACCTGTCTCTTGGCATCGCGCTCGCTATCCCAGGAAGTTCCAAGTTCCCCGCACGGGCTATTCATTTCTCCTCTGGAAGTGCCCGGCCTGTCAAAAAGTTAGTTCTGAATGATGTGCCCTGAATTCTCCGCATTTCTCCTCTCTGAGGCAATAGCTGAGCCGGAGCCGCTGGCCAGGGCTGGAGGATTCCAGGACCCGCTCTCTCCGGAGGACAGCAGCAGGAGTCTAAACCACGTCGCCAGATCAACACAAAGACCACCTTTCTCTTTTTCCTGTGATGGAGTTACTCCAAATTTGGATCCAGCCCTTGACACCCATCTTCTCCCATCATCCTCTGACTCGTAAAGTCGGAAACCACCCTTATTGGGCTAACTGATGGACAGTACGTTACCGTGGTGGGCTCCACTCAACCATCCCAGAGCCGGGCCATCTCCTCCACCGCTACCGAGCTACTGGTCTCTTTCCCAAGCAGCGTATCTCCCCCTCCCACCAACTTCTCTCCCCATTAGCTCAACATTTAAGAAACCACCACGTATATCCCGGCCTCCCCGATCTGGAGATCCATAATGACAGAGGGGATCGGTACAGTGCTAACAAATTGTCCGTATTATAGCGTTTTACATCCTGCTACCTGCCCTGCTAAACAGCTTATCGGTGAACTAAGTGAATTCCCACTGGGACGCGCCGCACAGAGCTGTCATGTAATAGATGGGGAACCCAAGAAAATGAACACTTACAAATGGCTGTAGCATTTACTTAAATGTCATGCTGATTGCTCGCTGTTGTTATACAGTGAGATAGCTTTTACCGCTCCTTCGAGTCCTCAGCCTTCGGAGGATTTTTGGTTACATTCATAGGGGTGTGCCTGTGTGTGCATGCGTATGCACACATGCCAGGGTGCTGACAGCCTCCTTACATTCATAGAGGGGCCTGGCTCATCCCCAGAATGGGTGGGACCTCAGGCAAAAGGGGTGGAGCCTTGAGCAGCCAGCCTGGAGCGCCCTCCCAGATCACATCGCACCGGTCCCCAGACAGCCCTCAGCCCAGAGCACAGCACGCTTCCCTCCCCCAGCCCTTAGTGCTGCCTGGAGCATGCAGTGTGGTGCTCTGGCGGCGATTTTAAAGGGCCAGCTCTCCAGCTACCACTACGGCTGCAGTAGCGACAGCAGCAGCTGGGAGCCCGTGGCCCCTTTGAATCGCCGGGCGCCGGGGCACCTGCCTCCTTTTGGCCCCCAGTAGGCAGGCCTGCATGCATGTGTGTGTGTTTAAAGGGATGCTGCCGGTTAAAAGACACCGCTGAACAAAACCCTCATGCCTGTGTCACTGGGGTTCTTAGAACAGAAAGATTATTTGCTTCCTTCTCTTTACACTGGGTTTTTACCCTTGGAATGTCTCTCACTTTGGACACTGAAAACTAGCCTAGTCAGTTTCCCTTCCGATTTGAGCCAGGTTCCGTTTGGGGGTTGTGACATTCTATAGCTTGGGGGAGCATCCTGTAACCCTCATATTCCTTGTTTGTATATAATTGGGATCTTACATAGAAAGCATACCTTGTGAGGTATCAGGGGAAAGGTTATGATCTGCTGAAAGTCATTTCTCTATAGCAGTGTTTCTCAACCTTTTTTTATAAAGTACCCCTTTTTAAATATATATATATATATATGTACCCCCTTTTTAAAAATTATAAGTACCCCCAGTACCTACAGTTTTCAGACACAATTTTTTTTCCTCCATTGCAACACATTTGTTTAAACAACTTAATAGTAGCCGAGCAGGCGATTACATTTAGGTGTAAAAAAGTACAACAATAATAAAGCGCTGTAAAACTTCATACAAAAATTCAGTTTTCTCCAAATTTCAGTTGTGGTGACGTACCCCCCAGACTTCTCTCGAGTACCCCTAAGGGTACATGTACCCCTGGTTGAGAAACACTGCTCTATAGCACAAGTGTACATGCAGTTATGAGGTTGTGTGGGGTGGTTGTCACTAAAACATGCTGTAAATTGGAGGGTCAGTCAGATATTAGCTCCCCAGGGACAAAAGCAAGGGAGGTAACCAACACCCATGGAGGGGCTCAAACAACCATCACCAGCTATTGCCCAGCAAGGGAGCTACAATTCAATGACTCATTGGCGGGGGGTCACATCAGGGGAATTGCTCGCCCGTGCTCAGGGACTCAGCAATGTCCCCAGACATGCCTGGACTTGCATCCTCCAAACACAGGAGAGTGAGGGTATAAAAGAGACCCCAGAGGCGCACTTGGCCTATCTCCTGCCCAACCTTGCTGTAAACAACACAGACACCGAGAAGGCTGAAGACTCCCAAAGAGAAGACTGGCCCAGGTTTAAGGGACAAACCTGTATATTAAGGACTGAAATATCCAGTAGGGTGAGAAAAACTGCTTAGTCTAGACATCACCCAGTCTAATGGGGTTGAGCATTTAGACTGGGTGCTTGTATTTTCTTTTCTTTTGGTAACCACTCTGACTTTCTACCTATTACTTATTGTCACTTAAAATCCGTCTTTTGTCGCCAACACACTTGTTTTACTGTGTACCTTTACCAGTGAGTTTTCCTGGAGCGCCTGGTAATTTGCCCAGGTTTTACCAAGGCTGGTGTACATCCACTTTCCATTGATGAAATGGTGAAACAATTAACGAATTAGACAGTATATTCCAGAGGTAAAGTATTGGGAGCTGAGGGGAGGGGCTTTGTCTGGGAGATTCGTACGTGGCTCTGGGAATATTCATGCAATCTAGCTGTTGGGTGCTTGCGCTTGGGCTGAGTGAAAACCGGACCTGGAGAGGTTTGCTGATTGTCACTAGCAATCGGAAGAGGCAGGTTTTCCCCAAAACAGCTTTTGCCCAAATGCATCGGTTAGTCTTTAAGGTGCCACAAGACTCCTTGTTGTTTTAGCAAAGCATTGTGAGAGATTTTAGGGGCGCGGCAGCCCCACGGTCCCCGGCTGCACCCTGGGAATCCTGTCACAAGAGTCCCCCACAATAGCTCAGATGTGCCATGTCTGGACTACAAAGGGAGAAGGCTCAGATGAGAAACCTAAGAGAACTCAGTACCAAAATCCCATTACATTCCCTGAGATTGGGTTCCTATTTCCCCCCTTCCCCATGCCTAAAACCCTCTCTTTCCCTGTAAATTACTTTGAAAAGCAGTTCATTACCATATTTCTACTACTATCATTTAACATGTTTAGCACGAACTCCCTGCGGTAACAGTGTCCCTCTGACCTATAAATATAACAGAGACAGCAAAGAGCACCACAAGGCAAACCGTGAGGGTACAGTCAAACTCTATATCTTCATCACGTCTAGGCCTCTCTCGTATTTCCCTGGATGAGGGGCTTGCCAAGTGTCTGGCCTGGGCATAGTGTATTCATTTATTTAGATTTATGCAAATAGATTCATTTAACAAGTTAATTCATTTAGCAGGTCAGGCAGTTTTTATATTTCGCCATTTGATACCCAGGTCTTATTCTTTTAACTGGCTTTTTTTTCCCCCACCCCCTCCAACTTGCAGGCGATCCTTTTGTGCTGAGATAAGCACATTTTTAAAGTATGGACTATCCATCTGTTTAACCGACTGGACCTCCTCGACGCACGCTTCCGCCATCCCCTTGTGTCTGGAGCAGGCTGATGGTGCACAGACAAGCTGGGAGAAAGGAGCGGGGGAGGGTGTTGAGGCAGAGGCAAGCGAGGTCGCAATATGAAGGTGAGTTTGCTTTGGCCAGTGAAGAACAGGGAGGTCTTCGGGAGAGGGCAGCGCTTGCAGAACTCACCGCGGCTTGCTGCCCCTCCGTTCTAGAACTCATGGCGGCTTGCTGCCCCTCCATTCTAGAACTCACCGCGGCTTGCTGCCCCTCCGTTCTAGAGCTCACCGCGGCTTGCTGCCCCTCCGTTCTAGAACTCACCGCGGCTTGCTGCCCCTCCGTTCTAGAACTCACCGCGGCTTGCTGCCCCTCCGTTCTAGAACTCACCGCGGCTTGCTGCCCCTCCATTCTAGAACTCACCGCGGCTTTGCTGCCCCTCCGTTCTAGAACTCACCGCGGCTTGCTGCCCCTCCGTTCTAGAACTCACGCGCTTGCTGCCCCTCCGTTCTAGAACTCACGGCGGCTTTGCTGCCCCTCCGTTCTAGAACTCACGGCGGCTTTGCTGCCCCTCCGTTCTAGAACT
Source organism: Rafetus swinhoei (assembly GCA_019425775.1). Lineage (NCBI taxonomy): Eukaryota > Metazoa > Chordata > Testudines > Trionychidae > Rafetus > Rafetus swinhoei. Next base: position 27,110,128 of record CM033438.1, read on the forward strand.
CACCGCGGCTTGCTGCCCCTCCGTTCTAGAACTCACGGCGGCTTTGCTGCCCCTCCGTTCTAGAACTCACGGCGGCTTTGCTGCCCCTCCGTTCTAGAACTCACCGCGGCTTGCTGCCCCTCCGTTCTAGAACTCATGGTGGCTTTGCTGCCCCTCCGTTCTAGAACTCACGGCGGCTTTGCTGCCCCTCCGTTCTAGAACTCACCGCGGCTTGCTGCCCCTCCGTTCTAGAACTCACCGCAGCTTGCCGGGCCTCCATTCTAGAACTCACCACGGCTTGCCGGGCCTCTGTTCTAGAACTCACTGCGGCTTGCTGCCCCGTTGTTCTAGAACTCGTTGTGGGTTTGCTGCCCCGTTGTTCTAGAACTCGCCGTGTCTTTGCTGCCCTCTGTTCTAGAACTCGCCTTGGTCTGTTGCCTCTGTTCTAGAACTCATGGTGGCTTTGCTCTCCCCCCCGTTCTAGACCTCACCATTGTTTTTCTGCCTTTCCGTTCTAGAACTCATGGTGGCTCTCCCCTTCCCCCCCCCATTCTAGAACTCCCCTCGGCTTGCTGCCCCACCGTTTTGGAACTCACCATGGCTTTCCAGCCCACCATTCTAGAACTCACTGTGGCTTTCTGGCTCACCATTCTGCAAGTACGGGGTCTGATGCAGAGGCAGTGCAAATAGGCATAATGCTTTGGCTTCCAGAGGAGCATTGAAAGGGATCCTGGGTATTGGACCCAGGTCACCCAGCCTGCCTCGGATTACCACTGCCACCTGGCAGTTTGCTTTGCTGACTTCCAGCCCCTCTGGATGGCTCAGACCCACTATTTAAGGCAGAGGGAGGCACAGGAAGTTGTCTGGGCACTTAGGTCAATCCCGGCAGGCGGCTACATCTGACTAGGCCTTCCTGCCTCGTTCCTGACCCTTGCCTCTACGTCTTGACCCCGGCTACAGCCCCCCGTTACAAATCCCAGCTCCCGACTCCTACTTTGGCCACCACTGCTCTGCCCACTAGGATGCCTTCCTTCCAGTCCACGACAGCCATGCTGAGCTGTACCCGCTGGGGCTGAGACCCAGTACCCCCCCAGAGAGAGCCGCTCCCCCGACAGGCTGTCTGCCGGCTGATTCCACATCCCCTGGTGCAGTGATCCTTGTTGTGTTCTGTCATCCCCGGGCATGCAGGGGCCCCAGTGACAGCTGGTCCCCCTCTGGAGCACAGTGCTGGCCACCCTGACCCACAATCTCCCTGGGTGTTTATCTGCGAAGGTGACGCTGCCCTGCCATGATAACATCCGTTCCCCCAGCAACTTCTTCTAATGCACGCAGCATTTCAAACAGAACCGTGGCTGCTCCGCCTCCCATTCCTGGCCACCTCTCACGGCGGGAGCAACACTGGGGAAGCAGAAGGGGCCTCTTCAAGAAATCCGCCGAGGCCAAGCTCTTCTGGGCTATAGGGCTGCAAAATCCCGTGGTCCTACAAGCTTCCAGACACGCCTGTGCCAGCTCCAGTGGGGAGAGGCCCCTGCCCAAACCCTCTGGCACCATCCGACGGACGTGTGTAGGAACCCTTCAGTGTCTTTTTATAAGAAAGCCTGTGGCCCTGTGAATTCAGCAAAGTTAAGCTTCCAGATGAACGCGTCCCAGCTTCAGTGGATGCTGCAGGGACTTGGTACCAGTGCTCCCTCTAATTGCTGCCATCCACGTGCAGAATAAATTTTGTTACATGCACGGAGGCATGTGTGGATGTGCACCACCAGTAGACACACATGCTCCTAGCTATGGGGGGCTGCTAGTCAGCCGGGCGGCATTTGACTTTCTCCTGAATGGCCACCCAAGGGCTCAGCTTACAGGGAACACTGCTTGGCACCGCTAAAGCAGGGGTGGGGAACCAAGGCCCGGGAGCTGGATGCAGCCCCTGGCTTGCCTGGATCTGGCTCCCGAGGCTCAGGGATCCCTCCCTCAGCATTGGGGAGCCCGTGCTAACGCTCCAGCTCCCCTGTGGGGCTGGAGCAGACAACATCTACTAGCATAGACCCCCCCCCAAGCTCTGGTGTGTGAGGGGAATGTGGGGAGCGTCTTTCTCTTCAGCTGGGGGCGCCACGTCAGTGAGGATTTGGTTGGTTTTTTGTTTTCTGGGGGGGTTTCGCTTTCCATTTGTGTGTGGCCCCCCCCAGCTGATTTTTCTATCCGACGTTCTATCACCAGCCCCACAGACCGACATGCACACAGAGGATCCAGGCTTGGTCGGGGCGGGGGGAGGGGGCGGCTCTGGGGATTCTCTGATGGGGTGACCCCCCCCATCCCTGCTAGAAAAGGGGGGGCAGTACAGTCACACACTGCACCCCTGAGGTGATTAACTAATTGGCTCCTGGCCAGAGGGGGTGGAGTGAGCTGAAGCTGGGCTGAGCCGAGGGGGAAAGACTGAGGGAAGGAGCCGAGGCGGGACGGCTCCCCGGTGGCGGGCTATGGAAAAGGGGCTGGATCCAGGGAGAGCCTGCGGAGGGGGGTGCCGTGGGAGGGAGAGGAAGCACAAGACCTCACTAGCTCACGGGGATGGAAGAATTCTTGCCTGGATTTCCCCGGGCTCCTTTCACTCCCTGGGCCCTGGTCTCTGTCCTGCTGCCTGGGCTCGTGCCATGCATCGACCCGACGCTGTGCTGACCTTCAGCAGCCCGGCGCCTCGCCTGGGCCCGTCCACACGCCACCTGGCACTGTCTCCACAGCGCCCGTGGCCTCTCCGCCCGTCCCTTCCTCAGCCAGCTGGGGAGCGGAGCGCGGAGGCCCTGCCTGGCACCGCTGGGCTCGGCAGCTGTCTGGCGGAGTTAAATGGGGCATTTGAGCGCCTCGTTAGGAAGCAGAGGGACTCGTTTGTGTCGGTGCTTTTAAGGCGGCCGCAAATGTCACCGCTCAGGGGCTGGCGGCGTTTGCCCCATGCACGGAGCCCTTCGTGGACGCAGCCCCGGGGACCTCTAGCAGGGCAGAGCCCTGGCGTGGCCGGCTTTCGTGGTGAGGTGTATGGAACGCCTTTCCTCTCCAGGCATCCCTCAGTGGTGTGTCCACTCAATCCGTACCACGCCATTGAGATGCAGCTGCTTCTGGGGTGGAGGACAACCGCCCAGGACAGTAATGTGAAGGTGACACTTTCCCCAAGTGGGGAGAGGGCAGCTGGGCCCCATCCTGGCAAGGGAGGTTAAGGAGACAGCCCCTGGAGCCAGTTGACCCCTGGCAGTTGACCGGCAGCAGGCAGAGGAGACTTCGCCCAGCGCTGACCAGGACGCAGAGCGCTGGTCCTTGAGCGAAGCCTGTTCCACTAGACCAGCCTTTGGGGGGTGGGATGTCCACAGCCAGTGGGACACACAAGGAACCAGCTGCCTGGTGACGAGCCCAGAGCAGAAGGGTGGGATCTGGCCGACGGGGCCCACATGAAATCGGCTTTCTAGTTCATTGTTTTCCTTCTCGATGGCAGCTTTCAAGTATCTAAAAGGGTGTTGCAGGGAGGAGGGAGAAAACTGGTTCTCCTTGGCCTCTGAGGACAGGACAAGAAGCAATGGGCTTCAACTGCAGCAAAGGAGGGTTGGGTTGGACGTTAGGAAAAACTTCCCAACTGTCAGGGTGGTTCAACACGGGACTAAATTGCCCAGGGAGGTTGTGGAATCTCCATCCCTGAAGATATTTAAGAGCAGGTTGGACAGACACCTGTCAGGGATGGTCTAGATCATGGGTTCCCAAACTGGGGGGCGTGGCACCGTAGGGGGGGGCATGAAGAAATTCCAGGGGGGGGTGCGAGACAACCCAGCCCTTCCCCCCGCCCTCCTTAATCGCCCCACAAGTTTTGCTGCTATTTTTGTTTTTCAACCCCGGTCAGTTTCTTTTTTTTTTTTTTGCTCAACAAGTTTTGCTGCTATTTTTTTTGGGGGGGGGGACATGAGGGTCTCTCAAAAATCAAGAACCACTGGTCTAGACGGTGCTTGGTCCTGCCATGAGGGCAGGGGACTGGACTCGATGACCCCGCTTCCCGTTCTAGGATTCTAGGATCCTCTGATTCTTGTTTCAGACCCTAACACCCCAGAAGAGGCAGGACCCCAGTGTGCCTTAGCCGGAGTGCTACAGCACCATGGCCCTGGAGTTGTGACTGGCAGAACCGGACAGTCAAGGACGGGGTGGGCAATAATTTTCACAGGGGGGCCAATTAATGAATTTTGGGAGGTAGTCACAGGCTGGCTCCTCCCGGAAGGCGTGGGGCCTGCAGTGGAAGGGGCGGGGCTGGGGACTCGCCTCCCCACAGAGTTGCCTGGGGCCAGTGGCTTTGAAATAAAAACACAGCAAAGGGCTCAGGGTTCTCGGCCCCGCTGCTGCCGCTTTGCCTGGCAGCTGCTGCGGCTATTTCAAGGGCTCACGGCTCTGGCCCTTGCCAGGGTAGCGCCACCATCGGGAGCCGGGAGCCATTTAAATAGGATCCTGCTGCCTGAGCCACCGCCTGGAAATCGGGTGGCCCGGGCAGCAGGATATTAATTAGAAAGCGGCCAGATGTCGTCCACAGGCCGGATCTAAGTGTTAGATGGGCCGGATCCGGCCCCGGGCCGCATCTTGCCCAGCCCTGCCTTAAACCAATAGCTAATAGCTCTGCTGGGTGGGTCCTGTGTGCTTAGGGCAGCCAGCAACTGTGTTCTCCCCCTATGCCCAGCAGTAAACTCATAGGCACCGTGAAATCATCCTTCCACCTCTGCTGTGAATAGGAGCCACAGACACTGGGCCTGGAGCCGGGAGCCCTTTGCTGTTTTTTCAATTCAAACCCTCCGCCCCCACACAGCTCTGGGGGGAGGCTAGACCCCAACCCCGCCCCTTTTTCCCCAGGCTCCGCCCCTTCTGGGGTGGAGCCTGGCCATGATTACTTACCCAAGTGCATTAAGTGGCCCCCCTGTGGAAATGATTGCCCACCCCTGGTTTAAGGGATTTGCCCCTAGCTGAGTGGTGTGGAGAGGGCGAATGAAGAAAAGTTATTTATTAGTTCCCATAATAGAAGAACTAGAGGACACCAAATGAAATTAATGGGTAGCAGGTTTAAAACTAATAAGCGAAAGTTCTTCTTCACACAGCGCATAGTCAACCTGTGGAACTCCTTGCCAGAGGAGGCTGTGAAGGCTAGGACTATAACAGAGTTTAAAGAGAAGCTAGATAATTTCATGGAGGTTAGGTCCATAAAAAGGCTATTAGCCAGGGGATAGAAATGGTGTCCCCGGCCTCTGTTTGTCAGAGGCTGGAGAAGGATGACACGAGACAAATCGCTTGATCATTGTCTTCGGTCCATCCCCTCCGGGGCACCTGGTGCTGGCCACTGTCGGCAGACAGGCTACTGGGCTAGATGGACCTTTGGTCTGACCCAGTACGGCCATTCTTATGTTCTTATGTTCTTATGCCTTCCCAGTCCCACACAAGTGAGCAGGTCAGACAATAGCTTGGCTGTGAGATCCAGCAACCCTCAGGCGCAAGGTGAGCCAAGCGGTGGAAACGGAGCATCCATGCATGGGGCCAGCCCCGCTGCCCACCGCAGGCTGCATGGGGGAAGAGCCCACGCACGTATGAGGGGCCAGGGATGCAACGACATGCCCAGCAGCTCCCCGGCTCCTGGCGTCTTGCCCCCAGGAAAGGTTGCCGCTCTGCTGAGAGGCCCAGGAGAGAAGCGCTGCATTCGGTGCTCACCAAACCCCCCCTCCGAGCGCCCTTCCACCTGGCATTTGCCCTTTTCACGCATCGGTTCCCGACACCGTCTTTGTGATTTGGTCCTAGCAGGATCAGCGCGCCGTTAATTAACACCCGGGGCAGCGCCGCGCCCACACACAGTCCTTCCAGCTGGCCCTGCCTTGCCGACGACACGCACGGTAAATCGTACGTCGTCGCAACCCCTCCCTCGCTGTCACCTGGGGTGCGGCACCCGGCGCAGCCGCTCCGCTCGACCTGCTTCCTTTTGTGATTGTGGACGTGCTGAGGGATGCCCACAGCGCGCTGCCCCTCTCCCCGCTCTTGGTCTCCATGGGCATGGGTGAGAAACATGCCCGGGCTCAGAAGGCATCACAAGCTAGCCGAGCATCTGCTGCCGGCTGGAGCTAACCCTGAGGGTGAGATACAGACTCTGTGGGTGCTCCGGGGCTCAAGCACCCCCAGGAGAAAACCCAGTGAATGCTCAGCCCCTACCAGCCACAGCTGTTCGGCTGGGTACCGCTCCGCTGTTTGGGGGAAGGCGGAGAGCAGCGAGAGGCAGGCGGGAGGTGGAGGGAGCATCGGGAGAGCAGGCAGGAGGAGAGAGAGTGAGGGTGATACCTCGAAGAAGCTGGTGGGGTGGGAAGAGGCGGGGCATTGGGAAAGGGGCGGGGTGGGGCGGAGCCTCTGGGCCAAGTGGGGGCCGGAGAACACACATGGGCGGGGGGCGGGATAAAAGGCAGCGCCTACACTTGAAGGCCCATTGGACAGCACTTTGATCTCTCCACAAGGGGCGTCTGGCCCAGGGAGGAGCCTCCGTCAGGGGCTCATGAGCTCCCGGCTCCCAGCTGGGTGGATGGGGGCCGTGGGAGGCGTGGCAGCAGAGCCACGGCAGTGGAATTGGCTTTCTCCCCGGCTCGGCGAGCCCCAGTTTCTGAGCTGCGCGATGCGGCTGGCGGAGCTGGGAGGAGACACACAGCAGCCGGGCACAACTCAGAGAAGGGGCCGTGACGGGGGGTGGGGTGGGGTGGGGAGACTCCCCAAGAGATCGGTGCGCCAACCTGGGGCTCTCAGGGTAGGGCCTGTGGCTTCCCTGTTGAGGGCCGACAGACAAGGGGCCCCAGCCCTGGTGGGTAGGAAGGCCCAGCTTGAAGGCCACCGTGCTGGGCGCATCCACCCACTGCGCAAACACCCACCTCTCCAAAAGGAGCGCAGCAAACTCCCCGGCCCTGAAAGGGCAGAACCTCCCTCATTGTAGGAAGCCCCCGTTCACCTGGCTCAGCCGAATCCAGCTGGCCTTGTGATGGGCGAAGGGGGTCAGGGCTGGGACTGCCAGGGGAGGTGGCAAGATGGCAAAAGGTGAGACCCACTGGCCTGGCTACCTATGATCTGGCCTCGGGCATCCAAATTCAATGTGCCGGTTAGCCTCCCGGCACAGAGCCCCACCTCCAGGGCCGCTGCAGGACATGTTTGCTGATTGGCCAGCTGTTCTGAGTGATTGGCACCTGTCAGGCACCCTAGATGACTGGCAGCCTGGCATGGTCCAGACTGTTGACAAGCCGTGCGCGGTTAGCGTGTGTCCTTGTGTAACCCATGCCGCTTGCACGTGGCCAGGCGGCCTGGTCAGCTCAGACAAGGCATTGGCCCCATCGGTTGGGGTAGCCCTGCCCTACGAGGCCTGAGTGCTCTGGACTCCCGTGCGCAGCAGAGAGAACGCTGCCTCCATTCATGCCAGCCCCAGCCAGCACCACAAATGAACCCGCTGTAAATTGCTCTGCTTAAATTGTGCTTCCTCTTTTTAAACAGCCGTTTAAGCTCACGGCGAGATGGGTTTTGATCAGCGCTGGATGCCCACCGCAGGCTGTTAAATTTTATCTCAGGTGGAGCAGCGGGGTAATAATTTCCCCCTTTATTGAGATGTAGAAAATCGCTCCTCTGCCTTGGCCCGCAGGATGCAGAGCAAAGCACAGAACAAGGCCCCCACACCACTCCACTGCCATGTAGTGCAGCAATGGGAAAGGTTCAGAAAAGGGCAACAGAAATGATGAGGGCATTGGACTGGGTCCCAGAAGAAGAGAGATTAAAAAAATGGAGACTTTTCAGCTTAGAGAAGAGGAGACTAAGGGGGGATAGGATAGAGGGTCTCTAAAATCATGACTGGTGTAGAAAAAGTGAATAAGGAAAAGTTATTTACTTGTTCCCATGACATAAAAACTAGGGGTCACCACAGAAATTAACAGGTCACAGGTTTAAAACAAACAAAAGGATGTTTTTCTCCATGCAGCGCACACAGCCAACCTGTGGAACTCCTTGCCAGAGGATGTTGTGAAGACCAGGACTTTAACAGAGTTCAAAAAAGAGCTAGATAGATTCATGGGGGACAGGTCCATCAATGGCTATTAGCCAGGCTGGGTAAGGAATGGTGTCCCTAGCCCGTTTGTCAGAGGCTGGGAATGGGTGACAAAGAGGGATCACTTGATGATTCCCTGTTCTGCTCACTCCCTCTGGGGCACCTGGCACTGGCCACTGTGGGCAGACAGGACACTGGGCTGGATGGACCTTTGGTCTGACCCAGTCTGGCCGTTCTTATGTTCTAAATCATTTGTGGTTTTCATTTTTTAAAAACTCAGGATTTTAAGCCAGTCCCCTGATTTCTGAACCTCCAGTAGGCACTCCTGGGCACGTACGCCAGAGGGAAATGGCTGGCACGATCAGCTGCACAGAGCCCCCGACTGCGTCTCACACCCGCCCTTTGGTGCTCAGAACGGGGCAGGAGCTCAGCGGGCAGGATGGCCTAGCCCTGAATGCCGAGCCTGGGGCCTAGCCAGTGGCAGCTGATGCAGCCGATTTCAGAGCCTGGAGACGGGGCCATTATTCGTCTCAGTGCCAGTAACAGTGCGAGCGGCTGATTTGCCAGGCCAGCACTCAGCATACAAGAAGCTGTTAGAGGCTCCAGGTTGGAAACCGTCCCCCTCCTCCCCACACACACACATTCCAAATTGCTGCATTTCTAAGCCGCTGGCTCCATTTCCTCCCCTCCGCTGGCTGTGATACCAGTGTTACAGCCGGTGATTTTCAATAAAAGGGGACTTGGGGTGAGGAGCTGTGATTCTCAGATGGCTGGCTGTGCCTCTCTCACCTGTTGATCACAATGTGTTTATAGCCACAGGTGGGGGAAATGGGGGTTTGTTAATTTGCTAGCATCACCTGCATCCTACCAAACACCTTGGCTATGTCTACACTGGCAGCTTCTTGCGCAAGAACTGTTTTGCGGAAGAGTTCTTGTGCAAAACGTCTTCCACAAGAGCACATCTACACTGCCACGTGCTTTTGTGCAAGACCGTCTATGGCAGTGTGGACGCCATTTTAGCCATAGGGGTTTCTTGTGCAAGAAATTCATGTTGCCTGTCTACACTGCCCTCTTGCCTTGTGGGGAGAGGAATAACTCTTCCAGAAGAAGCCCTGTTTTCCAACACTAGACTGTAAATTTACTTGCACAGGAACACATGTGCAGTGTAGTCACCCGGCAAGTTTTTGCGCAAGAACAGCTGTTCTTGCGCAAGAAGCTGCCACTGCAGACATAGCCCTTAAGTTCCTGGGTATGTAACAGCTACCAGGTGGATTTGAACCTGGAACCTTTGGAACTTACTGTACTAGCCTCTACAGCTTGAGCTATAAGCGTAGGCTGTAGAGCTCCCCTTGTTCTTATTCTTGGCTGTAAGCAGTCTAAGTGCCACTACCTGGGACAGGGACCCACACTAGGGCTATGTCTACACTGGTGGCTCCTTGCGCAAGAACTTCTTGTGCAAGGGTTCTTGTGCAAGGAGTCCTGCATAGGAAAACATCCACACTGCCATGTGTGAGATGTGCTTTTGCGCAAGAGCCCCATGGCAGTGTGGATGCGCGGCAGGGGGTTCTTGCGCAATAAATTCTATAGCTAAAATAGCTTTCTTGCACAAGACAGCATCCACACTTGTGCTTCTTGTGCAAGAGCTACGCTCTTTTCTTACATGTGGAAGCTCTCTTGCACAAGAGCTCTTGCGCAAGACAGCTTACACTTGTAAGAAAAGAGCGTAGCTCTTGCGCAAGAAGGCGTCTCTTACCACGCCGTACTGTACATCTTCTTGCGCAGGAGCAGGTAGGCAGTGTGGATGCACTGCGGATTATTGCACAAGAACAGCTGTTCTTGCGCATGAAGCCGCAAGTGTAGACATAGCCCAAGTGTGTGGGTTACACGTACATCTAGTTCTTTTGTCTCCATGGAACGTGCTACCCTGGCTCTGCCACAGCATAGGTTGCCGGCCTTTGCAAAGTCACCTAACCCCACCTGGGGCAGGATCAGGGTGGGGTGTAGTTTGTAGCTGCAGCAGCAGCCAGCGCAAATTAGATCCACGTGTGAAATGTGATGTGAAGCCAGAAGAGCTAATGGGAGGCTGTGTCGTGCGGATAAGGAAGAGGGTCGCACACCACAGGCCGCCATCAGCCCCCAGCAGAGAGTCCATGCTACAGGCTGGAGTTGGGAAAGGAGCCGCGAAGAGGAAAGAGTCAGACAGGACAGGCTCTGTCAGGCAATGAATTGTCAGCAGCAAATAACAAAGGACCAATCCCATGGGCTCTTGTTGGCAGGCAAATGCAGCATCGCCCACTCTAGATATTCCACAATCAGGAATGGGGCCCCCAAAGCCACCCGCCTGCCTTCAAAAGAAGAAACCTTGGGGGTTCCTCGAATTGCCTGCTGGGTTGCTGCGTTAGGGGTTTGGGTTTCCCGGCCTTTCTTGGCAGCTGACGCCTTCGATTGCTTCCTGGGGCAACCCCGCCGGGACTGGAGCGCCGGCTGTTCCCTGCACTCCCTTTGTGGTACAAGTCAGTGCACGGTGTCTGTGGATCTCAGCCCCACAGCGTCTCCTGCCCTCCTGGAGCGCATGGCTGTGCGTATTTCCTAAGCCCACTCAAGTCCACGGGGAGGTTCCCAAGGGTGGGTCCAGACCCCGGCACTAAACCAACGCAGCAAGGGCGGCATACTTGCAGGGGGCAGAAAAGAGCTTTTCCTAGAGGCACTCTTGGTACCTGCCCGCCAGCATCCCTTTGACCATGGCCAATGGCAGGCCGGCAGTTGGCAGGAGGCCATGCCAGCATCGCGTGTGTGGGGAGAGGCGAGCTTCATACTCTGGCGCTGGCATGGCGGGGGGGATAAAAAGTCTTCCCCTCAGGGCCCCTGACAGGAGGGGACAAAGGGGGAGCAGCTGCTGGAGCGCCAGGGCATCGCCACCATTACCATGGCAACAGCAGCGGCCGAAGCCCTGGGCCTTTTAAATCACCGCCGGAGCGCCGCACGGCGCAGTCCAGGCAGCACTGAGGTCTGGCTGTCCCTAGCCCCGGCCCCTTATGCCCGAGGCCCCACCCCTTCTGGGGACCCAGAGCCAAGCCCCCACACACATTAGTCTATCGCCAGCCCTGCTTCCCCTAAAGGCCAAGCAGGCGGATTAACAAGCCCTCTCGCTAAACAGAGACTGGCTCCCCCCGGCCGACGCCTTCAAACACAAACACAGAGAAACTAATGCACACACCGCACCCTCCGACTTCTTTCCCAGACTCATCCGAGCACTGGTAGCAAAATGTAACAAACAATCCCCCTGGCCTTAATGGAAAGCTATTTCTGTCACCCTTCGACACCGCTCATGCGTCTCCTAAATCCCCTCTCCACCCTCCCACCCCCGAGGACGGGAAGCCAAGATCTTCAGGGGACGCTTTCCTCGCGATCCGTTACAACTAAAACCATCTGAACAGCACGGCAATCAAAGAAGAGTTTAATTTTAGAGCTAATTAAATAGCCACAATTGGAATGCAGCGGCAGACACTTAACCCGCAGCAACCTCTTATTTATAAGGAATAGGAGGCATTGACGGGGTATGAAGTGAGCTGTAGTCATTTTCAAATCAGCTGTCACAGCCTAACTGTTCTCTTTTGTCTGGCTCAGCTTGCCAGCTTCCACCGGGACCATTACTCCTTCTGCGTGCGGCAGACGATTAATTAAGACGAGGTCCCGGCAGAGGACAAGCTCGCGTGCCCTCCTCCACATTAGGTGAACTTGGGTTATGCTGGAACGGAGCTTGGGCTGATGGGAGGAACAATGGTGGGGGGAAAGGGGGGGATAAAATGGTGGCGGGGGGGAGCCAGGAGAACCATCCAACCATCCCAAAGTCACCGTATTATTTCAAACCCATTCCGAAAGCCAGCTCGGCAGGGAAGCTACAGAACTTAATTTCGTTGCCAAGTTTGGTACCCACAACAGACGTCTCAACAAAGACGTTGGCGGGATGGCCGGCTACATTCCACATTCTAATGACTGAAAAAACTAAGCACAGGGTACTACGTGTTCTTATCAGCTTCATTTAGCATGGACACTCAGACAATTTCTTTCCCCCCTTTTTTCCTCCTTTTTCCTCCTCCCCGCCCCTTCCCCTTTCTCCTTAAACGCCAGTCATCTGGAGAGGCGGGTTGTGCCCATAAAAGCTCATGACGCCATCTACATGTTTTGTTAGTCTCTAAGGTGCTGCAAGACTATTCGTTGTTTTTTAAGTTTTTCTAGTTCCAGACTAACACGGCTCCTCCTCTGAAACATCCGGTAGGAGCGCTCTATTATAATTTCAACCCACCAACCAACCGTCTGACGACTCATTCGAAGCTGTGAATTATTTAGGGGGCATGTGTGGGGCATAGCTGGGTACCCTGGGAGCAGCAGAGCTGCGGGGCAGACCCGAGCCTGATTGGGGCACAGCACTGCAGGGCAGGTCTGGGTTCTGATCAGATGTGTGGCATGTGCTACTGTGAGGAGATACCTGTCCCCCATCGTGGCAGGTCAAGGAGGAAGAAAGGCTCTGGCTGGTGGGTCTGACAGGGTACAATTAAGGGCCTTCTGCTCGTTTGCAGCAGCTGCCATCCACTGGGCCTTGCATCCGAGGCGCTCCAAGCAGATGACGGAACATAATGACTGAAAGCGCAAGCCCCCGGGGAATCCTCACGCCCACCCACGGAGGGAAACTGAGGCACACAGCGGCGTCATGACTGGTCATAGTGTGGCAGCCTCCAGATATCCTCTGCAGAGACCCCCCGGAAGGTGCCCTCGCCAGCAGCCAGACACGCAGCAGTGCATGTGTTGTATGGCTGCCTCCTCGTGCCCTCAGGTCACACTCCTCTAGCAACGCCTGGCTCTGCTCCTACAGAGCCCTGTAATCAGGTGCCTGGCCAGCACCAAGCCTTCCCCTCCCGTTGGCAGGAAATTGACAAGCCCTTTCCATCAATACAGCCAGTGATTGTTTGGGGCAGGCGGGTTGGCAGCATTCTCCCTCCTTCCCGGGGTGAGAGTTCATTTCACATGAGCGCGGCGCCAATTAATGCAGCGTCTGTATTGTCCTTTTAAGAGGCTCCCCAGCCCCAGCCCAGCCCTGTGACCTGAGGGTCTGTTCATTCATTACAGCCTGAAATGCCTGGGCTGGCCACATGGGGCCTTCCGAGGTCTAAATCAGGCTGAAACTCTACTGCAAGGCCCCCCTGGGCTGCAGGGCTAGAGACCCTCCCAGCGTTTTCGTGCATGGATGAAAAGATTGAAAGCCAAATGGAAAGGGGGGGACGGACCCTAAAGTCAAAAATCAGAATTGGACATTTTTGCATAGTGCCCAATATTGTTGGGTTGGGAAATGAGCATTTTTGTTAGCTTGCTCCAGAGGGCTCCGTGTCGTCTCTCCCCCTGCAGGCGCAAGAGCAAGAGGTGGCCCTGGGGGCCGGGTGCAGCCCACCTAACACTTTGATCCGGCCCATGGACTGCACCTGGCTGCTTTCTATTTATATCCTACTGCCTGTGCCGCTGAATTTCCAGGCGGTGGCTCCGGCAGCAGGCTCCTATTAAAACGGCTCAGGGCTCCTGGTCGTGATACTACCCTGGCAGGGGCCGGAGCCGCAAGCCCTTTAAATAGCCGCAGCATCCCCCAATGGCTGCCTGGCAACGCGGTAGCAGCGGGGCCGGGAACTGCGAGCCCTTTGCTGTGTGTTTCATCCAAAGCCTCTGCCCCCAGACAACTCTGGGGGGAAGCTAGTCCCCAGCCCCGCCCCTTCCAGCCCAGACCCTGCCCTTTCTGGGGTGGAGCCTCCCCGTGACCTTCTACCAAAATTCACTAAGTGACCCCCTTGCGAAAATTATTGCCCACCCCTGCGCAAGAGCCTCCTCCTCTGCAGCCAGGCCCATCTTCCTGCATCTCTCCACCCCATTCCCCAGCTCCATGGGAGTCCTGCTGTCCCGCCTGCCCCCTTAGCGCCTCCCTCTTTGCCCCGCTGTTATCTGCCTGCAGCTGCATTTTATTCCATGCGGCGCAGTCAGAGGCAAGTTCTGGATGCAAAGCAGCCATGCAGGGCCCCGTTGCGGTTGGTTTCGCCTTCCTGCATCCTGGGAGGTTATTTCCCACCCTGGGTTCCCGTCTTTGAATTGGTTGGGCCCACGGGACTGCGCGAAGTGGGCACGATGTAGGAATGCTGGGGGCAGCGGACCGGTCTCTTTGGCAGCGGCGGCGCCCCATGTCCCGAAAAGCTGCTGCCACACCGTTTGCTCAGAAGCAGCTGACAGGGAGAGCCAGGCGAGCAGAACGGTTTCCTTATTAACGGAGAGGCTGTTTCCTTGTTATTTATTCTCGCCGCTGGGCTTGGCTCCCGCCACTGGCCTGTTTAGTTCCGTGCTCGTGCAATTAGGCGGCCAACCGGCCTTGTCCATGTAGCATTTGGTGGCTGTCGCGCACACGCGGCTGCGGCTGTGAAGGCCCCTGCAGGCTCCGAGAACAGCCAGCTGAACTGAAGCCAGCTGCATCGTTTCACTTACGGGGCTTCCTCGCTGGCTGGCTCCACTACGGGGGAAGCGTCGCTGGGAAGGAGCCGAGGGTGGGGTGGGGCAGGGGGACTCATAAATGGACAGTGCGACGCAGTGGTGGAAAAGGCGTGTGAGACACGGGCGGCCACGGGCCCACCTTGGAGGCTCCCGCTGGAGTATGGAGCCCAGTCTGGGCATAAGAGACATCAGATCGGCCAGACGGGGTCAGCCCACAGGTCCATCTTGCCCAGCATCCTGTCCAGAGCCAGTCTTAGGGGCGGGCGAGCTGGGTGGTTGCCTGGGGCTGCCATTTTCAAGGGGCTGACGACAGAGCCGGTCTTAGGGGTGGACCACGACCGCATTGCGGCCTGACCTCCCGAATCACCGCCCAGGTTTCCCTGGTTACTCCCCGACCTCTTTTTTTTCTTGGACAAATTTTTGTCTGGTATTTATTTTTGAAACCGTCTGGCAACCCTACAGGCGAGCCGGTGGTTGCCTGGGGCCGCCAATTGGTTAGGACCGGCCCTGGTCCTGTCGGCCGACAGCTGCCAATACCAGGTGGCCCAGAGGGAGGGAACAGAACAGGGAATCCCCACGTGATCCCTCCCCTGTCGCCCATTCCTGCCGCAAGGGAGAGCGAGGTTAGCGAGTTAGAAAAGGGTTCGGACGTCGCATCCCTGGAGGTTTTTAAGAACAAGTAAAACGCCTCTCGGGGGTGGGGCAGGGTCTGTTTGCCTGGCCTGTCTCAGCACAAAGGGCTGGACTTGCTGACTTCTCCGGGGCCCTCGCAGTCTTGCACTTCCACGAGCCTATGAACTAAGCTGCTAGTCTGGTGCACAGAGGCACGGCCCCTCCCCATCCAACCAGGACCTTTCTGGGTTGGCATCTCCTGGTTCCTAGGTCCTTAGACAGGCACCCCACAGTCCCAGCACTCAATCCCCTAAGCCCTCTATTCCCCAAAGCCACACGACGCTGCCTGTCACATCTCTAGCTGGGAGGTGTTTATGCGGCAGCCTTGCGGCGAGGGCAGAGGTGAAGGGATGTCGAGGAGGCAGAGCAGGTGGGGGGGGGGGGGTAGAGAGAGACAGGCTGCACAAAAATGGAACGAGCCCCCTACCTTTCCCCCCACCGGGTGCTTGTCGGGTCCGTTCCGACCGGCAGCTCACCAGGGAGGCACCTGGAACTGTCTCAGACACGGCCCTGGACCACGAACGTCCCAGTTGGCCGCAAGGAGTAACTAACAATCGGAGCAGAAGTCTCCTGCACGCCACCTTTGCCTCTTTCCTCCTGGCCCCGAGGGCCGGGGGAGGTTTGACGGGATCGGGCAAGGTTTCCTGCATGAGGGTGGAGTTTCACTCCTTGTCTTCAGTACCTGCCTGCCTGCCTGGTGCTCACTGAGTTCTCAGAGAAAGGTCAGTTCTTCGAGGCTCCTCTCCACCCTCCAGGTAAGCCGCAGGGCACCTATCGACTGACGGTTAGTAGCTGGAAGGAGGCCTGCCTTCAAAAATGTCTCTGAACCTGGCAGGGGGAAAGAAGGAGGATGAAGGAGGCCCGGGGGGTTGGTGGAGGAAGGAGGGGGTGGGCAAAAGTGAGCTGGAGGCAAAGAAGCAAGGGTTTCGAAATGAACTTTCCAAGGGCGTCCACTGCAGATGGAAAATGGATTGCAGAGCAGCTTCATTTTTCAGGGCTCTGCTGGGCGCATGAGGCTTGCTCTGCCAAGTCCTTTTGCAGCCGGCGTGAAGGGAAAGAGAGCGGGTGGAAGGTCGGGCCCCGGGCTGGAAGCTGGCTGGGCCGGTGGCAGGCATAGCCCAGGGGTGAATCCAGCATCCCTCCCCCACCCCACCAGCAGGGTTACTCCAGAGCAGTGTTTCTAAAACTGTGTTCCGTGGCACGAGGCAGTCAGAGGTGTGCCGGGGAGAACAAGAATTCAAAATGGCCACCCTTAAAGGGGTAGGTGACCTTTTTTCCTCAATAACTTTCCCCCTGACCCTTTTTTTTTTGCTCAACAAAAAATCCTTGGTATTCCTCATAAAAAAAATTATTGTTTGGTGTTCCTCGGTCTTAAAAAGTTTAAGAAACACTGCTCCAGAGTGACATGGAGCAGGGTTTGGGCCTGTCTGTCTGCCACTCTGGGGCCATGTCCTCCAGCGCGAAGGGAATGCTGCTTCCCCATGAGCGAGGGCCTGTGACAGCCTTGCCGGTTCGGAACGGCGGTGAAGGAGGGCCCTGGGTCCACCAGAGACGGCAGGAGGTATTTGCAATCTGATTTTGGGTGTCAGAATTCAGCCAGGACAATGAGGCTCACGTGTGCAGTGTGCGGGGACCTTTGGCGAGCACAGCTTTTTGTCCCATTCACAGGGTGGTGACTGCAGCCGCCCTGCATGCCCCGGGCCTCGGCTGAGTATGGACCCCGAGGGGAAAGAATCACGGACTTGTAGAACACTAGGACTGGAAGGGACCTCGAGAGGCCGTCCAGTCCAGCCCCCTGCCCTCCCAGCAGGACCAAGCCCCATCTAGATCAGCCCTGATACATGCCGGTCTCGCCTGCTCGTAAATATCTTAAATTGACGAGGTGCTGGAACGCATTAAAACGGTTAAGTACCATTTTAAACATGAAAGTGAGGCTTATGCTAATTGCACGGCACCCCTGAGAGCAGTAGAAATGTACAGCAGCGAGGAAAATACACGGCACGCCGCCAGTAATGGGGTTGCCCTGAAAGGTACCTTCCTTTAAAGCTTAGCCCCTGATTTTTCACGTGGTTTTCCCTTCTCTCCAGCCAACAAAGGGGGTCATCCTAAAGCCAGCGCGGCTAGAGGTTCGCCGGCTGGCTGCAAAGCGGAGGGCCGGGCGTTTTCCCCTGCAGAACAGCCCAGTGTCCCAGCCAGCGGCCGTGGGCAGGAGTCGGTCTGCAGTCCTCAAGCCTAGTATGAACAGGCGGAAGTGCTGGGCACGTCCGGAGCTGTCTGACTGTCCCCAAGAGTCATGAGCACCTGGCATGCAAATGAATGTCCCCTGCGTGCGGCTGACTGCTGGAGAGGACGAGCCGAACAGACCGGGGGTTGTCCTGGGCTGGAGAGAAGCCGTGAGGTTCATGGCTGTTTGGGGACACCCCGAGCTGAGCTCCTGAGGCAGGATTGCGCTTCTGGCTGTCTTGCTGGGTGAAAGGGGAACCACACAGTGGGGGTGGGGGTTGGGGTGAGCTCGGCTCTCCAGCCCCTCGTGCCGCGGGGTGTGGGGAGATTGGTTCCGGTGGCCGCCTGTCCGTGTGTGAGCAAATCTCGCTCTCCCGCATGGCTCTAGTGCCATCTGCCCTCCTGCCTAGCGGGATGGGTCTGCCCAGCAGCCTCTCGCCAGAGCACAGCGCCTTCCTCCGGGCCAGAGACGGGGAAAGACCTGAGGCGGGAAGAGGCGCGGGCCAGGCTGGGGAAGGCTGCATGGCCAAAGGAGCAGCAGGCAAGCTGAATGCAGGGGGAGGGATAGCTCAGTGGTTTGAGCATTGGCTGGCTAAACCCAGGGTTGTGAGCTCAATCCTGGGGTGGGCCATTTAGGGATCTGGGGCAAGTCTATCAGGGATGGTGCTTGGTCCTGCTCAGAGGGCAGGGGACTGGACTTCGATGACTTCTCGAGGTCCCTTCCTGCTCTATGAGAGAGGTACAGCTCCATATATTTATTCCCCAAGAACTGCCTGTAGAGCTGCAGGTGAAGGTCTCCTGGGCATGTATGGGGGGAGCAGCAGGGCAGAGGGGCCTGCTTGGGAGCTTGGCCTGGAATCCCCCAAGTGCCTACAGGCTTGGGCTGGAGAGGGCTCAAGGGGCTGTGCCCACCCCCCATAGTCCCAACAAGAACTGCACCTGCTCCCTCTGTTCTGTGACTGTTTCCAGGTGGTCTGCAGACTTCCCTGCCCTCCTGAAAGCCTTGCTGTAGCCATGGGTCTATTAGGCTATTAGCCAGGGAGATAGAAATGGTGTCCTGGCCTCTGTTTGTCAGAGGCTGGAGATGAATGGATGGCAGGAGACAAATCGCTTGATCATTGTCTTCAGTCCACCTCCTGTGGGGCACCTGGTGCTGGCCACTGCCGGGGCAGACAGGCTACTGGGCTAGATGGACCTTTGGTCTGACCCAGTACGGCTGTTCTTATGGGTCAGGGTGTGTGTGTGTGTGTGTGTGTGTGTGTGTGTGTGTGTGGGGACGCATGGCCTTGTGGCTGAAGCCCTTCCAGTGCTTGTTCCAAGTTGGGGTTCCCTTGGCACCCTCGCACTGGGGGAGGGCAGGCACTGAGCAGCCTCAGTATCTGCACCAGGAACTGCAACTGCACCAGGGGCACCAGGGGCTTCTGCCCTCCCTCTCCTAAGCCCTGGGCCCCTCCCTCAGGAACAGAACGGCAGGGCTGATGCGCAGGGAGAGCAGCCAGATGAGATGTTGGATCGGTTGCGGCTGCTGCGTGAGCCCCATGTATGGCCCCCTAGCTCTGCTCCTAGTCACACACAAAAGCCCCTCGCCTGGCTGGGGGGGTGGGTTGGAGCTTGGAGCTTGGGCCTGTGTTCACGCCGGTGGGAACCTTCCTTGCTTTGAGTCGATGTCAATAGTCCTCCAACACCTTCCCATGCTTCCCCTGGGACAGGCAGGTTCTCCCATAGTCCTCCAACACCTTCCCACGCTTCCCCTGGGACAGGCAGGTTCTCCCATAGTCCTCCAACACCTTCCCATGCTTCCCCTGGGACAGGCAGGTTCTCCCATAGTCCTCCAACACCTTCCCATGCTTCCCCTGGGACAGATAGGTTCTCCCATAGTCCTCCAACACCTTCGCATTCTTCTTCTTGGACAAGCAGGGCCACCCACCTGCAGGGCTGCCCACCTTTGACAGGGAAAGAATCAGAAGGTCTCCACTTACTGCAGCGCTAACCACTAACCACTATGGAACATGCCCCGCAGTCCTGGGACACGTGACTTGGGCCGGCCGTTGTAGCATGGCGGCTCACACCTGAACTAAGCCATCCTGTGTCTCAGACAGGGTTACTCTCCAGAGAGGACTTCCCCCTAGGTCAGCACCGTCCGTCTCCGGGTTAGGAAGCTCCTCCAACTCTTCCACCAGAGAGCTTTCTCCCTGCTGAATGTGATTTCCCTGCCTCTACAGCCCAGCTTTCACTCACAGCTCCTTACCCGCCACCCGCCACCCCCGCCACACCAGAGCAGGGAGTGCCGTCACCCACGGTGTCGGAGTCACTCTGGATTTACTCCGGTGCGACGGATCAGAACCAGGCCCCTCCGGGGTGTGGTTGATCCGGTTCCATGAGACTTCCTGCGAGGATGAGTATGTCCCAAAAAGCCACTCGTTGCTCTCAGGGCGTGTGTCTCCATGTTTCCATTAAAGATTCCCGGTGGCCTGAGGACATGCCATCCAGGTCAAACAAAGGGACACCTCTCTGCAGCAGTTTCGTCAAGTGCTTTAATGAAATGCCCTGGCATAGCCACGAGACCCCAGCAGAGTAACGTATGCCTGGGCGCAGTAACATCGCCGCCGGGGTGGGGCTAAGAAAGCAGGCAGGGAAGGGAGCACTACACGGAGTCGGGGCATGTAGCTAATAACAATTACCCTACTAGGAATTTAGTTTACAGCGATAATGTTGTCGGCCACGTCAGCCCGCCAATATTTATGGCTGCCACTCACGGCCGCCGACGTGGGCCCTTTGCAGAGACGCCCCCTTATTAAGCTCAGTTATCAATAACCCAGACATCCCCAGAGCCCCCGAGGGTGTGTCTGTCAGCAATTCCCCCTCTGATAGCCCGTTTTCTCCTGCTCTAATCACAGCCATCAATCAAGGCCCTGTGACCTTTCGTCCCTCCTGACAGCAGGCCGGAGAGGCGGGCTAGAGGAAATCGCTCAGCAGGAAACTGAGGCGAGGGGAAGGGGAGAAAAGGTTAATTCTGATCTGTTGCTCCCAGCCTGGGGGGCTTAATAAGATCTCCGGCTTGTGAAGAAAACAACATTGAAATGGCTGTTACCCCCGCCCCGGCCAGTCGGAGCCCCCTGGTAGGCAGGAAAAATCATCTGTCAAGAGGCAAGTGAAGAACTGACAGCCATTTTGGAATCCATGACTGGGCCTGATTGAGCAGAGGAGCCTCGTCACCGGGTGCCAGCCAGGGGAGTTGAAATCTAAGGTCAAACCAACCCACCCCGGCGTATTTCTCCTGGTTCCTTGCGGGATGGAGAGATGCCGGCGGAACAAACTCCGTCTAGCAGCAGCGGCCTTCCTGGCGGAAAGAGGCCAAGTCTTGCCGGTCTCCAGGGCAGCCGAATTTCTGTCTTCATCCGAGAGTGGCGCAGTAGTTTTCTTGCATTAACAGGTGTGTTGTGAGCAAGACAGGAGAAGTCATTCTTCCGCTCTACTCTGCGCTGGTTAGGCCTCAGTAGGAGTCTTGTGTCCAGTTCTGGGCACCGCATTTCAAGAAAGATGTGGAGAAATTGGAGAGGGTCCAGAGAAGAGCAACAAGAATGATTAAAGGTCTAGAGAACATGAGCTATGAAGGAAGGCTGAAAGAATTGGGTTTGTTTAGTTTAGAAAAGAGAAGACTGAGGGGGGACATGATAGCTGTTTTCAGGTATCTAAAAGGGTGTCATAAGGAGGAGGAAAAACTTGTTCATCTTGGCCTCTGAGGATAGAACAAGAAGCAATGGGCTAAACTGCAGCAAGGGAGGTTTAGGTTGGACATTAGGAAAAAGTTCCTAACTGTCAGGGTAGTTAAACACTGGAATAAATTGCCCAGGGAGGTTGTGGAATCCCCATCTCTGGAGATATTTAAGAGTAGGTTAGAGAAATGTCTATCAGGGATGGTCTAGACAGTACTGGGTCCTGCCATGGGGGCAGGGGACTGGACTCGATGACCTCTCGAGGTCCCTTCCAGTCCTAGTATTCTATGATTCTCGTGTCTTCAGGCTCCTTCTTTCCCAGAGCCGTGAGAGTAAACCATCCCCTGTATCTCACGCCAGAGGCGCTGGGGAACGACTCAGCCCGGGCACAGAAGTTTCACGGCGTCTTTCTCGGCTGTCCCTGCTGACGGGTCATTTAACGCCCTGCTTTTTCATTCCTCCTCGTCAAGGTGGAACTCTGAGGTCGCTGGTGCCACCCTCGAAAACTTGGGATGCAGCCTGATTAGGTGGACAAGAATAGGGTAACTGATGCCACTGCACCAGCCCCACTGCCTGGAACTCTGGGGCCAGGACACAGTTCAGCCATGTGTTGCAAAAGGAATCTGACCAGGTATGTCTGTGAGGACACATCCAGGCATACGGGAGAGCCTGGGGCTTGGCTGATCGGATCGATAATCCAAACCGCGCTGTTGGCAATTTAATGGGTGACAGAGGATGGATCCCTTGATGGTTCCCTGTTCTTTTCACTCCCTCTGCCGCCCCTGGCGTTGGCCACTGTCGGCAAACAGGGCACTGGGCTCGATGGACCTTTGGTCTCACCCAGTGTGGCTGTTCTGATGTTCTTACCACAGGCCTGGCCTGCTCAGCACTCAAAGGTACTTCTCCTTAACCTCTGTTTAGAAGGGCTGCAATTAACTCTCAAGGGCAGTGTAGGGAGCAGGGGTGGCTGCTCACAGGACCAAGACGGGGAAGAACCCCGCTCCGAGCCGTGGTGGGCGGAGTCTAGCCCCGCCCCAGAACTCAGGGGGCGGGGCTCCCTGTATAAAAGCCCCAGCCAGGCGCTCAGTCAGGCCCCAGCCACCGGAGGAAGCGGAGGCCTGCCCTATGCTCCCAAGCTGGGAGGCCGCTGAGGACTGGCTGGGACCGCCAGGCCCTCAACCCAACGAGGAAACCCTGCTCACTGTACCCGAGGGTTTGGACCCTGACAGTCCCGAGGACCTGCTGCGGAGCCAGGCATACCCCGAGAGGCAGTCCGGCTGTGGCCCAGGGGCAGCCAACAAGAGTCAGGCTGATTTAATTGTGTTAAAGTGAGTCAGCGTGGGGCAGGCTGGATCCCCGCTGAGCCCAGAGGCAGTCAGTCCTGCCACTGCCAGGGCCCTGGTCTGGGACCCAGTGCAGTAGGGAGTGCTCCTGCGTCCCCCCTACCCCTCACCCCCCAGCTTCCCAGTCCTTGGGGAGCAGCCTCCCCTTTGCACTACGAACTGGGTTTGTTTGCCACCACCTGCCACTCCCTGCGCTAGGGCCTGGGCTTAAAGGGGAGCTCGGGGTGTTTTGTTTTCTGAGTCTGGCCCAGTTCAGGGACTGGGCTTACGAAGACTGGGTAGGTGACTGAGGTGCTAGCTGAGATAAACTGGGCTGAGTTGAGCAGGGGAGCTCGGGATTAGAGAAACTTCTCTTAGGGAAGTGCGAGATTTGTCAGCCCCAGAAAGGAAGCAAAGCTGGGCAAGTTTGATTTTAGGCCCTGGGCTGACCACAGCCAGAGGCAAATCCAGCAGCCGGGCGGCAAGGACACGGCAGAGGCATCTCCAGCGAAGCTGGACTCGGAAAGACCCTCGCCTCGCTGACCTCCAAGAACGCTGGAGGCACCCGGAGTGGACTCTGCTTGCCGCCTTGAAGGGGGCCATCTGCCCGGCCCCACCTATGGGGGCGCCTGATGAAGTGAGAGCGCGTGAAGCAGCGCAAGAGCCCGGTCGGCGGCACTGGGGCGCCGCTCAACTGGGTAAATGCTGTTTGGCTGGTGGCACTCCACGTTCTAGAGTTCCATGTGTGCTGGTGTCATCGTGGGCACCCAGGGGCCCTGCAGGCTCTGGAGGGTCACATATTTGTGCCCCGGGCCATCACCAGCCAGCCACTCAGGTCAAGGCGGCCCATGCGTTGCGCAGTCCAGTGTCCGGGTGTCGTTGGAGTTCTATCAACCGAAGAAAGAGCCGGTTTGAAAAGAAACCTCCCCAGCAACATCCGTCTGCCTGTAACTCCCCTCTTCAATCAGCTGGAGCCCAGGCAGCTGGCTGGCTTCATTACTAAGCGGATGCAAATTGACTTGCCGGCGCGTGGAGCCGCGAATGAGCTGCTCACACTTCCCGGTGCTGTTAATGCTTTTTCCATCACGAAACGGGGCCTCTCCTTTGTAATCTGGCAAACCTGTCAAAGCAATTTGATCTGGGCGCCGTGATGGCCCGGGCATCCCTGCGTCCCCGGAACATGCTCTCCGCACCCTCTGCCCTGAAATCTGCAGCGATTAAGTAGCTGAGAAGGAAAGGCGATGGAGGCCTGACCCAAGTGTGAAAACAAATGTGTGGGTATGCAGAGCAGGGACGCCAATCACAGGGCTGCCCCCAGGCAGACAGCTAAGTCTCCACTTCTGGGGAGACCGAAAGCTCTCAATGGTGAGAACACTAGAGAAAGGGGTTGTGTCAGTGTTCCCACTAATTTTCCCCCCCCATTCATGTGTGGAATAAATTTTATTATGCGCACCAAGGCACACACAGATGTGCACCACCTTTGGAAACACATGCTGCCAGCGGTGGGCGCTCTGCTAATCAGCTGAGCGGCATTTGAATCTCTCCTGGGTGGCGGCCCAAGTGCTCAGCTTACAGGGAACGCTGGCTACGGGCACACAGATTTTGTTGGGGACGGCTTTTCTTTTTAAAACAGCTGTATCTTCTGTGGACTGAAGTAAGTCAGATTGAATAAGGACACCGGACTGCAAGACGGACCAGGCTGGCTTCAAAGCCTCGTGGGGAAACGGGTGGCGGCGGGATTGGAGGTGCCTCTTTATGTACTCTGAGCACTTATCAAGTGACCCGGCCGTATTCAGATCCTGCGGGCCAAAGAAACGGCTCCAAACTCATGGGCCACCCTGCACAAATAAGCTAGCTTGTGCACGGGCCTGGTGCTTGTGATAATAACCACGTTGTTTGGACCTGTCGCCCCAATCCCATGATGGCCCTGCCACCTATAGAGCCCGCTGATGGGGCATCTGCCCCACACGGGCCTAAGAAGAGTTAAATCCATGGATCCGCTGTGGCCAGTTTGAGCCCATTAGGGCCCAGCTGGGGGCAGTATAAATAAGGGTTCCTGAGCCGAGCAGGCTCATTCATTTTTGCTCCAGCTGGGGAGCAGGAGGGACCTGGCTACCAGGGGAGCTGGAGGCTTCCTGACTTAGAGCAGGGCTAGGGAAAGGCAGGCAGAGCAGGGGTCACTCTGGCCAGGGAAACTCCCAGGCTACAGGGCCTGAGGCAAGGCCTGAGGGCACAAGTAGGGCAGAGCAGAAGGCAGCAGGTCCACACCCCATGCCAGGGATGAGTGGCCGTTTCAGATGCAGTTTGCCACGGAGGCAGGGGCTAGATGAGGACTGGTCACTGAGGCAAGGTGGGCCTAGGGGGTTGGACCCCAGAGCGTGGGGACACTGCGGCAGGGCAGTGCCCAGAGGGGAGGGCGCTGCAGTCTCTGAGGGACTAATGGAAGATGGCAGAACCATTTCTGCCTCTCCCCTCCACTCCACTACAGAAAGGATGTGGACGCACTGGAGAGGGTCCAGCGGAGGGCAACCAAAATGCTGAGGGGACTGGAGCTCATGACCTATGAGGAGAGGCTGAGGGATTTGGGCTTGTTTAGTCTGCAGAGAAGAAGAGTGAGGGGGGATTTCAGAGCAGCCTTCAACTTCCCGAAGGGAGGTTCCAAAGAGGATGGAGCGAGGCTGTTCAGTAGTGACGGATGGCAGAACAAGGAGCAATGGTCTCAGATTGCAGCGGGGAAGATCTAGGTTGGATATTAGGAAAAACTATTTCACTAGGAGGGCCGGGAAGCACTGGGATGGGTCACGTAGGGAGGGGGTGGAATCTCCATCCCTAGAGGTTTTTAAGTCTCGGCTTAACAAAGCCCTGGCTGGGTTGATTTAGTTGGGATTGGTCCTGCCTTGGGCAGGGGGTTGGACTTGATGACCTCCAGAAGTCTCTTCCAGCTCTGATTCTATGAACACCTAAACAGGTAACGGTAGGTGAGACACCAGCCAGAAGGGGGCGCTCCAGGTCTGAATGGAGCTGATTCCCTGAGTGACCAGCAGGAGGCGCCACTGTGGCGAGTCGCGCCATGTTACAAGCCCTCTTTCGACACAGACAGGATTTGCCACCAGGCATGGTGGGAACTTTCACTTCTACCTGAGGAGCCGCCCTGAGGCGGGTGGTTCTCAAAGTGCGGTCCGCGGACCACTAGTGATCTGATCTGTGACCGTCCTGCAGGTGGGCCGAGGGCTCGGACCTCGCCCTCTTCCTCCCCACCAGAGGGAACCCGTGTGCAGGTGCGCCACCTCGCATGCCCCCCTTCCCCCGTTGTGAGGTTGACTTCCCTGAGCATCGCAGGCTGGATCCGCCCATGGCCGCTCCCCTCCCCCCAGCTGGCAAAACGGCAGCGCAGGAAAACTGCTCACCTGGAGGCTTTCTCTGCTGCTCCCATTGGCCAGAATCCCAGCCAGATCCTCACTCCTATCCTGAAAAATAATAGGTGTAACGGCTTTGCGCAAGAGGGTTTTTCTTGTGCAAGAAGGGGCACAGTAGACGCTCCTTCTTGCGCAAGAGCCTCTTCTGAAAAAAATGGTGGCTCAGTAGGTATGCAAATGAGGCTCAGCGATATTCCACGCTTAGCCTCATTTGCATATTACTCGCACAAGAAGCTGTGAGTGTAGACATAGCCCAAGGATTTTTTTGTTGAGCCAAAAAAAAAAAAAGTTGGAGAAAAAGTTGCCTGCCCCTTTAAGGGCAGCCATTTTGAATTCTGTTCTCCGTGGCACACCGGTGTGCCACGGAACACAGTTTAAGAAACCCTGCCTTAGAGAGAGCAACAAACCACGGAGCAGGGGTGGGGAACCTCAGGCCCGGGGACCGAATGTGGCCCCTGGCTGATTTTTCTGTGGGTCAGCGGCCTCTGACCCAAAAAATGTTCCCACCCCTGCATAGAGGGACCCCCACCCCCTCCAGCACATGGCAGACCTCCGCTGGCAGAAGGGCGCGGAGTGACCCTGGTTGCAAACACCAGGGCTGGCCTGGAGATTGGTTTTGCAGCCTGACGGGTTGCAGCAGGAAGCCAAGAAAAGTCATTGCGAGAAGAACCTGAGGGGCAGGAAGGGCAGCCGGGGAGGGGTGTGTGTGACTGATCTGGCAAGCTGCCTGCTCCACGGCGCTCGGGAGAACAAGCACTCGGGGAGCATTTTTGTCCACGAACCAAACTCTCCCTGACTCCCGGCATCAGTTTTTCCTCTGCCAGACCCAGGCCAAAGGAGCAACATAGCCAGGGGGTCTGGGCACCACAACAGAGGATGCCCCATGTTTCAGAAACAAGCCCCATCTGACTGCAGCGGTTTCCGCAGGAGCAAGGGACCATGTTAATTACCAGCAGAGTCAGCCCCCTTCAGAGTCATTAAGCGGCAGAAAAAAGAACTCTGGATGTGACGGCATGTGGGAATTTTTCTTTTAATTCCCAAGGTCATCGAATTTAACGCCTGAAGTTGCTTGTTACCAGGCACGACCAAATAACAGTGATAGATATTTCTGCTTGCTCTACAGCATCCTTCCACGGTTATTAAGGTCTCTATAAAGGTTTTCTTTCAACAGAAGAATGAAAGAAACGTCAATAGGATCCTGGCAAATGACGGATTGCAGGAGATAATCCATCTTGTCAGCACAGGACGGCATAACCTTGATTTCACTGTATATTTTTTCCATGCCAAAATTTACAATTCGCCAGCCAGCCAAGTAGAGGTTGAGGGCGTGCTGCTGTCTGAAAGAGGCTCAGAGGCGGGACGGGCCCTCCATTTGACATTCTTTTGAGGCGCTATCATTTGGGATTCTTCTGCATTCTCATCCCTCAGCCGAGATGTGAAAACAAGGTCTTGTAACAAACCAAACCAAAGGAAGTTCTTCTTCACACAGCACACAGTCAACCTGTGGAACTCCTCGCCAGAGGATGAGGTGAAGACCAGGCTTTTAACGGGGCTCAAAAAAGAGCTAGATAAATTAATGGAGGTTAGGTCCATCAATATTTATTAGCCAGGATGGGTAGGAATGGTGTCCCTAGCCTCTGTTTGTCAGAGGCTGGAAATGGATGACAGGGGAGGGATCACGTGAGGATTCCCTGTTCTGTTCACTCCCTCTGGGGCACCTGGCATTGGCCGCTGTTGGAAGGCAGGACACTGAGCTAGCTGGACCTTTGGTCTGACCCAGTGTGGCCGTTCTTATGCGGCTCTCATCCTGGGATCTTAGCCAAATTCCAACTCGGAGGATGACATTCTGGGCAAAGGTTTCTAAAGCACCTATGTCACGTTGGCCCCTAAATCCTCTTTGACTTGCAACGGGACGTGGGCTCGGTCTTCCCTGAAATGTGCTCTCAGCGTAGTTACCTCTGTGGGGGATGTGATCCTGCGCCAGAGGCTGACGCAGCCATGCCCACAAACCCTCCT
Organism: Rafetus swinhoei; assembly: GCA_019425775.1. Taxonomy (NCBI): domain Eukaryota; kingdom Metazoa; phylum Chordata; order Testudines; family Trionychidae; genus Rafetus; species Rafetus swinhoei. The sequence continues at coordinate 27,138,047 of CM033438.1, forward strand.
GCTTTGCCAGGGGACGCGGCTGTCTGTGGACGTCCCGCAGGGAGATAGAACGTGGTTTTTCTGGCGAGGCAGGAGCACTGTTTGGTGCAGGCTGCATCGCTAGGCCGGTATTCTTTCCATAGACCAGCGGGTTTCAAACTTGGTTTCTCATGACCCGGTTGAAGAAAATTGCTGATGTCCACGACCCAACAGAAAGACTGGAGCATGGGCTCCTGGGTGGAGCTGAGGATGGAGCTGTGGGGTGTGGAAGGGGGCTCTGGCTTGGGGGCAGGAGGGGGTTACCTCAAGCGGCTCCCGGTCAGCGGTGTGGCGGGAGGGGCTAAGGCAGCTTCCTGCTTCTCCTGGCCCCGCAGACCAGGCTGCCCCCAGAAGCAGTCAGCAGCAGGTTCCCAGCCCATGGGAGTGTGGAGCTAGTGCACGGGGCAGGAGCAGTGCCCGGAGACCTGTGCGATCTCCTCCCGCCCAACATGTTGACCGCCACTTCTGGGGCACAGCACAGTCTGCGGGGCCAGGACAGGCAGGGAGCTGCCTTAGTCCCCCCCCACCTCCACTGCTCACCTGATTCCCCGCAGCAAGGAGCCCCTGGGCCCGACATTCCACCCCCCGGTCCTGGGGTGCGCCCCATCGTTTGAAAACTGCTGGTGTAGACTTTGCCTGGGGCCGGTTCTACACTAAAGTTTGCTCAAGCCAGTTACATTGCTTGGGTGTGAACAATCCACCTCCACCCCCACCCCTCGCCTCACCCCAAGCAACCTCGTAGCTGGAGCGAGTGTCCACACTGGAGCGGTTTCAGAGGGGGGCAGAGTCCCCCTCGCACGCCTCAGTCCCCCTCGCGCTCTTGCAAACGTCTAACCTCCGCCTCCCTGCGGATTCAACCTCCTCCTGCGCTTCTGAGCCTGATGTCCTGGGCCCGTAAAGCAGCTGCCACCTCCCGCCCCAGAAGTGGCTGCATTTCAAGGCAGGTGAATTGTTCGCCAGGCATGAAGGACGGTGGCATACCCCTGCTAGTCATGGTGGGGGAAGAGGTGCAAACAAGGAAGGGATCCCTCCCCACAGGCTCTAAACCAGTCAGAGGAGGGCGTAAGGCAGCCAATGTTGCATCAGCCTCCCCTTCCCTCCCACCCATGAACCCTCCTGGAATCGGGACGCGGCCCTGGGGGGAGAGGGGGTATGGCATGGGTCACAGCTTCGGCGACCCCCTCAGCTCCTGCAGCGACAGGGTTCACGTGGACCCCGCTGAGTTTCTCTGACCTGCCAGTTCAAGGGCCATCACCACCCTCCCATGAGTCTTGCCCTTCCCAGGCCTGGCTAGCCGGTTGAATCTCATGCCCTAGGCAGCAGACTCCGTGGAGATGGCCGGTGGGGCTGAGAGCAGATTCACCACAATACAAATGTCATAGGGGCCATACTGCAGGCAGATCCAGATGCTGGGGGCGGGAGAGGGATGAGTTGTGGAACCGCTAACCCTCAACTCCCCGAAGCTCGAGGCTGGGGTTGGGCCCGGAGGTTGGAAGGGAGGGCTGGAGAAAGCAGATCTTTAAGAGGATCCAGTGTTATTGGTGTTAGCCTCTAGAGCCCCAACTGATGGGTCTTGCAGACGCACAGTGAGCCGGTCCCAAAGGGCTCACAGTCCATAGAGGCAAGCCAGGGAAAGGCTGGGGAACCAGAGAAGCAGCTTGTCTGAAGTTACCCAGTGGAGTTTAGAGCAGAACCCAAGCTGCTTGCTACACAGTGCAAAGCTCCACCCACTAGACCACACTACCTGTTCAGGGGCTACAGCTGTTTGGCTGCCATGGGAGGGTGGGGCCCCCAAGGAGGGCAGGGATTCCTTCGCCCACAGCCTGTGGGCGTGCCTTTTTGCTGGGTTGTGCTCAGCGGGGTCACCGGGGAAGAAGAAGGAGAGGGGAAAAGGGCAAAACCTCTTCAAAACCATCTCTCTGGCATGGCCATTTGACAGGCCTTTCCCTCCCCTCCCCAGCTCCTTTGACATCCACGTTCGGTCGGGTTTTGGGTCCCCCCGCCCCGCACGCCGTTCGCCGCAGCTCTTCCACTTTTGTCTAACCCCAGCCGTGAAAATTGGTGTGAAATAAAAAGGCATCTCTGCCCACAGATGGAATGAATTGATCTGGCAGGGCGCCCGTGGACACCTACCAGAAGACAACCCAATTTGCAGAAGGGTCATTTACTGGGTAGATTTCCTTTCCTTTCCATTCATCCCTTCCCCACCCAGTCACCCCCCAACACTTCTCTCTCTCTCTCTCTCTTTTTGGTCTTTTTTTTTTCCAACTTCACTTTGATCGTGTTATTTTCTGCTTTGCATTTAATGAAAATCAACCTGGGTTTTTTGTGTCCTTTGATTCGAGGCCGTTTGGATGCTGGAACGTGCTGCCAGCGCCTCAGATTGATGTGCTCCCGCTCCCGGGGCTCCTTTCTGCGTGTGCTGTTAACCCCTTTGATGGTGGCACCGGGAAGCCCTTTAAATGTCTTGGTCGTGCTCTGTGCCCGGAGAAAGTGTGGCTTTCAAAGGAGACGTCGGCACGGCGGGGTTTATGCTGGCACTTAAAGCAAACAGCGACAAGGATTCTCCACCTTCATGCTCCAGGGCATGGACCGATCCCCAGCTGGGGGTCAGGAAGGAACTGCACCCTACAGTGTAGTATGGCCGCATGAGCTGCTTTCTGCCCTCCTCTGAACCCTCCAGCAGGGAGAACAGTCAGACAGAGATGGTGAAGGGAAACAGCCCCATGCCCAATCAGACGTGGCTCATTGGACCCGTCTTTCGTGCCCAGCCCAGCTGCACCCCCTTCCCAGCCTGAGCGGGCTGGATAGGAGGATAAGCCAGGTCCAGGCTGCTACATCTCACACCTTCCAGGGACAGAGGAAATCTAGCGCAGGACTGAACCCATCCATCAGCCCCTCCCAACAGTCCCATGGGGGGCCTCACCCCACTGCAGCCAAATTCTGCCCCTCATTTAATGGAGCCAACAATCCGATCTGGTGCAGCCAAGCGGTGGCTACCCAACTGAGTTGGCTGCTGAGCTGAGCCGAGCCGACAGGCAGGGAATGGGCTCTCCCGACACTAACATGACACTGACAAATGGCAAAGATTGTGCAGATCTGGCCTGCGTTATAGAGACAGATCATCCCCGTTTCCCCTGCAGGCACCGCTCCCTTCTCCTCCCCCTCCAGGGCCACGGCTCCGTTATCTAAACAAAGACGGGGGCAGGTGAGCGGGAATTCGTGCCCAAATTCTGGCCCGGGCAGCGTCGGCCGGAATCTCAAGCGCTTCTCAGGAGAGTCAAGCAGAGATCAGCCCATCCAACTCGGAGACAGGCAGCTGTGTGTGCATGTACCAGGCGTCGGAGCCGTCCTGGGCTGGGATTTCCAGGGCTGGAGCATCACGGCCGAGTTCTGCCGCAAGAAGAGTGGCTGGAGATCTCTGTGGTGGTCTTGACCATGCCACCGATTGGCCGGGGGGACCTCAGCCCCTTTGTCAGTCTTGTGAACCCTTCGGAATGGGGGCTGTGTTTGGGCAATGCCTCACACGAGGGGGGCACAGGGCACCAGCTTGAGACGCAGAACACTGGGTGTCTGCGCCGGGCTTTGCCACTGACTTGCTGGGCAGTCTCAGCCAAGTTACTTCACCGTTCCGTGCCTCAGTTTCCCCATCTGTTAAACTGGGAAATAATACTAACCTCCTTGGTAGGCCTCCTGCTTCAAAGTCCCATGTGAATCATTGTCCCAGCCAGACCTCTAGGTGCAACTGAATGCAAAGAATAAGGACAATACCAAGAAGCAATTATAAATATATTAGAGGATTTACCCGGTGTTGTTTGGGTCCTTTGGGGGGCTCAGGACAGGGGTTGGGGTGCAGGAGTCAGGGCAGGGTGAGGTAGGAGAGGAGTCAGGGCAGGGGCTTGGGTGTGGGAGAGGGGAGCTCAGGCCAGGGAGTTGGGAGGTGTGTGTGTTGGGGGCTCAGGACGGTCCCAAGGCTGGCCAGGGCCACACTGCCCAGCCTGGGGGTGCTTCCCAGGGGGGCTGCGCTGGTCCCCAAGGCCAGCCAGGGCTGTGCTGGGTGGCCAGAAAGTGCTCCTGAAGGGGCTGCGGTGGTGGGGGTTATAATGCCCTGCCCACAGCTGCTCCCCGGGGAGGGCTGGGGCAGCGAGGGCCACTCTGGTGAACCATCCACTTGAGATTCCCCCCTGTTTCTGGCACTGGGGCTTGGGTTCCAGATATGGGGCACTTACCCATGGCCGATGACTGGCAACATGCAGAGGCCCGCCCCCCCAGCTGGCCACTCTGTTACAGGTACAGCCACCACACACACCCCGGCCCCGTGGTCATGCTGCAGCATAACTGTCCCCAGCACTTACTGCCCCCTTGTGGTCACTCCAGAGCATTGCTGTCCCTGCTATCAGACCCCTCCCTTTTCCTGTTATGGAACACCATCCCATTCCAGGGAAATCCCATTGTCCTGGCACAACCAAACCCTGACCTTGCTATAAGTTACAATAAGAGGATGATGCCTATCGAATTTGGTGGTCCTGGCTCTTACCATTTAGGAGGCGTTCTGGAGCTAATGGACTCACAGGCAGCCAGACAGACGCACAAAGGTTCTAAAATACGTAAGCTTCCGAGGGGCAGCCGAGTTAGTCTGTAAGTGGAAAAATTAAAAAAACGTTTTTACGTTTTTTCTAAAATACGTAGTAAGATAGAAATCCTGCCTAGACTATCCCCATGCCACAGCCCTCCTGACTGCTTATTTTCCCTTTTCAGGGCAGGACATAAAAATGATTAGAAGAGAAAACAGGGACAGTCGTATTCTCAACGTGGGATTCCAAACCACTTTATGAGAAACCGTTCCGTGGTTGGCCAGTGGCTTCATGACATCAGAAGTAACTCCACCAATGCTTGTGAAGTTGATTCCACTCATTTGCATACCACCATCCTATTGGTTGCGAGGCTGTGAGAGGCCTCAGGTCCTCCTCCTCACCTCTACCTTGCTAGGAGGTCGTAGCTAGGAAAATGCTGCCCCTGGCGGTAATACAGCTGCGAGAGACGGCTGCGGGTGGCTGTGCCGTGCTCTCTCTTTCTCCAGTTCATCAATGTAGAACGCCTTCGTTTTCATTCAGAGGGCAGGGAAAACTCGTTCTAGGCATCTCCTGAGCACTCGCAGCTTCCCAACAAGGCAGGTTTCTGCAGAAATGGCTACGGTTTTCATTTTCTAGCGGGACTGCAAAACACACAGATTAGCCAGCGAGATTAGTAGAGCTCAGACAGAGGGAGATGCTGGAGGGTAAGAAAAACACAAGTCAGACGGGTGTTTCCCTGCCCCCCGGCACGGGGAGGGGAACAGGCTTCTCAAAAGCCAATTTGACAAGAACTCTGCCAGGCCTCTTTGATTTACTGCCCACGTGGAACGTGTGGACAAACCAGCATCCATCCATCACCGGGCGTGACCACCTGGCCTCCCATTCCCAGCCTCCGAAGGAGCAGGCTGAGAGGAAAACGTGCCGGAAGAGGGAGTGGGTAGGTGGAGATAGAAATCTTGGTGGGCGCGTCTCCCCGTCGGAAGGGGGATTGTTGCCCCAGGGATACAATGCCGGAAGGAGAGTTCAGGTGCCGGTCACCATGGTGCCGCTCTGCCTCAGCACCGCCACAGAGCCAGGTTCTAAGGGCGCTTTTCCGGCCCAGGTCCAGATTTTGCACAGCCCAGAGTCTGAGGGGATCTGGACCCAGGCTTTGGCTCTGCCATGCCTGTGGCCAACCGCAGGCCCTGCCATGCGGCTTCTGACTAGGCCAAGGAATCTGTGTTTGCATTGGGATTGTAGACAGGCCCTGGAGTGCTTCAAATCGCTGCCAAAGTTGCATGCAGCTTGCTTTAGGTGGGGCTGCCAGGGGAGGTTAGCCCCCCGTCAAGGCCGGTGGGTATGCTAGGCAGGGGGAGGCATTGCCTTCCCAAACAGCCAGCCTAGCCCCGCCCACACTCCGCCCCCAGAACGCCTGCTGTAGGTGTAGTGTAGACCTGGCCAGACACTCCAGATCTGAAGCAGAGGTCTGGGCTACCCACGCCAAGGCTTGTCCCTTTCTCCTGCGTCTTCAACATTTTTTTGTGAAACCCTCATCCGGAAAATTCCCTTGGGCTGCCCGGGTGGTGGGCCTGAGACCCTTCAAACAGGACTCGTGGCTTCCGTGCAGAGGACCCCACGGGGTTAATAACACAGGAGCGAGGCAGTGAAACACTCCGGCAGGCATCTGACCATTTTCAAACCCCTTTGCTTGCTCCACTCCCTAATTGGCGTCAGGTGAGAGCCACAAAAGGCAACACGGACAATGAGGCCCTGGGCGAGCGGCGAGGAAAGAGCTTCTGTCTCACATCTGTGACAGAAGCGTGTTTCAAGGCTCTGCAGAACGTACCACGATCAGTCACACACAGCGCGGAACACGCATTGCTCCCTGAAAGCAAGAGCCTTATTAATTGCAACTTCAGATCTCTGGGTGAGACACACCGTATAAAAGTCAGGTATTATTATTAGGGCTGTTAAGTGATTAAAAAAAATTAATTATGATTAATCGCACTGTTAAACAAGACTGGAATACCTTCCCTTTTAAATAGGTTCGGATCTTTCCTACATTTTCAAACATCTTGCTTTCAATTGCAACACAGAATTCTATGTGCACAGTGCTCACTTTATATTTACTTTCTACTGGGAGACTTACCCAGTGTTGCTTCGGTCCTTGGCTCAATACATTTTGGGGTTTGGGAAAATCAAAGGACAATGTGCAGGCTTTGTTTGGACCATTGCGCTGGGGTGGGGCTGGGAAGGAGGGGTTCAGAATGCAGGCTGCCCCGGGAAGAGAGAACGACCCCAGCCCTCTCTCACTGCAGCCGCTTGGGGCCAGGTGAGAAGCACCTCTCTATGGCCACTGCAGTTCCAGTGGGCACAGCCAGGGGAGGGGTGCATGTGCCCCGGCTGAGGCAGATCCAGGTTCATCTTCCCCTGCCCTCCGCAGCCAGAGTGGAATGCAGCAACTGGGCACTTTCCCCTCGCTCCCTGGCAAAGAGGAACAGCCAGCGATGTTCCCATATGAATGTTGGGGGGGGGGGGGGGGGGGTGTTCATCAGCCACCCTGCCCTCCCTAAAGGATGAGTGAAGGGGGTAAGAGGCTCAGGGCTGGGGCAGTCCTGGACGGGGACATGCACGCCCAGCTAGTCCCTTTTACCTGGCAGGTGATTTTGTCTCTTTTCTGAGCAGCAGTCCCATTCCAGGCACATCCCATTGTCCTGGCAGCTGACCTGGCTTTAAGTTATGATAAGAGGAAGCTGCCTATCAAATTTGGTGGTCCTAGCGTCTACAGTTAGGAGGAGTTCTTGAGCAGACAGACAGACAGACACAGAGACACACAGACTCACAGTAAGACAAACTTTCTCAAGTATATAGCAGACCACAAGTATTTGAACTGTGAAGAACAAAAAAATGTATTTTTCAATTCATCTCACGTAAGTATTCTAGTGCAATCTCTATCATGAGAGTTAAACTTATACATATAAAATTCTGTACACCCTCTCCCACCCCGCATTCAAAAATAAACCAGTGTAAAACATTAGCGCTTCTAAGTCCACTCAGTCCTACTTCTTGTTCAGTCAATCACTCAGACAACAAGTTTGGTTACAATGTTCAGGAGATAATGTTGCCCACTTCTTGTTTACAATGTCACCTGAAAGTGAGAACAGGCATTCACGTGGCACTGTTGTACCTGATGTTGCAAGGTATTTATGTGCCAGATGCGCTAACAATTCATATGTCCCTTAATGCTTCAGCCACCATTGCAGAGGACATGTGTCCATGCTGGTGATGGGTTCTGCTTGACAATGATCCAAAGCAGCGTAGACCGACGCATGTTCATTTTCATCATCTGAGTCAGATGCCACCAGCAGAAGGTTGGTTTTCTTTCTTGGCGGTTCAGGTTCTGTAGTTGCCACACTGGAATGTTGCTCTTTTAAGACTTCTGAAAGCATGCGCCACACCTCGTCCCTTTGAGATTTTTGGATGGCGCTTCAGATTCTTAAGCCTCGATCGAGAAGTGAGTTGTAGCCTCATGAAAGCTTATGCTCCAATATCCTAATCAATTCGTTAGTCTTTAAAGTGCCACCGGACTCCTTGTTGTTTTTGCTGAAACCTGGGAGCTATCTTTAGCATTCTCACGTTGGTATCGTCTTTGCGTTGAGTCAAATGTGCTGTGAAAGCATTCTTAAAATGAACATGTGCTAGGTCATCGCCAGAGACTGCTACATAACATATGGCAGAATGCAAATAAAACAGAGCAGGAGACATACCGTTCTCCCTCAAGGAATGCAGTCACAAGTGTAATTAATGCATTCTTTTTTTAAAGAGCACCGTCAGCATGGAAGCATTCCTTTGGAATAGGGGCCGAGGCATGAAGGGACATACAAATATTTAGCAAATCTGGCCTGTAAATACCTTGCAACGCCGGCTATAAAAGTGCCATGCAAACGCCTGTTCTCAGTTTCTGGTGACATTGTAAATAAGAAGTGAGCAGCATTATCCCCTGCCAATGTACACAAACTGTCTGTCTTAGCGATTGGCAGAACATGAAGTAGGACTGAGTAGACTTAGAAGCACTAACTTTTTACGCTGTTTTAAAGTTCTACACTATTTTGTTTTGAAGTGCATTTATGTAACCTCCAAAAAAACCTTTTATTTGTATGTTACATTGTCACAATAAAGAGACTGCACTTCCGTGCATGTCTGAGATGAATTGTAAAAATACTATTTTTTTTTATCATTTTTACAGTGCGTATAGTTGTCATAAAAATAATAATATAAAGTAAGTTCTGTACGCTTTGTATTCTGCGTTGTAATGGAAATCAATACTGAAAACGTAGACAAACAATCACCAATATGGAATACACTAGGGCTGCGTCTAGACTGGCAAGATTTTGCGCAAAAGCAGTTGCTTTTGCGCAAAAACTTGCCAGCTGTCTACACTGGCCGCTTGAATTTGCGCAAGAGCACTAACTTTGTAATGCACAAAATCAGTGCTTCTTGCGCAAATACTTTGACGCTCCTGCTCGGGCAAAAGCCCTCTTGCAGAAATGCTTTTGCGCAAGAGGGCCAGTGTTGACAACCCAGAACCGTTTTGCGCTAAAAATCCCCAATGGCTAAAATGGCGATCAGGGCTTTCTTGCGCAAACCGCGTCTAGATTGGCACAGACGCTTTTGCGCAAAAAGTGCTTTTGCGCAAAAGCGTCCGTGCCAATCTAGATGCTCTTTCGCAAATGCTTTTAATGGAAAAACTTTTCCGTTAAAAGCATTTGCGGAAAATCATGCCAGTCTAGACGTAGCCTAGAAGATTTAACCAGTGTTGCTCAGAGCCTTAACTCAAACAAGTTTTGTTTTTCTTCATTTAAATCATTGTAGAGAGGGGACAACCTCAGCCCTCTCACTGCTGCAGCTTAGGGCCAGATACAATGCCTGTCCATGGCTGTGGCAGCTCCAATGGGCACAGCTGGGGAAGGGGTCCATGTCCCCCAGATGGGTGACAGATAGACACAGACAGACACACAAACAGACAAACTCTCTGAAATATATAGTAGAGAGCTGTCCCTTTCTCCACCCCGGCCACCTGCTGGCCCAATGGGGTTAGAGCTGTCCTGGTCCCCATCTGTTTGGCCCCCTGCTGCCTCCTGGTGGTCATTCTACAGTATAACTGTCCCTCCAACCAGAACTCTCCTTTTGCATTTTATGAGAAACAATACAATTCCGCACGCATCCCATAGTCTGGTGCAACCAAATCCTTCCCTTGCTTTAAGTTACCATCGGAGGAAGCTGCATGCTGAAGCCTTACCGTTTAGGGGTTCTTGACCAAAGGGACTCTCAGATGGACAGACAGATGCACCTTTCTAAAATAACTAGTGAGATTTCAGTTTGCAATTCCGTGGTTTAACAGTGCAATTAATCGCCATGATGTTTTTTATATCACGGTTAATGTTTTGAGTTAATCACTTGAGTTAATTGTGATTAACTGACAGCCCTGATAATGATGATGATAGTGATGATTTGTTTATTTGCTGAGTGCTGTGTCCACGGGGGGTGGGTCAACATAGGGCTGGGGCCCCACACCTCACAGGAGCCAAGCCCCCTGCAACCCATGGGAGCCTCTGGCCCCCAAGCATGGGGTGGGAGGGCAGGTGGCGCATGGCCCAAGCCTCACCAGCCCCGGAGTACAGGGAGCGTGTACCACCCCAACATCCTGCTGTTGTAATGTTTGTCCCCATTGGCTACTGAGGCAAAACCGGACGTGGTTTTATCCAGCATGGGACAGGGATGCCAGAGTGAAAAGCGCAGTGCTCTGCTCAGTTGGTGTTGCCTCGCACATCAGCAAGGTCCCACTGGCCGGGGCAGGCCCACGCCATTCCCAGGAGCATCCGAGTGACCGATGATCTGGGAATGTGCGAGTGACCACTAAGGATGCTCAGCCGGGGGCAAAGTGGCTTGGGCTGACTTCGCTGTCACTGCCAGGACGGGCTACCTTGGCAAAGGCAGCCAACTGTCAATGCGCCCTCGAGACCTTGTGATCTCAGCGGCAGAATGTCATTGGCCGGCCCAAACCACACATCCAAGTCCTGGCAACCTTTGGGGATGCAGAAAACGGAAGCCCCGGTTCCGCCTGCAACACGGTCGTCCCGAGGGGGCAGAGAATCACCCGCGTATCTTTTTAGCCACACGTTTATGAAATAAACAGTTTTCCAGGCGCGGGCCCTTTTCTGCGAAACGTGCCCTAGACCGGCTCATATGTAACATTGCTCAGAGCAGCGCGTGATCCTTGGACGGAAAGGAAGGACCAACAAAAATAGATGCTCCTCTCGCTCGTTTCATCCCAATGGGATCGGAAATGCCTAGCGCCTTAGAAACTGTTTTCCAGAGACACAGGTTAGCAGCCCCTGGAACTCATCAATCTTCTTTATTCTTTCCTGTGGTGCAGCCCGTGAGATTCTTGCGAAATGTACGTGATTTGCTCTTGCGGTTAGTTAGTTCTCAGGGCTGTTTTTGTTTAAATAGAATTCTAGGATCCCAGAGCACATAAGCCACCCTACAATAATAAAACAGAGCAGTCTAGGGCTTGCAAACTGCCCTACAATAACAAAACAGCTAGAGCAGTCTAGGGCTTGCAAACTGCTCTACAATAACAAAACAGCTAGAGCAGTCTAGGGCTTGCAAGCTACCCTACAATAACAAAACAGCTAGAGCAGTCTAGGGCTTGCAAGCTGCCCTACAATAACAAAACAGCTAGAGCAGTCTGGGGCTTGCAAGCTACCCTACAATAACAAAACAGCTAGAGCAGTCTGGGGCTTGCAAGCTACCCTACAATAACTAAACAGCTAGAGCAGTCTGGGACTTGCAAACTGCCCTACAATAACAAAACAGCTAGAGCAGTCTGGGGCTTGCAAGCTACCCTACAATAACAAAACAGCTAGAGCAGTCTGGGGCTTGCAAGCTACCCTACAATAACAAAACAGCTAGAGCAGTCTGGGGCTTGCAAGCTACCCTACAATAACAAAACAGCTAGAGCAGTCTAGGGCTTGCAAGCTGCCCTACAATAACAAAACATCTGGAGCAGTCTGGGGCTTGCAAGCTACCCTACAATAACAAAGCATCTGGAGCAGTCTGGGGCTTGCAAGCTACCCTACAATAACAAAGCATCTGGAGCAGTCTAGCTTGGCAAGCTACCCTACAATAACAAAGCATCTTATAAACAGCAATGAAGGCAGAAAATAATGAGCATGACCTCTGCCATGCAACATTGCAGGCAGCGCAGCGCCTGCTTGGCACCCATTTAATACAGACCAATTATTCCACCAAAGTTGGATCTTATAAAACTCCACTTCATTAGAACCTCCAAGGCAGCTGTGACGTTAATCACGAAAACCTTGATAGTCTGCGGGAGGCTTACGCCCTGGAAGGAAAAACACTTTCTTTCAGATGCTTTCATTTTACTTTGAGGTTAATAGAAGGCTAATTTGAAAGCATTCGGTTAATGAGAAAGCTAAAAATACTCCTACCGCACAGACCCTTCCTCCGCGGTGCCTGTCTCGACAGCGCCGGCTGTGAGCGTCGGCAGCCGCTGACGGTCCTCAGAGGGGAGAGTGGTTATAAATCTTCCCTGTTCAGGAGACACCCCTGATGCAGCTGGCCCCCCAGGTGTGGGGAGGGTTGGGGGACAGAGCACCAAGAACTAGGAAGAAGGGGTATCAGGGATCTGTAGGGGGCCCAGATACCACCTGGCAAGTGGAGGCCGGAGGTAAGGCGTTCATCAGAGGCCTGGGACCTGTTCTGGGAGGCAGGTCTGCCGCTTGTGCTCTTGGGACCGTGGGAGAATCACCGCCATCTCTCTACCTGCCTTCCTGCCTTTGTCTGCCTGATCCCACTGGACTGGAAGCTCTTTGGGGCAGGGACTGTCTCGAGCTATGTGTCTAGAACAAAAGGCTCCTGATCTCAGCTGGGAACTCCATGTACTGCTGGAACCTCTCTAGTCTGGCACTGTCGGCACGAACCAGAGAATTTGCTGGACCACGGGAGGTCAATATAGTCTAGTAGCATGACCAACACTGCCACTGCTAGCTGGGCTCTGAGAAGACACTTACATAAGAACATAAGAACAGCCGTACTGGGTCAGACCAAAGGTCCATCTAGCCCAGTAGCCTGTCTGCCGACGGTGGCCAGCACCAGGTGCCCCAGAGAGGGTGGACCGAAGACAATGATCAAGCGATTTGTCTCCTGCCATCCTTCTCCAGCCTCTGGCAAACAGAGGCCAGGGACACCATTTCTATCCCCTGGCTAATAGCCTTTTATGGACCTAACCTCCATGAAATTATCTAGCTTCTCTTTAAACTCTGTTATAGTCCTAGCCTTCACAGCCTCCTCTGGCAAGGAGTTCCACAGGTTGACTATGCGCTGTGTGAAGAAGAACTTTCTTTTATTAGTTTTAAACCTGCTACCCATTAATTTCATTTGGTATCCTCTAGTTCTTCTATTATGGGAACTAATAAATAACTTTTCTTTATCTGCCCTCTCCACACCACTCATGATTTTATATATACCTCTATCATATCCCCCCTCAGTCTCCTCTTTTCTAAACTGAAAAGTCCCAGTCGCTTTAGCCTCTCTTCATAGGGGACCTGTTCCAAACCCCTAATCATTTTAGTTGCCCTTTTCTGAACCCTTTCCAAGGCCAAAACTTAGGGGTCAATTAAAGCTAAAGAACAGCACCGAACTCTGAGCGCCGTGGCTTGGGGCTGTAAACAAACTTAATGGGACCGTGGGAAACTTGGCCACACCCATGATAAATGGACATCCGGCTAACTCGAGTCATGCCGGACCACGGAGGTTGCCGGACTAGAGAGGTTCAACCTGGACCGCCATAAAACAAACAATCTGTGATGCTTAATCCCCGGGAGGCATACAGATCTTGTGCCAAAAGGGGGTTTTGGGCAAAAAGGAAAGGAAATGTCCACACTGCTTGTTTTTGCGCAAAAATGGACCGGAAGAGATTATGCAAATGAAGCATGAGAAAATGCTAATCCGGGCTTCATTTGCATTGCCTCTTCCGGCAAAGCGCGTGGTGTAGCCGTAGCCTGGAGTGGGATGCCGGGGACAAGCTGTGATGAACCGGCCGGCGTGTTCAGGTGGCGAATGGCTCGTCTTCTGCACGGCTTGTCTTTTAACCGGGGTTTCGCAGGGGGTTTACAAGCTCCATTGAATTCAGAGCGAGAAAGGATCAGTGGCATCACCTCATCAGACCTCCTGCCTCGCATGGGCCAGGCCCCCTCCCTCCCGCGTCCAGCCCTGCACTCCCCACCGCCTCACGCCCCCTCCGCACTGGCCCGGCGCCCCAGGGCCACTTGCCATTTTCCCCGCAGCACAACCAACGTTCCCCCCGCCGGGTTCTGCGCTGCCCTCGCCCGCACGGCAGGGAAGGGGCCTTTCATCTCGTCCCTCGCTGCTGTCAGCGACGTGCGTATTTCACGCCGTGCCAGCTGCTGCCTGTTTGCGGCAGTGCCATTAGCAGCCGCGTTGAGTGTCAGGAACACATGCCCGGACGCAAGCTCGTTTTCCTCCTGCTGACAGCCACCGAGGCAAGACAGGAGAGGAGCAGAGACGCAAGCGGAGGGAGCCGGGGGATGCGAGTGAGATGGCAGGGCCCAGGGGGGAAGGGGGAGACTGGAAGGGGGCTGCAGCCCTGTTCTGGGTCCCAAGAGAGCGACTTAGCTTCTCTCCTACCTTCCATTCCCAGAGGATGGGACGAAACCCACAGCACAATTTGGCCTACTGGGTCATCTGTACTCAGATCCGCTGTGCTGAGCCAGAGGGCTGGGGCTTGCTGTGAGGGGTATCGGCACAGCGGCATCAGGGTGGGGGGCTGTGGGTCCGGAATGAGGGGCATTGGCAGAGCTGGAGGGGTTGGGGATGCTGCATGAAAGGGGGTCTCTTTCTCCTTCCAGGAAGCAGGACAGGTTGAACCTCCCAAATCCAGGATTTCCCGGCAGCATCCATGATCCGGCTGGGCCACAGATGCTGCTGGCCCAAAGAGCCCCAGAAGCCGGGAGGGGGAGCCAGCCGGAAGAACATGGGGGCTGGGAAGTCCCAAATGAGCCAGCAGCGGCTGGCCTGGGCAACCCCGATGGCAGTGGGGCCAGGTGGCAACTGCAGAGTCTCAGCCCCGGCATGGGAATCTCTGGCAGCAGCAGGGCAGCCCAGCAGGGGAACCCCAGGAACACAAGCAGCAGTGAGGGGCAGCAGGGTGGGGAGCCCCAGGGAGAGGAGCCAGCAGCGGAGCATTGACCTCCCCTGGTCCGGCAAACTCCCTGGTCCGGGACCGCTCAGGGCCCGAGGGTGCCGGACCAGAGAGGTCCAACCTGTACCAGGCTTCCCACATCTCCTCCTCCCCCCCCACCTCGCCCGCCTTTTGTCACCTGCTCCCCATCCTCCTGCCTGAATCCAGGGCCAAATCCTCAACGTGCCACCGGGCCCGGAGTATGTCACCAGGCGCATTCCTCTGGGAGCCTTAGGTGCAGGGCTCCACCTGGCTCGGATCTGACCCATCACAAGCTTTAATGAGGTCTGCCCCCAGCACTCCTGTGTGTGGGGAATATTGTCACTTCCGCTCCAGGGATTGGGACAGGCCCATTCAGCGACTGGCTCTGGTAGCTGAACCCAGCTTTCCCTCCTCGCGGCCCACATCTTAGCCCTGAGGCATCTGCCCTTTGCCGCAGGACTTGCCTCTAGGGCGGGGACTCCGCCTTTGTTTCTTTGCCAGATGCCGTGTGTCTGGGGAGCGCTATGTGGATTAGTCCACCTTGCTGCAGGTCCCTACCATGCTTTGTGGTCCTTGGAGCTCTGGAGCTAAGACAAGGGCAAACCTTTGGCTGAGAAACACCCTCTGGCTGGCCTACAGTGAAAAGAGCACAATGAGACTTGGCTTGCTAGGGAGGTGCCTTTCTGCTAGGAAGGTGTCGCTTGTTCACGGGGCCGGAACCAGTGTTCCCTGTAAGCTGAGCACTTGGGCGGCCACCCGGGACAGATTTAGATGCGTCCTAGCTGAGTAGCAGAGGGCCCACAGCTTGGTTGTGTTTCTGTGAGTGGTGCACATCTGCACATGCCTTGGTGCACAGAGCAAAATTTAGTCCACACACGTGTAAAAAAAAAAAAGAGAGGAAACATTGGCCAGAACCACTTAGCTTCTCTTTCCCAACCCACGCTGCTCACAACTAGAGACACAGGCGGTAACTCCCCCCCCACTCCCATCGCTGGCATGCCCGTCATTTATAAAATACGGTTGTCAAGGGAATACATTGTTTTATGGTACATAACTTTGTAATGTGGAGCTAATGTTCTGTAGCCTGGTTACACTGCCACTTTGACAGACTCCTGGATAGGGGGAGGGACTGTGACTTCCAGCCGCCTGCTATATGCCCTCCTGGGAGCCACAGGACTGGGGAGGGGGGGACCCCGGCCTGGTCATGGGCATTATTAACTCTTTGTTGCCCTTGCCCCAAGTCAGGTAACTGGGGCCAGCAAATCAAGAGGCAGCCCCACTCTTGATGGCCTGGCCTTGGAAGAAAAGGGGATCTTGGGGCGGAGGAAGCCGCCTGGATAGGAAGCTGGCCCAGAAACAGAGGAGGGGGGTAACCTTCCCAGCTTTTCCCAGACGTAGGTGGTTTTGCAGTGAAATCAGTGACGATGAAGGTCCTTGACACCCCCACACGTGGCAGAGGCCTTGGGGATCGGCAGCACGCTCCCACGGGGCCTGCACGCTCAGCTGTTCGCCAGCCCTGCTGAACTGCTGAGCCGCCCAGGAGCGTCGCTTTGGGAAAGACACGTTTGCTTGGCAAGGCAGCCGCTGCCGGGTGCTCCTGCGGGCCAGGCGGCGACAGATTTACACTGTGAAACCAAGTGCCGTGCGTCGGCGCCGCAGCCGCATTGGCGCCTGGGTTCCGGGCGAGGGAACGGAGAAGCAGGCGGCCGTCGGGTTCTCGCACGACGTGGCTCTGATGTGGCAGAGGACGGCCGGCCCAGGCAGGGGGTCCCTGCAGCAGTTTCCGTCTGTGTCCACGTTGTTCTCCCACCCTGGGCGAGCCACAGAAGACAGCAGGTCCTGGCTGGAAAGGCAGGAGGGTGATGCAGACAGCCTGGAGGAAGGAGGCTGAGTGTGGATTCGGTGCAGTCACAACAGGGGTGGGTACGTCGCACCCACGTGCCTCAGTTTCCCCATGTGAAACGTCACCCGCAGCCCTTGCCTAACGCACAGGATGGGCGGCTTGGGCAGGGTGTCCCCGGCTGCTGTTACTTCGATGCCACGGAGACGGTTGGCCAGCTGCTCCTTAAAAGGGCGTTGAAGACATAACGAGCCTACACAACGTGGACCCCGGGGCTCATCCCACCCAGCCTGATTCGCTTTTACTTACTGAGCACGGCCGGGTAGAACAGGGCTGTTCCAAAAGCAGCGGAGGAACAGCCCGCGGCCGGCCAAGTTTGGGGAGGCAGTGGCTGCTAACCACGCTTCTGCCAGCTTTCTTTGGCCGGGGGAAACAGGAGGCGTATCCCCGTGCGGCCCTGTCACCGGCTGCTGCCCTATTCTCATCCCCGTGTGGGCTGTCCACCCTCCCCCCCCCCCGCCTTAAATGGCTGTGCCTTTCAAAGCGGGGGCTGTCAGCCGGGGGATGGCACAGAGCGCACGGCACGGCACGGGCTGCCCCCATTCTGTCTGTCAGATGCTTCGGAGATGCCGCGGCGCCGGTCAGCTCCCTGCTGGAAACGGCGGCGTCTCCGAGCGGGCGGCGTGGCTGTTGGCTGGCGCGAGCAAAGACGTGGCATGTCGAGGGACCGATCTCGCCACCTGTGTGCGGCCCCCAGCCCAAGGGGGGGTCTGCAGCTCAGCACTAGGCATAGAAAAAGTGCCCAACACCTGGGGGGAGCACAGCCCATTTCCTCCCCCAGACAAAGTGGCCCCAGGCCCTCCCACATCATGCCCCATCCTAGGCATCCCACGTGGGAGGGAGTGGCATGAGGGGTCATGTGCCCCCTTTATATTTGAATTGTTGAAGCCACGTGCCTTCACTGTACCCCTCTCCATGCCCCCCTCCCCTGCAGGGTACAGGTCACCTCTAGCCCTCCCCGTCCCTCAGCACCATGTTTCCTCCCTGTTCTGTTCCTTTCATTTTATGGCCACGCCCCCTAGCACGCTGGCCACACCCACCACCCAGCTATGGCCCCTCCCCCTCTGCCCGTACACACCCCCCCCGAGGCATGACAGCTGCCTAAAAAAGCCATCTCCATCTCTCTCCTTCCCTTCTCCTGCCCCATATGAGACTCCTCCATGCCTCCCACCCCCACCCCGTGTCCCTGGCTGCAGCGTTCAAGTCCAGGACATGGCTTTTGTCCTCACACGCGGTGCCCTGCATGCATCCGCTGCCCAGAGCCATGGGCCACAGCGCCCGGACACCCAGAGACGTCACTCCTGCCCCCACCCAGCGAAGGAGGGCCGGAGGGAGCCGGCGTGGAGAGGCTGAGTCACACTGTGCTGCATTGATCTGGCAGGAGCTCGCTGAGTCACCGTCTCCCTCTCCTGCCTGCCCAGGAAGGTTACCCTCTGCTGTTGGCTGGCACGGGCCGGCAGGGAACCCGCTGCTGGTTTAAGGTTCTGGGAAAGTGGGGCCAGCCACTGCCAAGCCAGAAGGACTCCCACGGCCCTTGTCGTTGGGCCGAGGCCCTGTCTTGAATACAGGCCCCCTCTTCCGCCCCCCGGCTCTGCCCGGACCAGCCCACGGATGCGCTGCAATGGGTCGAGCACGGGGCGGGGAAGGGGCTACCCAAGCAAACCGGGAGTGGGAGGGCAGAGCCTCCTGCGTGTCCCTCAAGCAGACCGTCCTCTGGCCGGTGGCTGGTTCTTGGTGCTTGGCCCCTTCCTTGGCTGGTTGTCAGGGCGGCGCTGTGCAGTGCCCCCAGGTGGGTGCCACGGAGCAGTGGGAGCGGCTGCGGCGGTGGGAGGCGTGTGCAGCCGGTCCCCCCGCCTATGGCCCTGCGGTTTAGTATTGGCCCCACGCCAGGCTCTCTTCTCACAACTGGGAGCTTGAGACCATGTATGTTCCTGCGTGTTAAAGCAAGAACGATGCGCGGGGTCAAATTCTGTTACAAATACCTAGGTGCGTAGCTTTGTTTTAGATGCAAAATGTTCCCTGCGCCAGACACAAATAAGGCTGAAATACGTACGTCCATTTTAAACCAAGCGCCACAATGAAGTCCGTAATGCGTACGCTTCAGTGTAATGTCATTTTTTTGCGCCACACGGTATACATATACACAGGGCTTGACAAATAATGTAATCTACTCGCCCGTGGAGAGTAGATTACGACCCGGAAGAGCCAGCGCAGAGCGAGCTGAGCATGCGCAGAACGCAGAACGGTGTGAAACCGCGCGGCTGGCAAGCGGGGCTCGCCGCCGCGTGGCAAGCCCTGCATATACATATACATATACATATACATATACAGGTTGAACCTCTCTAGTCCGGCATCCTCAGGACCTGACCGGTTTTGAACCAAAGAATTTTCTGGACTATGGGAGGTCAATAGTGTCCAGCAGCAGCATAATGATTCAAGGCCTGGAATAAAACAAACCTGCCCCGTCCGTGAGAAACTCAAGAAGCCCAGTTTTTTCCTGTCTCTGAGAGAAGGTTCAGAGGTGATTGAGTCACCGACGGCAAATCCAGGAGAAAGACGTTTGTGAGACTCGGCGACGCGGAAGCTGAAGCTGAACCAGACGCATTTGGACTAGGAAAGAGGCATGCCTTTTTACCAGTGCAGGTACCTGGATCATTGGAACGTGGCGGATTCTTCGTCGTCCAGGAATATTTAACTCCACACAGGATGCGTTTCTAAAAGATGCTCAGATTCAAACAGAAATAACGCGTGGTCCTGCAGCACCTTAGGGCGGGGAACCTTTTTTGGGGTCGGGGGCCACTGACCCACAGAAAAATCAGTCGGGAGCCGCACACACGTGAGAAGCACAAACGAAGCCCTCACTGATTTGTCTGCCGACTGAGAAGGAGGAAAGATGCTCCCCACATTCCCCTCGCACACCAGAGCCTGGGGGGGCCAGGCTCGTAGCTTTTGTGTGCTCCAGCCCCGCAGTAGGGGGACTGGAGCATCAGTGCAGGCTCCCCAATGCTGGGGGAGCCCCGAGCCTCGGGGGCCGGATCCAGGCAGGATGGGGGCCACATCCCCCTAAGGCACCCCTGCCTTAGAGACTAACACAAACTATAGAGAGAATCATGAGCATTTGTGGGCACAACCCACGTCAGACGAGTGGAGGAAAAGGTACAAAACCCCCAAGTGTTTGTCCCTTTTGCTCCAGGCATCTGAGGAAGTGGGTTGTGCCCACAAACGCTCATGCTACTAGACATATTTTGGTTAGGGTATGTCTATTGTAGGAGGCATAAGGGATCTGTCAAAAAAGGCTTTCTTTCTTGACAGACCCCCTAGACTGCCGCTTTTTGCCGACAACATGCTGAGTCGGCAAAACGCGGTGGCCATTTTTATGCAAATTAGGTACGGGATATTTAAATCCCTGCCTCATTTGCAATGTCAACTTGCCTAATCTGCATCCCTCTGCCGACAGAGGGATGCAGTCTAGACATACCCTCAGGGGCCCCGGGACCACTTGCGTTGTTAAGTTACAGACTAACCCGGCTGCCCCTCTGAGATTTCCAAACAGAAATGTATACTCTTGATGCAGAGATTGCGGGGTGCGGGGTTTTGGCCTCCTTGGACTGGAAATCTTGGCAAGACATTGGCAAGGAGGGTTGTGAGCTGGTACATTTACAAGGCAGGAGAGACCTGGCTTGCCCAGCAGCCTTGGCCAAGTCCCCAGGGCACTGGAACGGGGGAAGAAGTGGCGTGGAAGCCGGACTTTGGGGAAAGGGTGGGGCTTGGGGCAAGAGGCAGTGCTGGAGGCGGGGCTTGGGAAGAAGGGGCGGGGCAATGGTTTGGGTACCCATGCTGCCTCCACACACACACTTTTAAGCATCTTCTGTCACTCCTGGCAAGTTGTCTCACTGTCCCCACTTGGGAAATGACGGTACCTGCCTCCCAGGCATGTCTGTAAGGAGTGATGCAAGCGTGGGTCAGTATTATTACATTATGCTACAAGCTGCCTCCTGCCTGAGTCACGAGTCCATAGCAGCAGGACCCTTCTGGGACCATCGGCTCCCACGCCGCACAGCTGGAAAGAAACAGCCGTGAAGGATAGGCCGTGGAAACCAGCTTTCTTGCTTGGGTTGAGTTGATTAATCCTTGGCACGGAATGGACCCAGGTGAGAATCTAGCATGAATTCCGCTGCCTGTGAGCGTTAGATGGAAAAGGGTTTTTCTAGCTTCAGGGCATCAGCAGAACTTGGGGAGAGATGCATCTCGTAAGGAGAATTCACCTGCCCTTCTGGCTGCTCCAGAGCAAACGGGAAGGTGGTTCATAATTTTCCATCACACAACCCGCACTTCTTCCCGATTTTCTATGGCGATTTCAGGAAGCCCTGCGGGGGGGGAGAGGGGGGGTGTTAAGTTGCTAGACCACAAGACTTGGAGCCAAGAAGGCTAATGGCATAGTGGGGTGCATTAGGAGGAGCATAGCCAGCAGATCCAGAGAAGTGATTATTCCCCTTTATTCGGTACTGGTGAGGCCACATCTGGAGTATTGCGTCCAGTTCTGGGGCCCCCACTATAGAAAGGATGTGGACACATTGGAGAGGGTCCAGCGGAGGGCAACCAAAATGATGAGGGGGCTGGAGCACATGACCTACGAGGAGAGGCTGAGGGATTTGGGCTTGTTTAGTCTGCCAAAGAGAAGAGTGAGGGGGGATTTGAGAGCAGCCTTCAATTTCCCGAAGGGGGGTTCCGAAGAGGATGGAGAGAGGCTGTTTTCAATGGTGGCAGAACGAGGAGCAATGGTCTCCAGTTACAGTGGGGGAGGTCTAGTTTGGATATTAGGAAAAACTATTTTACTAGGAGGGTGGAGAAGCACTGGGATGGGGTCCCTAGGGAGGGGGTGGAATCTCCATCCCTAGAGGTATTAAAGTCCTGGCTTGACAAAGCCCTGGCTGGGTTGATTTAGTTGGGGTTGGTCCTGCTTTGGGCGAGGGGCTGGACTCAATGACCTCCTGAGGTCTCTTCCAGCCCTGGGATTCTAGGATTCTATGACTGATCACAAGCCCAGGGATTTTGCACGATTCTGGCTCCTCTTCTCAGGACGTCCACACGGTTCCCAGCTCATTTTCTTCCTTTCTGTTCTGCACCCCCAAAACAACAGCGTGTTTGCAAAATACAACCGCCAAACCACCCCCCAGCCATGTGGCCCAAGTGGGTGTGTGCAGGTCAGGTATTTTCTGGTCCGTAACCAATATCATCTGGAAAACGGTTTTCTGTGAAGTTTACGATTTAAGTGCCCTGAAAAAAGACGGATTTTTAATATGCAACGGAACAGGAACGAGCCCATATTTGGGATGCTGAAAATTCCTTGGGATTCTTTCTGCTCCACTTGCAGAACCAGGCAGCTTAATGTGTGGGTCCGTCATGTACCATACTCCAAAGAGAGCCTACGGGCCAGATTGGGATTCCTGTTGTACTCCAGATGACTCTACCCTGCAGGGTGAGTGGGCCCACTGAAAGCTCTGAATTCTGCCTTAGAAAACAGGACTGGACTCTTCTAGCAAAACCTACATAAGACCTGGCCTGGATCTTATATAACATTGGAGCGGTTTGGCCTTTCCATGTGAGGGACCAGAAATTAACCGCTCCATGTACTGGCTCTGCATATTGGCAGGGTAGCAGGGTGCGTGTCAGGCTCTGCCTTAGATAATTAGGGATTTGGGCTTTATTTTAACAATGGAAGGAAAAGTTTTTCTTTAGACGTTGATGTGTTGGATCCCTTGCACCATCCCATGTTCAGTTTAGGTCCAAAATGAAGATTAAGTGATGGGGTTCAGCCTAAACCCCAGTGGATAGATTCACATCACACTTCATTCACTCTGGTTGACCCTCTCTTGAAAGAATTTGGAAGAGCAGGGGAGGAGGGACAAGGTCAGATTGTTGCAGGGTCTAATATTCCCTCTAATTTTTTCCATCAAGGCGCAGAATACATTTTGTTCTATGCACTGAGGCATGTGCAGATGTGCACCACCAGTAGAAACACACGCTGCCAGCTGTGGGCGCTCTGCTAATCAGCTGGGCAGCCTTTGAATCTCTCCTGGACGGCTGCCCGAGCGCACAGCTTACAGGGAACACTAGCGGGGTCCCATGCTGGGAAGAAGGAAGGCCCTCTAGGGCAAGATCAGCGCAGTTCCCTTTCATAAGTGACACGCAGCAGACCCCAGAACCCACAGCACAAAGCATAAAGATCTATTTTCTAGGGCTTCCTGGAGGCAATAGCTAAATTGCTTCCTTGGAATAAAAAAGCGAATTCTTTAATTCCCTTTACATAACATGTTAAATAGTTCTCTTGTTGCTTAAGAAATGCAGTTCCTCAAACCCCCCCCCACCCCACGCACCCCGGCTCTGTTCTACTTTTCTCTCCTGCCAGCTTTACAGACGTTTTTCTGAGGCACTTTGCAGAGGGGTCTCCAATGCCCTTAACCTCCCTTTTTCTTTGCAATTAAAACTCTTCATTTTGGGCAATGATGTAAAAAGCAAAATAAAGGGTTGAGGAGACGGAAGGGAGGGAGGGAAAACACCCGCACAAGTGCCTTGATTGTTGCTAGCGCTGCATTCATTCCACCTAGGTGCCCAGTGCCTATTGACAGCTTACATTTTCCAGGGGGAAAAAAAAATAAAGCACAAAAGTGGTAGATAATTGTAGTGGAATGGGATGATAAGTTATGTTTGGTATCTTTTTTACAACCATTCCCCGGGGACCCATTATGGTAATTTTTTCTTTTATAACTGGCAAATTGTATAACAAGTCAGGTGATAAACTAGCGATGCAGAAATTTGCATTTTAATACAACTGTCTAAATCATTTCCCCACGTCGGGGCTGGACGGGACACTCTCCCGGCTTTCCGAGGGGTCGGGTTGGCGGGTGGCTCGCAGCGGCGGCTGTGCTGTTTGCCTGGCTTCTCACCACTCCGCTGGGCCGGCCCCATGAAATGCGGAGCATCTGGTGGATGGGAGCTGGAGAGGAGCCGTGGGGGCTGTTTCAAAGCAACAAATTCATTTAATGGGTGTTTTATTCCTCCTTTTCTCTGGCTCCGGGGCAAGAGTGCTGCATGAATATTACTTAATGCCATGTAGCCAGGTTCTCTCTGCTCACATGGGAGCTTTGAAATACCCCAGGCCAAATCCTGCTGTGGCTACCTCCTCATCCCACGTATTACATGAACATTACACAGAACAGGTCAGGCAGTGAGTGCCCTGGGACCTGGATTCTGCCAAAAGGAAGCAGAACTAACCGTGTGTTTGCTCTTTAGTTGCAGAGAGCTTTAGCAAAGCTCTCGATGCCATCTCCGGAAGTATCCTTGCCAGCAAGCTAAAGAAGCGTGCATTGGATGAATGGACTCTACGGTGGATAGAAAGCTGGCTAGATCATCAAGTTCAACAGGTAGTAATCAACGGCTCACGGTCTAGTTGGCAGGCAGTATCAAGCGGAGCACCTCAGGGGTCAGTCCCAGGGCCGGTTTTGTTCAGCATCGTTATTAATGACCTGGATGAAGGGATGGATTGCACCCTCAGCAAGTTCCTGGATGACACTAAGCCAGGGGGAGAGGTAGATACGCTGGAAGACAGGGATCAGGTCCAGAGTGACCTAGACAAATTGGGCCAAAAGAAATCAGATGAGGTTCAACAAGGCGGGGTTTAAAAAAGGGAAGAAGGACAATCCAAGGAACTAGAAACCAGTCAGCCTTACCTCAGTCCCTGGAAAAATCATGGAGGGGATCCATGATATTGAAGCACTTGGAAAAGGGTTGAAACAAAAAACAGGACTATGTAGCACTTTAAAGACTAACAAGACGGTTTATTAGGTGATGAGCTTTCGTGGGCCAGACCCACTTCCTCAGATCAAATAGTGGAAGAAAATTGTCACAACCATATATACCAAAGGATACAATTTAAAAAAATGAACACATATGAAAAGGACAAATCAAATTTCAGAACAGAAGGGGATGGGGAGGTAAATGTCTGTGAGCTAATGATATTAGAGGTGATAATTGGGGGAGCTATCTTTGTAATGGGTAAGATAATTAGAGTCTTTATTCAAACTTAGGTGTAAAGTGTCGAATTTAAGCATGAATGACAGTTCAGAGGATTCTCTTTCAAGTGTAGTCTTAAAAGGCCTTTGAAGCAGGATGCAGGTAATCAAGTTGTTGAGACAATGTCCTTTCTGGTTGAAATGGCAAGAAACTGTTTTTTCTTTGTGATCCTGTCTAATATCTGTTTTGTGGGCATTGATCCATTGGAAAAGGGGAAAGTGATAGGAATAGTCAACATGGGTTCACGAAGGGCAAGTCGTGCCTGACCAATCTGATTAGCTTCTATGATGAGGTAACTGGCTCTGTGGACATGGGAAAGTCAGTGGATGTGATATACCTTGACTTTAGCAAAGCTTTTGATACGGTCTCCCACAATATTCTTGCCAGCAAGTTAAGGAAGTATGGATTGGATAAATGGACTGTAAAATGGATAGAAAGCTGGGGATTGAGGCTTTAGGGAGCAGAGAGGCCTCATTCTTCACTACCCTGTTGCATTGTGTCAGGGGTAAAACTCCTCACTTCTCCCAGCTGCCCTGCCACGCTGGGCACCAACCTGGTTGGAGAAGGTTAGCCTTTCAGAGCAGGAGCAAACCGCTGCTGGCCGAGGGAGGCGAACGGCGGCAGGGTTAATATTTCATGGCGAGAGGTGGTTTGTCTCCTTGGCCGTTCAGGCAGAAGCTGAGTGCAAGCTGCCTCAGCCCCTTGGGGAGATGCAGGTACCAGCTTGTGGCAGCTTCCCACTTGGCTATTTCAGGCCAGCTCTGGTTTCATTTTGGTCTCACTCAGTGGCTTGTTTGTCTTCGAGGCTGCAAGAGCGAGTGCCTCACCCACCGGTGGGCGGCACAAGCGTGTGCAAATCCTGGTGCCCCACACGTGGAATTGTGTCTGCCAGGCAGAGATGCGTTCTGGGGGATGCTCCTCTATCGAAAGCCGCCTTCAGCACTCTGACGTCCTCCTGGCTTTGCCCCTCTCTCACACCCCTCGGCCGGGCGTTTGGCTGGGAGACACGAGCCGAGGGAGCCTCCAGAACAGGTGGAGTTGATCTTATATCAGAACGGCCAGATGGGGTCAGACCAAAGGTCCATCTAGCGCAGGGTCCTGTCTGCCGGCAGTGGCCAATGCCAGGTGCCCCAGAGGGAACGAACAGACTCACCGGGCGATTCCCCGGCCTGTCGCCCGTTCCCTGCTACCTTCCACTGATTTCCTTTGATTTTTTCAGCTGGAAGAGGACCCCAGGCTGGAGGCTGCGGGGAGCTCCGGGTTGATGCATCCCGGGGAGGGTTCGGGTCAGGGGCCCGCACCATAGGCCGGGGACTGTCCACACTAACAACGGAAAGATGCTCCTAGAGCCAACGAGAGCAAAGTCTAAACTAAACACGCCACACCGATGGGCGGAGCATGTGGAAACCTAGCAATGGCTGGCTCCGCCCACTCTGCTCACCGGCTGGCTCTTGATTTGTAATGACTCCGCCCTCAGGGAACCTGTATCAGCCCCCGCCCCCTTCCCGCCCTGGGCCTTAGTGCCTCCTGGCTGGGATGGGGCAAACTGTCTGAGGTGGTCCCCTTGCCCGGGAAGGTTGGGGCCGGACCGGCTGCCCCTCCTCAGCCACAGCGAGGAAAAGTTGGTCTCACCTCCGGCCTGAGACTCACTTTGCCTCCAACCTCTCCCGGCGTGCGCTGGTGTGGGCTTTGCACTACCACTGCCACAGCTACCTCGGCCCTGGAGTAGGACACCCCATAGACTAAAGGGGCTTTGTCCAGACAGAACACCAAGAAAGCGGTTCTTCAGCTCCAGATTCACCTGCGGGGGGCAACAAGTCCAGGGCAGGAGAAAGCCACCCCCTTCCTTCCCCTGGGGTAAGGAGTAGGCCGGGCAACAGGCCTTCAGGGACTGGAGGACCCAGCAGGGGGGATGTGACGTCCTCAGAAGCGTGACCCAGCTGCCTCCTAACGGCTCAGACACCAGACGACAAATGGAAAGAATCAGAATTTTTTTTTACTCTCATGATTTTTAAATCCAATCTCATCATTACCAGAGGAAGGGGAGGCCGCCTTCTGGCATCCGAACCTATGGAATTGGCCGTACTGTGCTTTACCTGTCCGCTACTGAGGCATCCTCAACCATAGCGCCTTCCTCGTGGATTCTCCTCTGGGAGCACATGTAAGACTGGGATTCCCAAAGGAACCCAGAGTTACGTGCCCAATTCACTTTGGGATCGCCACAAGAACGAGGGGTCACCAAATGAAATTAATAGGGAGCAGGTTTAAAACAAACCAAAGGAAGTTTTTCTTCACGCAACATGCAGTCAACCTGTGGAACTCCTCGCCAGAGGACGTTGTGAAGACCAGGACTTTGACAAGGTTCAAATGAGAACTAGATGCATTCATGGAGGACAGGTCCATCAATACTACATAGCCAGATTGGATAGAAATGGTGTCCCTAGCTTCTGTTTGTCAGAGACTGGAAATGGGCGACAGGGGAGGAATCACGTGACGATTCCCTGTTCTGTTCACTCCTTCTGGGGCACCTGGCATTGGCCACTATCAGCAGGCAGGACACTGGGCTAAATTGACTTTTGGTCTGTCCCAGTCCAGCCGTTCTTATATTCTTATGGATTCAGAGGCCCAGCTCCCTTAGGAGACTTTAAAAAAACAGCCTAAATTTGACTCAGCAGCATTGCAGGTGATGGAGGGGGAGAGCCCTCTCTGGCTGTCACAACCCGCGTTGTCCCTGAGGGGACCTCCTATTACAGCTACCCCCTCCCACTCCCTTTCCCTGCCCTGCTTATCTCCGCAGTAGAAGGATGTTGGAGATTCATTCGATAGAAATTTGATAGTGAAATGCCAGCGTCTCCTGACAAGTTATAAATAGCCGCTTTGAGTCCAATTTGAGGGTTTGATTAAAAAAAAAATGACAGCCCGAACGCGATCAGCCATCCATCTGTGACTGAAACAGACCTCTTTCTCCGCCCCCCCCATGTCCGCATAGCATTCCAGCAGACATCCTGCGCGCAGGGCCTCTGCGTCCCAGGGGACCACAGTCCATTAAGGCAAAGGGTTAGATCAGTCTCCGTTCCAAATGGGAAACCTAATTAAGATTTTATAAACCCGCCCCCAGCCTAGGGAAGGAACCCCCTCTCAAATTAGTGTGGCCAAAATCCAGCCTGAATTAAGTTCTTTTCTTGCCTCCTTGAAGTCCGGTTTTTAATGAGGCGGCTGTCGTCACGCCGTGTATCTGTGTCAGTGTGATTCATCAGGGCTTTTGGCTGGAGTTATTGTTCAGCTGGCTGCAGCCCTCTCCTTTTCTCCACCTTCCACCCGTGCCCTCCTCACCAACTTCCCCTTCAAAGTCACTGCTGTGAACCGCATCCCTTATGTATCTCCTGGGGCAGGACTGCAGCTCCCGGTGGAGAAGGAGGGAGAAGTCGGCTTCTCCTGGTGGGGTTTACGGTCCAAGAGACGATACTATAAGTCAACTATAAGCACATAGTCAACCTGTGGAACTCCTTGCCAGAGGAGGCTGTGAAGGCTAGGACTATAACAGAGTTTAAAGAGAAGCTAGATAATTTCATGGAGGTTAGGTCCATAAAAGGCTATTAGCCAGGGGATAGAAATGGTGTCCCTGGCCTTTGTTTGCCAGAGGCTGGAGAAGGATGGCACGAGACAAATCGCTTGATCATTGTCTTCGGTCCACCCCCTCCGGGACACCTGGCGCTGGCCACTGTCGGCAGACAGGCTACTGGGCTAGATGGACCTTTGGTCTGACCCGGTACGGCCGTTTTTATGTTCTTATGTTCTATAAAACCCCAAAAATGTCCCTTCATCCAAACCAACCCTCCCTGCACAGACAGGAGAACTTGGCGGAGCTGAAGGTGTGGGGTGAATGCTTTCTTCACCAATTCACCCTTCCCTCAGCAGCACGGTGCTTCTTGCCGGCTGAAGCAAAATGGCTCCGGGGTGACTCCCCGGCAGACCAGCCCAGCTGGCGGCTTGTTGACGGCAGCAGCCGGCTGGAGCTTGGAACCCTGGCAAGGGGCAAGTCCACGGGGTGGGAGGAAGGAGTTACCTCAGAGATCCTGCCTCCTCCGGGACAGCTCCCAGCTCCCAGGCTGTGAAACCGCTCCTCTTCCTTGGGCCACCGGTCAGTGCCCAAAACACTCTGGTGAGGGGAAATGGCCGGTCTGTGGCTGGGCAGACAGCTGAGCCCAACCTGTCAGACACGGGCCCGACTGGAGTGATTTGGCTGGATCACGGCAGCTCTTCCTGGCCACGCTCTGCTCTGGCTCCCCTCCGAGTCTCCAGCTTGATGGCCAGGGCCACCAGACGGATCCTCCCCTAACAGCTGCCTGTCAGTGGATCAATGAAACGGGGGGGCGGAGAGGGCTCGTGAAGGCAAGAGACAGCCCGTCCCCTGTGCCCCGGCAGTGCCTCATGCCTGCAGGAGGGAAGAACGACGCCACGACACCCCACCAGTTCTTCTCCGTCACCCCACCCGCCGCCCAGCTCTTCCTCCTCCCACCTGGCCACAGGGAGATGTCCCAGTGGGTATTTCTCAGGAGCTGCTGGGGAGGGGCGCCCTCTAAATAGACAAAGGGAAAGCTGCTGGGCCAAAGGGAAGGCTGGGGCACAGTAGCAGCCTGGCGTGGGGGGAAGGCTGCCCGTGCCCATGGGGTGAGGAACCTTTTTAGGGTTGGGGGCCACTGACCCACAGAAAAATCAGTCGGGGGCCGCACACCAGTGAGAAACAAAAACAAATGCTCATTGACGTGGCCCCCGACGGAGAAGCAGAAAGATGCTCCCCCCACACCAGAGTGCAGGGGGGGCCAGGCTCATAGATGTTGTGTGGTCCAGCACTGGGGTGGGGGGAGCATAAGCACAGGCTCCTCCCTGCTGGGGAGCGGGAGCCCCGAGTCTCATCTAGCCCCCACATATGGCTCTAGGGATACATAGAAAATAGCCCTTCTGAGGGCTGTGAACCAGCCAAGCTAACTGTGACGTAGTGTTGGTACCTTACTGGTTGCTGGGCTTGGGCTGTGGGTGATGGGCAGGGAGGTAACCTGTTCGACCGGTTACCTCCCAGGGAGAGGAACAAAGGAAGGTGGAATGCCGCCCCTGGCTGGGGGGCAGGGCTGGAAGGGATGGTTTTTTAGTCTCTGTCTGGGAAGCAGGAGCTAGGGAGGGGGCTGGGATTGTAGGGCCCAGCCACCACCACCCATCTCAAGGTGGGGGGCACTGAGGCCTCCTAGCCCCAGTTCCTGTAACCAGATTACATCTGTGCTGTATCCTGGAGAAGCAATAAACTCCCTCTATTCTACTGGCTGGTGGAGTCTGTTCATGCCACTACAGGGGTGCAGGAGACAGGGAAACCTCAACACGCCGTCACACTCACACGAGAGGCAGCCTTGTTCAGGAAGATGACACCCCTCCGCCCAAGCAACAGCATCCACTCCCTGGCTACACACAGGTCCAGCCTAGCCGTTACATGGATTTGAATTAGGCACCTCGTGGCCCAAAGGCAGCAGCACGACCCACTGGGCCAAAGGGAGAACCTCGCTGAACTTGCAGTGCCTAGGAGCTGCTCCTTGCAGAGTTATGGACCAAGTCTGTACTTCCCTTAGGGAAGAGCTTCTAAGCCACCTAGATATTTTTTCATGCCTGCTCCCCCACCCCATCACCTGCTCCCTCCTCCCCCACCATCTCGAGGTGGCTGAGAGACTGTACCTGCAGCATACACCTCTGAGGATGCCCGTCTCCCGTCTCGTGCACAGAGGGTAAGGCTGGGCCGCTTCCCCCCGCCTGGGACCACCGCCTTTCACATCCGCTCTCGGGGGAAAGCACCAGTCGAGTGCTTGCGTCCCAGGGGCCGGGCATGCACGTTCTGTGCCCATGGTAGGAATTTAATCATGTGTTTGTGGCTCTGTCTCCCTTCCTCCCTTGGGAAAACACCAGTTCGTGAGGATGTGTTCACAACCCTTCCCACTGGGAAGCGCGTCACTGCAGACTCTGTTCAGCTCCTTGGCCTATTTTTTTTCCCTTGTTGCTGTTTCTCTAATCGCAGTTGTTACGAGGCGAAGGCAAACACCGGGCTGCTGATATGCGCCGGGAGACAGGCCCTGGGGACGGAAGATCCGTGTCCAGCTACAGAGCTGACGCAGGGTGGGCAGGGCAAGATCCCCCTTCGCCTCCCCACCCGTGTGCCCGTGGCTTGCACGTGGCAGCGTGTCCAGGGAGGGTCATCTGGCCCTGGCCCACTCTGGGGAGTAATGAGCATTTATTGGACACCGGGTCATCCTTACGGTTTATGGTGCCCTCTGCGGAGGCCGGGGAAGGGGGCTACACTCAGAGCTGCAGGGGGCAGGCAGAAACAGGGCAGGAAGGCATAAGCGCAGGAATTGGGAGGGTGCCAGCACCCCCACATTTATGTGGGTTCCCAGCTGCCACCAGCCTCACGCCCAGGGTCCCCCCACTGGCCCTGTGCCCGGGGTCTGGGGCAGCACTGAATATGGGGCTCCTGGTGCCCTTAACTTAGTGGTGCCCTACACCGCTGCATATTCTGCATAGGCCAAAGGATGGCCTTGATTGGCCTCCTTGTAGGGAAGGGTTTTATGACATGGACACTTGCCCATTGGGAACTGGGCTGAGCCCCCTCCAAACTCATTGCACACAAGTTTTCAAGCAGCCTCTGGGGCTGGAACTGAGCTGGAGCTGAAAGACACTGCAGGGTACCACCCATGCACCCTTCCCCTGCCTTCTCGTCCTCTGTGGGCACAGGGCAGTTGTGTGAGGCTGTCGTGTCCCCCCGATTCTTGGTCAGTCTAATGCACCGGGGGCAGGGCAGGACAGGCCGGCCGGGCGGGGGGAGTCACAAGGCTGCCAGCCCCACGCTGGTGAGCGCAGGGAATTTATTCAGTCACTTCAAGGGGCACAGAACGAGCTGCCACCGTTTCCCTGAATTAGCATCAATGACACTCACTTTGTTGCCACATGTTTACAATCAGGAGCAGATGGCCAGGCTGCGGATCCATTTCAGCCCCCCGCCGCTGAGTCTCCCCGAGCCAGGGACCGAACCAAGCACAACAACAACCAGAAGCCGTATTCCCCCTTGATCTGCGGGGATATTTACCGGCTCTCCGTTAAAAGGCTGAAGGGGCTTTGCCAGCTGTCAGGGCTTTTCTCAAATCCCCTGCATTCCACTCAGAACACACCGCAGAACTCAGCACGCTCTTGGGTTGCTTTTGTTGTTTCAAGGTTCCTGGAATACCCAGGTAATAACCAAGGACAATAGTTATGTTGCCAACTTTTCATAACAGAGGACGGGAAACTGTCCCCCTGAACGCTGATCAAAGGGGGGATATTTACCAGCCCATTAAAGACATCACTACATGACACAAACTGGAGCATCACTCACAGGGAGCCAGGTTTAAAATACATGTTTTTAAAAAAAAACAAGCACCAGGAAATGCTTGTGAATTTTTAAAAAAAAAGACGCTTCCTTGTAAATCCGCATCATGGAAATCATAGAACCCCAGGGCTGGGAGAGACCTCAGGAGTCATCGAGTCCAGCCCCCTGCCCAAAGCAGGACCAACCCCAACTAAACCATCCCAGCCAGGGCGTTGTCAAGCCAGGACTTTAATACCTCTAGGGATGGAGATTCCACCCTCTCCCTAGGGAACCCATCCCAGTGCTTCCACACCCTCCTAGGGAAATAGCTTCTCCTAATATCCCACCTAGACCTCCCCCGCTGCTATTTGTGAGCATTGCTCCTCATTCTGCCATCTGTCAGCACTGAGAACAGCCTCTCTCCAGCCTCTTTGGAACTTCCCTTCAGGAAGTTGAAGGCTGCTGTCACATCCCCCCTCTTCTCTTCTCTTCTGCAGACTAAACAAGCCCAAATCCCTCAGCCTCTCCTCGTAGATCATGCACTCCAGCCCCCTCATCATTTTGGCTGCCCTCCCCTGGACCCTCTCCAATGCATCCACATCCTTTCTGTAGTGGGGGGCCCAGAACTGGATGCAATACTCCAGGTGTGGCCTCACCAGAGCCGAATAAAGGGGAATAATCACTTCTCTAGGTCTGCTGGAAATGCTTCTCCTAATGCACCCCACTATGCCGTTAGCTTTCTTAGCTACAAGGGCACACTGCTGACTCATATCCAGCTTCTCATCCACTGTCATCCCCAGCTCCTTTTCTGCCGAACTGCTATTTAGCCAGTCGGTCCCCAGCCTGTAACAGTGTTTGGGATTCTTCCATCCCAAGTGCAGGACTCTACACTTGTCCTTGTTGAACCTCATCCGATTTCTTTTGGCCCAATCCTCCAATTTATCTAGGTCACTCTGGACCCGGTCCCTGCGCTCCAACATATCTACCTCTCCCCTTGGCTTAGTGTCACCTGGGAACTTGCTGAGGGTGCAATCCATCCCTTTGTCCAGGTCATTCATGAAGATGTTGAACATTCTGCTGAGTCTCCGAAGGGAAACACAGATTGTGCGTGTGTATAAGTCGCGTCTAAAAGAGGCTGAGAAATGAGCAGTTGAATGGATCCAGCAAGCACAAACTTCTTTGAGCCAGCAGGTTTTGCTTCCCAGTGGTTTTCCCTTTGAGGTCTAAGAGAGGCCAGGTTTCAATGGAACCAAAAGTGTTGATGTATACACAGGAAAGCAAATAGCAAGGACTCAACCACAGTTCCGACCAGCCCTGTGACTAACTTCTTAGAGATCTCTCTCTCTCTCTCGGTCCCTCAAGAAACACCCCCCGGCCTTTCTCCCAGTGCCTCGTGGACCTTCCATCCAGTGACAAGCTAGGCTCTCCAAGGGCCCCCATCACTGCACTACCAAAATGTCCATCCCAGCCCCTACTGGACTACCCCACCTGCCGGAGATCAAAGCCAGGTGCTGTCTGCTGCCGATCACAGAGAAGCCTGGACACATCCAGCGTTCGGTCTCCAAACATGCCACCTTCAGACAAAAGCGGGTGCATGCCTCGTGGGAGTTGGCAGATGTTTGGCTGCGTGGTGTGGGGGGGGCTGTCCCAGCTTTGTGCAAACAGCTGGCCTAGCAGACTGTAAGCAAACTATGCCCGATCTGCTAAGAATGGGTTCCCTAGGGAAGTAGTGGCGTCTCCATCCCTAGAGGTGTTTAAGTCTCGGCTTGACAAAGCCCTGGCTGGGTTGATTTAATTGGGATTGGTCCTGCCTTGGGCAGGGGGCTGGACTTGATGGCCTTCTAAGGTCTCTTCCAGCTCTATGGTTCTATGATTCTAAGATGAGAAGGTGCCCAGCCAGGTTTATTGTTGGCAGAGCTCAGTCCTCGCGCCAGGCAGACTTTATGGACTACTAAAACACCTGTGCCCGTAACAATGGGCACAGCTCAGTGAACGGCACGATTTTTCATCCCCACTTCGCCTGGACCAAACGACTTCCTCTGAAATACAGTTTTATGCCCTGAATCTAACACGCGTGACACAGTTACTGCCCCCTGACGTGGCTGGTTATGACCCGTCACCTGGTATATGTAGGTTTAATCAGAACAGTTTTATTACCTGCGGTTACCCTGGCCTTACCTTGTAGAAGGGGGTCAGGATATTCCCGTTAGCCTTGGGAAACGCTTTTGTACCGTTCTCCGTACCGGAATGGGGTGGTAGAACTTCATAGCAAGATGCATTGGCGTAAATATTGTGGGCTTAGCGCTTTGCAAAAATGTGCGTTTCTGCACTATTCACCCTGCTCTTGCCAAATCCTGTGAGCCGGGCCTGCCTCCTACCAGGCCTCTGGGACCAGGGCTTCTGTCTGGGTTCTCTTCCTACGACATTTGGAAAGTAGGCTCTGTCGGGCTGGCTCCATGAGGCCTCACGCAGTGGCCTGTCTCCGGCTGTGGCCAGCAGCACCAGATGTTGCGGGGCAGGTGACTGGATGGATTGCTACTCGCTGACAGGCACAATCCGCCACCGGTCAGCTGGGCAGGAGCGGGCTCTCATGCTGGGCTAATGAACTCCAGTAAGGAAGGCCGAGACAGAGAGCAGCTCTTAGAGCCGGGGGACGGGGAAGGGGACCTTTTGTCGAGTCAAAGGCCTCGGAGCCACAGAAAAATCAGCCGGGGGGGCCGCACAAAAGGGAAAAAAACCCCCTCTTGCTGACATGGCCCCCGACTGAGAAGCAGAAGGACCCTTCCCGCATTCCCCTCGTGCACCAGAGCCTGGGGGGGCCTGGGTTAGTAGATTTTGTGGGGCCTCGCAGGCTCTGGGGTGGGGCCCAAAATGAGGGGCTCGGTGTGTGGGAGGGGGCTGCTGGGAAGCGGGTTTGGGGTGTGGGGGGATGGTGCAGGAGTGGGTTGAGATTGGTGGGTCTGGGGAGAATGGCAGGGTGCAGGAAGGGGCTGAGGCTGGGAGGGCTTGATGGGAAAGGGTGCAGGAGCAGGGTGGGGTGCGGGGTCTGGGTGATGACGGGGTGCTTACCTGGTGCAGCTCCTTGGGGACGCAGGGCTGGAGTGCCAGCGCCAGCAAGCGAGGCAAGCCAGGGCCCGGATCTGGCCCGTGGGCCGAAGGTTCCCCAATCTTCTCTGAGGGAGAGGAGGGACTTATCAAGGCGTGGAAGAGCCTGCTGCTCCAAGCGCTGGACAATTGAAGGCTGCCAAACTCAGTCGCTACGTGCGGATGCCAGAAAGCAGGGCCAGGCTGGACTCTGGAGGATCTTCCCATTCAAATATCTTATCTGCCCTGCACTCTGCCGCTCCAGAGGCAATGCAGGTATTATCGTAGTCATGATCCAGACACACCGGCATGCTCCCCTACAATGCTACTCTAGCTACAGTCAGTGCCCACCTCAAAGCTTGTCACTGAGCTATCTTGGCCTTGGTTTGCCTAACCACAAAGCTTACTGATTGCCCTCAGTTGAGCCAGCCTGTGAGCCACAAGGGTGAACACAATCCCCCTGCAGCAGTGAGTTCCAGATGTTAACGCCGCCCGGCATTCCCGTATATTCTTTTCTTTCCCTCAAGTCCTTTCATTGCATCATAGTGCAGAAAAGTACTTCCTGAGGCTTCAGGACAGGGTAGGAAGGACGACACAAAGGAGCTGGAGGCTTCTGGTCCCTCAAATCCTTGTCGATGGATTGCTGAGGCAGTCCCATATAAGTGGATTGGACCCTCGGGTCCCCTAGAAAGCAGGGAACTGAACCACAC
Source organism: Rafetus swinhoei (assembly GCA_019425775.1). Classification (NCBI taxonomy): domain Eukaryota; kingdom Metazoa; phylum Chordata; order Testudines; family Trionychidae; genus Rafetus; species Rafetus swinhoei. The sequence goes on from CM033438.1 coordinate 27,174,033, forward strand.
AAGAGAAGACACCGGCATCAGCTCCACTGAGCTCTGTTTAACCCACCTGACTTTTGTTCTTTGTCACGAGAGGGATAAGCACGGTTCTGACGCTGCGCACGCCAATCGCTTGGCTCCTGGCTGAAGTGTTACACAGCTGGTGCTGGAAGTGAGGAATGAGTCAGCAGCTGTCAAGGCATTTGTTTCCACGCTCCAGCATGAACTCACGAGTGAAGGTGAAGCCGGAGGAGACGGGAGCGGCCGGCCTCCTTCTGGAAAAATGATTGCCTGTGTCAGTCATTCTCCTTCATCGAGGAAAGGCTGGGAGACAGGTGAGAACCATCTCAATTAGCTGCTGGCTCCCTCTCACGTGACGTTCTTCTGAGCACCGACGGAACTACGGATTCCTCCACCTGAGAAGAGTCAGACCCGGGAAGGCCCTTTCCTCCCCAAACTGAAAGGGGGAACAAAAAGTCTAAGCGCTCACAGTCTGCCACCCACCCTCTCCAAGCTTGCTGGCAGGCCTGAAAACCAAAACTACCCCCATTCACCTCTTCCTACAGCCCTTCCCAGCATCCCCTCTGTTCTGCTCTGAAGCTCCTGCCCAGCAAGGGAGGTAAAAACCTGAAACTGCCTCCAGCTGGACTTTTATCCTCCACTCCAGGAAGAGGCGGGGTTTCAGCGTGGTGTGGGAGGAGCTCTGCCTAGGCAACGCCCTATATAAGGGACCTTCTTTTGCCAACCTCCTGTTTACAGACCGAAAATTGCTCAAGGCTCCTTGAGTTGGCCTGGTCCACCCTGGCATGTTTTCAAAACTGCCTTTTGGTGACCAAACAGTGAGCGCATTTACACTACAACGCAACTTTTGTCAGGAAAAACACCCAGTTTTGGCCACAAAACACTTCCACCCTTACGAGAGACTTTTGTCTTTTCCCCTCCCTTTATTGTCGACAAAGTGCCAAGGTGGATTCTGCTGTTTGTTCTGTCGAGAGAACGGGCTTCCGCCAGTATCCCACAATGCCGGCCCTGATGGCTCTGCTCAGTGTTTTGTGATCTCTGCTGCCCTGCAGGCCTGCGCTCCCTCCCCTTTCAAAGCTCCGGGAAGTATCTGAGAGCTGAGGGAGCTGCTCCATTTGAGGAACAAACAAAGAGCAAATCAGCTCCTGTTCTGTCCTCGAGGAACACAGCGACAGGCAGATGGCTGCTGCCAGGGGGGAGGGCTGAAGAGACGGCTGTGCTACTGTAACCCACACACCTAGGCTATGTCTACACTGGTGCGATCTTGCACCAGAGATATGCAAATGAGGCTAAGCGTGGAATATCGCTGAGCCTCATTTGCATATCTAATGAGCCGCCATTTTTGCAGAAGAGGCTCTTGCGCCAGAAGGAGCTCTCTACACTGCCCCTTCTTGCGCAAGAAGAACCCTCTTGCGCAATGCCGTTATTCCTGAAAATAATCAGCGTAGCGGCATTGTGCAAGAGGGTTTTTCTTGCACAAGAAGGGGCAGGGTAGACAGCTCCTTCTAGCGCAAGAGCCTCTTCCGCAAAATGGCGGCTCATTAGGTATGCAAATGAGGCTTGGCGATATTCCACGCTTAGCCTCATTTGCATATCTCTGGCGCAAGATCGCGCCAGTATAGACATAGCCCTAGTGTGGTTACTGAGCAATGCAAGTGGCACCTAGACCACAGCAATACTTAAGATCAAGAGACCTCTACACCATGGGCTGGGAGCCAGCTGGCTTTTAACTCAGAGGGTAGAGGCTCCTATGGTCAGCTCCCAATGTCCCAGGTTCAAATCTGCCCAGTGGCAGTTACGCTACTTTGACATTGCTCTGCATGGAGAGCTCCCAGAGTGACTCACGATGCTGCCCCCAGTAGCTGAGAGGGCTGTGGGAGAACTCGGAGAGAATCCCAAGAAGCACAGGGGTCAGCTCTGCCTTTGCACAACACTGCCCTGTGGCATGCCTACCCACATTGCTTTGCTCTATGCATGGACAACAAGAGGCAGAAAAACCAGCTTGATCACTTTTGGCGACTTTTACATGTCGACGGCACTTTTGTCACCAACCTCCCCAATGCAGACAGAGCCTTAGTCTAGGGCAGGGTGGGGAGCCTCAGGCGTGAGGGCCAGATCCGGCCCCTGTTTTGCCTGGATCCAGCCCCCGAGGCTTGGGGCTCCCCTCCCCAGTATTGGGGAGCCCGCAGTGGTGCTCCAACACACACAAATCTACTAGCCTGGACTCCCCCAAGGCTCTGCTGTGGGGGGAGAATGTGGGGAGCATCTTTCTCCTTCTCAGTTGGGGGCCACCTCTGTGAGGGGTTGTTTTATTTGGCTTGGTTTTGCCCCTCACTTGTATGTGGCCCCTGACTGATTTTTCAGCGGCTCTGTGACAGGGTGTTTGCCCTCCACTGGTCCTTTAAGGGCAAAACACCAGCCCTGAGTGAGGGCTGAGTGTGAAGCCCCAGCGGAGGCAGTTCTGGCTAATGAGGGCCCAGCTGGGGGCTATATAACGAAGGACTCCAGGTGGGAGGGAGAACTGACTGCCACTCTGGCTAGAGAGCAGTAGGGACCTGGCTGCCAGGGAAGCAGGAGGCTTCCTGGAGGTAGAGCAGGGCTGGGGAAGCTCTGGCCAAGCAAGCACCCAGGCTGTAAGGCCTGGAGCTACTGGGGCTGTGAAGGGCAGCTGTGTTAGGCAGGGGCAGCAGGTCCATGCCCCTTCGCCAGTGATGAGTGGCTATTACAGGCTGCAGTTTGCCCTTGAGACAGGGGCTAGATGAAGACGATCAGGGGGTCACTGAGGCAAGGTGGTCCAGGGGAACTGGGTGTTCCCTGGGAGGAGAACAGGATGCCGTGGGGAAGGGAGGTTCCTGGAGTGCCAGCAGAATAAACACCAACTCCCGGAAGGGGAGCTCAGACACTGGTGTGGGCACTGCCGGAGGGCAGTGTCCTGAAGGGGACGCCGTAGTCAAAGAGGAACAGGGGGAGACACCAGCTAAAGGGAGGCGTCCAGCTAGCGAGTCAATAAGCTAATTCCCAGAGCAACCCGCTGGAGGCGCTATGGTGGTGAAGCTGCCCCGTGACAGGCTCCAGAAACGGTTCCCCACCCCTAGACTCTAGGGGCTACCTGCCTCAGAGACCCTTTCAAATTGCCAGCGGGTAGGGCCGACTGTAATCTGACCCTTGTGTAAATCAGAGTAACGCGGTAGCAGTCACAAGCATGGAAGGCGGACAGGGCTGGCCTGACCATGAGGCGAACTGAGGCGGCCGCCTCGGGTGCCAGACTTGGGGGAGCGCCATTAGTTCACACTTTTTGAACAAGGCATTGTAAGTTGTTAGCTCTTTCTTGGGGTAGGTAGCGGAGCAGTGCCATGAGAGGAGTAGAACAGGAAGGAGGCAGAATTGAGACCTTTCAAAGTTTTGGCCCAAACGAGGGGGCATGGGGCGCCATTTGAGTTCCCCACCTCAGGTGCCAAAATGTCGTGGGCCGGCCCTGAAGTCGGATGACCCAGAGGGGAGGGGGCAGGAGAGAGGGGCGATGAGGTGATCAGAATTAACCCTAGAGAGGCGCAAACAAAGTGAGGTGGGCAATTTTGAGTCTCCAAAGCAGGACAGCCGCAGCCTCCCTCCTCCCGGAAGTGAAGTGAGGAATTCTCGCTGAGCATTTGAATTCCCCTGGTGCTCCTTCTTCTCTCCCTCCGTCAGCCGGCCTGTGGGGAGCTGCTGTGATTTACGGCAGCTCCTGCAGCCCCGGCCCTTGTGTATTTGGAAGGCTGGGCTGGGTTCCTTGTCTTGCCTGCTCCTGCACTTGGCTCGCCTCCCTGGTCGTTTTGAAATGGCAGCAGAGAGAATACATTATGTTCCTGTGGAGGGGAAGGATTGTAACTCCTCCTTCCTGCCGTGCATGGTCACTCCTGCAAGGAAAGTCACCTTCCCTTTTCTTCAATGAGGCCCACTGGGAAAAAACCATTAATCCACAGAGGGGGATAAACTTCCTCGGCTTCCCCTCGCAACTGGGCCAGCCCATTTGGCCTCAGGAGCAATGGAAGCGCGAGTGCTATGGAAGAAGTCCTGCAGAAGTCACCCGACTGCGGCACTCACCTTCCCTTTCTTTATACCGAACCGCGGCTGTGCTTAAAACGTCTCAGCGGGGTGGCCGGGTTAGTCGGTAACTTGAAAAACAACGTACAGTCCTGTGGCACCTCAGAGACTAACCAAAATATACAGGAGCAGGAGCTTTCGTGGGCATCCCTCCTCCCCCCCCCCCCACAACCAAGTCTTCAGATGATGAGCTGGAGTAGAAATAACATAAGAACGGTCATATTGGATCAGACCAAAGGTCCATCTAGCCCAGTATCTTGTCTGCCGACAGTGGCCAATGCCAGATGCCCCAGAGGGGAGGGAACACAAAAGGTAATCCTCATGTTATCCCTCCCCTGTCACCTACCTCCAGAGAAGCAGAGGCTAGGGACACCATTCCTACCCATCCTGGCTAATAGCCATTGATGGACCTAACCTCCATGAATCTATCTAGCTCTTTTTTGAACCCTCTTAAAGTCCTAGCTTTCACCACATCCTCTGGCAAGGAGTTCCACAGGTTGACTGTGCACTGAGTGAAGAAAAACCTTCTTTTTGTTTGTTTTAAACCTGCTGCCTATTCATTTCATTTGGTGACCCCTAGTTCTTCTATTGTGGGAACAAGTACATAACTTTTCCTTATTCACTTTTTCCTCACCAGTCATGATTTTATAGACCTCTATCATATCCCCCCTGAGTCTCCTCTTTTGTAAGCTGAAAAGTCCAAGTCTTTTTCATCTCTCTTCATATGGGACCCGTTCCAAACCCAGAATCATTTTTGTTGCCCTTTTCTGAACCTTCCTGAACAGAAACCAAGTTATTTATAACAGAAAAGAAAAAGGGACCTGTCAATTGTAGGGCGGCCGCTGCTGAGGCCAATTAAATGAGCTGGAAGTGTCCCGTTCTGATGTAACTATGCAGTGGTAAAGGCAGGGGAGACCGGCTTTATAATGCGACCGCCAGTGGAGGTCCTTGCTCAAGCTGTGCTTGGCGTTGAAGGCACCCCAGAGCCAGAGGGGCTCTCTGGAAGTCTGGAGTCCCTCCTCTTCAGCCAGACCGGGGCAGCAGGGGGATGGGCTGCCCACTCGTGTGGGCGAGACACCACTTATGGAGGTCGGTTTGACCGGCTGGCCTAGGCCTGGGGAGGACCCTGGGGAGCAGAGGGTGAATTACAGGCGGGAGCGCATTACAGGGTGTTTGGCCCGGTGTCTGCCCCCAAAGTCCTTGCGGCCTGCACCGTGCTGCCAGCCCTGACGCCATCGCCGCGTGGCCAATGACTCATCCCGCTCTTTCGTGCCAGAATCAAGCTGGAGCAATGGGGCCCCCGCAGCCCCGCCGGCCGCGCGTCCAACGCCAGAGGGAACAAAGCGTCCTTAGGTAATAATATTATAGCTGCCACACGGAGCTCTGGCTGCTTTCCCGGAGACCCGTCAAGGTGACATATGCAGGGCCGCCACGGCAGCCTGCCCAGTCGCCTGGGGCGCTCGCTAACACTCCCTGCCCACTAGAGGTCAGCGTTGTGCTGGTGAAAATGCAGAACCACGCACGGGTGTTTTCCCACGGAGCCCCACCCCCCAGGATCTCTCGTGGCTTGGGGGGGGCTCCTGCCCCAATGCGAAACCTTTCCTGGGGATGGTTGGCAGGTTTCCTGGTCAGTCAAAACTTCTCTTTAAAGCAGTGAGGGGCAACTTGGGTCATGAGGGGGCCGCAGGAGTGGGCCGCAAGATTGCCGTAACCCAGGATGGTCCCCGGGAACAGGGTGGTTTTGCTCCCTGCGCTGGCGTAGCTGGAATTTGTGGGGGGTGCCGACGGCACCATAGCAGCGAGGGAGTGCCTGGCTTGCACAACGTTGCATGTAATCAGGCCACACCTCCCTTCATGGGCCCTCGCTCTACGTGTGCGTCGCTATAGCAATACCGGTTGGAAAAAAACTACGCAGATGAAACCCAGCGGAATCTGGCAACGCTGCACGTGGGCAACGGAGAAGAAAATGTCAGGTGAGCCGCACACAGAGCCCCGATGAGCCACAAGCATTGCATGGGCAGGCATCTCCCATGAGCTAGGAGGGGAGACTGAAAGAACTGGGCTTGTTTAGTTTGGAAAAGAGAAGACTGAGAGGGGACAGGATAGTGGTTTTCAAGTATCTAAAAGGGTGTTACAAGGAGGAGGGAGAAAAATTGTTCTCCTTGGCCTCTGAGAAGAAGCAATGGGCTTAAATTGCAGCAAGGAAGGTTTAGGTTAGACATCAGGGAAAACTTCCCAACTGTCAGGGTGGTTAAACATCGGAATAAATTGCCTCGGTGGGTTGTGGAATCTCCATCACTGGAGATATTGAAGAGCAGGTTAAACAGACACCTGTCAGGGATGATCTAGATGGTGCTTGGTCCTGCCATGAGGGCAGGGGACTGGACTCGATGCCCTCGCGAGGTCCCTTCCAGTTCTAGGGTTCTGTGATTCTATGTCTAGACTACGTTCTATTTTCGGAAGAGGATATGCAAATTCCACGGGAATTTGCATATCTTCTTCCGGTCTCGCTTTCAAAAGAGGATCTTTCGAAAGTGAAAGTAGTCTGGACATGGGTTTTTTGGGGGGAAAAAGCCCTTTTTTGGAAAAAACCGCTTTTCCTTTAAAAATGAGGTTTACATGGTTTTTTTGAAAAAGGGATTTTTCCCCGGAAAAAACCGCATCCAGACTACTTTCACTTTCGAAAGATCCTCTTTCGAAAGTGAGATCGGAAGAAGATATGCAAATGTCCATGAATTTGCATATCCTCATATGCAAATTCCCACAGAATTTGCATATCCTCTTTCGAAAAAACCCCCCGTAGTTTAGACGTACCTTATGATTTTATTATTCCGATTCGTCTCCACCCACCTCCTCACCAGCCCCATCTGTATGGAAGAAAAGGAAAAACTTGTCTTATCCCAGCAGTGGTATCTGAATGACCCCTGACCCAAACGAGATTCAGCGGTTTCGCCCGCGAGCACAAAACATAAGCCCGACACAAAACCCTTTGGAAAAAGAAAGGTGCCAATGATAGACATTCAAATCAATGGCATGCACTCTCCCAGGTCAACAGGTTTGGGCGTGAAAGTTTCATTGGGTGGTAGGCGGTCCTCGGTCCAGAGATGAGCACAGTCAAGAAAACGTTGGAAAGGAGAAGGAATATTTGAATGCAAGACCTCCTTGAGGAGCCTCAAAAGCAAGTCCCTCTACATATACAATTTAATTATTGTTTGATATAATGCGATCATATTTTCCTGTTCAGTTAAATGTATTGCATTATTCTCAAGAAAGAGCCATTTCAAGTACTTTACCCTCTCAAAAAAATCGGTCAATTAAACATATTAGCAGACAATACTTCCCATTCAATATGAAAATATTTAGACACTGAATTCAAGATAACAAATACAATACATTGAGAAACCAGCCACCAAGCCCAGGTCAGAGTTAAGGTGGTTCTGATGAACTATGTAGTTTTGTACTCGATAAACCCAGTGGGTTGTGTGGGCAGCATACGATGTGTGATGTCCTTAAGCTCTACAGTTCCTTGCTTTCTGAAGTGCTGGGGTTTTGTAAGTGATACAATGAGTTACTGCAGCGTTGTCACTTAGCAACCTGAGCCAGGTTTCAGAGTGGAGGGCGAGGGTTGTGGGTTTTTTTATCCCCGTTTGGAATGTAACAAAGTCGATGGTGAGGAGAACAAATCGGGCATCGGCAAAGCGAACCGGCAGCCTCCTCACACGCTCCAAAATTCACATCTGAACTGCAGACTCAGGCAGGCTTCCGAGTTTTCCTCACACCCAGCAAGAACATAACCTATTGTGTTGGGAGAGGGGAGGGCTGAACAAAAGGTGAATTCTCCAGGGCCAGCCGTCAGCATGCCTCAACGCACTGACCTAGCCTAGATCAGTGTTTCTCAACCAGGGGTACGCGTACTCTTAGGGGTACTGGAAAGAAGTCTGGGGGGTACAACAACACCCCTGACATTTGGAGAAAACTGAATGTTTGTGTTAAGTTTCACAGCGCTTTATTATTGTTGTACTTTTTACACCCAAAAATGTCGTTGCCCGCCCAGCTACGATTAAGCTGTTTAAACAAATGTGTTGCAATGGCAGAAAAAAAAATTGTGTGTCTGAAAATTGTAGGTACTGGGGGTACTTATACATTTTATTTTATTTTTTGAAAAGGGGTATTTTATAAAAAAAAAGGTTGAGAAACACTGGCCTAGATGAACCAGGTGATCCTTGCTCCGCCAATCCAATTGTTGGTCGCTACCCAGAATGCTCTGCGCCCGACGGCGCTTTCAGAGCACCGCTGAGGACTTGGCGCGTCCAGGGAACCACACAGTGGCTTGCAACGATTCTCCTGCCCCCCAAATCTGTGCCGTGCCGCAGGCAGGGGGGTGTAACGTCGGCCTAAAGCAGCTGGGAGTTTGCACTGGGGTACGGCTGCTGTGTGGGGGAAACCAGGCAGCGTAAAATGGGAAAAAACGGTGCTGCCATCTCCTACCCTGGAATTCCCTGCTCCTGGACTGGCCTAGCACTGCAAAGCGCCCCCGGCCACTGACCTGGAAGCCTTCCATTGATTCCAGTGGGCCTGTGAACCCAGGCCTTTGTACTGTGGCCTGGGCCACACTTAGGGTTGCCATGTGTCCGGCATTGACCCGGACAGTCCGGTATTTTCACCTCCTGTCCGGTAAAAAAATTCAGAAAATACCAGACACCTAAAATGTCCGGTATTTTCTGATTTTTTCCCCTGCCAGGAGGCGAAAATACCGGACACCTGGCAACCCTACGACACACTCAGCAACCGGGCCCGGACCCCCCACCAGCCCCCCCCCGATGCCCCTCCTACCGCCTCGTTTACCTGGTTCTGCAGGGGCTTGTCTTGTTTTTCAGCTCCAAGATGAAAAACAAGATGGCTGCCGGGGTCCTTTTTTTTTTTTTTTTTTTTTAATAACTTTGCTCTCCCCTTTTTTTTTTTTTCTCAACAGAATTTTTTTCCCGGTGGGTTTTTTTGGGGCGGGGTTTGGTATTTTTGGTTAAACCATCTGGCACCCCTAGCCACACTCTGCTTCCCTCCCTCAGCCTCTCCCCACCCCTCATGACAAGGACTCTTCCCCCAAGGGCCCGACACCGTGTCCAAGCTGGGCGTGCTGCCGTGTGCCCAGAGCGGCGAGCCGCTTTGGCCCGGTGCATGCTGTGAATAAAGCCGCCGCGAGGGGAGGAAGGTCACTCGGCCCCTCGCCACGTGCAGGCCCCGAGTCCTAAAGGCCACTTGGTTGGAGGCAGAGCCGAGCAGCGGAAAGGTGACAGCCCCGTGCGCTTCCTGATAAACTGTCCCCATTAACTCACCATCGATTCTCTGACAAACTGCTGCCTGCCGCCGGCAAAGAGAGAGACCCATAAAACACGGCACGAAAAGAGCCCAAATGGGCTAGGACCGCCGTTTTCTGAACAGGTCACGACCCAGCCCGGGGGGGGGGCAGAATGTCCGGCACTGGGTTGCATGGCTGTAGGGTGACCAGGTGACCCACGGGGGGGCTAAGGCAGCTCCCTGCCTGTCCCGGCCCTGCAGACCGCGCTGTCCCCCGGAAGCGGTCGGGGCAGCTCCGGCTCTCCGGTGGAGGCGAGTCGCCAAAGCAAAACAAGCCAAGAAACGACACCGATCCCATTTCAAACCAAGCCCAATATGTGCTCAGCAAGGCCGGGCCACACACCAGGAACCGGCCAGGGGAGTGTGGAGCCAGCACTTGGGGCGGGGGCAGCCTGTGGGGCTGGGCCTGCTGCTGGCCACTTCCAGGGTGCAGTGTGGTCCCCTGTGCCAGGCCGGGCAGGAATCTGGCCTCACTATCCCACTGCATCACTGATCAGGAGCCGCTGCCGGACAGTCTGTGCCCCCGGGAGTCCCCTGTCCCACACCACCTGCAGAAACCCCTCCTGCACCTAAACACCTCATCCCGGCCCCATCCCATGGCCGGCTCCCCCAGAGCCTGTCCCCCTGCACCCACCCTCCTGCCCCAGCCCAGAATCCCTGCCCACATACAGAACCCCTCTGCCCCACCCCCTAGCCTGCACCCTAAATGCCTCACCTCTGTCCCCACCCCAGAACCTGCACCCCTAGGCAAAGCCTTCACCCACACACATGTCCTGCATCCTACCTCCCCCCCCAAACCCCTCATCCACAGCCCCACCCCAGAGCCGGTGCTCCAGTCCAGAGACACCATTATGCTGAGTCCCCTGCACCAACAAGTTTCTTCAACTGGGTCATGAGAAACCGAATTTGAAACCCCCCTTTGCTAGGACATCCCCCCGTTGCTGTGCTTGTCTCCTGCGGGAGCTGCTCCCGCCCTGTGGAGACCCCGGCTGCGACGGGCATCACACATGAATTGCCGGGGAATAGGGTTGCCAGATGGTTTAACCAAAAATACCGAACACCTCCCCCTCAAAAAAAAACACCGGGGAAAAAATTCTGTTGAGGAAAAAAAGGGGGAGACCAAAAAAAAAAAAAAGGACCCCGAGAGTTAAGCAAAAAATAAAACAGCATGGCCCCTTTAAGAAAAGTCTTTAGGCTTTTTGCCAGCGGCCATCTTGTTTTCTTGATCGGCGCTAGAAGGCAGCCTCCCTGCAGAACCAGGTAAACGGGGGGGGCAGGGTCCCAGGAGGAGGGGAAGTCCGAGGGGGGGCTGTAGGGTTGGGGGGCTGCCTGGTTGCTGTAGGGTTGCCAGGTGTCTGGTATTTTTGCCTCCTGGCAGGGGAGAAAAAAATCCGAAAATACCAGACATTTTCGGTGTCCGGTATTTTCTGAATTTGTTTACCAGACAGGAGGCGAAAATACCGGACTGTCTGGGTCGATACCGGACACCTGGCAACTCTAAGGAGCCCTCAGGCCAGAGACACGAACTGCCGGCAGGCACCAGTCCCTGGCCGGCTTCTTTCCTACTGTTCCACCACCCGGTCCTGCCGTCGGGCATTCCCCCTTGACCGCTGGCTGGCTCCAGTGCAGGGTGAAGGCCCCTTCAACTCGGCAGGACAGCTTTAGCTGGCAAGCAGCGGGGTTATGCGTAGCTGCTACGGTGCCTCGCTGGCTGGCTGCAGACTCCAGAAGACAGTGGGTACGGCGGCATGCTCACGCGTCGGGATGTGAATGGTTAACCGGTAAGCCGCACCCTTAATGGGTGAGGTTTACTGGTTCTGGTTAACCGGTAGGGACTGAAGCGGGGGCTGCTCCAGGCTGGTGGGGCCCACCGCAGGCAGGGGCCTGCTCTGGTCCCCCGCCACAAGTTACACCCTGGCTTCCAGAGAACGGGGTCGGCTGGGGAGGCTTCGCTGCAGGCTCTGCAGTGGAAAGCTTATCCTTTATACGAAGCTTTGTACTGCAGAGCTGATGGAACCATGGAACCCCTAGGATTTCTAGCGGTTACACCAGGGGCGGACAGTCATTTTCACGGGGTGGGCGGGGGCCGGGAGAAACTTCATGAATTTTGGTAGGGGGTCACGGGCCGGCTCCACCCCCGGAAGAGGTGGGGTCTGAGGTGGAAGGAGTGGGGCTAGAGAGTCGCCTCCCGCCAGAGTTGTCTGGGGCCAGAGGCTTTGAATTAAAGACACAGCAAAGGGCTCGTGGCTCCGGGCCCCGCCGCTACCGCGTTGCCCGACAGCCGCTCGAGGATGCTGTGGCTATTTGAAGGGCTCCCGTCTCCAGCCCCTGCCAGGGTAGCACCACCACCTGGAGCCGGGAGCTATTTCAATAGGACCCTGCTGCTGGAGCCACTGCCTGGAAATTTGGTGGCAGGGCAGCAGGATATAAATAGGCAGAGCCGGTCTTAAGGGCTGACAAGCCAAGCTGTTGCCCAGGGCCGCCATTTTCAAGGAGCCGCCGACAGAGCCAGTTTTAGGGGCAGGCCATTACCGCATGACCTCCCGAATCCTCCCCCCAGGTTTCCCTGGTTACTCCCAAGATCCTTTTGTTTGTTTGTTTGTTTTGCTTGACAAATTTTTGTCTGTTTTTTTTTTTTTAACCATCTGGCAACCCTCCGGGTGAGCCCTGTAAATAGAGAGCAGCCAGATGCAATCCGCAGGCCAGATCAAAGCGTTAAGCGGGCTGGATCTGGCTCTCGGGTCGCATCTTGCCCAGCCCTGGGCTACACGGTTACATTTTCCAGTGACTTTTTAAATCTCTGCTCTCGAGTTTTCTTCTCACCCAGGAAGAACATGGACTAATGCTTTGGGGGAGAGGAGGGTTAAACAAAACGTGAATTCTCCAGGGCCAACAGGACCCACGCCCCACGGCTTAGATGAACCAGCTCCGTGTTCCACCCAATCCAATGCCTGGTCCGTACCCAGAATGCTCTGCATCCGATGGCAGTTTCGGAGCAATGCAGAGGGCGTGGGAGCGTACAGGGAATCACACAGCGGTTTGCTGCTGCAGGCACTAACCTCCCTTAAAAAAAAAAAAAAAAAAAAATCTCACCACTGCACACTGGGCCGCGCCTGCAGGGTACTTAGCCCTCTGCGGAGTGGAAACCAGCCCCCTCCGACGGAGAGGGAATTCATCTGCGCCTCCTCTGCGTGGAACAAGGGTGTGTGAAAAATGAACCAGCCGTGTCTTTGAGAGCCTGGTGTGGCCCACTCGTAATTAACATCACCAGAGCAGGATCTCGCCGGCTGCTCTGCTCCTTCGTGTCTATTGTGGGGCTGACTTTTGATCGGCCCCGGCACCACTTTGAAATGGAGATAAACCAAGATGGCCCTAGGGTCTCCTTTGAAAGATGACAACGCAGGCACTTGCAAAAAGCCATGTCCCTGACGCACCGTGACTGTAAAATTAAGTTCATTCCAGGCTTGGCGAGGCGTTAGCATTGGGGCAAGGTTTCCTTTTCTATTTCCATGTCTATTGTCGGGAGCGGCACAAAACAAACGTGCTTGAAAGGACGGGTTTTTCTCTCCCCGCTGAGGCTAAACGTGACCTTTTTTCTCCTGGCTGGTTGTGCGTTTGGTAGCTCGGACGAGAACAAAGTCTCTGTGGCAGGAGTGGGCACTGTAGCACAGTGGCAAAGAAGGAAGGGACAAAGCTTGTGAGCTCCTTAGAGCTGCCCCGCCAGTGCTGGCCCAGCTGGGAAGAAACGCTCCGGAGGGTCATGGCAAGAAGCTTGGATTGAGCCTCGGTTACAGGACCAGGGGGAGGTTGAACTTGCGAACGGGGACCCAAGACAGACGGATTCACTTCTTGACCCTGCCATAAGCCTTCCAGGCAGAGTCGTGTCATCGCTGTGTGGAGCTAACACCTCGCCAGGAGAAACTAGCAGGTGTCACTATTGGAGATCAGAGATGCGCCTGGAGAGACAGGACGTCCCAACAGAGCAGAGCAGGTGGGTTGGATACGTCTCCTTGACTCTCCTTGACAGACATCCTCAAACAATGTGTTCCCAGCTACACAATTATTAGCAGGCCCCGAGGTAGCCCGCCGATCCCCGCATCAGACTACAGGGTGCAGGAGCAGCCTGTTTTCAGCAGCAGGAACCCAGCGAGGGGGAAGGATTAAACTGGCTGTGCCCAGATGTTTCCTTCCTTCCCCCAGGATTGGGGCCATGAACACTTCACTTATTCCACCCCTCCTGTTCCAGGTGAGACACGATTCGATTCCGATTCCTCTTCCTTACATGGGGCGCTTGTAGGATGGAAAGTGGAACCGGAGAAAGGCGGCCAGCGTTCAGGAGGGACTGACTTTGGCGTGACACCAGAGGCAGGCTGCTAGCACACATGGGACCCCAGACACTCTGAGTGCCCCATAAAGATCTCTCCCCTACAGCTCCGCCTGCCACGCCACCTCTTGCTGGCGCCGGCATGTCAGGAGATGGGGGGAGTTCTTTCAGGGATACGCACCCTGACACCTAGGCTGTTTGTTTGCCTGGGCACCTGCCCGCCGCCCTTCCACGTGGTGATGGAAGAAGCCTTCACTCCAAGACAACCTCAGGGGTGGCACCTCCTTGCCTCCTCCAGTATGAAATGTACTCCAGTACTCCAACTGCCTGAGCAGGGAGACTGACTGGGGGTCTCCACAACTCAGGGGGTGAGACAGACACCAGTACCGTGGCCACTGTGTGATCCTGGAGGACCCAAACAAGTCTGTGGAGCACTCGGGGATGGGTGCTTTGCAGAGAACCGTCTGCTCACATGCTGTTATCTTCCCTTCCTTGTTCCTGTCTGCCGAAAAGAGGCTGAAAGGACCCTGAGCTCCTGCCTAGTGTCATTCATGGATATATAGGGAGATATACCTCTCTCATAGACCTGGAAGGGATCTTGACAGGTCATCGAGTCCAGTCCCCTACCCTCAGGGGCAGCCCATCCATATAGGTGAACTAGGCGGTCGCCTAGGGTGCCAAGTTAAATGGGGCACCAAATGGTGGCGCAATATCATTGAGGGGTTTGGAGCACCAATTGCATGGCTCGCCTAGGGCACTAGTTGCTGGCAGCTAGTCTAGGGATACCTCTGCCTGCCCTCACAGCAGGACCAACTACCATCCTTGGCTGATTTGCCCCAGATCCCTAAATGGCTCCCTCAGTGCTTGAGCTCACAACGCTGGGTTTAGTAGGCCAATGCTCAAACCACTGAGCTATCCTTCCCCCTAGGGACTGTAAGGCCAGAAGGACCATTAAGACCCCATCTAGTCTGAACTCCCACAAAACGCAGGGCAGAGAACCTCACCTCGTGATTGCTGGATCAAGCCTACAACTTCTTGGTGAACCTTTGCGGATCGGCGAGACGGAGACATCCCGTCCTCACTGGAAGACCCCTAACAATGGAGAAACCACCCCACCCCTCCCTACACTGGTCCTATTGTTAACGCCTCTTGCTGTTAAAAATGTGTGCCTTGTGTCCCATCCCAATTTGCCCGCTTTCACCCACTGGATCTCGTTAGGTGGTTTGGTATCTCGTTAGGTCCTATCGTTAAGTCGAGGAAAGAACCATCAGCTCTCAGAAAGCTAAGCCTTCCCCATGCCGGTGCTTGCAGACTGTGATCAAATGACCTCTTAACTTCTTGTGGACTAAATGAAATTGACTCAGAGGGGTCGCCGTGTTAGTCTGTATCTGCAAAAACCCCCCGGAGTCCTGTGGCACCTTGAAGACGAACCGATTCCTTTTGAGCGGGGGGCTGTAGGTGATGGCCAGTGACAAAAGGGTGTCACAAGGAGGAGGGAGAAAATTTGTTCTCCTTGGCCTCTGAGGATAGGCCAAGAAGCAATGGGCTTAAATCACAGCAACGGAGTTTAGGTTGGACATTAGGAAAAACTTCCTACCAGTCAGGGTGGTTAAACACGGGAATAAATTGCCCGGGGAGCTTGTGGAATCTCCATCACTGGAGATATTTAAGAGCAGCTAAGACAGGCATCTATCAGGGATGATCTAGATCAGTGGTCCCCAACCTTTTGGGGCTGCCGGGTGCCCAGGGGCGGAGCTGCCCATGTGCCACACACCCGGGGCCGGCACAGCACATGCGCAGCACGCCTGGGGCAGGGGCCACGCACACGCCATGCGCCCAGGGGCGGGGCCACCCATGCGCCACGCGCCCAGGGGCGGGGCCGCCCATGCGCCACGCGCCCGCGGCAGGGCTGGCCCTGATCACTCGGCAGGTGCACATAAATGCCCCAGCGGGCGCCATGGCACCCGCGGGCACCGCGTTGGGGACCACTGATCTAGATGGTGCTTGGCCCTGCTGTAAGAGCAGGGGTCTGGACTCGATGACCTCTCAAGGTCCCTTCCAGTCCTAGTATTCTGTGATTCTGTGATTCTATGAACCGTGGAGATGAAAATGCTGCCACCAGGCTGGACGGCAGATGCTTGCCGAGCGGCCCGGCCCAGATGCGGATGGCTGCATTCCTGCTAGCATGGCTCAGGCCTGCACTGGGCATGGGAAGAGTAAGCCACGGTTTGCTCTGTCACATGCCCCTGAGAAGGTGAGTGGGCAACGGCGCCCCACCGAGTCCTTTCAACCCCGGATCTCCTCACTGACAGTCGCTGCCCAATGACAGGAGGAGCCGAGGGGGCCGGGAGCCGTGTGGCTGACTCCCCTCGGAGGCGGGGGTCTCTGCTCATTTGCAGGCGCTCGTTCTCCTCAGGAGCTGAGCTCTGAAATGGCGCCGTTTCAAGACAGCGGCCTCTCGGCTTGTCTGACAGCCGGGGCCTTTTGGAGGGCTCTTCGGCGAGCTTGTGCAGCAATTAATTAGCGCTCAGTCTGATTAGCGCCTTCCTCGGCCCAGCCCCACACCGCGCGGTTGGGAGACAGCTCCTGAGCCAAGCGCAACGTGACTGGATTGGGCAGCGCCGCCCAGCTGAGGGCTTTCTCCGGCTTGCACAGAGAACCCCCCGAACGGCAGGACCGCGAGGCACGGAGGAGCAGTTCCTCAGAACGTGCCTGATGCTGCCACGCTGAGGGCTCCGGGCACCCACCCCTTCGCCCCAGTTTCTCCACCGGGATAGCACGGCGGAGGGAAGGTGCTAGTCAGACAAGTCAGTGCACTCTGGGGCTATGTCTACACTGGCAGGTTCTTGCACAAGAACATCTTGCGCAAGGGTTCTTGTGCGAGAACTCTTGTGCAAGAACACGTCCACACGGCCATGTGCTTTTGCGCAAGAGCATCCATGGTAGTGTGGACGCTCTCTTGCGCAAGAAACCCCTGCCGCGCGTCCACACTGCCCTCTTGTGCAAGAGCTCTTGCGCAAGAGGGCTTACACTTGTTAGAAAAGAGCATAGCTCTTGCACACAAAGCCCTGTCTGTCTTCCGACGCTGTACTGTAAATCTTCTTGCACAAGAGCAAGCAGGCAGTGTGGACACTCTGCAGGTTCTTGTGCAAGAACCCACCAGTGTAGAAATAGCCTGGGGGATCCTGGGCTGAGGAAACAGCAGACACTTCTGGCTGTAGTAGGGTTTGGGTGTGCTTAAAGAAGGCTGCTTGTTGGACTCCATTGAAGAGTCCTGTCTGGCAGGGCAGAGGGAGCAAGACTCGAACCCACCACGCTGCGCTCTCTAGGTGAATGCCCTATCATCTAAGCCACACGTGTGACTCTGTCAGATGAATGGAGACCAATGGATGACAGGGTGGCAGGTACCAGCAGAAACCTCAAGCTATCTCCTCAGAGTGGCCGGAAGGGTGAGGCTCAGGCATGAGCAGAGGGTGGAGGCCCACCTGGGGAAGGCAGCTGAAGCCCCGCCCCTTCCATCCAAAGCCACACCCCTTCCCCAAGACCACGCCCCTTCACAACCTCCTCCCCCCCAGACAAGCCCCGCCCAACCCCAGCTGAGGGCCAGAGCTGCCATGAGGCACGGCCCCAGCCTTCCCCGGCCACTGGGGAGCCACACAACATGGTTCCAGCCCCTCCCGGGCGGCTGGGAGGTGAAGGCAATTTTGGGAAGGCAATGCCTTCCCTGGCCTCCATTACCCACCACCCATGTGCTCAAGCATGGGGCCGCCCCTCTTAACTTTTCACAGCTACTTGGACCGGAACACGCTACAGCTGTGGAGGCTCTGCCCGGCCCTGGATGCCCCCCAAGCCTGGATGGGCCTTGCCCTAGACCCAAAGCGGTTTGCCCCTCATGGAGAGCGTCTGATGTTGGCACTGGCTGCGCCGCTTTGCTCGCCAGCATGCCCCTGCTCTCCACGTGATTTGTCTCTGCACAGTTTCCAAGCAGGGCCGGAGTCTGAGCAGTGGGAACAGGGCCCAGGTCAGGCTACATTGTTCCCCATACGCCTCATCCCACATGGGCGCCGAGGTCTCACCGCTGTGGGTCGGGGGCAGGCCATAAGAGCCCTCAGCTTGGCTCTGGAGTTATTTTTTCAACCCCCCTATGGGCCGGCTCCCAACCCCCCCACCGTGTCCCCCAGCGTGCCCACCCCAAAGCAATCACCGCTGCCAACGTGGGCATGCTTCCCGCCATCCCTTCTTTCTGAGGCCGACAAAGCTGCTCCCGCTCGCAGAAAGGGGGGAAACCGGCCCTCTCGGATCATGCAGCCGGGGCCTACCTGGTCTCCGCCTCCGAGAGCAGGTGCCTTAGAGCGCCGCTTCCGCCTCCTGCGCCTGCTTTGACTCCGTTCTCAAAGTCCTCCTGGCGGTGCGTTTGCACAGCTGCTCCGCTCCCGGGGAGTCGACGGTGCCTCCGCATCCTGCCTTGTGAAGTGGGCTTTTGTTATATTACCTTGGAGACTAATTAAGCTGCAGACGAGAGCCGGAACACCTTGACACAGAGAAGGTTAATGGCCCGCGCCTGTCTCCCGCGCCGCGAGAGGAGCTTGGAACTAAAGTCAACGCGGTGACATTAATTGTCACATTGCACGGCCTGGAGCGAACGGTTCTGGAGCTTTTCCCCGCCGTTACTTTCCCGGTGTGGAGTGACTCTATTCCTTAAGTAATTGGCAGCTTTTGGCGAGGTCTTGTCCCCCATTTGCTTTGGCGGGCGATTAGACGCCATTGTGTACGCGAGCTTTGCAAACTCTAAGGCACGCATTAAGTAGAATCGTGGAGCAAAGCCGATTATAAGAAGACAGCAGGGCAAAAGGAGGGGGCCGAGACAGGAGGGAACGGCGTGGAAGCTGCTTCTCCACCCTCAGGCTTGCTTCTGACACAATAAGAGCCAAGCCCGACCGGTGACTTCCATTGTCTGCGGAGGCGTGGACGCCATTAACCAAAAGCGGGTTTGGTTTTCAACCAAAGATAGCGCGTGTCGTGCACAAGGTGGCGGGAGATCAGGGCTGGATTCAGGGTTTGCATTGTTATGGAGTGGAATGTATTCAGGGGTTTCTTTATGAAACAGCATTGCAGAGGGCAAAGTCCCCCCCACACACACACACACACATCACTGGCACAGACAGGCCTGGTCAACTTTGACGGGTACCCTGTAGTCTCCTCTCATGAGCAGCCAGGAACACCTGTGCCTCCTGCCCGACCTGGGGAGGCGTGAGCGCCTTTCCCAGCCTATTCTGTGTGGAGAATCCCAGGCAGGCGGAGGCTCACCCAGAGAAGGAGAGGTGGTAAGCACTCCGGGGAAAGGAACGAAAATCTTAGCCTGGTAAAAACGGACCCGAGCCCCGCAACTGGCCTCAGTGTTCAGGGATCCAGCAGGTTACGGGATAAATATGACACGGCTGGCAGGAGCCAGGCAGGGCAGGTCTCTGGGGAGGGGTTGACTATTGTATAGGGACCAATAAGGAGGCTGTGACAGGGTGTTTGCCCTGCACTGGCCCTTTAAGGGCGAAGCCGTTCTGGCTAATGAGGGCCCAGCTGGGGGCTATATAAAGCAAGGACTCCTGGTGGGAGGGGGAGAACTGACTGATGCTCTGGCTAGAGAGCAGTAGGGCCCTGACTGCGAGGGAAGCAGGAGGCTTCCTGGAGGTAGAGCAGGGCTGGGGAAGGCAGGCAGTGCTGGGGAAGCTCTGACCAAGCAAGCCCTCATGCTGCAAGGCCTGGAGCTACTGGGGCTGTAGAAAGGCAGCCATGGTAGGCAGGGGCAGCAAGTCCACCCACTTAGCCAGTGCTGAGGGGCTATTACAGATGCAGTTTGCCCCCGAGGCAGGGGCTAGAGGGAGACTGGCAGTGGGTCAGTGAGCCAAGGTGGGGACAGGGGAACGGGGTGTTCCCTTGGAAGAGAAACACGGGGAGACACCAGCTAGAGGGAGGTGTCCAATGAGCCCAACAAGCTAACTCCCAGGACTGCCGGCGCTATGGTGGTGAGACAGCCCCGGGACAGAGCCATACATAGTATCATAGAGACCAGAGGCTGAAGAGCCCTATTAGGCCACTTCATTCCCTGCGCCCCACACTGAATTCTCTGCTGTATATTAGACCGGTGGTGGTCAGGTAGTGCCCAGAGAGCCAGATGGAATCCGAGCTCCATTGTGCTCAGCGCTGTACATACATATAGGAGAGAGCCCCTTCCCTGAAGAGTCTGAATGGACTAGACAGGCAAAGGGTGGGAGGGGAAACTGAGGCACGGGGCGGGGGGAAGGGACTTGCCCAAGTTTACACTTCAGGTTGGCATCCAGTCTAAGAGAAGCCCACCCACGTGGCTGTATCTTTCAGGGAGGATGCTTGGTGTACGCTTCCTTACAGGCACCAGCTGCTACTCTTACTAGAGAAGGGTGGCTTAGGTTTTCTCTCCTCCTTGGATCCCGCTATTAGCTGTGGCAATTATATGGCGAATTTGTTCCCCCCACTTCCTGGGTCTCTGGAAATGTCTAGCTCCTTGGGCTTGTTGCAGCCACGCAACGAGGTCGCTAGTAATTACAGGGGAGCTGCCAGGAGGCGGCTCAGTAAATCAAAGGAGTGGAAGAGGGGAAACCATCCAACCCGACTCCTTACATTGCTTTCCCAGATCTTTCTACCCTGCTCTTGAATATTTATTACTGTTATTGTTTATGAGTAGCAGGAGGGCAGTGCCTCCCGACCCCAATTATCAGAGTAGGAGACAGTCCCTGCCCTCAAAGAATGCGCAATCTAAATCGACTCTCTGCGGTAAAGAGTTTTCCTCCATCTCCTTTGATTTCACCTCACCATCTCTCCGGCTCTTCGAAACACTTTTCTTAACTTCCACCTGATATTTCCCTGTGTCAGCCATGACGCCTCGTCCTCCCATGTCCTGGGGCTACGACGACTCCTGCTTTTCGGAGGGCCTTTGTAGACCCGACTGCAAACGCCCGCGTGGTCCGCGGGCACCCAAAGAATGCCCACACACATTGGCTATGTCTACACTGGCGGGTTGTTGCGCCAGAAGTATGCAAATGAGGCTAAGCGTGGAATATCACCGAGCCTCATTTGCATACCTAATGAGCCGCCATTTTTGCGGAAGAGGCTTTTGTGCCAGAAGGAGCTGTCTACACTGCCCCTTCTTGCGCAAGAAAAACCCTCTTGTGCAATGCCATTATTCCTGAAAATAATCAGCGTAGCAGCATTGTGCAAGAGGGTTTTTCTTGTGCAAGAAGGGGCAGTGTAGACAGCTCCTTCTAGCGCAAGAGCCTCTTCTGCAATAATGGCGGATCATTAGGTATGCAAATGAGGCTCGGCGATATTCCACGCTTAGCCTCATTTGCATACTTCTGGCGCAACAACCCGCCAGTGTAGACATATCCATTGTGTACACTCTCGTAACGGACTGTCTGGGAGGATGGGGCCTTGTGATGGGATGCCCACCTGTGACAGGGTGGGCCAACCCCGCACTGGCAGTGGAAGGGTTAACCAGGCTTGCTGGGCTGAGAAGGCCCCTCCCCTGAAGTTCTACTGGGCATGCTCCAGTTACAGGGTCAATATAAAGGCCGGTGGAGCAGCTCAGTCACTGATAGGGCCCTGGGCTGGGGCCCAGTGGAGAGGGAAGGCCCGGGCCCAGCTTCCCCTACCCCCCCTATCCTGACACCCCAAAGAGGGGAGCCATTTGGATGCAGTCCAGACTCGACTGCTAGGCCTCATTTACCCCCAAACAGGGGGCAGTACAGTCTCGGCCGCTAGGCCATACTTACCCCCAGACAGGGGGCAGTATAAACTCGGCCACTAGGCCTTATTTACCCCCAGACGGGGCAGTATAGACTTGGCCACTAGGCCATATTTATCCCCGGACAGGGGGTGCAGTATAGACTCAGCTGTTAGGCCATATTTACCCCTGGACGGGGGAAGGGGACAGTATAGACTCAGCCGCCTGGCCGTATTTAGCCCCTCCCAAAGGGGCGCGGGGCACCCGACCCCATGACACCACCCCACACAGGCATGGAAGGGGTTACCCATGCCCTGTCCCAGAAGGAGCAGGGGAGGCAAGTCATCTGAGCTGCATGGGAAGTGACCAATCAGAAAGAAGCTACAAGGAGCAGCCAATCAGGGCCCAAGGGTCTCACATAAAAAGAGCTGCAGAGCCAGAGTGGGTCAGTTGCTCCTGGGAGCTCAGGGAGTAAGGATTGTGTCCCTGAAGGGTTGGGAGAACTATGCGCCTTGGGCAAAGCAGTTGCTGGCAGGGACCGGTGGAGCAAACGGGCGCTACTAGCCGGCTGGGGGGTGGAGCAGCTGAGTGGCCAGAGGCAAGGGGGAAGAAGCTGCTGTGGCCATGGGGAAATAGAGCAGGAGGCTGCTTTTTCCGGGGCCCTGGGCTGATCCCCAAAGCGGCCAGCAGGAGGCGCCAGTCCAGCGGTGACAGATACACTCCATGACAATCCTTTCAATTCTTCACGCTCATCGGTCTCATCCTCCCGTCAGGCCCTTCGTGGTATTTTTTTTTTTTTTGGTCTTTCTGTAGCTTTTTTCCTACCGCGGGGCCCAGCCCGGAGCATCGAATTCCAGGTGTCATCACACCTGGGCCGCCTTAAGCGGCACAATCACCCACTGAGCATGAAAGGCGGGCGTCTGTATAAAAGGAGCTGTGATTAACGGGAAAGGATCGTATGTCATCTATCAATTGAGGCCACGGGCTAATTGCAGCATTCACAGGCACGGAACAAGACCGGCAGAACCGGTAAGCAGGAAAGCACATTTTACATTCTCCCCGCATCAGCATTTCACCTATTTGCAGTCAGTCAAAAATGGGCTTCCCGCATGATCCCAGCCCTCTTGTATAACACAAATAGGGAGAGGAGCAAAAGGCATCCATCTGGAATCGGCGTGAAAGAAGGAGGCGGTTGGGTTGGATTTGGCCGCTCTGACACCAGGAAGAGGCAATTGGCCCATGGTGGAACACGTACAGTGAAGAGCTAAGCTCTCAGAAGGGTCCCCGTTGGTGATGCCTGGCCCTGCACGCGGGTCGGCGTGCAAAGTGCCTTGGTTCTGAAGTGTGCCGAATGCACTTTTCAAATTCATAGCATCATAGGACACTGGAACTGGAAGGGAGCTCGCGAGGTCATCGAGTCTGGTCTCCTGCCCTCACGGCAGCACCATTTAGATCAGTGGTTCCCAAACTTTTCGGCAGCACGCCCCCTTTTTAATTTTTGAGAAACCCCCACGCCTCCCCACCCCAGCAAAACTTGTTGAGCAAAAAAAGAAAAAAAGGAACTGACTGGAGCCGACAAACAAAAATATCAGCAAAACTTGGGGGGAGGGATTGATGGGGGCTGGGTTGCCTCGCACCCCTCGCCCCTCGCCCCCGGAATGTCTTCACACCCCCAGTTTGGGAACCCATGATCTAGATCATTCCTGATAGATGCTTGTCTAACCTGCTCTGAAATATCTCCAACTAGAAGATTTACCCCAGGCCCAGCCCCGGAGCGGGGGTGGAGCCACGCACCCCAGCCACCAGCTTTTTCCCAGTTCTAGCTGGGGTAGGGGCACATGCACCCTGGCTGCTGGCTTTGTCCTGGGGCTGGTTTGCAGGTGGGAGGGCGCACCCCCTTGCCACAGGCTTCTTCCCGGTGCTGGCTGGGGCAGGAGGAAGTGGGCAATTAACAGGCAGTGGGTTTAAAACAAACAAAAGGCAGTATTCCTTCATGCAGCACACAGGCAACCTGTGGAACTCCTCGACAGAGGATATTGTGAAGGCCAAGACTATAACAGGGTTCAAAAAAGAACTAGATACATTCATGGAGGAGAGGTCCATCAATGGCTATTAGCCAGGATGGGTAGGAATGGTGTCCCTAGCCTCTGTTTCTCCAGAGATGGGTGACAGGGGAGGGATCACATGAGGATTCCCTGTTCTGTTCATTCTCTCTGGGGCACTTGGCGTTGGCCACTGTCGGCAGACAGGACACTGGGCTAGACGGACGTTTGCTCTGACCCAGCATGGCCGTTCTTCTGACCTTGTGCTAGCTCTCGGTTCACGGTCGCAGGAAGCCAACTTAAACTTGTTCGTCACAAGTGTGCACTCATGAGTCTGGGATTCCCGCAAGCATTTGTACTAGCACAACCTGGGTAGGTTCTAGGGCTGTGTGTGCCCCGGTCACAAATGGATGCCGCTGGGGCTGGAGGATACACACCTGGACCTCCTGTGGAGGGTGTCCTTGGCATGGGCTCCTCTTCTGGCGAGCCGTCCGCATTGCTGTCCATCACTGTGGAGGGGGGTGTCGGGGTGCTCGAAGCTGCCATGTAAAAGTGCAATCAGCAGCAGTGGGGGGGAATGAGGGCAACCGAGTGGACCCCAATATTATCCAGTCTGTTCACATGGGCGTGTTCCTGGTCAGCGGGAACCGCAGCCTTTGTTTGCCCTGGGAAGCAGGGCTCAGAGAAGCCAGACCGTGGTTCCGAGCCAGACAGGCCGAGAGTTTTGTAGTCAGCGTGAGAAGGGAATTCTGGTACCTGGAGGCGTGGAAGAGAAGAGGGTGCGGAAGGGAAGCTGAGGTGGACAAGAGAAGGGCGGGAGGGGGAGGCGTGAGCATCCACCGTCGATAACGACAAATCTCCCAGGCTCTTCCCTGCGCTTGGAAATTGCTTCCATGCCTACGCACCTCCTCTGTTTTATTTCCAGCCCCTGGTTTCATTAATACGATCATGAGTCACTGGACTGTGAATTTCGAGAGCAGGGCAATTTACCGGTGTACCTAACGGTCAACGGCAGAGGTGCCGACACGACCTTTCACGGCTTGCGCAAACCGCAGCTGACCTATTGGAAGATGGAACAGCGTGTGCCCAGACGCGGCCCTTGACGGGAATGATCCAACCGTGAATAATTCGCCAGCAGATGGAGACGAACTGGCCAAAATGCAGGCCTCCGCATAGGCCTAGCGCCCGGCACGTCTAGCTTCGTCATTCCAGCTTTCCACCACCCAGGATGTTCTGGGTCAGGCTGGTTTGGTGCTCCAGGGGGGCGGAAGAGAGGGAACAGGACCAGGAGAGGTGCAGTGGTTTTAGCTTTGATACAGCATCCCCGCTTCTGAGCGCGAGGGAGCCATGGGGATGACCAGGATCGACGCTGGGAGTTAATTATCCCATGTATGATGCCCTCTGAAGCTCTCAAATAACAGCAAAGTGCGGAAGGATGACTCACCCGAGCAGCACCCCCTCCTGGCTCGGAGAGGCATAGCCAGCGCTCCGCTCTAGAGTCCCATGCTGTTGGCTGCTCCAGGCCTTGTGGCGGGCGACTTCTTCTCCATGCTCAGCCAGGTCGCTTTGAAGTCTTTCCAAAAGGGCAAAAACATCCCACCTTACAAGACCCTTCTGCCCCCTCTGGGGCTATTCCTTGGCCCAGCCTCCAGAGTCAGTCCGCAGCCCCACCGCAGGCTCAGAAGTCCTTCCTCAGGGCTGGAAGGAAGACCCAGGCCCACCCTCGGCTCTGGGCTGCAGCTAGGGGACCATGTATTGAGCAGCGAGGCCTGCTTCGCCAGCCACTGCTGTTTCCTTGGGCTGCGTCTTAGCCCAAGTCCCTTGTGTTGCTGGCCTGTGGCCTGTGCTTGGCATGGCTTCTCCTCTGGTCCCCAGGCCTCTGGCTTCTCCTAGGATCCTCCCGGCTCCTTTCTCTCCTGGACCCCCTCAGTGCGGCCTCTTTCTCTCTGCTGGGCCCCCTGTGAGGATGAATTCCACCCCTGTGGCCTTCCCAGCTCCTTCCCAGAGAGATGGAACTTGACTCCCTACCTCTTTTCTCCTGGGGTTCTCTGTCCCGGGTCCCTCTCCTGGTCCTGGACTTCCCCTGTAGCTCCCATAGCCTTTTCATGGAAAAGCCCAACTCCTACCCATCTGGGTCTAATGGAAGTTCAAGCTGGGTGCACCGCTAGGTACAGCAAGGGGGACGAAACTGCGAATCTTCAACACAAATGTGAAGAGTGTGCTCTTGTATGGATGCGAGACCTGGCATACTAAAAAGTCTTCAAATCACAAGCTACAGACATTCATAAACAGATGCCTGCGGTACATCCTTCGCATCAAATGGCAGGACTTTGTCACGAATGAGGGGCTTTGGAACAGAGCAGGACAAGAACCACTTGACATTCAAATCAAGAGAAGAAAGTGGGGATGGCTGGGCCACACTCTCAGAAAACCATCCTCCAGCATCGTCCGCCAAGCTCTCACATGGAACCCGCAAGGAAAACGCAGAAGAGGAAGACCTGGACAACGTGGAGAAGATCTGAGATTGAAGGACAAGAACTGGGGTTCTCCTGGAGTCAGCTAGAAGTTTTGTCTCAAGACAGAGTGAAGTGGACGAAACTTGTAGATGACCTATGCTCCACTCGGAGTACAAGGGTTTAAGAAGAAGAAATCTTAACATATAGGAGCAGGGGCGGCCCATGCGTATAGGCCGACTCGGCTGTTGCCTAGGGCACTGTGTTATACGGGGCGCCCAATGACGATGTCACGCCATTGAGGGCTGTGGAAGCGGTGGCACTGATCACGCATTCCGCCTGGGGCGCGGGGACGCTGATCGCACATTCCACCTGGGGCGCCAGCTGCCGGCAGCCCTCCTCAGGCCGCCCCTGTATAGGAGGCGTTCTTGAACAAACAGACAAAGACAGACAGACAAACTCTATCACATGTGGTAGTACCTAGAAGCCAACCCCCACTATGCTAGGCACGGTACAGCAGCCATTTGGGAATAATGTGCCATCACAAAAACTGTAAGCTCTTTGGGGCAGGGAACAAGCCAGGGACACCTCATGAGTACTCACAAGAGTAGGGTTGCCAAACAAGGCTGTTCAGATTATAACTTCTTTAGGGGCTGGGACCTTGTTTGCAAATCTGCCTCCAAAGTATTTTGTGCTCTGAAATGTAGCCAAACAAATAAGAACAGTAGCCTAAATTGTATGTTTGATGTTTAAAGGTCATTCACTTTTAATGATGTAAGGTGCTATTAGCCACGGCCGCTAAGATTTGTTCTTTAAAGGAACTGTGGGGTTTTTTTCAAACTGACAGCGTCCCTTTAATTAAGCAATAAGATGAGCTAGAGCATGAATAACAGTGCGCTAATTCATCCCCAAGAACTTAGGCACAACGCCAAGAAGAACCTCTTATTGCAATTATAAAATTTCATTACAAAATGTTTTATTTTAACTTTTTTTTTTTTTAAACACTCGTTGATTTAGTGAAGCGGCTCATACGTTAAGAGCAGGAAAGCTACTGTTCTATTGGTCTCCCAGCTCAGTGACCTGACGCGCCAATCAGATGGCTTCGTTTCTCCGCTCTGCTCAGGAATTCTTCCTTGAGCCATTAGTTAGACCAAGAAGAAGGGGATTGGAGTGGCCGCCGCCCAGGGTAGTTTGGCTTGAAAGGGTGGGGGAAATAACCCCAAACGCTTCTACATTGATCCAAGACTTGACTTTGCCATTTCTATATTTTAATCCAAAATTATCGCCCGCAGGGAGAAAAAAAAAAAGCGTAAGTAGCCATTTATTAAGAGGGGGTAAGTATCATTAAGCAGAGAGATGTGGTAAAATATAGATTACTGAGGGAAGTGCTGAGTATCAGAATGTCATTACGTGTTCCACCGTGGCATATTACCGAGATGATTAGTGGCATCAAATGACTTCTGAAAAATGATTATGTGCCATTAAAAACATTAGTCTGTCTGAAGCCAGCCCAAACAAATGGCTGTGTTGGGGATGAGTCATTAATTTTAGAGGTTGGGTGGTGTGACAGGAATCCCGGGGAACAGCAAACAAATTAGCACATGCAACAGGTCGGGAGAGGCGATTAGAGGCCATTTGCGGGCGGTGGCGGAAGCTGTTTCCCTCGCTGAACTCCTCAGGCGCAAAGGAGGGGAAAGGCGAATCGCGGAAATTGGTCCAGCTGCGGCGGGTTTCCCGGCAGGGAGAGTAAGGGCGTGCTGGCGGATCTCCAGGGTGGTGCGAGTGCAGCAGGGGAAGGGGGATTAAGCTCTTAAGAGGGGGTCTAGGCCTGGAATGTGACCCAGGCGCTGGGACCCAGCTGCGCTGAAGCAGAAGGAGGCGAGACGGGGTGATCTTGGGTTTGGGGAAGGCCGTAACCCGGTGCAGCTCTGAGTGCTCGGTGCCTGTCCACATGGCGGCGGTTTGGAGCTTCCCCGACCATTGCGAAACACTTTCTTTCGACAATGACATACAAACCCGTCCATGTTTCCAGAGCCCCGAGTGTTTCCCGAGTGAAATACGGCTTGCGTCAGCGGCAGCCAGGTTGCCATGGGGAAGAAGGGCCTGCGTTGCTCTCCGAGACACGCTGCCCTCTTTCGGATTTGCACCTGCGTCTCCTTGCAGGAAGAGGGGGCACGCGCCAGGACCGTCCTGGCAGGATCGGGTGCTATCCAAATGCAACACCGCTCTGTGCGGGGAGGGGGACGTTTGGCCAAGAATCCTAGGGCGGGAAAGCTACTTTTACAGAATTCCCATGAGCTCCATAATTCTCCAACAGAGTAGTCAGGGCCTTGCTTTGTATAAGACCCGGTACCAAGGTCCTCTGGACAAGACCGTCCTTAGGATTTTTGGGGCCCTACTCAGTCCTATTAAACTGGTGCCCCTGTGCCCAACAGCAGCTGGGGGGGATAATCTTTCAGAGAAGTGATTGTATAATCTTCAGCAACACACTAATGACATATTTTTAAAGCAAATTTTAAACTAAGGTCCTGTCAACTAACGCAGTAAATTCAAAAGCTGACAGCATAGACCTGGGGTTGGCAAACGCCAGTTCCGTGGCTTCATTACCACGTGAACGGCTCTTTCACCAGTTCAATGCTCTGCTCACAGCTCTGGCAGACTCGGTCACTTTTCCATTAACTAGATCCTCTCTGGAGGAAGCAGAGACATAGACCAGGGATAGGAAAAGACGGGTGGGGGGGTGGACATTAAGACCCGGCGGTGCCCCAAATTTTCAGGTGCCCCGCACAGCTGCATATGAGTCAGGACAGCCCTGCCTCTGGAGAGCAAACTGCTGGGCACCCCAGATATCTTCTTCCAAAGGACCCAAGTGAAATTAGCACCTGCATGTGTCAGAGACGGAGTCTGAGTCCTGCTTACTTCTCCGGCAGCCAGACCAGCTGGGGCTTATTAGCTGCAGTTTATGAGCATAGCAAGGTGGAGTCTCTCTCCAAAGCTGGGGGAACAAGGAGAAGAGCTATAGGAACAGCCCCCTTGAGGCTGTCTCTCCAGGAAGAGGGAGTGTTTGGACCATCACCAGCAATAGGGCAGCTTCCACTGGGACTCCAGGCATTTAACATCCCTGCTTAGCCTGCTAAGTTCTCTTAGTCTGCAGTAAGCTCAGTGTTGATTTTGTGGCCTCCAGTTCTTACCCATGATCCGGGGCTGCAAAGGGTGTTTACACCAGGAAAGGAGGAGGAATGCTGACCTGGCAGGGGACTCTGTCACCCTCTGAAGGTAACTCGCCCTCCAGTGTTCCTGGCAGACGTACATGGCTGCGCTCCAGTTCCTTTTATTTTTCTTCTTCTTTTCCAAACCAACCTTCTTTGTGTCAGCAGTCAGTGGGAGGGATGGAATTTGGGTGAGAGTGAAGCTAGCAGACTGGCAGGGGAGGGTTGATTGACGCATCTCCAGCTATTCGGCCCATCTAGGGACCCTACCCTGCTTTGTGCTGCTTGCTGCTTTATTATTTAAAGATACCCTAGCAGGACTGTACTGTGCGTGGCCTCAAAGCCAAGGCAGCGCAAGAGGAAGCTCAGGGGTTTAAGTGTTCTGCTGGAGAAGGACCTCTAGCAAGAACACAGTTTGGAACAACATCATTATTTTCTTGCAAGTTTTAGTTGCAATGTCGAGGGTTTTCTCTTTGCTCATTTTTTATTCGTGGTGCTTGCACCCAAGCTTCCTTTGTAGACGGGGCTCTTTTGCATGCGGTAAAGGCTGGTTTCTCATTAACAGCTGGTGTCTCAGAACTGCCCCGGTTCTGGGGCCCCCGTTACGGAAAGGATGTGGACGCATTGGAGAGGGTCCAGCGGAGGGCGACCAAAATGCTGAGGGGGCTGGAGCACATGACCTATGGGGAGAGGCTGAGGGATTTGGGTTTGTTTAGTCTGCAGAAGAGAAGAGTGAGGGGGGATTTGGTAGCAGCCTTCAACTTCCTGAAGGGAGGTTCCAAAGAGGATGAAGAGAGGCTGTTCTCAGTAGTGACCAGTGGCAGAACAAGGAGCAACGGTCTCAAGTTGCAGTGGGGGAGGTCTAGGTGGGATATTAAGAAAACTATTTCCCTAGGAGGGTGGTGAAGCACTGGGATGGGTTCCCTAGGGAGGGGGTGGAATCTCCATCCCTGGAGGTTTTTAAGTCCCAGCTTGACCAAGCCCTGGCTGGGTTGATTTAGTTGGGTTGGTCCTGCTGTGGGCAGGGGGCTGGACTCGATGGCTCCTGGGGTCTCTTCCAGCTCTAGGATTCTATGATTAACCCTACATTTCCAATGGCACCCCAGCCAAACCCACCACTTGCTTTGGTTGGCTTCCGTGTTCCTGTGCCGACATCAGCCATGCCGGGCCTGATCCTTCCCAGTTCAGAGGCAGCACGGGGAGGTGCTGAGTACACTCAGCTCCCACTGCAGTGCGCACCAAGGGTCGCTCAGGGCCCAGCAGGATCTAGCCCTGTGCGCGCACCTCTGTACGCAGGGCCTGCTGGTTAACAGCCGGAGAGAAAGGAGGTGGGGGTGCAATGGTCAAAAGCAAGGTAGTGTTTGTGTAGCGCCTGCAAAAGCATACATATTGAGGAACATCAGACTGGGTCAGACCAAAGGTCCATCTAGCCCAGTGGCCAATGCCAAGTGCCCCAGAGGGAGTGAACAGAGCAGGGAATCATCCAGAGATCCCTTCCCTGTCACCCATTCCCAGCCTCTGACAAACAGAGGCTAGGGACACCATCCCTGCCCATCCTGGCTAATAGCCATTGATGGAGGCATCCTCCATGAATGTATCTAGTTCTTTTTTCAACCCTGTTAAAGTCCTGGTCTTCACAGCATCCTCTGGCGAGGAGTTCCACAGGTTGATGGTGGGTTGTGTGAAGAAAAGCTTCCTTTGGTTTGTTTTAAACCTGCGACCTTTGAATTTCACGTGGTGGCCCCCTAGTTCTTATGTGATGGGAACAAATAAATAACTTTTCCTTATTCGGTTCCTCTACAAGGGTATGTCTACACTAGCCCCCTAGTTCGAACTAGGGAGGCTAATGTAGGCATTTGAACTTGCAAATGAAGCCCGGGATTTAAATATCCCGGGCTTTATTTGCATGTTCCCGTCCAGTCGCCATTTTTAACTGCCCGCGGCTACATGCGGCAGTCAAACGTTAATTCGAACTAAGTCCTTAACAGTAATTAACTGTTACTCCTCGTGGAGTTATTTCTCATTACCAGAGAGAGAGTTTAAAAACAAGAGTCATTTAAAAGGATGAGGTGTTCTTGACCTCCCATGACCTTGCCAGCCCTGAGCATTCAACACTCATGAGTTGGTCCCAAAATCATGAGACTGGCTTCAAAATCATGAGATTTTTACCAAAGAAAGTGTGAGGGTATTTTCTTTGCTGTCCAAGCGCTGAGCTAATGAGCTGCCCTGGGACCACTGTTTCAAGCTTTCCTCTGAAAAGACACAGGCTAGAAACGGTGTCGGTTTGTTTTATAAAAGCTGAGGTGCTTCTGCACTCACATGGCCCCAGGACCTGGGCCATTACGCAAAATACTAAATAGCAGGAGAGGCGCCATGATGGTACGGGAGTGGCCGGAGCTGCTGATCACACCAGTCTTCATGCCCGTCGTGTTTTGAGGCTCAGCGGTTCTGAAGGCATCTCCCCATCTTTTCCTTTGAGAGACCCACCCTGCCGGCCAATATGCTTCCCCACAGATTCCCTCAGTCTCTCCTCATAAGTCATGTGCCCCCACGCAGCCCCCTAATCATTCTGGTTGCCCTCCACTGGACTCTCCAATGCATCCACATCCTTTCTGTAGTGGGGGCCCAGAACGGGACGCAACACTCCAGATGTGGCCTCACTAGCGCCAAATAAAGGGGAATAATCACTTCCCTCAGCAAGCTGGCAATGCTCCTCCTAATGCAGCCTAATATGCCATTAGCCTTCTTGACTACAAGGGCACCCTGTTGACTCATATGCAGCTTTTCAGTCATCCCCAGGACCTTTTCTGCTGAACTGCTGCTTAGCTAGTTGGTCCCCAGCCTGTAACGATGCTTGAGATTCTTTTGGACCAAGTGCAGGACTCTACACTTGTCCTTGCTGAACCTCATCCGATTTCTTTTGGCCCAATCCTCCAACACTTGTCCTCGCTGAACTTCATCCGATTTCTTTTGGCCCAATCCTCCAACACTTGTCCTTGCTGAACCTCATCCGATTTCTTTTGGCCCAATCCTCCAACACTTGTCCTCGCTGAACTTCATCCGATTTCTTTTGGCCCAATCCTCCAACACTTGTCCTCGCTGAACCTCATCCGATTTCTTTTGGCCCAATCCTCCAATTTGTCTAGGTCACTCTGGACCCTATCCCTGCCCTCCAGCGTATCTACCTCTCTGCCTAGCTTAGTGTCATCCGCAAACTTGCTGAGGGTGCAACCCATCCCCCCATCCAGGTCATTCCTGGGACCGACCTGGGACCAGCCCTGGGACTGACTCCAGGACTACTCCGTTGGGGTCTGGCCACCAAGGTATCTGACTCTTTAAGCCCATCATCCTATGATCCTCTTGGAATGGCCTTTCTGGTCATGGGAACAGAGGTTGTGCAGCTTTGCTTGCTGCAGTGTGGGGTGCATGCAGATGCTGGGCCCTATGCTTGTCACATTGCATCCAGGCGGGTGCCTGGCAGCCAGACCAGCAGAGAGGCAGGCATGGCTTTGCCAACACCCCTGGCATCCTTGAGTGAGCTAGTACAAGGCAGCATCCCAGAGTTTACTGTGATCATGTCGTCTGTCCTTACACTCAGTTACCCTCCCCCACGGTTCTTGCAGCCAAATGCATCTCAGTGAACTATTCCAATGCAACCTCAGCACACTCGGTAAATGTCCCTTCCAGCCACCGGATCCGACGGAAACCGTTCTCCTGGAATCCTCTAGTAAATTCAGACGTACCAAGCCACACCAAGATCGCGTACACTCCCTTCATTGATGTCAATTGCAGCCATTCATGAGAATTTGGCCCTTTATCCTCGCTTGTTACAGCCACCAACGTTTCACCAGGCGCTATCACAGAGCCTGGAGCTACAAGGTTTCACTCTCCCACTGTCTGCAAGGAGGAGTCCTCTAGCCCCTTAGGGTACGTCTACACTGCTGCGCTATTTCAGGATACTTCTGGTATCCCGAAATAGCTATTCCGCGTCTTTCAACCAGCCCGTTATTTTGAAATAGCTTTCGAAATAACAGGCTCGCTAGTCCGACGCCCCGTAAACCTTGTTCCACGAGAATTAAGGGACGTTTCAGAATAGCGTGTTATTTCGAAATTCGTTGCTGTGTGGACAGCGCCAAATGTCAAAATAAGCTGTTTTGAAAGACACTCAATATAAGCTAGGCAATTTGCATAGCTCAAATTGCGCAGCTTATTTCGAGCTATGGGTGCAGTGTAGCTGCACCCTAAGGGTATGTCTACACAGCAACGTTATTTCGGAATAACGGCCGTTATTCTGAAATAACTGTGCGAGCGGCTACACAGCCATTCTGTTATTTCGAAATAATTTTGAAATAATGGGCAGCTTATTCTGAAATCTGCAAACCTCATTCTATGAAGAACAACGCCTATTCCAGATTAGCTATTTCGGAATAAGGCATGTGTAGACGCTCCACTGCTGCTATTTCGAAATAGCCCCTCCCCAGGGCCAGTCTAAATTATTCCTCCCCAGTGCCTCCTGGGGCTCTAAATCGAGATAGCGCGTCTACATTAGGGAAGCCTGTCTCGGACTAATTTTGAGGCTTCCATGCAGTGTAGACGTCCTATGTCGAAATAAGCTATTTCGGAACAACTCTTCCGGAATAGCTTATTTTGAAATTGATGCGCAGTGTAGACATAGCCTTAGATACTAATAGATTTACTGGGGCGAAAGCTTTCATGGGGCTTCATCTGCCATTGTCTCATCTTCCTCCATGCTGCCTCTGCACCAGGGCTGCCCCACTGATACGGAGACGGGGGGGAATCAGAGGAATTAATCAATGTGCACATGCGATTCCGCTTTGCCTGCCCCAGTACTGTTGCCCAGAATGGCTTTACATGGGCCCGTTGGTGTCTCTCCCGCTCCCTGCTGCTGCCTCTTTAAGAAGACATAAATCCAGTTAATATGGCCAAGGAAGAAAAATCAAAATGTCACATCTGTAGAGACGGTTCCATTGAAGGGATATTGATTGTCACAGAGAATATTCTCACTTTATTCACCTACTTAGTCTCTGCCCCTAGGCACATATGAATTCATCAAATATTGTCACACCACATAATACTGCTTGTTCCCAGGTGCTGTTGCAACGGCTCAGACTTTGTCCTAGGTTCCTGGGCAAGTATGGATTTTGGGAAGTGCGGGTCTACTGGCGGAATGAATGCTTCTCAGCAGCCATGGGCAAGCAAGGCTAGTGAGGCGGCCGCAGGAGCGGTCTTCCTCTCAGTGGCTGCAAGGTTGTCGCAACCAAGATGGTCTCCAGACGTAGGGCAGTTTTGCTCCCTGCGCTGGCGTAGCTGGAACTGGTGGCGGTGCCGGCTGACCCGTTGCAGTGCTGGGATCGGCTGCAGAGGGAGCGCCCGGCCCTCACAGTCAGCGTTGTGTGCAATCCGCACGCAGCTCCCTTCACGGCCTTGCTTCACGTGTGTGCCGCTTCAGTGATACCAGTCAGAAAGAAACAACACGGACGGAAGCTAGTGGAATCTGGCCACCCTGCAGGTGAGCAACGGCACACAAAGTATCTGGTGGGTCCCACACACAACCTCACCATGGCTGGCCACTTTGCGCTCGCTAGGCAAGGCACATTTCAGGCTCCACAGCAGCCAAAGGGTTAAATCGTTGGCTTGCCCCCTGTGACGGGGCGAGGCAGCCCCGCATGGAATCTGCAGGGCCCAGCCAGGGTTACCTACTGAGCATGCCCAGGCTGCAGCTCAACTATAAAAGCCTGGGGAAGGGCTCAGTCTGGGCTGGCAGCCGGAGGAGAAGGACCTATGAAGGAAGCTCCTGACCAGCAGCAACCCGAGACCCCAGGAGAAGCCAGCGGAGACGCCGAGGCGAGTTGGGGCATCGCAGAGGCCGCCCGCCAAGGAGATGTTGCCCCAGGGAGGGAAGCAAACCTGCCCAGTACGTGGGAAGTAGCTCCAGCAGACCAGGTAAGAAGCGGCCCAGGGCAGGAGCGGGAGACACCTCTCCTGCCCCGGGAACTTCAGCGCGTTTCGGCAAGACTCCCCCGCCGAGTGAGTGGCACGCTGTCCTGCCACTCACAGGGCCCTGGGCCGGGACCCAGTGGAGTAGGGTGGGCCCGGGTCCCCCTACCAGGGGTGCGGCCCCGCTATAACCCTGGTCAGCCAGCGCAGGCCTTGCCTTAAAGGACCATACTTTGAGACTGTGTTCATTGACTTAGGCCAGTGAGCCAGGTTCTAGAGGGGTAGAAGGTATCTGGGTTTGTGGACTCGGGGCCCCTCCCTGTCCGCCAGTAGGGGCAGGAGGAGCGCCCCACACACCCTCCCACACACACAGGGAAAGGCTGTTTTTGTGGATGGAAAGTAGCTCCTTGAACGGGCGCTGCAGGGGGACCACATGGTTATGTTAGGAGAGTCACGGTGTTGTCACCCATACTACTACACTGCCTTCAGAGCCGGGCAGCTGGAGAGGGGGACTGGAATGTTGGCCGGGTGCCCAGCTCTGAAGGCAGCGCCCGCCAGCAGCAGGGCAGAAGTGAGGGTGGCAACACCACACCCCTGTCTCCCTTACTGCTGGGCTCCTGCTTTCAGCGTTGGGCGGCCAGAGAGAGGCAGCTGCTGGCGAAGGGCCCAGCTCTGCAGGGAGCAGTGCAGACATAAGGGTGGCAACACCGTCCCAGAGCATCCTTCCTTCTGCGCTGCTGCTGGCGGAGGCTCTGCCTTCCAAGCTGGGCTCCCAGCCAGCAGCTGCCGCTCTCCAGCTGCCCAGCTCTGAAGGCAGCACTGCCAGCAGCAGTGCAGAAGTAAGGAGGGCAGCACCACAACCTCTCCGACACACACAACTCCTTGTTGGCTCAGGACCCCTCAATGACACCCCCGTGGCATTTCAGATTCACATGAAATCAGGACATTTTCCATGTGAAAACACCTACGACCGTGAAATTGACCCACATGGACTGTGAATTTGGTAAGGCCCTAACCACAATAGTGGGTGTCTTATGTCCGGTTCTGCTGTGGCGCCATGTTAGCCATAACAGCACGGCAACAGCGGTGTGAAATCACCTGGTGTGGATGACGGTGCTGTGGGATATGGGCCTATACATGCCCCTCAGCAGCCACTCCCCAGCCTGCATTCGCTCCAGCCTGCCACTCGGGACAACGTCGACGGGCTGTGCTTTGCACACCAGCCTGGGTACGCAAAGTGGGGAATTCAGCACAGGTCTCCCCCTGGCAGGGGGTGCTTTCCCCAGGACCTTTTCCCAGAGGAGCCTCAAAGCCCTGCAGTAACTCGCTGCACGTCCGTAGCCAGGAGAAATCCGATTTGGGCGCCATGGGCCAGGGACAATTAATTCCACTTAAGCAAAATGTTCCTAATCATTAAATTGACTAAGTGAGAAAAATGGGCCCAGACACATCTGCACGTGGGGCAGCTGGTGGACGCGACCTCCCGTCGGCCTTTCGAACGGCGCCCTGCAGAGATGAGCTCTGCACGGATCCCTGCTGGCTCAGACGGCCGTGAGACACGCCGGCTTCAGCCGCAGCCACCAGTGGGGCCCAAAAGGCCGACGTGGGGACAACG
This sequence comes from Rafetus swinhoei, assembly GCA_019425775.1. Classification (NCBI taxonomy): domain Eukaryota; kingdom Metazoa; phylum Chordata; order Testudines; family Trionychidae; genus Rafetus; species Rafetus swinhoei. The sequence goes on from CM033438.1 coordinate 27,210,822, forward strand.
GGCTGGCTGTGGGTGCAGCAGGGCCCAGTGGTTAGAGCATGAGGCTAGGAATTCAGAGACTCCCTGTCACGTTGCACTCCCATCCACTGTCATGTGCGATTTTGGCGCTTAACTCCCTTCGGCAGTGAGCATTCCGGCTCCTAAATCACTGAGCACAGCAACACCTTCCCGGCTTTGAAAGCCTGGGCCCCATTGCTCGGGGCCTCAATTCCCATCTGTACAAGGGGGCTAGCCACCCTGCCCTGCCTGCCCTGCCCTGCCTCGGGGTATAAGCAGTTAATATATTAGGGGTTGTGAAGGGATCAGGGAAGGCTGATAGATGGTAGCACCCAGAGATGCGCCCAGCAGAGAGAGGCTCAAAGGAGCGTCCCAAGAATTCAGCCCTTGGAGCTGTTAATCCGGCAGGGTTGGTTCAGTGCTGATGCTGCGCTCGGTGTTGTACAAGAGGCAGGAGACAGCCAGGATGGGTAAGTTCCCCCCCACCCCCTCCAAGGGCTCTGCTCCGGGCTTAGAAACACAGCCCCGGAGAGTAACTCTGGATTTCAAGCAACCCCCAAAGTCGTGGGTGCGGAATCGCCTCTCCAGACACTGGCAGTGCCACTCTGGCCTTTCAGCTGGGAGAGGCTCGGAGGCCGGGACCGTAGGGGGTGGGCAGAGAAGGGCTGCAACCCCTCCTGCTGGCAAGGGAACCCAGCGCAGCAGGCCCGGTGCCTGCCCATGGGCGCCAGGCGAGAACACGCCCCGGAGCTGGCAGGGTGGCACATCCATATGCCAAGTGGGTGTTCACCAGCCCGAGTGCCAATTTCAGCCCCCAGATGTGGCTTTTGGACGGGATGCAAGACGCCCACCTTTGGAAGCTCCTCTCCGCATCTCCTGGAGGGGAAGGATTCCCATGTGATCGTGGCTGGGGCTGGCAGCTGGGAGGGGAGTGTTGCCAGCCGGCGCTCCAGCTTCGGCGAGCATCAGGGACCGGTGTGAGAGATCACCCCGAGAGCGAGCCACACAGGTGGCTGTCGGGGCATTCTGGAGAGCGGAGGAGGACAGATCCTACAGATCCACTGGGCTGCCTGTCCAAGTGACAGTCGCTGGCTCCATCCCTTTGCTGCTGCTTCCCACATTGATAAATAACGCCCTGAACAACAACAAGTGGCCCTGTGGCACCTTGGAGACTCATACAAATATATCTGGTATCATGAGCTTTCGGGGGCAAACCCCACTTCCTCCGATGAGCTAGAGGGGGTGTCCCATGACAGAGGGCTAACAGAAACCCAGTATTTTATAACAGAAAAAGAAAGGTACCTGGTGTGGCAGCATGTCGGGGACCACCCCGATCCTGCACCCCCGTAGCAGCGAGAACAGACTCCTCCAGCCAGTGGAATAGAGGGGGCTTCTTGCTTCTCCAGGATACAGCACAGCACAGACATGATGTGGTTACAGGAGTCAGGGCCAGGATGCCTCAGACCCCTTGGGGTAGGGGGTCCATCACCCCCTCGACCCTCGGCACTCTGCTTAGTCTGTTCTCTTCATGGTTTTCCAGCCAAAAACTGCCCAGCTCCCAGGCCCTGCCCCCCAGCCAGGTGGCCGTCTCCGCCTCCCTTCCTTTGGCTCTCCCTCTGGGAAGAGCCTTGTCATCTGCCCAGGCTGGCCTAGGTGTCTGGGCCAATACACATGTGGGCGAGTCACACAGCCCAGCGCAGGGGAACCCCCCCAGGTTACAGAGCAGACAGCACCCCCACTACGTCACACTGTCATTGTAGGAGCAGTGTGAATGAGGCTAATTAAGTGGGCTGGAAGTGTCCCATGCTTTGATTTGATGTGAAAATGAGGAGTGAAAGGCAGGGGAGACTGGCTTTATCATGCAACATCCAGTTAATGTCTTTGTTCAAGCCCAGGGAAACAGTGTCAAATTTGCAGATGAATGTCGATTCCGCTCTCTCTGTAACTGGGAGGTGAAATTCCTTTGGAGGAGGATGGCTACTTTGAGCTCCATGACTGAGTGCCCAGGCAGGCTGAAATGTTCCCCTACGGGTTTGTGGGTGTTGCCATTCCTGATGTCTGATTTGTGCCCGTTTATCCTTTGGCGCAGAGACTGCCCGGTCTGGCCACTAGCCACGGCAGAGGGGCCTTGCTGGCACGTGATGGCAAATGTCACATTAGAGGGGGTGCAGGTGGATGAGCCCCCGATGGGGTGGCTGATGTGGTTAGGGCCTGTGATGGTGTCGCTCGTGTGTGGACAGAGCTGGCTGCGGGGTTTGCTACAGGGGGAGGTCCCCAGGTGAGTGTGACTGAGGTGAGATGTGCGGTCTCAGACTGCGCTCGGGGCTGCCCGGTGGAAGGTCCATGCACACCAGCGTGCGTGCACGCTGGGTCCCTGCAAAAGAAGAGGCTGGAGCCCTCTGTTTCAGGTGTTTGGAGACGCATTAATGAATTGCCCAGGCAAATAGGTAGGCTGGGCTAGCACCTCAAAGAGAGGCTAATCCTGCCACCGGCTCACTGCATAGCCTTGCCCAAGTCCCTTTACGCTCTCCAGGGAACAATCAGGCCTGCCTGTCAGGGAATGTGAGGCTACTCTTGCTGTCTGTTAAGCACAGGTGTTTTCTCGGGGCAGCATATGCTGGGGGCAGGACTAGCTATTTCCTCAGTTTAAAAAAAAAAAAAAAGTAAATGGAACACACAAGAGCCGGGGCCTCTGAGCCACATTTGTTTCGCATTATTTCTGCGCTGATCTGATGCCATGGAGCGTTTTAATCTGTTAATGGCTCCTGATTCAATCTGCTCCTCTCTGATTTAATCTTCCTGTGTCATTTGCACCTGATTTGCCGATGTATCTGACTGCGTTTTGGCAGCTACTTGACAAGTTCGCAGTTCTGGTGACACCATCCTTCAGCCCCGGCATTGAAAATCTCCCCCCGGCCCCCGCGGGCTCTAACTAGAACGCTTCCCGCCTGGGCGAGGAGAGGACACGCCCAGGGGGGCTTTCATGTCTCGGACCTCTGGTGGGCTGTCTTGGAGTGCCAGGTCATCTTTTCCACCCATGTGCGGAATAAATTTTTTATGGGCGCCCAGGCATGTGGAAGGGAGCCGACAGACTCGCCGGATGGCTGGGTAAGGTTGGGGGTGGGGGACCCTGCTCCACGCTCTTGGAAGGGGCGGGGCCTCAGGCGGAAGGGGCGGGGCTGGGGCAGCCAGCCCCAGCACCGCCAGGAGTGCACTGCCCTGGGCTCCAGCTGACAGCCAGGAGTCCCGAGCCCTTTGGAATCACCGGGGCCTGGGGCAATTACTCCCTTTACCCTCCCACCAGCAGCAGGCCACGGGGGTGCAAATGTGCACCACCCCCAGAAACAAAAAACCCAGTTGGGGGCACTCTGCTAATCAGCTGGGTGGCACGGGAATCCCTCCCGAGCGGTCGCCCAAGCACCCCGCTTACAGGGAACTGCCCCCTTTGCCCCCTGTGATGTAGGGGGGCTGTCTGCTCTGTAACCCAGGGTCCCCCTGCTCTGTGAGGTGTGATTCCCACTGACTCACCCACATGTGTATTGGCCCAGACACCTAGGACCAGCTTGACCAGATAACAAGGCTCTTCCCCCGGCCCTCGGGGGAGAGTCAAAGGGAAGGAGGCTGAGATGAACACCTGGTTTGGGGGCAGGGTCGGAGAGCGAGGCAGATGCTGGCTGGGAAACATGAAGGAAACAGCGTTAGCTAAGTGTCTAGGGGTGGCAATGGACCCCCTCACCCAAGGGGTCTGAGGCATCCTGGCCCTGACTCCTGTAACCACATCACGTCTGTGCTCTGCTGTATCCCGGAGAAGCACTAAACCCCCTCTATTCTCTGGCTGGCGGAGTCTGTTCTTGCTGCTACAGGGCTGCAGGATCAGGGGAACCCCGACTCGCCATCACACCCCCCCACATCAGCGGGTCTGTGCTTGAGCACCTCAGAAACAAGGGGGTAGCGTCCCATCCTCCCGTGAGATGGCTGGATGCTTTGGGCCTAACCCCCCACACGAGGGCACGGAAGTGCACAGGGGGGGCACTCCCAGGAGGCGTCCTCATGAGACAGCACCGTGGTGGCCTCGCACAAGTGCACAGGCCCTGTCAGCTTTTTCCCAGGGAGGGAACGGAGTTTCCCGGGGCCGTAGAACGGTGGGTGGGGAGGCTGATGCCAGCTGGGCTGTGCAGTGCTGCTCGGGCGCAGACGAATTGAATGTTTGCGGGTGCTTTGCACGGCCCTGCTCTCCAATTCATAACCCGGATGAGTGGGCGGGTTCAGCCTGCCGGGGCCGGTGGGACACCGCTCAAGGGAAGGTTTGCGGGGCTTTCGATTCCTCTGGCGTCAGCAGGCACAGAAACGCATCCCGGCCCTGGAGCATGCCCCAGCGTCAGCTAGACCAGGGAGTGAGGGAGCTGGGCCGGGGGAGGACGAGAAGGGGGTGCAGCGAGTGTTAAACACCAAGTCTGGAGGCGATGTTGACATGCACAAGGGCAGGAAGCCCTGGCCAGAGTCCTGCCCAGGTCATGCGAACTGCACCCTGGATGTTTTCCAGATACCCGGCGAACACAGGGTGAAAACCATCGACAAGGCAACACGCAGACAGACAGACAGACAAGGGTTGGACCCGCTGCCCCGTGCGGCATAGGCAGACTCAAACCTGGAGGGTTGGGGGCAATTGTGGGGGGGATCCTTAGGGGGACTGCAACAGGCATGCACAGGCCTGGCCCCTGTGTTGTGCCCTAATCCAGACCACTTGAAGTGAGAGTCCTCCCAGAAGACACAAGGGCCCTTCTTCCTCTGGAATAGCAGTGAGGACCGGGGGGGGGGCACTTTTATACCTCCCCCAGTAGCGTGAGTGGCTCTGCTTGGGTGGGCCCCTCCTGCCATGCCCAGCCCCCTGCTGGGGTGGGGTGCACCCAGTGTTCCCTGTAAGCTGGGTGCTTGGGTGGCCATCCAGGAGAGAGTCAAATGCTTCCCAGCTGATGAGCAGCACGCCCCACCGGGTTTGCAAGTCTACTGGTGGTGCACATTTGCACACGCCATGGTGCACATAAATTTATTCCGCACGTTGATGGAAACGATCTGAGGGAACACTGGGGGCCCCCTCCAGAGCAGTCGCTCTTGGCGTGAACACCTGCGGTTGGATGCCAGCTGCAGCCCCCTGCTCCTTACAGTCGCTGCATGAGTGGGAAGATGGCAGACTTAATTGATGCCAATTAGCCACTTTCTGTCAGAGATGACGGGCACTTGGGTGATCGTGTCTCGGCTAACAAGGCAGCTGGCAGATGTGTCTCCGGGAGGAAAGGGGTGCTCCGGGGGTAGGCCTGGGAGAGGCGAGGTCGCTGTGTGGACGCCTCCACCTGCCATACACCCGAGGGACTTTCTGCGACACTTGGAAGCTGAAAAGCCTGCAGCTGTTTGGGGCTGGGAGACCCCAAGGACAGACTCCACAGCAGGACTTGTGGCAGGACACAGCAGGACAACCTCCCTGTCGAGATGCCCTCAGCAAGTCCCACCTTGGAGCTATTGCTTCAGGCTGTCTGCACGCTGAGGCAGCTGTCACGGTGCCAGCCACGCTCTGTCCACGTCTTCTTCACAGCCATAAGGGCTAGAATTGTCAGGGGTGTCACAGAATCACAGAACCCCAGGGCTGGAAGGGACCCCGGGAGTCACTGAGTCCAGCCTCCCGCTCGCCCAGACCCCATGTCCCAAGCCCACTTCCCGACAGCCCCCTCTGAACTCATTTTTGGCCCCACCCCAGAGCCAGGAAAATGTGGGGAGTGTCTTTCTGCTTCTCTTTCAGGGGTTTTTGGCTGATTGTTCTGCGATCAGTGGCCCCCGACCCAAAAAAGGTTGCCCACCCCGGCCTAGTGGATAGCACACTGGTCTGGGATTCAGGCAACCTTCTGCCGTGGTGACCTTGGCGTGTGATGCCCTGCCTCAGTTTCCCTGTTCCCAAAGTGGGGGTAGATGATGCTGAGTGCCACTGGGGAGAAACATGTTCCGCGGCAAGGGTGTAGATATGACACTCTGGCTTTGGATATTACTTTGACTTCCCTCAAGAGTGATCTAGTGGCCGCAGTGATCTGTAACCATGTGAACAAGAAATCAAACCCCTTGGTGCCTCTGGCAGCTTCCTGCTTCCTCTGACGAATTTCCACCAGGCAACTGTACTTTGGGAGCCTGGCAGTGCATGAAAACTTTGACCTGGCCTGCATTTCTGGCTCTGACCAGTGTTCCCTGTAAGCTGTGCACTGGTGCGGCCACTCAAGAGAAATTCAAATGCCACCCAGCTGATTGAGTGCCCACAACTGGGTTTTGTGTTTCTATGGATGGTGCACATTCCTTGGTGCACATAAATTATTCCACACATGGATGGAAAAAAATCTGCACATGGTTGGAAAAGAGTGGCAGGAACATTGGCCCTGACCCAAGCTTTTCAAATGTGAGCACAGCGTGTGGGTGGGTGGCGGGAATGGTGACAGGTGCGTTAGACATTGTGATTTTTCAGGGCGAAAGGAAGGCAGGAATGGATGATCGCAGGCGTGTGCAAAGGCCGTGGTATTGCAGGACTCGCAGAGTGTGATGCACTCCTTCTCATCAAGGAGCGGTGTCTGGAGAGGGTGGAGAGAGCTTCTGAGGCCGCTCAGAGCAACACATAATTAACAGTGAAATGGCAAATGTCAAGCCCTCCCCGCTGGAGTCTATTCATCTTATTAAATGAATGCCAGACATCCGTGGGGACAGCAGACGGCGGGGAAGAGAGGCAGCAGGCTGGAAGCTCTTGCGAAACAGCGCCGTGGCACGATCCTGGGTTTTATGCACAGCCCCAGCTGGGTTTCATCTCAATGGATTGGGAACGTGTCCAAGGGGCATCGTGCTCCACGAAGAGACTCAAGCGCCACGGTCCATTTTCCCCGCAGCACGGAACACAAAATCGTTCCCAACAAACACCCAAAGCACAGAAGCACCCAGGGCCACCTGCTCCAGTGGCGCTGGTGCTCCCTGCCAAAAAGAAAAGGGGTCAAGGGGAAGCGTTCTCTCACCTGGTGCACCGCTGGCCTGCGGAACTCCTTGCCACAAGAATGTATCCAGACCGACAAGGTAGCAGGATTCCCAAACGGAGTGGGCACAGATGGAGAGGATGTCCAGAGCTAGTATTGGAACTACTGAAAACCTAAGCAAGGGCTTGGGAAGGGAAATAAACCCCCAGGCCTCAAGGAATGAGCAAGTGGAGTTAAGTGCAAAACTTTCCCTGTGGGGAAGCGATGAATCCACATCGCCCGGGTGCTGCCCACACCAAGAGGAGATCCAGGCCCGATTTAGCCTGCCAGTATCGATGGTCCCAACTGAGCTGCAGCTGACTTATAACCGTAGCTGTTTTCAGAGTCCTGGCTGTCCCTCGTGGGATCCCGGGGCTCAGGGGCGACTCGGTTGTCCTCACCAGGCAGGTCTGGGGTGCCCTCCAGCAGGGGGCAGTCTCGCTCAAACACACACCGGCACCAGGTAGGCGTCAATAACGCAGATTACAACACGCCTCCTTCCAGGAGCGACAGCTGTGTCGATTTCACCTCCCTGGCTCCTTCTGTGCAGCAGTGCGGATAAAAAACAAACACCCCCTCCGCACACGCACGCACACACACACAAAAGCGCCAACCGACTAGAAGAGGGCCGAGACAATCACAGCAAATAATCCGATTTGTCACCCGTTTCTGAATCCACCCCCCCCTTCCCAGCCTCCTCCCAAACAGCTCCGGGCAACCTGCATTTACCAGCCTTGATCCCCGGCCTCCGAGCATGGAATCGTAATTACTAGGTTTCATTTGGTCTCTCGTCTCTCTCCTGACTTGAAATGATTTTTGGAGGCAGTTGGCAACAAGGGAGTACAGCTGCTGCTAAGTTATCCAAATGATTTATCTTAAGATTCATACAGAATTCATTGTGTGGGGAGTCTGGGCAAAGCTGCCTTTTAATATTCATGCCGATTTGGAAGCCGTGTTAATCACAGGTTTGGATAATTTGAACTTCCCTTAATTGTCCTTCCAGCAGGTTCCGTGTGGCCGCTCCCCAACCCCAGCCCCACCCTCCCCGATTGTTCCGCCACATGGGAGTGTGGCGGCTCCGTAGGTTGGCAAGTTCCCTCTGCTTTGTTTGGATTTTCTTTTTTAAAATCGATGCATATTCAGCAGCTCGGGGGCAGGAGGCGGGCCCAGCAGCACCGGCCCCTGGGTGAGCGGCAGAGCGCTGCTAGACGCGTTCCAAGTCGAGTGCACGAAGGGCCAGTTGTTGGAACGCAGCTCCCTGTGCGGCATGGAGCCCTTGATCCTTTAAAAGTGGCCCTCGGGCCAACAGCAGGCCAGCGGGTTTCGAACTTGGTTTCTCATGAGCCAATTGAAGAAAATTGACTGGAGTGTGGGCTCCCAGGTGGGGCGTGGGAGGGGGCTCCAGTTTGGGGGGGCGGGCTGGGGTTACTTCCAGCAGCTCCCGGTCAGTGGGAAGATAAGGCAGCTTCCTGCCTCTCCCTACTGCAGACCATGCACCGCAGAAGCAGCAGGTTCCCAGCTAATGGGAGCGTGGACGGCTTGCTGGGGGGCAGGGGTAGTGCACAGAGCCTTGTGCGCTCTCCCCCGGCCCCACTAGGAGCCGGGCGGCCGCTTCTGGGGCGCAGCGCAGTCTGTGGTGCCGGGACAGGCAGGGAGCTGCCTTAGCCCCCCCACTGCTCCCCTGATCCCCCTGCAGACACGAACCCCGGGGCCTGACATCCTACCCCCAGCGCTGGGGCGCAACCCGTCATTTGCAAACCGCTGCGCTGGGTCAGCCGGAGGAGGATCCGCTGGGAACCCAACCCCAGTGTCCGCCTCCTGCCTTAGCCAGGGGGCCATGAGGTCTGCCTTGTATAGCCCAGGGGAAAAGGGTCCTTCACAGCCCCAGAGCTCCACCCTCTGCAGCCCTTCCCCTTCTAAACTGTTCGTGCCGCTTGGGAGGGAAGGGTATTGTGCCTCCGGTCAGAGCACACGTGGTCCCAGCCTCGTCTGCATTAGCAGCATCCACCTTCTGGCCAGGATGGCAAATCCATCAGCCCTGGTACACCAGGGCCGGGAGCCCCTTGCGGGGAGGTACGTTTCATGCCTGCTCAGAGACCACGGCCCTGCAATGCACTCCGCTCGCGAGCTCCCAGGGGGGAACAGGTGTGCTCCTAATTGCACTGGGGCCGGGGAACCGTGGCGGTATCCAGACAGCAGGGTGCCAGCCCTTCGACTGGTGAACCGCTGGCCTGCTGCGTCCCTGCGTGCCTCTCCCCACTGCACAGAGCCGACAGCCGCCTGGGCTGGACGAGGCCCGGGGTATCCTGGGGCAAATGCAGCAGCATGCTCCAGGTCTGCCCAGGGAGTTGCGTTGTGTGTGGCCGAGCAGCAGCCCCAGCTGGCGCCAAGCGCCCGGCCTGCGCTTTTCCTCCGGCAAGGATGACGACGTTACCCCGCGCGCTAATTACAGGTTCCCGCGGAGGGGCCAGGACATGGCAATGATATTCATGGACTCGCAGCAGGCAGCCCTCGCGGAAGCCGGAAGGAATTTGGTTCCCGCCGCCAGCTCCGAGCTCTTTCAACACTCGCCCTCCAATCGGGTGGTGCCAGCTCTGTGCTTTTCCCCGCTCCCCTCCCTGTCCCAGGCCTGGCGCTGCTGGGATTTGCTCTTGTTCAAAGGACAGGGAGCTCTCTCTTTCCAGGAGCAGCGCGGGGAGTTTTCAAGCCATCAGTTCTGTGCGTGGGACCCTAAGGGAACGGACGGCGCTCTGCTGCCTTCCCGGTGAGAATACGTTGCATGATTACTCCTTCCATCGGAGGGGCTCAGAAAGTTGTGCAAACATCGCCTTCACTCTTTAGTCCAGCAGTTAGGACGGGCTAGTTGCATGAATTGTAGGAGATCTGGGTTCAAATCCCCAACATGCCTGTTCAGCAGCGGTTTGCATGGGAATTTTGTATCTCCTAGATGTCAAGTATCAGAGGGGTAGCCGTGTTAGTCTGGATCTGCAAAAGCGACAAGGAGTCCTGTGGCACCTTATAGACTAACAGATGTATTGAAGCATAAGCTTTCATGGGCAAAGACCCACTTCGACAGATGCATATCTCCTAGATGATGGTTCTTGGGGGTGGGCCACCCTTGCCCAAACTCTCTCAAGAGGCCGTTGTCTTTTGTGAGCAAGACACGAGAAGTCATTCTTCCGCTCTACGGTGCACTGATTAGGCCTCCGTTGGAGTTTTGTGTCCAGATCTGGGCCCCACATTTCAAGAAAGATGTGGAGAAATTGGAGAAGGTCCAGAGAAGAGCAACAAAAATGATGAAAGGCTTAGAGAACATGAGCCAGGAGGGAAGACTGAAAGAATTGGGCTTGTTAAGTTTAGAAAAGAGAAGACTGAGGGGGGACATGGTAGTGGTTTTCAAGTATCTAAAAGGGTGTCACAAGGAGAAGGGAGAGAAATTGTTCTCCTTGGCCTCTGAGGATAGGACAAGAAGCAGCAATGGGCTTAAACTGCAGCAAGGAGAGGGTTGGGTTGGACATTAGGAAAAACTTCCTGGCCGGGTGGTTAAACACTGGAATGGATTGCCCAGGGGGGTTGTGGAATCTCCAACACTGGAGATGTTGAAGAGCAGGTAAGACGGACACCTATCAGGGATGGTCTACATGGTGCTTGGTCCTGCCAGTTGGGCAGGGACTGGACTTGATGACTTGTCAAGGTCCCCTCCTGTTTTAGTGCATGTTCTGTGATTCTAAGATTCTTTAATTCAACCTCCTTTAGCCCTTTTTGTGAGGCTGGTGGCATCTCAAATTTACAATGCTACGACGAACAGAGGCGGGGGCCACCTGCTGACTTGGTCAAGCACCAGAGTCCGAGGCAGACAAGGAATCCTGATGCACAACTTTTCTCCTCTAACCACTAGTCCCTCTTTCCCCTGGAGCTCCTCACTTGAGCCATAAGCATTTGTGCATCCTGAGCCCTCTTCTTCATATAGGGCCGGGATGGGGCTCAGCAGGCTGTTGTCACAGAGTCGGCTTCCTATGCTTTGCACAGAGTGGGGGAGTCCAGCTCTTTAGCTCGCCGGCTGCTTCCCAGATTGCAGCCAAAGCCGGCAGCAAGGTCTGGTGTCGGGCGTCTCCCCGGGGGAGCTCGGGAACGTCTGCTCTCAGAGCATCGCTAAAGCTTCGCAAATGGCACGAGGCTCTCGCCAGGGACCGGCTGCAAAAACGCTGCCAGCTGCAGCAGCCCGTCGGCTTCCAGAAACCGTGAGCGTCCGGAGCCAGCTGCAAAGCAACGCGCATTGGCTTTGCATTTCCACCACCCGGCGCCCGGTCCCCGTGCAAACTCGGGTCACACCCTTACAGCTAATGGTCTTCCAGCCTGCCTCTGACTTGTGAGGCAGCAGCACTGCCTAGGACCAACCCAGAACAGCAGCGGGGACCGAGGGCCATTGTCCAGGCTTTTCCCAGCACCACTGCCCCTCCCATCCCTGAGCTCAGAATGTGGGCCAGAAAACCAATAGTCGAGCCCTGTGGGGCAGGCCCCACGTGTCCCTGTCGCACCAGCACTCACGGGCACCCTCGTGAACCAGTGAGACATGAGGTGAGTGGCCGTGTCCTGCCTGACAGCCCTGGCTCTGCCCTATAGCGGCTGTTTATCTGCGTATCTGCGTGGCCGAGTGTGTGGGAGCAGCCCACAGCCAACCCTTCAGGAGAGGGGGCTGCTGGGCCCAGCGCCCCGGCGGCCAAACCCGCCCAAACGTGGGCCGAGGAGAAACATCGGACTGTCCCCCACGGAGCCCGCTTGGCTTGGCCCGAGGGAGGCCGGCGCACGCGGATGGTACAGGCAGCAGCCTCGACTTCCCCTGGTCCTGGCCTCCTGCTGGGATTCAGCCTGCCTCTCTGGCGGTGACGGGTGTTACCTGTCATCGGCTGTCAGCCTCCCCAGCCAGCTGCCGCTGTGCGGCGGTGGAATAACAATCAGGCGCTCGGAGATGCTGGCGGAGACTGGCAGTTCTGTGGGGGCTGCAAGCGGCGCCTCCATCTCTCCCGGCCTCCTCGACGGCCGCCCGCTGAATCTCCAGCACGACAGGCTAGGGGCTGTGCCGCCCCGTCTCCCCATCGCTGGCCATGTGCCAGCCTGTGGCGGGTATGCCCAGCGCCAAATGACACGCGGGGGGGGGACGGGGGCGACTGCCTGGCAAATTCCCTTCCCAGCTCCTGTCAGAGCCAAATTCCCTTCCCCACAGAGCGTGACTTCACTACGGAGCTGGCTGGCCCGGCAGGCCGCGGCCAGGGGAGGGGAGTCCAGGCCGGTCACACTGCGCCGTCTAACACTGCTCCTTCCCGCTGGCCCAGCTGCAAATTTGTGCCCCAGCTGATTCTGCTCCTACCCCCCTGGGCAGGGCGTTCCCCCCCCTCCTGGGATAAGGGCCCTAGTTCCCCTGTCTCTCCAGGGCATCTTCCTTCGGTGTCGCGGCCTCCTCTCGGTCTCCAGTCATTAAACGGCCTCTTCTTAAGCTTCCCTTTGGCCAGGGGGCTTGCTGGGTGTGGCAGACACAGGCTGGGGTGTGGGGAGAACTGGCTCCCCCCCGATAGAATTTACAGGAGAAGCAGCGGGAGGGGCCTCCGGGCGTGAGCAGAACTGAGACAACAACGCCGGCTTGCTACCGCTCCGCTGGGCTCTGTGGCCGCCAGGAAGCTCAGCCAGGCCGCGGAGGGAGGAACCGGGACCCTCCTTCGTGCGACGCACGCACCGAGCTCAGGCCCCACCCTCGTGCACAAAGAGCCCCACCCACGTGCCCACCCAAAGCGATGCATCCCCAGCACCACCGCGGGCGCCGACGCGGCTGCGTCCGCTGCAGATGGCCTGGTGCTTTGCCGGGGCCGCACCGTGGGCGTCTCCCCGCCCATCTCTCTCACTCTTCAGCCCAGCGTGACGCGAACCAAACATCCCTCCCGCTGCCGATTCCAGGAGTGGGTTCAGTATCGGGAGGGGGGATCCCAGCCTTGTAACTGTCCCAAGCAGAGGCACCCCCCCTTTTGAGGGCAGGGTGTCAATCAATCCATAACGGACACGGGTAATCGGATCGTGCGGCACATTCCCAGCCGCCAGTCTCCCAGCACAGAAAAACTCGGCGGCTGCAGTCTGACGGTTCTGCATGGATGGGGGGAGAGCACCATAATCATCCTCCGCAGGGTTGACATCAAATGTGACTGGAGCTGCGCCGGGGAAGGGCTCGGAGCCAGATAGCGCAGCAGGCTGGCCCGGTTAGCAGCCCTCCCCGGGCAGGGCTGGAAATGCCCTGCTTATCCAGGTGCTGATACGGCCCTGTTGCCACTGAGCGCGTGGGGGTCGGGCTGTGGTGGTGTCCTCCGATCAGAGATGGTCCCCGAGGATAGCTGTGGCGGAGGTGGAAATCTCCTGGGTCCCAGTCCCCTGGCTAGTCTCTGAGTGCGCCCAGCTCTGGGGTGAGACCCATGCGTGTCTCACGGTGGAATCACCGGATTCTTCCACCCTTAGACTAGAAGTTGGCTACAGTAACCTGGGCGCCAGCCGCGGCTGGCCTGCAGGCCTGAATGGGTCTCAGTGCCGGCATGTCCTCTCCAGAGAAGCCCACGCCCAACATGATCACAACCAACTGCTCTTCCCAAAGCCACGTGGGTTTCTAGGCGACTGGAACAAAGCCTACAAGAAAGAAGGATTGGAAACCAGCCCGTAGGCACGTCCGTCGCCCCTACCGGCCTGCCGTCCCACGATGGCGGCCTAGCGTCTCCTGTCCCCACCTCACACACCCGGGTTGGTCAGTCAGCCGGGCACCGCCTCAGAGAGTATCCTTGCGTTGGTTGTTCTTCAGGGAGCTGTTTGCCGCTCTGGCCTCTCCTGGTCCCGTAGGCCGTTGGGTGACCAAGCCCTCAGAGCAAACGGGTCTGGCGTTGGGGGTTAGTAAAAGGAAGCTGGTTGGGGGACATCTTGAGTCAGCTCCTTCCTGCCGGGACCTGTCCAGACCGTCGCCCGTCGGGAAGCAGCGAGTCAGAAACCCTGCGCCAGCAAACACCGTGCTAACGCCAGGACGTGCCAGGTTTCTCGCCAGTCTGCGTGGATGCTGCAGCCACAACCAGCCCTCTCTGCCATGGCGGTCGGCCTACTGGCTCCCCCCTGAGGAAGCCGGGTCAGGTTCTCCCGCGGGGAGCTGTGTAGTTGCGAGAGGCGTCTCTGCTGGCCGACAGCCTACGGTTTCCACCTCAGGGCACGAGGCCTGCGGGAAAAAACGCTGGCGTGTCGCTGCTGCCGTCGGAGGGCGCTGGGTCTGTGCAGAGCAACGCTGCAGCCATGCCCCGGGCCAGTACGCGGCAAATCTGGCACCCCGTGTGCCCGGCCAGAAGGGCTCAGGTGTGGCCTGGCCTTCCCCGGACACACAACACACCAGCAGCGCCCCTGACTAAGGGAGGGCTGTCCTGCCCTGGAGGGAAACTGGTCGTCTCCATCAGCCCAAACAGCCTTCTCCCGCCTGCGCCAAAGTACCCACAACCAGGTGGGTAAGTACATGGGATCAAGCTGGGGACTGGTGTCTTGGTGAGTAGGCCGCAGGACTGGGAGGGGCATTTCAGGGGCAATTCAGCAGTTGACCTCCATGTTACTGTGTCTCCTGCCTCTAGCGCTCTGCACCCTGCCCACGAAGACAAGAACCGCACCACAAATCCCCAGCAGCAGGTGCACCGGGGGTTGGCACCAGTCCAGGACGCCCGTCACATTGATTTGAACCCAGCTCAGCGGAGACCACTTACTGCCCTCGGAGGCTGCCTGGTGCCCCACGCACAATGGACCCAGTGGGCCAGCTTCTCGGGCATCACCGGCTCTGGTGAGGCGCTCCGCTTGGGGATAAACCCATCCCGGACGGGGGACGAGGCAGACAGCTGGGGCTCGCTGACTTCCTTCGCGGCTTCTCCGCAGAGGCCAAGGAACTAAATGGCGCCTGGAGAAAGAGCTAGAATCTGCCCAGGCGCTGGGCCGGGGGGAAGCTGGCGCCGGCGCGGCGTGAACCGTTTGTTCCGTGGCCACGCTCTGGTGCAGACCGGCCTCGCCCGGACGTGCCCGCCACGGAGCGGGCGCACCGAGACAGCCGTCTCCTTTCCACCACGGCGGCTGCTTTTTGTGGGCAGGCGCGGCGTGCAGAGGTGGGTCCCTGCGAAGACAAATAACCCCGGAGGCGGCAATCCATCCGCTCTGCCCTGGGCCCGGCCTGCGTGATTAGTCACAAGGTAAATGTCGCGGGGAAGCGGAGGGTGGAATTGGCGGCACTTGCAGGCCGCGCCACGCGCCGGAGGACAATGGAGTGTGAGATTGGCCAGCGCCCGGCAACAATGAGCGGCGAGCGCACAGCACGGAGCCTTTCGATCCTCTGAGCCCGTCGGCGTCTAACGAAGACAAAGCTTTTCAATTCCCTCGGCCTCCCTCAGGCAGCGGGGCGCGCGCGAGGGGGGGCTAATCACCGGGAGGCTTTCTTGGATACGCTCACCTCTGGAGGACGGACTCCGGGCTGCCTAGGGAGAACTCCCTGGGAGGCTGGAAGGAGGGTGCTGGAGTCTTGTTGTGTGCGCGCTTTGGAGAGGAGAGCGACCTGCACACAGAGCACGGGTTGGACCTCCCTGGTCCGGCACCCTCGGGACCACCCGCCCCGTTCTGCCGGCTTTGCATTCTAGCTTCATGCGCTCATTGCTCTTCCTGCACATCCGTGGCTCCGCCGAGCGCCTGCATTCCGGGGAAGTGCCTGGCACGTGCTTTCCGGGTCGCCCTTTTACATCCCCATCGCCGGGGGCAAGCGGAGTTTGTGTGTGTGTCTCCTGGTCGGATCGGGGCCTGACATCCATCCATCAGAGCAGCCCGCCTGTAGCACGGCTCGGCCAAAGGCCAGAGGTTAGGGACGGCAACACGTCTTGCTGCAGCTTTGCAAACGGGCCAGGCGCCGACAGGGAAACGTTCCCTGGACGTGGCCGATTTAGCAAACCTCCCGGGCCAAGCACAGCCCATTTCCAGCCCCGTTTGCTCCCTCGAAGACACCCTGCGTGTTTCTCCAGTGCTCCCGTTATTGCCAGGTGTTACCGGAGCGCAGTGGTGGGCAGCCTGAGGCCAATTGGGGTTCAATCAATTGCCCATGTGCAGGGCTGCCGGATTCCGCTGGTTTCCATCCATGTCGGGTGTTTCCTACCAGGATGACTGAAGTGACACACACGTGCAGCCAGGGCCTATGCAGGGAGGTGCGGGCTGGTTGCTCGCCACACGGATGGTGAGAACCGGGCGCCCCCTTTGCGGCCAATCCCAGCGCTGCAGCGGTTCCATCCGCACCCCCCGCACGTTCCAGCTGCGCCAGTGCAGGGAGCAAAACTGCCCTAGCCTGGGAGGGCGTCTTGGTGACGACAATCTTGCAACCCACTGAGATGGGGGCGACTCCTGTGGCCCACTCACTAGCCTAGGTTGCCCATCGCTGCCTTAGCATCTGGGGGCCTGTTGTGCTAGATGCTGGACAAACATGTCACAAAGGCTTGGCTTCTGCCCCGAGGAGCGTACAGTCCAAGTGTGAGTTTACCGGCAGCAAGAGGAGGGCAGGGGAGGCCCAGGGAAGCCACCGGACTAAACCGGCCGGCGTGAAAGGCAGCGCTCACAGCTACCTTTGAGTCCTTCTGTTGAGTTTTCAGAAGGGATCTGTAGGCGGCCAGGGAGGCGACCCTATGGGTATTTGCAAAGCTCCTTTCTTGCCTAACAGATGCCTGGGAAAAGACACAGAAAATATGTATAATGGACAGGACAGGCTGGTAGCATTCAGCTCTCCTGCCGTTTCCTAATCAGTGCCCATCATGGTAATGTAAAATCATAGGATTGGAAGGGACTTTGAGAGCTCTTCTAGCCCAGCCCCCTGCCCTCAAGACAGCACTAAGTATGATCTTGTTCTCTGGACTGTAATTCAGCTGCACAGTCCGTTGGATTAAGGAAGACTTTCGGGGCAAGATGTCACCAAGAATGCTGGTTTACCATTGCCCAAAAGGGTTCCCTATCTGGGTTCTACCAGCTGGGCTTTTCTGAGGGGGCTGGACGTTGCTCACCCCAGCCACGCTCCTGCGGAGCGTTGTTGAAGAGCGCCGGGCACCGGCCGCGAGGCAGGCGTGCACCGCAGATGCTGGAGCCGTGAAGCAGAAGTGTGAAATTGATCAGTTTCCGGGACTGGCCAGCCACGTCAGCCCGGGGGAGGGGACCTGGAGACAAGTTTCTCCCCTCTCATCTCTGGCTGTGGACTTTAACGGCCTTGGAAATGGACTTCAGGCTTCCCCAAGCTGTTGCTCTCCCCATCCGCAGCAGGACTTTTGCAGCCATCGCTTCCCTGTGCTGTGTGGTTAGAGCATCCTGCATCCAGGCCTGTCTCCTGGCTATCCAAAGAGAATCCGCCTTGCAGCCCCTTCCGGTAGATGCGGTAAATTCCACGCCATGGGTGACGGGCATAGGGAGTGCATTTAAATGGCACACCGGCTGGCTGCAGGGATAGAGATACTTCCTCGCAGCTATCGGAGTCCCACTGTGCATCCCCTTTGCTCAGTTCCAGTGGACCCCCCAGCCCCACCCCTGTTGCACTCACGCCACAGGCCCAAGTCCCAGCTCTTTGAACGGCCGGAGGCGCCGTCCGCTGCTTATTTTTAAGGACAATCTTGCAAGAAAATCATCCCCCAACCCCACCCCCAGCACTCTGCAAAAAGCTTACCAGGCCCAGTTCTCTGCCTGCCCCGGCCAAGACAGAGGAGTCCACGATATCTACGTAGGCCTTTCTCCAGACCCGGAGCGCTCTCGTATCGCTCATCCCCCGAGAGGGAGGTCAGCGTCATGTACCCCATTTTACAGCTGGGGGGGGGCCAAGCCCCACGGCGAGTCAGTGTCATACCGAGCACAGCGCGGAATAGAGGCCATGGCTTCCATCTCCTAGTGCAGCATCTTAGCCACATGTCCAGCCTTCCTTGGGGTAACCGGCACCCGGGAGCTGCCCAGATATTGAAGGAGAGTGGAGTACAAGGCGAGTGAGCTGAGCTGCCTGCCGTGTGTGTGTGTGTGTGTGTGTGTGTGTGTGTGTGTGTGTGTGTGTGTGTGTGTGTGTGTGTGTGTGTGTGTGTGTGTGTGTGTGTGTGAAACTGTGCACTTGTGCGGCCGCGCAGGAGAAACTAAAATGCCACCCAGCTGACTAGCAGAGTGCCCACTGCTAGGTTTTTTGTTTCTACAGGTGGTGCACATTCACACATGCCTCAGTGCATATAAAATTTTATTCATAAGAACATAAGAATGGCCGTACTGGGTCAGACCAAAGGTCCATCTAGCCCAGTAGCCTGTCTGCCGCCAATGGCCAGCGCCAGGTGCCCCAGAGGGGGTGGACCGAAGACAATGATCAAGCGATTTGTCTCATGCCATCCATCTCCAGCCTCTGACAAACAGAGGCCAGGGACACCATTCCTACCCCCTGGCTAATAGCCTTTTATGGACCTAACCTCCATGAAATTATCTAGCTTCTCTTTAAACTCTGTTATAGTCCTAGCCTTCACAGCCTCCTCTGGCAAGGAGTTCCACAGGTTGACTATGCGCTGTGTGAAGAAGAACTTTCTTTTATTAGTTTTAAACCTGCTACCCGTGCATGGATGGAAAAAACCTGCGCACGGAATGGAAAAGATTAGAGGGAACATTGCCTGCGTGTCTCCTGACAGACCAAACTCTTTCCCAAAATAAGAACATTATCTAGGCGAGCGAGACTCGGCAACAGGGAGCAAAAAGCGAGAGCCCCCTAATCGCAAACGTTTAAATAGACGGCTGCTGTTGTCCTACTTTTCCCTGTTTCTTTTGTGTGTGTGACGGCGATTTGCTAGCGATAGCTGAAACACTGCTGAAAACACCATTCTCCCCCCTCCCGACACACACACATGCACAAAAATGACTTCCAGTTCTCTGGTGAGCTTTGGGCTTTGTTCCTGCTTTAACTGCATGCCTCACTTTTATGCTTAAAGGGACGCCGCTCTATTGATTTTGGCTGGAAGCGGGCAGTGTGCGGATCACAGTGTATTTAATGCCATGCTGGAGTCGCGGCATTAGTGCCTCTGTGGTCGCCAGCAATTTAACCATGTGGAAAATTCATAAGCATCAGGAGGGAGAGAGATGGGAGGTGCTCGGCGGCTTCCTTCTCCTAATCTCCAAAAAGCAACAGGCCCTTTAAAGTTTCGCTCTGCCAGGCTCCCTGGGGCTGTGGCATGTTCAGAGCAAAGCTGACCTCTAAACGCACAGGCTAGAACAAAGATAATTGCAACAAGTCAGCAACAAACAGGAGATTAAGAACACCTGGCTCCCACCAGGTGCAGGAGAGGAACGGAGGATGCTCACCAATTATTATTGGTCCGGGGGCCCCGATTCTCGGCTGGTGTAAAACGGTGTCGTGCCATGGACTTCGGCGGAGATTATCCGCGCAACCTGACTCCGATAGAGCGGTGCCGGTTTACAGTCAGCGAGGGTGTGGCCCTAGGATTGTGTGTATTTTGTCAGGGGTGTAAACCAGCCCTGAGAGCTCTGGCTACATTGGAGCCGTGTCAGAGCCACCCCAGGCATGGATGGAAACGACAGATTCTTCAGGCCTGCCTCGGGAATTTCCCCTCCACGCATCTGATGAAGTTGCTCGTGCCCACGAAAGCTCATGCCCAAATCAATGGGTTAGTCTGTAAGGTGCCCCGGACGCCTCGTTGGTTTTGCGGAGACAGATTAAAACCGGGCCGTCTGGAGGATTTATGGGGCCTTACGCAGCACTATTAAACTGGTGCCCCTATGCCCCAATGGACAATTTTTTTTAGAGATGTGATGTTATGACCTCCAGCAACACGCGAATGAAACATTTTGAAAACAAATTTTAAACTAAGGCCCTGTCGACTCACACAGTAAATTCAGAGACTGACAGTCCCGCCCTGGGGCTGACAAATGCCCGTTCAGTGGCTTCATTACCACTGGAAAGGCTTTTCACGGGTTCAGGGTGCTGCTAATAGGTCTGGCCGGCTTTGTCACTTTTCATAGAATCACGGAACCGGCAGGGACCTCAGGAGGTCACCTAGTCCAGTCCCCTGCCCTCACGGCAGGACCAAGCACTTTCAGTTCACTAGATCCTCTCCGGAGGAAGCAGAGCCACAGATCAAGGACAGGAAGACGCGAGCAGGTGGACTTTAAGACCCAGCGGTGCCCCGAGTTTTCCGGTGCCCTACACAGCTGTGTATTCGGCGTATGGGTAAGGACAGCTCTGACTAACACGGCTACCCCTCGGCTACTTGTCACTAGTCATAGGTTACTTCAAGACTCCTCACAGCAACCCAGCCAAGTCCCCGAGAGGACCAGAGACGGTGTCCAGTGGCCAAGGGGACCGTAACTGTGGACCAGTCTCGCTCATGCAGGCATATCCCATGCCCCGTGAGAGCAAAGCGGTGTCCCTCCGGTGGGAAAGCCGCGTTCAGCAAGGACGGACTGAGATCCTGGTGCAACAGGGCAGCAGGGGATGGATGAGGCTTTTCCCAACCGCAGGCACAGCTTTTCTTCTTCTTTTTTTTTTTTTTTTTTTAATGCCAGCCGTGACTACCCTAGTGGAAAATGGGGGCTGATCTGTTTCATGTCCACCGATGACAGTGAGAGAGAAACCACTTAGGGTGAACACGGTCTGATAATGGAGTATCCAGGTATTAAATGGCTTATCTGGTAGAGTGACACCTCAGATTAAACTCTCTGTCGCCAAGCCTCTCTGAGCTCCTCCAAATGGTTAAGAAAGCAGCGGCGGGGCCAGATGCAGACTTCAGCGGCGTTTCTCCAGACTGACGCTGCTGTCGCGTAGCTCTGAATCCAGCCCGGAGCCTGGCCCGGTTTCAAAGTATAGTCAAGTTCTTCAAGCAGCTTCAGACGCCTCCGGGGAAACTTTGAACAGTTTACCATAAAATCTCGAATATAATGCGCACTGATGTATAATGTGCACCCTGACTTGTGAATTTTATCATAATGAAAAAATCTATACTCCTATATATAATGTGCACCCCGGCTATTGATTTACTTACTTTTTTGAAAGTCTATATGATTGCTAGTGTATGGGAATAAAATTCAACGTCACATCCGGTGTCCATGTTTATAACTTATTTTCATAAATGTCAGCAATTAATTAACTATAAACTGTTTTGTACGACAAGTAAGATGTAAATTTCATATTATTTATTGTTTTTAAATATTTTAAAGCATTCTAGGAATCTCTGCCAGTTCAGGTGATGTTGATTTCATGTTTACTGCTGTCTTAGCGTGGCGTCGGCATAACGGAGGGTCGTCGTCTTCTGACACAGAACTGCCAAAATAAAACTTTAAACAATAACTCCTATATATAATGTGCACCCCGACTTTGACCCAAAAGAACTCGGAAAAAAAGTGCACATTATATTCGACATTTTACAATATTCGCCTTTCATCGTGCAATGGGACAGCTCCTGGTCTCGGCGCGACACCTGTTTGCCCAAGAGACGGGACTCGAGCCCATTCCTCGTCCCCTCACCCTAATTTGTTCTCACTTTCGGAACATTTGCGAGAAACCAGGAACTTTGTTTCTTTGGATTTCAGCTCCTTCTGCTGCCTTTTCCCCAACTAGTGACCGACAGAAAGAGAAAAGGCGGAGGAAATGATCGCTGAATAGTTTTGGAGGAGGGAATTTTCACCCCCGCCAAGTCCTCCCCGAAGAATCGGCTGCGCTCTTTAAGATTCTCGCTGATGAAAGATAGGGCATCCGACTTGACATTCGGGATGAATTGATCAGCTTTTCCCCAGCCTTGCTTAGCAGGGCAGCTTTCTCTTTCAGAAAAGGAAAGAAAAGAAAAAAAAAGAAAATACCAAGTGATTGTGAATCGTTTTCAGTCCCTGATCATAATAAACGCACCCAGCAAATTGCGCTCGCTTTGGAGCTGCTAATCTTGATGCAAAGCCTTTCTTCTCTGCACCGAAGGGGGGGGAACATAGTAAACAGGGGGGGAAAAATCAATTTCTAATGCACTTTGTTCATTGAATAGAGGAATCTCAATCCAAACCTGTCCTTTCATGTCTTCTATTAACTCTGTCTGTTTCCCACTTCCCCACCTCATGTTAGCTTCCAGCACCAACGCATTTACGCAGTAGAGACCGGCCCCCCGATTTTGGAAGGGCATAACAAGGACTGCATAGAAATAGCTCTGCCTTGATGTATTCTGCTTTTCCATTGTGCCATCTGGGGCTGGAGGGGTAGGGATTGTCTGTCTGTGGCAGCTTCCTAGCTGGGAACCAGAAGAAGGCCTGACTTTTAGAAGCGAGTGGCAATTTGGGAAGTCTCCGTTTATGGGCTATACATCCCTTCCCTCCTGCACAGCACCAAAAACCCTCTTGCGCAATGCCGTTACGCTGATTATTTTCAGGAATAACGGCATTGCGCAAGAGGGTTTTTCTTGCACAAGAAGGGGCAGTGTAGACAGCTCCTTCTTGCGCAAGAGCCTCTTCCGCAAAAATGGCAGCTCATTAGATATGCAAATGAGGCTCGGGCGATATTCCACGCTTAGCCTCATTTGCATATTTCTGGCGCAAGATTCGCCAGTGTAGACAAAGCCTCTGTGAGTTAACAATCAGGACGCCCGCAGGAGGCTTTTGTTGTGGGACTGTCCCCCCAAAACCGGGCCAGCGGCTCGCCCTCGGTCAGGGCCGTTCCCCAAAATAGCCGATTCAAATCCCCCAGAGCCACCGGGGATGGGTGCAGATCCTGGGGATCGCCAGGCCTGGAGCGTTGGCAGCCCGACTCTGCAGCCGTGGTTAGCTGGACGGCTCCTCTTCGGGGGCGTTTCCCGCCTCTCGAAGGGTGGGAAGTCCACCATGCCCCCCGTCCCTTCATGCCCCATGCCAGTGTCTTTCAACCTGGGGTACAAGTACTCTTAGGGGTACTGGAGAGAAGTCGGGGGGGTACGTCACCGCCACTGAAATTTGGAGAAAACGGAATTTTTGTTGTACGTTTCACAACGTTTTATTCTTTTTGTACTTTTTACACTCAAAAAAGTCATTGCCCGCCTGGCTACGATTAAGTTGTTGAAACAAAATGTGTTGCAATGGTAGAAAAAAAATGTGTGTGTGTCTGAAATCTGTAGGTACTTGAGGTTCTTAGAATTTTTTTTTTTTTAAGGGGTACTTTATTAAATTTTTTAAAAAAAAAAAAAACTGACCCATGCCATTCCAGGCAGGTCTCCTGAGCGACAGAAGCTAGCCCCTCCCCAGGTCAGGTTGCAAGCTTCGCTCTCCGCACGGCCCTTCTCCCGCCATCAGAGCAAGACCCCTCCCTCCAAACACCCCTCGGGGCCCGATCCTGCTGTCCTTCCCCAAGCAAAGCCCGGCCTCAAGCCCAAGCAACGTATGGACAGGCTTAGAAAGCATTGTGTTCCGCTCTTCCCTGAGCCAGCCGCGACGCGTGCGACAGCAGAACCGCATTTGGCCCCGCGTGTTTATCTTCTAGTTCAAGAGGGTCCTAATGGTCCTCGATTCTGCCCATGGAAAGAGAGCTGTACGCCGAGCCTCGTCGAGAAAGACAGCGCGTTAGCACGG
The DNA here is from genome assembly GCA_019425775.1 of Rafetus swinhoei. NCBI lineage: Eukaryota > Metazoa > Chordata > Testudines > Trionychidae > Rafetus > Rafetus swinhoei. The sequence goes on from CM033438.1 coordinate 27,234,464, forward strand.
TAGGGGCGTGAGTCATCTCTAGATGCAGCACTCTAAAATAATCCCGAAGAACGTGCAACAGCTTCAAGGTAAAATGAACGTGAGGCTCAGCAGCAATTTCCCCCACTGCGTAATGGCGCTCTCCCTCCACCAGGAAAAAAAAAGAATGGTTTGCAACTCCATTAAGGAGCGGATAATTATGCATAATAAAAATACGTCTGCCCTTGTGTATGTAAACACAGATTTGACTGAGTACCCTTCTGCAAACAGCCCTTCTGGCTCGCACCGCTCTACAATAAACCATGTTCAGCATATGGCTGGTTTCCAAGGAGTGAGGGTGACTCTTAACTCGCGATGGCTGGAAGCAGAAGGGCTGGGAGGTTAGAACGACTCTCGCTGACGAATGGGACCCGGAGCAGATTATCTTTGGCTGCTGTTTAACATTTACACAGACCTCCCCCCCGCCTTCCCCCTTTCATAGAAGTGCTGATTTGTTTTGTTGTTTTTTAATTATTTTATTTTATTTCCCCGCTCTGTAAAAACACTCTGGGCGCTGCAGCCGCCGATAAGATGATATTATCTAATCGCCGGGATGGCACGCGCGGCTACTTGCTGTTCAGGCAACACTTTCAGCTGGCTGGTGTAAATAACTGGGGACAGGGAGCTCGGATCTCTTGTGGATTTCACACAGACGCTCTCCAACGTTAGAGGTAGGCCCTGCCTTAACTCCCTGCCTGGCTTTTCCCGGCGCCTCAGGGAATGTCTAGACTACATGCCTCTGCCGACAGAGGTATGTAAAATAGGCTACCCAACATAGTCAACGAAGCGGGGATTTAAATATCCCTGGCTTCATTAAAATAAAAATGGCCGCCGCGCTGTGCCGGCTCAGCTGATTGTCGGCACAGCGCACGAGTCAAGACGCGGATCGGTCGACAAGGGAAGCCTTTGTCATCCGCTCCCTTATGCCTCGTGAAACGTGTCTTGACTGCCGCGCTGTGCCGACAATCAGCTGAGCCGGCACAGCGCAGCAGCCATTTTTATTTTAATGAAGCCGGGGATATTTAAATCCCCGCTTCGTTGACTATGTCGGGTAGCCTATTTTACATGCGTCTGTTGGCAGAGGCATATGGTCTAGACATACCCTCAGTGCCCAGGACTCAAATTTCACTCCCACCCGCTCCTGAGAACGCCCCCACACCCCGTTGGGAAGACAGGGGGACACACCAGCGCCTTGGCTCCGCTCGGTACCCGCAGCTCCCGCCTGGCTGATGGTCCACGGAGAGCCGCCTGGCCGATGGTCCACGGAGAGCCGCCTGGCCATCTGGGGTAACTCCTTCTCCTGGGTGCCAGCAGCCATGGCAAGAAACTGAAGGAGGTTTAAGCGCGTTGAGGATGTTTGGTTCCCTTGCCGCACCCGTGTTGGCGTTCTGTGTTTGTACAGCACTGAGCGCCGTGGGGTACAAGCCCCCAGCTGCGGCGCCAAGTCAGCATGGTATTCATCATCATCATGATGGTTAGAACCAATTACTAAGGATGTTACATCACAGCGAAAGAAGGGAGACGGGGAGGGAGGCAAGTCCCGTGCCTGCCGGAAGGGATGCCCGAGAGATACTGGCCCTGTGAGAATGCCCGCGACCCCTGCCCCGCTTCGTTCCAGCGGCTTCCCGTCAGATCGTTAACGATTCATTCCCTAATGTGATTATAAGGCCGGCTTGGGTGTTTTGGCTGGCGATTTCCCGTCCCCGGCCGTTAGAAACTCTCCTCCTGCTATGCTGGAGTTTGTTCCTTTAAGGCACCAGCAGCAGGTTGGGCTTCAAACTAATCAGGGCGGCGAATCTCCGGAGTGGATGTCAAGGCCTTGTTTTCATTTCTGCTCTGCTTTCCAGTCACCGAGGGACGCGGATGCGTCACGCCACAGAGAAGGCTCTTAGTATTCCACAGCCATCCCGCCACGCGCTTCGCAGGCGCTGCCCCCTGCCCTGCCCTATCCGAAATCACAGCTTTGGCGTGGGACGCGTCCACCCCGCACTCGCTCTCGGGGGCAGGAGGCTCCCTTGGCCGGGTTTCGGCCCCACACTGAGCTGTGTGCAGGACTGGGGGCAGCCTGCCAGGCCTGCTGTAATTTCGTGCGCCTTGGGTGAAAGTGCAAGTATGGACCAGCTGGGCTTCCACTGCCCTCTACGGGTTGGAATCAGAACTGTGTGTCATAGGCCCTATACTGCTAACAGCTAAGCAAGATGTAGAGCTTTTCAGGTTGGAACCAACACCTTTGTAGAGCCGGCAGGGGCAAATTAGGCCATGAGTGCGCCCTGCCAAGCCATGGCGAGGACAGAAGAGCAGGCAGCTGGGTCCTGAGCAGCCTCCAGGACAGCACATCCCAGCCTGCAAGGGCCAATGGACAAAAAGTCACACTCTGCCAGCCAAGGGCAGAGGGACAACACACATACGCTGGGCTACAGCTCACGGCTGGGCTCCGCCGCCTGCCACCCCCCAGGGCCTGAGTCAGGCTTTCCGGAGCTCTGGCCAAGAGTCACCGTCTCATTACCAAAGTGCCTCCTGCGTTCCCCGGCAGGACCTTGCCGAGCAAATTTAGATTCCGCAGCGCGCGCCGTATTTATCATCATCACCCGGAAAGACAGCCAGGGGTGACCAGGAGCTCTGGACGGCATCCAGAAAGCAACTAAGAAACTTAGAGCCAGCAAGAGGCTGAGAGCAGCAAGTTGGAGAGACAGCCACATTCCCCACCCAGCCCTGTGGCGCTCAGCCCCCTAGGAGCCCGGCTCCCCTCGGAGCAGCACTCCAGGGGATAGGCCGTATCCTGCACAGGCTTCCCTTAAAAGCAGACACGCCCTGGGCCCCAGCCACGACTGTAGCGGAGGGTACTCCGCACCGCACAGGACAAGGCCACGTGTGAGCCGGCTCCTTGCAGGTGATGGTGAGGGGTGGCTATTTCCCAGACGGTCGAGGGGAGCAATCCGGAGCACACAAGCCGAGCTTGACAAATGTTAATTTCCCCTCCTGGTCTCTTGTGAGTGGGGTAAAGTTGTCAGCAAATGCAAAGCCCTCGAGGACTTTGCGGGCGCAGCCCACCGTGCCGCTAAGCGCCTTGCAGGGGTAGAACTCAGAGCCGCCTCCTCCTCATGCACAGGCCAGCCAGTGGAGCGATAGACTCTCCACTAGCTTTTTAGCAGGATAGGGCCTGTGACACACAGTTGAGCAGCTGGGCGCTGGCGGGGGGTGTACGTGGAGGCAGAACACACAGAGCAGAGGACCAGGAAGCCGAGCAGCAGCTGGAAGCAGACGGTGGTGCTGGAACAATTTTTAGGGGAGTGCTGAGCTGTGCCCCTCCTTACCCTATCCATGCCGCACACTAGGGCCACAACTGGGGGCAGCTGCAAAGCCCCAGGGGTGAGCCAGTGGCTGGGACCAGCAGGGTCGACAACTGGGACCCCACGCCACAGCGGAGCCCCTGGGCACAGGCTGGCAGCCGGAACCCCAACGCAGGGCCGGCAGTGGAGGTCCCAGGTCCAACACTTCAGGGTGTGGCAGCCCCCCACAAGCACCAGCTCTGCCCTTCCCCACCCCCCACATGCCTATATCAGAAGCAGTGGGATGGGGGAGGCTGCTGCGGGCCTGGGCTCGCCTCGGACAGAGGCTGCTCCATGGATGCCGGCACAGACTCTGTCCACAGGGAGCTCGGTTTTTTTAAATCGGCTGCCCTTGCGGACCAGCTCCCGCCTGCCACCCTGCGCTGCTGCTTCTCTATCAGAGGTATGGGGGCAGGGCTCTCCCTGGGAGCAGGGACAGGAGCACCCTGGCTGCCGGCCCCGCTCCCGGGGTCTATCAAATAGTCATGTGACCACCATGCTTTCATGCGGTTATATGACTATTCAATTACACGCCATCTAACATCCCTGCCGCAAACCCAAATCAGTTGGCCCCGGCTCGGAGACTGTCTGCTGGGAGCGTTTATTGCAGTGTAGACAGCAAGCGGCAGCCAGTCACGCATTCCCCCCCAGGGGCTGGGAACTCAAGTGGCAAGCCCTAGTCCGATCGTTTTCCCCAGCCATCACCCTTGGGTTTATGCCAAGCTGCCCTGCACGTAGGATACACAAGGATCCGCCGGGCCAGCAGCTAGGGAGAGGAAGAGGAGGCTGAGGAAGGAGGAAGGAATTCTCCCCCGTCCCCGGCTCTCGTTAACGGGAACGGGGAGAGGCCAAACCCTGCTAGGAGCATGGGGCCAGCTGCCGCGGCAACTTGAAAGCACATCTGGAGGAGAGCGGGCGTCCCAGCCTGTAGCGAGGTTAAACGCTCTGTGATTCCAGCATCTCCTTTCATGAGCAGAACCAAAAAAAAAAGACGTCTCATATCAAACCAGTAGCCCGAGGGTGAATTAAAGATGCTAATTTAATTTCATTAACTAGAAGGCGCGCGGGGTGGGGAGCAGGGAGGAAAAGCATTTGATGTGTTTTAAACACTTCAGTTTGGGGTGGTTTTTTTTTTAATTTAATGCCAGTCATAAAAGAGCCCGTCTTGGAGTTGCTAATGCTGCTCATGAATTATTTTTGTTGATTTATACACCCACTCCGAGTCAAAATAATATTAAGAAAGACGACAACTCCTTCCTGGGCAAGAACGGGGAACGAGCTTCGGGGGAAAATGTTAAAGGGTCTATCTTTCTTCTACCCTCGGGCCCCTGTCGGGGACCATGAACTGCGTATATTTACATTTACACCCACTCCAAAGGCTCTTTTCTCTGCTGCTGGAAAGGAGCATCTATAAAGAGGACAGCTAGGCCCCCGTCCAATGTTCCCACTAGTGTTTTCCATCCATGTGTGGAATAATTTTGTATGTGCACCCAGGCATGAACATGTGCACCACCCATAGAAACCAAACCTAGCTGTGGGTGCTCTGCTAATTAGACAGCATGTGAATTGCTTGTGAGTGGCTGCACAAGCCCCCAGCTTGCAGGAATCACTGCTCCTGGCTAGAAAAAGCTATTGTTAATAATTGTCCAACAAAGGGTTAATTTCCATGGCGGGTTCTCTGAGCCCCATCTCACTGATCGGAATGAATGTTTCCTTCCCACCATCACCCTGAATGGAAAGGCTGCCTTAGCCCCATTTGACACATGAGGAAACTGAGGCAGAGGGTAGCTAAAGTAACTCTGCTGCCTCCTGCCAGTATGGGGCACCATCTCCAGGATCTAAAGGGAAGCTCAGACCCTGGGGCCGGTGGTCCCTGGCCTCTCTGCCCAGAGTGCCAGCAAAGAAGGAGCAATAGCAGTGGGGGTCTAAGCCATACAATACTGATGTCTCTCTCACCGGGGGGGTGTACACTAGCTGAGCACCTAGGCTGGGAACGAGGCGGAGACCCGTTAACCACAGTACGGGGTCGCCCAATGGGAATGCCCCCCGGTGACCGGGCCAAACCCTGCACTCACCCACCAGGCCGGGCTCCACTTTGCGACCCGGCTTTCCCAGCTCTGCTGAGGCGCGACATTGCCCCAGCTCCCGTCGGCCAAGACTGGCCGTGGAACAACGTCGCTGATGGGCTAACGCCAGCGGCCAAGGCCGTTCGTCTCCGCCCCCCCAGCTCAGCCCGGGGGGGAAACACCGCCACCGCCCCTCACTGCGCTCCTTCCAGCCAGAGCACGGTGCCCTGAGACGTTCCTCGCTGCCACGGTCCAGGCCCCCCAGAGACCTGTAGGCCGTGGTTGTTTGGAATGAACTACCGCGCGGTGATGTCACGGGATGGGAAAAAGCAACCGGATGCGACCTGGAGGACGCACCTTAGCTCGGCGGTAGGGGCGGGGCGTGCTGCAAGCCCCCGATGGATAGACTCGTGCAGGGCACAGGCAGGAGGGGCGTGGGAGCCCAAAAAGCAGCTGGGCCTACTAGCAGCTCTCTCCTCTCTGGCTCCAATTCTGCAGTGACGGGACTGGTTTCCATTTGGTGGCCAGGGTTCAAACACGGGGCCCTCAAGCTGCGTTCTCCGCAGCTCAGCCTGCGGTTGAGGCTAGCCGCCCCCAAGGAGGGTGGTCGGTTTTCACATCCAAGGGCCCGAACATTCAGCATTTTAACGGAGGGCCACAACTGCAGCGGGGAGGGATGTGCTGCATGCTGCCAGCGCCTCTCCCTCTCCCAGCAACCCCCTCCGGCGTCAAAGCTCAGCTGTCTGCAGCAACCGGGTGTGGGCAGAAATCGGCCCCTTCCTGCCAAGTCCTCAGGGATGGGCCCCAGCGGCCCTCCTGGCTTGCAGATCCGACCTACCGCCAACCCGGGCGAGGGTGCCGCCGGAATCACGTGCCACGCAGAAGGGGTTAACCCAAGTTGACCTTTGACCCAGGCCATGTGACTAGCGGAGACATCAAAACTAGGCAAAACTAAAATAACGCCTGCGATGAACGCCGGACAGGATTAAAAAAATTAATTGCAGGTGTTAATACTGCGCTGCCTCTTTGAAGTGCCGTTTTGGAGCTGGGGATCAGCTGAGGACTCCAGCAGATCCTCGGCTCCCGCTTGCGTTGCCCTTTGAAGTGCCGCGTCGGAGCCTTAAAGGGGCAGCGTTACATGGAGCCTGGAGTCAGCTGGGGACCCAGGCTCCATGCAGCGCTGCCCCATTGAAACGTCGCCACGGCATTTCAAAGGGGAGTTGTATGCGATTAAATTTTGTGATTGCCAGCCCTAAAAACTAGTGTCTGACCAACGCTCAGGTGTGACTTGCCGTTTATGGCAGGAGGCTGTGGGCGCGCATTTGGGGCTGCGTATCTGTACATGTAAAGGGACCCCAGGATATATCCCCAGATGCCACTCGCTACTGTCATAGGCGCCGACTCCATGGGTGGGGCTCACCCTCTATGCCCCTCCCTTCCGCTGACCAACTCCTCCCCCACCCTCCCAGCGCCTTTGGAGCGGGAACAGCTGATTTGCGACTCTCAACTAGGATGACCAGACAGCAAGTGTGAAATACTGGGATATGCACTGACTATCCCTGCTCCCTATTTAAGCAAAAGCCCTGACTATTGGTACTGTTCCTATAAAATCAGGACATCTAGTCACCCTACTCTCAACTGTTCCAGACTACTGTGCCTCTTTCAGCCGTCTGATTTGTCTTCGCAACCCTCTCCCCCCAAGCTCCACCTTCCTTTAAAACGCTTGCTTACAAAATCCGACATAAACATACCAAAGTGTCACCGCACCGTATTCCTGACAAATTGCTTCCTTTCTCATTTTTACCCGACAATTATAAAATAAACCGAGTGGAATATAAATACTGGGCTTACATTCCAGTATAGTAGTATATCGAGCCATATAAATAAGTCATTGTATGAAATTTTCATTTGGCTAGTGCTTTTTCTATAGCCTGTTGTAAAACCAGGCAAATAGCTAGATGAGTGGATGTACCCCCAGAAGACCTCTGAACCCCCAAGTGTACTGTTGGTGGGGTACCACTGCCCTAGACCAAGGTGCCTGCTGCCCCTGGAGCTGAAATTTGTTGTGGGTCTGTATTTTCCTTCCTAATTTGAATACCAGCATCGCCAACGACATGCCGTGGCCCCACCTCCCCCGATAGCTTTGGCTGGTTCGTGGCGGTTACGCAGCCAGCAGGGAACGTGCCTGCGATGCTAGCAGATGTCTGATGTATTTCTCTTGGCCCCCTGCGACATCCTGGAACGTTGTCTTTTCGTCTTGCCAATAGCAAGGGAGCGAGCTGCGCACAGCGAGGCCGGGTGTCAGTCAGGCCACGTGGACCGACTCCCTCCACTGCAGCCAGGGAGACGCACCTGCAAATCAATGGTTATTTCTTTGCATACACGCAGAGGCTCGCTCGGGCTCACTGCGGCTCCATTAGGCTAGTTAGAGTCACTTTCGGCTCCGCCAATCCATACCAGTTATCTCCGCGCGTGCCGAGGGCAGAGGGCAAGCCGAAGGAACTGCATCGAAAGCCTCTCTCAGCTCACCAGGACTTACTATTTCTTAATAACAGAGATGTTCAGATGTGAGAACGTCCTTATTGATCCACCGGCACCAAACAATCCATCCCCGAGCGCAATACGCAGGGGTTATACATATGCAAAATCATAGTGCATTCACCTGCCACCCATCCATACACCGCAGAGCTTAGCATCGCGTGGCAAACCCCCAGTGGGGTGCGGCTTGTGGGACGAGCCGCAGGGCAGCTGCAGAACGCACGTACCAGCCCGCGTAAGAAGGGCTGTTTGCATTTCTGCCCTGGGACCATGGGGAAGTGTGATGGGGTGGCACTCACCTCCCATGAGTATCCGCTGCTGGCCGAGGGCGTGGGCCTGCATGCTCTTCCGGGTGAAGCCATCCAGCTGTGTCACATGCCCCTCCCCCCATGTGCAACCAATCAAACCCCATCTGGGCTGCACATCTACCCAGGGCCCATCTCAGGGCTTCCCCTTCTAGAGGCAGCATCCTCCCCCTTACCTCAGGGCTGCGTCTCAGAGTCCCAGCCGAATCCTGCAGACTCCAGTTAGCTCTCCACTCAGCACCAGCCACTGTGCCACCCCTCTCTCAGACAGGCTCCCACTCTGCACAGCTTGAGGTCCCAAGAAGGACTGACTGCTGCTCTGTTCCCCAGCTCCTTTTATAGGGCCTTCCTGGCCCCTGATTGGCTGCTGCCTCTTCAGCCACTCTAGCCTGCTTGGAGGACTTCTCTATTGTCTTTTTGGAGTGAGGTGGGGCAGGAGCACAAAGCCTCCAGCAGGGGGCCTCAGGGCTTGGTCCAAGGAGGGGTTTGCAAGACTGTGGGGTGGCCCTTCTGGAGAAGCGCTGCTCAGCCAGCAGGCTGCACAGGCTGAGTGGCAGCGAAGGGTGGGGAGGGGAAGGGTCATCCAGAGACAAGGAGTCGAGTGGGGGAGTGTCATTTGAAACCCAAGAGACTGAGCTACCCTGCAGAAGGAGCAGGGGTCTTGGGAGGAGGCCCCCAGCCGCCATGCACAACCGAGGAAAGGGGGCAGGAAGGGCAGGCGTAGTGAAATGGGAGGGATGAGCCGGCAGCAATGCCCGACACACCTGGGAGAGGGGAGGGGAGGGGAGGAAGGCAGCAAACGGACGGGGAGCGGCCCACGCTGCAGGGCCTGAAGTGCGCTGAGGACGGGAGGGGAGCAGGGGCTGAGCTGGCAAGCTCAGAGAGCCGCCTCTGACAGGGCCCGTCTCCTATCAAGCGGCCCGGGGACAGGGGAGGAGGCCAAGGGCAAGCCAGATTCTGGCCCCTTTCCTTGGGTCCTGCCTCAGGGCCTGAGCAGCCGAGAGGTCCAACCAGCCCCCAAACCTCTGAGCACCCAGCCCTCTCCCGAACTCCTCTGCACCCCTCGGCACCTGCTCCTCACAGTCTTCAGCAATGGCGGGCAGCCTGCAGCCCGAGGGCCCGTTCATGGGTGGTGGCTGAAGGTAGAGCTGGGGGAGGAAAGCCCCCAGCCCTGCCCCCAGGCCTCCCTTCTGCCCAGGCCCCACGTCCACCCCGCCCCGGCCCGGAGCATAGGGCGGGTGAGCAGCACACAGTCCAAGCCGCCCCTCTCCGGAGCATGGGGAGGGCAGGCAGTGCCCGGCTTGAGCCTCCCTGACCCCAGAGCACGGGCGGGGGGGGCACTCGGGAGCAGCAACCCTCCGCCCCCAGTCCGCCTACAGCTGGCATTCTGGGGGTGCAGTCTGAGAGGGGCCAGGCTGGCGGTTTGGGAAGGCAATGCACTTCCCCCGCCTATTACATCCGCCACCCCAGGCCCACTGGGGTTCTGTGTGTGGCCCACGAGCCATTTTGCTTGCCGGTGCCTGCGTGCAGGGCCGCCAGCTTCTGCTGGTTTTCTCCCCCGTCGGTTTTTTCCTACCAAGGTGACACGTGTGTGAAGCCAGGGCCCGTGCAGGGAGGAGCGGGCTGGTTGCGCACAACAGTGACTGCGAGCGCCAGGCGCCCCCTCCGCATCCAATCCCAGCGTGGCGACGGGTTGAATTCTCAGCCCGCGAGCGCCGTGAGCAGCCCTGCCCGATCCCGGGAAAGCGCCTTGGTTAGGAGACTCAGGTGGCCCACGGAGAGGAAGGAAGGCCCCTCGTGCAGCCCGTCACTAGCCTAGTTGCCCCTCCCTGGTCTTCTGGTTACTATTCGCAGGCACTCTGACGGGAAACAGTTCCAGGAGCGCTCAGCATGGCTATTCTTTAACAGCCGCTGTCCTGGTAGCAGATACGGCCTCTCTGTGGGCCGCCCCCTAGCCCCGAGCTGCTCCTGGACTTGGCCACCCTGAGGCCTTCCCACAGGGGAGGCCCCTCTGCTCCGGGCCTGGCAGGGCCAATAGAGCCCAAAGGCGTTAACCTTCCAGGCGGCTGTGCCCCGCCAGCCCTGAGTTCCCTCCCCGCCATGGCTGCAGGCCTCCAGAGCTTCGCTGCTCCCACGGCAGCCGGCTGCGCTCTGACGAGGCGGGACACCGCCTTCCCGGGCCCGCAACGCGCGAAGCGTGTGGGAGAAGAACCGGCGGCCACCCCCTTCCCGCCCTGATCCAATTTGCCGCAGCATCTGGGCCCCAGTGTGCCAAGGACAATTCCGCCACTGAAAGAAAACCCTAATTAAAAGCAATTTCTATGTCGCATCCTGTTCGCCACCATATGCCTGAGCCATTTGCTGACTCTCACGCGAATAGGTTTCTTATGCTCAGCGCCGCCATGCATGCCAGCCACTCATTCCCTTGCTATGCTGAGGAGGGGGGGTCTCTCCCCTTCCCAGAAAAACTCCTCCTCCCCCCACCTCCCGCAGCCCACCAAACTCCGGAGAATTAGTATTCAGCCTCGATTCCATAATGGACCCTCTTCATGCCAGTTTGGTTTTATTATTATGCCGAGAAGCCTGCTTAATTCTCCGCTGTCTTTCTTCTGCGCTGTTGATTTACACTGTTAGTGGTTTAATTATACAATTCAGCACTCCTTAAAACATGAAAAACTGCTCGACTTTTTTCAAGCAATTAAAAAGCAGCGGAGTAGATCGACCAATCTGAATCGAGATAAGTAAATCAAGCAATTAAAAAAAAACCCAAACCCTCATTTGGGGGAAAAGCATCGTCCTACCTGACAAACCTCTGTTGGAAGAAGCGCATTGACCCAGCTGTTTGTGTAACGCCAACAGGCGGAACCGAATCGGGGACCCCTGGAGTTTAGTGCAGGATGAACCTCCTGCATAAACTAAAAGCCAGCTGGTACTCACATTCACGCTCATCTCGCTGGCATTCTTGTGCCTACGCTCATTCTCACACATGCACCACTTGGTACATTTATTTGCACGCTCACTGGCACACACACGCCCAACCATGCACACACACACACCCCTATCAGCACAAGCACTCATCCCTATTCACGCCCGTTCACACTCAGATGTCTGCCATCCCCAGCAGTCATGCTCCTGCGCACACTCATGCTCACCCCCGTGTGCACTCACGCAGCATGCAAGCTCATTCGTACGCCCATCATCAGCCGTACACGTATCATGCCCAGCCATTCTTGTGCACGCCCTCATGTTCTCCCACGTGGTCACATCCCTATAGTTGTGCCAGTGAGTCCAAAATAACCACCCAGCACCCATCCCCAGGGAGCTGGCCTTTTCAGCCTCCCTCCCATCCCTGAGGCCACTGGATTTGGGGCTGTCACTCGATTCTCCTCCCACCCCAGTACATTTTAGCTGATTGGCTCTGATCAATACCACCCTTCATCTCTCTGGCCAGCGGGTAGGAGCTGATGGATTTCCCAATCAGCAGTGGAGGGCATTGGACACATCTCCTGACGAAGGTGTCTCCAGGGTCGGGGAGGCAGGGAACGGAGCCGTCAGTAGGCAACTCACTCACCATGAAACCCAGCTGGGAGTCATGAGTTTGCTGGGTCTCCGTTCAGCCCACCCCACTGGACAGGGACCGCCCCCTCCCGGCAGCAGTGCAGAGAACCAAGCCCGGGAGCTGCAGGAAGATCTTGTGCCCGAGCTGGGCATGGGGCCAGCTGAGCCTGGCAGATAAATAAAGGGGCCCGCCCCCCAATGGGGCAGCGATTCGCTCCTCTGGGAGGCGGGTTTGCTACAGACACAGGGTGAAATCCTGACCCGGCTGGAGTCACCGGAGTCTTGCCTCTCACGGCCACGGTTGTCAGCCTCCGCTCCGGAGGTGGACTGCGGCGAGGGGCTGTTCTCTGGTGGAGACTTCGCCAGGGTTGCATTGATTGCCTGGGCTTTCAGCAATTGTCTGAAGCGCCAACGGTCCCCCGAGGCCCTGCCTGTCGCTTTGCTTATTCATCTCCATAGATCAATGAAAGATTTCTGCTCTGCGCTGTCAAGGCCAGGGCCAGGGGAGACATAATCCGGAGGTTGTTCTCCACTCCCTGCGGGCTCTCTCGCGGTCTGACGTTGGATTCAGAGAGGTCCAGGCCATCGCTAGGAGCCCTCGGGTTACTGAGGGACGGGGTGTATTTCCCCTCGAATTCTTTAACAGGGCATCTTCCACCGCAACCAGCTCTAGCTCGACCACAAGATAGGGGCTGACTGCCGGAACTACCAGGGAGGTTCTTTGGCCTCCGCTATGGGACTCAAAACTCACAACAGTGCCTTCTGGCTTCCGAATAGATGGCTCCCTGAATCTTGGGGGGAATCCTTTTCCAGGATCGCAGCTTCTCAGGATGGTCGCCGGGCTGCCTTGCCCCTGTAAAACCAACCACACCGGGCCCCAGCCCTCCGTCCTGGGTGTTACGTCTGCTTTCACGAATGCAGACAGCGTCCTCCGCGGCAAGCTAATTTGGCCAACGTCACAGAGGCTATATTTAATGTAAATGGAATGAGCAGAACTGGAAGGATTTATGCTAATAATAACCCACGTGCATTAATACCGAGCAGGTCACAAGCCCAAGGAACAATGGATCGCGGAAAAGAGAATTTAGCTCCTCGGCAAGAGCCACGTCCCTGGGAAATCTTATTACACATAATAGATCTTATTAGCATTGTAATTGCTATTTGGGCTCTGTCTCTGGGCAGGGCCATCTTTCGGGGGCTGCTGAGTGGGGAAAGGAACAAAGGAGGCCCTGGCGCCCCATGCTTGTGGGGTGCTGGAGAAGGTGGGGGACATTGCTGGCTGCTCAGCGTGGGACTGGCACCTGGGGCGGGAAAAGGGGTGTCTGAGCCAGGCGCTGCAGGGAGACCCCACCACGTAGTTTTGGGGGCCTTCCCCCACCTTGCTTCTTTTACAGTAAGCTCACCTGCCCTCCCCCCCATCCTGGCTGGTGGGGCAGAGGGCAGAGGAATGGGTGACCCATGCTGGGTGCTTTCCTCTTGCTCCCTGACGGTGACCGAAGGAGGACAGCAAGCAGCATCGGTAGGAATCAGGGGGCCCCCGCTGCCCTCCCTAAAACGCACCCTTGTCGTCCCCCCCCCGCACTTCCCCACACCCTGCCCTGAGCCTGCCACATCCCCGCCCTGAATCCTGCACCTGAGAAGCCAATCCATCCTGGAGAAGGGAGCAAATTGACCCATCGCTTTGTCCAAGATGGGCCTGAGCCCCAAATGTCATTCCTGGGTCAGGGCCCGGATTTCAGAACCCACATACCCCCGCTGCAGCTAGGTTCAGGGTTCTGCTCTGCGTTGGGATGGCCTTGGGCTAAAACCCCAGTGGCTACATCTAGACTGGCATGATTTTCCGAAAATGCTTTTAACGGAAAAGTTTTTCCGTTAAAAGCATTTGCAGAAAAGAGCGTCTAGATTGGCACGGACGCTTTTGCACAAAAGCACTTTTTGCGGAAAAGCGTCCGTGCCAGTCTAGATGCGGTTTTGGCAAGAAAGCCCCGATCGCCATTTTCGCCATCGGGGCTCTTTTGCAAAAACAGTCCTGAGCTGTCTACACTGGCCCTCTTGCGCAAATACATTTGCGCAAGAGGGCTTTTGCCCGAGTGGGAGCAGCATAGTATTTGTGCAAGAACACCGACAATCTTACATCAGATCGTCAGTGTTCTTGCGCAAATTCAAGCGGCCAGTGTAGACAGCTGGCAAGTTGCCAGTCTAGACGCAGCCAGTGTGTGTGGTGTGCCCCCTCCAACGGGAAAGAGAATAACAGCCTACTACTGCTGCCGGCCAGCAGGGTGACCATGACAGAGTGCTGGGAATCAGCAGCGGGGCCGGCACTCTGGTCACTCGTTAAGCAGTGAGTTCCCCGGGGAGGGGCTGATTGAGGAGAACAATTCCTGGTGGCCAGATCAGACTGGGATCAGGGAGCTAACTGGCCCATTAACAAGGCAAGTGGATGAAAAGCACAGGCAAGAAGGGGGGAAGAGAAACAAGGAGGGGGGGTTGGTATGGCCTGGTAAAGGACATTTTCTGGGAAAAGACTCTTTCTCCCACCACTGGAAACACTGGAGCTGCAGGGGCTGGGTCCCTGACTGGGGCTCTTACATGGGGGGCAAAATGAGCACCCCCTCCCCCCTCCACAAGTCAGCTGCCTGCACCACAGCAGATCTCAGCAGTCTGGGCGAAGCAAAGAGGATGGCAGCAGCAGGCACCGTGGTCTCTTCTCTCCGCGCTGCCAGCCCCCTGGAGAGAGCTGCGCCTGTCAGCTCTGAGTTTGCTCTGGAAAGAGTCTGAAATGGGCTAACGGGCAAGAGTTGAGGCACCCCGGGAACCCCCTGCTGGCCTGGCAGAGCAAAGGCATCGGGGGCCGCAGCTGTTCCCTTCCTGTGTAGGGTTGTCAGATGGTTTAACCAAAAATACCGAACACACACACACACCCCCAAAAAAAACACCAGGAAAAAAATTCTGTTGAGAAAAAAAAGGGGGAGACCATAGTTGTGGAGCAAAAAAAAAGGACCCCCCAACAGCAGTTATTAAGCAAAAAAAAAAAAAAAAAAAAAATCAGCACGGCCCCTTTAAGAAGAGGCTTTTTTGCCAGTGGCCATCTTGTTTTTCTGCTCCAGTCATAAGACAAACCCCTGCGAAACCAGGTAAGGGAGGGGTGGGCATCTGGGGGGAGCCTGGGCTCTTGCTGAGTATGTGTAGGTGTAACCACCACCAGGCAGATTTAAACCCGGGACCTTTGAAGTGGAGTATAGGAGCCTCTACCCTCTGAGCTAAAAGCCAACTGGCGTCCAGCCTCTGCTGTAGAGGTCTCTTGATCTTAGCTGTTGCTGTGGTCTAAGTGCCACTGCATGGTAACCATACTAGGGCTATGTCTACACTGGCAGGTTGTTGCGCCAGAAATATGCAAATGAGGCTAAGCGTGGAATATTGCCAAGCCTCATTTGCATACCTAATGAGCCGCCATTTTGCGGAAGAGGCTCTTGTGGCAGAAGGAGCCTCTACACTGCCCCTTCTTGCGCAAGAAAAATCCTCTTGCGCAATGCCTCTACGCTGATTATTTTCAGGAATAACGGCATTGCGCAAGAGGGTTTTTCTTACACAAGAAGGGGCAGTGTAGACAGCTCCTTCTGGCGCAAGAGCCGCTTCTGCAAAAATGGCGGCTCATTAGGTATGCAAATGAGGCTCGGCGATATTCCACGCTTAGCCTCATTTGCATATTTCTGGCACAACAACCCGCCAGTGTAGACATAGCCTAGGTGTGTGGGTTACATAGGGTTGCCAGGTGTCCTGTATTTTCGCCTCCTGGCAGGGGAAAAAATCACAAAATACTGGACATTTTAGGTGTCAGGTATTTTCTGAATTTTTTTACCGGACAGGAGACAAAAATGCTGGACACCTGGCAACCCCACTCCTTGGGGAACGGAGCGGTGGCTCATGGACAGCTCTCAGCCCCTCCGCCTGCCATCCCTGCCCGTGTGGAGTGGTGGGACCAGCACTGCTGGGACCGGGGAGGGCCGAACCCTGCTCCGACCGGCAGTGGACCTGGGCCGTTGCCCTCTTGTGCGTCTGTGTTGGGGAGGCTGGGGAATGACCCTGCTGCTGCCAGTCAGGAAGGGGCAGGGCGGGACCGGCACGTTTACACACCAGCCTGTGCCGGACAGTGGCAGGGCTGGAATTCAGGGCCTGTCCATTTACTCTGCTCCCGCCCAGGGCTCGTCCTTGGCCCAGCGGCGCTCGGCCCTGGCACGGGGCCGGGTCTCCTCCAGCCCCAGAGACGCAGAGAGGGGATGGTTGAGCCCGGAGGGAGACAAAGGCCCCTCTGAGCAGGGTTAGTGCAACCTGTCCACCGCGGTAAGCCCAGTGCCATGACCCAGAGCCAGGCCGCATGGGCTAGGTGTAATTACCATGGCCGTAGGGCCGAGCGGGGCCAAGTGAGCAGGGGGCTCCACTGTACCTGGCGTGGCACACCTGCTGAGAGCCAGCCCTGCCCCGGGGAGCACCCACCATCTCCACAGAGCGGAGGGATCGGCCTGCCCCCCATCACACAGGCCAGCTGTGGCAGAGACAGGCCTTGAGGGCCCTCTCCTGAGTCCTGGCTGGCCCCCTGGCCGCAGCACGGCCCGGCCCAGAGGTGCATCACTGAGCAGGAGGGAGGTACGTGGTACCAGCCCACAGGCCCACGCCGGGGCCTGCTCCATTCACTCCTGGACTCGAAGCACCCCCAGCCCTTCCCTCCCTCCACTCTGCCATTCCTACCCCCAACGTCCGGGCGTGAGTCGGTCCTCTCCAGCGACAACACCTCCCGGATCCCCCGGCACTCCCTGAGAGCCCTGCCTGGCGTCGCTTCCCTGGAAGAAACCCACTGAGCCCTGCACTGCGTCTCTCCCTCTGTGCTCCAGCGCATCCTTCCCCCCTTCCAGCTTCCCAGACCGCAGACGAGGGGCCACGAGGAACAGCCACGAGAGAAATCCGGCCGGGCCCGGTGGCTCTGGGATGTGTCACCACAGGCGTCAGGGGGTGAGGGTCAGAGGGAGGTGCGGGAAGGTGTGATCGGGAGTGGGAAAAGGCACCTGCCTCGGTGCCACCCAGCCGCCGCCGGGAGCAGCGGGCACCCGACTGGGTGGAGAGCAGCCTCGCCGTTGGGCATGGAGAGAGAACCGGCACGTGTGTGGCAGCCAGGAGGGAGCCTGCGGTCCCAGGGTAGGCTGGGCTGCACTACGCAATCTCTCGCTTGTTTCCAATTGAATTTTCCCCCAGTGCGTGGGAGCGGCACATTAAACAGCACCAAACACACATTCGCCAGCCGGAAAGGAGGGGGCTCTGATTTCAATGGGATCCCGGCGCTCGCTCCCCTGCGGTCTGCCTGGGGTCTTTCCCCCTTTGGTTTCTTTTTCCAGCTCATTTGGGGAACTGCTGGAAGGAGTGTCAGGGGGGCAGATCAGGCAGGGCCGGTTTCCCCGGCTCCCCGTGTCTCACGGCAGCCCAGCTCTGTCTGTCACATGGGCACAGAAAGGTTACGGAGGCCATCGCCACGCCAGACTCCCTGACCACCGCTGGGGGACTCGTGGTAACTCGTGGTCCTCCGCAAACATTTTAATTGTGAACTGGGGTGCCCCCTTGTGCCCTCCTCCCTGCACCCCCTCTCCCTCCACCTGAGTCCCCCTGTACAGTTAGTTTGTAAGTTCCTGCGGGCAGGGCCAGGGAGTTTTTGTTGTGGTTACACAGCGCCTAGCACAGCAGGGGCCAGGGGCCTGGCTGGGACTCTTAGATGTGACACACGGTCAACATAAAGCCGAGAAACTGGGATTTGAATGCCGCACCGGCCGCCCCAGTGGCTTGGACAGTGCAAACAGGTGAAACCCAGAAGTTTCACTCTGACGGAAAGTGGCTAATTGGCATCAATAAAGCTGCCATCTTCCCACTCGTTCAGCGACCGTAGGGAGCAGGGGGCTGCAGCTGGCATCCAACCGCAGGCGTTCACACCAAGAGCGACTGCTCTGGAGGGAAAAGACAGGACTATGCAGCACTTTAAAGACTAACAAGATGGTTTATTAGGTGATGAGCTTTTGTGGGCCAGACCCACTTCCTCAGATCAAATTGTGGAAGAAAATTGGCATGACCATAAATACCAAAGGGTTACAATAAAAAAAAAGTGAACACATATAAAATAGGCAAATCCGATTTTAGAACAGAGAGGGGATGAGCGGGGGAGGTTAATGTCTGTGAGATAATGATATTAGAGGTGATAATTGGGGAAGCTATCTTTGTAATGGGTAAGATAATTAGCATCTTTGTTAAGGCCCATTCGTAAAGTGTCAAATTTAAGCATGAATGACAGTTCAGAGGCTTCTCTTTGAAGTCTTGTGTTGATCTTTGCCATCCATGTGTGGAATAATTTTATGTGCACCATGACTTGTGCAAATGTGCACCACCAGTAGACTTGCAAACCTGGCTAGGGGTGCTCTGCTCATCAGCTGGGTGGCATTTGACTCTCTCCTGGTAAAAATAGCCACACAGCAGTGCCTCTGATGAGCCGACTACCGCGGCCTACCAAATCACCGGGCCAGCAGCGTCCCCTGTGAGCTGGGCGCTTGCACAGCCGCTAGGAGAGATCCCAATGCTGCCCAGCTGATGAGCAGAGCACCCATAGCTGGGTTTTGTGATTCTGGTGGTGGTGCACATTCACACATGCCTCAGTGCACAGAAGAAAATTATTCCATATGGATGGGAAAAAATGCAGCTGGATGGAAAAGACTAGAGAGAGCCTTGCTGGCTAGCACCTGTAATGACAGGGAAGGAAAGAACAGCAGCTGGCCCAGTTAGGATCTGGCACATGCGAGCTGTCCCAAAAGGGCTTGTGCATCTGGAATGCAGCAGCTGTGCTTGTCAGGTGCCACAGCAGCTCTGGCTACAGCCCAGCCAGATGCTGGCCCTGGCAGCCGCGTTATGATTCTGCTCCCTTCTAGTTGTGAGCAGCTGCTGGTTAGCCAAAGGCTGCCACATCACAGAGCCAGACCACCGGCATGAGACCCGACCCCATTGTCTCCTCGCCTAGCAGCACGGCTGCGCCCCTGGCCCCACGGAGCCATCCTGCCGGCTGACGCTAAAGCAGCAGGGAAGTCAATGGGAGCATTGAAACCAGCAGGCGATTGTTCTTGGAAAGTCTTGGGGCCTTCGAGCCTCATCCGCCAGCCAGGCCCAGGAGCAGGGCTGACTGTGCTAAGACCCAGGCACCACATGGCTGGGCTGCAACATGCCAAGCAAAGCTGGGTCTGGCCAGTCCCGGGTGGGAGCCAAATCCACGTCAAAAGCGCAGGCATGGGGCTTGGGTTTTAGCTCGTAAGTTGCATGTTGGCTAGTTTTTCACTTGTAGCTTGTTGCTTTTTTTCCCCCCCTTGATCAGCTCCCAGCAAGCAGGGACAGGTGGGGGTAAGGAGAAGAAAAAGGGGAGCACAGCGGGCCCAGAGGGCTGCACACCGGGGGGGTCTCTTAGGGATCAGCTAATTTGGTCCTTGTTTTGAAATGGGATTCGCTTGATTTTGGGCTTAGTGTGAAGTCGGGCATTTATTTACAGCCTGTGCAAGTGGGCAGCCCGTGGCTCTGAAGGAAGCCGGTTTGCTCAATGGCTCGTAGGCTCTTTCCTCGAGTCAGCATCCAACAGGGCCCTGAAGCAGGGTGGCCAGACGTCCCGATGTTAAAAGGGGCAGTCCTGAATTGACGCTTTCCGACTTCTTCTTTAAAATGGGCAAATTGTCCGGCATTTTTGGTCTCTCTCCCAGAATCGTAAGTGCTGGTGGGTCCTGCAGCTGGCCGGATGTTTCCTCAGGGCTAGCAGGCAGGGGCAGGGAGCCCAGGGCTAGCAGGGGGGTGCAGGGAGCCCAGGGCTAGCAGGTGGGCTCAGGGAGCCCAGGGCTAGCAGGCGGGGGCAGGGAGCCCAGGGCTAGCAGGTGGAGGCAGGGAGCCCAGGGCTAGCAGGCGGGGCAGGGAGCCCAGGGCTAGCAGGGGGGCGCAGGGAGCCCAGGGCTAGCAGGCGGGGACAGGGAGCCCAGGGCTAGCAGGCGGAGGCAGGGAGCCCAGGGCTAGCAGGCGGGGCAGGGAGCCCAGGGCTAGCAGGCGGGGCAGGGAGCCCAGGGCTAGCAGGCGGGGACAGGGAGCCCAGGGCTAGCAGGCGGGGGCAGGGAGACCAGGGCTAGCAGGGGGGCGCAGGGAGACCAGGGCTAGCAGGCGGGGCAGGGAGCCCAGGGCTAGCAGGCAGAGGCAGGGAGCCCAGGGCTAGCAGGCATTTCCTGCAGCACCCCAGCCCCGTTCTTCCTGGTGCCCCCCTTTCCCCCATGTCACTTTCCGCTGGCCCCTCCCCACCGCTGGGCCCTGTCCCCCGCAGCCCCTCCCAGGCTCCCTTTGCTCCGTTTTCATTCCCAGCCCCGGGCATCACCCCACCCTCCTGCGGGGATCCCCTTCATTCCGGCCGCTGCTTGGCTTGCGGGTCTGGCCCTGTGCCCATCGGCCCTGCCGCCCCGCCAACCCCCTTCCCCCGGCGCCGGCCCTTTCCCACGGCCCTCTGCTCTGTTTCCCGGGGGCATTCCCCTGCCACCCCTGTCTCCAGCTGGCCGTGAGGGGGCCCTGCGTTCCATTTGTGCCCATCGACACCGGTGCCAGGGAACACCCCGTGTGCTATTCCCCCGGAGCAGGGTGCCCACGCGCTCCCTTGGGAGGGTGGGGGAAGGGGGTCAGGAGATGGTCCGTACCACGCCGGGTCCTGCTGATGCCTCTCTCCTGATTTTCCCTTCCCCCTCCTGGGAGCCCCCCAAGGTGATGTGAACAGGGCAAGGCTGGTGGGCAGGCTCCGTGAGCTTTTCAGGCCCTGTCCTCAAAGGGCCGTGTCGTGTCAAACGTGGGTAGAGGCCTGGCAGGCTGGGCCGAGGGAGCCTGGCTCGAGGCAGCTTCCAAAGACCCCCCACCCTTTCCCCCTGCACAAAGTTTTACTCCGCGACTTCTTCCTGGTCCCAGAGAGCCAACGGGATGCTGTCTCACTTCCCGGATTTGCACGCGGCCGCGGGGCAGGCGCACGGACCTGGACGCTCCTGTGTGTGTGCTCCTCTCCCCAGACATTGCTGGTCAATGCACACACGTGTGCACGCACACACACACACGTGTGTGCAAACACGCACGCACACGCACACACTCACGTGCGCACACTCTGAGCTCAGCTGAGGGATCCGCTCCCATCTATTAACATAGACTGACACCTGCTGGTCAATGTGGCCCTGGCATGTGTCTGTCCGTCCGGCGGCACGTCCTCCTAAAGGGGCTGACCCTGGTGCCACCTCCCACCCCAGCCCTTCTCCTAGGGCCCTGAGATGCGCCCCCACCTGCCACCACACCCCGACCAGTCACCTCGCAAATCCCCGATGTCTTTCGGCCCCTGGCTCACCTGCAGCTCCACTCAGGGATGTGCGCCAGGGAACAGGGCTGAGAGCGAAAGGAAGTTAGTTGGGGGGGCATAAAATCATTGAGGCACCCTCCACTCCCATTCAAGGCAGGATTGGCCCTAATGGCATCTCAAAGGCCCTTACAACGCCGAGCCAGTAGCATTCCGCCCATGTCCCAGGTGGGGAAACTGAGGCACGGCGCAGCAACCGGAGCCATCCAATCTGTCACCCACCACTCTAATGCCTCAGGGCGCAATGAGTCAGCAGCCCGGCCCGGCACAGACCCTAGAGTGTCCATTCCCAATGGGAAAGGCCTGCCTCCCCGCCCCCACCCTCCCAGGCGTTTTAACCATGTCCCTGCCAAAGCCCAGCCCATGGTCTGTGTCTCTCCTTGCCCGGGGGCCTCAGTTCCTCCCTGCGGCGCAACGGGCCAGGAACTGCCCGCAGGTGAGGAGCTGGAAGAGGTCGAAGCAGCAGCTGCTCAGGGCAGTTTGCCCTGGGGCGAGAGCTGAGCGCTGTGATCTCCGGAGCCGTGGCAGGGCCTTTCTCTGATCCCTCTGTCTGGGGCAGGGGTGGCCGCCGGGCTCCCCGCGTGGACGTGCCGCCAGTGCTGCGCCAAAGGGCCCCTCGTACCTTGCGGGTTTGCCTCCAAAATCAGGCTTTTGAATGTGGCAGAAAACCAGCAGCCGGCGTCGGCACGTGGGCATCAACGGCGGCCCAGCAACAATAACGAACTGGTGTGTGCACTGTACCGCTGCAGAGACCCTACGATAACGAACCAGTGTGTGCACTGTACCGCTGCAGAGAGACCCTACACCAGTGTGTGCACTGTACTGCTCCAGAGACCCTACAATAACAAACCGGTGTGTGCACTGTGCCGTTGCAGAGAGACCCTACGATAACGAACCAGTGTGTGCACTGTGCCGCTGCAGAGAGACCCTACCATAATGAACCAGTGTGTGCACTGTACCGCTGCAGAGAGACCCTACGATAACAAACCAGGGTGTGCACTGTACCGCTGCAGAGAGACCCTACGATAACAAACCGGGGCGTGCACTGTACCGCTGCAGAGAGACCCTACGATAACAAACCGGGGCGTGCACTGTACCGCTGCAGAGAGACCCTACGATAACAAACCGGGGCGTGCACTGTACTGCTCCAGAGAGACCCTACGATAACAAACCAGGGCGTGCACTGTACTGCTCCAGAGAGACCCTACAATAACAAACCAGGGCGTGCACTGTACTGCTCCAGAGACCCTACAATAACAAACCGGTGTGCACAGCCCAGGTCAATTTCAATCTTCCACAGGGTCACTGTGGAGAGCAGCAATTGGGGTGAGCAACACAAGGGGCGGGAGGACTCCCGCGAAGGGGCCGCAGTGCCGTGGGCCTGCAGGAGAGCGGGTGGGATCCAAGGAAGGCGAGGGCTCATCCCGGGCAAAGTGGGGGGGCAGGCCACCTTCCCCATCTCTGACGTTCCCCGTCAGCATGTGTCCCAGAGGCCAGGCCTTTCCCCAGCAGGGTGTCCCGCCCAGCACGCAGCCGCGTAAGGCAGCATGAACTTTGGGGCGCACAATTGGCCCATTTTCCACAGTGCCCTAGGCAGCTGCGTGTGGGGCGGTGCCGGCTGCAGGTGGTGTGCAGCTGTGCTATCCCGAGGGCGAGGCAGGATCCGGGACCCAGGACGCCTCCTCACCCCATCCACACTCAGCCCATACCTTCAGCCCCTGCCCCTGCTCCACCCCCCTCCCACCCCTTCCCCCAGCCGCCTCCCCGGAGTGATATGGCCAGGGGATTAGCAGGGGGGCCCCCACACTCATCCGCAGCAGTGGGAAGTGGAGCAACCCGGCCCCAGCCTGACCCCTGCTGCCTCTCTGCCCTGCCCCCCGAGCCCTGAGCACCCTTCCCCCTGCAAAGCGGCCCTCCTTCTTATGGGGGGGCTGCATAGGGCACCCAAATTTCACCCTTACACGGTGCCCCCAGACCTGGCCACCTCTCCAGCCTGGCCTCAAGCCCCCACCTCCACCCCACGGCAGCAAGGTCTGGCTGGGCCCTGCCAAGAGGAGAATGAAGCTCCCATTATCGCTTCCTCTGCTCAGCAGCTTCCCTGCCGGCTCCCCTCTGCCCCGATTGACGGCCGCCTCGCCCGGAGCGCTGAGTCCAAAGCCGCCCCATCGGCGAGGTACCCAAGAGCCAGCCTCACTGCTGAGATGCAGCAGGCGGGAGGGGAGAGGGGAGACGCCACCCCACCCCGCAGCCCCATCGCGCTTTCTCCGGGGAACACGGCGGCTCTGTGGGGTCCGAGCCAGCCGCGTGGGGGCACCGGGGCCAGCGGGGGAGGGGTTTGCCCCTTTCCCGTCTTGCAGGCTCCCCCCAGCCCCAGGATGGGGGCAGCACGTGCGAATCTCATCAAGAAATGCCAGGCCATTAAAATACAATCAAAGAGAAATGAAGAGGCAATCGCTCCGTAAACGATCACTAATTGAAACATCAATTGCAATTTTTAGGGTTCGTGGCGGACGGGTGTGATACCCGGGGCGGGGCGGCGGCGGCGCTGGGGAGGGAGGGGGCAGCGGGGAGGGGTAGCTGCAGACAGACAGACAGACAGACACTCTCGTCCAGAAAGTAGGGCTTTGAGGCCCGAAGATTCGGCAGCGCAGCGGCGGTCCCCTTGCGGAGCAGCTAGCCCTCGTTCTCCGGAGACCCCGGTTGTTGAAGGGGCTTGCAATGAACAGCTGGTCTTCAGGGAGCCGTGCATGACCCCCCAGGGCCACAGCGGCAATTTCAGCAGCCCCCGCATTCCCGCTTTCATGGCGCCATTCCCCGGGGGCGGGGCACACCTGGGGACCTGGCAGCGCCGTGGTGTGTGCGTAGCATTGGGCACGGTGGGTAGGGCATGTCCCACTTGGGGGGAGCTGGTGCACCTCTGCCTCTAGCATAGCTGTGGGGGGAGAGCTTTGCCCAGACAGACTGTGGGATTAACCCGTTAGCACCCATCCGGGGCTGAGGGTGCACTGGAGACAGAAGAGGGTGACATGGGCAGTGGTTGAAGGTAGGGCTGGAAGAGGCAAGCCCCCAGCCCCACCCCCTATCCCCAGGTCCCGCCCCTCTGGAAGCCCCTCTTCCCCTTCCCCACAAGTGGGCCCCAGCCTCCCCAGCCCCGGCACACAGGGAGGGCAGGGCTAGGGGCAGCAACACTCCACCCCCAATATGCCTACAGCAGGTGTTCTGGGGGAAGAGTCTGGGTGGGGCCAGGCTGGCAGATTGGTAAGGCAACGCCTCCCCCTGCCTAGCATATCGGCCACCCCTGGAGCACGAGATGCATTTGCGATGTCCTTTTCCCTTTCTAGCGCTCCCCCGTGCCAGCCCCACCCAGGAGGCATCCGGGGAGGAGCTAGATTGCATGGCAGGGAGCCCCTCCCGAACTCTCTTAGGTCTGGGTCTGTGCCACAGCCATGCAAGATGCATCACAGACTGTGAAATCTGGCGTCCTGAGGTGAACTCTGGCCTCTGCGTGGTTCTCCTAGCCTATGCCGATTTCACGGGGCAGAGCAGTGTTTCTCACATGACTTGTGCGCTGCCTTCGGAGCCGGGCAGCTGGAGAGGGGTGGTCGGAATGTTGGCTGGGCGCCCAGCTCTGAAGGCAGCGCCCGCCAGCAGCAGGGCAGAAGTGAGGGTGGCAACACCACACCCCTGTCGCCCTTACTGCTGGGTTGCTGCTTTCAGGGTTGGGCGGCCAGAGAGGCAGCAGCCGGCGAAGGGCCCAGCTCTGCAGGGAGCAGTGCAGACGTAAGGGTGGCAACACCGTCCCAGAGCATCCTTCCTTCTGCACGGCTGCTGGCGGAGGCTCTGCCTTCCGAGCTGGGCTCCCACCAGCAGCCGCCGCTCTCCAGCTGCCCAGCTCTGTAGGCAGCACCGCCAGCAGCAGTGCAGAAGTAAGGGGGGCAGCACCACAACCCCTCTACAACAACCTTGTGACCCCCCGCAGGACACACACACACACACACACACAACTCCTTGTTGAGTCAGGACCCGACAATGAGACCCCCGTGACATTTCAGATCCACATCGCTGAAATCAGGACATTTACCATTTGAAAAATCCTAGGACTGTGAAATTGACCCCAATGGACCGTGAATTTGGTAGGGCCCTAATTACTGGGATGGGGATGGGGCTGTCCTCTAGGACCTGGCCGGAGACCCAGCATACGCCCCACAGAGCTAAAAACGGCAATGACCTTGGCTAGAAAGCCCCTCGCCACAGCTCAGAGCCACCCAGCCCCTGCAGCAAATGCTTTTCAGACCTGGCCTGATCGCAAACAAATGGCCTTGCTTAAGGGATGCTCCACTCAGCCCAGCCCAGCCCTGCCCCCTTCCTCTAGCCTGGAATTGAATTTCAGTTACAATTATTGCCGGGTTTATTTAGAGCCCCGCTGCTGCCAGATCTATACCAATGTTATTTGGAGGTTCTGGCATTTCTCCTGCAAGGGGAGGCGCTTTTGCCCCCCTCGAGAAAGCCCATCTGCAATGATACGGTTGGGAAGGAGCCACGGAGGCGATCGATAAAAGGGAAGCGAAGCCTCACCGGTTGCAGAGATTACGTGTGAAAAATCATTCCCCATCTCCTTGGACTTTTCTCTGGCAGCCAGGCTGGGAGCAGGGCTCGGAAGCTCAGCTCCGGACTCACGGGGCGACTTTGATGGAGAACGTCCCTCTGCAGTGGGGTTGCTGGCTCCAGAGGGGACCCTCTTCTGCTCCCCCATCCTGGGGTTAGGGGGCCGCTGTGCTGCTCCGGGAGCCCTGTTACGGAGGAGCCACGACCCCCAAGTCCCGAGCACTTGTGGCTGTTAATGACACCGCAGTGCCTGGTGTAAGTGCATCATTAGCCTCCCTGTGCTGGCTGAATTCCAGCTCACGTCATTCCCTTCTGCCTCCCTACGCTTCACCTTGGGCTTGGGCTGCTCCTCCGTTTCACCTTGCACTGGGCAGCCCCGTGGCATGCTAAGAAACAGCTCACGGCGGCGCCTCGGGGGGAGCCCCCCGCCATGCTCACCGAGGCGCAGGATCCGGAGCGACCCGGCACATCCCCTTCGAGTCCCTCTTTGAGGGCAGACGCCACGTGTTATAGGAGAGGATCGATATAATGCACCCCTGGGTCCTAGAACTAGAGTCAGGACTCCTGGGGTCTGGGGGGAAGTAGGGCCTAACAGGTGGAGCGGGGAACTGGCAGTCAGAGATCCTGGATTCCCGTCCCAGCTTTGCCTCTGGGTGACCCTGGCAAGTCACGTCCGTCAGCGGTATCTCAGTTTCCCCGTCTGTCAAATGGGTCTAGTCACACGGCTCTGCAGAGTCCTTGGAGGCCTGCAGGGGCAGAGCGGGAAGGCGCGCGCCCAATCCCGCGCTCGGCTCCGCCAAGCCAGGCCATCTGCCGCAGCGACTGTGAGAGGCAGGGGCTCTAGCGGGAAGGGTTCGTGACGCTCCCTGCCCGGGCAGCGGGCAGCAGATGGGCGCGCTACCTCGTGAGCGTGCTGACCCTCGCAGCCCCGCTGCGGCGGCACTTGTCGGGGTGACTGTGAAGCCCCTCGTTAGCAAAGGAGGCTGGCATCGGGAGATGAGTCCCTGGGCCGCTCTGGTGCGGTGGAGACGCCCACGTCATCCTCGGCTCTGGAGGCTGGTCTCTGGCCCACGCCACGTCCGAGCTGCCTACGCGGAAGGGCGGAGCTGGGGCTGGGGTCAGGCGAGGCCTCCCCTTTCGTCTCCCCCCCACTTCCCGGGGACTGAGCACTGACCACTAGGCCACAGCTCCATCAATGCCTTTGGGCTCCTCTTGTCACTCCCGCCTCGCCTACGCCAGGGCAGGGACCTTCCCGGCTCCTTCCCGTCTTGCTGGAACGGGGCCTCTTCCCCCCAGCCCCTCGGCACCCTGTGCTGTCTCCAGGGCCGTCCCTAGGGGGGCACAGCCCCCTCTTCCGCTGCAGGCCCCGCCCCTGCCCCCACTCCACCCCTTCCCCAAGCTCTCCCTGCTCTACCCCCTTCCCATCCCTGCTTTGCCCCCCACCCAAAGTCCCAGCAACGTGAGCCAGGCCCTTACCAGGGGGGTTGGCACAGGACAGCAGCAGCGGTCACCCCCCCACACACACACACACACACTCATCGTGGCAGTGGGAGCCGGAGCGACCCGGCAGCCTGCTCCGCCCTGCCCCACCGCCCATCACCCCGCCCGCTCCTCCCCGGCAGCCCCACGCAGAAAGAGGTGCTCCGGCGACTGCCCCAGCCGGGGGCTCCGGGGCCTCCCCCCGGGACACTGCAGTCTCCCAACACGCTCGCCGTGGGAGCTCTCCAAAGGCCAGGGCTGCCAGGTGTCCGGTTTTTGAGCTTTCTGTCCAGGAAACAAATTGAGCAAACACCAGACATAGAAATGTCGGGTATTTTCTCATTAAGTACGTTGTATTATTATCTTGAGTAACAGGACGTAGTTGTGTACTGCCTGGCTGGTAGACAGGCTCACACTGCTCACAACCAGGCAGTACGCAACTACGCAGTGGGGCGGGTGGGGCCGGGGCGGGATGGAATCCCCGGGGCCGGACTCGCCCATGTGCCCCACTGGGACCATGCGTGGGACGGGCAGCGCCCCGGGATCTGTGTGCCCAGGCCAGTCCTGCTTCCCCGCCAGCCAGTTCCCCCACGGCCAGCCCCGCTCCCCCCACCCCTTCCCGGCCAGCCCCACTCCCCGCCGGCCGGTTCCCCCACCTTTCCCCTCCGGCCAGCCCCGCCCCCCACCCCCTTCCCGGCCAGCCCCACTCCCCGCCGGCTGGTTCCCCCCACTTTTCACCCCCGGCCAGCCCCGCTCCCCACCCCCTCCCGGCCAGCCCCACTCCCCGCCGGCCGGTTCCCTCCACTTTTCACCCCAGCCAGCCCCGCTCCCCGACCTCCTCCCAGCCAGCCCCGCTCCCTGCCGGCCGGTTCCCCCATTTTTCCCCCGGCCAGCCCTGCTCCCCCGACCTCCTCCCGGCCAGCCCCGCTCCTGCCGGCCGGTTCCCCACTTTTCCCCCGGCCAGCCCCGCTCCCCCAACCTCCTCCCGGCCAGCCTCGCTCCCCGCTGGCCGATTCCCCGCTCCGTTCTCCCCCAGCCAGCCCTGCTTCCCTCGACCCCTTCCCGGCCAGCCCCACTCCCTGCCGGACGGTTCCTCCCCCGGCCCCTGTTCTCCTCCGGCCAGCTCCGCTCCCCCTGACCTCCTTCCAGCCAGCCCTGCTCCCCACTGGCCAGTATCCACCCCCCAATCTCCTCCGCCAGCCCCGGTCCCCCTGCGGCCTGTTCCCCCCCTCCCCAATCTGAGATCAAGTGTGTCCGGTATTTTTGTCGAAACCATCTAGCAACCCTACCAAAGGCCAGCGTGAGACAGATGGGCCCAGCTCCCAGGTCCCAGGGAAACGGGGATCTGGCAGCCGGCTCTGGGCCTACAGTTGTTGGGGAGACCTCCCGGCTCCTCCTCTCGTGCTACTTCTCCCACGTCGCTCCCCCCACCCCGGCTCCAAGCACGGGCCCCACGAGGGGACGGACCCTAACCCTAACCCCAGTCCCATCTCCATGCTTAACAGGCTCTAAGCCAGGCCTCACGCGAGGCCCCCGGGTGTCGTCCAGAGCAGAGAGCTGGGTTATTGCCTCATAAAGCAGAGCGAGGGCTCCGGTAATTGCTCTCCTGCCACGAGCGCTTCAAAAGAATCAGGAAGCTGCTGCGAGACGGCGGCGAGCGAGAAGGGGTGGAGCAGAGACGCCCAGGCTGACAGCCAGACCAGCGGGAAAGCAGCCAGACAGCCGACAGACAAGGGAGGTGCTCACGGAGCACCCCAGGAAGACATGGGCGTGGGAATGAAGCAAATGAATTCTTTGCCCCGGTCTTCACTGCGGGGAGGGGGGAGATGTGAGGGAGATTCCCACCCTTGGGCCTTTCTTCTTAGGTGACAAAGCTAATGCCAGGCCGAGGGGTTTTGGGAACAAACTGATACATTCAACACTGGGACCAGCGGACGGGGACTCGCTGAAAAGTTCTGATAGGAAATTGCAGAATTGCTAACAACGGCCACCGCCACTGCTCAAATCCGCCGCGGCACCGGATGATTGGAGGGTAACATAACACCGAGCTTTTTAAAAAGCATCCGAAGCAATCCTGGCACATGCCAGCCGGGAACCTCTAAATTCAGTGCCAGGCACGTTGATTGAAACGATCAGAGAATTACCATAGTGATAGAAATGTAGCCGTTTTCGTCTGGTGTAGCTGAAACAAAAAACAGGACTATGTAGCACTTTAAAGAATAACAAGATGGTTTATTAGGTGATGAGCTTTCGTGGACCAGACCCACTTCCCTTCTGTTCTGAAATTTGATTTGTCCTTTTCATATGTGTTCATTTTTTTGATTGTATCCTTTGGTATATATGGTTGTGCCAATTTTCTTCCACTATTTGATCTGAGGAAGTGGGTCTGGCCCACGAAAGCTCATCACCTAATAAACCATCTTGTTACGTCTTTAAAGTGCTGCATAGTCCTGTTTTTTGTTTCAGAGAATTACCAGACACCGATAAACCCGCTATATTGGGGAAGCCAGCACAGCTTTTGTAAAGAAAAATCCTGCCTCACCAATCCACTACAACAGTGTTTCTCAACCTTTTTTTTTCATAAAGTACCCTTTTTCCAAAAAAAAAAAAATTAAGTATCCCCTTTTTAAAATATATATATATCTGAGGATAGAACAAGCAGCAATGGGCTTAAACTGCAGCAAAGGAGGTTTAGGTTGGACGTTAGGGAAAAGTTCCTAACTATCAGGGTGGTTAAACACTGGAATAAATTGCCTAGGGAGGTTGTGGAATCTCCATCTCTGGAGATATTTAAGAGTAGGTTAGAAATGTCTATCAGGGATGGTTTAGATCGGGGGTCCCAACCTTTTTCGGTCCCCGTACCCCCTTGGCTTTTAGTAAACCTTCCCGTACCCACTATTCAATATGAAAGGAAATAAATTCTAGACTCTAGAATCCACAACTTTGTTCACTAACACGACTACTTTTGGAATATTTCAATTAGGATAATCTAGTTATTTACCAAATATTCCCCGTACCCACTTGACAAGCTTCAGACTCTGGGGGTACGCGTACCCCAGGTTGGAAACCCCTGGTCTAGACAGTATTTGGTCCTTCCATGAGGGCAGGGGACTGGACTTAATGACCTTCCAGTCCTAGTATTCTATGATTCTATGATATATAAATACCCCCAGTACCTACAGTTTTCAGACTCACAATTTTTTTTCTACCATTGCAACACATTTGTTTAAACAACTTAATCGTAGCCAGGTGGGTGATGAAATTTTTGGGTGTAAAAAGTACAAAAATAATAAAGCTTAAAACAAAAATTCAGTTTTCTCCAAATTTCAGTTGTGTTGACGTACCCCCTCCCAGACTTCTCTCGAGCACCCCTAAGGGTCCTTAGAATCATAGAATAGAATCATAGCATCATAGAACCATAGAGCTGGAAGAGACCTCAGAAGGCCATCAAGTCCAGCCCCCTGCTCTAGGCAGGACCAATCCCAACTAAATCAACCCAGCCAGGGCTTGGTCAAGCTGAGACTTAAAAACCTCTAGGGATGGAGACTCCACTACTTCCCTAGGTAACCCATTCCAGTGCTTCACTACCCTCCTAGTGAAATAGTTTTTCCTAATATCCAACCTGGACCTCTCCCACCATAACTTGAGACCATTGCTCCTTGTTCTGCCATCTGTCACTACTGAGAACAGCCTCTCTCCATCCTCTTTGGATGAACTTGAACCCCTGGTTGAGAAACACTGCACTAGAATTCTCTGAGGGGGTCAACAAGCATAAGAACAAGGAAGATCCAATGGGGACAGTGAATGTGGTTTTTCAAAAAACCTTTGACAAAGTCCCTCACCAAAGGCTCTTACGCAAAGTGCGCTGTGATGGGATAAGAGGAAAGAGTCTCTCACGGATCTGTAACTGGTTAAAAAAGGATTTTCCAAAGGGCACCATGTAATAGGTCTAGCAGCTCGGTGAGAAAATATGAAGGACGGTTATATGACCCTGGTTTTTGGTTACTAAGACTACGTCTAGACTACAAAGAAAAGTCGGAAAAAGATACGCACATTTTTGTGCATCTTTTTCCGCTTTTCTTTCAAAAGAGGCTTTTCTGAAATGTGGCACCGTCTACACAGCACCAAATTTCACAAAAACCTGTTCTTTTGAGCCATCCCTTCTTCCTCGTAAAACGAGGTTTATAGAGATGGCAGAAGAACGCGTCCGTTTTTCCGAAATTTTTTTCAGAAAAGTGGACTCATTCCTTGGACACAGCATTGCTTTTCCGGGATACCTCGGAGCTGCAGTCTAGATGTAGCCTAAATTTCTGACCCTTTTCTTGAAAGAAAAAAAAATTTATAAGAAATGCACAAGACATAAAAACAGAATTCCAAAGCTTTGTTTATTTATTTGGGTATCTATTGGATTAAAAATCACGATATTTTAAGGGCTCCACCAGGACCCCATAGGGGTTCTGTGAGTGAAAAAGTTTGGGAAACCCTGGGTTCAAAGGTAGGAAACAAAGGTAGGAAGAAACGGTCTGTCTTCACAGTGAAGAGAGGTAAATAGTGAAGTGCCCGAAGGATATGTCCTGAGACAGATGCTGGCTTCTAATTTTCCCCAGCATCAGGGATGCTCAACCTCTGGTTAGCCCCCCCAGCCCTGCCCCCACTCTGCCCCTTTTCCACCCCAGCTTTTCCCTCTTCTGCTCCACCCTGCCCTGCCTCTTCCCCACCTCTTTCCACCCCAAACATGCCCCATCCCCGCTCTGCTCCCTCCCTCCCACTGCTAGCTTCGCTGCCAGTGGGTGCTAAGCACCCTCTAATTTTTCTCCTTGAATGCCCTGGCCCTGGAGCACCCACAAAGTCAGCAGCTAGGTGTCCTGAGACCTGCGCTTTTCAACGTATTCATAAGTGATCTGGAAAAAGGGATCAGTAGCAAGAGTGCAAAGTTTGCAGAGGACACAGAATGACTCAAGGTACTTCACTCCAAAGCTGACTGTGAAGAGGATCTCCCAAAACGGGGTGTCGGAGCAACAAAAGGGCAGATAAAATTCAATGCTGATAAATGCAAAGAGATGCCCATTGGAAAATAGCATCCCGGCTAGACACACAAAGCGATGGGGTCTAAATTAGCGGTTCTCACTCAAGAAAGAGATCTTGGCGTCCCTGTGGATAATTATCTGAAAACATCTGCTCTGTGCGCAGCGGCCGTCAAAAAAGCTAGCAGACTGTTGGGCGTCATTAGGCAGGGGATAGTTAATAAGACAGAAAATATCACCATGCCGCTATATACATCCGTGGCACGCCTACCCTGGACTAGTGTGCTCGGCTCTGGTTGCTCCATCTCCGAAAAGCTATATTAGAATTGAAAAGGGCACCGAGAAGGGCAATGTAAATGATGGGGGGAACGGAACAGCTGCCAGATGAGGCAAGATTAAAAAGACAGGGGCAGTTCAGGTTGGAAAAGAGAGGGCTGAGGGGAGTATTAGAGAGGTCTATAAAATCATGGCTGGTGTGAAGACAGGGAGTAAGGAAGTGTTATTTACTCCTTCCCGTAACACAAGAACTTGGGGTCACCTGATGGAAGTAATAGGCAGAGGTTTGAAACAAACAAAAGGAAGGATTTCTTCACACAATGCACCATCAACCTGTGGAACTCCCTGCCAGGGGATGCTATGAAGGCCAGAACCATAACGAGGTTAAAAAACTAATAAGATAAGTTTATGGAGGACAGGTCCCTCCAGGGCTACTAGCCAGGATGATCAGGGACGCAGCCCCAATCTCTGAGTGTCACTCCAAACTTGGTCTGGGTGACAGTCAGGGAATGATGGGTCTCTCGGAATTGCCCTGTTCTGTGCATTTGCCCTGGGGCACCTGGCTTTGGCCACTGTCAGAGACAGCTACAGGACCCAGGGTGGCCCAGGGTGGCTGGATCCTGAGAGACCTTGGTCTGGCCCAGGGTGGCTGGTCTTATGTTCACCTTTAACTTTAGTATCAAAATATCCTCCCTGGGGTTTAGGATCCCCCTGGAGACCCGGAAATGACACATCCATTTCTGGGTGCATGGGGAGAGTGGATAGCAGGTCTAGCTGGAGGCAGAGTGATCTAGCAGGTAGAACAGTGGAGTGAGACTCAGGACCTGGGATCTGTTCTCATTGACGTAGGGCAAGTCACTTCCCCAATCCCCACCCATTTGTGACTCATTTTCCTCTCTGTCTGTCTTGTCTATGTAGCGTGTGAGCTGTTTGGGGCAGGGGCTCTCTCTTGCTATGAGTCCATGCAGCACTCAGCACAAAGGGGCCTCTATCTTGATAGAATGGAAGTGACAAAAAGCTTTAAATTGGTTACACCCCCATGGTGACCTACAAGTCCTCATGCATGCTGTCTGCAGTTCTCCCCCCATCTCCCCATTGGCTGACTCAGTGGGCAGCAGCAGTCAAAAAAGCAAACAGAATGTTGGAAATCATTTAAAAAGGGATAGAGAATAAGACAGAGAATATCTTATTGCCTCTATATAAATCCATGGTGTGCCCACATCTTGAATACTGCATACAGATGTGGTCGCCCCATCTCAAAAAAGATCTCTTGGCATTGGAAAAAGTTCAGAATAGGGCAACAGAAATGATTAGGGATTTAGAACAGCTGCCATATGGAGAGAAATTAAAAAGACTGGGACTTTTCAGCTTAGAAAAGAGGAGAGACGAAAGGGAGATAAGGTAGAGGTCTATAAAAACATGGTGTGGAGAAAGTGAATAAGGAAAAGTGATTTACTTGTTCCCATAACATAAGAACTAGGGCTACGTCTAGACTGGCATGATTTTCCGCAAATGCTTTTAACGGAAAACTTTTTCCGTTAAAAGTATTTGCGGAAAAGAGCATCTAGATTGGCATGGATGCTTTGCGCAAAAGCACTTTTTATGAAAAGCGTCCGTGCCAATCTAGACGCGTTTTATAAGAAGAAAGCCCGATCGCCATTTTAGCCATCGGGGCTTTTTTGCGCAAAACGGTTCTGGGTTGTCTACACTGGCCCTCTTGCACAAAAGCATTTGCGCAAGAGGGCTTTTGCCCGAGCGGGAGCGTCATTGTATTTGCGCAAGAAGCACTGATTTTGTACATTACAAAGTCAGTGTTCTTGCGCAAATTCAAGCGGCCAGTGTAGACAGCTGGCAAGTTTTTGCGCAAAAGCACCGCTTTTGCGCAAAAACTTGCCAGTCTAGAAGCAGCCCAGGGGTCACCAAATGAAATTAATAGGTAGTGGGTTTAAAACAAACAAAAAGAAGTTTTTCTTCATGCAGTGAACAGTCAACCTGTGGAACTCCTTGCCGGAGGATGTTGTGAAAAGCAGGACTTTAACAGCGTTCAACAAGAACTAGATACATTCATGGAGGAGAGGTCCATCAAGGGCTATTAGCCAGGATAGGCAGGGATGGTGTCCCTGGCCTCTGTTTGTCAGAAGCTGGGAATGGGCGACAGGGGTAGAATCACTTGATGATTCCCTGTTCTGTTCCCTCCCTCTGGGGCACTTGGCATTTGCTGCTGTCGGCAGCCAGGACACTGGGCTCGATGGACCTTTGCTCTGACCCACTCTGGCCATTCTTATGTTCGTTTCATCAGTGCCCTTTAGTGGGTGCAACATCAGACCACCTCACTGTTGCGGCTAGTGCCTGGTTTGCAAAGAGGCGAAAAGCCCTGCAGATCAATACATCCCAGCAACGCTCCGAATCCCAAGCTCTCAGGGCCTGTGTTTTGGGGACCCCGGCACTAGCACTCCCCTGGGCTGCCCAAAACCCTTTCAGGAGGGTTTATAACGCTCTCCCAGGATCTGGTTTTCCCCGGCCATGCTACAGCTCACACTCGTGGCTGTGCAACAAGGTTTCACACTGACAAGGGCAGATCACGCTCAAGCCGAAGCTGCCACAACCCAGGACGCTGTGGTGCTAATGCAATTTGGTTTTTAATTTGAAGGAACTGTCCTAGAAGTAACACGTCCTGGACTTCGGGCAGGTTCTAATGATTTATGGCCTTTAATTTCCCCCAACACTTACTCCTGGTCCCATTTCCCCCTTTGGCATGGCACATGTTTATCTGCCTTTCTTGGGTTTTTTTTTTAATTTGAAACATCCATCTGGTGATTCCGGTGACCGGAGAGTTTGCAATACAGAATGCATTAAAGGCCTGACAGCTCCATTGATTTCCTCTCTCCTGCTGCATAGCATAAGATATACACAAGCAGATAGACCGGCCCACTGCCCCTCAGTCAAAAGGGTCTGTCCCTTTCTCTAGAGCTAATGTTCCTTCTCCCAGGCACATTTTGATAGATTGGAAAACTCGCTGTCTCTTCTGGGGAAGATGAATTCTCCTTCACTCCAGTACAATCTTCCTAGATCTGTAGAAATGGCCATTTAATGTATCTTCCCTCCCTGCAGTAGATATTTTACCGAGATTTGTAGGGAAGAACCCACAGGGGGAAAAGCCCAGATACTCTAGAAAAAGATAAAAGTTCTGATCCAGATATAAACTTCTCGCCGCTGACCAGATGGGATGGATTGACTGTGGAGAGAGATTGGCTCCGGGGTGTCATGGGGCTGGAGCAGAGTTCGCCTCTGGATGCTGGTTCGGGGTCAAACTTCCTCAAAGCCGTTCTGTGAGGGAGTGAGAGGAGGGCCTGGCAGTGCAGGGGTTAAACAAAGCCTTTTTGCCCAACTAGCCCCGCCCCATTTTACCTGCAGCCAATGCCAGGCTTGGAGGGAGGATAAAAGGAAGGTGCCTGGCTCAGTGAGGGGCTGACTAGTGAAGAGACAGGAGCTGGTTCTGCTGTCTCCTGGGTCAGCCACAGGTACATATAAGCCTCCAACCTCTCCCCTTGGTGCAAAGGGGAGAGCCTACAAGGAGCCCTCACTGAGGAGAGGAAATTGGATTCTCAGGGCCATGCCCCAAACTTAAGAACCAGACTCAGACAAGAGGCTGGAATTCCTAGACTTGGGGCTCCAATGGCAGGGGCCGACACCCCCTTTGCCACCAGCTAACTCTGGGACCTAACCACTAGGCCACCCTGCTACCTGGGAGACTGGGCCACAGGGTTTCTTGCTGGTGTCTTGGTTCCAGGCTGTGTCTGTTGGCTCACAGGCAGTCCTGGCATTGTGTCAAGAGGGAAGACTGTGCCACTAGGGTCCGAATGCTCCGCATCCTTCCGCCTAACCCACTAGCCTGGCCTCTGTGTAGTTGGGTGGGTTTTTTTAAACAGGGCTGTGTGTGTTTCATAGTAAACAAAAGCTCAGTGCTCTCTCTCTCTCTCTCTCTCTCTCGTAGGGCTGGCAGAGTGTGAGCCGCCAAGCCAGAGCTTTCAGGTGTCTCCCTGGCTCGCTCCAGGCTGGTGGCAGTCTGAGAGGTGAGCTGTGGTAGCACAGTCCCTTCCCCCCCTGCATTTTAGCCCCCATGCTGGCACTGGCCTGCCCTGGTCTCTGGGCCTCTGGTTCTTCACCTGACATCTGGGGTAGGTGAGAGTTGCCTGCTTTTGGGAAGTGCCTTGAGATCCGAGGGCGGAAACGGATGCTGAAGCCAAGTACCAGCAAAGTCCCCCTCCCGTTCCCACAGTGGTGAGGGGGAGGCGGGTGGATGTATGGAGGGGGCGGGTTACAGCATCTCCCCTGACAGGCAAAGAAACACAAGTACAGTGGGGAGGGAGAGGACCTGGGGGTGAAATCTCTGAACTGCTATTTTGGACGACCCCCACCCACAAAGCCCCCTGCAGTTCCTATGTATTCCTGCCTCTTGGCTGGTGGGTGATGACTCACCCCTTGCCGGGCGGGCGGGTGGGCCTCCACGCTGCATCCCAGAGAGAGTGCAGAACCAGCTTTTCAATCATGCAAACTCACAGGCCTGGGTCCCATGGCATTTACTCCGTCCCCTTGTCCTTCACCACTCAGAGCCAGCTGGACACGTGTCTTCTCCCCTCCCCCCCGGAACTGGGCTCCTTGCGTGTTGACACCCCAGGGAGCAGAATGAGGGCAAGGTGAGAGACATGCACACCGTGATCCAGGAGCAATTCCTGTTGGGTTCCCGCTGTGGGAGGCTGTCACTCTCACAGCCAGGCAGGCACCTGCTGGGTGTAGCAAACAGCCCCTGTGGGCGTCTTATCCCCCCCTTCAACCAAACACCCAGCAAAGCCCTACAGCCCCCAATAAATCGAGCCAGCTCCCCTCGGAGGCCTGGTACACCCCAGTCCGCAGCTGCTCTTTGCATGGCAGCAGAGAGAAGTCTTTACACGGATTTCGTGCATGGGCGCTAACGTGGGGTGAACGCTCCCTCTTGTGGATGAACTCCCCCATTACATGCCTTGCCCTGGCATGTGGCTCTTTCAAGAGGACTTGGGAGGACACAGTGGGAGGAGGGGACTGGGCATGTTCCCACCCTGATGGATAAAGGAGGCCTGAAATATTTCTCTGTTTTGAAAACTCTGCTGGCTCTCGGTGGCCAAACGGAGTCAACGGCACCCCCGAAGTAAAAATCGCAGACCTACCATGGCGTTTGCCACCCACCCGGCCCTATAATCTGCACTGCAGCAGCACCTAGGAGCGGCACTCGCGGCCCTGTTGTGCACGGCGCTGTACAAACACAGATGGGCTCCTCCTTTGTGTTCTAAAACTTCCCCTCCCCTTTGCTCTAGTCAGATGGTAAGCTCTTTGGGGCAGGGACTTTCTCTGATTCTGTCTGGCCAGTACCTGGCACAATGGCACCCCATTCTCAGGTGACCCCCAGGCAGTGCCATAATAAACCTGATCCATATTGACAGCCCTAATCACACACCCCTTTATTCTTCAGGGGCAGCTTCCCTCGGCTGTCTGCAGGTGAGTGAATTGAGCCTCGCAGCCCCCTATGAAGTAGGTACCCTCCCTGGCTCTCAGATAGGGGGGAAACAGGGCAAAATGAGGGGATCTGGCTTGTCTGAAATCACAGCAAAGCTGGAGTTAAGCTGAGAGAGCCCAGACTCCTCCTGGAGTTGGCTTAAGCACCGAAAAGCATCCTCTCTCCTCCTACGTTGTAGAAACACGGCTGAACAACAGGGACAGTTGCCCCAAGGTCTGGCGATACTAAGGGGAGCACAGCTCCAGAAACCCAAGCCCTTTAGAGTCACCAGGAGCCCGAAGCTGGCTCCCCACATTATCTAGGAGCCTGTCGGCTCCCTTGGCTGGAAGGGACCTCGAGAAGTCCTCAGATTCAGTCCTCTGAGCTGTGGCAGGACCGAGAACACCGAGACCATCCCTGACAGGAGTTAGTACAACATGTAAATGCTTGGAACCAGGGGAATGCCTAGACCCCACCCCCCTTTAGAAACCTAGTCCAGATGATCTTACCCCCTAAATCTCTCCTGCCTCTTACTGCTTGCTCTACCTTCCATGATAAGGAGAACAGATTGATCCCTGGCCTCTTTATAACAGCCCGTAACATATTGGAGGACCCGAATCCCAGCGTTAAGCAAACAGAGGTCGTGACCCTCACCTAGGGCACTGCAATGTGCATCATTCTTATTAACAAACCTAAACTCATGTCTACCATGACCTGGGGCTGGGAGCTCTGCAGCATTAGTAGAGAGAGGGGCTAAGAGGCAATGGGAATAGATAAGGAAACATGCTTCCTGCAAACTCTGAGTTGTGAATTAATTGTTTATTAATTAATTGATTAATTCACTTTTAATTCAGATCTCCATACAATTAGTATCAATGTAATACACACTCGTAGCTAGCAATCCCTCGCTGTTCATGTCACAACAGCAGGCAACGCCCCCTCCCAAACCCACTGTAACCCCTGTCTGAACGCAGCTTCCCAACTAAACCAGCGCTCCTCCCCTCCTGACCCAGCTGCCTTGTTCTGAGCGCCCTCCTGCGCCTTTTGTCTGCTCTC
Organism: Rafetus swinhoei; assembly: GCA_019425775.1. Classification (NCBI taxonomy): domain Eukaryota; kingdom Metazoa; phylum Chordata; order Testudines; family Trionychidae; genus Rafetus; species Rafetus swinhoei. The sequence continues at coordinate 27,273,678 of CM033438.1, forward strand.
GGCACCCGTAGCCGCCTGGGCCCGGTTTAAGTGCCCGGATGCGGAAGTACTTGTCCCTTTTTACCAGCACGTCTGTGGCTGTCTGAGTGAGTGTCCGGGGGGGAACCGCGGCTGGATCCGCCGGCATCCTCGGCGGGGCCGGGCGGGGGGTCCCGAGGAGGGGCTGGGGGACGCGGGGAAGCGGGCGGGGGCTAGGCGGGCGGGCTCATTGGCGGGGTGGGAGTGAGGAGGGGTGGGCTTGGGGGGTTCGCAGCTCCCGGTGTCCCGCACTGACGCCATCTTGGTTTCTCTCCCGCAGGCGGCAGCAGCCCGGAGCCCAGCCCGTCGCCATGGTGAGCCGGCGCGTGGGGTGACGGGCCGCCTGGGCCACGGGCGGGGGTTGGGGGCCTGGAGCGGGGCCTGGCTGCAGGTGGCATGGGAGCGCTGGGCCCGGGGAGGCTCCCTCTGCTCTGGGCCCCCCAGTGCCCGGGGGGTGGGCACGGGTAAGAGGGGGAGGCTCCCCCCCCTCTGCTCTGGGCCCCCCTAGTGCCCGGGGTGTGGGCACGGGTAAGAGGGGGAGGCTCCCCTCTGCTCTGGGCCCCCCTAGTGCCCGGGGGGTGGGCACGAGTAAGTGGGGGAGGCTCCCCCCTCTGCTCTGGGGCCCCCCAGTGCCCGGGGGGGTGGGCACGGGTAAGAGGGGCTGGCAGGCTGTTTCCCTGCGGTGCGAGCACCCAAAAGGCTGATGCCTGTGGGCAGCGCATTCATCGGGCATCAGACCCGGGGCGGGCTGGGGTCCAGGAGAGAGGCCGCATCCTGCTTTCCAGCTGTGTGGTCCTGGAGAGACTGAGTCTTGGTTTATGATTACTTTCCAGCCTCGCAAAATTGAAGAGATCAAAGACTTTCTGCTCACAGCCCGGAGAAAGGATGCCAAATGTGAGTAGTATCGGTTGCCCAGGTGCTGGGTTGCTGCCCTATGGCAGTTGCTTGGCTTCCGTCTGTCTTAAAAAAAGCTAAAGAAGGTTTTCTGTAGCAGCTGGAGGATGGGAATCTTGTTTCTGTAGCACAAGCACAGCGTGTGGGCCTCAACACGTGTCAGGTGGCTTATATGTTTAGCTATGGCCGCGTAGCTGTTTGGCAGGCGTGTTGGGATGCAAATTCTTGGAGTCGGTGACTACATTTGGTCAGGGGGTTGTCCGTGAGGTATAATGTCATGTCCATGAAAAAACTTAAAAAACAACGCATAGTTCTGCAGCACCTTGGAGACTAACTAAGCGTGTAGATGGTATCATGAGCTTTCGTGGGTACAGCCGGCTTCTTCAGATGAAACCACTGATGGCTGTATAGAGTGTCAATTAGTAGATGCAGGACCGGCCGAGAGTGACTGCTCTGTGCAGACCCTGTTCACCGTTATCAAGGCTGTAATTCTGTTTCCCAGTTCCGTGACTCTTAAGACTTTTGGGGCTTAGCTGGAGCAGATCTCAACCCCTGAGGCTGTTGGACTAGGTCAGTGGTCCCCAACCTTTTGGGGCTGCCAGGGGCCCAGGGGCGGGGCCGCACATGCGCCGCACGCCTGGGACCCGGGGCGCAAGAGTGACTTGGGCCGGCCCTGGTCACTCGGCGGGCGCACATAAATGCCCCGGCGGGCACCATGGCGCCCATGGGCACCGCACTGGGGACCACTGGACTAGGTGGTTGGTCCCCTGTGTCTTCGGACACAGTTGGGCTGAAGCCAGCTGTAAGCCCTGGCAGTGCTCTGTTTCTTCTTTTTCTCTTCTGGCATAATTTTTTTGTAAAACATAGGGACAGGTCATGGGCCTCTGAATTTTTGTTTCTTGTCTGCTATCAGTCTGTGACTGTTCTTTCCAAAAAGTAACTGACAGAAATCTTAGCTTTGACACAGTCTGCTGCTAATAGGTAAATCCTGGTACCAGTAAGGGACATAAACCTGATTCTGGTCTACACCCACCCACTTCCATTTGTAATTGGAGTGGGGGGGGCCGGGCTGTTCAAATGCAAGTGAATGTTAATGACTTATCCCGTTTTAAGGATAATATATAGTAGTAGTATTTAGGGATGTTAAAATACATGTAACAAAGTAACCGTGTAACTAAAATTTACATGCAGGGTGACAGACAGCTCCCCGGAGCAGGTGCTTGTGGGGAGCTGGCTTTTAAGCTGACTTTTCCACTGGTCCCGGACTGCTACCTCCATATCAAAGGCAGCAGCGCAGGGCAGTAGGTGGCTCCCTGGGAGCCAGCTTTTAAGGTGGCTCCCTGCATGTTCCGGAAGCCTGGAACTGCTCATAACTTCATGGTTATACATAGGATTGCTGGTTAACCATGTACATGGTTACACACATCCCTAGTATTAGTATGTGCCTCAAGTAAAGATTCACTCCTTTCCCTACTGTCTGAAAGCAGTGGATTGGTACCCCACGTGGTGACTTTGATTAAACGGTGAAAGACGCAGAGCAAAGCAAATTCTGGGATTGCAATAGCTTTCTCTTGCCTTGTGCTGAATGCTACAAAAATCATCCAGGAATTGGCAATCACTGAGTAAATGTAGTAGCATCTTAGCTTAAATCAAGCACTTAGGGATTCACCGAAATGCTTGTTAAATTGAGAGCCTGATTGTAGCTATAACAATTTTATGTTTTTCTTATAAACTGAGTTTGTTTTCATTTTGTCAAGACCCAAGGGTAAATACTCCATTTCTCTTCCAAGAATTGATGCTATCAGGGCACCTCAAGTCGAGTAAAGAGTGCCACTCCTCCCTTCATAGGAAGGAAGGGGGTGAACCTTGAACTTGGGTTTTGGCAAATAAGTAATGTTGGAGACTATTTACATCTATAATGTGCTCCTGTTTCTTGTCAATTTCAATCTAGTCTTTTGGCCGTGGGTTTTAATATTAAACAAGCTTTATATATTCTTTTGAAGGGGTACCACTAAATCACTTCTGCCCATAATTGTCATGCCTGGTATAGTTTCAGGCGGCATGTAAGATAACTGTAATTGCAAAATGAAAAATGTCTCTTCAGTTTCATTTTAGCATTTGTCTGCAATTTGCATGTAGTTTCCATATTTAACATTATAAATGCTGGAGGCAGTGTGGGTTTTGGAGGTAGAGGCTGACAGCTCGTGAGCCCCATGTACCATCACAACCCAGTTTGAGAGCCCCATTTACGACTTGCCATTGTTTGTGTGGCTCTTGCATTGCATCAAGGAGGGAAAATATCTGAAAATGGGCTTTGTAAAGCTCATTATGTTGACAAGGGGTGAGGGCTTAGTGTACTGTTTGAAATAGTATGGGTGCTAGTATTGTTTTTAAAAAGCATTTCAGCCAGTCTGTAAGCCTCCGGTAGCTTCTGTAATGTGGAACTCTTGGGGCTCTTCCATACTCTGCTCCAAGAGAGGCTAAGAAGCACAGTCTCATGTCCTTGACGGAGCTGTCTAGTTAAAGTGGTCCTAGAAGACACAAAGGAAAAACTAAATTTAAAGCATCTTCCACAGTCTTGGATAGCGTGAATTGTATATAAAATAAAGTGTTAGCGCTTTCAATATGATGTGCAAAAAGACCATAATGGCAAATACAGCCTCCTGACACTCTAACAAGACACTCTAATGCTCTGTCAAAATAGACTGCCTGACTCTATTGAAATTTGTGACCCTATAATTTTCAGTGCTCATACAAGTAAGTGGGGTGCGTTGGTTTTTTTTGTTTTTGTTGTTTTTTTTCCCCCATTGAAGGAAAATAGCCTGAAATAGAAACCTGTTTGCTCTGTGAAACACTCCAGTGATCTGTCCTCTTTGCAGGCTGGAATAAGTTAAATCCAGTGAAAACACTAGTTGCAATTGTCACCAACTCTAAGGGCTTTGCAGCTGGATTTTTCACTCTACCTCTTTGTGATGGCAGCAGTGTGGCCAAGGTTATGTAGCCTTGAAATCTGCTCTGCACTTAAATATTAGAGTGGCTTTAGGCTGAGAGGGCTTCTGGGACTGTCCTTGGCTGGCTGGAACGGCTTTCAACAGTTACTGTGTGCACAAGGCACTAATGATGCTGCGCTGACTCTCTCGTCTTTCTGCTGCAGCTGTCAAGATCAAGAAGAACAAAGACAATGTGAAATTCAAGGTGCGCTGCAGCCGATATCTCTACACTTTAGTCATCACAGACAAGGAGAAGGCTGAGAAACTGAAGCAGTCCCTGCCACCAGGTAACTGTTGGGTTGTCCAGAGTTACTGGTGATCTTTCATTGGGATAGGAAAGGGGGGGCTGTGGGAGCCCCTCTCCTTTCTGAGCTCCTCTCACTGTTAGGCTGACTAGGGGGATGTGTGAAATGCTCGTTCTGGGCATGTAAGAGCTGTCCAAGAATCTCTGCATGTAGATGTAGGGAAGTGTTGCATTACAGAGCACGGACCCTTTTTCTGCTCACAGTTCATTTCCTTAGCTTCATCAGATCAGAAAACTTGCAGGTATTCACAATGTTCCGAAGTACATAAAATAGGGGTGCAGCAGACAGTACTGATTTGCTCGACTTACCGTACCATCTGTACCCCCATACATCATTTGAGAGCGTACTCGGTCTCCTTGAGGATGAGGTAGCATGTGGAGCTGTCAAGCGCTACCCTTACCATGGAACCAGAGAAATGGCACCATCAATTTGTTGCAATGACCACTTTGCAAATATTTGCATTCATTTCTGTTAGTTTAATAACTGTTATTTCAGGGCATAAAATTGAGTTTCTTTATGACCTCAAAGCACCACAACAACAACCTAAAGGGCAAAGTAAATTTGGTACGGGTAATATTGAAATGTAATAGCACTGGTGACATTTCTAGTCAACATCATTCTCTTATTCATCATGATATCTGTCAGGAGTGTGGGTTGCTGCAGTGTGCAGGGGGAAATTCTCCTGACTGCAGCACAGTTGATTGTCTGGCAGCTCTTACTGGGACAGACACAAAAAGGGTCATGTTGAAGCTCAGATGTCATCAGGTCCTTGAATACAGGAAATTGTTCGTCGTCCACTTCTTTCCATCCATGCTGCAGTGGTTTTCTAGTATCTCTGCAGAGGCGTTAACTACTTACATGGGGACACTTCATAGCTAGGTCATCTCTTCCCTCTGTTTTGGCAAGGTCTCTGAAGCAGTAAAGCTCTATCTGCTTTAAATAGATGTTTTTTCCCCCAGTTCTAAATATGGATGACTCAGGGTCCCATCCTGTTAATGTGTATGGCAGAAGTCAGGCATGAGCGTCAAAAATAGCATGCACAAGTATGAGGTGATGCTACAGGTTGGCCCTCCCTGGTCTAGCACCCTCTGGTCCCAAATGAGGGAATTTGCCAGGCCTGAGGCGGGCGCGGGGTCCACTGCCACTGGTCCGCTCTGCCTCTGGACTGCTGGGCACCGATCCCCAATACAACCGGCTGCCGGCAGGGCTCTCGGGTCCATGCACATCCATGGTCCTGCTAGATCACATGTTGCTAGACCAGCAAGTCCCGGTTTAGGGAGGTACAACCTGGAGTCTGTGCTGGCAATGGTGACTGTTTTGATCCACGCATTGTCTGTTCCTTTTTGTTCACAACTTTCCAAAAATAGACCAAAATATCTGAATCGGGGACCTAATTACTTCAGTTCCTTTGACATGGAGACAGACCTGTCACATTGGCATGTACACCACGCAGAAGCGTCTGTGTCTGCTTCCTTGTGGGTACAGTGCCCCCTCGCACCTCTGCCACTGGTGGACTCTGCTGCAGTTGTAAGTGCAGGTGCACACATATTCACAGAGGAGTTTCACAAGTGACTGCTTGGTTGTCTGCCACATTTCTTGTTGCCCCATCTTTGGATTAAACATGAATGAATTATACAGACAGCTGGGCATTCTCAAGTAATCACTTTGAGGGTTGACAGGTTCTTGCCGGGTTTTATTCAAATGATTATATAGTTGGAGACTCCACTGTGTGCAGTTGTAACATTTGCACTATAGGAAGGAACTACATTAAGCGTAGTCACAAACCCCCCGCTCAGGAAGGCAGACTGTGATACTACAGAATATACAGCTGCACATCCATATACTTTGACCATCCCTTGTAGAACAACCTGAAGTGTTAGCCGCCATCTTCCTCATCACCTTCTCATCGTTACCATCACTCTGCGCCTCCCAAGGACTACATCTTTCTCCCCTTCTCCTGAGGGAGCAATGCCACTTTTCTGTGTGGTACACTGGAAAAGTGTTTTGCCTTCCTTATTTGTATTTCTTCACCTTACTGGTGTTGGAGGGCCCTTTTTCCTGGAGTTCAGTGTATCGGTGATCTCAGCCTATGGTGCACAGCCATTTGTTACCAGGGCTCTTGTGACTCCCTCACATTGGTTATTTCTGTCCTAGCCTGTTGTCTCAGTTCCTTCCAGGTTCCTAGTTGTGGTGCATCTGTGAAGTTTAAAGGATATCATGGAACACTAGAACTGGAAGGGACCTCAAGAGGTCCTCACAGCAGGACCCAGTACCATCTAGATCAATGGTTCCCAACCTTCCAGGTGGGGACCCATTTTGACAATTCAGGAAGACTTGGTGACCCAAGGCAATTCAAAAACAGGGAGCGGGGGAGGGCAGAGGCACCTGGGGAGACACTTGGTGACCCTTTTGAAATGTAATGGCGACCCATATTTGGGTCCTGACCCATAGGTTGGGAAACCCTGATCTAGATCATCCCTGATAGATGTCTGTCTAACCCAGAGGTTCCCAAACTTTTTGGCATCACGCTCCCCCCCCCCCCCTGGAATTTCTTCACGCCCCCCAGTTTGGGAACCCATAACCTGCTCTTAAATATCTTCAGAGCTAGAGATTCCACAACCTCCCCTAGGCAACTTATTCCAGTGTTTAACCACCCTGACAGGTAGGAAGTTTTTCCTAATGTCTAACCTAAGCTTCCCTTGCTGCAGTTTAGGAAGCCTCCTTTGCCAGCCTACTTCAGCGCCTCCTTTGTTACAAGTTGCAACCATATGTGGACCTTGTGTGTTAGTTCATCGCCATCTGTCTAGGTGAAAGGTCCCAAGCATGTGTAGTAACTTTGACATAGCTCAGCATACGGGATGCAGCCTGTTGGTCTCGTGGATTACAGCTGCAATACACTCTGATGCAAACCTATAAAGCGGGGTGGCCAAACCGTTAAACGAAGAGAGCCGAAACAGCGGCGGAAAAAACGCGAAGAGCCGCACCAAAATTGTTGAGCAAAAAGAAAAAGAGCTCCCCACTAGCCAGAGTTGTTGAGCCAAAAAAGGGGGCTGCTGCCCCTTTAAAAACCACAGGTTAGGCTTTTGGCCACATCAGGCTCCCGCCGGCTGCCACCATCTTGCCGATGCTATTTTGCTATGCCGGACGGCTCCCCTGCACCTGGTGAGCACAGGGAGCTGGGGGCCATTTGTAGAGGCACATGGTGCAGCTTTGCAAGCCGCACTTTCAGGGGTGAAGAGCCGCAGGATGGCCACCCCTGCTATAAAGCAAATCCAACCCATAAGTAACTTAGGAGAATAGCCTGCTTGCATATACAGCTGTCTTAGATGTCTTGTGTACCTGTTGTGTATCAGTTTGTTGCCAGGTTGTTTCTGTGCTTGACTCGGGCTTGTGATCAGAATTTTCTCTTGAACTCTTTTCAGCTTCCAACTAATTGGGGGTTTCCATTAGGCCACTAATCTGCAAAGTTCATAAGCCTCATGCCTTATGCTAACTTGCTGAGACTAATGTCTTACAGGATACGGGCCCGTGGGTTTCGTGCATTACTGCTGAATACAACACAAAGCGGTAAATATAACACAGGCAGACTAAGGCTATGGTGTTGAACCTTTTTTAATTCGCGACCCCAGGGCCGGGAAAATTTTGATTGAGCAAAAAAAAACCCACCAGCTGGAACACTTTGTTGCAGCCCCTTTAGTTTAAAGCGCCGGTCCACTACCCCCTTCCCCACTGCGCGAACGTCGAGCTCCAAGCCAGGAAAACAAAATGGCAGCCGGCCCGGTGCTACAGCCCCCCAGGAAGACAGCCGTGACCCCCACGGGTCGCGCACCGTTGGACTAAGGTGTCCATCTGTCGCCCGGTAACTCTTGTGTCCAGCCTTACATCCTGTTTGGTCCTGCTGGTTTCAGAGTTACTCTTGCGTCTGTCAAACTTCGGAACTAGCTTTGCCTGTGTCCCTCTTCCACGCCGATGGACCAAGGAGAACTGACAGCTGAATTATGAAATAAGGATTTGGCACAGGGCCTAGTGGGCAACTAAGAGCAGTTGCCAACGAAACCTCATCCCTAAGGACAGGAACGCGGTGTGTGAATTGACAGCTGCAGTGATTCGTCCCTCCCTTGCTAGACTAAATGCCCGGTTTCTTGACTGGACTGAAGAAGGTAGAGATCCCATCAGAATCTAGTGCGCCCCCCTCAGGGCTCTCCCCTTCATCACATCTCTTGTTGACAGTAGAGATTCGGCGGCAGATAACATCCACTTTACCAGTAGCTACCTTGATAAGCACCTAGATGTGATTCAGGGTCAAATGGGTTTGTCATTGGTAATGACAGTGGTTAGCAAGAGCTGCACGATGATCTTTCTTCCTCCTTTATTTATGCTTTAACCCTAATACTGGCCTGTGCATAAATGTCACTGACTTGAAAAGCTAGTTTCTGGACCAGTAGGCCTGCAGGTTGAGAACCACAGGGCCGCCTGCCTAGAATAGGGATGTAAGCGACTAATTCAGCTAGTCTAGGGGTGGCCAACCCATTAAACGAAGAGCCACAACAGTGGCGGAAAAAATGCGAAGAGCCGCACCAGAAAAAAAGGAGGAGCTCCCCACCAGCCTCCCAGAGTTGAGGGAAGGAAAAAAAAAAAAAGACGCTGCCCCTTTAAAAGACAAGGCTTTTTGGCCGCCACAGGCTCCCGTCGACCGCCACCATCTTGGCAACGCTATTTGAATCAACGCACCAGATGGCTCCCCTGCCCCGGTGAGCACCGGGAGCCGGCCACCGTTTCTAGGGGCGACTTCGCGAGCTGCCCTTTAAGGGGGCGGGGGGGGGAGAGCTGCATGCGGCTCGCAAGTCGCGGGTTGGCCACCGCTGGACTAGTTGCTTCCCCACACCCTCCCTTGCTGCCTCGATCACAAAGAGGCAGCAAGGACAGGATGCTGGGCGGGAGCCGGCTTAAAAGTGCATAAGAGCCCCAGCTTGAACGTTTCAAAGGCAGAGCGGGCTAGTCCTTATCAATCGACTGAATAGTCGATAGACATCCCGTCGACTATTCGATTAATCAAAATGTAACCTCCCTAGCCTAGACACCCCTCCATAGAGTGGGGCTGGGCAGCGGGACCCCCAGACTAAGGATGTTAAAATGTGATTAATCAAGTAAGGGTGCAACTGCTGAAACCTTCAGCAGTTGCACGCAGGGGCAGGTGGCTCCTGGAAGGAAGCTGGAAGCCAGTGTGCAACCATGAAGGCTAACTGATGAGCCCAGGGTCGTCGGTTAACTGTGTACATGGTCACGCTTTGTCATCCCTACCCCAGGCCCCATGTGTACAGCCAGGTGAGAGCCCCAACCCTGGGCCCAGTCACGCAGCAACCCTAGGCCTCACAAGGCTGGCCAGTGGACCTTGAGTTCTGCGGGGCCAGGGCAGTGATGGGCTGCATGCGGCCCATGAGCCGAGAGCCTCTGTTCCAGGTTATTTCAAAGGCTAGGGCTGCACGCACAGCGTTTAGACTAGAAATTACAGTGTGTGCGCAAGGGCTTACAAATGGAGAAGCATGCCCTAGGAATTCACATGCTTTGCGAGCTACACAGTGGAAAGGTGCAGTCTGCTGCTGCTTCTGCACAGCCTTCAGTGTAAGGCCGATTGGCCCGGCACATTGTAAGTGACCGTGTCGAAGCCTGTTGCAGTCACTTGTGGGATACTGTGACAGCTGAGGGTCTGCAATATGAGAACGTGACCGGGTAACAGGGCAAAATGCGGCTCGCTGCCGTTTTTGCCACATGCCAAACAGCATTGTTTGTAGGGGGAAATGGCCCTTCTCACACCAATAACAATCTCTGGCGAGGAAACGCCAAGGTAGGTTTTGCTGTTCAGGTCTCACACCTTGTGGTCGGTCATGGCCGTGTCTCTGGAACAACAAAGATTATTTCCTCATTTTGGGTAGCGCTGTTTCACAGGGCCTAGGGGCTTATGGCACCGCTTGACAGCTTGCATCCTACTTCACCTCCACATCTAGGAAAGAAGCTTCGAGTGATTGGGGGGGGAACCCCAAAAATGGCCTTTTGGAGAGAGGCCTCTTGCCTGAACATCCCCTGCTAGGGAGGGCTGCTGTGGACAGGGTTGCCCTGCCAACACGGCATGTGCTCTTGTCTGGGGTGCTTGCTGCTCCAAGCTGTAAACCCCCGAGTCTGGCAGTTCTGTGACGCTAGACTGTGCCGAAGGGAAGCGCCCAGCCCTGCATCACTGGTTCCATGGGTTAGCACAATGACAATGGTGCTCTTTAAAGAGCAGCAAGAGACCTTGTAATGCAGGGGGCTTGAATGAGGCTGACCCCACGGCTCCATGCAGTGATGGCCTCCAATGAAAAGGGTGACTGGGACCATACGTACAGGGCAGCGTGGGCCAAGAGGCTGGTGGGGGGGCCCCCAATACAGACCAGATAACACCCAAAGGAGGAGTGTGTCCATGAGCCCCTGATGTGTCTCACTTGTGAGCAGTGGTGCCCTGCCAGCTCTGCCCTGCCGGTAATGGTGAGTGGGGGAGGAGGCAACGCCCTCTTGCCACAGCCCTTTGCTACTAGGGGAGGCTCAGGGGTTGCCATGGAGTTGCAGAGATCAGCAAAACCATTCTTGATGTATCCACTCAACCCAAGTGGCGTTTGGGGGCTGAGTGCCAGGTGCATTGGGGCAGCAGCGGGGTTGGCTGGCCTTCCTCCTGCATTAACATCTTGGACTCGCGCCCAGTCTTCACTCTGCAATAGATTCTCTGTCCCTAGCCGTGCCGCATGTGAGCAAAGGCTCTTGCTTTGAAAGCTCTGGGAATGAGGTCTCTGGCCATCAGGGCTCTAGACAAGCAGGGAAAATCACTCCCGCCCTTTCATTTGGGACCAAAATAACTTCAGCAGCTTGTCTCCAGAAGGCAGTGCTGCTGTTCTGGGGTTTCACAGCCAGACAAGCAGAGATAACAAGTAGGATCTGTCTGTCTTCAGCTACTCAAACTTTTTTTCCCCTCTCCCTTCTCTTTAGGTTTGGCCGTGAAGGAGCTGAAATGAACCAGCCGTGCCCAGAGCTTTTCCTATGTGCGATAATAAAAGAGGGGACTGTTCTTGTGTGTCTGGCTTCTCTTTTCTGAAGAATGGCTCGACCAGCCCTCCGCTGCTTGTGCAGCCGCTCGGGAAGCAATGTCACCTGATGGGCCGGCTCTCACCAGCTGAGCCTGGCTAGAAACCTCGTCTTACCAAGCCTGTGCCACCCGTACTCCGCTGAAGGAGCTGGTAGCCCAGGGCTTATTGGCCAGAAGTACGTGGGTCACATGCTGGGTCAGCTCCTCAGTCTAGTGCAATGAAATCATCATCAGCTGCTGTGTGGTCTGTGTGTCATTTACCGGCAGTGTCAGAACGCACGTGGGCCTAGCCAGGCACGGCTATCAGTTCTCCAAGGCAAGAGAAATGGATCAGAGGGGCAGCTGAGTTAGTCTGCGCAGGATAAACTTAAAAAACAACAAATGGTCTGGTAGCACTTTAAAGACTTAAAAAAACCATGTAGATGGTATCATGAGCTTTCAGGGGCACGGCCCACTTCTTCGGATGACTGGCGTGCTGTATGTCCAGAACCAAAATCAATAGAGAAGGGGGAGGGGGGAATGGGAAGGGGGAACAAAAGGAGGCAGTGAGTATATAAATATCAAAGGGAAAACCAAGCTGGTATGTAACAGGCAAAACTGATAGTCTATAAACACCTAAACTGGGAGAGTTAAGAAGCAGATAAGGGCCATTACTTAGCAATTGGAGAGGAAGAGTACTAACACCAGAATCTACACAGACAAAGAACCATTGGTACCTTTATTGTTTGGTTGGTTGATAATGTCCCAGCCATCTGGTATCTCGATTCAAACCATTGGCATGAGAATTAAACTTGTGAATGAATTGTAGTTCCAACCCTCCCCTGTGTATTTGGCTTGTGGGATTGGTCTGTAACGAAACACCAACCTGAGCACCTCCCACTGTGGGAAATGGCTGCTTGGCAGCTGGCTCCAGCCTTGCCCCTAGTAGAAAGTTTGCTGGCATAAACTAGACAGTCACACCCCTCTAATAGACCCAGGATATGCCCCCAAAAGAACTGTAGCTAGTGTAACCATCTCCAGGGGGCTCGTCATGGCATAGCTAGCACAGAGAATTCCCCACCCACTAGCTGCTGCCAAAACTAAGCACCGGCCACGCCTAGCTCAGACTGCAGTGGGTTGGTGCTAGTGCAAACGTGCAAGGAAAGCACTCATGGCACTAAGGCCCAGAGTTCCTTCACAGGGTGGAGGGCTGCAGGTGTTGGCCCTGCTAGCCTAGTGTCGGCTAAGCACACACTGCTTTCTCCAGGCCTGACCTGCACAGTGCCTGGATACCTTCCACCTCGCTGAGAGACCGACATTAAGGTCACTCCACCTCCCACGGCATCCGGCAGCGCATGCCCATCCTTGCTTGTGCTGCTCTACCAATCCTCAAACTGAGGACGAGGGAAGGAAGATGATGGCAACCGTGATTTTAAAGAGGTGGGCTTCCGTTCTCTGCTCGACTTTCCAGCCCCACGCTGAGAAGACCCTGGTGTCAGTTGTTGGCACTAAGCTTTGCGTTCTCCAAAGAGACATTCAGCAGAGAGGTGTTGCCGTTAACGTTTTAGTCTTTAGCCTTTGTTCTAAGAAGCTAACCAAATTAGCAAGGGTCTGTGGGCTTCTCCCCTCAGCCCTATGCAGGTTTGAAATCTGTAACATCCCTGTGCAGGGACTGATGGTATGGCAGAATATTTTTAGCCTTTCGATATAACTTAGCAGCTGGAGCACACACAGGCCAGTCCCATGTGACCAGCGGTCTCCGCAGCCAGTTTGGGAGGCTCTGTTAAGCCGCCTTTCCATGCTAATGCTTTTTGCAATGGTTTGGTTTTACTAAGTTCAGTCCAGCAGGGCAAAGGTGTGATGGTTAAAATGCGAGCAGGCCTGCACATAAAATCCTTTAACTAGCAGATTCCATCCGCACTGCGACCAGCTCGGCAACGGGTCCCATGTCCCAGGGGGAGGGTGCCAACAGGGGTGCCTCGTTGCTTAGCCCCAGTTTTGAAGCCTCTGGCAAGTTGTGAGACGGGTTGAGCTGAATCAATAACTGCCAGGAAAAGGATCTCTGCAGCGAGCAGAGCGGATTTGCCTGTTGTCAGCGGCCTGGATTTGTGCACGTTTCCGGGTGGATTAAGCCGAGATGGCTCAACCTCATGCCATGTGAGTTGTCAGTGCGTTAGCGACCGTTCCTCTTCCCCACACGTGCAGCATTTCAGCAGGAAGGCTTCCAACGTGCTCGCTGACCCCAGCTGTGCTGTGCTAGGATTCAGGGACCTTCAAAGAATTGATTGTTTCTGATTAGTACCGCCTCGGACTTGCCCACTGATACACGGTGCCACTAGATGGCACCCTACAGTAATAAGAGCCAATTAATACCTTTGCGATGTAGCCCTGTTGGTCCCAGGAGAAAGAAGGTGGCTGAGCCGCCCTTTGAAGCAAGAGACGAGCTGTCAAGCACCCCAAAAGGAGGCAAGAGCAGAGCTTTGTCCAGTGCAAGAAAATGTCACCACCCTTGTCTCTTGCGAATGGCATGTGCATCTTGAGCAGGGAGCTGAGAAATGTCAGAAAGAGACAGCGTGTCAGAAGATTGACTATAGAACTTGGTCCCTATGAGAAATGGGCTGTTCCACTGCTGTCCAAGGGAGAATCAGGGTGGGCTGGTAGAAAATTACAGGAGGAGGAAAGAAGAACAAGTGACCATTTTCTCCATTTTTTAGCTTGATTTGAATGTCCATGCAGCCAGAGATTCATTTTGGTCCTTCCCATCCTGTGGTCCCCAGCTGGCTGGCATGTTCTCATTAAAACAGCATACCAGCTCAAAAGCGCGGCTGGTTTGGCTGTGCTCCCTGGTAGATCGCTTAAATTGTCTCTGGAGAAGTAGCACAGTTTCCGCCACTTTGCTTGACAGCATTTTTCAGCTGCATTTGAACTCGGAACGGGCTTGCCTGAGTGTTTCTGTGCGGGTGTCTCGTTTAAAACGGGCTTTCGTTTATTGGGGCCAGCGCTGAAAGGGTTAAATTGCCCTCCACTCATGACTGGTGTTTCCTGGGGGTTGGCCTTGCCTTGTGCCCATAGCTTTTTGCAACCGCAAGGGAGGGACTCTTAAAATGAATGTTACACTTTGCAGTGAAAAATCACCCCTGAAATCAGAGTTCTGTCCTTGTTCCTGATTTAGAGCCGGTGTGCTGCATCTGCTGTTGGAAGTCTGACTGTTAAGAACACCCGCACACGAGGAGTGCTGTAAGGAAGCTCCGAGTTTTACCAGGACACAAGGCAGTATTCTAGCGCGGGTTGGCGGTGACAGCGTGCACCACGTGAGAAACCAGCTGCGCACACCCACAGATGCGCTCTCTTTCCGCTGGCCTGGCCCTTGCAGCATGAGCAGAACGGGGTGTTTATTAAAGCAAGCTGATTCGGAGGCGTGGACTCCCAAGGGGAGTGAGCAGGGGGAGGGGTCAGAGGGCTAGTCAAGCATTACATCCACCCAGAGCAGAGGTGGCCAACCTGTGGCCTATCAGGTAATCCACAGGGACGTGCTGCCTACTGCTTCCCCGTGGGCTGGGAATGGCAAATCATGGCCACTGGGGGTGGGGGGGGTTTGCCTACAGATGCTGATTGTAAACAGAGTGGCGGCCTGCCAGCGGATTACCCTGCTGCGGCACAGGTTGCCCGCCACTGGTCTAGAAGCTATGACCTCATGCCGCAGGACCCTGAAATGGACACACACTGTTAGGCATGGGTGTAGGCAGCCAGCGCGGCGAAGTGCAGCAGCTGTGTCCGTGTGATTCGTAGAGGTGGGGGGGTGTAGGCAGACTCGCGAGGTCAGCTGGTCGATTTCCTGGCGCCCGTTACCAGCAGCCAGCGCGGCGAAGTGCAGCAGCTGTGTCCGTGTGATTCGTAGAGGTGGGGGGGTGTAGGCAGACTCGCGAGGTCAGCTGGTCGATTTCCTGGCGCCCGTTACCAGATTGCGCACCTGGCAGTGGATTCTCCCCATCCCCGGGCAGTCTGGCTGTGGAAGCCAAACCGCCTTGGGCCAGGGGAGGTACGGTGCCGACCCTCCCCCTTCCAGTGCAAAGGGTAACCAAGCATGCAGGTCACCTACCATCCCGTGGACTTTGCTCGTCGGTTCTTTTCCAATTGCTGCTGTCGCCCTAGACGCCACCTTTGAAGGCCCATCTGGGCTGGAGTTCAGCCCGGTCAGTGGGGGCCACAGTAAGCGAGGGACAGTGTAGGATTGCAAATAGCAGCTGCTCAGTGTGCGTTCTGTAATCGGTAGGAAAACAGATGCCATCAGAGGAGCATAGATAAGATGCTGAATGACTTCACTGCTTGCTTCGCGCTTGAGCCGGGGGCTCTGCGCCCACCAACATTTTAAATCCAAAGCTGCTGGTGCAGGTACTTCCTTGGCTTCGTCTACATGACCCTTGTTGTTCACACGGGATGTGATCTGGGCGGGGATGAGTTCTTAACCCCATTCAACAGAGCCAGGCCTCTCCCACTCATCCACCATAGCCCCCCTCCGTGCGCATTCACGTCCTAGGTTGTGCGTATTATGGCCTCCACTTGTCAGGCCTTGGGGCAGATTTTGTTCCAGGGCTGGGGTTCCCTCTGCCTGCCTGGCGCCCAGGTGGGGAGAATATGTCTTTGGTGTGGATGGTTTCCTTTTAAAAGGCCAGGTGGGACTGGAAAAGTACTGAGTGCAGGCCGTGGATGAGAGCAAGGGCTTAGCTGTGCCCTGGAGTGGCGGCACAGTCCGTGCACCTAAAATGGTCGTGTTTCCCTGCCCGGCTATCTTGCTCCCGTCCCTGCAGGCAGCCTCAGAAAGCTCTTAGCTGTCCCTGCTGTTCTTTTCAGCTGGGACTGCAGGATGTGGCAAGTGCTAGTTCAAAGGTGATCACGGGGCGGTAAAAACAGGACATAGAATGGGCCCTTTGTGTTCTCTGCTCTTCCCAGCTCCGGGCTCAGCGAGGGCTGATGCATCTGGCTTGGGACAGGCTGTGACTACCCCCAAACGCCCCCTGCACAGCCATCCCCGATGGCTGTTTCCCTTCATCCGTGCCTGAGGTTTCACTTGTTGCTGCGCTTTGAAATCCACAGACGAGTAAAACACCAGCGTGGCCGGTACCGTGTCAGGCGCTCTTCCCCCCCCATTTGAGCAGCTGGCTGACCCTGTAACCGGTTGTGTTCCAGCTCCTTCCAACGCGGAGGTGAGGGGCGAGGAGCGATGGTCTCAGAGCCCAGCCTCCAGAGGGGAGGTCTGACTATGCCTGGCAGGGGTCACTCACACTTGCTCCCTGCCGGCGGGTGGACTTTGATTTCGTTCATTTTCCCATTGGCCCGGTAAAGGACGCGTCCTCTGTTTAATTAGCTGCCTAAAATGTGACATTGGAAATCTGCAATCTAAGGCCTCTCTCCGGGGATGGCAGGGCCAAGCTCCACTCCTTAGGTAAGCAAGTGTGAGCGAAGGACACCAAGATGGCAGGCAGGGCTCGTATATATCCGGGATCGTGTTCACTCCCACAGGGTCCAGAACCTACTTTCACCCCAGTGAAGAGCTGCCGAGCTGGGAGGAAGTTAACCCCAGGCTGTCTTCCTTCAGCTGCTAGCGTGGGCCTGCTCTGTCAGCTGCTTGGGAACTACCTGCCCTTGCCCTGTGACCTAATTGCTTCCTTATGAAACGGGGTGACTCGGACAGGAAACCCCCCCACACCCTTCCCACATCTGCCAACCACCGTCCGCCTGATTCTCCAGTTTCAAAACCTAAGCTCCCCTCTGCTGGAGCCGGGCCTGGCTGGCGCGCGGATTCCGGTACAACCGCCCGGCCCCGAGGAACCGCTGGCAAGAGGAGCGTTGTGTGTGTGTGTCCAGCCGGCTCCTGCGTGTCGGGCTCGCTGCTCCGTGTGGGTATCCGGGCAGATGCCACCGGGGTGCAACCGCAGCAAGGCCAGAAGCTCCGTGGGACCCGCGCCTGGCTCTCATGCTGACCCAGCGCCTTTCGGCCAATGTCACCTCTCCACGGTCCAAGGCGGCTTCCCCCAGCTTGTGCGAAGCAACGGCGGGTCTGTGCACCCTGGCTGCTGTTTGAGAGCAGAGCAGGAGTCCAGGGCGGGGCTCCCGTGGAAAACGCCCTTTTCTCTGCTTCATTTCTACAGTCGTCGTGTCGGGTCTAAGTTCAGCTGCCGGATGTGGCGGGGTCAGGGTGCTTCTATGATTAGCCCTGCCTCCCCCGCGGCAGGGGGGTTGTCTCTAACACAGCTGGCCTGGCCCCATGCGCTCATTAGTCATGGGCGTTAAAAACAAGATCCAAACACTCCGCCTAAAATCGCTTCCCCTGCTGTCTGGGCTCTTGACTCATGGGCTACTTCTCGGTACTAGCGCGCTCTCTCAGCAGGCCAGATAAATCCCGCCTAGCATCACCGATGCTGTCTAGATCCTCCACCCCCCGGGAGGCAGGGCTATTCTCACCTTCGCCAATGGGGAAACTGAGGCACAGGGCCGTGACGTGACTCACACAAGGCGCCTCTGGCAGAGGAGTGTCTCCCAGCCTAGGCAACTGCCCTAACCACTAGCCCGTCCTTCCTACCGAGTCGCCAATGGCTCTGGACTCTCCTATCAGCTTGCTTAGCCAGGGAAAGAACAAAAGGCCATTGATTTAGATCAGGGGTTCCCTGAGGTGAGAAGCTTGGCCAAAGTCTGAGAGACCTTGTAAATAACTAGATTATCCTAATTGAAATATTCCAAAAGTAGTCGTGTCAGTGAAAAAAGTTGTGGATTCTAGAGTCTAGAATTTATTTCCTTTCATATTGGATGGGGGTACGGCAAGGTTTACTAAAAGCCAACGGGGTACAGGGACTGAAAAGGTTGGGAACCCCTGATTTAGATAAAACCTTCCAGCCACCCCTTTGTCCAGAAGAAAATATCAGACCCAGGCCTGAGCCCCGTCCTGGTTCCCTGCCTGTCCTCGGCTTCCTGCAGAATCCAAACCACTTTCCCCTCGGGTGCATTTAAGGGGTTTCTCACTCTCTCCATTTGAAGGAGGGCCCGGTGGGCTCTTCTGGCCTGTTAACCGGCCTCTGTCTGCCTCCGCCATGGCCAAGGTACCTGTGGCCAGCCCCCCTCTGGCTTAGCTCTGCAAACTCCAGTGCCTCTGGGACGGGGCTTCATGTCCTGGACTTTGTCTTGGATAGACAAATTATTCTCTCCCCTTCCCATTTCCTCGCCCTACTTCACGACGCCCCAAGGGTGTCAGCGCAAAACACCCATCTCGCCTCCCTTTCCTGCCGCTCTGGGCTCAGCTTCCTCCTGCCTGCCGACGAGACGGCTCTGCCCACAGACCCTAGCAGCCCCTCTTCCCCGCGAGTCTCTTCCCTCCTGGGACGATTCCTTTGGACGGGGGGCCTGGGGCTCTTTGTTTAAAAGGGACGTAGCTCGTTGGCTGTACTAGCAGGAAGAAATAGAGACACCCCCCCCACACACACACCTTTCGGTGCCATCCTGCTGTCATGTTTGCGTGGGACAGAGCGGACCCCCCGGCGGAGTCAGTCGGTGCTTAATCTGCACCTTTATTGCTGAAGGCTTTGTGTGGAAGAACACGGCTCCTGCCCCTTATGCAGGTTGGCTTCCGGAGATGTAGCCAAGTCTGATCCCTGGACACAGGCCAGAGGATTCCCCCCCGGTTCCTCGTGGAGCCCCTTTGGCTGGGCAATCGGATGGCAGGTAATTTGTTGCTCTTGGTTAATTTCCAGCATAGCGCTCAGCATTGTTCCCCCAGTTTTTGCCATCCCTCTGCGCAATACATTTTGTTCTGTGCACTGAGGCATGGGCAGAAGTGCACCACCAGTAGAAACACATGCTGGAGGCTGTGGGGATTCTGCTAGTCAGCTGGGTGGCATTTTAATCTCTCCTTGGGGGGGGGTCACCAACACATTCAGCTTACAGGGTGCCCTAGCGCTCAGGGGTGCCAGAACTGCAAACGTCGGCTGGGGTGCTGAGACAACTGCAGGTCTCACCTCACTTCTTTGGCACCCAGGGGTGGAGACAGAACGAGGAAAAGCCTGATGGAGGACGAGAAACAACCCAAGTTGCTCGATGAAAGGCTGCTGGGGCAAGCAGGGCCGAGTGCTGGGGGCCAGAGGGCTGGGAAGGGCTCTGAAGGGGAGAAAGGGCAGGCTCTCTGCTCTGGTTTTTTGCTTTAGAACCCGCTGGGAAACAGCCATAGCACTTGGCTTCAGGAAAACTAGAGGTTGGTCCGTTGTGGGGGGGGAGGTCCCTTCTCAGCCCCAGAGAGAGGGAGCCTGGACAATGGTTAGCAGTGGGGCCATACTGTGCCCCTCCCCCTCCCCCCCCCCAGATCGCCAAGCCTTTGCCAGACAGTCTCGGCAAACCTGGAGGGCGAGTATCCATCTCCCTCTTTTACAAAAGGGGAGGCGCAGCTCTGGAGAAGGGAAATGACTTGTCCTAGGGCACTGTGAGAGTCAGTGGCAGAGGCTGGAGAGGCACTCAGGCCAGTGCAACCGCTGCGGATCCTGCCCCCCCTCCCGCATCCAGAGGTTGCAGTTTTGCAAAGCATGGCTCAAATGGCTGGTGTCAGCGGTGGGATTGCAGCGCCCGGGTTCTGGGTCCGTCAGCAGGCTCTGATTTTAAGGCCTAATTATTATCCAGCATGAACTGAGCAGGATTCCAGCTTGTTCGCCCTGCGTGCTGCGCACAAAGCTGCCCCTCCCAGCCCTTCCTAATCCCATTTTAAAGCCCTAAGCCTTCCCCCAACGCACTGGCAGCCTTCTGGGAAGCTGGGCATCCCCCTGGCTTGCAAATGTCGGCTGCAGTCTTGGAAGGGCAGCGCCCCAAGGAGCAGAGGGAGGAGGGAGGTTGGGACCCCTATAGAGCCGCAGGCTGGGGGGGAGCAGGGATCCTATAGCAGTTGCAGAGTGGGGGGCAGGACCCCTATAGAGCCGCAGGCTGGGGGGGAGCAGGGATCCTATAGCAGTTGCAGAGTGGGGGGCAGGACCCCTATAGAGCCGCAGGCTGGGGGGGAGCAGGGATCCTATAGCAGTTGCAGAGTGGGGGGCAGGGCCCCTATAGAGCCGCAGGCTGGGGGGGAGCAGGGATCCTATAGCAGTTGCAGAGTGGGGGGCAGGACCCCTATAGAGCCGCAGGCTGGGGGGGAGCAGGGATCCTATAGCAGTTGCAGAGCGGGGGGCAGGACCCCTATAGAGCCGCAGGCTGGGGGCAGGGGATCCCAGGCGCTGCGCTCGCTGGGAGGGGCTGTTGCGCGGCCCCGCGGGGGCGGGGGCGTGGCCTGGCGGGCGGGGGCGCGCTGGGGCGGGGCTGCGCCGGGCTGAGCCGAGCGCGCCGGGCGGGCGGAGGAGCCGGTCCCGAGCCATGGCCCTGCCGGCCGCGCGCGCCGACTACCTGGCGCCCTGGTGGGCGGCCTGGCTGCACCGCTTCCCGCACGTGGACCTGCGGCTGCAGCCCGTGCCCAGCGCCTTCCGCCCGCAGCAGCCCGACTACCAGCAGGTGACCCCCCCCCCGTGCACCGGTGCCCCCCCATGCACCCAGCCCCTGCGCACCGGTCCCGTCCCCGCGGCAACTCCGTGCACCAGGATCCAGCCTCCCTGGGATCCCCGCGCACCCATCCCCGTTCACCAGCCCCCCCTCCCCTCGTGCACCGGGACCCCACCCCCTGTGCACTGGTTCCCTCCGGGACCCTCGTGCACCCAGCTCCCGTGCACTGGCACCCCTCGGTGCATCCAGCCCTCGTGCCCCGGGACACCTACCTTCCTCCGTGCACCAGGACTCCCCCCTGGGACCCTCTGTGCACCAGGACCCCCTTCCACCTTTCCCTGTGCTCCCAGCCCCCGTGCACCAGGAAACACTCCCCCCGCCTTCCCTCGTGCACCCAGCCTCCGTGCACTTGGATCACCACTCCCCCGCATCCCTCCAGTGCACAGGGGCCACCTCCCCCGTGTACCCAGCCCCCATGCACTGGGACACCCCCGCCTCTCTCTGTGCACTGGGACCCCTTTTTGCCTCCCTCTGTGCACCCAGCCCCCATCTCCCTAATAGTGCCTACATCCCCCAGGCACCCAAGCCCCAGTTCTGTTCTCCCCAGCCCCTATGCAGCCCTTCAGTCTTCCTCCGCTCCCCTTCCCCATGCATTACAAACCCCAGTGCAGTCTCTTTCTGCCACCCATCTCAGGGCCATTCATGCTGTGTAATCCCCCCAGGGCAACCCTCTGCAAACCTGGGGTGTGGTTCTGGGGTCACCCCAGTGCACCCTTGTGTGCTGCCGACTGCCCGGGGCAGCCCTCCCAACTCCCCACATTCAGTACCCGCCACCTCCCCAGCATCCCAGCCCCTGCTAGGGGAACAGCTGCAATCCAGAGGCCCCCTCCCTGTTCAGGCCAGTAGCTGACCCCCCCCACCCCGCCTCCTGGGTATTGTGGGTTAGAACTAATGCACCCCAGGCCTTGCCCAAATCCGGCCTCTGACCCAGCCTGGTGGCTGCTCTGAACCTTTCCTGACCCAGCCAGACTTTGCCTGGGGGGGAAAGCGCCTCTGGAAAGTTTGGTTGTAAAATGCATGGACTGGGAATCCGAGGGAGCCCTGCTCAGGGCAGCTGGAACCCTTCCCTGCTTCCCATGGTCCAGTTCCCAGATGGCTTTTCCCTGCACGCTCATGCTGCATGTGGGTCTTTTGTTTGCTCTGAAAAAAAACCAAAGGGGGAGGAGCAGAGATTTCCCCTTGGCCCAGTAAGGTCCTATGAGGCAGGAGCCTATGGGTTAAGCAAGAAATGCTGATTTCTAAGCCACCTGTGGCGTGGAACCGTGTACACAGCTGATTTCCCAGCTTTGCAGGTTGTGTTCTAGCCTGAAATTCGATTTCTAAAGGTCACGGGTTTCCTGTGCGAGTACCTGAGGTTTGCTCAGCGGCGTTCCCGTGCGACTGCCCGGTGGGTTTGGTGTTGCTGTGTCTGGGTGCGCCTGGCTGCAGGGGACTAGCTGGTCAGTGTGTCAGGGGCTGCATGCGCTTATAGGTCTGGCAGAACTGAGTCACTCGGGGAGGAAAAACCACAAAATGTTTCTCGAGTTAAAACGCGAAGCTCTGCCGTTCGCAGCGAACTGGGCCCTGGCGAGGTTTGCAGCCCAGGCCTTGCGCCCGGCTGGGAAGAAAAGCAGAAATGGCCACTGTCTAGCCAGGCGCTGGCCCATGAATGAAGTGGGGGCGGGGGGAGGAGAGGAAAGCAGACAAAGGGGCAGTAAAGCTCTGCTTCTCGTCTGCTTGCCTTGGGCCTCTAAAGCTCTGGATTCCATCAGGGCCACCCAGAGTTCAGGGCTCTCGGGCTGTCAGGGCTTTTGTCTCACTTATAAGGTCATCAGAACAGCCAGACTGGGTCAGACCAAAGGTCCGTCTAGCCCAGTGTCCTGTCTGCCGACGGGCCAATTCCACGTGTCCTAGGGGGAGTGAACAGAACAGGGAATCCTCACATGATCCTTCCCCTGTCGCCCATTCCCAGTCTCTGACAAACAGAGGCTAGGGACACCAGCCCTGCCCATCCTGGCTAATAAGCAGGGCTTGACAAATAATGTAATCTACTCGCCCATGGCGAGTAGATTACAACCCGGAAGAGCATGCGCAGAACCGCGTGGCTGGTGAGCAGGGTTCGCCGCCGCTTGACGAGCCCTGCTAATAAGTATTGAGAGATCTATCTTCCATAAATTTATCTAGTTCTCTTTTGAATCCTGTTAATGTCCTGGTCTTCACACCATCCTCTGGCAAGGAGTTCCACAGGTTGGCTGTGCGCTGCATGAAGAAAAGCTTCCTTTTGTTTGATTTAATCCTGCTGTCTATTCATTTCATTCGGTGACCCCCTAGCTCTTGTGTTATGGGAACATGTAAATAACTTCTCCTTATTCACTTTCTCCAGGCCAGTCGTGATTTTACAGACCTCTGTCATATCCCCTCTTAGTTGTCTCTTTTCTGCGCTGAAAAGTCCCCATCTCTTTCACCTCTCTTTACATGGCAGCCGTTCCAACCCCCTCACCGTTTTCGTTGCTCTTTTCTGAACCGTTCCCAATGCCAAGGTATCTCTTTTGAGGTGAGGCGGCCCCGCCTGCCCGCCGTATTCAAGATCTGGATGCATCGTGGATTTGCAGAGAGGCAATAAGATCTGTTCTCTCCTTTATTCTCTATCCCATCTTAACACAGCTCGCCATAGGGGAGTTTCCTGGCGTTGGCCGTTGCCCTTTTGGTTGGAACACGTTTTGGGGCCAGGTTTTCTCCTGCCCGTTGGTGTTTTCAAACAGTTTGTCGGCACAAGGAGCAAGCGGCGAGAGCAGTGTAGCTGCCGTCGGCCCTGGAGGGGCTTCTAGCCGGGGGGGATGAAATGTGCAGGGCCAGGGTTACTTGAGTGCAGCAGCTCCGGGATTCCCCGTCATGCAGCGCTCACTTCCCCAGCGGTGCTCTTCCAGTGTGCGTGGGGGGGGCTGCTTTCCTGGCAACACAAAGCAGAGGCAGTGACCTGCCCCTGTGGGCCTCACTGGGCCTGGCCCTGCCCCCTCCTCCTGCCCCCCCCCCCGAGCCTCACTGGCCCTCCTGGGCCCGGCGTTGCAGCCCTGTCCTTGTGGGTGTGCTGCAGAGAGTGTCCTGGCGTTTGTGCTGTGTTAGCCGGGGACACCTCAGATGCAGAACCTCAGGTTGACACCCGGCGGGGCTGGCTCCCGGATTCCTGCCAGACGCGGCCGTGCTGTTGGCTGGGGGCTTAGCCCTGGGAGGAGATGTTAAAAGTTACTGCCTTGTTGTTTCCCCTCCTGTGGCACTGTTCTGGTTGGCCGTCACCCTCCACCCCAGAAGAGGCTGCATTTCAGCGGGATTCCCAAGTGCTTTGGGTGGCAAGGCACTCTAGACGCTCAGCAAACGATACAGAATAGACGATGGGCGGCGAGCGGCCCAAGGTTTCCAGTGCCGCTGGAAAACCTGCTGATTCCAGCCTGTGCCAACTGAATCCTGTAAGCACAGCCCCGGGGGGTGGAAACATCCTTTTCTCCCTGCATGTCTGGCGGGAGGGCAGGGAGCACGACGCACCGCTGGGGGGGGCTGTTAGGAACCGGGGCAGACAGCTGGATTGACAGAGGGGTGGGGGGAGGGACTTGCTGAGGACGCTGGTGGTTTAATTTGCACCTGAACCTTCCCCGGCAACCCAAATATCTCAGCTTTGCGCCAGAGCAGCGATTCTCCACCGCGCGCTCTCCTCCCCCCGCAGCCGCTGGGCAGAGCGCAGGGGGCACCTCCTTGGGGGAGGAGGAGCCATTTGGTCCCCCCGTGTTGAATTCACCTGCTGGGATGCTCACACCCCCCTGCAAAACTGGGACAAAGCTCACGCTCTTGGATATTCTTGGTGGCCTCTAAGGGGCGGCGTCTTGGGAAGGTCCGTGCCCTCCTGGTGCCCACGCGGGCTCGGATGTGTCTCTGTTTAATGAGGTACCAGTTCCTTTCGAGCGCAACTGGTGCACCGGGAGGGCCGGGGGCTCTCAGGAAATTCTCCACCAGGGCAAAGGAGCAGGCGTGAGGAGCTAATTGGGGCTCGTGGGTGGCGAGAGGCGGCTGGCGGCACAGTGGGGGGTGCTAAGTAGCTCCCAGAAGGGAGTAGGACACGTGCAGCTATTATTTTTCCTCTTTGATCCCCCCCACAGTGAAACATGCCCCCCAACCCCATCATGGCTCCATCGGTCCCTCGGGAGCGTTGCCGGGGGGCTGCGCGGTGGAGCCGAGCTGTCCACGGTGTAGTCAGAACTGCGAGGCGCACGAGCCCTCGGCTGGCTCCGCAGCCCGTGCGGCTCTCTCCGGGGAGCGCTGCCCCTTGATCTGCCGGCCGTGACTCGGGGCGTTGGTTCCTGCTTGGTCCCAAGCCAGCGGGCTGCTGCTTTGGCTGCTGGTGCGCTCGGTGCACGCTGCCCTGCTAAGCTCGGCTCTGCGGTGC
Organism: Rafetus swinhoei; assembly: GCA_019425775.1. Classification (NCBI taxonomy): domain Eukaryota; kingdom Metazoa; phylum Chordata; order Testudines; family Trionychidae; genus Rafetus; species Rafetus swinhoei. The sequence goes on from CM033438.1 coordinate 27,298,950, forward strand.
CAGACGGGGCTGGGGAGGAAGGAAACCCTCCAGCAATACAGCCCCGCACAGGAAGCCCTTCGCGGCCCCGCCACCTTCCGCACAAAGGTGTCAGACGGGTTTCCTGCTTTGCGGCTGCTGCGGAGAGGGTGCTCGGTGCCGCTCACTTTGGGACGGGGCTCCCCGCGGAGAGGAGGGGGTGCTGGGTGGGTAGGTAGCTTGTGTTCTCCTGTCCCAAACCGCTTCGGCAGCTCCCAGGCAGCATTGTGGAAATGCGGCCACCTCTGGGGTTGCGTGCCGCGGAGCCGGGGGGGGAATGGAAGCCAGCCAGCCAGCCGCGCCGTTACCTGGGGTGGGAAAGGAGGGTACCGCCGGGTTGTGGCGAGCTCTCCGGTGACAGGAGCGCTGCGTGTCGACCCGGCTGGGTTTGGGCTAGACCAGCCGCTCTGGCGACCAGCGCCCGCTGCTGGCTGCTCTCGCACCAGGGCCTCGCGGAGGAAATTTCTGCCCAACGCGCCGCCCCGGGGCTGCAGTGGACCGATTGGGATGTGGCCCCTGCACCCGGGTCACCCCATAGCTCTGCGAATCCTGCCCCTCCCCCCCCAGTCTCCTGCTCTTCCAGCCCCAGGCTCCGTTTCACCTGCCGGGGTCTCCAGAAGTGAAAGCCCAGGGCGTGAGGCAGGGCCCTCGCCTTGTCCCCTCTGGAATCCGGAGCTTGGCCTCGTGCGAGGGGGCGGCCCGGACGCCTCCCCCAACCCCATGGGTGCAGCGAGTTTGTCAGTCCCAGCCTGGGTGCCCGGCCCCGGGGCTTGGATTCCTGCGGCAAAGAAATGACCCAGGATGCCCCCCAAACAAGCCGGGTGCCTCGGCTCTGTCACCTCAGGTTAGTGGCCCACGGCCACCAGCCCGTCCTGGGTCTCTGCCGGGCCTGGCTCCGGCCAGTCAGCAGCTCCGAGTGCCCCCGCCTGGGACCCAGCCAGGTCCTCTCCCAGCCCGCAGTGCCAAGCATGGCGCAGCATTGGGGCCATGCCTTGCGGGCTGGCTTGGTCCTAGCCAGCAGTGGGGCGGCTGGTCCCTCGCCTCTAACGCGCTGCCTGCCATGGCGCCGGTTGGGCCAAGTGCCTGGCACAGCGCTGTGTAATGGCAAGAGCCGCCGAGCAAGGCCTGGCTGACCTGCTCCCCTGGCAGGCCTGGCCTCCCGGCTGGTGCTGGGCTGAGAGGCCAGGTCCCGGCCATTACTGTGGGGGAGATCCTCTGCCAGTGCAAGGCCGCGGGGCAGTAGCAGGTGGGGAGAAATGCATGCAGGACCCGCTGGGCGTCACTGAAACGGGGGGGCGTCTCCCCTTCCGAGAGCTGCGGTCGGGAGGCAGATGGAGGCGCAGAAAGCCGGGCTGACAGACAGGCACACCTGGCACGAGAGATGTTAAAATGTGTTTGTGTAAATCCTCGTGTCACGCGCGGGCGGGGCCGCTCCCTGAACCGGTGTGCACGGGGAGCCGGCTCATCAGCCGAGTCCCCGTGCGCACAGGGAGCCAGCGTGTAACTGAACGTTAACCAGGCTCGGCGGTGAATCCTGCGCACGGTGACACTTTCACGTCCCTCCTTGGTACCGGACTTGTGTGTGGGCCAGGCGATCGTGGCGGCTGTCCCTCCTCTGTGTCCCTGGGCTCGCTCTGTTGGGATCTGGCTGCTCCCGCGGCTGCCCCAGCGGTGGAAATAAAAATCGGTGGCGAGGGGCGTGGCCCGATAAGGCAGGTGGAGCCCGACTGGAGCCCACCTCTGGCTGAGGAAGGGAGCTGGCGAAGAGCCCCCCAGGAGGGAGTCAGGAGCAGGAATTCGTCCGAGGCGCCGGCATCGGCCTGTCACGCCCTGAGAGTTCTGATCCGGGAAGGGAGGCCTGAAATCTCAGGCAACGAGGAGCCCAAGGAAGGCAGCGTCTGCCCCAGCGGTGTGTCGGGAGTTGTGGGGCACATGTGTCAGAGCCCCCGTAGTGCTGCCAGGCATGGTGGGCACTCGCAGGGCCAGGCTGTACCGAGGCAGGGTTCCCGAGTCCCCAGCCAGTGCCGGACCCATGGGCATATCCTGCGATGAGCGCCTTGGCTGGCTGTGCCCCTCTGCGGAGAGGGGCATGGCCCTGCAGGGTTATTGCTGCCTGTCTCAGTGGCCGGGCCGTGCTGCTTGGCAAAGCCTGGCCCGGTTGCGGCTGAGGAGCCAGGACTTCCAGGGCCACCAGCATATGTCACAGAATGGCCCAGCCAGCCCAGTGTCCTGTCTTCTGACTGGCTGGTGCCAGGTGCTTCAGAGGGCACGGACAAAGCAGGGCCGTGAGCATGGTGCGGTGTCCCTGACCTTCCTGGCTAACTGCCCTCGATGGACCTGGAACTGATCTCGTTCTGTGGGGGACCCAGGGATACCTGTGGCCCTCACCACATCCCCTGGCAAGGAGTTCCGCAGGTTGGCCAAACCCCGGGGAGGGCGCACGGTGGGCAGTGTGGGTTGCATGCCGTGCGCTCCCCTCCCTTTGCTTAGTTCTTGTCACCGGGACAATGCCCAGGTAGGGGGCTTGGTTAGTAACAGTCCTGGGGCCCAGCCTGCATGGGAGCAAGCCGCAGCTGCCCACGTGAGACGCAACGCTCAGTCCTCTGGGCCACTCGAACCAGAGCGTTGCATGCTGGGACCTGTCTCAGTGCCCTGCCTCCATGGGACAGATCGGCCCGGGGCGCTGCGCTGGACTCCCCATGGGGAGGGCCTCCTGGAAGCTGGAATGGCCGCAATGGCTGCTCGGAAAGAGGGGTCTATCACGTGCCAGCCCTTCTCTGAGCCCTGGTCGGGGGGGCGCTGGCTCCGCTCGTTAGGACTGCCAGGGTAATTGCCCGTTACGGAGCGAGAGGATTCCTGCTGGTGCATTCTCCCCCGCCACTCAGGCGGAGAGCTCGCTAATGAAGCCCTGCCGCACGGCTCCCCCCCGGCAGCCGCCCCCCGCGCTCTGGGCTGCATTAGCGGGAGCAATCGAAGCCAGCCTCTTCGATTCCATGCGGCTTGGCAGGCGTGCGGGGCCGCTGACACCCCCGGAGCCCTTAGTGCTGGGAAATGGCTGGGGGGGAAGGGGGCGGGGCTGGCACTTGTTAGCGTGTGTGGTTCGTTTCCCACAGCCAGGAAGCGGGGGTGGGGGGAGAACCCCGCAGGGAAAGGAGGGCCGTGCCCCTGACCCCAGCCCAGCCCGGCTTGGAAACTCAGCAGCGATTCTCCCCTCGCCGTCTGCGGCTCGCTTTGAGAGGTGGGGTGGCTGAGGGTACGTCTTTCCCCCCAGGACGCACACGGCTGCGCCAGCATCACAGGATGGTCCTTCCTAGGGGGCTCGTCTCCTCTCTGCCACGTTACGACGGCTTCCTGAAAGACTCCAGAGCCGGGCAGCCAGAGCCCCTGCAGCTGGCACGGCGTTCCGGTCCCGGGAACGAGACGGGAATACGAGCGAGGAGTGAACGATGCCCTGGCTGGCTCTGCGCTGGGTGGGGAGCGCTGTGCTGGACCCGGTTACGGAGCAGGCTGGGTGCCCAAAATCGGGGTGGGAAGTCCCTTGTAGAAGGGGACGGCCGACGTCCCATCCTCCATGCTGCTCCTGCCCTGCTTCTCAACCACAGTGGCCCACCTGCCGGGCAGGGAACGGGCGGGGAGACAGTTTCAGTGTGTAAAATGCGGGTAATTGGGTCAGCGCATAACTGCTGAAAAACTCAGTGGTTACGGGCACCCGCAGCCGGCTCCCTGGGAGCTGGTGTGGGCTGCTCCCAGGGAGCCAGCTGCTGTATCCGGGCGGCAGGTGGCTCCCAGTGTACCGCCGGCCTTCCTCCCGAAGCTTGCAGGAGCGGGGCGGAGCCTGCGTGTAACCGTGACCGTTAAGCACTATGCCCGGGCTGGCCGGTGAACTGTTCGCACGGTTCTAGTGCCACCTCCCTGGGGAGACGCAGGCCGGGCTGTGCGGCGTTGCGGTTGCGTTCAGGGCTGTGCGCCTCCTCCCCTGGATCCGGGAGGGGGTTTGCGGGGTGAATTGCATTTACACTGGAGCAAGTGCACGTGCAAAGCAACCATCATCCGCGCCAAGGCGATGCCTGTGGAGATTGAGGTGTGGCTCGCCCGCCGGCTGCCATGGGGGGGGAATGGATGAGCGGCACCGGGTCGGGGTCTGGAACGAACGAGGCCTCTATCGTTAATGCGCCCTGGGTTCTGGCCTCGCGTTGCCCTTCGCGGGGTCCCGCTCCCTGCTTGACGGGCGCAGAGGAGCCGCTTCATCACGCTGCGGAGCCGTGAGAAGGTCGCGCCCAGCCCCTGTGCACCAAGGGAATATACAGGCCGTGAAGCTGTCAGTCGAGCGCACGAATGGCCCCTGTAGCTAGGCAGCAAGTGGCCCCACACTGTCCCCAGCTGGGAGCCCATGCGAGTGGCACGTCAGACACCTGTGCCCTCCCATCAGGCTGTGACGACACGTTGGAGTTCCCCCGACTCCTGCACCCCGTAGTGGCACGAACAGACTCCACCAGCCAGTAGAATAGAGGGAGTTTATTGCTTCTCCAGGATACAGCACAGCACAGATGTAATCCGGTTACAGGGCAGGCCTAGGATGCCTCAGCCTCCTTGAGATGGGGAGACTGGGCCCCTAAATCCCAGGTCCCCTTGCTTAGGCTGCTTCCTCCATGATACCAGCCAGAAACTAAAAACTCTCCTCCAGCCCTGCCCCCCAGCCAGGTGCTGGTCTCTGCCCTCCTTCCTTTGCCTCTCCCTGGGAGGCTGAGCCTGGGTGTCTGGGTTAATACACATTTGGGAGAGTCAGTGAGAATCTCCCATCACAGCGCAGGGGGACCCTGGGTCACAGAGCAGACAGCACCCCCACTACGCCACACAGGCGTCCGTCGGGTCGGTGCCCTCCCGTCAGGCGTCCGTCGGGTCGGTGCCCTCCTTGTAGGCCCGTTCTTGGAGAGTCCTGCCTGCTGGAGGCACTTAGTAAATCTCTGGTCCGGCAACATCCGTGGTCTGGCATGAGTTTGGTTCGCCGGATGGCTGCTTCGGGACGTGGCCAAGTTTGCTACAGTCCCTTAAAGTTTGTTTCCAGCCACCAGGCCTGGCTCTCCGGGTTCTGTGCTGTTCCTTAGCTCGAATGTGCCCCTGTAGCAGCCCGGCAAGCAGTGCAAGTGCGGGTGATGCTGCTAGACAATATTGACCTCCCTTGGGGTGGCAAGTTCTCTGGTTCGGCGCCAGTCAGGTCCCGAGGGCGCCGGACTAGAGAGGTTCCACCTATATTGGCTGTTTGGGGGACTCCTTAGGGCCTGGTGTAGGGAGACGCCCCCTCAGAACAGAACGGCCCCAGCTTGGGTCACACGTGGGGGTGGCAGGGAGGTAGGGGAACAGGAGCCAGCGGATGTGCTTTTGCCTCCCAGTTATTCTGTTTCTTTGCTCTCTGGTCTCGCCCATGCACCCACCGCCTGCCCTGGCAGGTGGTGCTTTGGATTTCACCCAGCAGAGTGACGCAGGCGGGGAGCAGGGGGCTGCCCCTTTGTGTCCAGCTGCGTTCCGTGCAGGGGCCGTGGTTTGCCGTGGTCGAAGGGCAGGAAAGCAGGGACCCGGCGCTAACTCCGGGGTGGTCAGGTCTGTGACTGTCCGTCTTCATGAACATCTCAGTCTCCCATTAGTGCTGCTCCACAGGGGAAGTGGAGCTGGTGAGAACGCCTCGGGCCCGACAGTCCAGGAACGTGTCCTGCTGGCCACGTGTGGGTCCCGTGGTCAGCAGGGCAGGTGGTGGCGCCATTCGCTTGGCAGGACGCTAGCAGATGCCCTGGCACGGGATGGTTCTGCTGGCAGCCTTGCCTGGCCGCCCCTCGGCTCGCTTGGGTGAACTCCGGCCTTCGTTGGATCGGCTCTTCCTCCGCTGCGGCTTGTGGCATTAAAGCAGCTGTTAGCTAGGCCACGCAGGGGGAGTCGGGCGGGGAGCAGCTGAGCCGGAGAGCGTGGGAAGGGAGATGCAGCACAGGTGGCATTGCTCTGGGCCAGGGGGAGACCCTGCATCTGGCACGACCTTCCCCGATGCGGGGCGGCTGGGCTGGCGTGTCGCACTCGCTGCCCGAGGGGCAGAGACGAGGGCAGAGGCTGCTCTGAGGCTCTGGTGCCTTGGATCAGACTCGGCCACCCTGAAGCGAGGGGCTGCAGGGCCGGGGAGTCCAAGGCTGCGGGTGGGGGCGGACGCATCTTGCCAGGCACGGCCTGCTGGCTGAAGGCAGAGCCGGGCTGGGGCTGCAGGGGCCGTTCCTGCCCAGCGAGGTGGGGGGCGTTGCATGGAGGAACCAAGCACGGAGCCTGGCCGGGGCGGGATGGGTGAGCATTGGAGCGAGCGCCCCAGAGCAGCTGCAAGGTGACTAAATATCTCCCACGGGCGGTGGATCCGGGGCCACGCTCCCGTCCCACGTCCGGCTGGCTCGGAGGGAGGTTCTCCTGGCTCTGGCTGGGTCCCGGGGCGCTGGTGGGTGGGTCGCCAGGCAGGGAAGCTACCCGGGTCTAGTGTGCGTGCGCTTGGCTGGGTGCGGACGGCGCCACTTTGGATGCAGCCAAACTTCTGCCGAGAGAGGCTCCCATCTAACCCCTGCCTGCCTGGGTTGCAATGCCCCTGCCGTGCAGCAGGTGCTGTTTGCCGGGCAGCTGGGCTGGGCTGCTCCTAATACAACTGGGCGAAATCCATGTGCTGAGAGGAGCGAGCCCCGTGCGGCTGAGACATGGGCTGACACTCCCACGCGATCCCACTCGGGCCAGCCGAGTGAGAGGTGGCTAAGCCGGGGCTGGGAACTGGCTGCAGCTGCTGGGTAAATGCTGGACAGGACGCTGCCCTGCTCCATGCCTCAGTTTCCCCTCCTGGTGAAATGGGGCTGAGGGGTCCCAGCCTCGCTGGGAAGCTCTGCGGGTGAATTGGGCTGGGTGGCACTTGGGTGGTCGCTGCTCACACCCCAGCAGGCAGGAGGCCAGGCAGCATAACCCTGCTGGGAACAGCTGCCCGACGTGGTCAAAGACCCTGCTATCCATGGCCCGGCTGTGGGCAGTGGAAGGGGCAAAGGGGCAGGAGTTGAAGCCGGATCCAGCGGCTCGGCTTTGCATCGCGGGTTCGGGCCCCTGGCTTGCTCCCTCTCTCCGAGTGCCCACTTCTGAATCGGCAGTATCCGGGCAGCGCGAGCAGGGCAGGCGCCGCGCTGGGGGCGATGAGGTTATTTAACCAGGGCGTGCTGCGCTCCCCTCCCCACTTCTCCCTGCCCTGCGTCTCCTGGCCCCCTTCCGCCTGCCTTGCCGGGGCGGGACCGGGGAGCGATGCAGCAAACGCCAGCACCAGTGACTTCTGCAGGGCTCTGCGGCTAGGCCTGCCTGTCGGCGGGCGCCGGCTGCCGGGGCACGTCTGAGTCTGTTCCTCGCGCCCGCAGCCGTGCTGGGGGTGTCTGACGGGAGGGGCGCACCCGCTAAGTCCTGGGCTGCCCTGCCGCTCCCGCTTCCCAGGGAAGGTGGCAATTTGCCCCTAGCACCTGGTGCTGGGAGGAGAGAGGAGCCAACTGGGCAGGAGGAGTGACTGGAGGAGCCTGGGGGTGAGGAGAGCGCGGCTAACAGGGTGTCTGCCTTGGACTGAGGTGCCCCCCGCCGCCTGCGTCTGTCTGCACCTGCTCCTTTAATAGCAGCTTGTGCTGGCTGGGGCGCCCCCAGGTGCTGGGCTACCCGGTAACTCACTCGCCCGGAGTGGGGCTGCACGTCGGGGCGTGTGCCTGGCTTTGTGCCTGGGCTGGGCTGTGTCGGCGTCTCCGGCTACATCTTCCCACCTCCCCGACCGTGGCTCGGAGCCCTCCCTCTTCCCGGCCTGGCGAGCACCCAGCAACGGCTGGAGGGAAGGCTGGTTGTCACACTCTGCCGTACGTAACCGAGTCTGAGACGCGGGGGGCGAGGCGCTGAGCATGTGCCGTGGCCCCTGAGCCAGGGGGAAAAAGCTAATTCACAGCCAGCCGGCTTCCTTGGGAGGGTGGCAGACAGAGCCTGGGGCTTTGCACACAGCAGAGCCGTCTCAGGTGTATTTGCTCTGCAGCCAGGGGCTTCTGAACTCCCGTTGGCTAACTTGGGTTCACGCAGCAGCCGGGACACCCCAATGGCGTCCCGCTCCCATTAGCTGCCTCGTCGGTTCGCCCCGGAGCCGCTAGCCGGATTCTGAGCCCCCCTTTTGTGGCCGTGTCGTGGACTCGCAGGATGTGCCCACGCTTGGGCCGTACGGTCCCCGGGGGGAACCCCTCTAGTGCGACAGCCCCTTCTCGGGGAGTCCCCTCTCTCCCAGGGGTCTGCCCCCCGCCTCCTGGGACGGTGCCTCTCCGGGCCTTCCGCCGGTCTCTGCCGTGGGCCCCCTCGGGAGTCCCCTCACTCCTGCTCTCCCAGAGAGAACAGCGCAGCCCAGAGCGACTCTCAGCCAGCGTGTCACAGGACGGGTTGTTGAGCTTTGAACACAGCACAGGGTCTCGAGCCTGTCAGCCTGGCCCCCTCAGCCCAGCATGGGTGAGTCTCCCCTGCAGCCAGGTGGGCTCTGCCTGCTCCTCTGCCCCATCCAGGGAAAACCCTTCTTGCAGCCGAGCCCCCGATATGCCCCTCCAGCAGCTTCTCCCCTGCCCCTCGTCTTCTGCCCAGGTAACCAGGGTCGCCTGGGCCTCTCTTCTCTGCCTTCCCTCTCCTCCCCCGGCTGGAACCAGGGTCCTTTCTCACCAGACCTGGCCGTGCCCTCCGCGCAGGGTCTCCCGGGGTCTCCTGTGAACACTCGAGGAGCATTGAGCGTTGAGAGAGACCTGAGCCATTAGCGATGGTCTCTGCACATTCCTGCAAGACCGGAGAGATTCTAGAGGCCCGGAAGAAGGCAAATAGCGCCAGTGTATAAGAAGGGGAATAAAGAGAACTCAGGGAATTAGGCAAGTCAGCTTAGCTTCAGTACCTGGCAAGATAATGGAGTAATCGGTCCGCAAACACCTAGGAGATAACCAGTGATAAGTCACAGCCTGGATGTGTCGGGAACAAATCCTATCACACCAACTGATTAGCTTCCTTTGACAGGGGAACCAGCCTTATGAACGGGGGATAACAGAGGCAATGTATCTCGGCTTTAGTAAGGCTTGGCAGGCTGTCTCCTGTGCCCGTCTCGTAAACCAAGTGGGGAAATACAGTTTAGATGGAGCTCTTGTAAGGTGGGTACATAACGGGTTGGGAAACTCTTCCCGGAGAGTCGTTACCAGTGGCTCCCAGTCCAGCTGGAAGGGCAGAACAAGAGGGATTCCACGGGGGTTGGGTCTGGGTCTGTTGAATATCTTCATCAGTGATTTGGACATTGTCCTGGAAAATGCACTTACCAAGTTTGCGACAAGACCAAGCTGGGAGGGGTTGCAGGAGCTTTGGGGGACAGGGTGAAAATGCAAAAAGATGTGGACAAACTGGAGAAACGGTCCGAGGTAAATAGGCTGACGTTTTATTTGGACAAATGCAAAGTGCTCCCCTTAGGCAGGAACAATCGGTTTCTCACACACAGAATGGGAAGTTACTGTCTGGGAAGGAGCCCTGCAGAAAGGGATCTCGGGGTCAGAGTGGACCACAAGCTAAATGTGTCAACAGTGTGACACTATTGCAAAAAAAGCCAACATGATTCTGGGCTGCATTAACAGGAGTGTCGTGGGCAAGACACGAGAAGTCCTTCTTCTGCTCTGATATGGTCTCAGTGGGACTACTGTGTCCAGTTCTGGGCACTGCATTTCAGGCAAGATGTGGAGAAATTAGAGGGCCCAGAGAAGAGCAACAAAAATGATTAAAAGTCTAGAAAACATGAGCTATGAGGGAAGATGGAAAGAACTGGATTTGTTTAGTCTGGATAAAAGAAAAGTGAGAGGGACTTAAAATTGTCAGGAATGTAAAAGGCTTTTATAAGGAGGAGGGAGAAATTGTTCGTGACTTCAGAGGTTAGGGTGAGAAGCAGTGGGCTTAAATTGCATCGGGGTTGGGCACCAGGGAAAACTTTGTCATGTTAGCTGAGCACTGGAATAAATTCTGTTGGGGAGTTGGTGGAGTCTCCATCCCTGGAGGTTCAGAGCAGGTCAGACAAACACCTGGTTAGTTATTACGTGGTCCTGCCGTGGGTGCAGGGGGCTGGCCCAGAAGACCTCTCGAGGTCCCTTCCAGTCCTGCGATGCTGCTACCTTCTGACCGCCGAGGGGGGTGAATGTGAGGAGCAGAGCGGGCGCCAGTCGGCAGGGCTGTGAGAGCCAGGGGCCTGCCTGTTGGTGTCTGGGGGAGGCCTGCACCTCACTGGTGCAGAGATCTCCCCCTGTGGAGCCTGGCTGGGGGGAGGCAGCGCCAGGTCGTGGGTGAACTGGGCACCCCGTGAATTCCCTGAGGAAAAGAGCCCGGTGCCCAGCATGCACCTTCCAGCCCCAGCTCAGGCCGGGCATGTTAGTGACCGGTAGCAAAGGCGGAGGCGCTGGCTGGCTCAGGGCAACAGGATTCGGAGTTTTTCCCGTCGGGGTTAGGTGGCTGGCCTGGCCCAGTTGGCAGTGACTCAGAGCTGCTCCCATCTGTCTGGCGCGCTGGTGCCGCGCCCCTCGGCCGTTCCCTGTCACGGTGGCTCCCCGGGGCGAGCTGAAGGTCGCTCGCCCCGCCCGAGGCTGCTCCTCCCGGGCAGGGTGAGGCGGGCAGCTGGCACGGCGGAGACTGGCCGTGCCTCACGGGAGCAGATGGCCTTCCCTCTCCAGCACTTGCATCACACACATACCCCACCCCCACCCTGGCAGCGGTCGGGATCTCGGTCTAGGGCTGCCCATCAGCCGCAGGGAGCCAGGGGAGGACTCACGCAAGGGGCTGGATCCAGAGCTTTGTCCAGCCAGCTTGGGCAGCTCTGTCCAGAGACCTCCCTGCCCCGGCCGCCTTGCTGCCATGGTGGGACCTGCCAGCCTGGGCTGTGTGTGAACAGCAGTGACTTGCCGTGGGCTGGGGCGGGGGCTCCTGCTTTGTCGCTCCGGGGCGGAGGGTGTTCCCTCCAAGGCTGCTTGGCAGTGGGAGGGGGCTGCGGGTGGGGTCCCCGCTGGCACCCCGTGGATGGTGCTGAGCACCCCCTGTCCCAGGAGCCCGCGACCCAAGGGCCGGGGGCGCTTTGAGCCGTGCAACCTGCCTGGAGCGCACCCCGACTCTGTGTCTCCCCTGCTTAGTCCCTGCTCTTCCTGGGCCTGGTGGCTGCCGTCGGCCTCGGCCTCAACCTGCTCTTCCTCACCGTCTACCTGATCTGCCTGTGCGGCTGCAAGCGGGACGAGGAGTCGGAGACCATGCGGCCCAGCTCCTGCTGCATCACCTGGACGGCCGTGGTGGCTGGTCTCATCTGCTGGTGAGTGTCTGGCAGGGTGGGGTGGGCTGCGGGGCCCCGCTGGGGGAGACCTCCCCAGGAAGCACACCCCAGGGGAAGGGCTGGGACACCTGGGTTCCATCCTGGCCTCTGCTACTGACTTGCTGAGTGCCCTTGGCTTAGTCCCCTCACCTCTGTGTCCGCACCCGTCGGACACAGAGAGGGACAAACGCCACTTCCCGGGGATGACGGCCGAGCTCAGGGCTGCGAGGCCAGGCAGGAAGGGCAAGGACCAGAGGAAGGGGGCAGCCATCGGCAGGGCTTCCTGGCCATTCTCAGCATCGCTGGGTGGGCAGGAATTTCCAGCAGGTGGCCTGGTGAAAAAGACACTCGCAGTGGATAGTCACAAGCTCACGGGAGCCCAGATGCCACGGGGATGGGCAGGACGTGGGCGGTCTCAGCTGGAGAGGCAGCTGCTCAGAGGGGAAGGAGCATGGCTGTGACAGCGGGGGCGGGGCTCTGCTCCCATCCCCCCAGCCCAGCTGCGCTCAGAGAGGCCCTTGGGGCAGCTAGCCCCCACGCCCGAGCCGTTGCCGGAGGAGGTGGCAGCTTTTCTGTCATCCCTGTTGCGTCCCCAGCGTCCTCTTCTCCCGCCCGGGCTGTCCTGACCCAGCCTTGCCCCCCTCCCCGCGCCGGGTTTGCGGCCCAGCTGCCCGCGTGAATCACTTGGATTCGGTCCAGCTCTGGGGCTGCCGTTCGGATGGGCTGGGGCCCTTGCAGCCTGTCCCCTTCCTGCTGGGCCCCATGCGGGTGAGGCCTGGCCGTGCTGGCTAATCTCTGGGGCTGGGAGGCAGGGTCGCTAATCCCAGTCCCGGAGCAGATGGCAGCCTTTGGTCACGTGAGGCTCCGGGTCCATTAGCGATGGAGGCGGGGGGCAGGGAACGGGCCCCGGAGGGGTCCCAGGTGGCTGGGAGAGGCCCTGGGGGCAGTGCCGTGCTGGCAGGGAGCCTCCCTCCGGGCCTCTGCGCTTGGCGTCTCTGCCTGGCAGGGCGGCCCGAGGGGCACGACTAGCGACCGTTCTGTGAGGCCAGGGAGTGACTGGGGCGCGCGGGGAGGCTCTGGGTCCCGTGTCTGCGCGTCACCCTTCCTGAGGCAGGGCGAGGCCCGGGCGCCCCCCCACTCTCCTCCCTCTTCCCCCCCACCCACTGCTGCTCCGGCCGACGTGGCGCAGCTCGGCTCGGCTCGGCAGCGCTAGGCCCAGCGGGCAGGCCTGCTGGCATGGCGCCGTTGCGGTGAGAGGGCAGCCGAGCCTCCTGCTGCCTGGTGTGACGGCGCGTCGGGGTTCCCCCTGATCCTGCAGCCCCGGAGCAGCAAGAGCAGACTCCGCCCGCAGGTAGAACAGAGGGGGCTTATTGCTCCTCCGGGATACAGCACAGCACAGCCGTGATGTGGCTACAGGAGTCAGGGCCAGGATGCCTCCGAGCCCTTGGGGTAGGGGGTCCACCGCCCTCAGCACTCAGCTTAGTCTGTTCCCTTCATGTTTCCCAGCCAGAAACTGCCCAGCTCCCAGGCCCTGCCCCCCAGCCAGGTGGCCGTCTCTGCCTCCCTTCCTTTGGCTCTCCCCCTGGGAAGAGCCTTGTTATCTGGTCAGGCTGGGACTAGGTGTCTGGGCCGATCCACATGTGGGTGAGTCAGTGGGAATCGCACAGCCCAGCGCAGGGGGACCCCGGGGTACAGAGCAGACAGCCCCCCCACTACGTCACACCTGGCAGGTGCACGTCCTCGCCGGAGGCATTTGTAAGCCCTCCCCTGGGATGTGCCCTCTAATCCAGGGCTGGGCAAGATCTGGCCCGGGGGCTGGATCCAGTCCGCCTGACACTGGGATCTGGCCACTTCCTATTCCCAGCCTGCTGCCCAGGCCACCGAATATCCTGGGAGTAGCTCCGGCAGCAGGATCCTATTTAAATGGCGCCCGGTCGTGGTGCTCCCCCAGCAGGGGCCGGAGCCGCGAGCCCTTCAAACAGCCGCAAAAGCCCCAGGCGGCTGCCTGGCAACTCAGTAGCAGCAGGTCCGGGAGCCGCGAGCCCTTTGCTGTGTGCTTCATTCAAAGCCTCCGGCCCCAGACAACTCTGGGGGGAGGCGAGTCCCCAGCTCCGCCCCTTCCGCCACAGGCCCCGCCCTTTTCGAGAGGTGGAACCGGCCTGGGACCGTGTAGCAAAATTCATTGTGGTCCCCCACCTGCAAAAATTATTGCCCATCCCTGCTCTAATCTTTGCCATCTATGTGCGGAATAAAATTTGTTCTGTGCACCGAGGCAGGTGTGGCTGTGCACCACCCATAGGAACACACGCTGCTGGCTGTGGGCGCTCTGCCAATTTACTGAGCAGCACCTGAATCTCTCCTGGGCGGCCACCCAAGCGCTCGGCTCTCAGGGAACGCTGCCCCCCCTGTATTCAGGACCTTGTAAAACAATCTGCCAGCTGGCCAGGGCGAACTGACCGTTCATCAGTTCTCCCTGGCCCTGCCGAGCAGTGTGTGTCCTGCGCTTGAGGGCTGCTCGGCGGCTCTCTGCTTTGGGAATCCTCTCCTTGGCCTGGCCAGGCAGGGCTGCTGCCCCAGGCGGGCGGCGTGGCCTGCTGATTACTTGGGCGTGATCCGCTCCCCGTGGGCCGGGAAGAAAGAGGCCGTTCTTCCCGCGCGGAGACCAGACAGAGATGGCAGTGTACGGCCCTGGACACGCTCTGAAGAGGAAGCAAATGCCACTGATTAGCTCAGCGTGGCCTTCCCGTGACTGCTGGTCCCCCCCCCCTTCCCCGCTGTGCCATGTGATTCCCAGGGCCGGGGCTCTGCACCCTTGCCAGCTGCTGCATGGAGCAATCAGGGTTTACTGTGCTGCTGTGACCAGCGGATGATGCTCCACCTGCTCGCTCACTCCCCTGGGGCTTCCCGAGAGACTCCCGAGGACTGTGCTGCGGCTGGAGTCGAGGGGGAGAGCAGGGCGGTTCTCAGGGGGCTGGCCCCATCGCTCTGCGGGTCCTGCCCTTGGCCAGCGGGGTTCTCCCGCAGCTGCCGAGCCCATTCTGGTGGGGGGCTGCCCCACAGCCACGCCTCGGGGCCTGAGTCCCCTCCTCCCCTCCTACCACACCAGCTGCGCCAGAGCAGCCAGGCCAGGTGCCCGCTGGGGCCGAGGGCAGGACTCGCTTCCCTGGTGAGCGAAGGCACCCGGGGCGTTCCCCCTGTGTGGCCCGGGGGGAGGAGAGGCTGGCAGGCCAGTCGGGGCGGTGCTGTCGGAGCTGGAGAGGTCTCGCAGGGAGTGGTCGTGGGCCCCTCTCTCCTTGTGTGTTGGAGCCGGGGGCGGCTGGTGCTGCTCCAGGCTGCGAAGGCCCGTAGAAAGCGCAGTGGCTTGCGGGGAGGGGCGGGACCGAGCTGGGGCTTTATAGCCCTCCCGAGGCGCCCATGCCGCATTGACGTCTACGCGGAGCCTCTGTGGCAGAGAGCAGCCGCTACCAGGCTAATGGGCCAAGCTGGCTGCTTCCATCATGTTCCTAGACAGCTGCAGCCAGGCACGGGGCCGGGGTCTGTTCTCCAGGAGCCATGCCGAGCACTTGCTGCTCCTCCCTCCAGGGACCCCCCCGGCTCTAAGTCCGGGCCTACAAGCGGGGGGCCTGGGAGCCACCATTTCCAGGGCTGTCGGGGGCCCTGTCCTTGTGCGTGTGCTCCCCAGCTGGGAGCTGCCACAGGGCTTACCCCATGGGGTGGGCCGGGCCCCTGCGAGCCAGGGCCCTATGGCACAGTAATGCCCAGAGGAGACTCCATTCACCAGGCCGGGGCACTCCTGCGAGGCCACGGAGCTGGGGCTGGCACCTCGGGATGTCAGTGCTTAGCCAGTTAACCGGCCGGGCTGGAACAGCCCCCGCCCGCCCCCTCTAAGTGGTTACCCGGTTAAACCTAACAGTTAACCTGTTAACGGATTAAACGGCATTTCCATCCCTCCTAGCACCCAGCGCTCTGGCTGCCCAGTGCTGGGTCACATCCGGTCACCCCGGGGGCTCAGCGCCCTGGGGAAGACGGTGGGGGGTGGGGAGACGTGTGCGAACGGTAACCGCTGAGCAGCCGGCGCTTAGCCCCCCCAGATGTCCTGCTGGCGAGCAGGGGCAGAGGCTCGGGCGGTGGTGGAGGGGACGCTGCCGGGGGTGTCTGCCTGAGGTGCATGGCTCCTGGGCTCTACGCTGGGCCCCTGTGGCCAGCTGGCTCGTGGGGGCCCGGCTCTCACGCCTCGTCCCCTACCGGGGATTAACCGGGGAGCAGGTTTAATCGGGAGCCGCGTTTCTTTTCTGACAGATTCTCTTAATCTGCTTGGCCCGGCTCGCAGCATTGGCAGGGCCTGACTTCGAACCCAGCCTGCGTGTCTGGCTTCGAGCGTGGCTCAGCCCCGGCGTGAGCGGAGAATCCCCTCACACCCAGCCACACGCTGGGAGTACCTCGGCCTTCCCCGGCCCCCCACTCGGGGGCGTTGGCGCTTCCGCCTGTCAGCCCCGTCTGCTCGGACTGTGCCCAGTGGCGAGTATTCCTGTCACTGCACCTCCTCACAACACACCAGTGCAGCGGGGCAGGGCTGGGGCAGATGGGAAACTGAGGCACAGAGCTTGAGGGAGTCCCCCAAAGTCATACAGCAGAGCAGGGAATTGTACTCAGGTTCCCACGGCTTAGGTGAGTGCCTGAACAGCTGGGCCAGGGTGTGCAGGGCAGCAGTGGCATTGGGGCAGGACCTCCAGCGGTGGCCAGCCACATGGGGCCAGAACAGCCCGGCCACAGAGGGGCAGGTGGGCCACAGCGCAGGATCCCAGAGCTGCGGTGGGGCCCCACAGTTGCAGGGCCCTGAGTTAACCAGTTAACCCTTTTAACATCCCTAGAAGGGATGCTCTGATGGGAGGGGATCTCTCATCTCCGCCGGCGTCTGCTCAGCCCGGACCCGTCTGAACCACCCTCCGCTGGGCTGCTGTGGGAGGGCAGGGAGAAGCGATGGGTAGCTGCCTGTGAGGGGCATCCCGGTACCTGGCCTCACCCCTCGCCTAACGAAGCCCTGAGCCGCCTTTCTCCTGGCCATGCCCCATGGTATCCCCGAGGTGCCAGCAGGGACCCTGCTCCCCGGCGAGCTGTCCGGGGGTTAGTGGCTATTAGGACTGTTCCCGGCCCTGGGGGAGTTCGTTCCATTTCCTAGTGGGACGGCTGCTGTTCGCTGGCCGTGTCAGAGGCCCAGACGGGCTGCTCCCCCCGTGTGCTAAACGTGCTGTACCGGTGCTCTGAGGGCTGCCGGAAGCCAGCGTCCCAGGGCTGCCCTCTCCTCTGAGCTGTGTTTTCTCTCGCCCCTAGTGCTGCGGTCGGCATCGGCTTCTACGGGAACAGCGAGACCAACGACGGGGTGTACCAGCTGATCTATGCCCTGGACAACGCCAACCACACCCTCTCGGGGATCGACACGCTGGTACGATCGCTCGGGTCGGCTGCAGAGGGGCATGGCGGGATATTCCGCGCGCATCCCAAGCACCTGCCGTTGGCTTTCTCCCCCCCGGCCCCGGAGCTGATGGGTCGGTCGTTGGTGCCAGTCTGGCCAGTCTTCAGAGGAAGTGCTCCTGAGTCCCTTAGCTTGGCTGGCTGGCAGATACAGGGGGCTTTGGAAGGAAGCTGGGCGGGAGACGCTAGCACAGAAGAAACCTGCTGCCGCCCAGGCTCCGTCCCTCGGGCTGTTACGGAGCTGCTGGGTATCGTTAGCTGAGGCACAGAGCAGGAAAACGATTTGACCGGTGTCCTGCAACCGAGCAGAAGTCAGAACCCAGGAGTCCTGGCCCCGGGGCTCACCCCCCACCGTAACAAGCGCACTAGCCACAGCGACGGTACAGGCCGGCGCGCTGGCTTTGCTCGCCTCGGCCTGTGTACCCACCAGCCGTGGCCTGGCTGCATTCACCTGGCTCCTGGGATGCAGCAGGCCAATGGAGCAGGGCCAGAACCTGGCTGTGTTTCCATCCTCGCTCCTCGGAGCTGCTCGTGTGACGTCGGCGGCCGGGCGTCGTCTTAGAGACAGCTGCCTGCCTCCAGAGATTACGGGCGTCAGCTGGCATCTCCGCCGCGGGAGCTGCACTGGCAGCTCCGGCCTGCAGCTGCTGAGCTGGCTGAGAAATTAAACCTCTGCAAAGCCAGGGGTTTATCCCAGCGAGAAGGGCTGGGCCCAGGCTGCGCTGCCCGGCGTTGGGTGCGCCCGGCCGTGGGGCCGCCAAAGGGGGTACCGTGGAGAAGCCCCGTCGTCCCCGCGCCAGTGCTCGGGGGGGTTCCTCGGGCCTGTTGTGCACCCCCATCGCTCCTCCCTCTTCCCCGCGAGCCCCAGTTCAGCTGCCATCTCTGGGCTTATGCTGGCCGGACAAAGATCTAGCCCTGTGTCTTGACAGCTCCCGGGGGTGCCTGGCCGCCCACCTTCTCCCCGCTGCCTCCTGGCTCTGGGCGCACTGCTCTCCTGCCCATCACCCAGTGCCTTCTTCAGACCCCTGCGTCTCCCATCCCGCCTGCGTCTGCCTCTCGCCAGCCCTGTCTGGCCTCCCTCCGTTTGAAGCACTGGCTCCCGGAGCATCTGGCGCAGCTGCCCCGGGCCTTGCAAAGCAGCGTCTGTCAGCCTGGTGCTGGGCCTGGCATCCGGGTTGCGCAGAGCGGTGCCTTTTGTAGGCCGTGGGGAGGTGGCAGCCGGCCCTCTGGCCCCGCTGGCGCGGCGGGTTTCTTCCAGAAGCAGCATCAGTCAGCTGAGTGACTTATGTAGGTCAGCCCCCAGCTGCAGCACTGCTCCTCGACGGCACCGCCTCACTCGAGCCTGAGCCGGGAGGCTTTCCTGCAGAGGGGGCTGCTCCCTCGAGGGGGAAAACCCCAGGTTGGCTGGCAGCAGACGGCTCTGCCCCAGAGCTGGTGCAACGTCCGCCCTGGCTTCGGGGAGCCCACGACCCCACCAACCAGGCCTTTCCTCCCTTACCCGTGCCATCCGGCTCAGCCATGCTGAGCTGTAAAGTCTTGCCGGGGACGTGGGCAGAGCATAAGACACAACATCTTATTGCCTCCGTATAAATCCATGGTACGCCCGCAGCTTGAGTCCTGCGTACAGATGTGGTCGCCTCATCTCAAAAAAGATCTCTCGGCATTGGAAAAACTTCAGAAAAGGACAACAAAAATTTAGGGCTTTGGAACAGGTCCCCTGTGAAGAGAAGTTAAAAAGACAGGGACTTTTCAGCTTAGAAAAGGGACGACTAAGGGGGGAATATGCAAGAGATCTATAAAATCATGACTGGCGTGGAGAAAGTGAATAAGGAAAAGTGACTTACTTGTTCCCATCACATAAGAACTAGGGGCCACCAAATGAAATTAATAGGTTTAAAACCAAAGGAAGTTTTTCTTCATGCAATACACAGTCAACCTGTGGAACTCCTTGCCAGAGGATGTTGTGAAGACCAGGACTTTAACAAAGAACTAGATAAATACACGGAGGTTGGGTCCATCAATACTTATTATCCAGGATGGGTAGAAATGGTGTCCCTAGCCTCTGTGTGTCAGAATCACGTGAGGATTCCCTGTTCTGTTCCCTCCCTCTGGGGCACCTGGCATTGGCCACTGTTGGCAGACAGGACTGGGCTAGATGAGTCTTTGGCCGAGCACTGGCTGCTTGCTGGGGGTGACTCAGTTTCCCCTGGGTGATTGGTCAGCGTGGGGGAAATGTCAGTGGTCCCAGGGTGCTTGGAGCAGCACAAGCACTTGCCTAGCACTGCAGAGAGCCCCCGTCTCTGCTTGCCTCTTCCCCGCAGCCTGCACTGAGCCAGCCTGGGCCACTGGCTTTACAGAGCTAATGCAGGGACCAGATTTAAACTTCCTGCTGCCCTGCTTTGGGAGGGGAAGGGGCCCTGCCAGCTGCCCCATCTGAGCCCCTGAAGAGCCATTGCCTGGTAACCTCTCCGGTGGCTCCCCAAGCCCCTGCTTCTGCTCTCGGCCTTTTGAGCCCCACTGGGGTCGTCTGGCTGGGGGGCTCCCCTCCTCCCAGCGCAGCAGTTCCCCTCCATCCTTCGTAGACCCCTGGCTGAGCCGGTGGCTAGCGTAGGGTGGTTCCTAGTGCCCCGGCGGGGCTCGCTGCCCCTTCCTGCTGCTGCTGGGCGGGGTGGGGGGAGGCTGCAGAGGGACCCAGGGCAGTGGCTTTCCGGTAACCGGCCTGGGGTGGGATGGGGCGGGGCGGCTGCTTCCGTGGCAGCCTCACTGCTCCTGCTCCTCTCTGGGCAGGTCTCTGGCACCACGGCGCAGATGAAGGAGGGGCTGGAGCAGCACCTGGCGCGGCTGAACGAGATCTTCGCCACGCGGGGCGACTATGTGCAGACCCTGCGCTTCCTGCAGCAGATGGCCGGCAACAGCGTCCTGCAGCTCTCGGGGCTGCCGGTCTGGCAGGATGTGAGCGTCGACCTGGCGGCGGTGGCCGACCAGGTGGGCTACGTGGAGTATTACAGGTAAGCGGGGGGCATCGCCTGGGCTGGGCTGGCCTGGCACAGTGGGGCTCAGAGCCGCAACATGCGGTGGGTTGGGGGGTGGTGGGCTCAGACATGCGGGGATTTCACTGGATCCAGTGGTGATGTGGGGAGCGGGAATGCTGGAAAGCATATGGGCAGGGATTCGTCAGAGCAAAGTCTGAGGTTTCCTGCGAGGGTGGCGCTGGGGTTTCTTGCATTGCCAGCTGCCCGGCTCTCACGGCGCCCGGGGGTCCTTTCAGAACACCAGCCCCCCCGACGGGCACTGCGGCTAGCTCCGTCCGGCTTAGGGCTGAACGGGGCAGGCTCTGCTGTGGTTTCCTGGGCGCCCCTGCGGACGTGGGGGGCTCTCGCGTGGCTAATGCAGGCTGAGCGCCCGCTGGGGGGCAGGAGAGGCCCGACAGTCGCTCTCCCTCAGCACTGGGGTGGGGCAGTCGGGCCGACACGTCTGCGCTCGCCTCCCCACCTGGGGTCTGGTACAGAGCGGGCTCCGTTAGCATCGCCCCAGGCAGCGAACACGCCCAGGGGCAGACGAACACCCCTGCTGCCTGGGCTGCGTGTGGCGTGGCCGCTGCTGGGGGTGGCACGTGTCCAGCAGGCAGGGTGTGGCTGGAAGCGCAGGCCCACGCTCCATCCCTGCTCAATGGTGGAGCCACTGAGCGGTCCCCGGGGCCCTGGGGTAAAGGAGTGTGGTTGCTATGGTGGTGATACTGAACGGGGCCTCTGCCCACCAGATTTCACCAGCCTGTTGCAGGTGGGGTAGGGAAGGGCACCAGGGGGGGAGCTAAGGGGGAGGAAGGGCACCCGGGGAGGGACGGAGGGAGGGCAAGGAGGCACCCCCTCCATCCCAGCTGCCAGGCCCTGGAGCGCTCGGCAGCGTGCGCTGGAGCGGAGGGTTTTAATTGGCTTCTCTGACTCGGGGCAGTGATTCTAATGAGCAGAAACAGGCTGGTTCCCCCCGCAGGGTTACCGACCCCCGAATGAAACCAGAGCGCGCTGGGCTCCGGCGCCCGGGGGAGAGCGAGCCAGAGACGGGGCCTGTCCTCCTCCCGCTAGCTCCCCACTGACCCCACTGCGCTGCTGCGGCCGTGCCTGCCCGCCCCACTTCTGGCGGGGGCTCAGAGGAGGCGCTGCCTCGCGTGAGGGACGGGCTGCGCCCAGGGGGCGCGATTGGCCCGTGCGCCTCTTGTCCGGCCCTGTGGCGCTGCCTGGCCCGCTCAGTCCGTGTTCGCCGATGCTGCATCCCAGCCGGGGAACGGAGTTGAGGCTCAACCTGCGGAGGGAGCTGCCTCCCACCGGAGCCAGTCTGGGCACCCCTGGGGCGAGCAGAGGGAGCCCCACCCCGGGGGAGGTCCAACGTAGGGTGCTGGCCCGGCTCCTGGGGCGCTGGGCTCGATGGGACCAAATGCCCCTCGGTCTGCAGCCATACGGGCAGCCCATATGCCCCTGCTGCCTGGCCCTGCGCCGTGCATCGGAGAGCGCTGGGGAAGCCCAGCCCCCGCAGTGAGGTGGGAAGTGGCGACGGGCACAGCGGGAGAGCGGCCGGGTCAGGCTGCAGGTGCACAACCCCCGCCATCGTGGGGAAAGGCTCTAGCCACCCCCCGAGACCTCCGGGCTCCCTCCACCCCCCCCATACACATCCCGTATGCCTGAGCACGTGAAGGGCCAGACAGGGTCAGGCCAGCGGTCCATCTCCCCCAGGCTCCTGGCTTCCCGGGGGAGACGCGATGCTGCAGGCTCCCTCCAGGGCTCCAGCTCCGGGGCCTGGTTCTGGGCAGCCGGGATTGTCTGCAGGGCTCTGACAGCTTTCCCCACCCCCGGCCCAGGTGGCTCTCCTACCTCCTGCTCTTCATCCTGGACCTGATCATCTGCCTCATCGCCTGCCTGGGGCTGGCCAAGCGCTCCCGGTGCCTGCTGACCACGTGAGTGCCCACCACAGCCCTAGGAAGCGGTCTGGCAGGGGCTGGGCGCTGCCCGTCCAGCCCCACCCCCTGAGCTGTGCCCAGGATGCTGCCCTCTGTGGGAAGGGGAAAGGGGACCTGCCCTTCCCCATGCCCCGCACCTGCCTCCCTCGCGTTGGCATGGGGCCTGGCCCAGCTGCTGGCCGGACCATGTGGCAGCCAGAGATCCCTGCTCTGCCCAGGGCTCAGCTCCCCCCAAGAGCAGCAGGACGGCGCTGGGATGGCCAGGACTTAGGAAGCCCCCTTCCCAGGCTGGGCCAGGGTGGGTCGTTACGGTGCTGCTGCTCCCAGCCCCCCGTTCCCTAGCCGTGTCTGTCCCCTTGGGTGACGCCCGGCTCCGAGCCGGTGTCCTGCCTGGGACAGCAGAGCAGGCGCGGTGGATCCCCGCAGGTTGGAAGGCGCTGGGGGTGGGCTGGGGTGGAGGGAGCCCGCTCCCGAGCGTCACGGGCCAAGGCCAAGCGGGTGGGTAGGTGCTGCCCGTGGTCCCAAAACGTGGGCGCTTGCCCCTCTGCAGCCATCGCAGGCCCAGCCCCCTCCTGCCACCTGGCCTGCAGGGGCAAGCAGTGTACTGGGAGCCGGGAGTTACCATGTGCCAAGGGCCCGGCAGCCGCTCTGCATTGTGCACTGCAAGGGGCTGGTGGGATGGGCCAGGTGCAGGAGGGCAGAAGGTTGAACGTCCTGGCCTCTGAACCCTGATGGGCCACGGGCCTTCCCTCCGTGGCAGATGGTGGGTTTCCGTGTCCTCCCCGTCCCCCCCCTTGTACTGTCTGGCCGCACCCCGGGCAGCTGGCACCATTCCTCAGCTGCTCGCGTAAGCCTGCGAGGCCCTGTGCCAGCCGGGAGTTATGGGGACATGCCCCCAGGACCTGGCCTTGACCAGTCCCCAATCCCCCTGGTCTGGTTGCTGGACCCAGCCCCGCAGCCTGGGCCTTGCCCGCTCTCTGCTGCAGTGAGCGGCAAGTGCCCTGCCCTGCTCCTGAGGCCAGATGCTTGGCCCCAGAGAGGGAGGCAGCTACAGGTGTCCTGCCTGGGGCCGAAGGGAGCAGGGCCTCTCCCATGGTCATTAGGTGAGTCGGTGGCAGAGCCCCAGCTCGCCCCCCTGCCCTCGCAGGCTCGCCCGGACCCAGGGACAGGGAGGTCTCAAAGCACTTGTCCCCCTTTCTCCCCTAGGATGCTGTGCTGCGGGCTGCTGACGCTTGTCCTCAGCTGGGCCTCCCTGGCGGTGGACACCTCCGCGGCCGTGGTGAGTGAGAAGGGCAGAGCAGCTGGCTGGCCTCCGGGGTGCCGCCCAGCAGGTGTGAACAGGAGGCGCTCAAAGCCTGGCTCCCATTAGGAGCCCGAGCAGCGGCTGGTGCCTGTAGCCCGCTCCCTGGGCCACCCTGCTGGTACCTGGCGCTCACTAGCGTGCGGCCGCCCAATCCCCGTGGCTCCCCGTGGTGGGCAGGGACGCGGGGGCTGCTGCATTGGTTCCCCCCCGGGGAACCTGTCCCCTGCTCTGGGGGGGTGTCGGCTCCTGTGGACTAAATGCAAGGTCCCCAGGGGGGTGGTGGCAGAAGGGACACTCCTGCCACTGGGGTGGTGGCTGCACGAGCTGGTGAAGGGGCACATGTGTGAAGAGCACCCAGTCCTTGCTGGTTCAGAGAGGGCGGAGGAATCGGGCCGGTGCCCGCTGGGGGGGGCAGGAGCAGGCCTGCTTAGAGGGCAGAGGCTGCAAATCTGGCCCTCCATCTTGTTAGCATGGGCTCAGTTTTGTGTGGCAGGGCTGATGGGGCAGGGGTGGCTCCTCTCCGTGTGCTCTCCCACCCCCTTGCCAGCTGCCGCTCTGCTCGCCGGGCTGGGTTCCTCCAGGCAGCCCTGTGACCCACGCTCTGCTTGTTGCAGGGCACCAGTGATTTCTGCGTGGCCCCGGACAAGTTCATCATGAACCTAACGCAGGGCGACCTCAGTGCAGGTGATGGAATCGCCTTGTGCGCCGCGGGAGCCCTGGGCCGGCGGGATGCGGCTCCGGTGCCCACAGGGCTCTGAGCCGGGCAGGGGGCAGGGCTCGTAACTTGGTAATTGGGGATTCCTCGAGGGCTAACCTCAGCCCTGGGGCAGGTATCATTACAAGGGGGCTCGCGTCTCCCACTGCCCCTTACGTGGGTGTGGCTTCAGTTGGGAGCTTCGGCTCTTTGGGACCAGCTCCGCCAGCGGGCACATGGCAGCGTGGCCTGGCCCAGTGCTGTCCATGGCTACCAGCCCGCCAGCAGAGCCGCTCGTCCCGGCTGCGGCAGGGAGGCGACTGTCTCTGGCGAACGGCTCCTGCTCAGAGTGGCTGCTTTCCCGGTGCGGGGCTGGGCTGCCACGTCTGACCCTGCTCGGGGCGGGGGGTCTCTGGCTGGGGTGGAAGGTGCCTGCAGGGCTTCGACGTCTCCCCTTGTGCTTGCGTTGCAGAAGTGGTTCACTACTACCTGTACTGCAGCCAGAGCCTGAGCAACCCCTTCCAGCAGGTACGAGCCCCCGGCCCCTCCTGCGGCACAGCCCCGCCTGGGCATGCCCCGGTGCAGGGTGGGTGGGGGAGCCCAGTCTCCTGCGGGTGATGGGCGGGTGTGTGGCTCCCCCTGCTGGCTGCAGATGCCTGGCAGGGGTCCCACGGCGGGATTGATTCCTGCCAGCGCCAGCCACAAGCCAAATCCACGCGGGCGTCGTGGGAGGGGAAAACTGATGTATCCGGCGCTCTGCCCGGGCTTGCTCTGGGCTCGGGGTCTGCAGCCCAGGCTCAGCTGGCTCTGTCGTGCCTGGCCGCTGGCACGCAGGCACCGGGGCTGGCTGGGTTTCGGTCCCCGTGGTTACCACGCCCAACTTGCCCTCTGGATCCTGACAGCCCAGGCCTGGAGGGGGGGGCTCTCCCTGCCCTCTGGCATGGGGCATGGGCCATGCCTTGGGGGCTAGGCCTTGTTTTCTGCCGTGCAGGCCCTGACCATCTACCAGCGCTCGCTCACCACCATGCAGATTCAGATCCAGGGTCTGTTGCAGTTTGCGGTGCCTCTCTTCCCCACGGCCAAGGTAAGGCGGGGCCCCCCGCTGGGCACGCAGATCTGGGGTAGCAGTGCCAAGATGGGGGAGGCTGTTCTGTGTCCTCGTACCTGGAACCAAAACCTGTCCCGGTGCCTCTGCCCAGCTGTGCATGCTGCCCATCGTCTGTGCCCAGTGCTGAGACCCCAGCGTGCCTGGCCGCCCTCTCCCCAGCCGCCCTGCAGGACAGGGGCATGGCTCCTCCTGGGCTGAGAGCTGGGGGGGGGACGGACGAGGGAGGCATTCTAGCCCCCTGAATCCTGCAGCCGAGACCGGAATGGTTCCGAGGTGTCTGGAACGCACAAGGCGTGGGGGGCGATCGCCCAGCGGTGGCCAGGGCATGGGAGGTATCTCCCTTAGCTAAGCAGGGCTCTCCCTGCCCGTCCTGTAGTATGCACCAGCCTCCCCGCCCTCCCCCCATGCCATGCTGTGCTGCCAGCTGGCCTCAGCGCCTCTGCCTTGCCCCTCTCTGCCGCAGAAAGACCTGCTCGGAATCCAGCAGCTGCTGAACTCGTCGGAGACCAGCCTGCACCAGCTGACGGCCATGCTGGACTGCCGGGGCCTGCACAAGGTGGGGGGTTCCCTCCCGTGGGGTGGCTCGCCAGGGCTGGCGCCATGCCCCCTGCCGGCCCAGCGGGAGCACTCGGGGAAGGGGAAAGACCGTGTGGTGTCTCCCCGCTGCAGGATTACCTGGATGGGCTGATGGGCATCTGCTATGACGGGGTGGAAGGCTTGCTCTACCTGGCCTTGTTCTCCCTGCTGGCGGCCATGTCCTTCTCCACTCTCATCTGCGCCACGCCGCGGGCCTGGAAGCACTTGGCTGGCAGGTAAGTGCAGGCCCTGTCGTGCCATTGGTGCCCACTCGAGGGGGCCGGGGGGAGTCATTTAGGGCCTGCTGGTCTGGAGAGCCGGGCTGGAACATCGCGTGGAGCCGGCTGAACACGCTTCAGGACTGGGTGCCCACGGAGGGGGTGTGATCTGGCTCCATGCTCTGCCCTTTAGGCTGTTCTGGAGCTAACCTGAATGGGCAACTTGGCTCCCCTCATGGGGGGTGCGACCAACTTACCGCCAGGCTGGGGGGTGACTGCCACGAATAGCCACCAGCCCTAAGAGCTGGCTGGCCGAGCCGCCTCCCTGGCACACTTTTCCCCTCTGGCTCCTGGTGAGTCCCGGGGAGCCTTGCAGCCGGGCCCTGAACGCCTCCGGCAGCGGCAATGCCGCGTCGTGTCTCTTGGCTGGTCCCTTCCCCAAAGCGAGGGCATCCAGCTGCCGTGGGTTTTCCCTGTCCAGTGGCCCTGGCCCAGCTCTCCCAGCCCTGGGGCCCTGCCTTCCCCCCAGTGAGGCCTGGTTTGAGGGGCCTGTTATCCCTAGAGCAGGCCTAGTCTGAAGCAAGGCCAGGCAAGCTCGCCTTGGGTTCAGACCGCGTGGCTGTGGTCTTATCCCAGCCCCTGCGCTGAGACTGTCCAGTGAGGGGCCCCTTCGCCATCCGCGGAGGCTGCCCCGCCGGGCCGACTTCGGTCCCGAGGGCGACTAACGGGCTGCGCTGCCCCCGCTTCCTTCCAGGGACCGGGATTACGACGACATCGACGAGGAAGACCCCTTCAACCCGCAGGCCCGCCGCATCGCCACCCACAACCCCACCCCGCGGGCAGCTCCGCAGCTTCTGCAGCTACAGCAGCAGCCTGGGCAGCCAGACCAGCCTGCACCCGCCGGCACAGACCATCTCCAATGCCCCGGTGTCTGAGTACATGTAAGGCTGCCCATCCCCTCCCCCCCTCGACTGCTGGGGAACCCCGGGGCGGGGCTGGTGCGTGAGGACTGGCCTGTAGCTCCCTGGGCAGGGGGAGCTGAGCATGCTGTGACGGTGGCATGCTCCGGCCTCCAGCCCTTCCCTGGCAAGTCAGCCGCAGAGCTGATAGCCCGGGTGCCTCTCACCGCTGCTTGGAGGGGCCTCGGGAGACCCAGAGGGGATCCTTAAAGCATCGACCGCAGAAGCTGACCGCTCTCGGGCTCAGTGACACTGCGGTGAGGAGGAAGAAGGCCCGTGGGAGAGTTTGGTGCGCCCGCTCGCCTCTCCTCCCCCTTCGCTGCCTCCCACTTAGGGGTGGCCCTTGAGCAGGGAGCTGCTGCGTGGGAGGGGTGGGTTCTGTGCCCCGCTTGGCTGTTCTAGGGAAAGTCCCTTCACTTCGTTGGCCCGGTATCCCACCCCCGAGTAGAACGGAGATGGGACTGGATAGGAGGTGGGGTGTCGGTGTGCGTAAAGCGCCCTCTAGCCATGGGGTGCTAGAAAACAGCAAGAGACGATTCTCCCCACAACCATCCATGGTGGTGAAGACGTTCTCAACCCCGTTCTTTGTCGGCTTTACAGCCCCCTCCCTCCCTCCCTCCAAATAGTCCCAGAATCTCTGGCCCAGCCAGTCTTTGCAGAGGGCTCGGAAGTGTCCCCTCCGCATGGAGATGTGGTACCCTGCTCCATGACTGTCCTCCAACCCAGGAACGAGGGACATGGCACACCCTCTCCCAGATCACAGAATACTAGAACTGGAAGGGCTCTCGAGGTCAAGTCCAGTCCCCTGCCCTCACGGCAGGACCACGCACCATCTAGATCATCCCTGATAGATGTTTGTCTAACTTGTTCTTAAATATCTCCAGTGATGGAGATTCCACAGCCTCTCTGGACAACCCAGCCTAGATGCTGCTAATGACAAGAGCTCTGGGAGTTCTGGTCCATTCAGCAGATCTGTCCTTCTGCCATCTCTGAAAGGCTCTTACTCCATCTCCTCACAGGAACCAGGCTGCGCTCTTTGGTGGAAACCCGCGCTATGAAAACGTCCCGTTGATTGGAAGAGGCTCTCCTCCCCCTACGGTACGATGGGCATCTGAAGCCAAGTCATTTTTATAATAGGGCCCCTCTCTGCTCTGTTTTTATTATGTTAATCACGTTAGAACAGAAGAACGGCCATACTGGGTCAGACCAAAGGTCCATGTTGCTAATTGATGGGGAATCCTTCCACTTCATCAGAAACCCAAGGGCTTCATTTGCTGAGCTAGCGACAGTGGCTCATGAACAATTCCTCTTCTAACCCCTCTTGCTCTTGGGTGTTAAGGGATGTAACCTGTCCTTTTGAACATGGTACCTCCAGCAATGATAGTCCCAAGGTTGGACTTGACACTGTTGGAAATGTTATACTGTGACAGGAAGTCCCGCCTTTTGGAGGTGGGACTTCTTGATACGCCACTTGAGCTGGAGGGAGAAAATGGCTCATGAGAAGGCAGATAACTTGTAACCCCACAGCTCTACAGCTACATCACTGATACGCCACATTATGATCCTCTTGGCTTCATTGTATTGTATCTTGTCCTAACCTCGTGCTTTGGTGCCATATTTAAAAGCAAATTCATGCATATCTAACTCATTAACAGATTTCTTCTCTAATCAGCATTGGCTTTTGGGGAAGGGGAAAGAGCCATATGTTCCAAACATCTCAAAAGACAACTTAAGTTTTGTTTCAGTTGCTTAGATTCTGTTTTTATTTGTTTGTCCCCAAGACTTTTTATAATGTATTTCACTGTAACTAAAACTGTTCTGCATTTACCTGGAGTGTTTGGCTTAATATTCTTTAAACACATCTTGCCTGTTACTGTTTGTTTTTGTTTTTGCCTCAACTATTTTGGAGCTATGTTGCCCATCAAGAGTAAGTTTTGGCTTTTTTTTTCTTGTTTTGAGATGGTCATTTTATCCATTGGTTTAGCTGTCCTCACCTCCTTCTTCCATTTTGTGCGTGCTTTGCTTTCGTTGGAACAGAAATGGGAAACCATTGATGGTGGGCGTTCAGGAGACAAACCCAGATATTCAGTGCATCTGAACACCAACCCAAAGCCTGAATCCACCTGGATTCCCAGAGTCTCTTTGCCCGTTAGAGTTCTTCAAGAGTTTTTGTGCTCCTGCGTTGGGGGGAAGCTAACTAGAACCAGAGACTGAAGCTAATTGGTGGGCTGTTTGGAAAATCTCCATCAAAATGCCCTGTCCACAGAAAAGGGGGAGACTTTCCCCCCTAAATCTTCCATCTCTCTCTACCTTAGGAGTCTACCCTTGCCTCAATGCAGTGAGAAGCCAGGATGAGTGTTGACCCCACCTGGAGTAAATATAGCTGGAGGAGGTGGCAGTAACACTAGGAAGGAATTTATAGAAAATAACTAAGTCCTGTACCTGATTCTTTGCCCAGCCAATATTATACAGCGCTTCTTCTGGGAATGTCTGGGTGTGGCCCTTTGCAGTGAGTTACTGCCTCCGTGGTTGGAATAGCTCAGACTTGATTGCTATTTACATGGTGCTCTAGATGCATAGGGAGATCTGGCACCTGCCCAGAGGGGCTTGCAATTAGCCGGGGAGAGCACTTTGTACAAGCAGTATCCGTTTGGGCGGAAGGGCTATCTGTTAAGGGCTGAAATGCAGGCCTGTCATTCAAGCCTGCCCAAGGGGGTCCCAGATGGCCTGTCCAGGCAGATGGCTCTTGCGGGATGACCACCGTTTTGCCCCAAGGAGAGACAGGGCCACGGTATACTGTTGGCCAGGCCGGGCCTGCCCCGGGCCCCAGAATGCCTTCACCCGACCCTGTTGCTGAGGCTGCTGTGTAGCGGTTAATCGGGATTTGCAAACGGGTCTAAGCTGAGACCTGCTGAGCCGGAGGCCAAGATTTTAAGGCAGAGCACGCGTGTTTTTCAGCGGTTGCTAGAAATCATTACGCTTCCGCCACGGGCGCACCCTCGTTCATTAACTCTTCTAGGCATGGGCTTCCTCTCCCCAACTCCCCTTGAAGATGATGGGCATTTAAATTAGATACTTACATCTCTGGCTGTAACCCCCCCCTTCCCTCGACCTGTGCCCCCACTGGGTGTCATGTAGGCTGTGGCTAGGCGGTAGGTCATTGTGACCAGCTGTGAATGGGTAGGAAAGGATTGAGGGCAGGCTGCCGGGGCAGCCGGTTGCTGCGTCGTGCATAGGAAATGTTATCAGTGAGAAGCTGGAGCAGTGCCCGTTCAGGAGGCTTTGCTCTGGCTGTGTAAAACTCAGAGGTGGCAAGTCTGTTCCGTGAGGAGAGACTCGTGTGCCCGGATTAATTCAGGGCCATGCCCCTCCCAGCTCTTTGCCGTCTCTGCACTGAGCAGTCGAAGTGCAATCCCCCACAGAAGGGCTTTCAGGTTCCAAAATAACAAATGGAATAATCTTCCCCAATGCCTTGGCTTGGTGGGGACTTTTTTCCTCTCCTTCTCACCTTTAGATGAAAAGGCGGGAGAGAATTTCCTTTTGCATTATTGCTGGGGTGAGGCTCTGTCTGCACCAGCATCTCCCTTCAAATCTCCTGCCATTCATCTTCCCCAGGACAGCCAAGTCCCGTCCCCCCGGTTCTGTGGCGACTACTCGTGTCCTACCGCAGGGTTAGCTCGGGTGAGCCACCCCCAGATGGCCTGGCTTAGCCACACTGCAAAGCCCTGCCCAAGTTACCGTGTCCCCACTGGTGCTTCACAGTGTGTCCTTAGGACTTTTGGGGTGTCCTGTCGTTTTCTGTGCTAATCCATTCTGATCCATTCACAGCAACTTGTGGGAGACTTTCTGTCCTAGGAAAATGGGGAATTGTAGGAAGGCGTACTTGAATGGCTTAACCTGTATCCACCCTGCAAAATAGGCGGGTTACCGGTACGGGTTTTAGCCCCAGACGATCCAGCTCGCCCGGGTCGGAAGAAGCACTGAACTCGGGCCCAGAGCGTTTTGTGTGTGGATGGAAGAGGGCAGCACCTGAGTAAGCCTGTTAATTGTGCAGTGAAATCAGACATAAGCTACATCTAGGGTTATTCAGTGAAATCAGACATAAGCTACGTCTAGGGTTATTCAGAGCAGGGTCAGCTGTCCCGTGCTCCCACTGATGGAGCTGTCCATGCTGTTCTGGCACGGTGAGCGTGAGGCAGGCTAGTATCGAAGCAGCCTCGGTTACCTTTTCCCACTGCCTGCCTCATCCTGCTGGAACTAGAACTGGGTGCGTTAATTGCTATGTACTAATAATTCAACAGAAGGTCAGCCAGCAAACTGGCGCCCTAGGGAGAGGGGCGGTCCTGTGAGCTGTGGCACCTGGCAGATTGCTCTTCCTCCATCCTCTCCCTCCGTCCCCCCCTCAGCGAATGGTGCATGCAATGGGTGAGGCTGGACACCTCTGGGCCCCGCACTTGTGCCTTTCACCTCCTGTATGGAGCTATTGTCCAAGTGCCCTTGCTGTGTGTTTGTCCCGGGACAGCTCAGCATGGCAAACACAAAGGCTTTTGTGCTCCTCAGTCAGGCCCCATCGCCTATGTGGCCCTACATGGATACACTGGGGCTGCTTGGTACCACCATGAAAAAACAACGTAGAAAAATACTTTAAAATCGATTCTTCCTCCATTACCATGGCCTGTGAGCCACCCAAGCCAGTTGCTCCTTGTGTCTCTCTCCTAGGCGGTTGAAATATCAGATGATGCAGGGGACGAGAGTGGCTAATTGCTAAGGGACTGTGGAGTGGCTTAGAGCCCACATCCAGCTGTCGTTGGCGCTGGTGGGGTTTCTTGGGGCTTAAAGAACTGGAGGGCAAGTGTCAGAGTTTTTGAATTTGGGTTTAGACTTTTCCCCTGCTGTATTTACAGTTCAGTTTCGGAGCTAGGGCCTGAAAAAAATCAGAAAACAAATGTGACTAATCTCATTTCACTGTCCCAGCAGAGTGAAAAAAGAAACGCTCGAATTGGGATAAAATCAGATATTTCCAACACAAATAAAATCTCTTGTTTTACAGAGAGCACTTTAGATTTCATTTCACCGAGGGGAGGAAACTTGCCCATAAATAGGATCAGATTCCTTTTAAACACGGGAACCTGACTGATAAATAAAGGACTGACATCTAAACATTAAAACGCAGAGACTTCCTGGAGTTCATTAGGGTCTTCGTTGCTGCTATTGATTTTATGTGGAAGATTATAGTGAGGGATGGCCGAACAATGCCGTAAGATGGGTTTGCCCACTGAAGCTTACTTTTTTACTGACTTGGGCTCTTAGGCAGGTATTTCCACGTTTGGTAGCGAGCAGCTCAGAACATTGCTTAATCTCCCTCTTCTCCTCCACAGTATTCTCCCAGCATGCGAGCCACGTATCTTTCTGTCAACGATGAGCATATAAGACATTACGGCAATGAATTTCCAGCCTAATGCGTGCTCTCCCTGAGCAACTTACAAGCAATGACAACACAAACAGCGTTTCTGCCACAGAAACCAAAGGCAACTGGAAAGCGCATGAAACAATAAGGCCTCTTGCTGAAGAAGAGAAGGGACGGGAGCTGACAGGAGAGATCTGGAGATAGTTCTGGCTGAAGGACAAATTGCAGGTCAAAAGCGGATGGTTGCTGGAAGCCCGGACCATGTGCTCTGCAGATCCCTCCTGTATTATCTGGCAGCTTTTATTCATAGTCTTCCTCTCTGACGGGCACACGGGATGATGCTCACAGCCGCCATCCTCTGAACTAACTCCCCTCATGCCCTTTGCTTGAAACATGGTTTCCCTCTCAGCGCACCCCCAGCGTGGGGCAGGGATTCCAGCTGGCTTGTGATACAACAGGCTAGGTTCTGCCACCTCTCTGCCTCCCCAGGCTAAATGCCACTCGCTGCCATTTCTAGCATGACAGCCGATGCCAATTTGAAGACTGAAACAGCTTTGTGCACATGGGGTGGGTTCCTCTTTGCTTCCTGTCTGCACCAAATTGGGGTTATTTCACGTCACTGGAGAGTCTTGGTGGCCTTCCTTTTCTAACTAGTTAGGTATGAATAGCAAGACCAGTACACTGTCCATCCACAGAACACGGGGACATCCACTGTTCAGTGTGGTCACCACCACCTTGCGAAGTGGAGATGCGCTCCTCACTCCTGCATCAAAGCAATAAGAGCCACTAGTGATTCCAGCACCCTTTGGAGGGTGCCAGCGGGTGGGGTGGGCTTTGCCCCTGCCATCCTGTGATGGCAATCTCCCCACACTCTCTGTAGCACCTGTTTGGTATGTACAGTACCAGACCTACACGCTTCCCCTCACCTCTCATGCGGTCCCTTTACTTCTGGAATAAGCCAGGGTGGTCTCGGGTATTAGAGACTTCAGAATAAGTAGAAACATATTTACCCTTATATTATTTTTTTGCCTTTATCTTTTTTCCACCAGTGGTTTTATCGACTATCCAAAGAACACACCCACCCAGAGCACATTTTTTTGCCTTTTTTTTAGAAGGTGGTTTGTTTGTTTTTCATGGTTTTTATATAAAAATCTTTGGCGGGGCGGGAGGGAGAGCGGGGGTCTTGCAGCTTTTTTGGCACTGATTTTTTTGTTCCTAGGGGCTAGCTTTAAAAATTACTTTTTAGAAAAAATTTTAATCCAAACCCTGTGATAATTTTAAGAATTGTGTGAGACTGCATCTCGTTCAGGCCCTTAACTCCTGACGCTCAACGTGGAGGATGACAGCCACTTCTGTCCCACGGAAGATTGGATTTGAGCATCGTGTGGTGGGAAGGGGGAGTTCTGTCTCCACAGCAGTTGAAATGGTGTTAGCAGCAAGGGGTAGATGGTGGTGCTTAATTCTGAGCAGTTTGGACTGGCTTTTTCCTGAGGCATTCCTAGCTAATCAGCGCTATAGAGTAAACCCAACAGAGTTCTCAGGAAAGCTCCCCCGTTCACACTGATCAGGGAAACCCTGTTAGCTACAATAGTCCAGTAATACAGCTATTGCCAATGCTATTTTCTCTCACAGTGTAGACAAGACCTCAGATACCTCCTCTCCCATCCGTAGTCAAAGTAAGTACAGGTTCACCCTTTGCCTTCCTCCTCTCTTCTCCTTTGGGACAGGAGAGAACATCTAGTCCGCACTGGTGGGTGTGAACTGGCTTCTGGCTTCAGGGGATTCAGAGGATCAAAAGACCCAGATGGGGAAAGATTCCTACCCACTTGATTCTTCCGGGTGCATCCTCCTACTCTGGTTAAATACAGCTCTAGCATGTGCATTTTAGCTCCATTTAAATTCAGTGAGGTTGCATCTGCTTGCACCCAAAACTGAGTCAGAGCCATTGGGCCTCCTAAGCTGTAGCACTGCATCCCCTACAAAACTGCTCTGACTGGGAGAAAAGCCAGCCCACCGCCGCCACCTCAGAACAGAGCGATTGGTCCAGGCTTCCTTCTCCCCAAGCACAAGAAACCAGAGGAACTCTCAACCCTGGATCTTGCCAGGTTGGTTGGATGGTGTTGGCCCAGCCTGCCCTGCTGGTGCCGAGCGATCCTTCCACAAACTCATTTTAGCTCTTAGCCTAACACTGTGGTTTGCGCTGCTAAAACTGGGCCAGCTCCTCTTTCTGGACTGTGCGGAGCTGCCCTCCCAGGCGTGCAGACACCTCGTGGAGGTTTTATTACCCGTGTCTTTTAAAGATAACTGTACATATCATGATCCATAACGTTGTTTGTAGGTCCATGTTACGCGTGGCTAGCCTTAGGGTCTGGTTGAAAATCCTCATTTCTGCTTTTAATGTTTCAGTGTAACAGTACTGGTAGAAGAGCTGTTTTTAAA
Organism: Rafetus swinhoei; assembly: GCA_019425775.1. Lineage (NCBI taxonomy): Eukaryota > Metazoa > Chordata > Testudines > Trionychidae > Rafetus > Rafetus swinhoei. The sequence goes on from CM033438.1 coordinate 27,333,463, forward strand.
CGCATGGGAACTAACCTCTGTCTGGCCTCCTTGGAGGAACTGGAAGTCCTGCTTGATTTGTATGTACCCTCTGGGAAGGAGACAATAAAAACTTGACTAAACACTTAACTGTTGTTGATCCTTATTAGAGCAAGATGGTATCTGCCAACATTTTCCTTGACTTACATAGGTGAGGCTTCAGTCCATCCTAGCTTGGTCTCCTCCAAAGCCAGGTGCACACTTTGCAGCCAACACTGAGCCAACACTCATTTGCTGCAAATGCTGAAATGAGTATTGTAGCTCTTTTGATTGAGCACAGGTCACGTGATACTGCTTCTATTCCCTGACTGAATTGCGTGTCATTTATAATCGGGTTTCTGCTACCAATGCTCACAATTATGTGCAGATTATTTAAATGCTGAGATGCTCTAGTCCTGGAGGGCTATTAAAACCTACACTGATCTGTGGATTTGAACCTGACTTTCTGCCAATGGATTGGAATATTCACTTGAACGTTCGCCTTTTCTGCAAATATTCACACCAGCAAACAGATTTGCTAGAGTATTCCGGGAAATGAATACTAGGAGCGCAAGTGCAACAAACAAACATTTAAAAAAATCTGTGGAATGCATTGTTGGGGTTGGTTTTTTTTTTCAATACTTGCCTAGCTCTAATTGCTTAATTTCAGAGCATGAGAAAGTTCTTCCAGGTATAAGGATGCTAGGGCTCAGCTATTTGATACAGAGAGCAGTGCCACCTTATGGTATAAATTGTTTGGGCAATACCGAAGAACCTCAAAATTACAAACACCTCAGTGTAGTGGAGGTTGCTCTTAACTCTGAAATGTTCATAACAAAACATTACGGTTTTTCAAAGGTTCACAGATGAACATTGGCTTACTGCAGCTTTGAAACTACTCTGCTGAAGAAAAATGCTGCTTTCACTTTTTTAGGAGTTGACATTTAACGCCATACTGTAGTGTATTTGCTTTTTCCCCTCTGCTGCTGCCTGATTGCGTACTTCTGGTTCCAAATGAGGTGTGTGGTTGACTGGTCAGTTCATAACCGAGGTTCCGTTGTAAATGGATAACACTTGATGGATTTAATTGACATTAAATTTAAAACAACCTGGTTGCCCTCTGACAACTCCATCTGCAGTTAGCATCCTGTAGCTCATGCTTGGAACCTGCTTGTGCGTTGCAAACATGTCATTTTTAAATGGCACTAGACAAATGCTGGTATCTAGGATATTAATCTAGGCTTTTAATAGCCTGATATGGTGCCACGTCTGTCATGATTGCTACTAAAGCTGGGTTTTATGGCCAGGATATCAAACTTTGTTTTGATTGCTGCTAACAAAGATGGCCATAAAGCTCCAGAATGTGGAATGCAGGTAGGTGCAGTGCTTCAGCCATGGGTCTCTGGTCCATTTTATTCCTGGTCTGTCTGCTGAATGTGTCAGCAAGCCTGTCTATCACTGAGGGGCCCACAGCTTCTGCAGGTCCCCAGGCAAGTGGGGCAGAGGGGTGGCACCACGCCTGTGGAAGGGGCAGATATCGGGCAGAAGGGGTGGGGCCAGTGCAGCTGCCCTCAGTGCTGCCCAGCCCATGGTGCTGGACCCCATCCCAGCCCTCAGAGCTGTGTGGTGTGGCACTCCAGCAGTAATTCTCCCAGACCCCTTTGAATCACCAGGCCCTGGGGCAACTGCCCCCTTTGCCCCCCACACCCTGTAGGCAGGCCTGAATATCACAATGGCTGGTTTCGGGAGGTCATGTTAAAAAAACAGCTCTTAACAGAGGCTATCAGTCCATGCCTATGCTAGTCAATCTGCTTCATTATCTTCTCTGACAGTGATCAGCACCAGGTGGTTCAGAGGAATGTGCAAGAAATCCCACAAGATGTAGTTGAGATAATCTTGTTAACCAAGAGTGGCCAAAGTCCTGAAGCATAAAAATTCTTACTCCATCACAACCTTTTTTTGTATTAGAACTCTGGATAGTCGTGTTATCCATATAAATGTCCAGTTCTTCCCTGAATTTTGCTAAATTGTTAGCTTTGACACCCTATGTCAGTGAGCACTAACTTTGCATTATTTATTTCCTTGCTCCGTAAGGTGCACCTTGGTAATCGGATGTTAATATCGGATAATTGCCGATCTGGGAGAGTTCTGTATAGGTACTCACCTGTGGACAGGTTCTGTAGCCTGTTTTCTCAGTACAGTACAATTTTGAATAACAGGATTTAATTTTTTTATTACATAAAACTAGGGGGCTGTGCCTCGTGCTTGCTACGCTCGCCAAACCTCCCCTCTCTGGCTACTTTTGCGGCCAGAGAGCCTGATGATGTCATTCTGTCACGCGGCAGGAAAAACTTTTGAGAGAAAGAGAGTGATTCAGAGGTGGGGGAATTTCTGTCCCCCCACAAATCCCCAAAAAAGGGGCCATGGCAAATTCTGGAACTAGGGGAAGGATGTTTTGTCTGAATTCTTGTGGGCAATGCACATTCTTCCTCTAGCTGTTAATAGCTATTTTAGCCACAGCCAGGGTGTCAGGTGAATTAACTGTCCTGTCTTACTAAGGGTAGCAGTAGAGTTCAACATTCTCCATCTTTCTCCTCTAGTATCCCAGGATTCTTTTGGTGACTCATGCTTTTCTTGAATGGTTTCCAATACCATCTAGTTTTCATACTGAACGCTCCTTATTTTGTATTCCACTCCATCTCTCTTTGCTCCTTGCAATAGTGTCTGGAAATAAGCCGCTAGCAGATAATGGCTGTTTTGATAGTGAATGGGACTGCTTATAACTGTTGGCAGCAGCCCACGGCTGTTGGGTCACAGTGCTGTAATAACACTGTTAATATAAAAAAGTAGTTGCTTTTCCATCTGATTTTTTTTTTTGGTAAAGCTCCTGAATTTGCACGGAACAGCTGGTTGTGATGAGATCTATTCCTCTGTGGTGGGCTTGGGCTGAAAGCTGTTCTCTTCAATCAGTGCTTCCTCAGAGTCTTGGCTGTGTTATTCCCTACGAAGTCAGTTGTTAAATTTTGGCTGGCATTTAATGAATGAACAGAACGGGCTGTGGGGCCGGCCTTGTTCTTTCATCTCCTAGGTTCCCAGCGTGGGTCGTGACAGGGTCCACGGGCGTGAGAGCATCCTTCCTGCCTGTCGGGTTACCGGACAGGGGCCTCACCGTACTTTTTTTTTCTGGTGCACGTTGGGATTCGGCTGTGCTGACGGTAGTGTTGCTGCTGTGTCTCCCTTGACCCCGCACCACCTCCTGGGCCTCAGGGCCGTGCTCCCGCCTTGGCTGGCTCCAGCCTCTTGCACCCCCAGCTTGGCCGAGCAGCAAGGTACCTTCCACCCCGCCTCTCGGCCCCACCCGTCGGGGCAAGGCCGCGGCCTGGCGCCGTGTGCCTCAGTCTCCCTCACCCCACGGCCGGGCGAGCGCAGGCCAGGCCCAAGGCCACGGTGATGGGCGGGCAGCAGGTGAGCTGAGGGAGAGGTGGGTTGGCCATGCCCCTCCCCCCCACTCGCCTCAGCAATGGCGCCTCCCCTCCTCCCCTCAGGGAACTGCCTGGTCCTCTTCCCCACCAATGGCGCCTCCTCCCCCTCAGGGAACTGCCTGGTCCTCTTCCCCACCCCCGCCTCAGCAACGGCGCCTCCTCCCTCCCCCTCAGGGAACTGCCTGGTCCTCTTCCCCGCCTCAGCAATGGCGCCTCCTCCCCCTCAGGGAACTGCCTGGTCCTCTCTTCCCCCCGCCTCAGCAATGGCGCCTCCTCCCCCTCAGGGAACTGCCTGGTCCTCTCTTCCCCCGCCTCAGCAATGACGCCTCCCCTCCCCCTCAGGGAACTGCCTGGTCCTCGTGACAGCTCCGCTGCCAGGGCCCCCTCCCGGGCGTTGCTAGGCAACCGGGGACACGCGGCGCACGGTTGCCGAGGCCCGGAGCGGATCCGACCCCGCCCGGTAAGATGCGGCGGGGGGGGGAGAGACAGGGGGGCTCCCCCCGCCGGGCCCTGCAGCTCGCCCCTCCCCCCAAGGGGTCCCCTCGCTGCTGGCCCCCGGGTCGCGGGGCGCCCCCCACGTGCAGCGCCGGGGAGAGTGAGCGGGTCTGGCACGGCTCGGCCGCTGCCTCAGTTTACCCCCGGGTAGTCCCTGCCGGCCCGAGGCACCTGCACCCCCGGCTCCCCGCCAGCCCCACGCAGCCGGGGTCGGGGCAGGGGGTGCACGACCCCTGTAGCCCCGGGGCGGGCGTCCTGGAGGACAGGGGGGCGACGCGCCCCGCCCGGCACCGGGCACCGGAGAGGAGCCGCCCGCTAGCGCAGGGCTACTCAGCGCGTGGCCCGCGGGCCGGCCCACGAAAAAGCGTCGCTAGGACGGTCTCCTGTTACTCTTGGGCTTCTCCCTGTATCCTGCTCCTACGAGCATGATTTTCCGCAAATGCTTTTAACGGAAAAGTTTTTCCGTTAAAAGCATTTGCCGAAAAGAGCGTCTAGATTAGCACGGACGCTTTTGGCGCAAAGCACTTTTGCGGAAAAGCGTCCGTGCCAGTCTAGACGCGGATTTTAACAAGAAAGCCCGATCGCCATTTTCACCATCGGGCTTTTTGCACAAAACAGTCCTGAGCTGTCTACACTGGCCCTCTTGCACAAATACATTTTGCGCAAGAGGGCTTTTTCGAACGGGAGCAGCATAGTATTTGCGCCAGAACACTGGCGATCATACATTAGATCGTCAGTGTTCTTCTTGCGCAAATCAGCGACCAGTGTAGACAGCTGGCAAGTTTTTCATAAGCGGCGCTTTGCGGAAAAACTTGCCAATCTAGACGCAGCCTTGTAGTCTAACCGTACCCTAAAAGTGCTGTCATATGGATGGAAATTGGGTCAATATTGCATTTTACTAAAATCAGCAGAACTGACTTAAATGGGGCCTGCATGTTGTGTAATCTTGCCTTAATCTTTGTATTCATGCCCCTCAGTGTGAAAGAACCTATTTGCATATATTTGCATGTATAGGCAACCAGACTTAAGTTGCAGCCCTCGGCATGTGCTGTGAGTATCATTGAGTAGCCCTGCACTAGATCATCCGATCCAGGTTAGTTTCCAAATTTAAACTCATCATTTCTAAACCCAGAGCGTCATCCCTGGGGGTAGGGAGGGATCACGTCTTTCCATGTCCTCCGGGAAGAATCTGCTGTGTCACGCAGCAGTGAATGAATGGGTGAGTTTGAAGCATGCAAAGGCGCAACGTGTCCTTCTCCCTCATCCCAGCAGGTGCCATGGAGATCGTCTACGTGTACGTGAAGAAGCGCAGCGAGTTTGGCCGACAATGCAACTTCTCCGACCGGCCAGTCGAAATCAATGTGGACATCCATCCGGATCCCAGCCAAGCCACAAACTTCATAGAGAGGGACCCCATTGATGCTGGAATACAGTGTGCCAGTGACATGTCAGAGCATGAGGTAGAGTGGGAGTCAGTAATAAATTGCAGCTCTTCTGGGACCTCCTTCGTAGGAGCAGGATACAGGGAATCAAGATCTTCTCTGGAAGAAATATGATGGTGCTGCTGGTGGTGCTGTATTCTGAGCAGTTGTCAGTGATATTATCTCAGGGTTCTCACCCATCCCAAAAATTCACAAGATGGCGACGATGTTTTCATTGCTGTCTGCCGCAGGACAGTTAAGAGCTTTGAATTTGTCAAGTGCTTAAAGCAGGAGAGAGGGTTCTGTTCGTTCTGATTCACTGTGGGACCCTGGCAGCTCGAGAGACAGAGCTGCTCAGATATAAAGTGGATTTTATCTTAGCTACCTTATGGAAAGCCAGTTGGGAGGCTCCATGGCTGTTTGTACCATGGCTTGAGATGCACAGGGGAGAGCCACTGCCAGAGCAGGAAGGAGGCGAGGGGGTTGCAAATCTGGAATTCTGTTAAAAAAGGGGAGGTTGGAGGGTTCTCACTTCCTGCAGTCAGTGACGGTAAATAAAGCTATTAATGAATGATTCCTTAAGAGCTCCCGGAATTGGACTGATCCTTTGCGAAGCCAATCTGCTCCGCTCGGATGAGCTATGAGAAGCTACTCTGAGTTATAAACAGTGGCGAAATAGCCAATAATTCTTCTTACCAGTGCTGGTTCCTGTTTGCAATCACATTGTTGGAACCCCCCAGCCCTTTTCCTGTGTGGGGAGTAATACAAAATAACAACTCTGCAGAGTTCCCTTTGTTAACATTTCCAGAGGAGCTCTGTTTCTTCCTTGTAATTGGGATATACGTTACGGGATTGCTCAGGAAGGTATAAGATGCAATACTACATGATCCCTCCTGCACTCCAGTTGCTGGAAGGTGAGTGAGAGTGCTCGGAGGTTTGGTGAAGTGATTATCCATCATTCCATTGTTGGGCACAGCGGGGACTGCGAGTTCAAGACTTGTCTGTGGCCAGAGAAGTGACTGTCAAGATAGCAGCTTCTCACCATGGGCATGAGTGTGTGTTCAAGTCACGTCTGCTGATGGCACTGACAAAAACTAGCATTTCCTCCCCTTAGCCCTGCAGGAGCAGTGTAGCCGGGGAGACGTATGAGGGGGAGTCAAGTTTGTGCATCGGCAAATGAACACTGTTCTGTTCTGACTGCTGGATCTTTTTTCCTGTCAATGGCTAAGAGCTAGAGAAGGGAAAGCTGAGATGCAAGGCCCCAGATGGCGTTTGCAGCGCCGATAAAGCTAGGAAAATTTTGATTGGTAGTCTGAGTGCTAGCAGGATCTGGAATCAGGGAAGGATTAAGTGCTAGACTCCTCCCCATCTCCATCAGCTTATGGAGCAGCCTTCTAAACCCAGCCCATCAGCTTTGTATCTTTCGCTTTGTGTAACACTCCAGGTCAACACAGAGAGATTTGAGATGGAAAATGAGGGCGTTAACCATTTGGAAGGCGGGTGGCCGAAAGGCGTCAACCCGCTGGAGATGGAGCAGACCATCCGATTCCGGAAGAAAGTGGAGAAAGATGAGAACTACATCAACACCATCATCCAGCTTGGCAGTGTAAGGCCGCTGTCCCATCCTTTCCTCCCCCTTACTGCCTTTCTGCCTACCTGGTGGCATTATAGCCCCCTTTCCCATCATGCTCTGCTCGCTGCCTGCTCACTAAAACCAGTCGCTTTCCCAAATGTCACCTCACAGCTTATGTGCATGGCTTGCTTCACAGCTGATGGAGCATTGCATCAAACAGAACAACGCGATCGATATCTACGAGGAGTACTTTGAAGACGAAGAGACGGCAGACGTAGCAGATGAGCCTCCGTCTGCAAAAACCATTAATGTCTTCAGGTACTGGCAGCCAGGAGGCGCTGCCCAGTGTTAAACATTCCCTGTTCTATTCCAGTCCGTATTGATCATTGGGCCAGCTCAGGCAGCTGCTTCAGTTACGCTGCCTCTGCTGACAGGAGCAGGCATAATTGAAGCAGCAAACACAGCAGATCCTAGCAACCACCCAGAATTAACTGCAGGACATCCCAGTGGTTTGAATGGCAGGCTTTCTCTGGTGGAGTCAATCTCTCTCTGCACTCGGACCAACCCTGGCAATTTAGGACAAGAAGCAATGGGCTTAAATTGCGGCAGGAGTGGTTTAGGTTGGACATTAGGAAAAACTTCCTACCTGTCAGGGTGGTTAAACACTGGAATAAATTGCCTAGGGAGGTTGTGGAATCTCCATCACTGGAAATATTTAAGAGCAGGTAAGACAGACATCTATCAGGGATGGTCTAGACGGTGCATGGTCCTGCCGTGAGGGCAGGGGACTGGACTTGATGACCTCATGAGGTCCCTTCCAGTTCTAGGAGTCTATAAATGTCATCCCTGGCTCAGAAAAATAATCCTTGGAGAGTAATATATAAATATAGATGCTCCTTTGGGTATTTCCAAGTAATTTTTCGGGCGGAGGGCAATTACTACAAGAGGTTAATCCCCCACCTTCCCCACGTTTCAGATTGTTTGATCCCTGAAAGCAGGCAGTGTTTTTCCTACACTCTGCGCTGAGCAGTATTTAACACAGCGATGGGCAGCCAAGAATAGTGAGCAGGCTGCGTGAGTGGCCCTCCTTCATCTCAGTGGGCGGCAGCAGCCTGCAGCTCACAGGGGTTCCACCTGCAGCCATGTGGGCCCCCTGTCTGCCCCCCTCTTGTTCACTGGGGCACCAGAGCCCTGCACTTCCTACTGCTCCTCTTCCCTCCCAGCGCTTTCAGAGTGCCGTGATTTGCAGCGTTCCAGCTCTGGGAAGGAGGGGGGAGCGGAGCCGGAGCGTGAGTCAGGCGATTTGTGACACTCTGAAAGTGCTGGGAGGGAGGGGAAGGAGACGGTTGTGTGAGGCTCCGGTGCCCAGTGCGTGAGACGCGCATGGGGGAAGGGAGCAGATGGGGGGTCCACGGGCCTCAGGTTGCCCACCACTGACTTCACATGTCCTTCAAAACCCGGTCAAATAATGTACATCTGGGGAGGATCTAATGGGCTTGTGATATTGTGGGGCTCTTTTTAGTTAGTGCACTTCAGTGAGTATCCCAGATTTAGTATCTTTTGTACCAGGCAGTTTCAAAGGAATTTCCTTCCGTTTGTTTCTCAAAAAAGAAAAAAAAATTAGTGTTGGAGCCTGTTTATTAACTTTTAAAAGTTAGCTCCTGGCATGTACCTGGACTTCTACACATTTCAAACTGGAAAGACTAATCAGCTCATCTAGGTCCTCCTTTCCTAATTCAATGCAGGGTTGGTTCCTACAATCAGTGCTCTCAAGGGGTTTAACCTGTTTTAATTGAAGTTCCCGCCTCTTCCCTTGGGAACCTATTGATAGTCTGGAGTGTGGCAATTTTGTTAGCAAGTTAACGCCATTGTTTGACATCTTATTATCAAAAAGGGATCCCAATGTAATCAAAAGGACAGCCACGCATCTCTCCTGGCATCCGGATGCAAGCAGGAAGCTGGCAGTAGCTTATTCCAGCCTGGAGTTCCAGCGAAGCTCTAAAGAAATGAGCTATGACTCATACATATGGGATCTTGGTAAGAAGCAAAAATGCTACAGTTAGGAACACTTGCCACTAGGATGGCCCTTAATGTCTGGGAAGTGCTCTGCCGGTGGAGACTAGCTAACTCGCAGCGCACCCTTGGGAGAGCAGAAAGGGGAGGTGACTCCCGTTTCACAGAGGGACACGGAGGAATGAGAAAAGGGGTTTCGGGTATCTGAAACCTGATCAAAATGTGGAAACCAACCTGTAAAGACCCATGCTGCCCATTTGCCCAATCTGTTAAAAAGCAAAAAGCAGCACAAGACCCGGGTTGGGAAACACCTTGTCTTGCTGAGGCACTTCCCTGGGGTGTCCCTTTTAGGACTGACAAGCGAAAGAGGTGGGAGCAGAAGGGGGTGAGGAACAGACACTTTCCTCCACCCTTGCCCACCCAAAGTGAACAGACTTTCGCTGCCACAGGGGGCTTTGAGGCTCTGACCACAACCTGACAAAGGAGCTGGATACCTTCCTTCTCATCCCAGCTGTCTGTCTAGTCACTTGCCTTCCCAGCCACTTGGGGCTTCTCTGTGTTGGTCCCCCTGTTGTTTCCCCCTTCAGAATGGGTGGTAATTGGGAAAGGAGCGGTGCAGAATGGAGGCAGAAAGCGAGCACTCAATGCAACACTCCTCTTTCTGCGCCAAGACCTGGCCTGGCTAATACCGGGGGAAGGTGGATTGCTCGTCTGTTTCAGGTGCAGGGCTGGGAGTCAGGACTCCTGGGTTCTCTTCCTGGCTGTTGGGATACTGTGGGCAAGTCATTTCCACTCTCTCCCTCCGCCTGTACATTGCTTGCAAAGTGGTTTTAGGTGCTCGCTCTTCCTCCGGATTAGTACCTTGTAGGAACGGGTTCTGCCCTTCCTCTAGCTAGCACTGTGTTCCGAACCCAGCATTGATGCTGGGATGTGCACTCATCCCTGCACCTGTCAACGAGACCTCTGGGGAGACGTGGGTTCCGGCGATCACTGGCTCGCCTGCAGCATTCCTGAACTGAGTTAGTTGCAGGTGTAGTTTTCCTGCTGGGCTTCACTTAGACTTTGCTTTTCCTCTTTTGTCCCTTCCTGGTAGAAAGTCCCAACAGACCGGAGCTGCTTCTGAGGCCATCATCTCCGCTCGTGAGCCTGGAGTACAACCCCAAAGACTCCCACATCCTGGTTGGCGGATGCTATAATGGGCAGATCGGTAAGGGACAGCCATTGTTTATCAGGCAGCACTACCGGGGAACTGCTTCATTTCAATTCTGCGCTAGCCTCGCTCCAGTGCTGATCTGCACAAAGACTCCTTAGCGTCATTAGCACCAAGGCCTGGAACGCTGACTTGCAATCGGAGCCCTGGGACTTGCAAGCCTGATGAAATAACATGCGGTCACCTAATTAGGCAGCAGGTGGTGGCCATACACGCTGTGTTGCTTGATAAGTCACCGTTGTGTGATAGTGATCTGGGAAGCCCATTCTGGGAGGCAGGGAGGTGGCCTTGTCTCCCCAGACAAGGAGGCTGTGTTATTTCCTAGAACAAAGGGGGAAAAAAGAGGGTCATTTCCTTTGTTTAGCCCTCAAAACATGTCGAGCCCTTTCCAGATGGGAAATGGACACGGCCGTAGCTGGTAGAATGTTTTGAATTACTAAGTAACTTCAGTGCTTGTGAAACCAGCTGCCCCTGGGGACCAGAGGCTCATGCTTCTCCATACAACCGGTACAGCTCAAAGAGGGACAGTGAGAACTTCCTGGCTCCCAATGTAACTTCAGCCCCGTTACATAGAATTGGCCGGTGGGTCTCGGTGTCCATCCAGTCTGCCTGTGCGCGCTTGTCCCTTTCTGCCCCTCACTCGCGGGAGTCAGTGCAGCGGGGAGGGGAGCGGACTTCAGAAGCAGGACTGAGTCCAGCAACACCCGTCGGCATGTCATTGATTGTCAACTGTAGCCCAGATAGATCTCATTGACTTCATTAGGAAAGACCCCACCCCCAAGCCCTGGGATGTCTCTGATCCACCGTGTTCAAATAGCTACTCTCACCAACACTCACGTTCTCTCTGGAGATGCACTGGGCATGCCTTTGCTAACCAAAGTGTCCTTCCTGGCTGCAGCTACACCATGTCATCAAGCAGGCGAGAGCTGAGGACAGGAAGCTGCTGTTGTAGGTCCCATACCCTGACCAGAACACTGTGTCAGATAGCCAGGAACACTACCCACCGGCAGCTAACCCTCGCTCCCCCACTGACGTGCTTTGGGAAGCATGCTGTGGTGTTAGAGAAGCTTGAACCAATTGCTTTCATTTCCTTTGGAGAATAATTTTTGTTCGCTTGTTTCAAACATTAAAAGACGTCCCCCTCCCCCTTGACAGATCTGGGTAACAATCTGTTATTTATTCAGCCACACGACCCATTTGATTTAATTGGGCTCATTTTTATGTTTTCGTTGCCCTTTGCAGCAGCCATCTGATCTGGCAGGGCATGTATTAGAAGGACATTATCGTGTGCTCCTTAGGTGATGGAAGAGAGAGTCAATTTCACCTCCTCCTTCGCAGGGCTCCCCAGCCGCACAGCTGATGGCCCAGCAGAGCGTGCGCTGTCACATTCAATTGTTTCATTATAACCCGGCAAGAGCAAGCGAGTGACACTCTGCCGTGTTTGCAGAGAATCAACCTGGCCCCTTACCCTGGCTCCGGCGTGGTTTGAGTAGCCTGCTATGTGACCTTGGGGCCTGGATTTCAGAACTGCCAAGGACCAAACCACCAGCTGGAGTCGAGGGGAGCTGAGGTGTTGCTCTGCACCCCCTCATACAACTCTGTGGGGACAGAGCTCATCCCATGCCCCTTCAGGGGCACCTGGGACACTTGGACTCTCCTGCACTGGAGTTTTTAGCTGCGTCGGAGCCTCGCTTACCCCAGTTTCGAGCTGCTCCGGGGAAGCCACCGGTTAGCCTTTGTGCAGCCCATCCACACTAGGGACGTAAAATCCCGTTTAATCGGTTAGCCAGTTAGCTGAAGGGTGGGCAGAGGATCGCTCCAGCGTGACTGGAGCAGCCCCCCTGCCTGCTGCTGAACTGGAGCAGCCACGCTCCCTGCCCCCACCGCAGGCAGAGGCTGCACCGGCTGGGCTAGAGCAGCCCCTGTCCCCGGCAAGCCCCCTGTGGGGCTGGAGCCGGCCCCTGCCCGTGGCAGGCAGACAGGGAGCTGCTCCCACCTCCACCGGTTAACCTTAACCAGTAAGCCTCACTGGTTAAGGATGAGGCTTATCGATTAACCCTTCACACCCCTAATCCACTCGAGTGGCTGCAACAGTTTTGCTAGGTCGGTGCTGCGGTGCGGGCGGCTACAAGCCCCAGAGCAGGTGAGGCCGAGATCAGTGGATGGTTTGCCTGGCTCTGTTGTGGTGAAATGCTCCATGTCAGGGCCAGGTCGTCAGTCGCCAGCCTTGCTCTTATTCCTGGCCTTGCTGACGGCGCTGCTGAAGCGGTAGTCCCCGGCGGACTAACTCCAGCCCACGCCCTCTCGTTAGGAAGCATTGAAGGGGAAACCGCCCACCGGAGCCAGCTGGCCCAGAGGCAGCGCACCGGGTGGAAGTGGCTATTCGCCAGTGCAGGTGGATAAGGCACTGCTGATGGTCTCCTTCCCCTTCACAGCTTACTGGGACACCCGGAAAGGGGGCCAGCCGGTGGAGCTATCCACCGTAGAGTTCAGCCACAGGGACCCCGTGTATGGAGTGATCTGGCTTCAGTCCAAAACCGGCACAGACTGTTTCTCCGCCTCTACGGATGGGCAGGTAAAGGCCAGCACCTGGCCTCGCCACACTGCCACAGCATGCGTGCAGCACCGACAGGCTCTGCTCAGAGGCGCTGGGTTAGTGACCGGTCAGGGCCAGCATGGTGACATCTCCCTGCCTGGCGGCGCTTGTCTCCTGGCTATAAAACATGGGGCATGCTGGCTGCCGGACCCTTAGTTTGGCCCCGGGACACTCTGCTGTTCCTTCCCCCCCCCCTCCCCCCCCGCAGAGCGAAAGCACGTGTGTTCACGCGTCCTGCCATTACAGTCTGGTCTGACCCAAGAGCAGCCGCTACCTGATGCTGGGTAGTAAAAATCCCAGCTGCTCTATACAAGAGAGATACTCTGGGCATTATGAGAGCGAGCGGCTCTGAGACCTCCCCTCCGCAGGTCCTGTGGTGGGATATCCGAAAGCTGACCGAGCCCACCGAGACCCTGGTGATGGACATCAGCAGGAAAGGGGATCCTGGAGAATGCCCTGGGAGCCATCGCACTGGAGTTTGAACCCACCATGGTGAGTGCTGCTTGCTGTGCTGGACCCCAGAACTCCCCACGCCGGAGGCTTTGCCCCGGGGGCAGCGGCGTTCCAAAGACCCTGGGCATCCCAGCTTACGTCCAGTCCAGGCTGGGGGTGCTGAGCAGGCTCGTGCTGGGCTCCTCGGCCAGGAGGCGACGCCTCAGGGGAGAAGTGCCCAGTGGTGGACTCCTTCGGCACAGGCTTGGATTATGGGCAGGCGGATGTGGGGAGGGAACGTGCATGTTTGTTGTATTAATTTAGATGGAGTAAGTTACTGTCTGGCGTTAAGCAGGATGAGGCCCTGGGGTTTGTACACAAAGTAAATCAGTGGCTTAGTATCCTGGTAAACACGCTCTTAGGAACCCTTTTCGCCTTTTATTAGAGACAGGGAAGAAGAAAACACTGAAAGTCTTTGAAAAGTAAAGTGCTAAGTGAGGCTTTCTTTTTAACGACAGCCCTTGTTCCCTTACCCTTAGCTGGAGAGAGAGAGTCTTTAAAGGAAAAACCCTTGTCTGACAGACGCTTAATGAGGTCTACACTGGTAATTGAACGATAAAACTTTTGTCCTTCAGAAGTGCTAAACCCCCCTTCCTTCCCCGCCAAAAGACAAAAGTTTTGCTGCAGCCCGTGCCGGTGTGAACAGTGCGCTGTCTGTAGGAGTGTTGTCTTCTTGGGGGTGTCAGTATTTTGTTGGCAAAAGAGCCAAGAAACAGCAGCTACACCACTTGATTGCTAGTGACACGGCTGTGTCGTCATGGCCGTGTCACTAAAAGTGTGTAGTTTAGACAACGCCATAGATCAGGGAAGAGGAACCTAAGACCCAGGGGCTGGATCTGGCCCCCGAGGCTCAGGGCTCCCCCCCCCGCCAGCATCATCGAATCCACGCTGGTGCTCCAGCCCCCCTGCCGCCTCCCCACAGGGCTGGAGCGCACAAAATCTATTAGCCTGGGCCCCCCTAGGCGCTAGTGTGGGAGGGAAACGTGGGAGCGTCTTTCTGCTTCTCAGTCGGGGGCCACATCACAAGAGTTGGTTTGTTTGTTTTTGTTTCTCACTTGCGTGCAGCCCCCAACTGATTTTTCTGTGGGCTAGTGGCCCCCGACCCACAGAAGGTTCCTGCGCTCTTAGATGGTATCAGAGATGGCAGCAACTATTTTTTGGGAGGAAAGAGGAGAAGTGAGTTGAGCTGAGATGGAGCTGGCATTGTTGCTGTTGTTGTTAAAGTTCAGTCCCGTTTCCTTAGACGACAAAATAAGACCAAGGTGCACAAAAGGGGGCGGGAAAAGAAGAGCAGAGCTAGAAAATACAGCGTCTGGCTCTGATTTTGCCTCTCGTTTGCAGCTGGGAAGGTGCAGCACAGAACATGGTCTTATCAGCCACTCTGAGACCTGACAAACTTTTACCAACATGGGGCTGGTTAGGGCGTTCCGTGTAGCTGCCTTTTTGGTCACAGACTGTCAGCAGTATTGTAAAATGTACAGGCTGGCTAAACCAGACTCCTCTTACGCAGAAGGAAAGAGGAGAGAGAAGTGGTAAAGTAGGGAAGGTAAAGGACACATGGGAGAGGGCAACACCCCAGATGAAGTTTGGGATTCGGGATTCCCAGGGGAAGTGGTAGCATCAGCTGGGTCTCTCTCTCTGCCCCACTCTGGCCTGGACATTCCTCAGGATTAGAATGAAGGTGATCGGGGTCCCAGAGGGGTAGGGATGGTAGCCGGGAGGACGAAGCTTGCACCAGCGGATAGTTTTTCTCCGAGTCTCTCTTTAAGGATTCCAGAAGGCTGTGATGGGCAGCGTTTCCCATCCTCTAATTTTGTCCACCTGTTGGGCCTGCTTTCTGATGCAACAGTTGTGGTTCACTGATTTCTGGTTCCGTGCTTTGCTAGTTTACCAAGTAGGGTCTTAACCCAGTCCTTGAGCTATATTGGGGGCCTTTGTGCTTGGCCTGTGCACCGATCCCCGCAGCCCTTGCTGTAATGGGTTGTAGGCACAGCTCACGAACTTTCACACCCTTCTGGCAGCGCAGCTCGGTTAGGGTAGACTCGCCCGCGGCGGCTGAAGCGCGTGGGTACCAACGTCAGGCAGGTTGCTGGGAACCAGGGCACACCCCCCACGGGCTCTGAGTTCCACGCTCAGACTTCGCCAGCCAATTACCAAGTGCAAACTCCTGAGGCACAGTAACAGCTTCGTCGTGGAGTCTCAGACAGTCCCTGGGGTAGGGCAATCTGCCTCTCCGCCCAGGGAGCCTGCCTTTGCGAGAGATGGCCCCGTGCAGCAATAGTCAGGTTCCTTCCCGTCCCAAGGACCAGATCTCAAACGGTGGGTCAGCACCCCAAAGTGGATCGCGACCCCATTTTCATCCGGTTGCCAGGGCTGGCACTAGACTTGCTGGAGTACGGGGCCGAAGCCCCACCCCCTCCACACAGAGCTGAAGTCCGAGCCCCAACTGGGGCTAAGTCTTGAGCGGCAGGGCTCAGGTTTTACTTCCCCCCACCTCCGGGGCAGCAGGGCTTGGGCAGGCTCAGACTTTGCTCCCCCTCCCCAAGGATGTGTAGTAATTTTTGTTGTCAGAAGGGGGTTGCAGGGCAATGAAGTGTGAGAACCCCCCCCCCCACCTCACCATAGGTCAATTGCACCTTCGCTCTCACACCACTGACAATTAGAGATGTAAGAGTTTAACCGGTTAATCCATAAGCATCCGCTTATTGGGTCTGGTTGCAGTTAAACTCTTCTGCCGGCATGTGCTGGGTCCCTGCTGCTGGCCCGGGTCCGGGAGTAGAACCGCCAGCCGGAGCCGGTGAGTGCCAAGAGCCAGCTTACACTGTGCGTGCTTTGGCTGCCGGTCCTGCTCCCGGGGAGCTGGCTGCCACCTGGAACTGTAGGCTCTGCTGGCCCCAGCCAGCTGCACCATGCTGGGGGCTTTGATCCCGCAGCGCAGCCGGCTCCCCGGGAGCAGGGCCGACAGCCAGGATCTGCAGTATAACCCTTATATTGCAGAACCCCAGCGCATGTAACCATGTGACTGCTAAGATTTTTAACAGTTACACGGTTACTTTTTTAAATGCTTTTTACACCCCTATTGACAATTCTTGTAGCCAATCCTATAATAAATTAGCCAAAGATTTATTCAACTGGAAAAGGAAACCAGAGAGTTATTTACAAGCAGGTGAGCACAGAAACCCAAATGAATTACAATCTGAAGGTTCAAAACAACAAGTAGTCCTGTAGCACCTTAGAGACTAACAATATAGAGACCGTATGAGCTTTCGTGGGCAAAACCCACTTCATCAAATGAGCAGGAGTTTCAAAGATAATAGAAGGTTTTTTAATCAGCAAGCTCTGCCTGTTGTTTAGGGCTTACCCAGTCTACGCAGCTGGGGATCTCTTGCTTATACCTAGAAAACCGTGCCTCCCTAGAGTCCAAGCAGCACGGAGATAATCAGTTCCTTCTTGTTAGGGGTTTTATTTTCCTCTTCACCCACGCTTTTGGTTGCAAAGCTCAGCTGATGGGTGGAGTCCGAGGCATGACTTATCTGCATGGAGAGGAGGCAGAATAACCGCAAACCGAAATATGGAATTTCCCTACATATTGACAGTACGTAGGGAAATTCCAGCTGCATCCCACAATAGTGCATCAGGTATTGGCGGACTTTTCCTTTCGGGAAGGATGTTGGAGACCAACCTTTCACACTAGTTAATGTCTCTCTCCTGTCTGGTGAGTTAGTCACAGAGGTTCACAATGCAACAGCAAGTTGGGATGCGGATGCTGTAAGTAGGATGTATGCCAGCTGCAACTCACAAGCATTCAATAAAGTCTAAACACTAAAACAGTCTGAGAACCCTGCTACCTATTTTAACAGCACCAACCCCAGTTGAGCCCGACAGATACTTGCTATGTATTTGTCAGTGTTCCACTGAGACATGGGGACCTTGCCATGAGCCGGTACCTGGCCTGCCAGCGTCACAGAGGGTAGATGTGTGGGCCCGTCTCATATGGTCCTGACGTGTAGGGTGCAGCAGGCAAACCAGGTTCTCTACACGATGGTTTGCATGTCTCAAACGTGCGGATTGCCTGAGCTTGCTTCCTCACCATCCTTGTGCTTCGCTACCATGCGTCACACCCGCCTGCACGCAGAGTAACTCTGCCAGCTTCCAAGGGTCACTCTGGATGTACAGTTGTGGGGCTGAGAGCAGGCTGTAGGTTGTGCACAAGCTTGAATTTCAGAGAGAGGCTGGCCGAGCCTCTCAAATGCTCCAGGTGGTAATCTCCACGCTCCCACAGCTCCGACGTCCTGCATGGAGCCAGCACTGAACAAGCCAGGAATTTATTTATTTTCTTCTGATCTCGGCATATAAGTAACAGTTCTCTGTTCGAAGACTGGGGTGATAATGGCGTGAGACTGTTTGTTGCTAAAGCCGAGTGTGCGCGGCATACACAGGGCTCTCTCCCCGGCAGCCTGCTGGGTTCTGCATTAGTGAGTGTAAATTACCCGGTGTTGAGTTTTAACTTCCTTTCCCTGCCATCGCTGCAGTTGGTGGCTGCTGAGACAGGAGAAATCAGGTGTAGACTCTGAGGGCTCTCCAATCTCTGGCGCCAGCAGGGGCCTCGTCGTGATGAGCATCTTTATCTCGGCATGCACAGCCGAGCAGTGCTGCAATCGCTGGGAATGCAGGGCTGCGTGGAGCCGGTGGGGGGCTGCGGTTGATAAGTATCCTGCGCTGTGGGCACAGATTTGGGGATGTTTACAAAGGCATGAGGGCGGCAGTGGCTGAGAGCCAGGGGGCTGCTTTGACGCTGGCTCTGTGGAGCAGACCTCAGCCCCACGGAAGTGTCTTTAGTTTATATCCTGAAGACAAAGGAGCCGAGCTGAATATGGGAATGTAAGTCCTGTTGGGCGAGGCTCCCTCTCTCCAGCAGGCGTCAAGAAATCGGAGCCTAAGCTTATGCGCACGGTACAGGAGCCATCCACGAGGATAAAGTTTATCAACCAGAAAATAAATATCTTTTTCTCTAGACCCTTTTGTCTGAGCAGCTCAAAGCCCTTTACAAAGACGAACGGTTGCGTCCATGTTTTAAAGAGGCGGCTTATCCCATTCTCATCACCTATCCTTAAAACCGTAAAAACTTCCTGCCTGTCAGGGTGGCTAAACACCGGAATAAATTGCCTAGGGAGGCTGTGGAATCTCCATCACTGGAGATATTTCAGAGCAGGTTGGACAGACACCTGTCAGGGATGATCTAGATGGTTCTTGGTCCTGCCGGGAGGGGAGGGGGAGGGGACTGGACTCGATGATTTCACAAGGTCCCGTCCAGTTCTATGATTCTAGGCGTAGGCAAAAAAATAACCAGTGCCTGCCCAGGGAAATGCCACCTTCCAAGCAGTCACTTGCTCCACAGCGGCTTCCACCCATCTTTCGCCAGCTTCGGGAAGCCACAGTTGGGCTTGTCCCTAGAACAGTGGATCTTGCCAACAGCACGATTGCCTGAGCTTGCTTCCTCACCCTCCCTGTGCTTTGTTACCGTGCGTCACGCCCGCCTGCACGCAGAGTAACTCCGCCAGCTTCCAAGGGCTACTCTGGATTTACAGCCACGGGGCTGAGAGCAGGCTGTATCCCTCTAGTTCAGGGGTTCCCAACCTGGGGTACGCGTACCCCCAGGGGGTACAAGAAGCTTGTCAAGGGGGTACAGGGAATATTTGGTAAATAACTAGATTATCCTAACTGAAATATTCCAAAAGTAGTCGTGTTAGTGAAAAATGTTGTGGATTCTAGAGTCTAGAATTTATTTCCTTTCATATTGAATAGGGGGTACGGGAAGATTTACTAAAAGCCAAGGTGGTACGGGGACCAAAAAAGGTTGGGAACCCCTGCTCTAGTTGATAGTTCACCTGCCAGTCTCCAGCGCCGGTTCAGTTCCCCTCTCGATGCACGTCGGGGGGAAGCTTGCCTGCATAACTTGGATCCAAGTTCACCCTCACGCTCCACGCGTCTAGAGGAGAACAAAGCCCCTCGTGGCGGTCCCTCCCCCGCTGGGAGAGCATTCCCACACCCAGTGACCATGTGTTCCACTGCACTTCCGCCCACAGCCGACCAAGTTCATGGTGGGGACGGAACAAGGCATGGTGATCACCTGTAACCGCAAGGCCAAGACGCCTGCCGAAAAGATAGTTGGCATGTACAGTGGGCACCATGGCCCCATCTACGCCCTGGCTCGGAACCCTTTTTTCCCCAAGAACTTCCTGACCGTCGGGGATTGGACGGCTCGGATCTGGTCTGAGGACAGCAAGGAATCGTCCATCATGTGGACCAAGTAGGCGATGGGTTTTATTGTGCACTTGCTGTGTCTGCCCCAGATGTATAGGGATGGGAAGGGGTTTCAGAAGCGTCACCATGACAGAGGCGCACGAGTCTCTTAATGTTAACAGCATTTCAGTGCCTGGATCACTGAGGACTTTGGAAATCCACTCCCCACCCCCCACCCCCCAGCCCCTGCAAGTGGTGGTAGGATATTGGCTCTTTGTCCAGCTGTCGGTCCCCGCCCCCATCCCCGTGCGAGGGCTGCCCAGTGTGCCCAGCACAGACCTGCCCGGGGTGTGAGAGAGACATGCACACCGGGAAAGGGGCAGCTGCTCCAGTGCCGCGGCG
Organism: Rafetus swinhoei; assembly: GCA_019425775.1. Classification (NCBI taxonomy): domain Eukaryota; kingdom Metazoa; phylum Chordata; order Testudines; family Trionychidae; genus Rafetus; species Rafetus swinhoei. Next base: position 27,353,387 of record CM033438.1, read on the forward strand.
CTCTTTGAAACGGATTTTTCAGCCCCGCGAGTGGCGTGACCGAGCTGTCCTAAGCGCCGCTGGGTGTGTTGGCAGGTATCACATGGCTTACCTAACAGACGGGTGTTGGAGCACCATCCGCCCGGGCGTCTTCTTCACCACCAAAATGGACGGGACCCTTGACGTCTGGGACTTCCTCTTCAAGCAGAACGACCCCTTCCTCAGCGTGAAGGTTGGGCCCGGCACGCGCCATCCTGCACCTCACCCGCGGGGAGGAGCAGAGACCTCACTCTGGTGGGGATCTGAACCCCTGGAGGATCGGGGAGGGGCTTTGCAGAGCTCTCCCGTGCTCAGTGCAAGGCCCACTGATTGGGAGACAAAGGGGGCAATTCAAAGAGGCCCGGAGCTCTCAAACTACAGTGGCTGCTGGGAGCTCCGGGCCCCTTTGAAACGCCACGAGCTCTGCTCCATGTGGCTCTGAGGGCTAGGAGAAAAGCTGGGGCATGTGCCACGGTCTGGTCAGCGCTAGGGGCTGACTGCTCTCAGCCCTGCCCCTTCCAGAGGCGTGGAGCCAGGCCCCCCCACACCTTGCCCCCGAGCCCATGGTGACTGTCGGCCCTGCTGGTTCTGCAGCCCAGCAAGGGAGGAAATCCTAGTGCGCTCTGGTGCACACACGGGCACTCACCCATATCTCTCTGTCTGGGCATCCCAGCCCTGTAGGAAAGCAACGTTAGCTAGGCCTGCGTGTCGGATGTGCCCATCACCATCCCGTCTGGCTGCCCTGTGGCACACCCCTCCGCAGGAGCCAGGCCTCCCCGCTCTCCCATTTGGACCGTGTCACCCAGGAGTGAAAACCTCCTTCCCAAATCAGCAAATCTGACTGACACAGCGCGGGAGGCGCTTGCATCCGTCGGCCCTGCCACACCGAGCCGGGGGGCCAGCCTGCTCTGGACCGGCTCAGCGCCCACGCGCCTGGGCAGCAAACTCCCCCCAACCCTATCTCCCCAGGTCTGCGACGAGCCTCTCTTCAGCCTGCGTTTGCAGGACAACGGGCGCTTCATTGGCTGCGGCTCGAAGCTGGGCACGGTGACCCTGCTGGAGGTCTCGTCCGGGCTCTGCACCCTGCAGAGGAACGAGAAGAACCTGGCCACGGCGTGAGTGTCTCTCAGGCCGGGCTGCGCTCCCTGAGCCCTGACGCTTGGACTCACCCTCGTAGCATTGGCCGAGAGACATGGGCATGGCGCAGGCTGCTGGCATGGACTGGCGCTTGTGGCTGGGGAGTTCAGCGTGTGCACCCACACTGAGGGCTGATTTGGCGCACCCCCGGGCATCTCCGCTCAGGAGCTGCGGCCGGTTGATTCAAATTGGATTCCAAACCAGTTTAGTGAAGCCAGTGCCCAGCCCTGTGTGGACGCGCTGGCGGCTGCTCTGGCCTGGGGCTGCTGGTTTCGCTTTGCCCTGTGAGCTCCCAGGCGCGAGGGAAGTGTCCACACACAGCACTGCGCCAGGTGGACTCAAACCTTCCCTCAAAGCAGTGTGGTGTTGGGCAGCGTCCTGGCCTCCCGCGGGGTCTCTTGCACAGGCAGGGCCGTGTCAGGAAGGACCCCGAGGTCGGTAGTCCTGGGCCCGGGCTGCAGAAAGGGGGCATTCTGGTGGCCTTCCCGCTCTCGCTAGCACCAGGGTGCTGGGCGCCCCCAGTCCCGCTGGCAGCCCCTGGTCACATGGCCCATGGCGCAGGGGAAGGGGCCTAGCAGTAGGCCCTGGAGCGCAGTCGTGAGAGACCCTCGTCCCACAGGGACACGCTCCACCTGTGTAACCGCTTCACACTCCCCTCATGGGGTCTCCCTGCCCCGGGCAGTGTGACAGAGGCTGTGGCGGATCCCTGGAGGGAGGGGGACTGCAGGGATGTTGGGGGCATGGCTAATGTGGGGCCTGCTATGGGCGGGAGGGGAGCAGCAGCCCACGCTGTAGGGGCTGACCTGGGGACTCTGCTTCCCTTCAGAGGCCAGGATTCCTCCCCCAGCCCTGTCGCTGTGGGCCCAGGTCCCCAAGCCTTAGCCCCACCCACCCCCCCCATGCCCCCATGCCTTGCAGATGTTCGAGCGAGAGACAAAGCGAGAGAAGATCCTGGAGGCCCGGCACCGTGAGATGCGCCTGAAGGAGCGCACCAAGGCCGAGGGCAAGGAGGAGGAGGTGAAGGTGGACACGGAGGAGGAGTCGCCGGAGCAGCTGCTGGCCAGAGTCCAGCAGGAGTTCTTCGAGATCATCGAAGGAGAGCTGAAGAGGAAGGAGCGGGCAGCCAAGAAGTTGAAAGCCCAGGTAGCCCAGAGGGCCAGCGGGACGGGGGGGAGGGTGGCCGGCTGCACCTAGTCCTCGTCTGACCCGGTGCTGCGTCCTGCTCCCCAGAGCCTGGGGCAGGCGGGGGGATGATGCCGCGTAGCACATGCTGTGAGGAGCCCACAGGGCAGCTCTGCTCCGCCAGGGCCCGTGACGAGGGACTTGTGGATTCCAAATCCTGGGGGCTTGCTTAAGAGGCAATTTTCCCACCTGCCAGCCCCTCCCCCTGGTGCCTGGGGGTGGCATCGCCCTCGAGAGCAGGGGCGCTGCAGCCCCCCAGCCCCTGTGCAGCGCCATTGTCCTCAGCTGGTTTGCACACGCGTGACTGGAAAGTGGCGCCCCGTTCTGTGCGTGAATCCCGGGGAGCCCAGCCTGGGCTGGCTCTGCAGGGCTCCTGCAGCCGCGCGTCGAGCCCCTGGTCAGGCAGGGCAGCTGCTACTGTGCTTGACACCGGAGCCTTCTGGGAACCGTGGCCCCCCCCCTCGCCGCCCGGTGAAATCGCAGCCGGGGAGCCAGGAGCCTTCCCCTCCCGAAAAATGGCGGCAGCGTTTGACCCCGGCGGATGCGGGGGGGAGGGCTGTACCCGGAGCCACGCGCGGGTATGAAGAGCAGCGTGCCGTAGCCCTGAGTCGCCTCTCAGCTGCCAAGCTGCGGGGCTCCTGCCGGAGAACGTGGCATTTGCCCCCCAGACCGGCAAGAGCCCAGGGTCACAGCTAGCGGGCTGTGTGCCTTGCCTTTCCTTGCGGGCACCCCCAGGTCTCAGGCAGGCCCATAGACATGAGCCCGGCACCGTGTGGCTCACACCATTGTCCCCCAACTTGCGGCAGTACCGGGCTCCCCCGTGGAAGTGCGGCCTGTTGGACAGCGCCAGCTGCACTCCTGGGGTGCACAGGTGTCTGACGGGCTGCCCTGCCCCGCTTACCCGTTCTGGGGAGCTGGCATCGATTCCACGAGACCGGGAGCCGAGTTTCTAAGTAGTCCCTGGTAACCAAAAGCAGCAGAGCGGGGCATGGGCCTGTCAGAGGAGGCGTCTCGTGCCTGGGGACTGGAACGCAACGGTCTCCCGTTTCCTTTCAGGAGAGGAAGGTCTCAGATGAAGAGGAGGAGGAGGAGCAGGACCCCACCAAGGTCAGGCTACCCCCCCAGCAGCTCCCCTTTGCCTACTGCAGCCCAGTTCCCCCATTTCTACTGCCCCAGACTCCTGGGAAGTTCCCGCCAAGCTAGCAAGCCGCACCCTGTGGCACTTTCCAGCGCCCCTCCTCTGAGCACCCAGTCGCCCAGGAGCCAAAATTCAGGGCATCCATGTCCCAGCTCCCATGGAGCACAGCCGGGGAACGCGAGTCTGTCCCTCCTGCACCGCCCAGGGGAACTGTGTAACTGGTCCCCCACGTGGCCTGGGGCATCTGTGGGCCAGGCGAGGTTTGAAAGGGGAGGAGAGCTCGTGCCTTTCAACCCCCCCTCCTTCCCATGCCCCACGTGGGCTGTGCTGTGGGGCAGGCCCCTACCTACAGATACCAAGCAGGCTTGGCTTGGGAGTTTGCACCCAGCCCTTTATTCTCAGCTGCTGCTGCTTTCCCCTCGCTCCGTGCAGGAGAGCTGCTAACCCTGCCTCTCCATGCCGCCAGCCTCCTTGGGCGGTCTGGCAAAGGCAGCCGTTCTGTCCCACAGCCCATGGGGCTGGTGTGGGGAAGAAGCTCCCCTGTTAGCTTCCATCCGGTGCAGCGCTGGGACCCAGGCATCCCGCATCCAGTCTCAGTGGAGCGAGAGGCAGAGCCTGGATTCCTCTCCGTTGGCGTGGGAGCCTGCGAAGGGTCAGGACCGGCCAGCTAGTGCTGCGCTCGGCAGCTGGAGCAGAGCTGTCAGGCCCTTCTCCGGCTGGCCAGGCCCTGGGGGGCTGTCTATGGGAAAAGAATCGGGCCCCGGGGACCCCTCCTTGGCCTAACCCCTGTTCTCTCTCCGCAGGAGCAGTGAGCCTGGCGTGTGGGTTGCAGAGTCGCACTTAACTGACTCCTGTCCCGGCGTCGGTTGTTCCCCCTTTTGATCTTTTCTACGGGTTAGGCTGGATTAATAAAGAGCAGCGTTTGTAAGCCGTGCCTGGTTGGGCCCCACAGGTGCGAGGATGGACGGGGCTGCTAGTCACTCCCCGGGTGCTGCACTCTGCTTAGAGACCGGGCTGGCTCCCCTCCGCAGCCCCCACAGGCGCAGCCGCCGCCAGGAGCTGTGGGCCCTGTTCGGCTCCGCTCGCTCTTCTCCACCCACCTGCCTCCCTGCTTCACCGGAGGGCGGCACCCAGGTCGCTGCAGGCTTGTCCTTAGAACTGGCCAGCAAGGAGCTGCCTTGCAGGGCTTCCCCACCGCTGGGCTGGGGCTCCTTCCCAGCCTGTTCAGCGGCTAAGGGGACAGAGCCGAGCGCCCGCCTCTAGGGCCTTGGGTGAGTCCGGCGCTGGTCCGTGGGGAGGGCCGGCGGCTTGCACGGTGCAAACCGGTCTCCATCAGAGCCTCCTGGCCCATGTCGGCATCGTCACCCATGTTTAGATTACTGGCCGCCTAGGAGCCCCGCCCGGACCAGGCCCCTCCCAGGAGGCTGAACCCCTCGTGCTTCATGGCCGTGGTCCCTGCTGGCTGGGGCAGAGGCCCGTTGGCCAGACAGGGCGGGGAGTTTGCGGCCGTCCGTGCTGCAGCTGCGATCGGGGGGAGGGCGGCAGAGTCTCTGGGTACCCAACAACATCAGTGGCTTCAGGAGACCGGCCCAGTGAGACCAAGGGGCCCCTCGCCAGCAGCGCCCCCGCTGGGCTGAGGCCGGGCTCTGACCCCTGCCTCTGCTGCAGGGTTGTGGAACCTCCACACGCAGGCGGCTTTCTGACACGGCGAAAGGCCAAACGGCACTGGGCAAACCCCTCGTCCCGCTGTGCCTCCTGCAGCCGCCGCCAGCTTGTCGGGCTGGGCTCCCCTGGGCCACTCCTCCGCACAGGGTCTGCTTGGGCCACGGGCCTGCTGGCTTGTTCCAGCCACGGGCACGCCCACGCCCACGCCTCTCCTGCTGGCCGTACCTCTGCAGAAAGGGTCTGCAAGCTCCAGAGGGAGACCTCTGGCCACCAGTTTCAGCCACTAGCCCAGTCTCCTCAGTGCGGATTGTCCCTGCCCTTGCCCAGCCGTGGTGAACCCCTCCTCCTGCTTGCCCCTTCCCTGAGGGGGGAGGGGCCGGCCCCACAGCGGGGAGGGGCCGGGCTGAGAAAGGAGATGGGGAGGGTCCTACCAGTGCAGGCGAGCCAACCCTCCCAGCAAAGCGCACTTCCTGCGGCCGGGGCTAGGCCCCGCACTCCGCTGGCAGAGGGGACCGCACGCTGAGCAGGAGTCGGCTCTGTGACCCCACCGCACGGAAAGCAAACCTGCTTCTGGCCGCGTTCACGGGCGTGTGGGGAGCGAGACACAAGGGGGGAGCTGCTTCCGCTCTGCTCTGCGCCGACACGGCCTCAGCTGGAGACTTGTGTCCAGGTCTGGGCCCCACCTTCAGGAACCGTGGAGAAACTGGAGGCAGCAACCGAAAGGATGAAGGGCCTAGAAGACAGGAGCTAGGAGGGGAGGCTGGAAGAACTGGGCTTGTTTAGTTTGGAAAAGAGCAGCCTGAGAGGGGACAGGAGAGCAGCTTTCAAGCACCTAAAAGGGTGTTACAAGGAGGAGGGCGAGAAATTGTTCTCCTTGGCCTGTGAGGACAGGACAACCAGCAATGGGCTTAAACTGCAGCAAGGGAGGTTTAGGTTGGACATTAGGAAAAACTTCCTGTCCGGGTGGTTAAACACTGGAATAAATTGCCCAGGGGGGTTGTGGAATCTCCATCACTGGGGATATTTCAGAGCAGGTTGGACAGACACCTGCCAGGGATGATCGACGGTGCTTGGTCCTGCCGTGAGGGCAGGGGCCTGGACTCGATGACCCCGCGAGGTCCCTTCCCGTTCTAGGGTTCTATGGTTGGTGGCTAGGGAGGTGGTGGCAGCCAAGGTCCCCCAGGAGCCACCCCTGGATGGAGCGGGAGGGAATGAGGCCGAAAGGCTCAGTTCACACGTAGGGCACCTGGCCAGCCCAGAGAGCCTGCAGGAGCGCTTAATGAACGCTGCCAGGATTGCATGAAACACCCCTGCGATGCAGCCAGCTCTGGGGTGCAACATGACCCAGCCCGAGCACAGTCCCTTGATGGCTGGAAGGGAGGCCCGTGGCATGGGATGTCCAGACAGAGATTTGCAGGTCCCCCCTTCACTGGACATGCCCCGAGCTCTTGATTCCCTCCTCAGGCCAGGCCTCGGTTTCCATCAGACCCAGAGGCTGGTGCGTTTGCAGTTTGGGAAACCAACCGCGCGATTTTTACGGGAAACCAGCTCTCTGCCCCGCAGCCAGGCAGCTTGTGCCCCAGAAAGGCCGGGTGAGCTCGACCCCGCAGCCCTGCCGCCTCTCTCTCAGCCTGACGCCAGCGCCGCAAAGGGCCACGGTGCAGGAAGAGACGCCCTTAGCGCACCTGCAAATTCATCCTCCGCTGCTGCCGCCGGCCATTCGGGTGCCAGGCATCCCTGCCCGCACCTCCTGCCTGACGGGATCTGCAGAGGACCAGCCGCTGCCTCCCCCAGGGAAACGCATCTGCCTACGTTTATTTCGGAGTCCGGAACCACCTGGCACGTCTGGATTCTGGCCTGTCTGTATTCCTCCAAGCTGTCGATGAAAGTCTGGGGGTGACTTAAGGCATCTTTCCATTCCTCTTCCCCACGTGGCCCAGACGCTGGCAGGGGAGGCTCAGAGAAAGGCGCTAGGAAGTGAACGTGCTGCACTTGTGCTTACGTCACCCTATAAAAGTCCGGCAGGGTGCTGGGCTGAGAGCTGGGAATGAAACTTCAGAGCCCTGCAAGAGAGAGAGAGACGCACGCTGTCCCCTCTCCCCACCCGTGCTGGCCCCTGCTCTCTCTGCAGGAATGGCTACACTGTAAGCTTGCTCCAGATTCTTACTCCTTTTACTAGCCCCTAAATTGTGTCCACACTGTAAGCTGCTGCCGGACTGTTACACCGTTTTTCAGCCCAACCCCCTCTCTGCCCCCGCCAGTCTCTACACACAAACCTTCTCCGGGCTGGGAGCGGAGAGCTCCCGCTGGCTGGGCAAGCCCAGGTAAAGCGCGCCAAAGCACAGGTGGGTCTCTTTAAAGGGGTGTCTACACTGCGGTGATCTTATCATGGCGCATGGGGTACGTACGCTGCACCCTTCCCCGGCGCGGGCATCGAGAGCCGTGCAGAGGGGGGCGCAGCCTAGGCGAGCAGAGGGAAGACGTGCCCGAACCCCGTGTGTGCGACCCGGCATGGATCTCTGTGGGGCCAAGCAGCGCCTGCCCCAGATGCTGCTGGTTTGGCAGCGTCGCGCCCCTCGGCCTCCCAGTGCAGCATGGACAGGGCCTGCTGTGCACGTCCCCTGCGTGCCGCCCCCAGCGCTGTGCGGGGAGAACGGCGGAACCACGCCCAGGCACTGCCACAGAGCCACGTGGGGTGCCCAGCGTCAACCATGCCCGCTTGCTGGATAGACACAGGTCACACACCCGGCTCCCCTGCGACTGACGCACACACACACCACACACTATGTGCCACCAGAGGCCAGTTCACACACCCAGCTTCTCTGTGGCTGACACACACACACACACACACACTATGTGCCACTAGAGGCAGTTCACACAACCAGCTCCCCTGTGACTGACAGACGCACACAGAGACACACACACTATGTGCCACCAGAGGTCAGTTCACACAACCAGCTCCCCTCTGGCTGACATACACACACACACACATGCCACCCACACATACACACACACACACACACTATGTGCCACCAGAGGTCAGTTCACACAACCAGCTCCCCTCTGGCTGGTGTGCACTCACACACATGCACACACATACACACACACACACTATGTGCCCCCAGAGGTCAGTTCACACAACTAGCTCCCCTGTGGCTGGCACACATACACACCACACAAACACACTATGTGCCACCAGAGGTCAGTTCACACACCCAGCTCCCCTGTGGCTGGCAGACACACACACACACACACACACACACACACACACACACACACACACTGTGCCACCAGAGGGCGACTGAGCCCAGCAAAGCCCAGCCCAGCTGCGTGTGTGCTCCTGTGTCAACAGAGCGTGTGTGCTGCGGTTGTTGTGTACAGTTGAAAGATCTCCAGGGGACCCGGCGAGATCCCGCAGGCGGCACTGCCCAGTCAGCTGTAGAAAGAGGCAGCCGGGCCCGAGCCCCCCAGACGGGGAATGCTGCCCCCCGCCCCTTTGTGGCTCTGCAGCCTCCAGGGGGGCAGAGAGACAACAGGCTCTGAGCCCCTGGATGAGACGGGGCAGCCCGGGCTGGAGTCCCCCCAGCTGCCTCCCCCCTCCCTCCCTGGGAGGATTAGCCCAAGCCTGCGGTTGTTTAGGAAACAGCTGATGTCAGTGCCAGGGCGGAGGAAGGGGAGCCCCTGAGAGCCATGCCTGGGGCAGCTGCTGGCCCTTCCCGCTAGCCCCTCTGTGCACCTGCCAGGACCATGAAGGTGGCAGGGGAGCCCAGAGACCAGCAACTCACTGTAAGTTCTTCTTTGGGGCGGGGGGGTTGGGGGCTGGCAGGGACTCGCTGCCAAGTGCCCAGTGGTGCCTGCCTACCTGCCTAGCGGGTTCGTGCTGCCGGCACCCTGGTATGAATGGGGGCAGACGCTGGAGTTCGGACGTCGGCCCAGGAGACGGGGGTTGGGGAGGCGGGTGCCCGTCGCGTCACAGCCCTTGCTCCCTGCTCAGCCCGGACATGCCCCGGATCCGTTGGCTCACGTCCCTGGCAGTCCTGGAGCTGCATGTGGGCAGAGTGACGGGGCTGCAGCCGGGCTCTGGCCCCACACTTGGTCCAAGCAGCTGGGCAGATTCTCTGCAAACTGTACAAGTCGTGGCTTGGAAACTTGACCTCTGTTGCACACAGTGGCCACCTGGGGCAAGGGGGAGGGGGTCACCTGGGTAGGGTACAGGTGTATAGGGGGGGGGTGTCGGTGCGCACTAGTACACACCTGGAATAAAGTGCTTATGGACACTTGTTGCCACCGCTGTCGAACCGTGTGTACGTGGCTAATACAGTTGGTGCGGGTCTGTATTAACACATGTATTAGTGTGTGCATCAAAGTCCCTGCCAGAGCCTCCTCGGGGTGGATTTTGCAGCCTTTTTCCTCCTGCAGTTTGCTCTCGGGACTTGCAGCTGCATCTCACACACACACAGCCCAGAGGAGGCCAGTACCTTTAAAGGAGCTGCTTGCAGGAGAGCAGCCTGACTGTCGCCTGCAAAATCCCCACGCCGCCCCAGATTTCCTGCAGGCAGAGAAAGATCCTGCAGGGCATAGAACGGCAGCGGGACAGGCAGGGCCCAATCCTGGACAACACAGCGTGTCCTCACTTTCTTTTATGGGATCGGAGGCTGAGCAGTGCACCCTGGGTGTGCGAGCGTGAGCGTGCAAAGGGTGGGTGTGCAGCGTGTACCCAGGCACACCGTGGAGTGTATTCTCCCAAAGTGCCTCATCTCTGTGCTGCTCAGCTTGGCTGACATGTTGCCCCTAGTCCTTCTGTGGGGAGAGGCACACCCCCCCGGGGGTACAGACTCAGCTGAGTGAGCGGGAGGCGTCAGGGTCAGCGACCCTCGGGTCCATGTGCATGGAGGGGTTGTGCTGTGGCCACCCCACAGGGCCCGGGTGACGCTCCACACGCTAGTCCCACCCGTGCCCATGGACAATAGTGGCTGGAACGATTCGCTATCCGCTCACGCAAGAGACGCTGGCCAGCGAGGTGGCCCCCGCATCCTGCTCATTAATGCTGGACAGTTTGTAAGTGCCCAGCTCAGCTTGGCCTTGGCTGGAGAGGCGGATGTGGGTAATGCGCAGAGGTGAAAGGCAGCGGGAGCTCCAGCAAGAGCGGGCTGAGCCACGGCAAAAGCCAGCAGGGAGCTAGTTAAAGAGCTGGCAGGGCCCGGGTTGCAATAGGACAGTCCCCAAAAGAAATGTTAAGTTACGTACATCTGGGGCTGCAGTGTTTGCTCCACATGAGTCCAAAGACCTTGGCTTTCGGCTCTGGCTACTCACCAGGCTTCCGCCGAGGGTTGGGGTCTGCCAGGTTTTACAGCACGGTGCCTACAGGGTGCAGGTGAGGATCGGAGACTAACTCAGCCACTGTGCGGAGGAGACTGGGAAACGGGACGTCTCAGGGGGTCGCTGTGTGAGTCTGTTTCCGCAAAACCAAGGACAAACAAGTGGTTTAGGGCCTGGGCTGCAGTGGGTCCACCTGGGGCATTGAGCGACGAGGGGAGGCTGAAAGAACTGGGCTTGTTTAGTTTGGAAAGGAGAAGACGGAGAGGGGACATGCGAGCAGTTTTCAGGAATCTAAAAGGGTGTTGGGGAATTGTTCTCCTTGGCCTCTGAGGATAGGACAAGAAGCAATGGGCTTAAACTGCAGTGAGGGAGGTTTAGGTTGGACATTAGAAAAAACTTTCTAACTGCCAGGGTGGTTCAACACTGGAATAAGTTGCCTAGGGAGTTTGTGGAATCTCCATCACTGGAGATATTCAAGAGCAGGTTGGACAGACACCTGTCAGGGGTGATCTAGATGGGGCTTGGTCCTGCCATGAGGGCAGGGGACTGGACTCGATGACCCCGCGAGGTCCCTTCCCGTTCTAGTGCTCTAGGATGCTGTGATTGTAGTTGTTCATGTGGGAGAGTTAAAGATAAGCTGGAGGCCGAGTGCTACGGGAAGGGATGCGTGAGCCAGGTTGTGCTGGGTTCCTGGCCTATGAGCTGGTTCCAGCGAGGTCTTTAACCAGGGTGGCTGAGGACTGTGAATTTGGTGCAGTTGCGTCGGTCCTGGCAGCGTGGGAAGGATGTGGGGGAAGATGTGCGTCTAAACGGCACGCGGGGGAGGGAGCCAAGATGGCGGCGGTGGGACCGGAACGATGGCTCAGGGCGGATTAATCGTAATTCGCGTTATCGTGGATGCGCATGAGAGGCTATTTCCTCAGCGAGTGGACACCCAGCGATGGCGTCCTGTGATCGTTTTTCTTTTAATGAGTTTGGTCAGCCCCCGCCGAGTGCTCCCCCGTGACCCGCTTGCAGCTAAGTGTGTGTGTGTGTGGGGGGGGTTAATCGCATCTTTAACAGCTCAATGGCCACTGGGAACGTTTCCATCCACAGGGCTAGAACAGGTCACAAATCGGGACGAGCTCGGCGCCATGTCCCGGCTACCGGCAGCACCTGGCACGTTGCAGGCGGGTCCAGGCCTCAGATACCCTGAAATGACCTCCTCCTGCAATAGAGGGCTTCCCCCCCTCCCCGCACCCATGCCTCAGCACCACCCATGAGTGTGGGCCCACAGCTCAGCCCTACATCTCATGCCGCTTGGCTTTGGACTTTCTGGGCAGGACTCGGCCTCTTGCCAAGCTCCCGGACCCTTTGTGACCACTATAGAGCATAAGAACGGCCAGACTGGGTCAGACCAAAGGTCCATCCAGCCCAGTGCCCTGTCTGCCAACAGTGCCAGGTGCCCCAGAGGGAGTGAATTGAACAGGTACTGATCAAGCGATCTCTCTCCTGCCATCCATCTCCACCCTCTGACAAACGGAGGCTGGGGACACCATTCCTTACCCATCCTGGCTAATAGCCATTAATGGACTTAACCTTCATGAATTTATCTAGTTCTCTTTTAAACCCTGTTATAGTCCTGGCCTTCACAGCCTCCTCAGGCAAGGAGTTCCACAGGTTGACTGTGCGCTGTGTGAAGAAGAACTTCCTTTTATTTGTTTTAAACCTGCGGCCCATTAGTTTCATTTGGTGGCCCCTAGTTCTGATATTATGGGAACAAGTAAATAACTTTTCCTTATTCACCCTCTCCACACCAGTCATGATTTTATAGACCTCGATCATATCCCCCCTTAGTCTCCTCTTTTCCAAGCTGAAAAGTCCCAGTCTCTTTAATCTCTCCTCAAAAGCATCCCCCCAGCCATGCCCAGCGCCCCGCTCAGCTGTGAAATACGCCCTAGGGATGTTAAATTGCGAGTAATTGACTAATCGAACAGTCGATAGGGTACCTCTGCCTTTGACGTGTAGCAATGGCCCTAGGGCCATTGCTACACTTCAAAGACAAAAGCTCGGCGGGAGCCCGGGGTGAGCTGGGGACTGACCCTGAGCTCCATGCTGCACTGCCTCTTTGAAATGCCGCAGGGAGCCTGGGGTCTGCGGGGGAGTCCCCAGCAGATCCTCGGCTCCCCACGGCGCTGCCGCTTTGAAACGCCGTGGGGAGCCCGGGTCTGCGGGGGAGTCCCCAGCAGATCCTGGGCTCCACACGGCGCTGCCGCTTTGAAACGCCGCAGGAGTCCCCAGCGGATCCTGGGCTCCACACGGCGCTGCCGCTTTGAAACACCGCGTGCAGCCTGGGGACACCCCAGCTGGCTCCGGGCTGCATGCGGCATTTAAAGCGGCAGCACCACATGGAGCCCGGGGTCTGGCCCCAAGATCCACCCAGCACTGCCGCATTGAAGTACCCCTGATAGAGGCAGCAGGGTGGGGAGGCGAAACGTCGACTACCCTGTCGACTCTCCGATAGGCATTTGCTTATCTGATAGTCGACTAGTTCTTCCCATCCCTGATACCCACAGGATGAGTGAGGCACAGGAAGGCACCGATGTCTGGGGAGCTGTGAGGTTCACAGCTGCCCCGGACTGGATTGCATGGCTGCACCGGGAATCACAAGCCATCAGCACCCTTGCGGTCACAGCCCAAACCTTTCTGCACACCCCAAGCGCGCTGAGGGGTCCAAACCACGGGCGGGGGCTTCGCTAATTGCTGGGTTTGAGAAGCTTTCTGCAGCCCAGACCCTCTGGCAGCTGGCCGGGAGGCAAAGTGCTCAGGGATAGAGGCAGGGGCAAGCCCGTTTTCAGGCAGACTGGCTGGAGCTGTCCCTTTAAACTCTGCGACAGGGCTAGCGTGTGCAGCCCGAGCTGCTCCCAGCGGTGTTTTCTTTCTTCCAGGAAAAAGCAGCAATTGCTGCGTGCGTGTCCATCGGGGAGGGCGTGTCAGGGCTGCCTCGCTGGAGAGGCGATGCCTCCGGTGAGGCTGGGGTGGGGAATGGCCGTCGGCAGCAAAGTTGCTGCGCCAGGTGGGCAGCCCTCGCCCTCCACCACCTTCCCAAGGGCCGGGAACTTTTGGAGACTCCCTGTGCCTGGCGGGCACCATGGCTCACATGCAGGTGCCGAGTTCCCTTCCCGTCTGCCGTCGCTCCGCCGGCTCGGCTCCGTTCCCGCCGCTCGCAGCGCTCACCCTCTCTTCGCTCTCTTCCAGGTGGCCCTTCGCATCCGGCCGATCAGCATGGCAGAGCTGGAGGAAGGAGCGACTCTCATTGCTCATAAGGTGGATGACCAGGTACGGCCGGAAGGTTCGGGGTGGGCAGGCGAGCGGGGGGCTGGCTGGGCCCTGTGTGCCAAGGAAATCCACCCTCCAACCCAGCCTCGGGTCAGAGCAGTGACTGTGATTTTGGGGGTGAATTTCATCAAAGCGCCCGGTGGCCGGAGGAAAGAGAAAGGAACGTGCCAGGCGGTCCGGCGGGGCGGGGTGGGGCAGGGTTATGGGGCACTGGCAGAGCTGTGTGCAGAGAGCGCAGGGCTGGCCTGCACGCTACGATCGGGAAGCGTTGGCAGAGCGGTGCCCGGAGGAAGCTCGCGCTGCCCTTTCCCGTGTTAAGGGGGATGGAAAACACTTGGCTGCGTCTCCAAACCCTCCAGCCGACGGGTTGTGCTGGGAGACAGGGATGCACCACGCCAAACCTTCCTGCAGCCCTTTCGCGTCCTGCCCTTTCAAAAGCCAAGCGCTGTTTTTAGGCAGCCCCTTTGGTGCTTGTCTCGCGTGGAATTGCTTGCTTCCCACGGGGCTGAGAAAGTCCAGGCAGAAGTGTACCCCGGGGCCCGCAAGGAGAGCGGCTGGGTGTGGATCCGACTGGGCTGCCCAGCACGCCTGCCGCACCCCCTTCATTGGGGGCTAGTCTGGCGTTCCTTCGAAATCCAAACCCACCAGCTGCCCAAGAATAAGCGTTTTTCAGGGCACACCAGGGCCCCTCCTCCCGGCTTCAGGGCCCGGCGTGTCCGTGCCATGCCCCACAGGGTGGGCCCATGACCTCAGGTTCGGGGTGGAGGTCACACCCCAGGGAAGAAGGCTTTGAGCAGTACCGGGGAATGTTCCAGGCTCGATTTGGCGAGGAGTCGTCTCCCAAACCTGGCCGAGCCGGTTACATGCTAACGAGCAGCCCGTCGCTCGCCCTGACCGGCCACAATTCAGATCAGCCTCCTGCCCCTGTGTAAACCCCTAAGAGGAGGAGAACCAGAACCAGCCCCTCGCTTCAGTGGGTGCTGGGGATGGGAGCGGGTTAACTGTGGCCTAGTGTTCCCCACGTCCTGAGCCTGCTGTGTCCTTAGCAAATAGCTCTGGGCAGCCCCCGGGACACCAGCTGTTCTCTGGTTTGTTGCTGTAGGGTTCACCATAAACACCAGGCTGCCCCTCAGGCCCGCAGGAGCGGCAAGCCTGCCCACGCGGGCGTGTAAATGGCAGGTTGAAGCAGCTGCTCAGAATGAGAACAAAGGCCCTTGGCGGAGGGTCTGAGCCTCACAACCGTTCCCATGTCCCCAGGCGCTGCCTGACCCTGGCCCCCCCTCGCCCGGCCGCTTTATCGACCCGGCTCTGTTCGCCGCTCCGGGCCCGGTTACCGCTCGCCGGCCCCAGGGCGGCCGCCCGTCAGGAGGAAATTCAGCTGTGTTTATTAGCAGGATATTTTTACTCCCCTCGAGCAATTACGGGAAGAGCAGGCGGCCGGGTGCACCTCGGCCATCTGTGTTTACCTGGGCTGAGCGCGGCGGCGCCAGGGGACTCGCCAGTCAGATGGTAACTGGCTGGGCTAGGAGTTTGCACTTGTGCTCCGGTGTGGTCCCTAGGGCGGCTGGGCAAAGCAGGGTAGCCCCTTCGAGATGAGCCAGGAGTTCAGGGCTGGGAGGGGGGGTGTCGGTTAGAGCCAGCAGGGGTCAAGGGAAGTCTGGGTCACAAAGGACTGGGAAGTTTTGACCTCCGCCTTCATCCTGCAGCAGAGCAACCCTCCTTTCCCCCGCCCCGTTCCAAACGTCGGGAAAATCTTCTGGGGGTGATTGTCACGCCCAGTCGTTTCAAAGGACAGAACCCTACAAGTCTAGAACGGGAAGGGACCTCGCGAGGTCATCAGCTCCAGCCCCCTCCCCTCACGGCAGGACCAAGCCCCATCTCGAGCAGGGCTGCTCAACACGCAGCCTGTTTGTTTGCGGCCCGCGGTGCGGTTTGGGTTGATACGTGTTTTAATAGTTCAATGCCTGGACTGTTGTGAAGCCAAAACAAAACAGGAGTCAATATGGTGGTCTTCTGTAGAGATGGACGGTCTTTGCTCATGCAAAATGCTGCCATATGGGTGGAAATCGGGGAACTATTATTGCGTTTTATTAATCTCAGCAGAACTGACTTAAATGGGGCCTGCGTGTTGTGTAGTCTCGCCTTCATCTTTGTATTCATGCCCATCCGTGTGAAAGAAGCTGTTTGCATATATTTGCATGTACGTGCAACCACACTTAAGTTGCGGCCCTCGGCATGTGCTGTATCCTTGTGGCCCCCGGGGCTTCCAAAGTTGAGTAGCCCTGGTCTAGATCATCCCTGACAGGTGTCTGTCCAACCTGCTTTTAAATATCTCCAGGGATGGAGATTCCACAACCTCCCTGGGCAACTTATTCCAGTGTTGAACCACCCTGACAGTTAAGAAGTTTTTCCTAATGTCCAACCTACACCTCCCTTGCTGCAATTTAACCCCGTTGCTGCTTGTCCTATCGTCAGAGGCCACGGAGATTATTTTTTCTCCCCCCTGCCAACTTGGTAGCAGCGTTTGGTTTTGCTTTTGGCTTTAAAAAGACAAAAACCTGTTGCCTTCCCCTTTGTCACACGCGGTGCATTTCAATTGCAGGACGCTCTGTTCCACAACTCTTGCAGGGCGAGATTTCAGGACGCCTCCCGGCCCCACCCCACATGCCTGCTGCGAAATGAAATTCCAGCCAATGGACCTGAGCTCCCAAGCGTTTTTGCTGGCGATGGAGCAGGCGTCCGGTGGCATCCCTCCTCCAGCTCGGTGGTCTGCGTCCGCGTGCCCAGCGCTTGCAGGGCCTGGCGACTCTCGTGGAGACCAGGGGAAGGGCTGTAATGCAGCTTGGGGGGAGGTCAGCCGGTCTGAGAGGCAATGCTCCTCTGAGGTGCAGGGTCGCCTCCTCTTGAAGCGACTCCCTGTGGGCGTCATCGTGTGGGTTACACCCTGGGCACATTTTCACAAGTGCTGGCAACTTCTTGATCACGAGGCTCTGGCAGCCGCCACCCTCGGCCTGCCCCAGGTGTCAGCTGAGACCTGGGCACAGGGCAGGTGGCTCGGGGCTGTGCTGGGAGGAGCGTGTTCCCTCTCTCCTGCCCACCTTCCTCTCTAGGATTTGGGTCTCCCCTCTCCCCTTCCTCTCTTCTTCACAGCACCACGAGGCAGGAATGCCCCCAAGGCCTCTCCTCCCCCAGTGCCCAGGCAGGGCAGGGTGGCTCCGTATGGCACAAGCTCTCTCATATGGACAGTCTCCAGCCTGTTCCTCCACATGCGGGCACCAGGCAGGACGGGAGTGGGCTCTGCCCTCGGCAGCCCCAAAGCGGGACGTGCAGCCTTGGCCAAGCCACGTGGGGGGCCAGGCCTGGCGTAGCAGCAGCTGTGTTAACAGGGGAACCCAGAGCTAAAGGGGGGAACCCAGGCCTGGCTAGGAGGGCGCTAAGGCAGGTCGGGGACTGAGGTGCGAGCACAACCTCGTTCGGGAGGATAAAGGGCCCCGTGTGGGCTTCCAAGAAGTGCCGGCCCCTGCTTCTCTGGGGTGCCAAATCCACAGCTCCCCTGCTGGGCCTCTGGGGCTGATTTTCCGCCCGGGTAAAGCGGGCCACGGGAAGCAGCCCCCCGACACCCAGGGCTGTGCCCACACCGGGCGGGGGCTGGCTGGGGCCGAGCGCGCATGTGTGGCTCTGGGAGGTCAGACGCAGCTTCCCCGGGTTGCCTGGCTAGGACGGGCAGCCTCCCCCGGCACTCAGGGGCCAGCTGGGCCCTGCTCCGGCCAGGGGACAGTGCTATCGCAGACGTGCACTGGCATGGTTCATCGGTGCACCTAGTCACCGTGGCAACAATGGGGCCGGCGAGGATGGGGGGCGGCGCTGGCTCCGATAATGTCTGCAGACGACAACGCTGCCACGTCAGGAGGGGGGGCAGGGATGCCAGGGCCTGGAGGTCTGGACAGGATCTCTCCTGATCCCAGCACTTAGGCACGGGGCCTATGGGGGCCTCCTTGCGGCCTCTCTGGTCCTGCCCCTCTCCATCCCCATGGTGACAGGGATCTGCCCTGCCCAGCTCTGGCCTTGCTAGTCCCGGCTTGGGTCCATCCTGTCTGGGAGCTGGCAAGCGGGGCCCTGTCAGTGCCTTGTGCTGGAGCGGGGGGGGGGGAGCAGGGTTTCTTTTTGATCTTCATAGTTATAATTCAAACATGGATTTTATCTAACAAAAACCAGCGCCAGCAGCCCTGGGAGACCCTACAATAACAAACCATGCCCTGGTAGCCCTGCCCTTACTCTACCATAACAAACCAGTGTTTGTAACCCTGCCCTTATGGGAGACCCTACCATAACAAACCAGCGTTCGTAACCCTGCCCTTATGGGAGACCCTACTATAACAAACCAGTGTTTGTAACCCTGCCCTTATGGGAGACCCTACCATACAAACCAGCGTCAGAATCTCTGCCCTTATGGGAGACCCTACCATAACAAACCAGTGTTTGTAACCCTGCCCTTATGGGAGACCCTACCATTACAAACCAGCGTTCGTAACCCTGCCCTTATGGGAGACCCTACCATAACAAACCAGTGTTTGTAACCCTGCCCTTATGGGAGACCCTACCATAACAAACCAGTGTTTGTAACCCTGCCCTTATGGGAGACCCTACCATAACAAACCAGTGTTTGTAACCCTGCCCTTATGGGAGACCCTACCATAACAAACCAGCGTTCGTAACCCTGCCCTTATGGGAGACCCTACCATAACAAACTAGTGTTTGTTCTCCTGCCCTTATGAGACACCCTATGGTTCCAAAGCAGAGCAGGATGCTATGGGAACCCTAGAAGACTTGAGCCAGAGGGAATACCGGGGAATGTTATCCTTGTCTTGTGGGCTGGCACCCCTTTCGTTGTCTCTGGGCTGGGGGGTGCCTGCAGCCTGGGGGGGCACTCTCCCTCACCTAGGAGATGCTGATGAGGCTAGAAGTAGGGCAGGTGGGGGTGGAGGGACGCCGCCCGCTCTCTTCTCCTCCCCTTCCCGCCCAGGGTAGGGTTACACACAGATACCAGCCTGCGAGCCAGGCACTCGGGAAAGGTCAAAATCTGCATTGAAACGGGAGACGGGGGGGAGGCAGGGGGAGGTGTTGGATGCGCTGGCTGTGCCCCCCCCCCCATATCCTCACTGCGGGGGAAGGGGCTGAGGCGGGATGGGGAAGGGGCAGCTACCGGCTGGGAGTTAAGAGTGGGGCAGGGGGTGTTCTCCCCAGGTAAGCAGCACCCTCACCCCAGCAAGAGCAGCGAGAGTGCCCCCTGCTGGGCCGCTGCCAGAGGTGTGAGGGAGTCCCTGCCAGTGCCCCCCGTGGAGGGCACCTTGGTGGCGCTGCCCAGCACAGAGCCGCTTTTGTGCCTCGCTGGCCCGCGAGGATGCCATCAAAGGCCCGGATCGGCACAGGGCGGGACAGCTGGAGTCTCCTGGCACCGCGCACAAAGCGCTCGTTAAGGGCCGGGCCTGGCCCTGGGAACAATGCCCCGATTCAGGAGAGCCCCCCGTCCTGCTGGGCCACTGTCCCTCGGCTGGCCTGCAAGTGCACCCCGGGAGAAATTTGGCCCAAAGCATTTCATCCTGAGCTGCACTGGTCCTTCCCCACAACGTATGTACTGCCCCCCTCACCTCCCGAATTCATGAGCTAGATGGGCCTGAGAGGGCAACGTACTCACCTGAACCCTGTATCTTCTGCTGCCAGCGCGTGGTTGCCTTGGCAACAATCTCCGCGTGGATTCAGCGAGCCCTTTGTACAAATGAGCCATGGCTGCTTAGAGCCTGGGGTTCACCCAGCGGGCTGTATCCTTCGTGTGGAGAAGGATGTTAATCTGTGGAACTTGCTGCTGAAGGATTATTTGGAAAGCTGAGGGAGGCTCTAGTGGCTAGAACGTTGAACTGAGACTCAGGAGACTGGGGGTTCTAGTCCCGCTTTGAGTACCTGCCTGCCAGGTGACCTGGGGCCCGTCCTTGCATCTCTCTGTGCCTCAGTTTCTATCTGTAAAATGTAATATTGGTCTCCTTTGTAAGGTAGCCAGCGCTAGGTAAGAGCTAGGGAGTGTGAATTTCAGTGGCACATGCCAGGGTGCTGGTGAGGATGCCAGTGCCAGCTTGAGGCATGGACAGAGCAGCCGCCAGGGTCCTAGAGCTGTCCCCATCCTCTGTGCAGCACTGCTGAGCTGGGGGTGTGATCTGAGATGTCCTGCACCAAGACTGGGATGGCGAGGCCGTGAGCTCTCTGCTGGCCCTTCGGCCGGGCCCCTTCCCTGCACTGCAGGCACCTCGCTCGGCCGGGTGGGTGGCAGCTGATTGTGTTACGCTGAGTCCTGGCCAGGAGGCTCTGAGGCCGGTTTTGTTCTCTCCTGGCTCTGAAACCCAACCTGAGCCTCCTTCCGACCGGCTCAAAGAGGAACCCGATGCCAGACGGCCGCTCACAGGGCCAGGGGGCTGGGCTCGCGGGCACTGCCGCTGGCTGCAGCTAGTCCTGGTGTCCCACACACCCCTCTGGCTGGGCTGCCTGGCCTGAGCTGCCCCACAATTCGGGGTCCTGCTAATTATGTGCCAACGAGCTCCCCAGCCCCGCTCCCCTCAGCTCGGTGGGCCAAGCACAGCGCTAGGGGGGGGCTGCATTTCGGGACCTGCGGCGTGACCCCCGGAGCTCGCCTGGCCCTGGGCCTCCAGCCTCTCCCAGCTGCCACCGGCCCTGCCCATGCAAGTGGAGGGACCCCGAGCGACAGCAGGGAGTCTACGCCAGGGGATCCCCGTATCCAGAGGAGGATCCCCCATCCCACTGCATTTCCTCCATTTTCTGGTGCTGTAAGAGGCCTGCCTCGTGGCGTTCCCACAGTGGATGGGGTCTCAGTCCTCCAAGCCCCTCGTCCCCGGAGCCACCCTCCCCCCTCCCAGCCTGGCGGAAGCCCGGCTTCTCTCCTCCGGCGGGGCCTCCGGCAAGCAGGCTGGTGCTTGGTGAACGGCCCCGCAGCGAGTACGGGCCTGTCCTCCCCACCCCAGCCCTGGGCTGCGCCCGGGAGCCGGAGCCGGGAGCAGCAGACAAAGGAAGATAAATGTTCCCGGGCAGGAGCTGGGTGCGGAGGGAACGCATGGAGCCCGCCGGCACAGCCACCCGGGTCTGGCTGGCATCTGTGTGGCGCAGGCTGGGCCAGTGAGCCCAGTGCGGTGCCCCGACCCTGCCCGCTCACACACCTCGCTGGTGCCCCTCCGGCCTGACCTCACGCCCTGCTGGGGCTGGGGATGTACCTGTCATTCAAACCGGTTCACCGTTGGTGTGCCGGCGCAGGGCAGCCGGGGCGGGAGTCTCACGGGGGTGTGGGCAGGCCTAGTATTGCCTCTGGACCACGGCCGGGGTCCTACCTGCCCCCTCCCCCCCCGGGCTGCTGCAGCGTGACCAGAGCCGGGGTCCTGCTGCGGCCCCATTCACTCCCCTGACCTGTCCGGGTTCCTGCCACCCTGGCCCGTTGGCTTACCCGGTTACCTAGTAACCGCCCCGGTAACCCTCGTGCTTTCGGGGTAACCGGATAACCAATGAGCTTTTCCCATCCCTGGAGGGGGCTCCCGGAACCTCTTCGGCAGCCCCCGGCAAGCCCCGCCCTGGCGCGCCCGTGGCCATCTGGAAAGCGGAGGGCTGGCTCCGTTTCACTACCCAGCTGGGCGCCTCTCCCCAGCCGACACCTGAGACCCAGCTGGTCTTTAAATAAAGGCCACTCCGGCAAACCGAATCTCCCCGGGGAGAGCAGCCGGGCCGTTCGCTGCGGGGATCCTCCCCGGCACGCTGGCCCTGCTTGCAGACGGGCCGGCCGGGAGGTCGCTGGCTCATGTACCCTGGGGCCTGCGTTTGCCTTTGCAGATCGAGAGCAGCTCTCTCTGAGCCACCTTCTCCATTTCTCCGGGGTGTCAGAGCTCGCTCCCTGCTAGGCAATCTGCCTGGTACAAGGCTGCAGCCATCTCGCCTGCCCCATCTCGCTGCCCGTTGCACCCCGGAGCACCACCCAGCTCCAGGTTAGCGTTCATTGCCAGCTGAGCCCCCAGGGGCCAGCATCTCGCCCAGCGCTGAGTCAGGTCAGCCCCAAACCTTGGGCCCTGGGGGAAGATAAAGGCAAACAAGGAGACTGAGACAGGGAAGGGCAGGAGTCATGCCAGAGCTGGGGGCAAGACCGAGCCAGGAGCTGTTCCAAGGTGGGGGGCATGATGGAGCTGGGAGTTGTGCCTGGCAGGGGCATGATAGAGCCATGCCAGGTTGGGAGGCGTAATGGAGCCAGGAACCTACGGCCCAGGGCAGAGGGCATGATGGAGCCATGCCAGAATGGGAGGCATGATGGAGCCAGGAACCCACAGCCCAGGGCAGAGGGCATGATGGAGCCATGCCAGGTTGGGAGGCGTGATGGAGCCAGGAACCTACAGCCCAGGGCAGAGGGCATGATGGAGCCATGCCAGGGTGGAAGGCGTGATGGAGCCAGGAACCCACAGCTCAGGGCAGAGGGCATGATGGAGCCATGCCAGGGTGGGAGGCGTGATAGAGCCGGGTGTCACATGGCACCCCCCTGAAGTCTGCAGTAAAGCTGGCTGAGAACAGACCAAACCCCTCCTCTCCCCGGAAACATTTTTTGACTAAACCGATTTTTTTTTTTTTTTTTTTTTTTGCGATCTCACTTCTGGTTCCATGAAAATTTCATTTAGCAAAAAGGGGAGCAAGGGGCAGCCAAGCACCGTGCCCCGCCTGGCCAGGGCCGGGACGCGGGGGCCAAGGTGGCTTGCAACAGGCCCAGTTCATTTCGAAAGTGGCTTTGGGTTGCGTATAAACAGAATGAAACGCAAACTGCCCCAGACGGAAGCCGGCCGTTCGGACTGACCCCCCGGCTGGGGCAGAGCCACGCCCCGGGCCACGGAGCTGCCAGCTGGCGCCAAGTGTCCGTGCCCCCAGCGCTTTTGAGGGGTGCTGCCTCGGGGTGTCGCAGCCTTTTGGGGAGCCCCAGGAGGTACAATCCCCGAGGGAAGGCGCTGGGTCACACGGCGGTGCTTACCCCTCGGAGAGCGGAGCAGCCGCCTGCCCTAGCCGGGCCCCTGGGAGATGGCTCATCCCCTGCCCGGCCAACTCAGTGGCAGCCCCAGGTGCCAGCGCCCCAGCCCTCATGCCCCTGCCGCCCACGCGGAGGTGGGATATGCAGCTTCTCAAGGAGGGGGGGAGTCGCTGTGTGTGGAGCTGGTCCGGGGGGGGCCTAGGACCGGATGCGGGCGCCTGGCCATGGCCTCGTGACCCCGGTGTCCCGGCAGGTGGTGGTGCTCATGGACCCCCTGGAAGACCCCGAGGATATCCTGCGAGCCAACCGCTCCCGCGAGAAATCCTACGTGTTCGACGTGGCATTCGACTTCACGGCAACTCAGGTGAGGCGCTGGGCCCCGCGGAGCCTGGGGGCTCCCCCCCTCCGAAGGGGCCGGATTGGGGGCCCCCTCAGCTGGGAGTGGGGGGCTTGCTATCCCAGCATCCCTGCCCCCGCCCCACCTGCGCGACACAGCAGGTGCCCAAAGGCAGACAGACAGCAGGGCTGGGCCAGGCCAGGCCCTGACCCGGTCTCAGTAGCTCCATTTCCAGAGCAGCTGCCCCCATCAAATGCCCCCTCCTGACAGCCAAAACTAGGGGTGGCAGGGGAGTGTGGGGAAGGGGGCACTGGGCATCCCCTCTCCTCCAATGCCCAGAGACCCTCCCTTCAGCCGCTTTC
The DNA here is from genome assembly GCA_019425775.1 of Rafetus swinhoei. NCBI lineage: Eukaryota > Metazoa > Chordata > Testudines > Trionychidae > Rafetus > Rafetus swinhoei. Next base: position 27,376,915 of record CM033438.1, read on the forward strand.
TCAGCCCCTCGCTGGCTCCAGGGGAGGGGAGAATGCAACTCAAGGTGCCATCTAATGGATGGAATCAGAGCTGCCCAGGTGTGTCAGCAGCCCTATACTGCTCCCCAGTAGCGGTGATTCTTCTGCACCTTGGCTGGCAGGAATCAGGGCATGGGGCACAGGAGGGTCTGAGCTCTGTCCCTGTGCCCCGAGTGAGCATGGGTCTGTGCCAGCACGCGGGGGCGTGTGCCTCCTTGTGAGGCACGCCGGGAGAATTAGGGCAGTGGCCACATGCGGGACAAGGTCCATCGTCAATTGGCTGGGGAGGGGTCCAGGGGGAGGCTGGATGGTGCACACGTGCCCCACATTGTCAGTCGGGGGGGGGGATGATGGGGTGAATCCCAGCATCTGTGGGGAGCTCTGCCCGGCCTCCCCCCCAGGGTGTGACGTCCCGTGCTCTCCGGCTGCAGGAGACGGTCTATCGCGCCACCACCAAGGGGCTGATCGAGGGCGTCATCTCCGGGTACAATGCCACCGTCTTCGCCTACGGCCCCACCGGTGAGGACTGCGCGGTCCTGGGAGCACTGGATGGTGGGGGCAGGGAACCCTGGGGCCCAGCCACCACCACGCTCCCCTGGCCAGGATGGCGGCATCCGGGAAGTAGGGCGGGGAAAGGCAGGGACTGGGTGGGACCCAGGGTCTGCAGGCCCAGCACTGAGAGTCGGCTCAGAGCCTTCGGAGGAGGCGTGGGGCAGGGGTTCACAGATTCCATGTGGCCCGGGTCCCATTCCCTCCACCCCCAGCACAGACCCCTGGGGCCCCCTGCCCCACAGAGCCCTGACTGCCTGCCCCCCATGACCCTCCAGGCTGCGGGAAGACGTACACCATGCTGGGCACCGACCACGAACCCGGGATCTACGCACGCACCCTCCACGACCTGTTCCAAGCCATTGAGGAGACCAGCGACGCCATGGAGTACGAGGTGTCCATGTCCTACCTGGAGGTATGGCCCGGGCCGGGCACAGCCAGGCGGCCGGATCCACGTGGGGTCTGTGGCCGGCAACGGGGCGCTGTCTGGGGACTGGGCTGTCCGTAACTGACGCGCCCTCTGCGGCACCCTCCAGCGAGCCGGCCTGGAGGGTCTGACTTTCCTTTTAGATCCCTTTCTGTACCCATAACTGGCATGGCCTGGAGGGGGGAGTGATGGAGGGGCACAGGATGCACAAGGGGTCTAGGGGTGTCCAGGTAGGGGGGTGTCTGTGTCAGCTGCATTCTTGTGGATGGTATGTTTATGTAGCAGGGTGTGCGGTGTGCAATGGGATGTGTGTACTTGTGTGTGTGTATGCAAAGGGTGTATGTGGGGTGCAGGTGCTATAGAGTGTGTGGGTGCCCGTGTTTACATGTGGGTTGTGTGTGCACTGTATATGGGGTGCACGGGCAGGGTAGGTATGTATGAAGTGCATTTTTGTGTGGAGAGAGCGTGTGTGTGTGTGTGTACAGATGTGTGATGCCCATGCAGGATATGTGTGTGTGTGGATAGGTGTGGAGGGAGATGTGGGTGGTGTGTTTCTGGTGTGTGTGGTACCCATGCAGTGTGTGTCTATATCAGTAAGAGTACCCTTAGGGGTACTGGAGAGAAGTCTGGGGGGTACGTCAACACAACTGACATTTGGAGAAAACTGAATTTTTGTTTTAAGTTTTACAGCGCTTTATTATTTTTGTACTGTTTACACCCAAAAATTTCATCGCCCGCCCGGCTACAATTAAATTGTTTAAACAAATGTGTTGCAATGGTAGAAAAAATTGTGTGTCTGAAAACTGTAGGCACTGGGGGTACTTATAATTTTTTTAAAGGGTACTTTATAAAAAAAGGTTGAGAAACACTGGTCTATATAGTGTGTGTGTGTGTATATACAGGTGGGTGGGACTCATACAGGGTGTGTGTGTGTGAGAGAAAGGACAGGTGTGGGAGAGATGCAGGTGTGTTTCTGGTGTGTTTCTAGTGTGTGTGGTGCCCATGCAGCGGGGGGTGTCTAGTGCGTGTGCACATGTGTGTACAGACAGTGGGTGGGGGTGTTATGTGCATTCATGTATCTGGCCCCGGAGGGACTTGGCTTCCCCCAGCTCCCGCAGAGCTCCTGCCCCCGCCCATGTCGGGTGCCCGACTTTGGTCCAGCGGACCGCTCTGCGCCCAGCGGGCAGATAATCGCCGTGGTAACGCACGGGGACGCACCGCCAGCCCGCTGCCTGCTCGGGCTCGTACAATATTGACACACGCAGCCGGGCGCCGCCCCCAGACTGCTCGGGAGCCAGGCAACGGGGCCGGGAGGACACACAGCCGGGGGTGCGCCCAGCCGGCACCTCACTCGGAGGGCCAGGGCAGGGGCAGCGGGCCGGCTCCGGGAGCCCCGTGCCGGGGCTGCCATGGGGCAGGGTGGGGAGCAGGTGCGGGGCGGAGGGAGCTCGCAGGTGCCCCGTTCCCGAGTGCGCTCCTGTTCCTTCTCGGCTCCTCAGCCCCATCCCCGGGGCGATTTGCCCTGGCGCCTCAAACCCATCCTCCAGCAGCACCCAGCGGGCCCGGGCACCGACCCCCAGCCCCCGCCAGCCGCGCGCGGGGTCCTGGCCAGACTCTGCCCGGGGTCAGGGCAGGAGCCTGACTCCCAGCAGAGGGGAACTTGGCCCTTCCCAGAGGCTGCCCAGAGCTCTGGGGGGTGCCCTGGCTTGGGAGGAGGGCGGGTCTCTGTCTGGCACTCCATGTGGGCCCCTTCCTGGCAGCGCTTGATCCCAAGAGCCCAGCAGCTGGGGCATGGTCACAGCCGGGCTTGGGGAGGCCCCGGGGCTGGGTCCCTGCAGCCGGCTGGCCCCCGGCATGGCCAAAGGCCCAGTGCGGGGCTGGCTTGGCTGCAGTTCTCCCTCCCGCGCCAACCCCTGCCCGCTCTGAGCAGATCTACAACGAGATGATCCGGGACCTGCTCAACCCCTCGCTGGGCTTCCTGGAGCTGCGGGAGGACGCCAAGGGCGTGATCCAGGTGGCGGGGATCACGGAAGTCTCCACCATCAACGCCAAGGAGGTGAGGCGGGGCCAGGTCCCCGCGCCACGTGGCGGCCTGCAGCCCCCAGCCCTGAGCGTAGGAGCCTGGGGACTCGCCCTGTGCCCGGGGGCCAGGCCAGCCGAGCTGGGTCAGGAACAGCCGTGGCTCCGCTGGCGGCTGTGGGCGCCCAGACATCAGCCACTCCTCCCTAAGTCCTGTCAGTGCCCTGGCCCGGCCCCACAGCCTGCCCCTTGCCTGTTGCGGTGCCAGCCGCATCCATGCCCAGCCCAGCCCCACAGCCCGCCCCTCGCCTGGCGCGGTGCCAGCCAATGTTCCCTCTAACGTTTTCCATCCATGTGCAGAATAAATTTTGTTCTGGGCACCAAAGCATGTGTGGATGTGCACCACCCCTAGGAACACATGGCCAAGGGTGGCTGTGGGCGCTCTGCTAATCAGCCGGGCAGCACTGGAATCTCTCCTGGGCAACCGCTCAAGCGCTCAGCTTACAGGGAACGCTGGTGCCAGCCGTCTCCATGGCCAGCCCAGCCCCACGGCCCACCCCTCGCCTGGCGCTGTGCCAGCCATGTTGTGGGGAAACAAACCCCAAGGAGGCTCCAGTGGGGCCTGTACTATCCTGGCGCGCCGGGGGGGAAATTCAGGGGCTCAGGCTGCACATGTTGCAGAGGTGCCCAGCAGCGGGGAGCTGGGGGGGACTGCGTGGCAGGGCGACTGGCTGGTGTGGGAAGGGGAGCAGCCCCACCATCTCCTCTGGCCCCCCTGCCTCCCGCAGATCATGCAGCTGCTGCTGAAGGGGAACAAGCAGAGGATGCAGGAGCCCACGGCCGCCAACCAGACATCATCGCGCTCCCATGCCGTGCTGCAGGTCACCGTGCGCCAGAAGAGCCGCCTCAAGGACGTCCTGCAGGAGGTGCGGCTGGGCCGGCTCTTCATGATCGACCTGGCCGGCTCTGAGAGGGCGTCTCAGGTAGGAGAGGGGGTGCAGGAGGGGGCCGGGGAGCCGGAGGGCGGGGGCACGGAGACGGGCCGGGGGCAGCAAGATTGGTCCCGGGGACGTGGCAGGGCCCGGCAGCCAGGATGGCAGGTTCTAGCCCCAGGGTTGCTGGGGCCTAGCGGCACTGCCGTGGGCGAGCCGGGCATCCCAGCTGCGTCTGTGAGGCAGGGCCGGGGGCCCGGACCTGGGCAGAGCTCAGACAGGGGTCACTGAGGCTGTGGGATGGACTCTGCCAGGACCGGTCCCTGCTTGTCACGGAAGGGAGGGTTGGGGAACCCTGCTGCCCGAGCTCTCCATGGCTATGGGGTTGGGCTGGCCCCTCTGTGCCCTGAACGGAGAGAGGAGGAGCCCACCCCGCTGCCCTGGAAGCTGGGCATACCCAATGCACCCCCCCAGGGCTAGGCCAGACATGCCCCGTGTGGGTGCTGGGACCCAGGTGCCCGTCGCTGGGCACAGGTGAGCCAGGGCTGGACGAGCAAGGCCAGTGGGTGGGAACGGAGGGGCAGGCTCCAGCAGCCGGCCCCTCCTACGCAGTGACTGGCGCTTGCAGGGGCAGTGGGTCAGGACTGTGAGGGGGGTACCAGCAGAGCCCGGCGTGTGCCCCCGGGGCTGGATCAGGCCCGGGGAGTAGGCCCCTCGTGTGTCCCTGTGAGTGATGGGTCCAGCTGCCGGCCGGCTCAGCGGCCTAGGCTGCAGGGAGCAGACGGGACCTGAGTCCTGGCTCCCGGCTCCGCTCCGGTACCCCAGGTGCCAGGCAGAACAATGGACTTGGCCAGGTGGTGCTGCCCGGGTTTAGCCAAGCTCGCAGCGCCCCCTAGTGCCCAGGCTTGGGATCAGCCTTCTGGCCCCGCTCCATGTTCTGGGCAGAGCATGAGTTTGGGGGGGCTCTGGCGGTGTCCCCGAGGAGGGGGCCAGGTCAGACGACCTCGGCTGTCCCTTCCACATTTCGGAATAGCGAGTTATTTCAAAATTGGGCGCTGTGTGGACCGTGCCAAAGTACGAAATAAGCTATTTTGAAATAACATCGAAAGAAGCGACGCAGGCTGCGTAATGCAAAGAACACAAATTGCGTAGCTTATTTCGAGCTGAGGGTGCTGTGTAAACGCACACCTAACGTCCAGCCTAAACCTCCCTCACTGCAAATTAAGCCCGTTGCTGCTTGTCCGATCCTCAGAGGCCCAGGAGAACAATTTTTCTCCCTCCTCCTTGTGACACCCTTGTAGATACTGCAAAGCAGCTCTCACGTTCCCTCTCCATCTTCTCTTTTCCAAACTAAAGCCCAATTCTTTCAGCCTTCCCTCCTAGCTCGTGTCTCCTAGACCTTTCATCCTTTTTGTTGCTCTTCTCTGGACCCTCTCCAACTTCTCCACATCTGTCTTGAAATGTGGCACTCAGAATTGGACACAATACTCCAACCAAGGCCTAATCCATGCAGAGTAGAGCAGAAGAATGACTGCTCGTGTCTTGCTCACAACACTCCTGTTGTGGGGTTGTTTGTGTGTACGGGTTGGTTATTATATAGTGTCATTTGTGGGCAGCTCAGTACACACTGGTTTGTTACTGTAGGGTTGCTTGTGTGGATTGGTTTGCTATTGTAGGGTTGCTTGTGTGGACTGGTTTGTTATTGTAGGGTTCCTTGTGTGGACTGGATTGCTTGTGTGGACTGGTTTGTTATTGTAGGGTTGCTTGTGTGGACTGGTTTGCTATTGTAGGGTTCCTTGTGTGGACTGGATTGCTTGTGTGGACTGGTTTGTTATTGTAGGGTTGCTTGTGTGGACTGGTTTGCTATTGTAGGGTTCCTTGTGTGGACTGGATTGCTTGTGTGGACTGGTTTGTTATTGTAGGGTTGCTTGTGTGGACTGGTTTGCTATTGTAGGGTTGCTTGTGTGGACTGGATTGCTTGTGTGGACTGGTTTGTTATTGTAGGGTTGCTTGTGTGGACTGGTTTGCTATTGTAGAGTTGCTTGTGTGGACTGGATTGCTTGTGTGGACTGGTTTGTTATTGTAGGGTTGCTTGTGTGGATTGGTTTGCTATTGTAGGGTTCCTTGTGTGGACTGGATTGCTTGTGTGGACTGGTTTGTTATTGTAGGGTTGCTTGTGTGGACTGGTTTGCTATTGTAGGGTTCCTTGTGTGGACTGGATTGCTTGTGGACTGGTTTGTTATTGTAGGGTTGCTTGTGTGGACTGGTTTGCTATTGTAGGGTTGCTTGTGTGGACTGGATTGCTTGTGTGGACTGGTTTGTTATTGTAGGGTTCCTTGTGTGGACTGGATTGCTTGTGTGGACTGGTTTGTTATTGTAGGGTTGCTTGTGTGGACTGGTTTGCTATTGTAGGGTTGCTTGTGTGGACTGGATTGCTTGTGTGGACTGGTTTGTTATTGTAGGGTTGCTTGTGTGGACTGGTTTGCTATTGTAGGGTTCCTTGTGTGGACTGGATTGCTTGTGTGGACTGGTTTGTTATTGTAGGGTTGCTTGTGTGGACTGGTTTGCTATTGTAGGGTTGCTTGTGTGGACTGGATTGCTTGTGTGGACTGGTTTGTTATTGTAGGGTTCCTTGTGTGGACTGGATTGCTTGTGGACTGGTTTGTTATTGTAGGGTTGCTTGTGTGGACTGGTTTGCTATTGTAGGGTTGCTTGTGTGGACTGGATTGCTTGTGTGGACTGGTTTGTTATTGTAGGGTTGCTTGTGTGGATTGGTTTGCTATTGTAGGTTCCTTGTGTGGACTGGATTGCTTGTGTGGACTGGTTTGTTATTGTAGGGTTGCTTGTGTGGACTGGTTTGCTATTGTAGGGTTGCTTGTGTGGACTGGATTGCTTGTGTGGACTGGTTTGTTATTGTAGGGTTGCTTGTGTGGATTGGTTTGCTATTGTAGGGTTCCTTGTGTGGACTGGATTGCCTGTGTGGACTGGATTGCTATTGTAGGGTTGCTTGTGTGGACTGGTGGTTGTTGCTCAGAGCTGGGCTGTTGCCTTGGATTTTCTCTCCTTTTAAAAGCAAAAGGCCACGTAAGCAGGAAGGGGCGGATGTGTCCAGCACAGCCAAGCACCCTGGTTGTGAGCGCGTGGCAAGCGGAGGAGGGTGGCTCTTGGCCACGCCTTGCCCTGCCAGGGGAGCTGGCGAGGCTGCTGCCTGGGCAGCAGGGCAGGTACAGGCACCCTACCCTGGCCTGGGCCACCCCAGACTCCTGCTGCCAGGTGCTGTCCGGTCCCAACCGACGCCTCCATGTGCTGCTAGGAGCCTGCAAGCCGTGCCCTCCCCCCGGGCTGGCACCGTGCCCCTGCCTCACGCCCTCGCCCTGCCCCCAGACCCAGAACCGCGGGCAGAGGATGAAGGAGGGAGCCCACATCAACCGCTCGCTGCTGGCGCTGGGGAACTGCATCAACGCCCTGAGCGACAAGGGGGGCCCCAAGTACATCAACTACCGCGACAGCAAGCTCACCCGCCTCCTCAAGGTACGGCAGGGCCGGCCCACCCACTCGCCAGCTCCTGGCCAGGGCCGGGCGGTGGGCAGGGCCTGGGGGCGGGCACCACCCCACGCCACGGGCAGCGGGAGGGGCCCCGGGGCCGGAGCACCCCGGCTGGAGTCGCCCGGCACCATGTTGCAGCCCCGTCCGCGGTAGCCAGCATGCCTAGAGCACCCGGCTGGGGGTGGGGAGACAGGCCGGGGCCCAGCTCCTTCTGGTAGGGCTGCCACTTCAGCCCCGGCGCGCGCCCAGCCCCACGATCCTCTGTCGCCAGGACTCCCTCGGGGGCAACAGCCGCACGGTCATGATCGCGCACATCAGCCCGGCCAGCAGCGCCTTCGAGGAGTCGCGCAGCACCCTGACCTACGCCGACCGCGCCAAGAGCATCAAAACCACGGTATGGCGGGGACCCGGCCTGGCACCCAGGGCCCTGCCCCCCACAGCACAAGCACTAGGGGGCGCCAAAGGAAATGAATAGGCAGCAGGTTTAACGCAAACCAGTGGAAGTTTTTCTTCACTACCTGCACAGCCAACCTGTGGAACTCCTCGCCAGAGGATGGTGTGAAGACCAGGGTTTGAACAGGGTTCAGAAAAGAGCTAGATAAATTCATGGAGGTTAGGTCCAGCAATGGCTGTGAGCCAGGCTGGGTAGGAATGGTGTCCCTAGCCTCTGTTTGTCAGAAGCTGGGAATGGGTGACAGGGGAGGGATCACTGGATGATTCCCTGCTCTGTTCACTTCCTCTGGCCACTGTCAGAGACAGGAGACTGGGCTAGATGGGCCTTTGGGCTACCCAGTGTGGTCCTTCTTATGTTCTGACCCTCCCTTCTCCCACCCAGCACTACAGCCTGAGCACCCTGCCTCCCACCTTCTCCGCAACCTGGGCACCAGCACCCCTTCTCTTCCCCCACCTAGGGCATACTGCATCCCGACCCTTCCCTGGCCTGTGTGCCAGCCCCCCACCGCTCCTGCCATCTAGGCGAGAGCCCTCAGCCCCAGGAGCAGTCCTTGGGGGATGCACCCACCCCTGCCGTGCTGACCCCCCCGGCCCCGTGTCCGCAGGTGAAGCGGAACCTGCTCAACGTCTCGTACCACATCGCCCAGTACACCAGCATCATCTCGGACCTGCGCAGAGCGGATCCAGCGCCTCAAGAGCAAGATCGACGCGCAACACCTGGGCCCGGTCCGGGAGGAGCGGGGCAGCATCCGCCACATCCAAGGTAACGCCCGCAGGCCGGCCCTCCCCCAGCACAGCCGCCATGGCCCACGGGGCACCGGCCTGCCAGCGCCGCCCCCTCCCTGATGCACCGCGCCGGGACCACCCAGCCACCACAGCCCACGGGGCACCGGCCCGCCTGCACTGCCCCCTCCCTAACAGACGCGCTGGGACCACTCCCTGCGAGCCAGGTCCCAGAGCTAATGATAAAGTACACTGTTCACCGCCCCTCCCCATAAGGGGGCAGCTGGGCGGCCATGGCCCCTCCCCATAAGGGGGCAGCTGGGCGGCCGTGGCCCCTCCCCATAAGGGGGCAGCTGGGCGGCCGTGGCCCCTCCCCGGCAGGGGGCAGCTGGGTGGCCATGGCCCCTCCCCATAAGGGGGCAGCTGGGTGGCTGTGGCCCCTCCCTGGCAGGGGGCAGCTGGGTGGCCGTGGCCCCTCCCTGGCAGGGGGCAGCTGGGTGGCTGTGGCCCCTCCCCATAAGGGGGCAGCTGGGTGGCCGTGGCCCCTCCCCATAAGGGGGCAGCTGGGTGGCTGTGGCCCCTCCCCATAAGGGGGCAGCTGGGCTGCCGTGGCCCCTCCCCATAAGGGGGCAGCTGGGTGGCCGTGGCCCCTTCCTGGCAGGGGGCAGCTGGGTGGCTGTGGCCCCTCCCCATAAGGGGGCAGCTGGGTGGCCGTGGCCCCTCCCTGGCAGGGGGCAGCTGGGCGACCATGCCCTGCCCATGTGGAGGCCGGTTCTCACGATCCTCGTGGGACCCCTGCCTGCCCCCCTGTGCGCAGCGCCCCGGGGCCGGCAGCCGCTCTGCTCGTGCCCGATCTGGCTGGCGCCCGATCCCCGCTCGTGTGTTCCAGCCGAGGTGCAGCTCCACAGCGCCCTCTGCGACCGGCAGGAGATGGACCAGCTGCGGGAACAGCTGATCGGTGCCTTCCAGGAGCAGATGGACGTGCGGCGCCAGCTGATGGAGCTGGAGAACAACTACATGGAGATCCAGCTCGAGCACCCGGCACCTGCTGACCATTGCAGAGTAAGCCCGGCCCTGCCCAGCCCGCCGAGAGTGGGTTGTCACTGGGGCTGCAGGAACCACCCCGACCTGGGCGTTATGGGGAGAGATCCCGGGCTCAGCAGCGGGCGGGGCTGGTCAGTATAGCCAGATAATGCCCAGCCAGGTGTCAATGGGCCAGGAGCACCATGCATCAGGCCTTGGGCACAGCTGGATCCCTGCCCTCAGCCAGGGCCTGGGCATTATGGGGAGAGATCCGGGCTCAGCAGCAGGCGGGGCTGGTCAGTATAGCCAGATAATGCCCAGCCAGGTGTCAATGGGCCAGGAGTACCATGCATCAGCCCTTGGACACAGCCGGGTCCCAGGGGCCTGCCCTCGGCCAGCAGCTGACGCCTGCTCTCTCCCGGGGGGCTCCAGCTGGGACCAGGAGAAGAGGCGCCGCGCCCAGAGGAGCAGGGAGCAGCCGCCGAAGGAGCCGCTCAGCAGGGATGAGAGCGAGAAGGACTCGGACACCGGGGACGAGCTGCCGGACAGGCCGGAGCCGCAGGACGTCACCTCGGCCAGGGAGAACATCGCCGCACTCGTGGGCGAGCAGAAGAAGCTGCACAAGCAGAAGGTTCCAGAGCGGGCAGGAGGGGTCGGGGGGAGGGGCCGTGGGGCTGGGCCTCTGCCTGATGGAGGGAAATGAGTTTAGTGGGTCTTGGCCCCGTGCTGGGTGTCGTCCCCCCCCTACCGCTTGATCGGCATCAGCTGCTGTGAGTGCCAGATTCTTGTCAAAGCTGCTCAGGGCTGGGCTTTGGGGGCTGCAGATCAGGAGTGAGGGGCACCAGCAGAGCAGGGGGAGCCCAAGGCAGGGCTGGCAGGGGCTGTGGGTTGGGATGGGAGTGAGGGGCACCGGCAGAGGTGCAGGGAGCCCAGGACGGGCTGGCAGGGGCTGTGGGTTGGGATGGGAGTGAGGGGCACCGGCAGAGGTGCAGGGAGCCCAGGACGGGCTGGCAGGTGCTTTGGGTCGGGTTGGGAGTGATGGGCACCAGCAGAGCTGGGGGAGCCCAAGGCTGGGTGGGCAGGGGCTGCGGGTCGGGAGGGAGGGGCACAGGCAAAGCTGGGGGAGCCCAAGGCTGGGCGGGCAGGGGCTGCGGGTCGGGAGGGAGGGGCACCGGCAGAGGTGCGGGGAGCCCAGGGTGGGGCTGGCAAGGTCCCTCTGGCCGGAGGTCCAGTCCGTTCCACGGTGACCCTGGGGAAGGGCTGTGTGGGTCGGGCAGGCCGGTGACGTGGGGCCCCGGCTGCTCTGTGCCCGCAGGCGGAGCTGGAGAAGCGGTTCCGGGAGACCCGGCGCCGGGGGAGGCGGCTGGAGGAGGTCCTGCCTCGGCGCATCAGCTCGGAGGAGCAGCGGGAGGTGCTGAGCCTGCTCTGCAAGGTGCACGAGCTGGAGCTGGAGAACACGGAGATGCAGTCCAGCGCCCTGCTCAAGGACAACGCCCTGCGCCACAAGAGCTACGTGGTACAGCGCTTCGAGCAGCACCGCGGCCTCTGCCACCGCATCATCCAGCAGCAGCGGCAGCTCATCCACGGTAGGGGCGCTAGGCTCCGCGGGGCCCCGGTGCAATGCCACGGCAGTGCCGTGGGAGGCAGCCACAGCGCAGTGGCCGGCACAGCAGCACCAGTCCGCAGGTGCCGTGCTGAGCCCTGGTCTGGCTGTCCTGTCACGACATGAGCATGTCCTCTCGGCCCCTCCTGGCCTAGCACGAGCCCCCTTCCCCCCGGCTCGCTCTGGCCCAGGGAGCTGTGTCAAGAGCAGTGCAGGGCTGGGGCCCCTCTGTGGGGTGCCCCCTCCTCTCTAACCCCCCTCCCTGTGCCCCTCTCCCTGGCAGAGTACCACCTCTCCGTGCCGCACCACCTGGAGGAGCTGTAACGAGATCTACCTGCGCGAGCTGGAGGAAGGGAGCCTGGACCGGGTCGCCAGCCTGGACCGCGTGGCCGCCAAAGCCCTGAAGGTACCTGCTGGTCCCTCCTGCTCTGCTCGGACTCACACCTCATGGGGCCAGGACATCGCTCAGCCCCCTGGACACAGGGTGGCAGGTTTAAAACAAACCAAAGGAAGTTTTTCTTCATCCAGCGCACCGCCAACCTGCGGAACTCCTCGCCAGAGGATGTTGTGACAGCCAGGACTTCAACAGGGTTCAAAAAAAGCTAGATACATTCATGGGGGCCTGGTCCATCAATGGCTGTTAGGGAGGATGGGCAGGGAGGGTGTCCCCAGCCTCTGTTGGTCAGAAGCCAGGAATGGGCAACAGGGATGGTGTCACTTGATGACTCCCTGTTCTGTTCACTCCCTCTGGGACACCTGGCATTGGCCACTGTGGGCAGCCAGGACACTGGGCTGGATGGACCTTTGGTCTGAACCAGTCTGGCCAGTCTGATGTCCCTGGGTGCTGTCTGGGCCCTCGCATACCCTGGCACGGGAGGGGGTGACCAGGCAAAGGGAGCGCTGCTTCCAGCCCCAGATGTGGCCCCGGGGTCAGCGGCGTGCACAGTGGGGAGCCGGGGGAGCTGGGTGTTGGAAGGGGCAATCGGAGAGCCAGGTAATTTCCCAGGGGAGGGGGCCGGGGCCAATCCACTGGTGAGTGGAGGGCAGAGGCAGGAGCCGGTGGGCAGTGTCCTGCAGCGCCCCCAGGACACCCCTCGGAAACTGCAGGACGGCTGGGCTGGGTCTAACAGCAGCTGATTCCCCCGCAGGACACGTGTCTGCCCAAGATCCCCCAGCTCCCAGGCTGCAGAGAGCGCCCCCGACTCCGACCAGGAGAGCGTGCGGACGCTGGGCTCAGAGCACCCGCTGCCACGGCGCGACTCTGACAGGCACGCCCTGCCACCCCTGGTGCCGGAGGCAGAGAGGTAGGGGCTTGCCCACGGGGCAGGAGGGCCGGGCACTGCACGCCCTGCCGCCCCTGGTGCCGGAGGCAGAGAGGTAGGGGCTTGCCCACGGGGCAGGAGCGGCCGGGCACCGCACGCCCTGCCGCCCCTGGTGCCGGAGGCAGAGAGGTAGGGGCTTGCCCACGGGGCAGGAGGGGCCGGGCACTGCACGCCCTGCCGCCCCTGGTGCCGGAGGCAGAGAGGTAGGGGCTGGCCCATGGGGCAGGAGCGGCCGGGCACCGCACGCCCTGCCGCCCCGGTGCCGGAGGCAGAGAGGTAGGGGCTCACCTGCAGGGCAGGAGGGGCTGGGCACCACACGCCCTGGTGCCAGAGGCAGAGTGGTAGGGGCTCGCTTGGGGCAGGAGCAGTGTTCCCTGCAAACTGAACACTTGTGTGGCCGCTCAGGAGAGAATCCAGTGCTGCCCGGCTGATTAGCAGCCACCCACAGCTGGGTTTGTGTTTTGACGGGTGGTGCACATCCACACATGCCTGGGTGCACATATAAAAAGTTATTCTGCACATGGATGGAAAAGATTTGAGAGAACATTGGCCAGGAGGGGCCAAGCACCATGCCAGAGGCAGAGACCGGCACCAGAGGCAGAGCCCTAGGGCAGGAGAAGCCATGTGTCCAGGACACGTGGGTGTCTGTGTGGAAGACTCAGACCCAGGCTCTCGCTGCCTGCAGATCCCGGGGGCGGAAGCCGCCTGGCTCCCCGCTCAGTTGGGCCCAGAGGGGAAGAGCTGGGGGGTATTAAAGGGCCACGTTCAGAGCAAAGGACACCTCCTTGCTGCCCCTGCGGCCACAGCAGCTCGCTGAGCGTGGGGCTGGGAGGAGACGGCCCTGCGAGCCCGGGAGGGTTTGGTTCCTTTACCAAATGCACCAATGCCCTGTTCCCCCGAGTGCCGTGGAAACGCCCAGTGGCAGGCCGCTTGCCAGCTCAGAAACCCCACGGCCGCCCCGCCTGCTCCTCGGGCGGCCCTGTCTCGGCTGCCCATCGGCGTCAGGCCGCTGCTTCTCCTGGCCGCCACGCTCGGCCTGCAGCCACGGCCTCGAGCCCCCGTTTGCAGGGAGGGAAAGGGCCCGTCCACGGGCTTGGCGCCGACCTGCCAGGCGGCCGCTGCCCCGTTTGCTTCTGCCTTGGCTAGCTACATGGCGTTTTGCTCCTCCTGGAGCCTGGATTACGACTCCCCCCCCCCACCGCACCACCCGGCACGGCCGCTGGCCCAGCTCCAGGCTTGGCTTTGGATCGGAGCCAGAAGCAGCTCTCGGCCCAGCCCGTGCGTGTGAATTCAGCGCTCTCCCTCCTCGGCGCCGGGCCCCTGCGCCGGTGTGACTGGCCCCTTTCCCCCTCCGGCAGCGACCTGGCCCAGCTGTTCCGGACCAGCCCGCAGGTGCGGCACATCAAGAGCTCGGCCGTGCTGACCCCGCCCCCGATCCACGTGAACGGCCTGGTGACCCAAGAGGTGCGCGTGAGGAAGGTGCTGGTGTGGGAGGGGCCTCGGTAAGAGGCAGCATTGCCTAGCAGCTGGAGCGCTGCACAGCACGTGGAGTCCTGGGGGCTACTCCCAGCTCTGCCGCTGGCCCGCTTGGGTGACCTTTGGCGCGTCTAGGTGCCTCAGTTTCCCCTTGGTCAGCCCAAGCTGTTCCTCGTTGCGCCGCGTCCGGCCGCCCGGGGCTTGGCCCTTGGTGGTGGTCACTGGCCGGGGGCCATTCAGAACCCAAAACTCAAATGGAAACTGGGCCAGGTTCTGCTCCCGCCGCCTGGCGTCACCCTGGGTTGCTCTAGTTTGCCCTGGGCTCGGGGCTTGGTGCCACCTCTCGGGCTGGGCCCTGCCCTCGCCGGTCCTACCCCGGCCAGACCGGGCAGGCAGCAAGTGCAAGGCAGGCGTGCTCACCCCCTTCCCTCGCCCCCAGCACCCGCACCGGGGCAGCCTGGCCAGTGTGCAGAGCCAGCCCAACTCCTCCCCGGAGAGTGTGGAGAGCGGCGCGGACCCCGCCCTGACGCACACAGGTGAGGCGCTTCCCCGCAGGGCTGGGCCCGGGCACCCCCTCCCTGGGGGCCAGGCCAGTGGCAAAGGGCTCCTGCCGCCCAGGCGCCATCTGGGGCACCCTTGGGTCCCATCTGGGGGCTTTGGGGCCTCCACTGCCCCGGACTGTGGGGAGATCGGGGGCTGGGCATGGAGGCCATGGTATCAGATTCAGAACCGGAAGGGACCTCGAGAGGCCATCAAGTCCAGTCCCCTGCCCTCACGGCAGGACCAAGCCCCATCTAGACCATCCCTGACAGGTGTCTGTCCAACCTGCTCCGAAATATCTCCAGTGGTAGAGATTCCACAACCCCCAAGGCAATTTATTCCAGTGCTTAACCACCCTGACAAGAAGTTTTTCCTAATGTCCAACCTAAACCTCCCTTGCTGCAATTGAAGCCCATTGCTGCTTGTCCTGTCCTCAGAGACCCAGGGGAACAATTCCCCCCCCTCCTCCTTGTGACACCCTTTTAGGTACCTGAAAACCGCTATCCTGTCCCCTCTCGGTCTTCTCCTTCCCAAACTAAACAAGCCCAGTTCTTTCCGTCTTCCCTCCTAGCTCCTGACTTCTAGGCCCTTCATCCTTTCTGTTGCTCTTCTCTGGACCCCCTTCAGCTTCCCCAAATCTTTCCTGAACGGGGGGGCCCAGACCTGGCCACAATACTCCCGCTGAGGCCGGGTCAGCGCCAGGGCCGGCCCACCACATTTTGGCACCTGAGATGGGGAGCTCAAATGACGCCCCCATGCCCCCTCGCTCGGGCTAAAACTTTGAAATATCTTGATTCTGCCTCCTTCCTCCAGCACAGCACTCCTCCATCTCTGTGCATCTAGAGCAGAGACAGTACATCTGCACCAGCAGCAGACACAATTTTCTACACTCTGGGTCCTAGGGGCACCCCCACACACACACACACACACACACACACACAGTCTGGCACCTGAGGCGGCTGCCTCAGTTTGCCTCATGGTAGGGCCGGCCCTGGTTAGCGCAGAGCAGAGGGAAGAATGACACCTCGTGTCTTGCTCCCCGCACACCCGCAAATACGCCCCGGACTCCTGTTTGCTGCTTTGGCAGCCGTGTCCCACTGACTCGTATTTAGCGTGTGCCCGGCTCTGCCCCCCAGACCGCTCCCTGAAATGCTCCTGCCAGGCCCAGCTGCAGAGTCTGGCCCAAGCTGTAGCGACATCTACCCCCCCACATGCGCCCCACTGGGGGCCCCGATCAGAGCCACCGAGCCAACACAGGACAGGGCAGCCGGTGTGCCCCCTCCCCCCCCCCGCAAATGCTGCCGCAGCTCACAGAGCCCTCGGGGGGCTGCCCGCTTAGGGCCCAGTAAAGGGGAAACTGAGGGCACAGCGTTCCCAGTTTGCAGATCCAGATGGGGAGAGGGTGGGGGGGTCAGGGAAGGGCCCAACCTCCCCCCGACTGGACCCTAGGACTGGGGGGGCCCCTCCTTCTCTCACACGCCCCCTTGCAGAGCGCAGCGAGATCCTGAGCAGCATCAAGAGCATCGCGGTAAAGGCGGCCCGGCGCCGCTCCCGGGTGCTGGAGGCCGACCGGCTGCACCTGCTGGCGCCCATGAAGGAGCAGAGCAGCCTGTCGCTGTGCTCGCTGAGCGAGACCGACGAGCCCCTGCTGCCGGAGACCCCCGCGGCCCGGCGCCCGCCCGGCCCCGGCCTGCAGCACGCCGCCAGCGACGGCAACCTGTCCAGCAGCGCCGGGCGGCCCCGCCCTGCCCACTCGCCCGGACCCTGGCTCCGGGGCCACCGGAAGGGCGGGAAGAAGCTGGAGCAGAGGGAGGGCTCGCAGGACGGCAGAAGGCGGAAGCGACGGTCCAGGTCCTTCGAGGTCACCGGCCACGGGGTACGTGCTGGCCCCAGAGAGGCCGAGCGTGACTCCGTGGGCTCGGCGGGGGAGGGGCTGGGGCTGTGCGTTGGGGGGGGTTCCCCTGCGGAGGTGGGAGGAGCTTACAGATTGCCCACAATGCACTGGGCAGTCTCCCCCCTCGTCTCCCATTGGCTTGGGGGGTTCCCAGATGTAACCCTGGATCCGAGGTTCAGCATCCAGGGCTCCGGCTATTCCATGCTGCCCCCTCGGCTGGGTCTTGCCGCCCGCCCCTCCGAGCCTCGGTGACCGTTTCTGCCCCTCCCTCCGCAGCTCTCCGGACCGAAGAGCAACGCAACCCGGGGCCGCGCCCTTGAGAGCACTTCCGAGCACAGGTTCCCGGCGGGGGGGCCGCTGGCGCCGCCCCACCGGGCGCCTGGCAAAGCCGCCCTGCATCTCGCCAAAGGGAGGCTCCTGCACAGCCAGCATGCAGGTGGGTGAGCTCGGCGCCCGGCCACGGATGCCCACGCGCGCCCTGGGCCAGACCGAGCGTGCCCTGGCCACCGCAGGGGACCACCGAGTATCTCCTGCCGGGGCACCCCCTGATGCCAGCACGCGGGCATGGGATCCTGCCTCCCCTCGTGCCCCGGGGGACCCTATGTTGCTGGATCAGGGCTCGGTGTGCCAGGCTGGGCACAAACCCCTCCCCCATCAGCCACTGGGGTGCACCTGGGCGTGACGGCTGCCAAGCCCTCTCTCCGCTCATGCACCGGGCACTGCCCAGCCCTCAGCGGGGCCAGCTGCTCCCACGCTGCCCCCCTAGTGTCCTGCCACCCGCCACGGGGGCCTTCTTCCAGCCGTGCCACCCCCAGATGGTGCCCCCAGACCAGCTGGCAGTAAAAGCCCCCGTCCCGCCTGCCCGATCCCTTCCCAGGACAAGCCATGTCACTGGCTGGTTCCCTGCTCCTCCCGCAACAAGCCCCGGCATGCCAGAAGGAGAGGGCGGAAGCCAGGGGCCATTGGCAGGGCAGAACTGGGGGCAGCCCCAAGTATCTTTCCCTGGCGCCCTCTGGGCCCTGCTAAGTCACCCCAGCCCAGCACGGCCGGCTTTTTGCCGTCCCATCCCAACCCGACCCATCCCGACCTGGGGGACGCGGGACTTGAACCCATGGCCCTTTATCTAGCAGCTGTTTTTTCCCAGCATGCCTTGCTGGCCCTTTATATTTGGCTGCTCCCACCCTAGTGGCCGCTTTGCCCAGGGCGCCTCCCCCTGGTCCATGGTGGGGCCCAGCTGGAAGCCACTTTGCAACCCTCGCCTCTTTGTGTCCATCCGCCCCAGGCCTGGGGGACCCGGCGTCTCTCCCGCTGCCCCTCGCCCAGCCCAGCAGCTTGAAGAGAGGCCCCCAGCCCGGCCAGCGCCCCCGGCTCAGCTACATCACGCTGAAGGGGGCCAACGCCTACGCCAAGGACGGCAGAAGCCGGCGCTATTGACGGGCCGCCAGCAGCGAGCGCAGGACCACAAGCGCCCGGCCCTCGGGGCCAGGGGAGACAGTGGCCGGAAGCCAGGGCCTGGAAGGACCGTGGGGGCTCTGCAGGGGCCCAGGGGTGGAGCCAGCGCAGGGCCTGGGGCCTGCAGGAGGAAAGGGGCTGGCCAGCGAGGCTCCTATGGGTGGATGATTGTCTCCCCGTTGGCCGCGGGGGTCTGGCCCTTCCGCCGTGGCGCGGACACGCTCCCTCTCCCACTCCAGGTGGGAGCTGGCCCAGGGTGCAGGGAGCTCTCTGCAGAGTCGCTTGGCCGGGGGGCAGGAGGGGGCAGTGAAGCGCTGAGCCCGTGGGCATGGACGCCCAGCCCCCTTGCACCCTCTGGACCGCTGGCCCCATCTGCCCCGCTCCCCAGCCTCTGGGCATGGGCTGGGTGTGGGGTGCCTGCTCCTTACCCCCCCCCGGAGTTCTAGTGCCGGCTGCCACCCCCTACGCCTGCCTCGTGCCGGCTGACTCCCCCAGGGGCTCGGCCCCCGGGGGTCGATGCTTCAGCTCCAGGGATGGGTGCCCGGCCACCAGCCTCCCTGGTCCTGCCTGCGGGATGCTCCCCAGGGGCAGCTGAGCCCAGTCCCTGGAAGGCGGGTCTCTCAGCAGCACTCCCTGCTGGCCGAGTCACAGCAGGCCTGGCCGGCTACAAAGCTGAGGCTGAGAATCCGGCTGGGGGCACCCCGGGCCCATCCCCACAGGGCACTGTCACGAGGGAGCTCGGGGCCTCCCGGCTCTGCTCCCCTGGGGCTCTGGGGCTGAGGCTTGCTGGGGGGGCAGGCGTGCCCCAGAGTGGTCTCCTGGGGTGGGCAGAGCCCAGGAGGGGATCTCCCTGGCATGGGCAGCAGGCAGGAGGTGCCCGGCCCTCGTGCGGGCTTGGTCACGCTGTCAATAAATCGTGTTGCCAAACTCTTCACCTGGCGCAGTCAGCGGGACCTGCAGCGCTCGGGGTCAGGCCCTTGTGTTGCTGCGGGGGTGACCGGGGGGCTCGCGGCTGGGCCCGATCCAGGTGCGCTCAGCACCTGCCCAGCGCCCGGGACTGGCCCTTGGGCTGCCAGGGCTGCCCTGGTGTCTCTGGGTGGGCCCGGGGGGTTGAACCAGAGGATCTTGTTTTTTTTCCTCTTGGGAAGACTCAATTAAAATGCGATTTGTTGAGATTCGGTGGCTCTGGGGCAGTGGCCGCACCGCGCAGTCGCCGGCTGCTTTCCCCAGCTGTGTGCGAGTACCCGGCTTGGGCATGGCCCTGCGCTCTGCCCGGGCCCTGCCACCGACTCCCCGGGTGCCTTGGGCAAGTCATTCCATCCTGCTGTGTGTGGGACTGCCCCTCCCGCCGGGCTGGGGCCTCTCCCTGCCTGTGGGGGTGAAGGGGACACGGTTCTGGGTCTTGCGGGCCCGTAGCCAGTCGACCTGAGAGAAGCGCAGTCGCAGCCCTGGCCAGCGTGGTGGGGAGGGCGCTGGGAACCCAGAGAGGGAAGGCGGGACACACGGTTATAAACAGCCCCGGGACCCTACCGATGGACAGGGCGTTTGCTGAACCATCTGGCCATCGTTTTGTTACCCCCCTGCAAACGAGCCCGGCCGCCAGGCGGGCCCGTTCCCAGCCGCGCGGGCCGAGGGGCATCCGCCCAGCGTTTGCGTGCACCGAACTTCCGGCTGGTCAGCGCCTGCTTCCGGGCACCGTGAGAACCAGAGAGGCGGGCGGGGCGCCAGGCAGGAGGCCCTGAGCCAGGGGTGAAGGCCTGGGCTAGGCAGCTCTCGTCATAGCCCCGTGTGGCTTTGCGGCCTGTGAGGCCCGGGGGGCGAAGGCCGGAGGTCACCTCCTGCCTGCCACGAGCAGCGTTCCAGGCCCCGTCCCGCCAGCCCCCCTGAAAGCAGCACCCCAGGCGCCTGTTCTGCTTTTTATTTGGAAGTTGGTGCCAGCGGCTTGTCCCGGAGCAGCCAGTTTCCGTGCGGCAGACCCCAGGAAGGAGGAGAACACGGGGCGGGCGGGGATCTCCCCGTGCGGGGTGGGCTACCCCCGATGCAGCGTGGGGGGCTCGGAAGGGGCAGCAGAGCCGGGGAGCCGCGGGCGGGCAGCTACGGTGTGCTCTGCAGGGGCGAATCCCTCCACGCACACCCTGACCCCCCAGGATGCCCTGCTCTCGCCCTGCCAGGCTGGGGCTCCCGGGAGCTGGGGCACCTGGCTGCAGGGAGGCCCACAGAGCCGGGGTGGGGGGCGTGTGTGCCAGTGGGGTGGGGACCTGGCCAGTTCCCACCGGGGACCCTGCCTGGCGGGAGGTGGGGGAGCCGGGGGCTGGGCACAGAACTGGCTTTACAAAGGGGAGGGGGCAGGGGCCTTGCCATGGGTGGGCCTGAGGGGGCTGGGGCCACCCACTTCGCAGCCAAGGGCAGGGCCTGACCCTGTTCTGCCCGGTGCTCCAGCCGGGGAGCAGGGCTCGGGCGCGGGGGCTTAACCCCCGTCCCCGTCATTGCCCCCCCGAAGTCAGAGCCCACCCACGTGGGCCCTTCTGGCTGCACCACTGGGAGGGGGAGGTTGGCTTTCAAAGGGGCCTGCGTTTCAGTGTCCTGCCCTGGCACAGGGCCGGTATCCATGGGGCCCCACCCTCCCAGGCGCCCGCGAGCCCAGCCTGGGGGAGACAGGGTGTCGCGGTCGTCCCCCGCCTGGCCCAGAGGGGCCCCGAAGTCAGAAGGGGCAGAGCTGCCTAGGCAGGTCCATCTGCTTTATCCCACTGCCACCTAGCAGCCCCTCGCTCCGCGTGCGGCGCAGTGCTCCGTGTCCGGGGAGCCGGGCCCCAGCCCCTGCTCCCCGCCCGGCTACTTCCTGACCCTGATGAGCGAATGGTAGACGGGCTTGACGATGAGGTGCAGGTGCAGGGCGTTGTCGATCAGGTACTCGGAGGCCCGCTTCTGCAGGTCGGCGTGGGCCAGGAAATCGGCCAGCTCGTCCGTGCTCTGGTGGAAGCTGTAGGCGTGTCTCACCAAAATCCGGCCCTGCTGCCGCACCCCCACCAGGACGGTCTTCTGGAAGCTGACGCCGGCGAAGTCGGAGCTGGTCATGGCCGGGGTGATCACCAGCCGGGGCCGCCCGTCCTCCAGGCGCACGGACTGGATGGCGCCAGAGACGGAGTCGGAGTACACGGGGCGCAGGCTGACGGGCAGCCAGCGGGGGGAGAAGAGGACGTTCCAGGTCACCCGCTTGCTGGCGTCGTGGTTGCTGGGGCCTAGCTGGGTCTGGAAGCTGGTGCTGCGGTCATCGCGGGCCGGGTTGCTGAGGACCCAGGGAGAGCCCCAGGCGCCGGCGAGGTAGTTGCGGGGCAGGAACATGCTGCAGTTGAGGTCGAAGTACTTGGCGAAGTGGACGGGGGAGGCGGCGTGGAACTGGAAGGCCTGGAAGAGCAGGTCCCGGATGGCGCCGTGGTGCCGCGCCATCACGGCCGACTGCGTCTGCAGCTGGAAGAGGTGGCCGGGCGGGATCATGGGGTAGCGGATGGCACGCAGCAGCTTCTCCGCCACGGGGCCCTCGGGCTGCCGGCGGCCCACCCAGGCCTCCACGGCCGTCAGCAGCTCCAGCTCGCTCTGCAGCACCAGGTCGGAGCGCGCCAGCAGCAGGGCCAGCAGCTCGGCGCTCACCGTGGCCCACTCCGTGCTGCCCATCACGGCCGAGAGGTTCCAGGCCAGGAACTGCAGACAGCTCTCCTGCAGGCCCACGTCGCCGATCTGCACCGCGTAGTGGTACCAGCCCACCACGTGGCCCTGGCTGGACTCGCTGGCCAGGTGGCTCTTCATGTACTCAGCCACCCCGCGCTGCAGCATCGCCACGCGGTATTTGCTAGCCAGCCGGTGCATCGGGATGGCTTGGTGCAGCAGGATGGAGATCTCCCCGCAGTACAGGTACCTGGACACACAGTCACAGCGCCTCCGGCATGAGCTCTGCTGGTGCCCCTCGCTCCTGACCCGCAACCCCTGCCAGTCCAGCCCTGCCCCCCTGCCCTGCCGGTGCCCCTCAGTCCCAGCCCTGGGCACCCCCCAGCCCTGCCGTTGCCCCTCACTCCCGACCCACAGCCCCTGCCAGTCCAGCCCTGCCCCCCAGCCCTGCCAGTGCCCCTTAGTTCCGACCCGCAGCCCCTGTCCACCCAGCCCTGCTGGTGCCACTCAGTCCCAACCCATAGACCCTGCCCCCCAGCCCTGCTGGTGCCCCTCACTTCCGACCCACAGCCCCTGCCAGTTCAGCCCTGCCCCCCAGCCCTGCTGGTGCCCCTCAGTTCCGACCCACAGCCCCTGCCTGCCCAGCCTTGGATCTCTCATTGGCATCATCTCCAACCTTTTCCCTAAGCTGGCAGAGTGTTTTGTGAGGTGCATGAATGGGGCAGACTGGGCCACGTCTGTACAGCTCCCCCCGGAGGGTGTGTTCCCAGCTCCCTGGTGGTGGGTGCCCTACAGTCCTGGTCCCCCCAGCCCCTTTCTTCCCTCAGCCCCTCGGCTGGTATTTCCCTGCCTCGCGGGGCTGGCATGGGCCCTGCCTGGCTGTCCCCGTGGCCCGCCTCTCTCCCGGTGGGGACGTGGAGGCCAGGGGCCCCTGTGTGCTGAGGGCCTCCCCCCACACACACACACACCTGATGAATTTCTCGAAGAGCGCGGCGCTGTCGGCCGGCTCGTGCAGCGTCACCACGCTCTGGTTGTGCAGGAGGCTCTGGAAGGCTTCGCTCTGCAGGGCCAGGAGCAGCTGGTGAGCGTGGAAGACCTTGACCTCGTCGGAGCCGGCGGTGCGCACCCGCAGCGTGGTGTCACTGGCGTTGCCGTGGTGCAGCAGCTCCTGCAGCCGGTGGAGCAGCGCCAGCGAGTGGTTAATGGTGGCCCCGGCAGCCTCGCCGCTGAGATCCGCTCTCTGGGCTGTGCGGGGGGACAGACAGCTGAGCGGCGGCAGGTTCTCCAGTCCGTGGGCAGGGTGCAGGCAGGACACGGGGGCGCCTTGGGGAGCCGGTGCCAGGCCAACCCATGGTGATGGGGCTGTGATCATGGCACATGGAGGGAGCTGGGGAACGGCACTTGGGGCTGGGACGCTGCAGAGCCCGGCCAGTGGGAGGATAGGCACGAGGCGGGGTGGTGGGCACTGCGTCACGGATGATGGGCAGGCACAGGAAGCCCAGAGGCAAGTGCTGTCACCCAGTGGCTCTCAGCCAGGGATCTGCAGATCCCCAGGCACACCCAGCACTCCCCCCGATACCCCCGTCTAGCCAGCCAAGTCAGCACTAACCCACATTTCGACTTGTCTGGGCTGCCCCAGACACCCCCTGCCTGGAAGGACCTTAGATTCCCGGGGATTGGTTTTAGGGTTCCGTGGTGCAAAGGAGAGAGGCGGCGATTTGTCCGTCGCAGTGGGCTAGGACGCTGGCGCGCTTCTGTCTGCTTTGGGAAGCCAGGCACTTCTAAGGGAGGGGAAACTTGGCAAGAGAAATCCGCCTCCTGAAAGGGGGGCGGGCTGTGGCCGGTTGAGAGCCACCTGGCACAGCTCACAGCTCCCTAGGATGCGCTAAAACTCCCCCGCGTCGGGGCCGGGAGAGAGCAGGGAGCTCGTCCAGCCGTTCCCCTGCCCCAGAGGACTCAGATGTGCCCCCCTCCTCCTCCGCAGCGCCCATGTGACCCGTTCCATTCCTGGGCTTGGCCTGGGTCCCAGCGGGCCCTGATCGGGGGGCTCTGATGCAGGTGCCGCTCGGGGTCTCTCGGGGGCAGTGGGAGGACAAACCTGCCCTTAGACGTTATCCCCCGCTGGCTCAAGGGCCTGTGGCTCCCAAACAGCCCCGGGAGGAACGTGTGCAGCAGGGTTGGGTCCTCGCCCATGGCCGAAATGGACCCAGGGGAGCTGGGCCGGGCTGGGGACATGCTGCTCCCAACCCCCGCGAGGCTGGCAGCTGGCCGGGAAAGCGCCAGCCGGCCTCCGCTTCCCGTGCCAACCCCGGGAGCCAGAGGCTACTCGACTCTGGGGCTTCGGCTCCACTCCGAGCCAGGCAGCCAGGGAGCCGGCAGGAAAGCCTTTGCAAGAAGCTCTGTCCAGTTCCCAGAGCACCCAGCCTCCTGCGTTGGGCCAGGGGCTCGCAGGCTGCCTGCCCCATGGCGTGACGGGCAGCCTGGCTCTCGCTGCTGCCCCCCCGCGCCGGCTGCCAGGGGCAGAGATTCCAGCGAGTGTGGAATTTGGGATCTGGCTCCCATCCAGCCAGCTGCTTCCCAGCCCGTCATTAACTCAATGCCAGCCCTGCCACTTCGCGAAGGGGGTGAATCCAGCACAGCTGCCAAGTTTCACTTCCCAGCAGCTTCCTGCTCCTGCTGTCAGCCAGCTTCCCCCCCCCACCCCTGGCCCTCTCAGCTGTGATCCCCCCAAGGGGAAACCCACAGACAAATCTGCGGAGCTGCTGGGGGTGGAGGGCCAGTGCCCAAGTCGCCCCGTCTGTGCCAGCAGCGGCTGGGTTTGGAGCTGTTCTCCGGGGAGCAGGAAACGCCCTCGGTCCGGACCGGCCTCGGCTTCCCTGGAGCCGGAGCTGCTTGTGCCCCTGGTGAATTTGGCCCCCTATTATAGCTCCTAAATCCGCGCCCACAGGTTAGCCGGTGGATTACCAGCTCCCCGCATGGACCAGCTCCCCGCTAAGCTGTATGGAGCTGGGATTAGCAACGCGCTTCCAAGCCGGGGCGGGGGGTGGGTGCCATCCCACCGCAGTGCGGGGCGTGGCGTGGATTCCCTGCACCCATGGGCCTGGCACCCAAGGGCCCCCCAAAGAGCTGACGGGCCCAAGGTAGGTGCCCCTCGTGAGAGGGGAGAGCTGGCTGCCTGTGGTCCAGACCCAGAGCCAGCTTGGCCATGCCAGCCTGCCCAGGCAGCCCCCTTCCCGGCCCTGCCCGGAACTTTGTCTGGCTCACGGTGCCCCTTCCCCAGAGCGATCGGCTTTGCCCCACCCGGCCCCCAAGCTGGGAGTGGCTGTGACCCCCAAGACACAGACCCCCCATCAGTCCCTGGCGACGCCCCGCCACTCGGCAGCCCAGAGCTCTCCCTTACCTGCTTGGACGGGGAGTAGGAGCAGCAGCAGGGTGGCCCAGCTGCAGCCCCCTTGCCGAGCCCCGGCCGGCCTGCCCCCCGCCAGCCCAGCCATGGCTCCACCAGCGCCCGGCTCTGAGCTGGGGATGTGCCTCCCTGACTCTTTATGTAGGACACTGACCCTCCCAGCCCCGCGCCATTGATTGGTGGAAACGGACAACGGCTGTTACCAAGGAAACCTCTTCGGATGGTGAATTGATTCCCTTTCAGCACCGAGCCTGGCGGCTTCTCCCGGGGTGGCTGAGCCGTCCGGAGCACCCCCTGCCCCGCCGGCCTGCGCCACAGGCACCTGGGCCCCGCGCAGCCCCGCCTGCCTCCATGCTGCTCCCGACCGGCACGGGCACCGCTCACCCATCGCCCTGCAGGCTTGGGCAGGCCAGTGCCCGTGTGAACCAGGCAGCCGAGTCGCTCCGGATTGACATCACGTCACAGCACAGCCGCCCATGGGAGTCAGCCGAGTTGCTCCGGATTGACACCGAGTCATGGCACAGCCACCCATGGGAGTCAGCCGAGTCGCTCCGGATTGACACCGAGTCACGGCACAGCCGCCCATGGGAGTCAGCCAAGTCGCTCCGGATTGACACCGAGTCACGGCACAGGTGCCCATGGGAGCAAGCCGAGTCGCTCCGGATTGACACCGAGTCACGGCACAGGCGCCCATGGGAGTCAGCTGTCGCTCCGGGTTGACACCGAGTCACGGCACAGCTGCCCATGGGAGTCAGCCGAGTCGCTCCGGATTGACACCGAGTCACGGCACAGGCGCCCATGGGAGCAAGCCGAGTCGCTCCGGATTGACACCGAGTCACGGCACAGGCGCCCATGGGAGCCAAGCCGAGTCGCTCCGGGTTGACACCGAGTCACGGCACAGGCGCCCATGGGAGCCAGCCGAGTCGCTCCGGGTTGACACCGAGTCACGGCACAGCCGCCCATGGGAGTCAGCTGTCGCTCCGGATTGACACCGAGTCACGGCACAGGCGCCCATGGGAGTCAGCCGAGTCGCTCCGGATTGACACCGAGTCACGGCACAGGCGCCCATTGGAGTCAGCTGTCGCTCCGGATTGACACCGAGTCACGGCACAGCCGCCCATGGGAGTCAGCCGAGTCGCTCTGGATTGACACTGAGTCACGGCACAGTCGCCCATGGGAGTCAGCCGTCGCTCCGGACTGACACCGAGTGGCACAGCCGGGAATTGGTCCTGCGCCCGGGACAGGGGCGTGCTGAGGGGTGCCATGGTGGCCTGGTGCCTGCCTGCCCGGGGGACGGGCGCCAATTCCGGCTGACACAAGGGGCTTTGACCTTCCTGGGAGTGGCCCTGCTGCAGCCGGAGCTGCTGGCAGAGCACTGGCGCCGAGACAGCCATCGTGTCTTTGCCTGCCCTGTGGGATGGCAGAGCTGGTGCTGGCAGCCAGGCTGGGGCCGCTTTCTCCCTGGCATTGGGGTTGCTTTTTGGGGGGCCATCTGCAAGTCCAGTTCTCTTGGCCTAGCTCAAACAGCCAGTGCCCACAAGACCCCACCTCCCCCAGCTCCTGCCTCGCCCGCAGCCCTTCCCTGCTAACTGTCCCCAACTTCTCCCCCACCAGCCAGGCACCCAGGCCCTGTGGCACCGTCTGGCAAAGCGCCTGTGAGTGCCACCGACCGAATCGGTACTGACTGCCCCAACGAGGCAGCCCGCTGAGCCGGGGTGGGACTCGGGGGCCACCTACTTAGTGCCGTCTATTACGGGAGCAAACAGACCGAGGCCCGGTAGTGCCAGGCGCTGCCGGACAGGGCAGAGGGACGGTCACGGCAGCACCGTTGACTCCAGGGTCAGGAGGGACAGCTGTGATCACTCGTCTGCCCTCCTGCAGCACATGGGCCAGGGCCCCGCCCCACACTAACCCCCGCGCAGAGCTTTTCCCGACCCGCCGGCGATGACGAATTCTCCGTCACCTCGGGGGATGGGTCCAATGGCAAGTTGCTCCCACCGTGAACCATTTACACCTCGGCCTTCAGCCACTGGCCGTGCGAGACCTTCCTCTGCTGCACCAAAGCGCCGCTGGGCAATATCCCGCCCCCACGTCGGTCCTTACAGCCGGGGCCACGGCCCCCGGAGCCGTCTCTGGTCAGACAGCGCTCCCGGCATGTTCTGAGCCCTCGAGCCCCCCGGCTCTAGCCCCGACCCGCCTCCAATCGATTCATCGACCTCCCCCTTGAGTTGTGGCCTCAGGACTGGACCCAGGAGCCCCGCAGGGTGGCCCCAGAGCCCAGGGTGGGGTGGAAGAACCTCTCGGCTCCTGCTCCAGATCCCCACGGGGGCGTCCCAGGGCCCCAGCAGCTCTGCTGGCCACGTTGCACCGGGAGCTCGCGTTCGGCTGATTCCCACCGCCACCCCTAAGCCTTGTCCGGCGTCGCTGCTCCCCAGGGCCACGCCCAGCCTGGCCGCATGGCTGCCGCCTCTGCTCCCGCCCTGCAGGGTCACATCTGTCCTTCTTGAAACACCTGTTTGCCTGTGCCCCATTTACCGCGCGACACGAGCCGGCTCCATGCCGGTGACCTGTTCCCTGCTATTCCCCACCCCCCCAGTCCTGCAAAAATGTTGTCTGTGAAGTTTGATGAAAATGTTAAATTGCAAGGGGCCAAGCACCAATCCCTGTAGGTCCCCACCAGACTCACACCCACTCCCTGGCGATTCCCAGGGACATTCAGAGCCCTGTCCGGCTGTTACTCCGGGTCCTGGTTGTCCTCCTTCTAGTTCTTTAATGCAAATGATTCTGCCCATTTTACAGCTGGGGGACTGAGTCCCGGGGCACTGTAGTGATGGCCAAGGTCCCACAGGGACGTGGGTGCCTTGCCCGGTACCTCACCAAAAAGGCCGGCCTGGCACAAGGGGCCTCGTGCCCCCTCCCCCGGCAGCCAGGCCAGCAGAATGTGCCTTTGCTGGCAGTCACATGGCACTGGGGGATGGGGGATGGACCGGGTGGCCCAGCAGCTTTGATGCTTCGCTACGTCCCCCACAACCCGCAGGCGCTGCTCGACCAGTCGCGGTGACCTTCACGGCTCCTGAGCAGCCCGCTCGGGCCGGGGCGGCGGTGGGACGATTAGCCCGTTCCCATGTATCGAGTAGCTGTCGGGCTGATGGGATTAGAGCTGGCAGCTGCTTTCGCGCGGCTTTTGTGTGGCACTGCCGAGGGAAGTGAAAGCGCTGCCCAGCTGCTGTGCACTTCACGCCTGGCTCCACCGCCCACTCGCTCCCCCCTCCCGCCCTCCCCGCGCTGGCGGCCGGCCAAGGGCTCGCCGGCTCGGTGACAGAGGACAAAAGAGCCCTGGGCCAGCCCCCTCCCTGCTCAGCCTCCACGCAGAGCAGCACAATGGCTCTGCCAGGCCTGCCCTGATTTCCCCACCCCGAGAGCCAGCCGGTCGCTTTCCCTCGGCCCTGACTCTTGGGGCGTCCCTGACCCTGTGCGGATATTGAGACGCGTGTGACGGACCGGGCCGGGTCTGGGCACAGCTGAGGGTGTCCGCTCAGGGCGAATGGCTCAGATTCGGGGCTCCTTACAGCCCCCAGACTGGAGACCTTCCAGACAGGCCACAAACCAGTCCCACCGAGCGCTTCAGCTGCCTGCCTGAAGCCTCACGAGCAAAACCCCTCCGACACCCCAGCCATATCCGTGCCCCAGATGGCCCCAGGCCTCAAACACAGGTGGGGGGTCTTAGAACCCAATCTCGCCTTCCCCGAACAAATTCTGTCCGGTTCCAAGAAACCAGCCACAGATCCCTGGTCAATTTACCCTCTGGATCTTACCCACAAATCACGCTGAGCCAGTCCTTTAGAATCTACAATCTAAAGGTTTATTGCTACAAGTAAGCAAAGCAGGAGAGTAAGGTTGTTAAGGTATCATACATTACATGCATCGAATCTCCCAGTTCTCGATGCAGGCTCGCAGCAGAGACGTTATAGCTACTGGCTTAGAAGTCTTTGGTGAACATCCTAGGTCAGGATGGGTCCACGGTTCTTTCCGGCTCTTCGATCCCTGCACTGCAGCCTCTGGGATGAAGGGCTGAGCTGAGCACCAAGATGGAGTCGGCCACATGGCCTATTTATACCTCCTTCCTGGTCTCTTCTTGGCAGCAGCAGGTCACCTGGCCAGCGGCCTATCCCTGTGTTTCCTGCTGGTAGCCCTTAGGTATCAGTCCCCATTCTTGAGGTGTGTCCTTGGCCTCTTGAGGGCTATTGTTCCACAGAGCCTCACTAATTAGCATGTCCATAGGCCTGGCTCAACCACATACAGAGAAACATTCAGTACTCATACGAAGTACATGCTTATAACTTCACACACTGACCTTATACAATTACATGAATAGCATATACAGAATCAGCAGACAGTAAGCTTCTATTCGACACCTCACATGGCCCCCTTTATACCACTTTTGGGACAAACACCCCCCCATGGGTGCAGCAGTGATATGGCTGCTCTCCCCAAAATCCAGTAACGTGACAATGCACGTGGCGGGTGAAGCCGCCGGGCCCCAGCCACGCTCCGTGCTGGAGCTATCCGCCTGCTCGCCGCAGGCCACCCGGCAACTGTTCTCCGGGATCCACCCAAAGTGACCGGGTACTGCCGAGGGGGCTGCGCTCCTCCCCAGAGGCAGCCAAGTGTGCAGGCAGGGGAGCTGCTCCAGGATAAGCTGCAGGCTCGAGTCCTTGTTGCCTGAACGTGGCGCACCCCCTGCGCTGAGGGGAGTTAGCTCACTGCCGGGGTGCCGGGTGCTTGGTTTTCAATCAGAAAGTCGGGTCTAAGTAGGACCTGTCTGGCGTCCAGGCAGAAGTACTGACAGGACACCCAAGGTCTGGTTACCGCCTGCAGCGGGGGGCAGGAATGCGGGAGGGGGTGCTGCCTCCTGATCCGCCAGCCTCCCACCCCCTGCCAGCCTGGTCAGGGGCATGCGGATTGGGAGACGCCGAAGTGGGAGGCAGAGCCAACAATCCATGCCACTGCCAGCCTCTTCTCAGCCTGGCCCTGCACGTGGCAGGTGAGTCCCAGGGTGGGGGTAGGGGAGCAAGCAGCCAGGGCAGTGTCCTGTCCACTTTTAGGCAACTGGAAAGCTGTCGACCCTGCCACGGCCTGGGAGCTGCTCCCCACGGGCTCTGTTCCCTGTAAGCGGAGCGCTTGGGTGGCCCACCCCAGGAGAAATTCAGGTGCCGCCCAGCTGACTGGCAGAGCGCCCAGAGCCTGCAGCCTGTGTTCCTACTGGTGGTGCACATCTGCATATGGCTCAGTGCGCATCACAAAATTTATTCTGCACCTGAACAGAAAAAAACTAGAGAGGACATTGGTCAGCAGGGGCTGGAGGCCCAGACGTGCCCGGGAAATCCGTTGGAGCCACGCTGGAGTGGGGATCCCCTCAGTGTAGAACTCAGGGACGATTGGGGGAGTCCCAGAAGCCAGCACGCTCCCCCGGGGCCTAGGCTGAGGTAGGCAGGTCCCCGCTTTGTGCTGCCCATGGCTGGCTATACTCGTGGGTGGGCAAAGCCCCGGCTGGCCACTCGCGCATTGGGTCACAGCCAGCCTGGCTCGGTTGGCTCTAGACAGGTTCCTCGTTAGCTCGATGGACTGGCTGCTCTTCCCTGAACTCAGCCCGTCCCCACAAGCCTGGCTGCTGGCATCTAACCCAGATTCCAGTCGCTCCTTCCAGGCTCTGGCGGCAGCTTTGTGCGGTAGCCCAGGCCGGGGGGAATCCGGATTCTGCAGCCTGGCTCCTGACCGCAGCACCGGCCCCAGAGAGCAGTGCTGTGTCCGGCCTCGACGTGGCGCCCCCTGGAGCCCCTCGGCTGCTGCTCTCCCAGGGGTGCCAGGCAGGTGGGAGCGCATCTCTGGGTGCACGGGCTGAGCTTCCCATGGCAGCGTGAATTCCCCTCTTTAGCCCCGCGTTATCCCCCCAAGACCTGTCAGTGCTGGGCATCCTTGGAGGCTTTCAGCACCAGGCTGCCGGAGGGTTTGCTGGCGCGGAGCGAGACACTGTTCCTGAGCAGCTGGCTGCGCCGGGGTGGGGCGGGCGAGGGGAGGGGACCCCACTAAGCAGCCGCAGGAGGACGGATTGTCAGCTGCTACTGGGTGAGGGAGGGGGATGAAATACACAGGCTCTGGCCCAGGGTGGCATTAGCCAAGTCAGCCAACCTGCACCTGGCCCACCATGGGGTGCAGCGCACACATCTGCCCACCAGAGGGCACCTTGGCACCAGAGCTCCTGCCCACCTGGGCTCCACAGGTACGTGGCCGGGGGAGGTGTTGCGGGGGCCGGGATGCTGCGGCTGCTCTCTCTGCCTGCCAGCGCTCACCCGGCAGGGAAGCCAGGGAGTCCAGCCCGGCCGGCCACATAGGATCTGCCAGCCAGGCTGACCCGGGCTGTGCGGGCAAAGCGCCGGTGGGGGGCTCCCTGGGCCAGGGCCCTGCGGGGATCTCGGGTACGGCTGGGGGTGGCTAATATTCCAGGTTCTGTCCGGCAACCAGACCACGGTTTGGGGCTGTGACCGTCCCCCGCCTTGTCCTCCACGCTCCCAACAAATCTTCAGTCGCTGCAGCAGGACTGTGGGAGAAACCCCCTTCCTGCACAGGGGGCCGGCTGTGGGGCCTGAGGGTTAATCCACGGCTTGGTTAGGGGGGTGCAGAACATGAGAACGGCCCCCCTGAGAGTGGCCCCAGAGGGAACGAACAGAACCGGGCAATGTACCACACGCGCTGTCCCCTGCCGCTGGGCTTGTGTCCCTCGGCACCTTGGACCCCATGGGGTGTTAACCCGGTTAGAGAACAGCTCACAGCACCCCCTGGTGGCACGGGGGGGCTGCCTGGCGTGTGCAGAAAAAAGTTTCCGTGGTGGGCTTTGAAATCTGCTGCCTATTCGCTTTCCTGGGGCACCCCAGTGTGTGTGTTGCGGGGAAGGGGAAAGGGCACTTCCTGCCTCCCTGGCGCCACCCCAGCGATCGCACGGCTCTCCCATGCCCCCTCGGGCCTCCCCTTTCCGAGATGAACCTCCCGGGCTTTTTAATCTTGCTTCGTCTGCCATCCCCCTCCTGGTCTGCGCTGGCCTTCTCGGTGCCCTGTGCAATTCTACTATAGCTCTCGGGGGGCAGGGCGGCCAGGCCTCGGGCTGGGCGTGCCAGGGGTGTCGACAGCGGCACTGGGGTATTCACTGGTGCCACGTTGTGGGGTGGGAATAGGAAAATGCAGCTCAAGGGGCACCCCCTGTTGGGTGTTTGGCCCCGATTCTGTGGGAGGCGTCTAATGAAAGTGGCTGCGCGGCTGATGCTGTCTGTGCGGCTCGGGTACGGGGACGCTGGTTGTCTGTCAACTTACGGGTCGGGGCTCTGTGCTTGTGCTGGAAATGGTTTCTGTCTGAGAGACGGCGGCAGGCGTCGCCCACCGATTGGGAGGCCCAGTGAATGCCGCAGGGACGATGGCTCTTAAGGGTTCCCAGCTGACCCCAGAGAAGCACACAATGACCCGTTGGCTCAGGAGGATGTACCTGGGTACCCCCTGGCTCCTTGCCTAAGGAGGACATGGTGATCATGTGATCAGCTCCATTTTAGGAGGTGCCATCACACAGGCGAACAACGGATTTCCCTCCGCCTGGACAAGGGGCTAAAAGGATCCTGAGGCGCCTCCCTCTTGGTCTTCCCGTCTGCCCTCCACTCCAGAAGCACCTTGGCTAGGGACAGAGGGCCCGGAAGGAGCGTCGACCCACCCAGACATAGGACGTGCTCCGGAGAGTTTTAAGCCGGCAGTTTGTTCCCTCTCTGCTAAGAGCCTGCACCAAGAACCAAGGGACTTACGTGTGTGTTGGGCTTTCTGTGACCAGCCTGCTCTCGGCCTTTTCTTTTTATTAATAAACTGTCTGATGTTAGATGCTAAAGGATCGGCCCAGCTTGCTCTTTGGGATAAGATCCGAGGTATCAATTGACCTGGGATTGTGGTTGGCCCTTTGGGACTGAGAGAACCTCTTCAGGGTCGGTGAGATGGGTTATAACCTCTCCCCTGTGTAAGGGGGCTGGGGGCACAGGGAACGCTGGGGTGTCTGAGGAGGTGGGGATGGGTTATAACCTCTCCCCTGTGTAAGGGGGCTGGGGGCACAGGGAGCACTGGGGTGTCTGAGGGGAGGTGGGGATGGGTTATAACCTCTCCCCTGTGTAAGGGGGCTAGGTGGGGCACAAGGAAGCGCTGGGGTGTCTGAGGAGGTGGGGATGGGTTATAACCTCTCCCCTGTGTAAGGGGGCTGGGGGCACAGGGGCACTGGGGTGTGTGAGGAGGTGGGGATGGGTTATAACCTCTCCCCTGTGTAAGGGGGCTGGGGGCACAGGGGCACTGGGGTGTCTGAGGAGGTGGGGATGGGTTATAACCTCTCCTGTGTAAGGGGGCTGGGTGGGGTCACAGGGAACACTGGGGTGTCTGAGGAGGTGGGGATGGGTTATAACCTCTCCCCTGTGTAAGGTGGGGGTGGGGGCACAGGGAACACTGGGGTGTCTGAGGGGAGGTGGGGGATGGGTTATAACCTCTCCCCTGTGTAAGGTGGGGCTGGGGGGGCACAGGGAACACTGGGGTGTGTGAGGGGAGGTAGGGGATGGGTTATAACCTCTCCCCTGTGTAAGGGGGGGCTGGG